>RCIC01000009.1:1492500-2795000 GCA_018883505.1 Ceratosolen fusciceps
TTCTTCTTCTTCTTCTGCTGCTGCTGCTGCTGCTGCTGCTGACGCTGCTGTCGCTGCTGTCGCTGCTGGTTATATGTTATAAGACACATTGTGTATCTTTCGGTGATTATAATATTTAAATTTGATAAAAAAAAATTTTCATACTATTTATTAGCTTTGAGATTATAACAGAGATTTGAGGCTTCGGTGTATTAATAACGAATATTAATATATTGAGTATGATAATATTTCTGTAATAACGCTTGTAATTTTAATAATTCTTAAATGATATTACAAGTCATTGGAATCCAATGTCGTATAAAAATACCGATTCGAGTTAATACCGATGAGATACGGACGGAATTAGTTCATAGTATTAGTTTGTACTTCGGTCATCAAGGAGTCGGTTGAGCACGTGGTTATTGGGGAAAGGAGGCAGGGGAGAGACTGAAAGGACGAGATGTCGCGGGGAGCCGATGGACGGATAACTCCCTGGAAACGTTCCCGGATCGAGATCGTTAACGACAAGTGCGGCCTCACCGACAAATTTCTGACCCACTTCCTCCGCGACCCGTTAGATGCTCTTAAGTATCTAGCAGAAGTTTAAGCTCAGCTATTTTCGCCCCGGACCAAAAATAAGCACGGCCTGCATGCCTGCCTGCCTGCCGGCCAGCCAGCCAGTCCGACCAGCCAGCCAGCCAGCCAGCCAGCCAGCCAGTCCGACCAGCCACGATGAGTAAGACCTCGACCGATAGACGGATTGGTGGGTCGGTTATTGTGCGAGGATAGGGCAGGAGGATGAGGTGGTGGAGTAGGGGGGAGGGGGAGGAGGGAGGGGCGGTGATAGAGTCTGCGAGAGTGGTGGATAGTGCAAGAGACCGGGGACCAAGTGGTACTCTCGGAACTGAGCCCGGAGCTCGGATTCGTCCTCCCTCGGTCGGGAGCTTTCGGTCACAGCCGCTGTCGCTGTGTGAACGCACACGAATACCGATCGGCAGCGGGCCATCGAGACAATCGATTTCAATCGTGTAGCTGCGATTGTATTTGAGAGTATTATTGCCCGGTCCTGATTATTTACCGGTACTATTTACCGCAATAGCCGAGACGAATTTACAACTGGCCAGCCAGACAAATTTACTGACCCTCGCTCCCTTCAAGGAATATTATCATCATTGTTATTGCGAGCCTCCTCCCATCTTAGCGCAAGCTAAGATGCTTGTCCGCCCATTATTACGAGGAAGCGTCGCTAAGGGCGAGATTAATTGGCCGTTAGCGTCCACGTAATGTACAATCGATTGATAATATTCCTCCTCGTCGGGGCAAGCTGGAAAAATTTATTTATCCTATACCAATAAGCCGAATTATTTTGTTCTTTCCGTGCAATGATAGTGAAAATTGCTCGCGCCTACGAAATTACGAAGTGTCCTTTTTCAATTTATAATTAAAAGGGTTCGCTCAAAAAAAAATAACTCTAACAAAAGCGACGAATAACAATCTAATTGCATTAAATAACAAAGCAACATTAATAGGATTTTATTTCCATATACTATGGAGATTAGTATTAGTTGCATTATAAATAATAGGCGAATGCGTGTATCACGTTTTAATAGAATAGCAGTTGGACGTATGAAATAGCACTCGAAGAAGCGATTTTACGAGTATCTTACGAGTTTTAAGACCATTTTTATGCTCTATATGATTCGTCGAGAGAAATATATTTATTATTCGTTGAATAATTAAATTGGCATTTGTTATTCATTTTTTTTTCTCAAGTTAAACAACAACAACAACAACAACAACAACAACAACACAAAGAACGAAAAGCGTGAATAACTTTGTGTTTTTTTTATACAATTAAAACTTACGCAATTACTGTATCCTAAATTTTTCAGTACATTTTTATAAACTTTAATTAAAAGATTTAATTAACCTGACATTAGATAAGGAAGAAAATATATCAATCAGAGAGTAGTTAATGTGAATGCGTTTCGATATTGAAAATTAATTAGATTGTTTAATATAATAATTCAATAAACTTTTTAGTATTGGCATGTGTAAAATAAAAAAAAAAAAACTTTTATTACGCTAATATAGAGACTGAAATAAGGTGACAATTTTCTCATAGTTATATTAACACAATTTTAAATCTTATTCTGTATTGGACTTAATGATAATTATCTAATATCATTATCGAATTGACGAATTATTGTATCAAATAATTGAGTAACTTTTTATTTAAAACAATCGAGTACGCGTATAAAATAAAGAAATTAAATACTGCTTAATAATTAATATTTTTATAGTAAGTAATTAATATCGTATTTCTAAAAATAAATTTTCTTAGCGAACCCAATATATATTATTTTTATTATTCTTTTTTTCAGTTATATATAAAAAATCCTTTTAATATTTTTCAATTAATTGGGAGTAAAAAAAAAAAATGAAATCTTCGAAGTTATTTTCTAATGTATACCAGTGGATGATGGATTTGATTATAAAGTTGAAATGAAAACTATTGCGTATAAATTTTTTTTTTTTTTTTTATCGTAATATTTTTAATACATCGTAACGGATTCTACGAACGTCGCGTTAAAATAAATTATTCTTTAAAATTAAAAAATTTTTAAAAAAAAAAAAAAAAAAAAAAAAAAAAAAAGGAGGTAATAAAACTTGTATTAATAATAATCTAAAAACTTATTTTGGGAATAAATATTTAAGTGACGGCGGCTTGTCGTCATTATAATTATACACTGGAAATAGTACAAGACTTGGATAGCGCAGACTTTATTATCACAATGGACATTTGTATAAAAAAGTTCTCTGGCCATTTAGCGTAGCAAAGAAATCCGTTCATTTATAAATTATTCATCGGCTATCGAAATTATTATATTTATAACAATATGAAACGGAGATCGGCAGCGCTAAAACTCTGTGCGCACCTGTTATAACGAGTTTTTAAACCTCAAGGTAAATCAAAGCTGCAACTTGTCGGTGTCTACAGATAAAGGAGAGAAATAGGAAGAGAGTGAGAGTAATGTGAGAGAGAGAGAGAGAGAGAGAGAGAGAGAGTTCCCAAGTTTATGTGGCCAGGTATTGCATTGCGTGTTTGCTGTAAGCGCGACAGAGAAAACAAACGAACTAGTGACGCGCCACGTTAGTCCACTTGGTTCACGCGCGCAGTGCTTTTATTGCTTTATTGCTTGATAAGTAAAAATGATTTTTGCTGGGTAATCGCTTTTTTCTCCTATTCTCCTCTATACCACTCGCTATCACCCCCACCCCACCCTCCCTCATCGCCCCCTACTCTATTAATATTCCAAACTCTCTCCCCCTCTACCAATCTACATCTTTCTTTCTTTCGTTCTACGTGCGTGTGTACCCACACTCCTTTAGGCGTAGTCGTATCACTGAGAGTCAGGCTATGAAAACGGTGTAAGCGATTGAAAAGAAACGATTTATTTATTTTACTAATATATGCCTAGCAAATGAATGTTCCATCTTTAAAATCAGACTTTTTTTCTTATGCCGATATTGGTCATTCGATATAATATATTTGGATATACTTTAGCATCGTAAATCTGAGTTTAACAAATTCTATTCGAGCCTTCATATAATCCTTTAATAATTACTTATAAATTATTATTCATTTTTGTTGTTTTCATCAACTACTTACTTACTTACTTACTTACTTACTTACTTACTTACTTACTTACTTACTTACTTATTATTATTATTAAACTTTTACGGTATGTAGTTATAAAAAAAAAATATAAATATACAGAAGTAATATTACATATTATACTAGCAAATATGTTGCGTATGCGTTCGAATTATTCATATATTATTAAAAGCTAATTTTTTCGTATACTATGTTTGTAATAAAATACGAAAACGTAACACTGCTATAATATTTATATATATATATATATATATGTATATATGTATATACCTATATATAATAAATTGTTAACTCATGATATTATAATAGAAGAATATTTCAAATACAATTTTTTAATAATACCACTTTTTCATTTATCAAAAACTACAATCGTGTATTTATTATAATAGTCAGTGTTTAAATTAATGGTGCAACTAAAACAGTTATATTTGCGTAATTAAAGCAAAAAATAATTTTATATATCGGAGATTTTGAAATTAATCAGTTTTTATTTACATCGATATTTCCACAATTTTATAAAAAAAAAAAAAAGCTTAAAAATACATAAATAAATTAAAGAGATAAAAAATATTATAATCCGTATTTGTTATAAAATTCATGGGCAATAAAATAAAAAACTGATATTTTAATAATTTAAATAATGAAATAACTTAAATAATAATATCACAAATTGCAAATAAGTTATTTGCAATAGTTTTTAATGAGCAATTTACCTTTCGTTTATAAAAATTTAGATATAAAAAAGTAGCGGTTTGTAATCTATAAAAATTTGTAAATTACTGTCATTCAATTGATTTGTTAAATAATTCCCTCTGTATTTATCAGTAGCATAAGAAAATATTGAACAAAAATTCCTATGTTGGTATAGCATTTTATTTGACAAAATATTTCATTATGAGCAATGATGTAAGAAAACGACATGAAAAAATAATACGTAAATATATATGTAAGAGGAAGAACCAGTGCGTATTAGCTATAAATGTGTTGATAAGATAAGATAGGAATAGCCTGAATTTAAAAATGCCAGAAAGAGAAAAAAATGAATAAAAATGTAAAAGAGGCTAAAAATAATTGAAGATCGATCATTTAGATGAGGAAATACAAAAGGTAGAAATAATATATGTGAAAAAAAATCTATCTCTACGAATACGAAGATTTTACATTTTTTTTTTCTTTTTCTTTTCACTTTGATGGTTACCTTCTTATAATTGAGTGAACGATCTTACTGAGTTATTGAACTTAAATAAACTTATCTCTAAACATGCTTGATTATTTAACATAAAGCAGAAATAAAGTTTTGATAACAAACTATTAATAATAATATTGCTTCTAAGTTATCGTGTTTGCCATTCCTTTTTATCCTGTCTTACACGTATAATATATTTATTCAATAATAATAATAATAATAATAACAACGATTATTATTAAAGATAATTTGGTTTTAACGATATACGCTGAGGTGTTGTAGTGAATCGTGAATCAAGTGGACTTCTTAGGATGAACGTATTTTCAATTGGGTGATTATTTGTATTTATTTCACGTATTCCTCCTATTTATTTGCCTAAACTCGATTGACGTATGACCTTTGCTGAAATTTTAAGTTTCTTTCGAGCGTCGTCGTTTTGTCAAACGCAATCTATTATATAATAGAATTCTTTCTTCTCAATGAAAATAACATTATTCCGTTAATCCAGGTATTTGGTTAGCTTCTCGCTATCTCGAATAATTCGTAATATCTCATTTTAATTAAACACGTTCGTCTCCTATTATAAAACAGCGATTCCAGTACATTAAATTTTTTCCGTATAAATCATTATTGTACAAACGATAATTACGATAGAGGAGACATTTTTTATTATTAAAAAATATTTATAGCGTCGGCAGAGGTGCGTAAAATAGTTTACTTCACATTATATACGATTTATATTTTTTTAACGATTCAAGTAATTCTTTCAATATTAAGTAAACGAACTTTCCGTTGAGAGTAATTTTTTAACTTGTATTCACACTCATTAAACTTTTTTACTAAACCAGCTGATAGAGAGAAACCAATTTCTTTCAGCCTCTTTATAAATTTGTATAAATCTGTGCAAATAAACCGCGTACAATAATATATAATCCGATGTTAATGTATTGAATGAAGTAAATTTTGCTACTTATAAGTAAGTAATATTATTTACATTTGAAATGTATTACATCTACTAAGAGCAGCAATGCTATTGCAGCAATGAATTAATTTATTAGGAAAAAGTAATAATTATTGCAATTAATCATAAGCAGTTAGAATACTGCTTGTTTGTTTTTTTCTTCTTCGTCTAATCGACAATGAATTTTAACGTTAAAATAAAAGAGCTATTTACTAATACATATATTCGATGGGATTGTGTAAGTCAAAGTTATTAGCCACGTTTAAGAGAAGTAAAATTTCTTATAAAAAAAGGATAATTCTAAAAAGCCGCCTGTATAATAAGTAAGGAATGAAAAATGTAAGGAATCGATGGCTTTAATCACTTGGTAAGCTATGCACATGTTACTAGAAACATCCATTGTGTTGATAGAATATAAAAGTATGTCGAATGCGCATAAATTAACGCATATCGACTCTCAAATAACCAGAATCACTTCCTGCATCGTGTATTGTAATGGCTTTTGTATTTATAATACGAAAGCGAGTAATATTGTCTAAATATTTACAAGTGCGTATAAATGCATAATATGAATAGCGCTCGTACGGCTTAATTGTATAAAAAATAGTATCACCCCCCCGTCCCTCCCCCCTCATCACTCTCTCTCTCTCTCTCTCTCCGTCCCTCCCTCCCGATCCCGGTCCCGGTCCCTCTCCCCTGGCTATGTAGCTCATACCTGTCTATGTATAATTATCCGTTTCTCCTCCTCTTTCTCCCCCCCCCTGCCTGTGACTCGTGCTCTTGTCCAAATTTGCTTAATTTCCTACGGGCGGTGTATCGTCCAATTGCCATGTGCAGCCAGTTGACGACATGAATTTACGTGAAATCGCTTGTCCTCCAGCAGCATCGCGCCATCCCCATATCGTCTCCTCTTCTCTTCACAATAATTTATAACAAGCGCACTTATAATTGGCATTTATATTTATGCGCGATTGTTCATTCGCGCTAACGCTCCTTCATTATGGACTCGTAAAGTCCGCCATGTCTCGACATTTTTAATTTCTACAAAAATTCACGTTTTTCGTACTCTCGGGCAATTCTTATGTAATTCGCTAAATAATTGACTAAATGTTCACTTGTACCTTGCAGCGAAAGAATCAGCACATTTTCATTAAAAATAAAAATAATAGCGCCTAAATATGCAAATGTAAGCATGTAAGCATATATACGTAACAATCTATAAGCCATACTTCGTTTAAATACTTTAAATATGCCATTTGTTATTTATTAGATTAATTGATCTGTAATGAACCAGGTTCGTGTATTTTACCCGAACCTGGAAGAATCGTCGCTGAAAATGGCCATCACCTTCACCATTTGCTAAATAGTGTCTGCAGTAGGTCTTCTCCAGAAGCAACACAGTCTCTGATACCGTCAGACGTCATTAACGCCATCTGGAGATCTGCGATCGTAGGCAGCCCAAGACTCGGCAAAATGTCACCTCACTAGCCATCATTAACTGAATACTGACCAGTTAGAGAACTGGCATGGTCTTGTGGTCTCGGAACTTGAGCAATTATAGACATCCTTGACCTCCCTGAGGAGGTAATCCTGATCAAATCAAAGTGGCGCGAGGGTTGTGCTATGCGCTATCGTCTATTACAAGAGCTTGATAAAATTCTCCTTTTACCGTTTTATTCAACCGTCGACATGTTCAGTTCCAGTAGAGACTTTACCCAAAGAAATTGACCTAACGGTGGATACCTTTTCTCTTCACTTTTTGAAATGGGAACCTTTATTGGTCCAGGGTCCCTGTGACTTACCTACTCTTTATAGTCGCGAACGAGGGCTGTATTAGCGTTCCCAGTTCTCCTATTAACATCCTTTTAACTTTGCAGGGAGCTCTTTTGTCTCCCAGCCCTTCGATCCTCCTCCTCCCCCCTCACTCTTGATGCTTTTTTTTTTTTTTTTTTTTTTTTTTTTCGGCAAGATACAAGGGGTGAACTGTTTTTTACAGCCTTTAACGTTTCTTCCATCTGAACTTATATTTGGTTTCGATACCCATAGACGTCTCAGCCTCTGTCTCGCTTCTCCGCAAAAAAATAATTTCCCCTACCCGTTCTCTCCCCCTTTATTGCTTAATACAGTTTATAAGTTTACAAAATTTATCATCCGCGGCTCCGAAGCTTCCCTGGCTATTCTTCCTGGCCAATCAGAACAGTCTAAGATCCTGGGATCTGTTATTTTTCTCGTTTGTTGAACATCGGCACGAAAGTATCCGAAAGTATCCGATCAGTGGCTAGATGAGGTAGTAATTCGTCCGAACCTTTCACACGTTGACTTGATCAAGGATCGGCTTCAACCGTCGGAGTGCCGATCTCTCCTTAATCAACGAGTTTCCTTTCCCGGGCTAGAAATGATAGAAAAGTCAACTCGAGACCTCAAAATAACGGCAATCATCTCCGAATACCTTCTCCGAATATGAGTTTCGCAAGCTCATCTCCAGGTACTTCAGGGCTACCTTAGGGTAGCCATGCTTGCAACAACATGCGTTTAATAATATCTTTGGTTCTTTTTAAATATCTATCAATCTATCGTCAAATAATTACTTATAGTATACTTATATTTTTATATTACATAATTTCTTACGATAATTGAGAAGGCAATACATTGTATTCTCTCATATTTCTTTACTTGCATATTTATTTATCTATATATATATATATATATATATATAGATTAGCCTTAGTTACATATATTCACATTTGAACATATACCGCGAATGTTGTTGATGTCATAAATTGTTGATTTGCCTTGTAGTACGAAAATCGGCCCGATCCGGCACTCTTCAGCCCGTATTGATAATCTCGACCAAGTCTCGTTACTTATTTTCATTTTACGATATATTCCTTCTTCATCTTCCAATGTCCGAAATACAGCAGATACATTATACACGAATTATTATTGTTTTAAGTTCTAATTCTTTTGAAAATACATGTACTTTAAAAATTTTTTTTTTAAATAATAGCCTATGGTTTCCACGTATTAATGACAATCTATACATACGTATTCGTATGTATAATTTACATTATATTTGGCTTATTAATTTGTAATAATATACTGAAATATACCTTTCATTCGACCTTTTGAAAAATTATATTTTTCTTTTTTCGATTATTGCCAACCAGATTAAATCGAATGAGAATAGTAAATCTTCGCATTCAAAATTTAATAGGACAATGAAAAAAAGTAGTAATAATTAATACTATTTGCAAATATACGTTTACAATCTTTACATATTTATTGAAATAAAAGAAACAGACTGATTTACGTAATGTATGTTTAATCGAAATATTTACTCAATTCATACGAGACAGAAACTGAACGTCTTTTTAATTTTGTAATTATATACTTAATGCCTACTTTTTTCCATCGCATACTTCAATAATGATATTTAAAGAATCATTAGACAAAAAAAAAAAAAAAAAAAAAAAAAAAAAAAAAAAAAAAAAAAAAAAAATTCAGTCAACAACTGAGCTAATTATGGGGGGGGGGGATAGAAAAAAAATCTATAGTTGGCGTGTCTGGGAAGCTCAGGCTCGACTGAAGGCTATTCGGGAATCAATAAATATATGAATACCATAAGACAGGATGAAAAGTTCCTTTAGAGGTATAGCAAAGGTGTCGTTTCAGTTTGTTTCCCCCCCCCCCCCGTTCTCTTTCGACGAGACAAACAAATTTTTGTGAAGAAATAAGCCGATTATAAGGAATATCCTCGAGACGGAGACATCTAATCGTATTACCGAGGGATAATTACATAGAGACGTGGCGTTGTGCCTGTTCTCCGACAAATGCGACGATTAATTGAATGACCGATGGCTATTTTCAGTAGGAGCCCCTTCCCCACGGATGATGTCAGCGCTCCTCATGGAAATCGATTGCACGAGCCCCGGCACAGCATGTAATAATTACACAACTCTTGAGCTTCGCATTATTTTCGCATTTGGCAGCCGCCGCTTCACCAATTCCTCCTTCCGAATGTCCCGCTCTTTTTTCTTTTTTTTTTTTATTTTTCCGATATTTCCACTCTCGATCAGTTGTCCGAGCCACAATAAATAGATACACAATAGGGTTTCCGACTCGCGAGACCTCGCCTCTCTCATTCATTCACTCATGTTCAACTTTTTTACTACCTCGCTCGTACTTTACTTTTTTCTTGCTACTCCGCCACCCCACCACCTCTAGTCCTACGTCATTTTCACTTTAATAAGTATCGCCATCGTGTATCCTTAAATCTCGTAAATTTGCGAGAGCATTTTTTCCTGCTTCAATTGTTTCTCTTTTATCCCTCATACTCACACTCCTACCTTTTCGTTTTCTTTTACTTTTCTTTTCTTATCAAATAAAACAACACGTGTATTCGAATTAGGACTTTCATTGAAATATTACAATTTTCATCGCGAGAACGGTCATATAAACAAATCGGAGGTATTTTAATTCCTTAAACTCCTCTTTCTAAAAGGACAAATAATAAAGAGGATAAAGGATAAAGGAGAGGCAGGGTCGAGGAAGAATGAAAGGACGGACAATGCAATGTGAATGTGTATCCATCCCTCTCACTAATACGTACGCGTATTAAAATCTGCGGCGAAGGTGAATATTATTATTAGTTCACAGCAGTGAGTGAAATTTAGCAGCGATTCGGCCCGTTATTTTGGAATTAAAAGTATTTATTTGAATTTCCTGCTGATACGTGCTTCATATCATTCAATTTCGTATTGCGTTTTACATTTTGACATGTATAACAGAATATACTGTAAATATTCGAATTAATCCTTAGTTTTTTATATCTTAAAATCCTGTTTGAGCAAAAATCACAATACTCTGTAATTATAAAGTATAATAAATTATAATAGTTTGTTATTATAATTTAATAGTCGGTTTATCAATGTTAATATTGTATTGTGTAAATAATGAATTATGTATTATTTTCTTACACTACGTTTCTATCGTTAAGACTTGTCTGTGTTTGTAAGAATTACTCGTAAAACACTTAAGAATAATTAATTCTATCATTTTAATCGCATTTTTTTTTTATAAAGATCGGTTAAATTGATATTAAAATTGATAAAACTAAATCTCTACAGGGAATATATATGTTTACACGGCCTTTTTATTGAATACTTATTGTCAGTATTAATAGTTTAATGTTCAGAATTTTGTATACGATAAAATAGTTTAAATAGTTTTCTAATGCACTTACAAGCGGTGTGTGAAGTCATTTACAATATTATAAAATGAAATTATACACTGTGAATATTGGTTGGGACATATACGTAAATAGGAATGACATGGGCGTTCTGAGTTAATTTTTTTTTTTTTTTTTATGAAAGTAGCTATCGTTTGGGTTATGATAGTATAACGAATTATTGCGATGATAAGATATTTGCAGCTCATTGAAAAATGATTATGTTATCTTGTATCTGTCACGCCCATTTCAGTACTTCTAATAATAGTCTTAAAATTGCCCTTTTAGCTTCTACAGAAATCTTTAATCCTTAATTGAAGCGAATGAACTGTTATGCGCACAATTTATGTAATAAATTATAAAATTTCTTGGCATTAAACCTATATAATTAAATATCTATGCATTTTAGAGTCTGTTTGCATAGTAAAATTCTTAATATTCTTGTTTTTTTTTTTTTTTTTTTTTTTTTTTTTTTCTATTGGAATTATACTGTAAACGTAGTTATTAATCGTTAATTAGGACGCGTCGAGATATGAAACGTTCCATGATACTGAAAATCAAAGACTCGAAGAGTGCATTGAAATGACGTTCGGATCTTGGCTGAGCTTAGCTGAATTGAAGGACCCGAAATTCTTCTCAAGTTCGAAAAACCAAATGTCAGGGAATTTTCCGGCAGCGAGTCTTTGACTAAAAATCGTAGGCCTCGCTATTACAGCGCTTGGGCTCGCTTTTTTCTCACTATCTAACGTTTGGCTTCACAAACTTGGCACATGAACAGTATTTTTTTTTCTTTCTTTTTTTGTTTTTTTTTGTTTTGTTTTTTTTTTGCACTGCACTGCCGACGCTATTTCTGATAATTTGCGGACACGTATTGACACATCGCTTTTGACTCAAACGAATATGCTTCATTATCAGCCTCAGCTAGATAATTCATTATTAAGATCGTGGCATTGAGAATTATAGAAATTTTTTACATTATTATTCTTCATCGTTTATTATTCATCGCGAGCAGACGACGCCCAGTAATTATTAAAGCAACAATATCAATAAATTGTGTAGGATCTGAATTATTTTGTCGTTTATATATGAAATGTTTAATGTCGGCACCGAGTCCTTTTCCACGCACACACCGATTGTTTCGTAAAGTTCAAGGTGCTTGAAAAAAGTGAAACGAATTTGACTTAAAACAGTCAAATTAGCCTTTTGCAATCGACAAATATCGTAAGTCGTATTGAAAGCCTAGACAAACCAACAAACTCTTCTCACTCCGGATCTTAAATTTGTTGCTTTTATCGCTCCTACTCTCATACGGAATATTGAATGCATATTTGTATTTGTATGTATATATATATATATATATATATAGAGAGAGAGAGAGAGAGAGAGATAGAATGTAATAGAAGCAGCCTAAAGCTTTATGTACGTAAAGCAGTAATGAAAGACTTGTTCATTCTCGATTTAGAAGGACGAGGCGAGTTACTCATGCAGTTCGGCCGAATCTATTCCTAGACGTTTGTACTTCTCTAGCGCGAACCAAACGGCATTCCACCTTCCACCACGTCTTATTCTGTCTTCTCACACTTTTGTACCTCGATTTTTTTTTCTTCTTCTACTTCTTCTTCTTTTTTTTTTTTTTTTTTTTTTTCATTTTCGCGACGGCCGACCGAGAAAGAATTGTTGTGCTCGAACGGATTCGTCGTTACGCGAAATCTTAGGCTTCCCCTAAATATTGACTGTTATCGACCACACTCTGCCACAATGTTTCTTACACAAATAGAAATTCTTCGCTGCGATTTTATTTTTAAATAAACGAAATATTCTTCTCGAGCGAATACATTAACTAAACCTCTCGCATTCGTCCGAACTATATTTAATCTACGGCCCTTTAATCTACATGCGAGCAAACTTTCATCGTCTGCACGAACATTCAGATTTTAACTTAAATAAAAATACGCGTCTCTTTGATTTATATTTAATGTGCTTTTTATAATTTTATAATAATTCGTACAGTATTATTGCGTTGAGCGTTTGGTTCAACGATGGCATGTTGAGTAATGGGCGTTGAATGTAACGTAAGAATATATACATGTTACACATGCACAAGAAATATTTCAATAATGCTGTGTTTTCGAAAAATTCATCAAATATTATATATTCTGTATTATATCAATTATGTATAAAAAAAATTATTTTAATTATAGTTTGCTCTACTTTAATTTTTATACTATCCTCATACGTAGATTTATTTATATAAAAATTTTACTTAAATGTATTAATTACATGGGAATTACCACCAACGATTTCAGATTTCAATAGACCTTTTGCAATTTTATGCAACAAATTTTTTTTTTTTTTTTATTTTTATAATACTTATTACATTATTAACTTATTAATTACGGATACTTATTTTTAATAATACAAAAATTTGATGAGAAATGTTTTGTTAACAACTGAATATACCAACAGTAATAATAATAATAATAATAATAATAATAATAATAATAATAATAATAATAATAATAATAATAATAATAATAATAATATTGTGAAGGAATAATACGAATAACTTCTACTTGAATTACTATCAATTAATAATTTATACCCAAACTATACTAACAAATGTATAATTTATGGAGAAGTAATATCACAAGGGCATAATCTTTTATTCAAATTAATAATTTATCATGATTATTAGCCAGTATGAAATTGTTCATTACAGGTACCTTAATTGGCATGAGAAAACTCTATATTGTAATCATTTACTTAAAAAAAAATACAGGTTACAGAGATTGTTGATAAACGTTTTATTTCCATATTTTATTGAAAATGATTATATAAGATAATTTTGTAATTTAATTTGAAATGAAGAATGAGTATAATTAAATATAAAATTTAAAATTATTCTTTTACTGTATAATGTTTCAATCGCTTTGGCAAATTAATCTCTTACGTTTATCGATATTTTAAACATTAATTTTTCATTAATATATTATAAAATAATATTTATGTTGTTTAGCTGTAGCTCTATGTTAGAATACGCTATGCATATGGACGATTTTATGAAATTATTACGAAAAGCATCAGAAAATCTCTTCAATTTAATAATACAACAAAGCTTAGTTAATTAAAAATCACGTTCTTAAATAACTTGAGAGTCGTTGGCGAATGTGGAATCGACATAAATTGCAATATCAACATCTAATAGGGCATCGGAGATTAAAAAGAAAATTTTTTTGTGAATATCAATACGCTTAAAGTTATTATAAATTTATAATAATAATATAACTCCCGACTTGAGCTGAAAGTAAGTTCGAGATTTCCCAAGTATAGGCAAAAGTGGCCCAATAAGTGAAAGGCCTGATTTTCGGGCTCGATAATAGGATTAATAGTAAGACGAAGAAGAAGAAGAAGAAGAAGAAGAAGAAGAAGAAGAAGACGAAGGAGGAGAGATGTACGCGGATTAGTAAGAGCGAAGGTTCGAAAGGATTAAAAATACGCGACCGGGGTAGAATTATACTGCAGCGGCGCCGCAGTTGCTGCTGCTTCTACTGCTACCACTACTACTACTGCTGCTACTGCTACTGCTACTACCACTACCACTACTTTCTATCGCTACTGCTACCACTACTGCTGCCGCTGCTGGTCGATTTATATAGGTCAACTCGGCACTGGTTATATAGATTTTTAGAGCGTTATGCTACCCCCACCCGGGTTGGCATTTTATCCCCACCCCTGTAGCCAACCCCGTCCCGCCCTTATTCGGCCGTCGGCCAACGAGAATCTATCCGAGAGTCTTCTCCTTGTCTATCACTGCTTCTGCCTCACCCACATTTTTCCCAATATATTTTTGCCTCCCCCCCCCATACCATTCCTCCCGCCCCACCCACCCCCTTTGACCTCCTTATCCGTTCTATCACGATTTCTCTCATGCTGGATGCATTTCGTTGTTTTTTTTTCTCTTGTTTTTTTAACGAATGAGCTCTTGATATGCCCATGTCTCTGAAGGACAAAAGGTAAGCTGTGAATGTTTTTGCAATTATGCGACTGAGATCCTTCCATCAACGCACGTACGACTACGAGCACCTCGGCATTCATTCCTACATTAATAACAAATTCAATTTATTACTCTAATTTTTATTACTATTTATTTATTTATTTATTTTTTATTATTAATTTATCTTAAATCGTTTGAGTTTAATGTCACGGTGTTTTGAAACGTGTGATAAAGCAGAGACCTTTAACGTAACGAAGATTTTCAGTTCAGTGAAGATGCAGAGTTAGATCGATTAAGAGAATGTAGACGAGGCCATTCTCCTTGGCAATACTTAATAATGCCCGTATCGCTAGTACTTTCATTACAGGAAAAGTCAATAGATTGAAGATTTACTTTTTACAATGTACCCCATTAAAAAATCATTATCTTTGAAATGTAATCTATAGGAATGGTAGGCAAGTATGGTCTTGAAGAGCGGAGAATGTAAAATTAGACAGGAGGGAAGGTCACGCAAGGCTTTGATAAAACAATAAAAGAAGAAAGAAAAAAAGAAAAAAAGAAAAAAAGAAAAAAGAATAAGAAAAAGGAATAAAAAGAAAGTGAAACACGGAAAAGAAGATATTAAAAGGGATAGGAGGAGGCTGGAGTAGGGAGCCGCGGTCGAGGGGGCAAGGGGGGGGGTGGCGCGGCGAATCGAGGGGTTGGCCGCGAATCCCCGAAAATGTGGGTCGTGTCCGGGAAGCGTCGGCACCCTCATAAAATCCCCAATAAACGAGGTGATCCGCGTCCGCTCGGCTCGAGCCGTCGACTCCGTGCTTTTCCAGGAAATAATGCAAAAAGTAGGTAGGCGCGGGAAAGGGGACTGGGATGCTAAAGGCAGAGCTTGCCCACCCCAGAGACAGCGAGACAGCGGGACAGCGAGACAGAGAGGGAAGGAGGCTGGGGATGAGAGAGAGAGAGAGAGAGAGAGAGAGCCCTAGCACCCTTAGTTCTTGATTTCGGTCTCGACCTCGGTCTTGCGCAGACTCGATGTAGCTCGCCTTGCCCCCGTTGCCCTCGCACCCCTCAAAGTTTCCCTTATCCTCTTACGGCTTGGCAGCCCTGTCCCGGGACTTATTTCCCTGACCCGCTATCGAAGTAAGTAATATCCTTCATCTCCATTACCTAGCGATTGTCATCGCTTCGTCGTTGGAAACAGTCATCCATCAGAGGATGCCCGTCACATCCCGAGCGACTCCTGCGACAGACAGACAGACAGAAATACATACAGACAGAGACTGACTGACTAACAGCTCATTGATGGAGTGCGATCGCAGTATATTGAGCTCGATATCGATTGGTCGCGCGAGTCCTTCCACTTGAGCGTACGTGCGTGGACGACCTCAGAGCAGATATATATGCATGTCCTGTTCGGAGGTTCTCGCTTTGATTTCCTTACCCGATGCAAAACATTCCGAAACATCCCTTGGGCACTCCCCCGCTGCACATCACCCCCCGCCCTCCATCGCCAAGCTTTCTTGGGCAAACAATCATATTAAATATCTTCACTTCTTGTATGGGAAACCTGGATTTTTATCACAACCGTTGGACGACCCCCTCCCTCCCTCCTTCCCTCCCTCCCTCCCTTGGCCGCTGACCGATGAATTCGTATTTCAACATAAGCATACGCGTATCGATATCACATACACTCTTTCTCACTCCCATTACGACTCTATATTCGTTCGTTTTTATCAATATCGATAGCAAAATATCGATCGTAAGTACTTTCTAACGAAAAATCTTCGGGTTTTTTTCTTTCTCTTCTTCATTTCAGGTATGCTCTCCGAATGGCATGAGGTGTAACAACCGATATCGATACGCTAAAGTGAATCATAAAATGCATTTTACTTCTTATTCATTTCTCGTTTAACGAATCAATTCTCATTACGTATAGTAAACGATTTTTACCTCAATTTCATCTCATTCGTCGGATTCAAACTTTTGTGCTTCCAACAGAATCCATACAATTATTTCAACAATCGAATCAAATCGTTAGAATAACCGCTCGATTCGAATGACTGATTCGAAGGATTAATTAATTAAAAAAAAGAAATGAAAAATAAAAAAAAAAAAGACAAATCCGATAAGTTAGTTGTATCGATCGAATAAAAAAATAACATAATTTCATTATAAAAGAGTTTTTTTTTCAATTCGTTCTCTTCAATTAATTCGATTTGATTGTTTTTAATCGAACGTCGGTCGGATGATCAATTCTTAATTTTCCATCCATCGTCTCGTTTGCGTAATAATTATTCTCTTACGCCTTTTCCAACTCACAGTTTCGTTACCTCGTACGTGTCCCCTCCCCCCGTCCCCTCCCTCCTACACAGCCATCAAGAAATAGATCAACGAACCAACCAATCCCTTAGTTGTCGTACTTCAATGAACTGACCTGCTTTCGATTCTTCTCCTACACCAGCTCCTATACTTTCAAGTGCTTCTCTCCAATCCTACAGCTCTACTACAGTGCGTTCATACTCTCTTTATATCCCTCCCCCCGCCCCATACCCCCCGCTAGTCAACCAACCTACTTGCGCCCCTATCTAACCACATCCTCGCCATATTTTCTTATTTAACACTATATTCTTTATTTTACGCACGTGTGTGTGCGTGTGTGTGCGTGTGTGTGTTTTACTGACCTATACGTCGTCGCACTATCGAGCAACAATTCTTCAACACTTTCTCTTTTATTTATTAACTTCTACGTGACTAAGGAAATTTTAATTGATAAGACCGTATTGCTTCATAGGTTTTAAAAATCAATATTTGAAATATTTAATACTTAAAATACTGAAGAATCTATAGAAGTACGAAATTTGTAGGCCGACATGCTTTTCTTCATTTTATAATACAAGTATACTTCACTTTCTCATAGTACTCAAATTATTTCAAATAATTTTAATCTCATACTAAATTAAATGCGTCGTACATCGAAAGAATTTTACTTGACAACCAACTATTTGTTACTTCATAAAAATCTTGCACAATATTACTTAGTAGATGTTTATAATTATTCCTGTATTAATTAATTATTAATCGATAACTTAATGTACGTAGTTTACAGTTTTAAAATTTTGGCACTTTATTAGATGCTAAAAAAGCTTTTTCGTGTCTAACGGTCACATGTGACCCAAGAATCTGATCTTTATGGCCTCGATACTTTATCATTTTTCGTTCGTTTACTTGAATTTGATAAGAAATTCCCATATATAGATATTATTATACTTTCGCAATGTTCGAAAATACAATAAAATTTAAAAATCTCTGAATTTCTTAAAATATTTTCAAGATTATATCCCCTTAACCTAATATTTTATTTTTGAAAATAACATTTACGTAATGAAAAGTATTTGCGAAGAATCGAATTTGGTTTTTAAGAATCAAGTAAGAGATAAATTTATTAGAAACAGTATACGTGTATTCAAAAAAAAAAAAAAAAAAAAAAAAAAAAAAAAAAAAAAAACAGTGAGATGAATGCAGTGATTCCGATGGATATAAAATGTTTTATTCAAAGATTTATCCTCCAAAGAATAGATTAGCGTAGAGTGCAAAACTGAAAGATTTATTTTCTAAAAGGTTATATTTTTACTAAAGCATGCAAATAATAATTCATTTACTTTTGAAAAATGCAATCGCGTATTGCATCGTATAACTTCTTCTTCCATCTCTTAATAAAATGATTAAATACTTAAGCTTCTTTTAAATCTCTTTGTATATGATAATTTAGAGTTTTATAATACTATGGGATATATGAATTTTATTAAAAATATTTGATTCTATTTAACAATTATTTTTATAATGAGGTTGTTGCACATCGAACTTATCAATGTTAAAAGCAAAAAAATTACATTGATAATACAAAATACTCTCTACTATCTTGCATAAATTTAAAAATATAGTTAAATAAAATTATTTCGGAAATATACAATCTTTAAATCAATATGTTTGAAATTTAGGAACAAATTGTCTCAGCCGGTAAAAGAGAAAATACTGATTATTTTCTATTGATTTTAATTATTAATTTTATTATTAATTAAATAAAGAAGATTATCCATTATTGTAAAACTTATATATATATATATATGTATAAGCGTTATGACGATCGAAAAGTGCTTCTCGTCAAAGTCGTATATATATAAAAAAAAATTTAAAAAAAGAAAAAAAGAAAAAGGAAATTAATAATTATATACTTATTTGAAGTTTGTAATTTACTCAAAAAATAAAACATAGGAGAATATGTTTTGATAAGCCCTGTGACATAGATATAAACTTAGAAGTTAAAATTCATAGAATTTTTGATGAATTCCTTCGAGTGAGAAAAGTTGATAATGACAATAAATTAAGAGAGAGAGAGAGAGAGAGAGAGAGAGAGAGAGAGAAATCATAAAAAAAGAAAAAGAAAAAGTGAATATGACTTGGCGAGTATAAGTTAAGTTTAGTTTAGTACGTTGAAACATTGAATGAACAACGTCTTAATATTGTCCATGGAAACGTATATTATATATTATAACGTATTTTATATATTCCCATATGAAAATAATATGTTTTTCTAAATAATTTTTCTAAATGGCAATGGAGTTTATCGAGGAAATATTATCGAATTTGGATTGCGATGCGATGTAGGGAGTAAATAGGGAAAGCGAGGGATTGTACGCGCGCCGCGTTTCCTCGTGTTTCGTCGAGGCGACGTTGCGAGAAGGGGGCTATAATAGGATGGGGCCCGGCGCTCGATGGAAACTCTCTCGGAAAAATCGATGGGGGTTGTCGGGTAGCCGTTGCAGCCAACGCCGCCAACGCTAAAAATTCACTTGAAGTCGAGTTAACCTCGTCATTGCCGTCGATTTTCATCTTTCCTCGCGCGTCCCATGCAACCGACGGCTCACGATTGATTCAAGTGAGTCTGCATCTTTTGACTCCTCGGCAGTCCCATTTCCCCTACTATTTCCTCCTATTTCATTTGCTAAAAGCCTCCGATGAACCTTGACTTTTATTGTGATTTATTCTATGGAGGAAGTACGGGAAATTTTATAAAACGTGTTTCTTCGTCAAATTTACTTTTTTAAATATTTTTACACTTGACTCTTCTTATTCATACAATGGGTAATACATTTTTTTGCTCTCTCTCTCTCTCTCTCTCTCTCTCTTTTTATTTATAATAATTTCTTATAATATCTCCCCGATATTTAACGGGGTTTACCTTTATTTTAAACTCTTTACTCCAATTTATTCATTCACAATACAAACAATTACCGTAGTTCTATTGTCATTCGCTTGATTCCTTTGGCTTTGAAATACTAACGCAACTTTTTAACTACATAACAACTATTACAGAAACGAATTGCCCTTACATTTTTTAAGTAGAATAATTTAATTTATCTTTGAAAGGTAAAATTATTAAAGATTAATGAGCTTAGTGCCGAAGTTTTTATAACGGAAGTAAATAAATTTATGTATTTAAGCAGTGACTCCGGTTTTTTTATTATGATATATAAATCAATATATATATATATATATATAGAACAGCTGAGATACATAAACAACAAAAAGAAAGAAAGAGAGAGAGAGAGAGAGAGAGAAAGAGAGAAAAGAACTGCGAAAAGGATACGTACGAAAGCATAAATTGGAATGGACATTCTTACTGATTGTTTTACATTTTCTCGTATATTTACTTCGTATATATCTGTTACTTTTTTCCAATTTATTTATTAACAATGGTGTAATATACGACGCGATGTAATATATATTTTATTTATTAATTTCTATATTCGATGTGAGGGACAGAGTAATCGGATTCAGATAAGCAATTTTCACAAAAACACGTTTTCTTTACTTCTTTCAGCAATAAAAGTTTGCACTGACCTTATTCGATTCACGTACAAATAGAACGAATTTATTTTTTTTCTCTTTTATAATTCCTACGGTTTTTCATAATTTTTTCCCGCTGCGTCTGTCATCTGCCAACTTTGTATAAAAAAAAAAAAAAAAGGACAACTCAAAGCGACGCAAAGTTTATTGGATTTTTATATTGGTTTAGATCTGCAGTACTTTTAGTGAAATAAATAGGCAACTATTTTACAAGACAAATGATTAATCTCTGTTTTTAAGATTCTGATGTATATATATATAATATTCAATAGATTCTTAAATATTTTCATCGCTACTTCAGATTTTACTTATTCCAACTAATTGCAAGAGCTTTATTTTACGTTCCCGAATGCCATCGACAAAAAATTCTTTCGCTATCTCGCTCTGCCTTTATTTTTCTTATTTTTATCTATTTATAAAATTCTTTAGGATATAAACTTTTCGTATAAACTCCATATTTTCTATATATTCATTCTACTGATCCTCGATCCTTATCTAAATCTCGAAATTTTTTTTTTACCACCAGTCTCGTGGTATTGATCACGTGCACCATACAGTAAGCTACACGAGAATAAAAAAGAAGCCTGGCCCCCCCCAAAAAAAAAGAGAGCGGGAAATTTAATACAGTAGATCTTGCTGACTAACTCTTTTTAAAATGGATAAAGGTCATACCCTTCGTTTCTCTTCGATTCTGCAAGAAATTTCACTTTTTTTTTTTTTTATCACGCCTTTCTTGTCTATTTATTTTATTATCGCTTTATCGATTTCTACTTTGATTTTACTTAATATTTAATTGCTCGCATTGTGCGCGTGTTTATACGACGAGGGAGCATTTTTAACCCTAACAATGCCAAAGTCTCGATTAATTTGACAAGTTTGAATTAGCTTTTAAGGTAAATGGGGAAGTAATTTCCATTGGCTGTACTGAAATACAGTCAAGAGTATTTATTATCAGTTGCCAACGAACGAATAATAGAACTACAAATTAATTGTATACGTTATGAATTTGGAGAAAATAAGCTTTGCTGTGAAGTTTGAGCGATAAATATATTTAACTGTTAAGTGATTGATGTTAATTAAAAAAAGAATAAAATTAGAAGTGGCGTGTATAGTATTGGAATTAATAGAATTTGATAAATTTCTCATGGACTGAATGAATTCTAATTGTGTCAGAATTTGTAAAAATATGAATTTATAAAAACAAGCAAAATATAAAATATATAAATACGCTGTTGAAGATTAGGGTTTATTTGGTAATAGGAAGTAAAGTATATAGTGGTATAGGAACGAAGATCCTATAATTTTGTCGAAACGCATTCTTTCCTGAGAAAGAAGAATGGGAAAGGGATTGTAGTAAGTGAGTAAGGTGGTGAGCGAATCACAAGGGTGGGGTTCCAGTGTGTGTACGTGTGCAGGGTTAGAGAGAAGCAGCCGCCGTCCGATCGAAGAAAAGTGGGAGTACCGATACAGTAGGAGAATATATATAGCAATAGCAGCGGCAACCACACCGCACTACCACCAATGGTTCAGAGTCATCGTTTTTTATAAGCAAACACGGAGAGTAACTCGAAAGTGGGTCAAACGTGCACACGCGTCCCTCTCTCTCTCTCTCTCTCTCTCTCTCTCTTAATCTCTTCTTTGCGCCCCACCCCCACCCACCCCCATCCCCACCCGCCCAAGATTTACGATACTCTGTATTCGTGAGAATTATGTATCATTTCATTGAGGAAATATCCAAGAAGTATGCTAGGGGTTAGCTTTTAAAGATTTCTACCCGTATTCTGCAGACTTCTTCATCTCCTTTTATTACAGCACGGCCATTGCCTCTCATTTTATATTTCGTATAATTGACTTGGGCCTTGCTTTACGTTTGACTGACAGGTTTACCTATAAATAAAATACAAAGTCATAGATTACGTAGCATGATCTTCTTCATTTGTTTCCAAAATAAAAAATACCTTCGCTCCATACTATTCTACTTTACTAATCCTAGTAAAATCTAAATTTGATTTTAATACTTAAACTTTAGCGATTGTTCAATGTTTTAAAAAAAAAAAATAAATAAATAAAAAAAATAATAATTATGGCTTCGTTGATGATATTATTGATATTATGAAACTAATTATCAGTTTTAAGGGATACGTGTATTGGTTAGGATGAAAAATACGAATGAAAATAATATAGATACGTTATTGATGCTACGCGAGAATATCGAGTGCGAATGTTTGGTTGCTTCCTGGTCATCCGGATATCTACCATTCGGAGACGTATATTAGAGATCCGTGAAGAAAAGAAGAAGCGGCTGCGAAAAAGTCTTTTGACATGAAAGGGTCCGGTTAATCGAAGGTTAATCGAGTCGAAAAAGAAATGACCGATCGGAAGGGGAGACGACTTCCCCCGCTCCCGCCCCCCGGCTCCCGCCCCACGAATTACCCCTTTCAGTCGTAGTTAACGAAAGGGGGACGTTGAGAGAATCCGGCAATTAAAGCTGTTTGGGACTTAATCTTGAGGTTGGCGAAGTGCAATTACCAACTGACGTTGTCCGCCATCATTACGATGTCATTACGATATTTTACGATTCTCATAACTCTCACGATCTATTGTAAAAGTTTCTTAACCGCTTCTTCACGTCTACGTATACGTTAAAATTTGTAAAAATGCATCTGAATATATTTGCTGGATTGCCAGCCTTAGCTCCTCTGCTTCTTATTGTTTAAGAAAAAGGCAACGACGGCGTCTCGCTGACGTTTTAAATTATCGCTAGAAGCAAAGTACATTATTTATAAATTAGTCGTAGAGAAAGAAGCTTTCGCAGCCAATTAGCCGAAAGGGGGTAGGGTTTTGGTAGGGTAGGGTAGGGTAGGGTTGGGCGGGACGGGGCTGGGGGAGGGGCTGAGGGGGGGGGGGGGGGTCGTGTAGAGTCACCCCCTCGCTGGCTGAAGGCACTATAAAGAGCTACTGCTAATGCTTACGTAAGCACCGCTAGGTAAATATAAATCCAAGCTCGTCCGAGATTTATTTTCGATCCGAATTGGCCGTGCGCGTCAGAATATAAAAAAGAAAAAAGAAAAAAAGAAGCGGCATTCTTGAAGGTACGGCGGATGCGTGCAAGTACGTACCGATGGATCAACGTACGGATAGAGGGCTACGCAGAGCGAGCCCTGCTGGAGAGGTAAATTAGGAAAAAGTGAGAAGAGCGCGGGAGGGAGAAAGGCAGAGGAGGAGCCAGACGGCTTACGGGGTTGGGACTGTCGGCAGCCACGGAGTGACGGCAGGGGGAGGGGCGGCGTGAGGGGGAGGGGTTAGGGTGGGGTGGGGTCGAGGTATATCACTGTCAACGCCCTTTCTACCTCTTCCTACATTCTCAATATTGATTTTACCCCATGCCGCACTCGCGCCCGCGCGCATCTCAGCCGGGGCTAAGTGTGCGTGCGCATCGGTGAGATGCAGTTCTCCGCGAAAGTCCCGAGATAGGCGGACAGAACGACGAGAAAGCTAAGAAGGGTGGGAGGGACTTTGTCTTCTACTACTCTTTCGGGCGCTCGCTTCCTCACCTATACGAGCACGAGCAGCCGCGGCCTCCACGGCTCCAACGCTATACATATACGAGAGCGAAGGAGAGCGAAGGAGAGCGAAGGAGAGCGAGCTTGCGTGTGCATGCATGCGACGGCAAGGGGGTAATCGAGCACGAGGGAGTCAGATAGGAACAAAGGCGCGCGCGCATGCGCCCGTAAGCTCAGGTGCGATAATGACACATGCGCGTAGGTTTGGCTCGCAGCTGTGACGGTAACAGAACTTCCCTCGATTGTTTCTAGCTGAAATAGAGCCGGGACTCCGCTTTTTCGTTTTGTCAGATGTATATACGAGTCACTCGACTCCTCTTTCGCTTGCATTTCACTTTTTCTCCCTCGTCTACTTGTCCCTTAACCCATACTATATCGTAAAATATAGCCGATTCGGAGCCGATCATACGATATGATTTAACAACTACTTCAATATTATTGAACGTCCTTTTTTTCTTTTTTTCTTTTTTTTCTTAAATAATTTACTTGTGCATGTCGTCGCGCCATGGTTTTACTGTAAATACATTCACGAGCGCTTAGAATTACACTCATCCGAGAAATTACTTAGAATTTATAAGCTTCAAAATCCAATTTTACCAATGAATTCAGATCGAATTTTATTTATAATAATCCTGATTACACAGTAAAGATTTATTAATAGTAAATCTAAAGTTTTTATTATCGAGTGCCTCGGAACACGTATTCGGCATTGTCATATTTCAAAATGTATCTTTAATTACGATCTCTCTGGCTGATCATACATGTACATCAACTACTAAACTCAATTCAATGCAGATCAATTATTTTTACTTGTCTTCGAGCTTCTCTTGAACTTATAGCATAATAATAAGGCTCTTCTTACAATACTCTTTTCGTCCTCTTTCCACTTATATTCCATACATCAATATACATTCTTCAGTATTTCAAATATATATTCGTCGATTTATTTATTTATTTATTTATTTAAATAGTGATAAATGAATGTAAGAATTTTAATAACAAATAATATAGAAAATCAATATGGATTACAAAAAGAGAAGGGAAAGAAAACTTCAGAATAATCTTTATATTTAGTAAGCAGCTAAGGATTTTTTAAAAATAATTTACCAAAAGAATTAATTAATCTAGTTTCTTGTATAAATTTAGTTCTACGTATAATTGTTATAAATGAGGATTTTTAAATAGAGAATAATAATACTTTCTATATAATATAGAGTAAATAATATAACGTATATTGATTACAGATCATTAAATTATTAAATTATTAAATTTTATATTAAACATGTTTTTATTTTAGTAAGATTTAATTTTTTTTTTTTTTTGCATACTTCTAATGAAGTAGAAATAAATTGATGTTAAAACGCGAATACATTAAAAAAAATACTTAAAGGAAATGAAAGAGGCAGATTAGTTGGGTTTTAATCTTTCAAGCAATGATTCATAAACTTTCTCGTTCCCACAATATTAACTGTTTTTCTTACAATACTCGCGTTTATTAAAATACTATTATCAATTTAAAGTGTAGAAGTGTACAGTACGTTATTACATTTGTTGATTTTCTTTCTCTACTGCGAAGAAAAATATGTAAAATATCTATCTACATTCTACATTAAAATATCTACGTTGCATTAGAATTATTAAATATGGTTATAAAAATTTTACTTAATTATAATTCTTAGCCGCGGAAGCTTTATTTTTAAATAAAAGTTACTTTATAATTAATTTTGTGCTCCGGAAAGAAGTCTTTGGCCTTTGAATAGCCCCATACTTCTCGAATTAATTTACTTCAAAATTTCTAGGACCGTCGACTTACGTCTAGAAAGTCACTCTTGCTTTTCCTTCTTTTTTACTTCAGGAGAACCGTTCTCTTTATATTACACATCCTAATGCTCGAAAAATACCTTCAGTCGAGAACACCTACTTTGTAGAATGCACGAGATTTAGGAGGGTAATAATAATAATAATAATAATAATAATAATAATAATAATAATAATAATAATAATAATAATAATAATAATAATAATAATAATAATAATAATAATAATAATAATAATAATAATAATAATAATAATAATAATAATAATAGTCGGTAATAGGCTCGAGCTTAAAATTATAGATTTATTTGGAGAAGCTCGGCGTACTTACGAATACATGAGATTAAGGAGAATATTTATAATTTGAAGAAATTTGATCCAACGGCTGATCCAATGAATTGTGAAAATTGTGAAAATCTTTCGTATATTTGGTGTTTTGGTTTTGTGTTATAACGAGACCAAGAAAAATAATCGACCTTTTAAACTATAAACGTAACCTATTCTCATTAAGAATCTATTGATTTTAATAATAAATTGATGGGTTTGTAAGTCTTTGACGACTATCGTATAATATCAAATAAAGATTTTAGTGCCATTTGTATTTGTCGCGCGAAACAATAAAAGAGTAAAGTAAAAGGGAAAAATAAAATCTCGACGAGCGTAACTTAAGGGTTAATCACCTTTTCCATTGACCTTTTCAACATTTCATCCTTCATGAATAAATTTATCTCTTAATCATCGCCGCTGGTAGTTACTCTTCCCCCCACCCCCACCCCCACCCTACACACCACCCCTTGTCTTTCCTTGCTAGCCAAGAACTCCGTGGCCATTCTACTCCAATGTTATCCAGTTTTTCTCCCCGGCGCCGCTCCACTATGACGCATCGCTAAGAAGCTCCCGCCCCTTTCTCTTTGCTAAAAAGAGAACTCATTTCGATTAGGAACACTGGAGGAGCTTGGTCCAAGCAGTTGAAAGCATCATCGCGATTCAACCCTTTCCCTTCAACTATCCCTTTTTACAGAAAAGCCCAGAGGTCAAAGGGCGCGGAAGCTTTGAATTTTTACTGGCGTAGAACGGGATTCATCCTCTTACGGTCATTGCTTTCCAACATTCTTATTTCATATAAAATCTCTTCCTTTTTTTCTCTTACTATTCGACATGTAAGACTTCGGCCTTTTAAAAATCATAAATATCTAATTGTACGTAGTTAGCCAATATCGTTTATATAATTCAAATCCTAGTCGACGCTACATACGTACAAACGAATACTGCGTATAACGACGATGCAATTGATTGCGATAAAAAAATATAAGAAACACAAGATGCTTTTGTAACAAGTCGAGTCGAACCGTAAGAATTAATAATTAACAATACATTGATGCCCGCAACCCGTTAGCTTGACGCTGGCTCTTCTCAAGGTTATCGCATTTACGTGCTCGACTCGTTTCAATAAAATCATGGAGCTATGAATAAACGAATTATGAGGAGCCGATGCAAACGAGTATATCCCTTATATATTGTATAAGAAAAAGCGGTAATGGAAATACCGCGTGGCTGTCGCTTCTGGCAATACAAAGCAATGATTCTTAAATCGTTCTGTCGATTACGCGTTCTGTGTAAATAAGGACGAGAGGATCCAGCGTCAACGACGACACTGACGGTCATTATGCCAATTATAATTTAGATAATCCTTCCTAATATCTGCATCGAGTAAATTGCAATAAATAATTCGTAATTACAATAAGTCAATGGGTAAAGCGTATCGAGCTTTCCTCCGAACTCAGTCGGTTGGTAAATTTTAAAATTCTAAAATGCCCCCGTATTTCATTTACAGGAACGCATGACGACAAATGGAAATTCACCTTTGGACAATATGCGAACGCTGGAGTATTACCTCAGTGATATTATGCGAGCCGGCGCCACTGACACACCCGAACATCTCAAAGGTTAGACACGCCAATTTAAATTAATTTAAAAGTACTAACTTTTCAAAATAGCCCCTTTTTCGTTAAAAAATTTTCGTTCACATATTTCTCAAATTCCCCATGCAGAGGTGTAAGATACCAAATCATTATGCATTGTACTATTTATACTATTTACTTACTTTATACTATATTATTTATTATTCATAAAACCTTTGCGTAAAGAGAATTTGCAAAGATTTGCAATTCCAAAGTCAATTGTCGCCTTTGCGGGAATAATAAATGAGTCCGTGTAAATCAAAAGAAAAGTTTTTAATATAAAATCATCGAAGACATTTTCAACCAGAATTTTATAGGAATCGTCATGCAACGAAGTTAAAAACTTATTATAAATATTTATATTGTATTCTTCCAGCGGAATATTCTTATAATCTTATACTAATTTTTGTATTTTACGCTTGGTGCTCGGTCTCCAATACTTTCGACGAGTTTCTTATCATAACTAGCTTTGTCCCACTACATCACATCCTATTTAAACTTTTTACCTATCATAGGATTAATTAATAAGTGTAGCTCTCAATTACTGTTGTTTGCAATTAAGCTCTTAATAATCGTATTAGGGATTCAATTATACTAGCTCAGTACGGTGAATTATAATAAATTTTCCTTATTTATTTTCAAAAATAAAATCTTACCTCAATTTTCTATCTCTTTTTCTTATATCAAAGGGAGAAAAAAAGAAACAAAAAAGAAAGGAAAAAAATGTAATTTAAAAGGATGATCTCAATTATTCTTTACGAATTCAATTTTCGACTGTACGTATCGTATTGTGCAATAAAATTATATTCCGTTGAAGCGATTGAAAATCTATTTCCGTCGGTATTATTAGAAAACAAAAGCTTCTAAAATTTAAAAAATATTAGACCTTCTCGTGTATTGTATTCTTGCCATTTAAATGCCATTTTAAGTCAACTGTTCTCCAGGCATTTGCATTTTAATTCATAGAGAACAATAATTGTCCTTTTAGAAAATGTCTTAAGATGTATATTATATGGACAAGGGATTTAGCTATTAGGTTATTTGGGAATGGGAAAGTAATCTAAATAGAGAAGGCCAAGATGAAATGAATTTATATAAGTAATATCGAGGGAGATTAATTAGCGGTTTCCGTGATGAAAAGGAGCGCGACGATGCGATAAAAACATCGAAGGAGTTCGAATTCCGGCTCCAAGGGCGTAAACGAGTATCAAAGCGCTGTACATAAAGAAATAATAGGCTGATTTTATTTTGCCGGAGATGATAATAACGAAAGTACGTCAGTCGATGGGTGTACTTTTCATTAGAATAATACGAGCGCAAGGAACGTTATTGGCAGCGATGAAATCACTATGAGATGGCGTTATAGCCAGTAAACGATCATAATAGACTGACTCTTTATTAACGAACGGTTCTACGGTATTTCTTCTCGATAAGGGGATAAGCGCGATTGGCTCCTAACGAGGACATAATATAACAAGTTCACAGGACCTTGATAGACGAAAATTCTCAATATACCGGCAAAATTAGAAATGCCCGATTCGCAAACTTCTGAAATTTATAATGTCAAAATACGTTGAAAATAAATCTTTAATGCATACATACTTCGACGTTACCATTTAAAATACTCTATGGTTAAAAATTAATCGATCGATTGCTTAAATTACTTACTTATGATTAAAAATATTGTAAATCAAGTGAGGTTATTGGGGTTATGGAAATTTTCAATCAGATATCAACTGATAACAGACGTATCAAGGATGGAGGGAAATCGCTGTTAAACACCACTTGATTCATCATAACGCCTTACTTTTATTAATACAGATGTCTGTAGGGGAATTCTTTGGTCTGGATACCCGGCCGGAGGTAGGATTCGTGGATTTCGCCTCCTAATTAATGTCTACCTGCTACCCTTTCCTTCTCCTCTTCCTCCCGACGTCGCCAAGATCTTCGGCGATCGCGTTCGCTGCCCCCTCCCTCTCTCTCTCTCTCTCTCTATCTCCCCTAACACGATGCGTGAGTCCCTTCCTATGGTATTATTCGTGGACAAGTGCCTGTAACCCGAGCAGCAGGCAGGTGCGCGGGGGAACAGTCAAGGGATCCTCGGGCCGCGTCAATGCTCTTAAAACAATTTTTAATATTATCATCATTATTATTATTATTATTAGTAGTAGTAGGAATAATTTTCTAAGAAATTTAATCTTTCCTGCATTTCATAATAGTTTTTATAACAGTTTATAGGCGAGTATGTGCGTAAACAGACGAATACGTAAATACGTTTGCTGCTGTTTGTAGATGCATGCGTAATGCACAAGATAACGCGTGTCAATATAAAAGTACATTACATGACATTACATGGGCGCAAGTACGTTGACTCGTGTAAACAAAAATTAACTTTATAGCTGTCCAGACTATATTTTTTTTGTAATAAATTCTTTCAATAGAACGATATTCTAAATAAAATTATTAATTCGTGTAGGCAATTAACCGATATATCTGCAGTCGCTAACTGTATCTGCTTTGCATAAGCCTCTAGAGGAGCATTTTATACCTATTACATTTACGGTTTCACGAATCGCTTACCTATTTGCTTCTATTACGAATCTAGTGCTCCATAACGCAGAATAATTATAAATACAAGGGAGAGCTTCGGAAATTTTCTTCTGTTAAATAACTCACTTGTAACCTTATGCACGACACCCATGCATAAATTATATAAACAAAAAATGATAATAACGAAGAAGAGGAAGAAGAGGAAGAAGAGGAAGGAGAAGAGGAAGAAGAAGAAGAAGAAGAAGAAGAAGAAGAATTTTGTGAGTAAGAATAATGTGGTGACACTTGTCATACATATTGCTCAAGTGAGCGTATAAATTGTCTTTTGTTTTGTTTTTTTTTTTTTTTTTTTTTTTTTTTAAACAACATAGATTCAGCAGTTAAACGTTTCAAAGGTATAATTGTAAACAATGTATGGAAATCGAAAGTATGGAAGCAGTTTGGAAAGAAATCTGAAGGGATGAAAGGCAGTTGCACTCGTTATAACGCAACACGCCGTAATGTTTCATGGCCGTATAGTGATTGTCTAGCAGAAATAGAGAGGGATGTTGAAGGGCGGGTAGCTCGCGGTGATCCCGCGATAGAATGTAGACTCGCCAGCAGCCATTCAGATCTCTCGGGCGCGAGTCGGGAGGTCGATGGCATTGGTTCCCGGACGCGGTACAGCCAAGGGCAAGCAAGTACGCGATCCTAGAAAGAGGAAACGTCGGATACAAGATAAGTGTACAAAAAAAAAAGAAAAAAGAAAAAGAAGTCTCGCCCTCCTCTCCTCGGCCCTCGTCTTCACTACGCGCTCTCTACCTCGAATTTCTTGTGCGTCGATCCCCACGTCCCTCGGATTCTAGTTTATTTTACGCTTTTTTAACTAATGGCACTCGGTTTTCGCGGATTTTTCCAAAACTCACTTTATCTTAACGTCTACCCAATTATCATAATCATAATAAAAATAATGTGGAGATTGGGGGGGGGAGGCACGGGCAACGGTGCCCTACGCGTGCATTGTGCATAAATAGTTAGTTAGTTAGTTAGTTAGTTAGTTAGTCGGCCTACAACCTAACGTTACCAGCCTACAGCTTAATTAATAAAAACTAATTTATTACAACTGACCTCGCATCGTTAATATTAAAATATGACATTAAAAACCGATGCGAGTACACATTTAAATATTGAAATTTTTTGCAATCGACCGAGATTTCACGGATATCCGTGAAAACAGAAATAAATCCCTTAGGATCTCGGTTCTCTAATGGATTGATTAGCTTAGATTGGCAGCTAGATATGGGGAAACAACGTCTTTGGTAATAAAATATCACACGGGCTATTGTGATAGACGAGCTATTGAATTTAAAAATAAATCTGCTTTTAAAATCGAATGACGCGTCTACGGGAAAGAGCCCGCAAAATGGCCGGTAAGTGAGCGGCGCCATGAATGAGGGGGTGTGAAGGGGGGGGTGGAGAACGAACGATAGGAGCACCCGTAGCTGAAAAAGAGAAAGCCGAGTAAAGCGCGAGCGAGTAAAAAATGGAAAGTGCAGCGTAGACGCGAGAAAGGCGTGGGGTGAGGAGGTGGGAAGGGGTGAGACAAAGGGATGGGGGGTGGGAAGGTGAGACAAGACGTCGATACGTGAGGGAAGGCGAAAAAGCGGCGTCGAGATTCGCGCGCGCGCGCGCGCGCCCGCTACAAAAAGAAAATAGTCGTGGTCGTGGCCGAGGGGCCGAGGGGTCGAGGGGCTAGAGGAAGGCCTTGTTGCCGTGTCGGAAAAAAACAAAGCCTTAGCGATAAAGGGGGCGACGTCGGTTTTTGGGGCTCGGGCTGGTCTCGTCGATGCACTCGACGGGAAGTGCCGACAATTCGCGCCGTAACTCGTAACGAGACAAAGCGATGGTTCCACGCTAACGATTTTCTCTCGCTCTCGCTCTCTATCTCCATCTCTTTCCTCCCGTCTAACTCCCCTATCCCCCACCCCACCCCCCAGCCGCTTACTTTTTTCTTCTTTTTTCTTCTTTTTTCTTCTTTTTTCTTCTTCTTCGTCTTCTTCGTCTTCTTCGTCTTCTCCTTCCTCTTCTTCTTCGACTTCTTCTTCTTCTTCTTCTTCTTCTTCTTCTTCTTCTTCTTCTCTTTCTTCTTCTTCTGCTACTTACCCTTCTCCAGCCCGACACGTCACCGCCCGACGTATCCCCCTACTCATTTCTTTGGCATGACTGAAATTCAAGGGGCCCTTTCTAAATTTCTAGGATTTGACAGAACTATGCGAGAGGAGACGGGGAATGTCGACTTTTATTTTTGTCTAGGAAAATAATCTCGTATTCACTTGTACTTCCTCCTCTTCGCCCCTACTTATCCTTTCATTTTCTCCTCGCGACTAGACTTTCTTCAAGACAAAAATATTATTATTTTTTTGTTTTGTTTTGTTTTGTTGTTGTTTTTTTTTTCGTATTCATGCATTGCTCTGCCTTCGCGGTCCATTCATTATCTCTTAATATTTATATTAATTTGAATTTCAATGTTTTAATAGCGGTAACTATTCGACATTCCATTGTAATTGCTCTTCTGCAAATTATTACCAATACTGAGTATATTTTTTAACGTAATTTATAAAACTATTAGTATTACATATAATATATTCGTAATGATGATATATAAGCATAATAAATAATATTTTAATTATATAAATTCATTGTTTACGAAACACGTATTTTAAATTGTCCGTAGACTTATAAGTATTTAAATAATTTATTCGGATTATCTATTAAATACAAATATTGTCAATAGTGCCTCCAACAGCTTAGGTAAAATAAATATTTATCATCGCAAAGTTATTTACCGTAAAGAAAGAAGTCAAATAAAATTTCATTGGTGTTTTTCTTAACTTTTTTCCTTTTTTAAATTTACTAAACTTATTTACTTTTGATTTGAAATGTTTTCACTTGCATTATCATTGTTCAGAATATATGAATAATCATAAATTATCCAGAATTAAAATTATATTCATCAAATAGCCATCGATCCCATGTATGTACTACTAAAAATAATATGTCTTTACAATTGAAAGTATTTTATAAATTTATAAAAATATTTATATTTTAATTTACCTCTACTTTATTATGTTTATACGCGTATGCTATTCACAAGGAAATTTGAATTTTGATTTTTTTAAATTTCGACAAATACTTAATATTGAATGGATCATTTCCGTAGAATATTTTATAACTTTTATAAGTGAAATAGAAGTTATAATATCTTTGTAATAAAATAATTAATTTTACATTCCGCTCGTTATAAATGAATCAATGATTATTAAATTAATTTTAATTGTAATAATATAGTTAATTTAGTTAATATAATTTAATATAAGTTAATATAAGTTAATATAAGTTAATATAGTTTAGTCAATACAGTTAATATTTTTTTTTTTTTTTTTTTTATTAATATTTAATTACTTCTTATTCTTATGGCGTCATGTGCACTTTCTTTCTCTCGCTCTCTGCTTTACATTTTACATTTCCATGCTGTTTCGTATATATCTTATATTCGTATATATTTTGAGATGTTTTAAAAACTAATTTCTTTCGAGCTGTAATTAAAATTTCAAAGTTCAGCACGACTTTTTCGCTTGCGCCGATAACATCTTCATATAATTCTATGCTTCGAAAAATTTTCGAGCACATTTCAATCTTGTCTTCTTATGATTTTTATTGATTGAATTAAGTTTGATCGTTATTCTAGCTCGTTCGTTTTAACGGTGAATTCATAAATAATAGATTAACTGTCAATGAATCAAAGAGTAAATTAAGAATCATGAAAGTTACGTAATCAAAACCAAATGTTTTCGAATTTACAATTTAGTTCAATTAAAGTTTAAACAGGTAAAGGTTCAAGCACAATGAATTAATATTTTTATAAATTTATTTCTTTATTTTAATAAAATAATTTAGTAGACTTTGATTAAAATTGTCAACGAACACATAAACTTCTAACTTTTTACAAGAGACTTCGTCAGCTCTAAACTTCTTTCTTTTTTTTTCTTTTGTATCCTTATTAATAATTTATTGTTTATAATATGTTATTTATAATAAATACATAAGAAAGAAGGATATGAGTACGAGGGTTGTACACCATTCCTTACCTCATTTAATCAATGATTTGGTAAAATAGTCAAATACGTAATAATATTCCTCTATATAAAATTCATTCGCTTGAAATGTGCCGATTAAATTGTTGAATTCGTAATAAAGAGAAAGAACAGTCGAACATATAAAAGGAGTAGATTGTTGTAACCCTTGCTTTCTAATGGAGTAGAGGCAGAGTCGATCCAGCGGCTACCGGGGAGTAAAAAACTTGCTTACCGCTGGTGCAAAGAACTCTCTAAGGCTCGTTAAGATTTGTCTGGAGGTTGAGCTGCCGAAAAAAGGGAGGACGATGAAAAGGTTTCAATGCTATACAAATCCAAAGCAATGTAGACTCATTGAAGGTTAACTGAAAAGACATGAAAAGATGAACTTAAAAGAAATGTCAAAAAATTATAGGATGCCGGAGACTTTCAAAATCGCTGCTCAAATTATTTTTCGATTTAAAAATTCAATATTTCCATCAATATATATGCCACTCGAACCAATTTATTTATTATTCAATTTCTTCCTCGATATCGAATAATTTGTTCATAAAAACAGAGAAGAAATTGCATTTACCGACGTTCACTTTTGAATCTTCAACAATTATTATTATCTAATCGTTACGTGATATGTGAAGCACAAAACTTTATTATTTATTTATTATCTTTTTTTATTTTTGTTCTGTCTGCATTTCACTTATTAAAAAAAAAAAAGAGAAAAATTAATAATTCAGCGTACATTAATAGAATAAAGCTCCGATTGAATAAGCTTTTATCATTGGGAACGCTTAATGTTGAAACTATCGTTTAAAATACTTTTGCTTGTATTAAAATATTTTCTTCCATTGAATTATAATTTTATCAAGAAGCACTTCATCTATTATTGAATTTTTAACTTAATTACACTACTTTTAATTTTATAAATTATTATTTTTTTTAAATTGAGAAAGAGTCCTACATAATCAGGTTCTTTAGGAATATTTGAATTGACATTAATATTCTTTATAGAAAAATGTAAGAATAATGTACTAAATTTAAAAAATCTTCATTACAGCATGATTCTATGTTTTACTAATTTAAAACTGAATGATGTAAGCGCTATACACAGTATATCATTTTATGTAAACCTAGTAATTTTTATACTTATTATTTATTTTCAAAATTTCAAATTATCCTTTGTATAATTGATAATTGTACATTATCAAACAATTTCTTTATATTTTTATAGTTTCAGTCAAGTCCATTAGGTTTTTATCATTATTTTGATTCGTATGTCATAAACATTTAAATTAGCATAATACAAATCATTTTGTTTATTGAAAAAAACCAATGACATACAGTTGTTATATTATCCCGATTATGCAATTTTGGATTATTTACTTTAAACTTCATTGTTGTAATGAAATTGACGTTTAGTATACGTAGCCTTAATAGATTATTTAATGGATAAGAAGTAATTAATTTCTTTAGTTAATTGATTAAAAAAATTATTTTAAAATATATTTTTATATTATAGTATAAAAATACTCGAAGAAATTTTTGTACGGTTAGGCTGATACGCTTATTCTTAGTTTACTTTTATTAACTAAAAATTTTATATAATTTTAAATAAATTGATGAATAATAAATTAATTATCTTCGTATGAAATGTAAGTTTATTGTAATAAAAAAATAGGTGTACATAATCAGTAAAATGTTGACAATATAGTGTTTTATTTATCAATTATATGAAAGTATAAACGATAAATTGGTAATGTTTGCCTCAACCTTTTTTATTAGTACTTAAAAAAATACAATAAGTTACTATATTGTATAATGTGTTTACTCTATTTTTAAATTTATTACAAGAAAACCGAAAAAAAAAGTTAAATTTTAAGTGTTTATATTTTCTACATAAAGTTCAAGTATATCATCCAATGAAGATCATTGACTATTATAAAATCATAAAACAGTTTTTATATTTTATGAAATGGTAAAATAATTAAAAATTGCTTCTGTCAAGTTCCTTCGCTCAGCGCCATCTTGATAAGCATTGCATCATATTTTGTTCAATAGTAGATCATGTTGTAGATAAATTTTTAAAAAACAAATGAATAATGTAGATATTGTAAATCATTTTAGACTATTTTTTTTACTCTCAAGCATTTAATTGTTTCGTATCATTCTTAAATGAATATTGACCTGATTTTCAATGTTACCATAAAACCTTTACCATTATTTTTTGTTTAATATATCAAAATCAATATTCTTAAACATTAATATATATAAGAAATGCGGTTTAAGAATGAAATGCAACAGTACATTTATACAATTAAATGTAATATTTACGAATAATATTTTAGAAAGATAAGAACGTTATTTCCTACTATACCGACTGTACGTATAAATATTTTCTAAGAAAAAACTAATATATTATTAAACATTTTATCCGATAAGTATTTATCATGAAATTCTTTTATATTAGTATTATTTAGTGATTATTCTTTATTTTAATAATATTTGATAGACTTTAAGACATAAATGTAATAATTAAATATAACTTTTTTTAATGAAATACAGCCAATTATTATACTGCAAACAATTTATTGTAATATTGTCATTTAAAAAACTAATGACTTTATTTCATAGTATAAGGTAAATAATTATTTTGATATTGCTATTAATCGATGAGCAGTCGGTATGGCAGATCATTTTGTGGTCAGTGTTGGATATCTCTTTAAGAATGTTGTTGATGAATTCAATTACATTTATTATAATTATTTATTATATCGCAGAATAAGTTTCAATAATAATTTATATATCTTTATTAAAATTTTCAAGTATTAATTTTTGTAAAGCAGAAAAGTAGTATTAATTAATAGTTATTTATTGCCTCAGTTAATTCATTTAAATAAATATAAATCGTAATATTTATTGGGGATTGACGAACAGAGACAGAGAGACAGACATTTGGAGAGAGAGAGAGTCTAATGAAAAGCTAATGAATTGTTGTATCATATCGAGTAAGCTGACTTACTAATATTGTAATCAATTTCATTTTTATATTCATGTTTATTGTATTAATGCACTTGAAAGCAGAGACGGAAGTTAATTTATTATTCCTTAGGCTGCAGCCTATGTAATAATATTATTGTATCACTAAAATAACATCGAATAAAAAAAGCGGCTGAAAATAATATGAAAAATTATTAAAACTCGATACTTTAGATTTATTTTAACGGATTAAATATATTATAATTTTTAAGAATAAATTAGATTAATGAATACAAAATAAATATTCAATTTCGTAAAAGGATATTTAGCTGCTTAAAAGCAGCATTGGGTTTAACAAATAATCCTCGTTCAAAAGTCGTAATATTAAATAACATTGTTCGAAGTAAGAAAATTAACGCTTTTTCGAAAATGTATTATGTCGATGGAACGCGTTCAAGATTTTGAAATAAGAGGCAAACGTTTGAAATTTCGGTGACTTTGAGCTTCTAATGAAAATAAAATGAAATATTAAGGGAAAATAAGTAGACCGAGAAATAACAGAATACATACAGCGATACAAATAATGAGGGATGAAGAGATACGTAGTCATTGTATCATCAAGTCTATCGGAAATATAATTGCAGTTACGTGAAGATGTTACGTAACGTCTTGAAAACTACTTTTCTTTCACAGATCGTCTCGTAGGTTTGAGAGCAGTTAGCATAACCTAGCTAAGGTGAAAACATTAGCCCCTGTCTGAGCTTTTTCTTTTTTATTTTATTTTAGGCGAATTACACGTTCGAATTACAACGGTAAAGAAGCTTTTCGAATCATTCCATCACCTTCTTTGGTATGCGTAACTTTTCTAAACAGCATTACGAAAGACGTTGGACATAATAGGATTCAATATCTTTGTCCTCTCTTCTTTACTTTTCAAATTCTGATCATGTATACGCGGAAATGGAAAAATAACAAACCGCGGACTTTTTACGAGTAGCAATGACATATTTTATCTTTTTAATTGAAAATAATGATCTCACTATACCACCGTATTAGGCTTTTTTACATGTAAATGGAACTTGAATGCTCTGTATTAGCAAATTTTATTATAAATTGAAATGTACTGAATCAATCAAATCATCAATATTTTTAAAACTAGAACTAAAGATAAATCATTCTACTGATACGTAGTTAAAATCCGATTTAAAAATATTATTATTATATTGTACGAGAAATGAATAAAGTTTAGATGCTAAATTTATTAATAAAAAAAGAGCATTACAAAACTAGTTATTATATTCAGACTAATCGTAAGAAATCACTTAACTGTGCATTAAAAAAAAAAAAACTAATTAATTTTAATTTTCAATCACACTTGTGTCATTTTTCTTAATTTTTGTCGATATAAACATTAATTAGCGCCGATTTTAAAGTGCTTTGAATAAATAAGAGAAAAATATATAACAGTTATTATTGATAGTTCTTCGTAACTGTGTGTAGGATTATTGAATAACTATTAATGATTGCACGTTTCCGTAAAATGTATTTACATTCATGAAAACTTCCGAAACTTTAACATCCAGAAGGATTTATTTACGTATTTCGTTTGTATTATGTAAAAAAATTGTGGTATTCGGAAAACATTCATTTTTCCCGTCCGAATCCGAACTTTTATCCCTACCGTTTCTGTGTCAAACTTTTACACTTTTACGTGATTTAATAGGATAAATCCTATTTTTTCCCTCTCCTAAAAATTTATTTTATGCATATCATTGACTCATAAAAGTGGCTAGAAATGCTGTTAAAGAGATCCATATTTTCTTTGCTTTACTCATCCTTCGGCGAATGTTTTATTTCGTCTGTAGGCAATAAGACCCCATGCATATAAAGCACACTAAATTACGGAATATTTCAACTGAATATAAACCGATTCTACTTCTTCGCTAAAAATGGCGCTGCATATATTCACGCTCCCCCCACCCATCCACCCACCCACCCACCCCAAAATAAAGTCTACCCTAAATAAGATTATTCGTATAGACGTTGTATACGCGTTCCTATACCGTATGAAAACAAGTATATTTTTTTATAAAGTATTTAATCTATACACGTAAATTAATAGCATTGGCTTATATATATATATATATATATATGTATTTGTATATAACTCAAAAGAACCTTGAAGTTTATTAAACTTACACGTAACGTTAGAAATAAAGTATTACTAATGGAAAAGAATAAAATTTTAATAATTCATGTACTATATACGCATAATTTAATACATGCATTTAAATTCTATTTAAGCTCAATAAGATTGGAGTAATAGTTTTATTAAGCACTTATTCAATTTTCTCCAATACATTCTTTACCCTTATCAGCCTTGGTAGCATGTGTTACCTACGATAATCAAATAAGAGTTGTAGATAATATTGACCATTCACACAGTGTAACGATTGAACAAATTAAATTATCCTCATATATTACATCGTACGTACATGTATAATTGTATGGAGCAATGATTAATAATTATATAAAGAAGGACAAACGGCAGATTTCCCATTGAAGCTGATATAATAATTCATACAGGTTTTAATTAGAGTAAGAATTAATTAAAAATATACGATGCATTTATTACTATTCGGATTTTCGTATTTGTTTTTAAAATGTCAGCAGCTCTCGACGAAATGCTCGGTAAAATGTTCTAATCGTGCAGAGAGATTTAAATAAATTGTTATCGAGGTATTATGGCAATCGCTTGTACACGTTTCGTCATTGCAATTTATTTTTTACACTCTTACCTCTTAATGACTATCTCGATTTCTCTCTTTATTAAAAAAAAAAAAAGAGATGAAAAAAAAGAGAAGAAAAAAAAAGAAAACAAGAAAAATGGAAAAAAGTTACCATAAAAAAGGAGAAAAGGAGAAAAGGGGGAGAGATACGTTGCCCTTGCGGTAAAACGAATCTCTTAGGCGAACGGCTCGCAGATGTAGTTTTTATCCCCCCTTCTCCATATTTCTATTTACCTCCCTGGCCAATCTCCTCTCTATCGCTACCCACCTTATATTCTAACTAAATTCATTTCTGTTGTCTCGCAGATAAGCTCGCCTCGTAGAGGAGCTCATTCTCTATCTTCGCTCCGACAAATACGTAATTGCAAAATAGTGTACAGACAGACAGCGAGCGACAAAGATCAAAGCCGTGACGTCTGCTGTTAACGTTATGTCGGTCACATTTTATTCTCTTCTATTTGACCTTCACTCTCTTCTTCCCTATATATTTTTACTTTTAATTCACGGTAGAAAGAGTTCGTAGCATCCTAGTAAAAGCCAACGTGAATTTTTCTTTTCGACTCTCTCGCCGCGGAGAGAAATTTGTTGAATAAAAGTAACATCGAGAGCACTGATTCTGAAATTCGTTCGAAATCCTTTTCTTCTCTCGATGTTTATAACTTATTCCTTATAAGAGGATATTTTAACAAAATAATACACATACTTGACAATTATTCTACATTGTTGGTCTGAGATATTGTATACATCTACGGGCCTAGACGTTAATAAACCTCATCATTTTTTTTTTTTTTTTTTTTTTTTTTTTTGTTATTCAAGCGCGTAAGTATAATACCGGTAAGCAAAATAAATTATGTTCAATATTTTCTTAAAATACAATATTCTAATTTACAGAATAATAAAGTCATAAATAAAAGAAGTATTTTAGCACTAGCTAACTTTACCAATTTCAATAGTAAAAAGTAATAAACTATTTTAAAAATGTCTCTATTCCTTATGCGACAAAATATAAATTATTGATACAGAGGTAATTTGTAGTTTATAGTAGCTCCCGGGCACGCGCATTAACAATGCAACATTAATTCCTTTCGCATACGTAGCTGTGCTATCAAAACATTCTTTATATAATATACATATTGTTTTGGAATTTGCTCACAAGTTATTCCACTATCTTTCCACGAATTCTTTTCATTCTTCATCAGTATCGATTGAATTTAATAAAATGTACATTTTTCAAAATCATTTTCTATATAAAATACATAATTCATTTTTATTGAGGAAACTTCTAATTTTTCAATCTGTTATTTGTGCATTGAATCATATAAGTAACAATACATTTCCAGATTACACACACACATATATATATATATATATTAATGAATTAATTAGATTTGCTAAAAATCAGTAAACTTATTACTTGGAAATATTTACTTCAGCTATTAAACGTTCTATTTTTGTAATAACTTCTTTGGAAAATAGGAAATCAATATAATAATCATGTAATAATAATAATAAACAGTAAAGAAGTCGTAAAAAACAATAAAATTCTGTATTCATATAGGCACACATATTTCTTAAACAGAAAGTAAATAGGCACATTTTATAAAACAAATAAAATTATTCATCTCATTACAACCGAGTAAAATATCAGTTTACCGATTTACCGATCGTGCTATTACACTCTGATTTTCCCTATATGGGTATAAGTTTCAAGGTTCCGACCAATCGGAACAGTGCTCTACAAAAGAATACTTTCTACAAGTTGACTTTGACTGGTTCAACACTTTTATATCTTATATCTTATTATTTTGTGCTATAAAAATTCTTTAATAATCACCTTATAAACAAATAATTTACAAAACACAAAAAAACAAAAAAAAACAGTATTATTTTTTCGGCAAATGTTTCATCGCTGGCTTAATTATTTTGTATAAAATTACATCAATATTTAAAACCGCGAGTACGTAAATAATAAGTAATTGATAATTTAAAAAAATAAAATTCGTCTATAATGCAAACTCAAAACATATTCTGTTTGTTGATAGAATAAGTTCTAATGAAAAAAGACTAATGCAACGATTTTATATAATAAGCTTAATATATATATACATATATATATATTTATAACTGTTTTATTTTGTATTAAAAACATTGATTATTTCATCATAATAAGATTAACCATTTTATATATTTATTAAGTGAATATTTACATAAGGTTTTATGAAATGGTCATTAACTGAAAAATAAAGTAGTTACGGGTATGTAAATGCTCTTTTAAATCAAAATAAAGACTGAAATCCATTATTAAGTACTTAAAAAGATATATGACACCATAGTAAATCGTAATTCATAATAAATTATGATGTAACTTGGTGAGCAAGCGAATAAACTTTTAGAGGGTAAGGAAATCTTATTGTGTGGGCAAATTATATCCTATTTTATTCATCCTTTAAACATATGATGGCAGTTCATTAATAATTTTTTTTTAGTTTTATTTAAAAAATTTGTAAATAGTTTGTAAATAATGTATAAATAATCTTAAATAATTATTTAAGAGACATTTAAATGTTAAAAGCTCGAAGAATATATTCATAATAATAAGAACCCTTTTTTCCTCTCAATAATTAATACTTTACTTATAAATTGCTTTAATGTAAGTACAACTAATTATTCAATCGCGTTCGATAATAAAGTTATTAGATTTAAATATTACATTAAAATTCATCGAAATTATTATGACGTAAAGGTAAAGAGTGTTTACATGAAGATTAATTGGCGATAATATTTACTAGTAAACTCATCTTGCAATGATACGCAATTAATTTAATAAAACATTTTTGTGCAAATATTGATATAAAATAAATGTCTAAATTATCTAATTTTAATCCAAACGAAGTGAACTCTAAATGAAAGGGCATTCCAAGCATTTACGTAAATAAAGAACAACATACGAATTGCCACAGTAAAAAAATGTCTTAAATAACGCAATGTAAATAGACGCGGGCGTGCCTATGGGTTCCCTTGGATTTTTATTGAATTAAACGTAAGTATAGCTCGGGAGTAGAGTATAGACACAGCATGAGCAGCGGATTTGTTATTAACGAATGAGCGCGGTCAACGTAAACAAAAACAACGGCCGATATATAAGCTTAGAAGCACTTTTTACTTTGCACTAGAATGGAAGGATCAAATGTCCTGTCCATTGTCCCGAGTTCACTCTTTGCTTGCTTTGCTTGCTTTGCTTGCTTTGCTCCGAAGAATGAAGAGCACGGAGTAGAGAGGAAGGATGGATGGAAGGTAAACGGATGAACGGGATGCTCGCACGGGCTAAAGGGCTATGGCGATAAGGTGAAGGTTGGTGAAGGGGTGGTGGAGGGGGGGGTATTAGAATACTGCAGTCGAAGAATCATTGCAATGGAAAAAAGCTTCGAAGCTTTCAAGTATAAAATCTGAACTTTTAGAATGAAAACATTGTACGAACCTGTCCTTTTTCCCATAGAATTTTCTCACCTACTCGTTCTACGACCTTTGCACAAATTATTTTAATACATTAATTCGTTTATTGTACAGATACAGAGGATCTACGGAAATTCACAATTGTACGGCCATTGGCGCTAATTGTAATACGTTATAATTACTATTTCTTGATTATAAATATTAAACTGAAAGCCCAATGGGATCACGCAACGAAATTTAGCCATAACCACGCGAAGTATGCTTTTAAATACAAATAGGAAGAGATACAATCGAACGCTCGTTCGTTATTATTCTTTGTTAGTTTATTTTAATAAATTAGCGTAGACTGCGCGATTTTCGGAAGTACATTTGCTATAAAAGAAAACGCGAATGCCGGTCTCATCATTCTGGTACGTAAAACACAATACATTTACTTATTTGAAACTATAGAAATCAATAAATTTCGATGCTTATATAGATTTCACTATGCTAGTGTTATTTTTTTAATTGTAGGAAAACTATCGGCTTATATTGTTAAGTAACATTTCCGTTATTATCTGAATAAATTGATGCCTAAAGAGAAAATATTGCTCGAATTTATATATCATTAACAATGATAATTTTCGTTTTCATTCTTTCTGGCTGTTTCGGCTCGAAGATTCGCTAATTAATGCCTATACGAGAATAAATTCTTATACCGAGTCCATTAAAAAATCATATTAGCCAGAAATATCTTTAACGTTCAAGAATACTCGAATAATAATAAATAAATAAATAAATAAATACGACTAATCGTATTAATGAAAAGGCGAGTGCGCAGAGGCTATGAAGACTTTGGAATTTTTACCGGATAAATTTAATTAGTCGCAGACAAAATTAGTCGTTAACAGGGAATTATATAATTTCTATGTAAAAAAATATAAATAAAGGATTGTATAATAATATCGAGAATCCCATGTGTAAATAAAGGTTATCTTTATTTCGTCGAGGGAAAACGAGGGAAATTCAAAAGAAAGGGAACTTTATTTTTATCTCTTTCTCTTTTCTCTTCTACGACTTGACACGACGTAGGCTGCCCGGCCATCCTTCCAATTCCCCCGTCCCCCTCCACCTTACCCACCCCCTCCAACACCTAGTATGTACATTCATTCGGTTTATCTCGTTTTTACTTTTCTTATTTTCGTATATGCTTCTCTATTTTCATGCTTTTGACTCCCTCGTAAGAGAGTCAGTTCTTTTTTTGGCACCGTTGTCACACTTTTAAAACGAATTTCCTTTACGAGCGCACGCTCTCTCTCTCCCCCCACTCTCTCTCTCTCTCTCTCTCTCTCTCTCTCTCTCTCTCATTACTTTTAATGATATTGTTTTGTTATCCGTATACTCTAACTTTTACTGTAAACAATAAGCTTTACCACGACTTTATTCTCTTAAATCTCGATTCGTTTTTCATTCTTACAGCGTTTAACCTTTGATTTATTAACAAAACACATTTCAATTATCCTTTGCCATTATCATTACAGTCTTCTAAGTTTTTAGTCTTTTAATCCACCGCACAGACCTATTTTAAATGCATAATTTAAATTCCAAACAAAAAGTTTGCCTACTCGGCGTATCGAGTATGTGTAAGTCGGTGAGATTAAGCTTTAGAAGCATTTTTAAACAGTGGCTGAGAATCCGAGAGACAATTAAAAAGAATTTTAATACATACTAAATTGATTATGGATAAAGTATAAGTGAAAAATGACTTGATAGAGCAGGAAGAATGATTTTAATCTCGAGGCGTTCGCGCAATGTATTAGCCTATGTATTAATACACAGGCAACTGAAAAAATTCTTTCGAAAACAGACCGACGATTTCAAGGATTTAAAAAAAAAAAAAAAAATCCTGCCTCCACGCTACCAAATGCCGTGAAAATGCGAGAAAAGCATATAAACTTCGTAAAGAGGCGAAACCATATTATTATTACTCTATATTTCTGTCACTAGGTGCGCAATGAGAAAGTAAAGAAATTTAAAATGGCGCTTTGGAACGCTTTGGAAGTTTTTCTTCTTCTAAGAATACCTAAAAAAAAATAAGCTAAAGTGCATAAGCTGTTAAATTTTATTTTAATAATCTAAATACTTTTTAAGGCGAAGATTGGCGAATCCGATACATGATTCTCATACCATACATTGAAATTAACGTTCATATTTATGAAATTTAATTTATATAAAAATTTTTCGTATATATATATATATATATATATCGGAAATAAAAATAAAGAATAGGATGTGGGGAAGGAGGGAATGATAGTTTGAAGGATATGAGGAAGTAAATAGAGCACGTAGAAATGAGCATTACGGTGATACGGTGCCCCAATGCAATTACGAATCTAATCATCGAAGGACTCTGGAGGAGGAACTTGCGTTTTCAAGGAGTCGGGCTCCTTGGCAACAACGTACGGGACTCGTATAAAAGACATAGTCGGAGCAATAGACGTTGGAGAAAGGGATGCACACGATTCTCTATGTGCGAAAGAGTGCTCGCACCAACCCCGATGCACAAGCATCGGCATCCCCGTAAGTCCCGGATTCCGTGGAATCTGCGATGCATCGGTCACAACGTCGAGAGCTAGAAAGTCTACCGCTACCTGGCGATAGCATAAGCGGTATTCGCTCAAGCTAGAGCATATAGCATACATTTAAACGGTCAAAATGATTAATTAAAGTATTACGATCTGTTCAGGCATTGTTCGTTCTCGAGTAATTTCAATTATACAAATATTTTCAAATAATATTAATGATGAGGCTAAATTGAGAATAATTATAAGGGCCGCGCGATCTCTAGGTAACGAGACAAAAAATAAATAGTTTAGGCGGTAACGAGGTTAACGAGGGGTGGGGGGGGGCCGTTGGTTGTCGTCCACGTTGTCAACGGCCGAGCGCGTCGACGAGAGCCGATTACGAGGAAGAAGAACGGGGACGCCCTGGAGACGTCGATCCTCGAGGCCGTAGATTGCGGAATGCAGTGACGTCGTCCTCGGAGCAGCTAGGTTGCCGGATGCAGCGGCGTTGCCCTTAGAGCTGCTAGGTTGCCGGATGCAGCGGTGGCGGCGTTCTTGATGCCGCGAACTACGGGAAGTGTAGCGGCGTTGCCCTCGGAGACGCTAGGTTGCCGGATGCGGCGGTGGCAGCCGCGGCGGTCATCGTCGTCGTCGTCGTCGTCGTCGTCGTCGTCCTCGTCGACGACGTGGTGATAGTGGTGGCGGCGGCGTTGTAGGGCATCCGTGCAATATAGAAATCTCTTGGTTGGAATATGGCGTCGGGGTCGTTTAAGTCGATCCCGTGGTATCCGGTCGCATGCGACGATTTCACGGGGACACTGCGCGCGTCTTCCCGAGCGTAGGTGCAAGGCCGTTGGTTTCACCCGTAGATGGATGTCATCCTCTTGCTGCGCCTTCCGAAATTAGACTGGTGACCTCGTTATCTCCGGGCGGCACGATAACCGGTGACGCCGGCCACTGGCGCTCTAGCCCTTCGGACGGACCCGGTAAAGCTCCAGACGCCCTCTCTTTCCTCTGACCTGTCGTTACTCTGGTGTAAAGAGGGATGGGGGAGTGGTGGGGGGGGGGCTCGAAAGCGGATCCGCCCGTTAAATGTAATAATAAACAAATATATATTTACATTAGTAAATGAAAACGCAGAAATCCGTACTATTTTAAAAATAAAAAGATTAGATTGCAGCGTTATCTTTTTAATTCTCATAAGGAAATATCAAACGTCTATTCGATTTGATTGGTTTTTGATTAATTGAAAAGAATGTAAGTATTTTGTTGAAACTGGCATTGGATATGACAAGTTGGGAATCCTCGTTAATCCCCTTCCTTACCTACATTATTTATGACGTACCCCGTCTATTGTCAACCCTTCCATTGTTTTCAATGGAATATATACATATTGCAAAAGGATATCGTTTTATTGCGTCTTGTATGAACGGAAGACAATTTCCAACTCAACCAATATGATTTATATAATAAGTCTTATTCTGAGAATCCTCAAAATATTTCATGTATACGTAGTCTACGAGCAGAGGTGATAATTACTCTCGGTTTACGAAGCATTTACCGTAGCATATATAAATATATATATATATGTATATATTCGATCGAAATTGTTCCTAGTAGATTGGTTCTATTGCGATGTGTCCCTGTAGGTGAAATTACCTACTTTTACTCACTAATTAATTTGTCTGCTCGAATTGTTGCATCGAGAGAGATTTTTAACCGGACTGTCAACGACAAACTGTGGAGGCAAAAGTTTTTGTACCAGAGGAAGCGAAATAAATGGAATATTCATTATACTCGGTATTGTATTTTTTTTTTTTTTTAACTCGGGGACAGCCTTAAAATTACGTGTGTGTGTGTGTGTGTGTGCACGCGCCCGCGCTATAATTACACATAGTATGTGCAATAGCGAAAGACGCTTCTTAAAAAGACTCCGTAAGTCAAAACAAGCGTAATTGTTTATTATTATTAAATGCCACTGAATTGTTAATTACGATAACTTTACATATGTATAGAAAAATACAGAATCAATTTTTTTACAATCAAGTAGTAGAAGAATACACGATGATCGTAACAGTATTTTATCAATTAATCAACTTTGATTACTGGAAATTCTGAAATTCTAATTTTTCATAAATTAATTTGAATATCCTGTAAATGTATGTGAAATAATGTACTAATAAAATGTCCCATGAAAATTAATTTAAATGCAGAGATTGAGGAGCAGCATCCGATGATAACACTTGTATAAATACTAAATCATACGTATTGGATATGGATCGTCGATGTCACTGTATCGGAAGAGATGACGAAACTTTTATACCTGGCAGCTGTTAATTATAATCAGAAGGGAATAGACATTTAGCGCCAATTGTCGCTCTCGGTCTCAACAATTACTGATAGAAGTGCGTCCGCCTCAATCCGCCATTTTAGTTCAGCTACAGATATAAGGGACGGGGGTAGGATGTTCTTATCGGTGGCGAGCCGAGTACTTACAGAGACGCTTAGGCTTAAAAGTAGGAAAAATCCAGTAAACGTCCACTCGGGGGACAATAATCCCTTTACTAATTTTGCCTCTCGTCGACCGCATCTTTGACTCCAAGCCGCTACTCAATCTCGCCGCATCGGCCAAGTTTTAATTAGCTTGTTCCTCTAGCTGCCCCCTCCTATCTCCCCCCCCTCTCTCCCTCTCTGCGAGTTTCTTCAATCGAATTTCGCTCACTGTAATTGGAACTCGTGGCTTTTAAGTAATTGCCTTTCTTATCGCCTATTTCGTAGCAAAAACTGTGTAGCATAACTTTCCATTTCCTTTTTATCCTCCTCGAGAGAGTCGGATTCTCGCACAACGAATGCATTTTTCCCACCTTTTCTCTAATATTCCGGATTTGAATACATTTTAACGATATCGTAGAACTCGGCATTAGTAGAATATAACATTTCCATTAAAACTATATGACAATTTCCTACGGGTCTTACAATAATTTATACTAAATCATTAATATTAATAATAATAATTCTTAATGAACCGCATAGACGCAGGTTAGTTTCTATTTATTTTACGCTTCCTTCACTTTTAATAAAGTACCCTAACGATTTGCACGATTCGAACGTACGACTCGTATCTACGTTATTTACTTTGATAATAAAAAAGAAAGAAAGAAAAAAAAATCATTGCTTCGATCTTATTATATGTACAAACATTTGCTATAAACGATATTTAAATACATTACAGAGATGCCTAGTGATAAAAGCTTACCAAGTATATTTACGTGGCATATTGCGTTAATAATATTTCTCTAAGTACAGTATTCCCTTTCAAGTATAATAGTTCATAATAGAAAAAAAAAAAAAAAAAAAAAATCATCCAGCTCGAGCAGAGTCACATAGGCAGGTAAAAATGTATCGATCTCACACAAAGGCGATTACGTAAGACCAGCGATAATTCGATTCATGCATGCATGTGCAAGCGTTGCGGGAATGTGTAAGTCAATAAATAATCACGAAGCGACAGTGGCTTCGCCGACTTTAAAGTCGCTCGAGACGATCGAAAGAAAGCACACGCGCACACATGCTCCCGTCGGCCATACGCACGCATCGGCTCGCGCGGGAGTATGGCGCGCGCGCGCGCGCGCGTGCATTCGAGAGTCTACGGTGCGCAATAAACGGGTTTTAATTGCAAGCGCCAACGAAGTGCAGTGAAAGTAACTCGACCTTCTGAAAAATAATACTTATTTATGCATTCGTGCGAATTATTATTTTCGCGACGGGCTATTAGTCCATCCAATTTTCATGTCTTAACAAGATAGACACATCACATCACTTATCTAGGAATGTTACTCCAGTGAATAATAATTGTGTGTACTCATTTCGATTGCATTTCAGTTGCTAATCGGCTTCTCATAAATTCTCAATTTCAACTCACTTTTTTACTCAAATATTTAATACATTAAATACTCATTACATTATTGTAGTTATAAATATTACAGTTATTAACAAGTATTATTATATTACGTGACACAGATACTTCGTCAAAAAAAATATTAAACATTTCAGTTATTATTTCTTGAATTTTAATTGTATTTTTTCCCTTTTTATTGATCGTATAAAAAAAAAAATTTCAACTTACATTTTCCATTTATTTAATAATGATTTTCGAAGTAACCGTACGATTGTTTCTAATTTGATTTATAAAATATTCCCTGTCTAATATTTTATATATTATATAGATTACTTTTCATTTACACAAGAAAAAATAAATGTTGTTACAGTCAAAATTTCTTAATCCTATGACATGTACATTCATCATAAGGTTAATTGATATAACTCGATATCTTAATATTTAATCCTTTCACTAACATCTGCTTTGCTAACTTGACTTACTTATTACAAGCAGTTTTGTTTTACTTATTTTTAACATGTTGAAGTAGAATAAAATGTAGATATTACAAGTTTTCACCAAAAATAATATAAATCTGTACAAAGCAAAAAAAAAAAAATAAACAAAATTAAAGTCTTCCTTCTTTTTATTTAAATAATTAATTTTCAATAATTATTTTATTATGCCACAATACCATAAAAAACAAAATTTATTTTGTTTATTTTATTTTATTTTCTTTGACTAATTAATTATTAATTAATATTTAATTTTGACTATATATATATAAAACCGATGCAAATTCACTCAAATATCTTTATTAAGTACACAAAGGTTAATGTGGTTTATAATTCCAGCTTTATTATTTAAATTCGACAGTACAAGTATTTATTTTATTTGACTAAATTTATATAAATATATTTAATGTTCATTGATATGTGGTTTAATTGAAGCATATTGTCTAAGGGATTAGATATAAATATAAAAATATGAATATTCGACAATATATGGTTCAATGTTACTTAATTACATATTCTTATTTATTGCAGGTACGTATTGATCATTCAATTATCCATTGGGGGAACACAGTGGTAAGTAAATTTAAACTTCAGCAGGAATATATGTATATAACGCAAGAGTTCTCTTAAATTTGTTTTTTTTATTTGTTTTTATACAACAAATGGATACGTAAAAAAACTTGCACAGTTGCATTTTGACAATATAAGTGAAATTAAAAAGTCTAAAGATAAATAGGTCACAAGAATTAAAATTTTCATAAAAATGTCTGATAAATGTTCAATTTTTTAAGAATTCATTTTTTTATAATGAAATCGACGGTAGGACTGGTATTACTTTAACAGAACTATTATCACCATTGCGCGAGAATAATTATATCGAAAATTTATATCGATAATATGGCGCAACTTCGTGGTGTGCACAACAAGCTAACATCAATTATCGCAAGCATGGTAAATGATCGTTATTACATGAAGGCGCGAGAAAAGCTGATCAGGCGAAAGGCGCAACGACGCTTGATCATAATTTTATCGACATATAATCAACTTCCATTACCTTCCCGAACTCAATTAAGCTGTATTTTTAATAGTTTCTGTTTTACAAAAAAAAAAAGAAAATTTTTATTTTTAATTTTTCATACAAATTTTTGTAATTGATTTTAATCAATCATACTTTTGTAAGGCAAAGAACAAATTCAATATTCACACGCACACGCGCGTAAACACCCACACCCACCCACACACATATACATACACATTTACATATATATATATATATATATATGTAACATGTTTGTCAAAAAATTGTATATACTGTAAAAGAAATGATTTCTAATAAGATAAATACGTCTTAACGCACACGTCTCACTTAAATAGTGAAAATAAGATACTTGAGAAACTACAAGGGAATAATATATATTTCTCACCAGATTAGTAAATTTAATATTAAAGTATATATAATATATTTTATAATTGTTATTATGCTACTAAAAAATAATAAACACGAAAATGATGATAGAATATAAAGAGAAGAATTTTATGGAGTCACGTAGAAAACCGAAGTATTACACTAATTTCTTCAATACGTTATTTGGTCATATCCTAAATAGTTCTCGTACTTATATTAAAGTCAACGCGAAAGCCACCGAGTTTTAGTAACACTTACTTGTTTTTTTTTTTAATCTACATATTTGGTCAAGTACAAGAAAGATTTATTAGATTAACGCGAGAGTCTTTACCTCCGACAAAATAGAAAACTGTAAAACTTTATGGAAATAAGAACAAAGAAAAACTGACTTTCACAAAACTTGCAAGAAAGCCATAAGAACAGATTGAGTATGTTAATGAGTTTCAGTATGGAAGCAAATATATGAGGGAACGAAGCTTTTTCAAATATTTTTCAATAATCTAAATATATAATTATTAATAAACGTAAATGTAAGCAGAATTCAGTTAAATCTCGATTACCGAGCCGCATTTCCATTGTATAGTTTTAATAATAAAATGTAACACGGTTCTGTGGTATTTAAATGTGTGCGCTAACAAATATTTTAAAATAATATTATTATTTGCGTACCTACCGAAAATTTAATATTTTTACACGCTTATAGATACGTACGTAAACATATAACATCTTTTTTTCTTCTTTTTTTTTCTTCTATTTATTTTATACGACAAATTGATATGTAAAAAAAAAAAAACCCTGTACTTTAACGTTACAAGTGAAATTAAAAAGCCTAATGATAAAGAGGTCACACGAATTAATGTCGAAATTTGTAATATATAAAACAAAAAGTAAATGCCTGGTCGTGTGATCGTTTTCGTATACTAACCAGTGCTCTTTCACGTACGCTTTAAAATTATTTGCAATAATTTTAATGCAATTATTATTATACGTTCTATTGTACGTTATCCACTCGAATATCCCTAAGTTTTATTATATAATTATTTGAAAACCGTAAAGAATCGTTAACTAAATTCTTAAATAGTTATTACAGATTCAATTAGGGATATTGCGAATGAATTATTTTTACGAATAGAATACGCATGAATGATATTAAGTCAATAATTTCTTAAAATAAGTTTAAACAATGATTTAGAAATTAGGCAATGAAAACATTTAAATTTAAAGAAATTTAAATAAAATTATGACATGATCGTACAATAATATAAATAATGAGTACATTTAACTAAATTACTTTGCTTTATATATATATATATATTTTTTTTTTTTAACGTTATTTACTTAACTGTATGATTTAATTCAAATTATTAATCGTATGTTATTATTATTAATTTTTTTAAATATAAATGTAAGATTTTCTTTAATCGTATTGTTTATTAAATTAACGATATGAAAATTATGTTAAAAAAAGATGTTTATGTTTGATTAGAATAAAACAAAATTTGTAATCCACTGAATTTTTAAAAAACGGTATTAAAATTCATAAGCGTAAAAAAAGTTAATTCATTCGAATTAAAAGAAGCACATGATTAAGTTAAATATATATTTTTATTAAATAAACACATTTGTAAGTCAATCGATCGTAAGATAAGAGAACAACAGCCTGTGTTCGACAAACACAAAGAATAAAATAATCTGTTTTCTTTTTAGTTACGCATTATTCTTAATATCAATATGTATTCACGGGAAATATAATTTTAAAATGTAATCAATAATCGGAGCAAATATATGAATTGAATACATTGTACGAAGCTCTGGCACTGTTTATATAGGTTAGATACAACGATTCAATATCATTCAATAAAATAATGTTTTTACTTGTTTTGCATTGTGTCATTAAATATTCTTGCGTCTGTAATGCCAGCGATGCATCAAATACTGTATTTTAAGCGCAATCTCTATCTCTATCTTATCTATCTATCTATCTATCTATCTATCTATCTATCTATCTATCTATCTATCTCTTATCATATCTTATCTATCTAATCTCTATGTTCTAGTCCAGAATGATTGAATTTCCCTTAGATTCTATATTTTTTAAGCTTTTCATTACTCATAATATTCAATGCTCATCGTCACTCGTTATAACATTTATTGTATGTTTCATTAACTCGTACAATTTCTTGTGAAATACATGACTCTTTGTCAAAATTGGATAAATTACCTATTCCTTTATTACTATGCGTCGTTTTACTTTTATTATTACATTTTAGTTAGAAAGCACGATTACTAAACCATAATTTATTCGGTTGACTTTAATATTTTACTCTTCCAATTTATATTCGCTCTTTATTTCTAATTTAGCTAACGAATTCATTTTATACATTTGGTTATTGTATCATATTTCTTTCCTAATTTTATTTCTTAATCAAGTGACTTTTATACGCGTTGCTTGTACGTTAACAATTCTTGAATTAACATTACAAAGATGGAAGGAAGACTTGTACAATTACAAAAAATAAAAAAAAATCTGCTATCAAGCTTCGAACGTAGATTTTAGATAATTTATAGAAAATTACGCAAAATTGTAATTTTCGTTACACTGTATCCGTAATTGAAGAGACTCAATTCTAGCCTCCCACTAATTGTATTAACAAATGAAATTTTTCTATATAAATTAGTTTCGCGCGTAAAAAAAGTTTTTATAATTTAGTATCAATTTAGCGTCATTTCTTTTTTGAACATTACTTTATAATTAAGAAATACTTGTAAAATTATTATCGATGTAGCATGATTATATGAAATATTATTATTAACTCCGTGCTTGAAAATTTTCAAGCTATTAAGTCATCCTGCGTATTTCCGTTCCGTTCATTTCGTTCCGTCTTAGCACATTTATTTCCTACGACAAAATTAGACGTCGAACACGATTTTTCAAATTTGTAAAATTTCCCTATAGATCTTTATACTTTTAGAGATGAAATCCATGGAATACGTGGTATTTATGGTTAAATATCAACGAGCTACAATTTATGTAGCTTACGAATGCGTCCGATGCTTGCAATTTTAAATGGCTTGATAAATTTTTATGAAACAATGTAAATGTCACGAGTACAGAACGTTAAACCATTTCATTTTCAGTGCTGCTATTCTCAAGAAAATGAAATAGACAGGCTGAAACGTTGTATTCATTAAATTTTTGGTACCATTCTCATTATTACTGAATGAATCCTCAAAAAAATTATTGTACAAAAAGCTTAATAATTAAACATGAATAATAATCTATGAAAAATTCGATACTTATTATAACTGGTAATAGCGAGAAATTTTTTATAAATGTAACATTTACACATTTTTGCTTGTTTAAATCCAAAAGTCGTATGTACTATTTATGAGTTCCTTTGATATTTAAGAGGCTTAAACTAATACTATAATCGCTTAAGATTAGGGAACTATACTTTTACATGGCAATATATATTTTTTACAAAATCGTATAGTGAAATGAAGTAATTTAGAGCCGAGGATAGGATTAACAAAATTTTTTTATTCATTTTTATTATTTAAAACCAAATAAATGGGTCGTATAATTCTAAGAGCGATAAATTATTTTTGAACGAAATTATAATTTTATTAAAATACAATATTTATATTTACATTACACGATATTCGTACAAATTTTAATAATCAGGACCAGAAGCTCGTTTATGTGATCGTTATCTAACACAACCAGTTGTATCAATCAAATCATGGGGAGGAAGAGGGGGGGGGCCTTCACCTAGCTCATACTTATCAAATCACACACACGAGTAGAAATCATATGACAATGTAAAGAATTTATTCATAAAATACAGCAATTTATTCTATCAATATTCCCTTGATTCCTATCTTAGTTGTACCGTATACACTAACCTTACCAATACAATTATTATTAAATGATAATATTTCAATTAAATATTCTCGCATTGTGCTTTCTAAAAATCTTTCAGGGTGATTGATTATTGGACTTTATTTTCAAATTAAAAGCATTTTCAAATAAAAGTTTAATCGAGAAACTAATAAATTTCGCGTAATTTGTTATTTAAAATGAGTATAATTATTAAATCATTATTCGACTTTCTAAAACATCTGACATTTGTATGAATACTACACACGCACGCCCACACACATACACACACATATCCTTGCTAAGTTTTTTCTCCAATGAAATAATAAGTTAGCTATCCCTACTATGTAAAAATGTGTGTAGTCACGTATCTATTTATTAAAGCATACTATGTCCATAACAGAAGACTGTGCATAATTGAATGGGAATATCTAGGTGAAATAAAAGCTTTGTCTTGTTTTCTAATATATTGGTCAATACTTATATGAATACAATGTATACGTAATCTAATATTTTGTAAAATAATCTAATTAAAAATAATACATAAAGTAAATTGGAAGATTATAATCATACCTACAACGAAGCATAAAGCCTTATAATATTTAAGTATGTAAGTTATTTTTATGCTTTTAATTTAACGTGATAACATGCAGGGATTTAAAGGGAAAAAATTATAACGAATTAATATAAATAATCTTTATTATATCTTTGAAATTTATTTAAAAATTGAACCGTCCCATACTTACATGTATGTATATATAAATATATATATATATTACCAACTAGCCAGAATCGTAAATAATATTTTAATATAATAAATATTCTAATCTTAAAGCAGCAAGATTTCTCGGCAAGTTTTCTAAGAAAATTATTTATAAAAAAAGTGGAGCGAAAGTGGACGTTGTAATCGCGGGACTCATATTAGGTCGCGAAAATTGAGACTACGCCGAATTGGGTACATTTTTCATTGCGGCTTACGTGTTAATAGTTTGTTGTAGCAATAGAATTAACAAACGTCAGGATAGAGAAATATACGGGAACGAACAAGCGAAGTATTTATTCGTTCGAAAAGAAAAAAAGAAAAAACCATCGGAGGAGCAAGGAGTACGTGCGAGGTGGACCGAGTGATCGAAGAAACTAAAAGTGAAAGGTCAATAAGCGAATGATGAGTTTCGCAAACACAAAATGGTTCGAGGATAGTACCGAAGTGAGACCCGAGGAGAAAATGACAAGTTCATGCTTCATCTATTTTTCGAAGCACCGGCCCCATCATCGACTCTTTATAATTCCATGCCACGCTATTCGTCAACTCTACGTCATTTCCGTGTACCTAGGGGATGGCCTGTACGAGTCCATTAGATTTTTTTTCCGAATGCAACGTCGATCAACAATCGTCCGCACTGCACTTTCTTAATAAAGTTCATTAAACTTTATTCGGTACCGGTGCCCGCTCAAGTATATTAATGCATGGATTCGCTTATGAAGAGCTTATGATTTATTTATAGTTGAAATGAAACTTGTATAAGACTTTATAATCGCTGGGGCTATTGTTTTATACCACACATGACCGAACAAATAATCATCTTACCTACATTTTATATACTGACAATAAAATTAGTATTTTACTGGAGTCATATATTCTTATATCCTTTTTTAAAATTATTATATATAATATCATCTATATATATATATATATATATATAATTGAACAACATCTTCGTGAGTAGTATAAAGTAAATCATTTTGTATATTAAAAATGCATTTAAAATTTTCTTTATATATATAGAATGCCTTTAGAGTTCATTTTATTTTTAGATGCAGGAAAAACATAATACACATTTATGTATATATATATATAATATTACATTTTATCATCAATAATATTGACTATTTTTCAAAGAATTACTTCAAGTCCCCGAGTAAGAAAGTTACAGCAATCATAATTTAAACTTTAGTGAAATATTATACAATAATAAGCCTGATAAGGTTATGTAATATTTTTCTTCTTGTATTATCAATAAAAATCATCAACTGCAAACATTTATGATCTTTAGTATAACAACATTTAGCTACAATGTACACAATTTTTCAAGTAATTATGAAAATGTCTACATGAGAAAAGTCCTTCTTAAATTGTGGAAAAATATAATATTTTTAAGTAAAAGTAACGGCATAAATGTATAAGCTTATCTGACTAACCGTAAAGTTTTTCTAAAATGAAATAATATTTTCTTTCTATTATGAAGTAAATTCAAATAAGCGTATAATAATTACGACTGTCTATTTCATTTCTTTAGTACATGTAACTATTAAACAAATTTTACACTACTCAAATATTTATATTTAAATTATTGTATATTAGTAACATAAAAAAATAAATGCATATAGTATATAAAAGAAATAACAATGAAATATTATTAGATAGATGAGATCATAAGTTTATAGTTAAATCTTCACAATACATTTACATTTATTTAATTTTTATAACAATAGCCCTATAATTAAAAAAAGTAAATAAATTAAAAGCGCCTAATAAATACATAATTATTCTATAATAATTATATGAAAATTTTATACTTATTTTACAGTTGAGGAGTACTATAATAGTCACGAGTACAATTATCCTCTAAATATGAAAGATTAAAATGTAATGTAAAAAGATTACCAAAAATTCGTAGTAAAGGAAATATCGATATGTCATCATTGCACGCCAGCATCCATTTTCCTAAAGATTCCATTAAAAAATTGTGATTTTAGTAATTTTTTAGAATTTCAGAGACTCGTAATGTAAAATTAAAAAGGATAACTAGTAAAAGTCAAGTAATTGTAATTAATTACAATTATAGCTCTTTTGTAGAATAGTAAGGATCAATTTCTTGTAATAAGATTTTTTTTCGTTGCCTTTTTATTGGATTCAAATTCAAAGAATTTAAAAGTCCGCTATTTATTCTATTGTATATGGCACGTAAGCATATTTTCACGGGTAATTTAAAGAATTTTCAAATTAGTACACAAATTTTTTAATTAATACTGATCGCACATAATGGCTAAATTTAAAAGATTTAATTCTTCGTATTTAGACTCATTCATGCCTCAATTACGTATAAAATTCTAAAATTCATGTTCTCGTTGAAAGCGTTGAAGGTTTCAGTTATTTTTTTAAATATAAAATTTTATATTTTATAATGGGCAATTGGAATGTATCCTTCATTCCTCTGAGAATTGAACTAGTCTGAATTTATAAAATTATGTAATCGAATGTTGTTATCCTGTGAGCATTTATTTATTTATTATATAATTCCTGAACCCGTGGATAAGTACAGTAGGAGTAGATGGATAACAAGGTAACACAACAGATTTCTGTCAAGGTCAAAACATTGAGAGCTCGAGCATACAATCGTGGGTTCTTACATAATTACAATGACTATAATGAGGGATCATTCTTCACATGCCGATTATTAAGCGAATGCATGTAACTTTTTTAGAATAAATCTTTTATTCTTTAAACATTATTGAGCGGTCATACATATTTATGGAATTCTCTCGAATTTAAAATACTCCAACTATTTATAATAAATTTATAATAATAGAAGATTTTAAGCGAATAAATGCATTATATAATTGACAGTCATATTGACAGATTAGATTTATTTTAAAATACATAAGAATTATTTTAATTTGCTCGAGAATACCAAGCACAATGAGTTATGGCCTATTACAAATAAAATTCTAATAAACTTTTAATACCTATACCTAATACAACAAAATTCAGCATAAAAAGTAAATTTCAGGAATATTTTTCTTAATTCTGTCTTTTACGTACATGCCGAAACGTTGGTATTAAAGCGAAAACAAACCAGCGGGGATTTTAAAATATTTTATTTTAAATATATGTTATATAAGGTACACACCACTTTCTATTAATAAATATTATTCCAAGATTGAAAAATTGCACTTGAAATTAAATTAAGGTTTTTTAAATTATTATTTCTTACCTCACAATATGAACTAATTATTTTATTATACAAATAAACCAGTTTATTGTTATCAGTGTGTAAAGTAATTATGCATTTAAATTATTAATGTTAAAATGCATATTACATAGAGGAAAAAATTAATACACGCGAACAAGAACAAGGCATCGTTCCATTGTAATTTTTTTTTTTTAAATAAAATGCAGTTATTGATTAATAATTAATGAATAATACATGGCATCGTTATATAAGTCCACATTATTTCTACTTACTGTTCATTTTCTTTTTAATTTTCAGCGTAAATTTATCTTATTTAACGTTTTATTTCTCTTTTCACAAAATTAACTATATTTAACGAAAAAAAAAAAAAAAAAAAAAATAAGAAGGTATTATTACATTAAATATATTTATGAAAAGGATCTTTGTTGCTAATTCCTTAAGGAAAATATTTATTATAAAATTATTTCATAACCTATTGTTTTATTTATTAATACGTTAGAAATATACGAATAATATATATATATTGAAAAAACAATAGCTAAAATCTAAGATCGTAAAAATAGTTTTATATAAGAGTCAGCAGTTAATTGAAGTTCCAAAAATAAAGATTTAAAGAAATGGTAAATGGAAAATGATTTTTCTTAATAAGCGTAATGATAATTAATGAGGAAAAAAAAATCATAATACGTTAAATGTAAAATTTTCCAAATAAAATCGTTACATTGATACCTTTACGTGAATTAATTAAATGAACTGAAATAAATTTTCTTTGCGAATAATTGAAAAATTTCCTTGATTCCTTGATTGGATTCATTGCGCAGCCGTAAGAAAGTATCGAGCAACCGGTCGGTATTTTTTTTTATTTTACGCGCATGTGCGTATTATGTACATTATGTAAGCGCGATTATTTGCGTCACGCGCAAAATACACAAATTGCTCTGCGCGTCGGTAAACATTTGTATGTGTGGCCGACGCGCATGTGTCGTAAGTACATGCGCTAATAATTGCAAGTCGTCGTTAACCTTGTCAGCCGTTTAAGCACCTCGTGTTTCACTTTTCGTTCTCGAATGTATACTGTGTACTGACTCTGTTCCGCTCTGCCTTGAATACGTGCGCGAGTTCGTTTTCGAACGGTATATTGTAATAGGATCGGCCAAATGATTCAAATTTCTTTCAATAGTTAGGCCTGTGTAAAAAACTTCATCAGGTAGCAACGACATTATTCATAGAACCAAAGAAATAATAATTTCTCAGCCGATAGTCTAATTAGATATACAGACGAGGAATAGCTGTATTTATGAAAATACTATATTTCATTTTTACAAACATTATTATCACCGATACTTTCATTTCCATAAAACAAATAATATACAATTTACTGATTAATTCTTCTATTTCTTTTTACGTTATGAGATAAATCATATCTATAAATATCACGTCGTCTTTTGTAAAGTTATGGAGGTGCGACGTACTCAATCATTATCATTTTATTGACATTTACTTATAAGTTAATCAAACAAATATGTAAAATGAATTAATCTTTAAGTACTTGAGTTTTTTTTCTTTTTTTTATTTATTTATTTATTTATTTTTTTTGTCAATATATATTAGACTATGTAGGAGAAGGAATTAGATGGTAAAAATCTATTGGAAATAATGCCATTACGGATATTTAAGTTCAATATAAGTAATAACGATGAGCTGACATAATGAAATAAGTTGAATTTTCACTCTTTTAAATAACAATCGACGCACGAATGTTAATTGAATAACCAGGTATAAGAAATACAAAAGAAAAGGAATAATAAAACTTATAGATTCCATGAACGTATAGATTTTTATGTAAAGTTTGTACAATAAATGGCCGAATAAATACACGTAATAAACAAATAAATAAAAATAATGGTCGGTGAATATTTACCCAGTCATTTTTCCATAAATAAAAATTATCAACGCATTCAAAGAACGTTGCGAATAAAAATAAAAAATTTGAAAAGAGCCATTGTCTGGAGCGATAAGGAAAACAGTCGATCATAGCCTCAATAGATACGACTGCCAAAGGACAATAGCATAATAATACTTTCGTCAATGCATATACACTGACTTAGCTACCTTATTTCTTAAACATTACACATTTTATTCATTAGTTTTCCTAGTTCATTAAAAAAAAAAAAAAAAAAAAAAAAAAAAATACAAGCTATTCGATTTTTGAACGTCGACGTGTACTTTCTGCGAAGAGTTTCTTGAAAATATGTTCATTCGGCCGAGTAGAAATCAAAATTTTAATACAAGTCGATAGTTTATACGAAATTTGTACGTTTAAGCATTTTTCTGGTTATACCTGAGAGTTTATCTTATTATTGGCAAGACTTGATAGCAAGACTATTATTTTACTTACAATTTTTTTTCATTCCCGTATATTATGTTAAACCCGTACTCCATATAATAAAATTTAATAAAAAAAATTAAAATACATTCCAAATAAGAAATTTAATATTTTCAAGCGCATTATGTACATAAATTTACAAGGAAACCTCTTTCCTCGAGATTAGAAAACTATATTTTAAATATTCATCGAATGGCAATTAAAAAAATATATGTATATATGTATATAATAATAATAATTATTATTATAATAAACTACTTTTGTTTAAGAATGTTCTCGAATTATAAAAATAATTATAAAACTTCATTATTAAATATGATAAAATCTATAAAAATATAAATTTACTTTACCAATGCTGATTGACAGTAACAAAAATGGTAATTACCCACACATGATTAATTTTTTATTTTAACATGAAAATAATTAAAGGGAAATATTTTGTTTGAATAAATCATTAATATTTTGATACATATTAAATTGACTTAATCTGTTTTTATTGCGTAAATTCAATCTGCAGTATCAAGATAGTAATATTATCTTGTTTTAATCCTTTTTATTGATCGAGACATTCGTTATAATTAAGAATAACGTAAATGCCAATTAACGTTATTTATAGTCAAGTTATTTATAGTAAATTATTTATTATTTTTACAGCCTTTAGCTTTAAAACTACAAAGCAACTAACTTTACTTATATATATATATACTTATATGCTTATGTGCATGCCATAAAGTATTAAAAATATTTTTAAATTTCCACGATGTACATGGACTTTACTGTACACCAACCGCACTTAGAAAAACAGTGAGACACGTCCCCTCTATTAATACATCTTTCCTAGGATTTCTCTTTTAAGTAAGGAACTTTCTTTTATAATACATGTCAACTAGCTACTTGGTTCATAAAACACTTATTTGGAAAACATAATTAAATAAAAAAATGAGAAATACATTCTCAACTACTGGCTACCGCATTCACATTTCCTTACAGAGCATTTAAATACATTTATATTACGAGCTATAAAACGCGCGTCTTCGAATTAATCAATAAAGACTTCAATAAAGTATAGAGAGAAAGACCGTTAAAAAATTAATTAATAAAGTAGACTCGAAGTAAAATCCTTCCTTATATGTTTTTCGAGAAAAACAATTGTAAGTAAAATTGAACGGTTTAGTCGGTGTAGTCGATATTACTAATCTGAGGATGTAATAGTTGTTTCGAATTAACAATTCGAATATATTAAGCTTTCCATTTTTTAACCGAAAAATATTTTTGTCCATAAAATGAAAGCACCACATAATATTTATTAGATATTGTATGAATAAAATTTTATATTGCACTTGATAACCAATATCTCGTATTAAGTTCAATAACTAGATTATGTTCTAGATGTAGATGACAAACTCAAGTAATATTCGGTTCTAAAGTTTTAAATATCGCCAATGCGCTATTTCTTGTCCATAAAATAATTTTATTATCTCTTGTTATTATAATTTTAAAACCGAATTCAATTATATTTCATAAGAATATTAAATAAAGTCTTCCATATAAAAATATATGTTATTAAAATCATAAATTTCATTTATTTAATATAGTATTATCGTTTAAAGGAATTAAATTATATATATATATATATATATATAATCGATTATTATAATTTTTATAATAGAATTTCATTGTGAGCAATGAAGTTTAATCGTATACAGGTACGTGAATAAATACAGGAATATTAAATGGATCGCAACAGATAATAAAATGCTTTAGTTTCCTTAGTTCCAGTAAATTTCTATTCCAATTACGTAGTATTTGTAGACATTTTCATCTGCCGGGATGTACTTTTACCTCAATTTATGATATACCCGCATGAATTGCGAGCTTCTGCTCACTCCCCTTATCATTTTCACCCTTGTAAAGTCATTCAATTAAAAGCACACGTATGAGTCGTTGAATTGATTATCTTCACACCGGAATATTGCACTTGCTCAATTCAAATAAATTCCTAATGAGTACCGATTATGTGATACGATAGAAAATTTCATACCCTTAGTACGAAAGCGCAGTAAACAGTTTTTTATTTTTCTATCAGAACATACTACGTTTGCATTTCTCAAATACGTGAAGTAAATTTTAATATACATTCGTACGTTTTAAATGTTATTTCTATTAATAAATAATTGTTGCAATACAGTTATTGAAATGTATTTCCTTTTAAATTACCAATTTGTACTAAAATAACGACTAAATGAAATTTATTTATTTAATGTTTATCAATGATTTTGTTTAATTTAAAAATTAGTTAATAATTATTACTATTAAATGTCTGAAAATGCTGCTGGAACGAGAAAGGTTCTAATGTTAAAAAAAAATAATAATGAATGTTGTAAACGTACCGAAAAAAAGAGAGCTCATATATTTTATACGATAAAAAAGAACACATACACATACACACACAATATTTCTATGGATACTATCAGTGAAGTATTTGAATGAAGCTACACGTTTCACATTCTAATTAGATTTGGGCCACTGATAAATTCAATTTGCATGTACACAGCTGTATGCATAAAAGGATCAACGTTGTATGGTATTTGGGTAAAGTACCTATTTATCCATGCGTAGGTACATGTACTGCATACGGCAAAGGCTCATCAACCTTCCAAAATTCACAATATATGGATATTTTGTGTTCTAGCTTCCACATACATATACATGTTTTTACAATAACGTGACTCCCTCATGTAACTAAAAATGTCACGTTTTATAACCAGAAGTAATGAAAAATATTTTCAAGCATAATCAATTTTTTTTATTTATGTTGCTCTCCAGTGTTTTATTTTTTTAAATTTCGAAAAAAAGGTAGAAATATCAAATACGCACAGCATTTGTTCGCATATATATATATATATATATACACACACACACACACACATTCATCTACATTTCGCTAATTCTTTGAATTAAAAAATTTATAACATTTATCAGCATTTTCAATTTATTCGTTTTATGATCGATTAGCATACTATTGACGATTATTATACAATTTATGTATAAAAATAATATTTTTTGATAGACAAATTTAAAAAAAATGTTGTTTTTGATTTCAGGTACGTTCAGTAATTGCTACATGTGCTTCTACGAATTAAGTAAATAAGGGGTAAGAAGACAATAAATAAATAAAACGTTTTATTTATACTTTAGTGCTGAATGATAATGAAAATTACGTAATAATTAATTCGCTTAGAATACGTATGTCGAAAGAGCATCGAATTGAATTGAAACAATGAATTGAACGGGAAAACTGTGTGACCGTAATTTCAGTCACAGAACGCGACAATCAATTAAACTCCGTTGTAATTCGGAAGGAACTACCCACTATTATATTACCTGCTATATGTTTACGCATACACTTGAATAAAAAATGATCTTCTCTGATCCCTCGTAAGCCCGTTTTTACATAACCGTGTTGGGGCTAAAATAAAAAAAAAGAATAGAAAAAAAGAGCACAGTATTTATTTACCTAGGTTCGCTCTCCGAAATGGACTATTGTACGTGAGTTTTTTTTTCTTCTTCTTCTTCTTCTTCTTCTTCTTCTTTTTCTTCTGGCCTGTGTTACGATCTTTGTTATCATTCTTACCGATTATATTTTATGCGTGAAAAGTACAGGCGTAATAAGTAAACGCGGCAGTATATCTAAAATATTTACGGTGCCGAGCTAAAAAATTCCGCAACTGCTTTTTCTCCTCTAGATTTGCATTATGTTGTGCACAAGGGAAACTGTTGCCGTTGTTCTAATACATTCGATCCCCATTTTCTACGACTCTAGCAGTGATTGGCATTCGAAGGAAAGCCATACGTACCCTTGAAAATTTAATGGCTTTTCAAAATCAAGATTATAAAAGTTTTTCTCGACTCGTGTAGAACGACGCTTACTTCTTAACCTTTATACGATTTATCACGATCAGTAAATAGATATTTATACTTTCTATGAATATAGATTAATTTATTAAAATGTGTATTAATTAATGAAGTCGTGAACAATAGTTCTATTACTTTAAACGTGTACGGGATACTTGCGTTTACGTAAAATCTTTCGTAAAATTTAAAATATTTTTACGTACGAGCTTATTAAGAAATCATCGTGCCCATTTTCTTTTTCAATAATCACAAATTTATTTACTCGTTCGAATAATAATGACAATTTGTATAAAGCTCTTCTACCTACATATCGTTATGCTTATTAGTTTTTCAACGCCAATGAGCAATTCGTTATTAATATTAAGTGGACACACTTGCGGCGCAGCTACGAAACACGTATACACACATATTCTATTCTTTAATTAGGGCGTACGAGTGTATATATACATGTACATATATATATATATATTTTTTTTTTCTTTTTTCTCGTAACATTTTGCAAGCTAATAAACCGAAATTAATGGTTTATTTGTCGCTAAAAGGACAAACAGAGTAGAAGCAAGAAATCGAACATTTGCAGAAAATATATAATATCCTTGGGTTCTCGAAATCGATTCCCTAACGCAGCACGCACATGCGTAACAGACAGTGTCCCTATCTCTTCTTCTGTCTTTTTTCCTTTGGCCTTTCGTCTTGGACAAGCGGCCGAATAGAGAAGCACAAGCGCTTGGAGTTACGAGATATTTCAGTACACCGAGACGACCATCGTTGCTTCAAGTTTCCCCAATGATAACCTTCTCTACTCCTCAACTCTATATCTTAAACTAAATCACCTCAACGCGCATTATTTCATCAATTTTTATATCTCCTCGAACTCCTTTTGCGCCATTATTACTTGGCCAATCAAACCACTTTTAGCGTCCTAACCACCATCGGTTACTTCTTATCTAATCAACCTGAGTCTAATATAATGCATTTTTACTGGGTTCGAGGTATCAACGAGTACTGCCTCTGATACTAAGCCTACGTGCACGTATACATAGGAAATGCAAAATCTGTCATTTTATTATAAAAATTATTGAATAAATGTATGGAGCGAACTATTATGGAAGATAAATGTCATCGATGCCTTTATCATATCACTGACTTTGAAAACCTTATTTATAATGTCATTATTTTATTTCGCTATAATTCATTTTCGCCTCACGAATGTATAAATTATGTATCCATTGATTATTGGCCCCCATAATACAAATCGGATACTCGAAAATGATAACTCAAGATATAGTCGATTAAAATATATCTTTATATTTCATTGGCAATGTGTAATTTATAAAAAAAAATTATTATTATTATTATTATTATAATAAAAAAGCAATAATAAGTGATGAGTGCACGAGAATCCGAACTATCGTATATTTATTATCAATTACACGAAAGCGAACTACAATCACTGAGTACACAATAAAATAAATATAATAGTAAAAAAAGAAAAATAAACGGAAACAACGCATAAAAGTATGTGTAATTGAATGAAATATTCTAAAAAGCGTTTAAAATTTTTCAATTATTTGAAGGAAATAAATTTCCTTTAAAAAACGACGCGGAAACAATATATATGTCTGTGTGTGTATATATATATATATATATATATATAGAGAGAGAGAGAGAGAGAGAGAGAGAAGAAAAGAAGGTAAACAAATATAAAACACATTCTAATCCATAAAGTCAGAAAGTTGAAGATCAGAGACCTTGAATTGAAATTATAATTTCCGTCACGCCTGCTGGGCTTTTTATTTTTCGGTTGCAGATCTGAAGTCTACAGCCAGTTAATATACGCCTAATTTTATAAGTGAACGCCTCACCTTTGCATTTTCATGTGTATGCCCTTCTTCGTACCTGTCCGTCATTTCGTTTTCCAGATCTATTCTATATGTACGTATTCGGAGATTTATATATATCTTCCCTCGATTTTCATCATGTATTTCAAATACATCAAATTCTATTCGAATTCATTTGCCTTTATTTTTATTTATTCAGCTTTTTTGTTATAGAAAAAAATTATTTTTCACTTATTTAAAACTATGTAGAATATTTATAAAAGGCGTTATCTGATTATTCGATTTAATCTATCAAAGTTGAATTCTCAGTGTAAGCTGCCTTTATTTCAAAATTCATGAAATTTGCAACTGAAATTATTTCTTTTTTTTTTGTTTTTTTTTTACATACATTAATTGTAATTTAACAGAAGTTTAAACAAAATATATGATACTGGGAACATTCTGTCTTTACTGTAAGAATGAATTTCGAAATTTTTAATGAGTAATTAGATGTGTTTTACGTGAATTATATTTTGCAACGTCGAATAAAAAGATGAAAAGTTGTTGTTGCACATGGCGGAATTAAATCAGAGATTCGAATGAAATTAAAACTCTTTTAGCCCTGCGTCTCTACCCTAATAATTGAGAATGGGCTAAATAGCAAGTACATGGCCGTACAAGTGCAAATTAATAAAGCGCGATGGGAAAAAAAAACTCGCTATCGTTCTCTGACTCAGCTGTTGGCCCCTTCCCCCCTCTCTCTCACACTCACACTCTCACTCTCTCTCTCTCTCTCTCTCTCTCTCTCTCTCTCTGCCTAGCTTGCGCGCACGCGTCCATGCGTGTGCGTGCGTCAAAATCGCAGCTACGGCAAGGGTTGGGGGAGGGGGGGGCGGTAGTACTTTGGTTATGTTGTATTGAGTTGAAGCATAGCGGCGTCGAGTAAACAATCGAGCGACGAAAAGTTATTGCGCCGCGCCCGCGAATCCGATGGTAACAATCGATATACGAGAATCTCCGGATCTACGATTTCGCATGTCATTCTCGCTCGCGGACTACGACGAACAATAATACCGTCGTTAGTCGTTTGCTGTATCCGCGTCGCTGTCACCACGGTGACACCACCACCACTACCACCACCACCACCACCACCACCACCACCACTACCAGCAGCAGCAGCAGTAGCGTACAAGGAGCAAGCAACACACGAGCGCGTGTAGCCTCCTTGTCACTTCCTATTTTTACGCACTTCTTTGCCACAGAGGCATTCTCGTCGCACTCACACAAGCTGAAGAGGAGCGCGTACACCGAGCCAATAAGCACTCGATCCGCCCCCTCCGCTGCTACAAACCTCCCCGCATTCCCCCCCGACGCAACCCGCCGCCCGCCGCCGCCACCACCGCTGACGACGACGACGACGACGACGACGGCTCACGTGCGGGAGAGGAGGGGCAGAGCCGCAGCAGAAATAGCGGCGGCGGCGACGGCGGGCGGCAGCAACAGCAGCAGCAGCAGCCGCCGCTACTACCACTACCACCACCACCACGACCACCACCACTACCACTACCACCATCACCACCACCCCCCCAGCCACGAGAAAACTTCGTCGCTTCCTCCCACGCCCGGGGGGCCGCCAGGACCATCGCGGCGAGTCAAACCAGCACATCGGACCATTCCTTAGCCAGGTCTCGAGTAGCGCGCATCTCGTGTCACGACTCGATCCTCGGGCCCGTGACATTCATTTTCGTGCACGTAGCCGACGGCACGATCCGCTGCCCCACGTCTATATCGCGAAGAGTGCCGTGTGCGGGGATAGCAAGGGGTCTATCGTTCCCCTAGTGCACAAGTGTAAGTGATAAGGTGCCTTGTCCAGGCACTGCTGTTCCTGTTGCCGTTCCTGTTGCTACTGCTGCTGCTACAGCCACTGCTGCTGCTGCTGCTGCTGCTGCTGCTGCTGCTGCTGTTGCTGCTGCTGCTTCTGTAGCATCCGAACGTAAACGGATCCTCTCGCGAGCTCTCCCAGGAGGGAGCGGCGGCGGCGGCGGCGGCGGCGGCGGTGGCGGCTGCCCCATCTCGGAGTTCCCCGGGTGTTCTGGATGTACGTGGGTCGGACCGGCAATAGATAAAACACCTCCCTAAGCTCCGTACCACCTCCGCCACTTCCGTTCCATTTCTATTAGCAGAAGTAGGGAGGGAAGGCGATGTCGTCGGGGCGAGGAGGAACCTCGTCGCCCTCGGCACTCGAGCCGACTCTTATTATACTTACTCCTCTTCTACCTCTTCTTCCTCTTCTTCTTTTACCTTCTACTCTCGATGAAACGTCAGCCGAGAGCCTGGCTGAATAAAGAGGCGGAGTGGCGCCACAGCTGACGTAAGAGTTACCACCGCGTTAAGGCCTCGTGCGCGCACTCGGGAGACTTGTCGTGGAGAAGAGACCGAGAGCGCGCTCGGAGGTACAACGACTCGTTACGCGCCGTCGCGCGCCGCTGCACAGTGACGTAACCTAACCTCATATACGAGGAGCGGCAGCGCAGACCTGAGGAAGCCTTCAATCCGTTTCTCTCTCTCTCTCTCTCTCTCTCTCTCTCTCTCTCTATCTCTCTCTATCTCTCGGTCATACACGTATACAGAAACGTATCTACCCTCCCTTCGTCGCTCCCCCCCGTCACTCACTCTCTCTCTCTCTCTCTCTCCTGCCGTCCGGGTCGCACAGCAAACGGGGGACGATGTTCCGGGCGTACGGGACTGCGCCGCCGGAAGCAGCAACTGCCGGCGACCTTTACACCTGGAACTCGCCGTTTTACAATAAAGGTAGGAGGAACAATCGTGCCTATATTATCCAGGGGAGAGGGGGATGGTAATCGGTCAATTTAAACCGCCACCTTCCTCCCGCTTTTCCCCGATGGCATTAATACACAAGTTCCCCGGCACTCATACTCATAGCCCCTCCGCTCCGCACTCTGCTGCCAAACTCACTTCGTAACCCTTCCTCTTATTTATCGTATTACCAAATTCCCGAAAAACTGCTCTCGCTCTATTACGATACCGCGAGAACCTTCATTTTACACTTTACTCAAGTTCTTGGTAATCCCTTGCACCTTACGAAAGCTTGTGCCGTAAGAAATTTAATGAATTTTGATGGAACGTTGCATTTAAATGGTTTCGCACTCGGCAGTCCGGCATTGAAGCCGGTCGGTCGGCTCTATCAATTATTTAATAATTACATACTTTAATAATAAATACTCTTTTAGCGTCGCATTAATAGAAATATTAATGAAATTATTACATGAGTCACGTTTTATTTTTCATAATTAATCTTCTAATGCCTGATAAGATAACAACTAGATTACAATATTAATTGACACATTTTCCTCTAAATAAAAGACTCCGTACCTTCGAATCTTGTAGTTTATCTGTAAATTATGTAAATGGTATGAATTTCAAACAATTTCTTAATTTCTTTCATCCTTATCTTCGTATAATTGTAAAAACAAAAAAAAAAAAGAAAGAAATTAAATTATTTACCTAAGGCAATGGTTATTTAATACCGATTTAATTATTTAATGATAAGAACCTAGAACTATCACATAGAGTATCGAATTTCAAGGGAAAAATAATATCTATATAATATATTAGACATGTTAATATTGTTAAATAAATTTACAGTACATTTGCATTTCATTGGTTTTTAGAAAAACAAAATATATATCAAACTAGTCGAATGAATTTAGACTATATTTAAGGCGATTTTTGCTAATAAGCGCGTATCTCTGCTTTAAAATATCGAATCAATATCGTTGTTCGTTCGGAATCGCGAATGCAATTAATTCAGGTATCACCGGAAATTTAAATTTCTGCGTACTATTATCCTTATATTTTAATAATAAAAACAGTACGAATTATAAATCAGGTTCCTTAATGAATTTTTCACTATTTCCCGAAGAACATATTGTACCTAATTAATAAAAGTCTATTTTATTGTACGTCTCAACGATTTTTTTTTATCATAATTTATGAGTCATGTTGCAATAAGTAATGATTTTAAAAGAATTAAAACGATATGCGAAACGTAAAAAATTATAATGATTAACATTTAATTAAAACTCATGCTTTTCAGGTAAGTCCTGTGCATTGCTTGTAGTAGAAATTATGAAATAATAAAAAAAATCTCTATTGTACAGTCAGATGCCAGTTTCAAACAATCAATTATTTAATCTTAACTAATATTTAAACTAATTCGGTAAATAAGACTAAATGTTTAATACATTATTTGATCGCGTATCTTATTTAAATTTTTAAAAACAAATATATCTGCCTAAAGAAAAGTTTATATAACTATGATAATAACCAAAAACTTTTCCAATCAATTGTTATCTAAAAATTAAGCTTAAGTCAATCGAGTAGTTAAAAAAGAGAAAAAAAAAAAAAAAAAAAAAAAAAAAAAAAAAAAAAAAAAAAAAATAATAATAATAAATTGACTCTTTTTAATTGAAGATAAAAATAATCCTATTAAATAACCAAATGTTTAATCATAATTTTACAATTTTTCAAATTGAAATATATAAAAAGAGTTTAAAATCGAAAATCAAATAACAATTATATATTTTACTCATAATTCTTTTTTTAAATTTTTGTTATCCAAAGGGTATATAATAAAAATAACGTGATTTTTAAATCGTTTTAAATCGGTCGGTTTTTATAGATATGTTATAATTTCCCAACATCTATGATGTTTTTAAAATCCTGAAAATATTTGTACCGTTAATTATATACAATTATTGATATCTGATAATTTTATTAATAACTAAATTGAATTTATAAGTCTTAACGGTTACATCTACTTAAAAATTTCTCTCATACGCAACGAAGAATTGATTTAATAATTTTACTAACAAACATTAAAGAGACTTTTATTTTTATGTACAAGAGTAATTTTATGTATAAAGCGACGTTATATTTGATATTATTATATAGATAGAAACTTTATGTTTTTCATCAAATCAAATGTAGCTCATTAGCAAGAAAAACAAAGGATTCTGTATTTGTAGTAACACAAACTGCTAATAATACTTTTTTACCATTAATCCGTAGATTATAAAATAGATTCTGCAGTCAACTATATAAGTATTTATTATAGATAAATGTACGGTAAATTATGTCAAAATTTACTACGTTAAGTTATTGGCATGCGCGCATACGATCGAAATAAATTTCTTTTAACATTTTACGTATAATAGTTATACTATTGTAAATTAGAAATAGTCGTATTGTGCTCAACAGTACGGTCCAGAAAAATTATACGTCTATCTATATATTTCTCTATATATTCTCTTTTAATGGAAACTTGTCGATTTGCTCTGACGACGTAAAAAGTGCGCGTGTGTATACACGCGCGCACGTACGCATTATATATATATACACCGCAACTACTTATACATGTACGGGCACTATCTTCTTGCGCGCGCACGCACGCATGTGTGAAAATAACTTTATTTTGCGATTACTGTATCTCGTTCGGTATAATATTTGTGGATCACTTTTAACGGGGCATGTGATTTATTTTGTAACGTAAGCGTTTGCCACATTAATTATTTTTCATACGCTTTGGTCTTTTACCAGTTTATGAGTGATTATTACTTTAGTGCTATTTTTAATAACTTTGTTTTGCCTTTGTAAAGGCGATTTAATTTTTATAATAATAAATTTTTATATCAATAACCATGTACTTTGATTTTTATTCTTTTTCAACACGTATAATAAACATACACTATTAATAATCTTCAATTAGCCTTTGAAGCACCTTATTAGAAATTCTAAAAACGTACGAGCTCGAGCATTGTGGAAAACGCATTCTAGTAAGTATTATATAAATCTGCTGCGGTTCGGCATTGGGTGCAGCACGTTATTAAGAGAAACGAAGCTTTTAGTAAAAGGTTTTTGGCGAGCGGCTTAATTACCATCGGCTTTATTAATCTTTAGACGAAATAAGCAACGCGCAACGAGTCTGTGAATTATTCTAAAAAAAACATTTCTCGATATTCAAGGCGTAGTCGTGTTTATTCCATGCTATGAACCTCTTGGACACGTGATACGAAGGCATCGCTGCAGCGTTTCGTTCTGTTATAACAGTGCGCCTGCGCATTATGTGTGCATGCGTGAGTGATCGAACGAGCGAAGGAGCTCTTACTTGTGAACATGCATGTTGCGCGCAGAAATCGAGTTGTCAGTGAGTAAAAGAGAGAGGTAACCAATACAAAATATAATTGCCACCAGGAGCCGCACAATTTTTCTTACAAAATATTAATTATTCATTAATTGTATGCTGTAAATTTATAATATAACAAATTTATTCAGACAAATCAGTATGGTATCAATTATAATAAATTTCTATTTATTAGAATTTCTTATGATATATATATATAAGGTAATATTATATTGTAATTGTTGCTAAAAATGTTTAAATAATTAAAATACAACTATTAAAATAAAAGTAATCGTTAAAATCTATTGTTATTTATATTATTCTATAAACTCATTTTTTTTTTAAATATATATATATATATATGTAGTTTAAAAAGTATGAACTCTGGATAATATGATTTTGATTTCTGATATCCAAACTTCCCGAAACATTAGCTGATTCATCGGCCATTTATCAATAGTAGCATACACTTTTATTTATTTATTTATTTATTTATTTTTTATTCACATTTAAAACGAGGCTTAAAAAAAGCCTTTCTTCAAAATGCTTCAAGACAATTAAATATTAATGATTCTGTTATTGATTATAAAGTTATAAGTAAAGTTAATAAATAAAAATTACGTTCTAGTGAAGAAGTTATAAAAAATTTATAAAGCCAATGATTATTAAACGATTTGTTCATCAAAGAGAGTTATAATTGTATAATTGCAGCAAGTATTGTGGGTCATCTGTGTAATTCGATACATTAGAAGCAGCTGAATAAGATCTGCTTGCAATTATCGATTACGTGCTAGAGAAATATTAAATTATATTATATGCCATAAGTAAATTAGATAGAATAGAATTTTTCCGCTCAAGAGTATTAGTGGAGTATATTAGTGCCAGTGGAAGCAATATAGCGAATGAGTTTGAGAAAATTTGCTTTGTGTCGTATTACTCGGAGGAAATATAGCGAACCTGTTGGATTAGTATCGAAATTAGATTCGTTATTTCATTTCGCATTGATAACATTTTTTAGCCAAGCGATTTCTAAGTTCGTCCACGTTTCTGTGAATCAGTTCTGAGTCACGGAGATGTTGTATCGGTCAGAATTAGAGGGAAACTACTTCGAATCCGGTTTTATTGATTTTTCATTTCTGCAAAGGTTTGAGAAATGCAAGGAGACCTTTTATTAGCCGCGAGTATATTTTTCTTCCCTCGCGGGATTTACCAACGGAGTTAAAAATCTCTCGAAAAATCTCAAACGCAATTAAATCTCTACTCGGTAAAAAGATCCTTTACATAGGCATTATTTAATGAAGATTTGTTTTGTTTTGTTTTGTTTTGTTTTGTTTTGCTTTGCTTTGTTCACAAGTCCAGGTTTCTCTAACCGATTCAACTCGTGTCTTTGCTAAAAAAAAAAAAAAAAATTATCTCGGAACAGCTCGTGGGTTCCGGGTTTTAGGAAATGGTCGCTCCGCAACTTTCTAGTCGCCGATTCGATATCTGAAAAGTTCTCTCAGAACCATGAAAGTACGCGAATGAATTGGACACTCGATCGCGGTAAATTCGGACGCTAACGAATGCTCGGATTAATTGATTGGCTCAATATAACGGCTATAAACTGGGTCGCTGCGCTCTTTTTCCTAACGAACTTACGTCCCACACAGCTTCTTTGCAATTACCCGACCCTCAATCTCCTGTCGGTATTCACTACGATATTCATCACCGAAGTAGTTTAATGAATCGATTATAATACTGACAATATCTAGCGAACTTTTCACACCTCTACATCTTTTAATAATTTTTCTTATTATTTACTATTCATATACTGAATTCGTTTGGTCTTATGATATCTTTGAAACTTTTTACCTATAAAAATACGTTTTCGATTTCCACTGGTTTTGTAAAAACGTTTTGTTAAAACGACTTCTTAACGATTAAATACAAATAAACAACGTATACCATGTTTGATTTTAAAATGATTGTTATCAATTATTGTTCAAAAATAAGTTAATGTATTATTACTATTCGTTCAAAGAATTAATATTAAGTTAGAATATGCTTTTATGTATTTCTGTCGCCAAAACATAATACTTTAGGATTTATTAAAATTTCTCTGAATATTATATATACTTAAAAATATACAATCAACAATATATTGTAATAAACGTAATAATATTTTTAATATATACATATATATATATTTTAATCATATAAATGAACACGTATTCGGGAGATTATAATAATTTATTTCTAATCAGAGTACTAATTCCTTAGTTTTAATATAATATAATTCACTTGAGTTGTACATTTGGAAGTACGGTCAAATTTCTTGACCTGATAAATAGGAGATAAGCATATAGAAAAGTAGTAGTAACAAAATAGAGATATAATAGTAAAGTCTTATTAAAAGTACTGAGAAGAAAATTAATTCGAAACGGCATTGTTAAATATACAGTAAAAATCTTTTAAAAACGAGACAATTATTTTGCAGAATAAAAACTAGTAATTTTTATAGTAATGTACAAAAGAAGTCAATTATATGTTTTAAATTGATCGATTTGGAATACAAATGCACAGCAAACAATACTATAATCGCTTGGTTTTAATTTTAGTTTTATGACAATATTGAAGCTAAAGTGCACTTACAACTAACTAGTCCATTATTTAATACTTTAATAATTTAATAATTTAATAATTATTAATTATAAATAAATTATATTTGTTAATGTAAATAATTTTATATTTCTTAAAATAAATTTTATAGTACATTTGGAAGTAGTCAATATGTGTATTGGTTATTTGGGGTTATTGGTTATGTGAAAAATACTTTAAAATCGTAATTGGTAAGGAATATTTAATTTAAAATTTTAATAATAATTGAAAGAGGTATAATAAATAATTTTTTTTTTTTTTTTAAAAAAAAACTGTATTTCATTAATTTGTATTTCTTAAGGTCACTAAAAATCTAAGATTGAAATTTTTAATAACTTAAAATAATAATAATTCGATTATTTACTTAACCGAGAAATAATTATTTACTTAAAATTAACATTAACGATTATAATTATTGTTTTCCCTGAAATTGCGTTATTATCTTGTATGCGGTAATTAAATTTAAAGTCCAGAATACGTGAAAAGTTTAAAATTTTTTATAAAGACTCGTTGGTAGTGAGCAAAGCAATATGTTAAAGTACTTTGATATCCCGTATTATCCTGACCTGCGCAATTTTTCAATCGTTTTCTGCTACCACTACTACTACGTAGTAGTAGTGATAGTAGCCCTTATTTCCCCTCCTATTCTCCTTCCTCCGTTCATCGCTCTTCTCACCTCATTTTGCCTTATTTTTCAATCTTCTTTTCACTCTCAATACTTCTCCCTCTCCCACTTTCTTTTTCTATCGCTATCTCCTTCTTCTCACACCACTCTCATCATTCTACTTAGGATCAAAAGAGAATTGTGGATCGAATGGTACCGTTGTTTTCAAATTTTAAATATTCAGTTTCTCGTACTTCCAATCATTATATGTATATATATATAATAATTTAATAAAATTTAATAAAAATGTATTAGAAAATAAAAAGGTCCAAGATCAGTAAAGTAAAATCGATGTTTTCAATGTTGTCATGATTGCAATGTATAATTTTAACAGTGAATATTATTTGATACTATACGGCAAATAATGTTTTATTTTCAAAATATTCAACAGGATAAGAGTAATTCTCTTATTTCTCTTATTCAAGTTGAATATTATGGAATTACGTCAGAAGTGTAGGGAAATAGAGATTAATAGACAATATAGTACGATGAAATTGTATACGTATAAACGTGTGAGTGGATTCCTTTTGTTTCCCATTAGTTTTTTTTGGGCTTCTTACTTTTTTACCTTCGCATTACTATTATCGAGTTGTTTACCTAAATCTTGAAGACCGTATCATTTCTTCTTTTTTCCGTTGGCAAGACTTTATGCTCTTTCTTTTTATTTTCCCATTAAAAAGACATTATTCGCAGGAGGTAATCTTACGCGCATACACAAGTTGGCTGATATTGTTATTTCCATTGATAATTATAATATATTATTGTAATTACAATTTTTTACGTTACTTTATTATGTAAAGTCATTCGTAGTTAAGGTATCAAATGTTTTTAAATCCTATATAAGTTAAGAATATTCTCGTTTAAGGTAATGATTGAAAAGAACATCGTAGTGCATTTCAATGCCGTAGGCAATAGAAGACGTATTAGTTAACAAAATACCTTTTTACGTATTTGGAAATTAAAAAATGTGTACGGTTAGGTCGGCGTAGTGGTAAAATATTTATTTTAAGAAGAATATGTAAGACGAAAAAGTTTCTCGTTTCTATGAATATAGAAAAAAATAAATCAATGAAGCATTAGCTGTAAATCTTGGCACTGCTTAAAAAAATAAAACGAAGCAGTATTATTATAGCATGTATATTGAATTGCAATCGATATTGCACGTGATGTAACGCGCGTTCGGTCAGTTTTTATGAACGTAAGCGGAATGCCATACATGCATACAGGCAAATACAGGCAGCTTCGGCTTCTCGTTCCCCTCTCTCATACATAATCAGTAGAATAAGTAAAATAACGGGAGGATGGAAAGAGAGCAATAAGTGAAATAATAAGGAAATGACGTACACAGGGCAGAATGGTCAGCAGGCAGTCTCGCGAGTATACGTAATAAATTTCTCTAAGGATCCATTCCGTTCTTTCTAATCTGTGCAATTCACCGGCGACGACCTCTGTTTACAACTTTTCTTTTCATAAGCAACGTCTATAGTCTACGTGTATACACTCTGTCTTTTGTCCGTAAATTTACTTTTATAAGTAGATGCCCTATGAAATACGCAGACAATCATTAAACCGTCTTCGCTATTATTTTCACTATAGTTCATTTAAAACTTCATTCATTGAAGTTTTTCTCGAACAAACGATTACTGTTACTTAAAACTTTTTTAAATTACGAATTTCGATTTCGATTTCGATTTTATGAATTTATTTGGTATGCAAATTAAAAAAAAAAAAAAAACAAAAAAAATTTCTGTTACTTATTAGATAAGCATCGGTCAAATTAATAGACTATTGCTAATAATTTTTTTATTTTTTTTTTCTTCGCTTCATAAAGTGAAGGTTAACGTTCCAGTCGTCGATTTCTCGATCGTACCGCCTGAATTACAAGGAAATAAAAACTTATGTTTCTCTTTAAATCGATTTTCCTATTCGCATCGATAGCCGTTTTCACTTTATTTTATAAAAAATTTTTATACAAACCTTTATATTCTGGAATGTGCAATAAATAATAAATAATAACAAATAATAATAAAAAAAAAAAAGAAGGAAAAAAACAATCGAATCTAAACATGTATATAAGACACGTAATCTCATATAAAGATATTTAGCGAAAGTCTGAACAAGGTATTGCAGGATTTAGTTAATTCTATTAAGTCTTTGGGCTACAAATAAATTTGAATGATTTGAATGATTCGAATGATAATGAAGCTAACGATAAGAATTTACTGATAATTTATACAGAAATTATTAGGTAATAATGCTCTACTCCAAACAGTTACCGTGATAAAAGTTAATTATTATTTGAAAACAAAAGAAATTTATGGAAATTGGCGCAGAATAAAAATGTTTAAGTTAATACTTAACGAATACTTAGGTAGTGATGAGAAAAGAAAAAAAAAAAAAAATTACATCGACGCTGTAAAAAGTCTTTATTAATAAATGAATTGAAATTAGGTGTTTACTTTCGTTCTAAGCATTTGTTCTTTTAATAATCCAATTGTCCCGGCTAGACAATATTTTCCTTAAACTTTCCCTATAAAATTATTATACCGATGGACAAATAATCTCAAACGGAGCATTACAATGACAGCATTACAAAGCGATTAGTTTTCTTAAAAACCCTGACAAATGGCGATTAAGTGAATCCATCCGGTTACCAAGAGACAATAGATTTCATCTGAATTAAACGTCTTCTCTCTGGCCGTTTTGTTTTTTTCTTTTTCTGTTTCTTTGTTGTTTTTTTTTTTTTTTTTGTTTTTCTTTTCTGTAATCTCACCGTAAACATGCGAAAGACGATGGCTTGCATTATGAAATTATATTTATACCGCGGCAGGATTGATGATGCCTTGCATCATAGCGCTATTCGAAATCGCTGTCGTGACATAAAACGTGAAACTTGGACAATCTCTTCCAAGACAATCTTCCACTTAAATTCTTAAACTTCCGTATCGTCCCTACAATATCTTTCAGGGATTTATCTTCCATTTACTTTTCTCTGTTATTACTTTACTGACTTCACGTACTACGAAGTCTTAATTTTAATTAAGAATCGGATTCGTAATTCTACCTCGACTTGAAAATTTTTTCCTTCCACCCGCAATGACATTAACTTTAATTCAGGCTACTTTTAAAAGTTTAATTTAAAATTAATTTAAAATGTAAAAATGTTCGAATGGAAAAACGCAATGACTAGTCGGTCATTGTACGAGTGTACAATCATTGGCAGAAGTGAGCTCGCGGCGAGATGATTGAAACCAGAAAAACACGAAAAAACAATATTACACCTTTTATTTTATTCGTTGATTGCGGACGAGGGCTTCAGGCGTCTTCTCGTTTCCTTGCCGGCTCTTCGAGCGTTCGGATTGTTCCTCGGTGACGACCCTTCCTTGGAAAAACGCCCCCGCGGTTCATCGTCGCGTCCTATGCCTCTCCCGCTTCATCCGACCCGTTGATCCTTTTCTATTATTCTTTCTCAGATGAACAGAGCACAGGTACGCGTACTCTCTCTCTCTCCCTCTCTCTCTCTCTCCTCCCCCCTCCCCCCTCTCTCTCTCTCTCGCTCGGTAGCACTTGAAGAAGAGGGTCAAAGGACTCTCTGCGCGAAAGGATATTCAGCCAGAACGTTTCTCTTGGGCTCGACGGGCTCTTGTCGTCTGCATTGGTGATCTCATACTGATTTCAGTACCTAAAGGTGATTGGGTTCCGAGTGATATGCAGAAAGATATGGTTGTGGCCAGATGAATTGAACTCGAAAAAATATATTACATCCTTTGCTTTATTCGCGAGGAGGTCAAGGGAACCTCGGGGCGCGCGAGTCACTTGCTGGAATAGTGAGATAATCTTATATGTCCTTCGTTATATATCTAATCTTCTTTTCTTATACACATATAACACAAGGTGTAACATTGCATTAATTACAGAATTTTTAATACCTCGTTTGTAATTCATTAGCGGATAGAATTTTTATGAATTAGAGTTTCGAATTACAGTATCTGGTATATTTTACATGCAATATTTTACTAAATGTTTACGAATTCGATCATTGACTTCAGAGATTCTTATATTTAATAAACTATTTACAATTTATAATAGTATAACAACAATTTATCATTCATCAATTTATCTACCTGCAATAATTATTTAGTAATAAATGATTATTAAATATTATTGATTAAATATCACATTTATGTCATCTAATTTAAATGATAGGATAATTAAAAAAAAAAAAAAAAAAAAAAAAAAAAAAATTAAAGATTATCACGGGATATAAATTTTATTCGACTTTCAGAAATTACTGCTGAATGAATTGCTACTGGCTAATGAATAACCTTTTCATAAAAAATGCACATATAATGATAATATAAAATATTTATCATTCATCACTTTTAAGTTTACACGAACGTGAATCTCTAAATCAGCGATTTTCAATTAAAATAAACTCTTTGCAAATAAACTTTTAATATATATATGACTATTATTTTCTAAAAAAAAAAAATACCCTAGAATTTAAGTTGATTAAAAAAAAAACTAATCTAAATTTATTTACAATGTAGAAATTCTATTTAATATCGTAGTAACCGCATTATTCATTACTTACTTCTGTGATAAAACTTTAATAAAAAGATTGATTTGACGTAGATAAATTTTTAGTGCATTTATTATTTATATTTATTTGTAAGCTAATTCCTCACATTCTTACGGAATAAGTTAATTTTTGTAAAGTTAACTTCTAAATGATCGATTTGAAAGCACATCAATTTTTAACCTTCTTACATCGAACGATTAACCTACATATCGTATAATCAATAAATTTTTAATGACTAATCGACTTATAACATGTAACTTTACAGCTCTGAGATAATAATTGAATACTGATTATGGATAGTGACATTTGTCGATTTTCCATAAATATATTTTATACTGAGTAGTTTCATTTTATTATAATAATATTGCAATAATATATATATATATATTTTAAGAACTGTGTTAATACACTTTAGAAGAATAATGAAAACGGGCTAATTGCACTGACATTGTAAGTAAAGTTTAATTTTAAAATTATTTGTTAAACACTCGCTGTCTTTCCTTCTAAAATAATGTAATTTTTGTAATAAAATATGCCGATAATTAATAATGGTATTGGTGAGGTCGCTCACGTGCAGGCTTTACCGTGCATGAAGTCATGATGAACTGTTGAGAAAGGAATTTAAAAATGTATGATAAATGGAAAAATGTTTTCGGCACGAGCTGCCCGAGATGAACGGAAGTAAGCAGTGGAAGTAAGAGGCGGCGTCCTCTCAAGACACGTGGTCCCCGTTACGTAGCCGTGGCGTGTGGAGGTCGTGGGCATGGGTGCGGCGCTCTGCCTGGGGTTGTAGCGGCGGTGCGGACGCGACGCGTGAACTCGATGACGTGTGGCGGGAGCGTGTATGCGTCGACGTGGATGCGGTGGCGTCGAGGCCGCCGAGGTGTTTTGCGATCGCGTGTCGATGAGATCGAGATAAATATTGTTTGTTCTTCAACCGCCGTCCCAGGAGTCCCGGAGTATCCGCCCGCGAGACCAATCAGCGTTGGGTCCTCCCCCGCGAAGCCATAACGCTGGCTCCCTCGTTTTTATTTTTCGCGGACCTTTCCTAGAATATTTATAAATGCAAAACGAACGAAAAAAATTTTAACTATATATATATGTATATATATGTAGTACCTAGATTAAAACATATTCTTCAAGTTCGAATTCATAAATATTTCGGTTTTATTGACTTTAACGACATTACTCCCATTAAATATTAATAATTTTTTTCTAAATATGAAAAGGTTAAATTAAGTGTAATGGTAAGTCTTGTGCATCATGTGGTAAAGCATATTCATTTATATTGTGATCAAGGCTCATAAGATTATTGTTATCTAATAAAAATCTTACTAATGGAAAAAAATTAAGTCTCTCGATGATGAAGCATCCATCGCATTTCTTAGAATGAAAAATTTATATCAAGACACTAACTGTTTTCTTCGGGTCTTTCACTTCTAATTTGATTAACGCCATAGAGGATAAGAGCAGCGCAGTTGTATTTATGCGATGTATATGTGACGCAAGAGAGTTTAACGGTCCTGCAGGTATAATTGTAATTTGTATAATGCAGGCGACTATAATTAATCGAAAAGAGGAGAAGGATAACAATTAGAGAGATTCTAATCGGTATTTGAGACTTGCAGGTCAATTATATCTCGACTACAAGTGCATTCATCTATCGATCGTTCAAAGTTCGTTGCTACTTTCACTTTTGTCGAATACGCATATATCATCGTTTAATACGAGCTTCTCTGTTTAATGCGTAAGGCTTTTACTGTAACAAGTCGTTGACACACATTTCCATTGTTAAGCCAATTTTATATGCATTTGCTATATTTCATTAGGATCGAGTTACTTAACGTGTAATTTCTTTAAATTCAACACGAAAACTCATGTATTGCACGAAAGCATTAATATAAATTGAATTTGAATTATTTTGAAGATTCGTTATTCGGAAGAATAACGAATTTTACGACAATTATAAAATGAGTATAAAGTAATATATCGATTAATATTATTACTGCATAAGTGACACTCTACAAATTGTTAGGAATTATTACATTACTCTATACATTAATTACTGACGATTTTTATAAAAACCTTGCATTGCGTTCATAAATTATTTGTCCTCTTTATTAAGCGAGGCGGCTTATTAAAATCTGCGGGAAAAGTAATATCGTATTCACAGTTTATTATCAATATTTTACGACGACACATATTATACGGCAGCGGATTATTGATTTTATTATTAGAATATTTTAAGCAATTTGGTCATTCGTGCAATAATTTCATTTAAAATATCTGTGCTTTTTATCTTAATAATAATGATGAAAAAATTAAATTAAATATACTACTTTTTCATAAATAATTAATGAGAACGTTGTAATTAATACCGATAACACCTGAACTATAAGATAATTTTTGAGTTAGTTCCGCTTCTGACTTGAATAAATATACGTACGTGTCAAGTAAGTACAAAGTACTATTTGAGAAACGACATTATTTATAATACCATTATTAATTTGACGAATTATACATCATTAAAATGATGCCTTAATTGAAATTTTAATTGTCAAATTATATTAAATACTTTAGAAATGGAATATTTGAAAATTTTGAAATACCTTTCTAATTAAATTTTTATACAACTTCACGTAACGTGACGATCTACAAATTAATAATATTAAATAGTTAAAGCGAAATGTAATTATACTCGGGCGAATGAGAAATATTTATTATAAATTATCTAAAAACGAAATAGTATTTTTGAAGTAAAAAAACTTTTCTCTATATTTTTTTATTTAAGATTTTTAACGTTCTATTTATTCAGCTGTTTACCGATCTAAATTTAAATTTAGCATAAATGAAGATATCTTCAGAAGGATTAGGGTACGTAAAAAGAAGTAAAATTTAATAACTTTGAAAAATGAATTCATTAATTAATCAGAAAGATAATATAATACATTGTAGCGTTTAATGTATTAATAAAAAGATAATGGAAATGCAAGACATATAAAATTGATAATGTATTACAATTACTAGTTGATATTTTGTAAGCTAATATTATATGTTAATATATGTCGTCGTCGTTACATTTGTAGGGGCACATTCCTGCAAGGGAAACGGAAAATACTAAAGGCCCAAGATAAATGAGATGTAATAAAGACCATCCTTACGTCATGAGAAAAAGAGATTCGCGTGTTTAACTAATTATATAAATTTAACTCTTGAATTTGAGCTATTTTATCATAGCTGGCCGTTTAAACAAAATCACAAAATCCAAACGGACTAATTAATTTTTTTGTAAATCAATACTTCCGCTTACTGTGAGACTGACGAGCTTCTACATTTATGGTAAATAAATCACGGAAAACATATGTGTCACTGCTGTGTCCTTTTTACAAAGAAAGTTTGAAAATCTGCTTTGCGGTCTCAATTTTATCTCTGTTTGTTTGCCCAAAGCATTTTAAACATTCGCAACTCGGTTGCGCGTAATATTTAAAAAATTTTGTTGTTGACTTTTTCCTTTATACTTATTACGACGTGAAGAATAATTTTCGTTCGTATAATTTTAAAAGCTCATTAATTTATTAATGAACCTTAATGAATTGTTTAATTATTTTAGATAAGACGGTCGGGTGCACGACTCAAGCTTTATCAAATATTTGACGATTCAGTAGATGATAAAGTCTCGATACTTATTATTGTTTAAAAAAATAAATAATTTTAAAAAAGTGTTATTGTGATGATTTTTCGAGCTCAGTTTTCGTTGGTTTTACGCCTATTTCCTGTGGCTAATACACACAAGCGCTCTTACACCGTTTTAATAATCAGCCTTTCATTTGTCTCTTTAGCTCATAAATAATTTGCTTTATTCTTCTGCTGCCGTTTCTATCGATCGATTTTGCAAGATTGTGTCCTGTGAAAGCGTGTGCGTGCACGCGACTTCTTATGCCCCTTCTTTACTTTGCGCAACTACCGTCAGCTGCTCTATCGTTAGACCTGCTGTAAAGTGTCTATAACGAACATTGACTAATACCAAAGCGTACCTTTATATTCTATTTTTTTTTAATTTTATTTATTTATTTATTTATTTTTTTTTTATTTTAAATAAATTATTACCTTTTTCTTTAAGCCCCGAAAGAGACGAACTACTCAAGTACTGAGCAGAATCAGCTGCTTCATTCATTCATTTCAGTCGTTAATTCGTACAATTTTCTTATAAAGGAAGACGATTTCGGGTTAATCGGTACCTCCGAAGTTCAATCAATTTAAAATAACTTGAAAACTCTAAAGATATATATATATATAATTATTGTACTAACGCTTCGTTATAATGCAATAGTTGCACAGCACAAGTCGAATTTATGAAATTTATGAAACAAATCGCAAAAAGCCTGACAATTATCATTGATATTGAGATTCCAAACTGATTTTATTCAAATTACTTGTTTATTTAGTCAGAGCGCGTCCGGCGAGTCGAAGCGCCGAGCGCTTATGGTACAGAGAAATGTTTAAAATGGTTTATAAAGTGTTGGCTAAGTGTTAAGCATTGTCGAGTTAATAAGGGCTTCGTTGTTGTGTGAGTGAGCGGTATAATTCGAGCCGGGAAGAGTGGCTACGAATCGAGACAAAGAGTGACAAAGAGAATAATAATAATTGGGGAAAAGTATCTCCTATTTAATAGTAATGAATTTGGAAGTGACTTCCTTGGAAGAACGATGGTTGTCGGGTGGAACTGGGAGGGGTAGGTCGTTTGTTAGAGAGGCATAAGTTGCCGGGAGGGAGCTCCGGGTTGTAAAAAACGGCTTGATTGTCCTCGGTCAGGGGAAGTGGCTCGTAAGCGGAATTCCTCGAGCGTATAAGAATACGCGCTTTTACCGCTGACGCGAACGACAAGGCTAATGGAAACAGTGGCTATTCGTAATAGTTGAGTAACGGTGCATCGGGTGCATCGGGTGCATCGGGTGCATCGGCTGCATCGGCTGCATCGGCCATCTTCGCAAACTCTCTAAGGTCGATTAGCAGTCACAATACCAATCGCACCTTTTATGTTTCAAGAATCAATAACGCCTCGAGAGCCTTTGCTTGTGCGAGGAGAACATTTTTAAAATTCATCGAGTGCCGCGGATGTGTGATTGTGCCAGTTCACTCTGCCTGTCTGTGAGATCTTGACGGCCGAGACCACTTTCAATCACTAATCCGTCTTTCAACTTTCAGCTTCGAGGTTTTACATTTAAGCATTTTGTAATCTAATTGATAAAAAAAGAATAATCGAAAAGTGCGCCAATTAATAGAATTTCAGTTTAAAAATACTTTATAAAGTTACGCGTAAAAATTAAATTAAATTTAAGACTTTAATTTTTTTCATAATTCCGTTTATTTATATAACGATTTATAATTATGGTCATTATAGCTATGTACATGTAAATGCATATGGACAATATTTTATTGTTGCAAATGAGTTTTCATAAATTTTTTATTACGCATCGTGTATTGCTTTAATTAAATTATAGTTAAATACGAGACATAAATATTTTTGTTTCTAATTTCCTTCGATTTTGTCGCTAATTAGTATTTTACAATTATTTTACAGTATTACAAAACATGTCTTACTCAAACGTTGTACCAAGAGAATTATTCTAAAATAAAAGCAATTGCATGTGACTTGTTTTCGAAGTAACGATTTATTTATTTATTTATTTATTTATTTATTTATTTTCTCCACGGAATAATAGAAAATACATAAATATAAAATCGAATTCCGTGCAGCATAAAAACCAATTGTACTTACATATATTATTAAATAAAAATTATACATTTGTGTTATATTATGCATATTATATGGGATAATAATTACAACAAAAAAAAAAAAAAAAAAAATCGTTCTCTCATAAATCATTCCATTCATAAAATTATTACTATTTTATTTTAATTTACCACGAATAAATTATAAAAAAATTTCTATCTCTAATTACTATCTTTGAGCCTACTGTTATATAAACATCAATCCGAGCTATTGAAATTAACCATGAATATAGAAAATTTCTATCGTCCATAATAAAATACTTCTGAAAGTATTTAATTTGTAATCATATTTACAAGAAAGAAACATTAAAATGTTGTTAAATTTAAAATTATTATACTAAAAGCGCTTTTATTATCGTAATTTCATACTTGCGCATACATTTTATCGTAATTTTAAAAGAAAGCCGTATAATTGTAACAGGTTACTTTCAATATTCGTCAGGTATTAATTTTTTATGTCGTTTTACCTCCACAGGAACGCATGATTTTCAAAAATTAAACATTTGACAATTTTATTAGATTAATTATTTATGTGCATCAAATAATATAATTAAAAAAAAAGCCACTACTACTTAATTTACGATTATTTCTCGATTTTTATACATAAAAAATAAAGTATAATAAGACTTTGGCATTGATTCCAGAATCGTTTATTATTATATTACGTTGGACGTTAGATAAAATTGGAAATAAAGAATAATTTGTCAATGAAATTATAGAAATATCTGTGCATGGTCGTGTTTTTTGGACACTGTTTTTATTTATATTTTGCGGTCATGTTAATACGTAGAATTGCGCTGACGCTCTTTGAATTGACAAGTTGTGTATTTGTTTATGTACGAGAAACTTTGAACTCTTTAATTTTATGAATTTAGATTATTTTATTTAACAATAAAAGCCTATAGTTTTACAGGCTTCGGTTTTATCACAATAGATATTTTATCACAATATTTACAAACTTTGATGTATTTGCAGATTAATGCGAAGCTAAAGAAATTAATAAAATTATTCTCATTGTTTGAGATTATAGAATTATTTTGCACATCTGTATTTATGTAAGGATTTATTACGAATTACCGTTGCTTGTGTATTGCCATTATTGTTGGGCGGGGCGTAGCTCGGATCGATTCTTCATTGTTTTCTGCTAATTTTTCAAATTCCTTTATTTGATCAAAATTTTAATAGTTTACACGTATTTCTTATTAAAAACAATTGAGAATTAAATATTTATGGACAAGGACTGACCAATGAATGTTAAGCAATTGACAGTCTATTGTCAATTTTTTTTTTTATATCAAATATGATCAGTGGCAATGGAGTCAAGTTTACACCTTGACGGAACTTATTTAGCTCATTACATCAATTGCCTTTTAATGCGGTATATTAGAAAATAGGGGATCCAAGGCCAGCAGTAAGATTCGTCTTTTATTTTTTAATTTTTAATAATTTTTACGAAATGTTTTTATTGATCGGACGTTGAAGCTCGTTTTATTATCATTATCATTATCATCATCATCATCATCATCATCATCATTATTATTATTATTATTATTATTATTATTATTATTATTATTATTAATTAAATTACATTCTAAATGTAGTAAGTAAAAGAAATATTGAATATGTCGTCAATAATGCAGTTCAACGGCTCATGTAAATGAAAATAATTGACGAGAAAGAAGAAAACAATCATTTGTAAAATATTTGGGTCATTAATGTTACCAGTATTCATGTGCGAATATACAAGAGCGAATATGCGATATATACTTTCTAATTCCAGCACAGTAACATCAATGACAAGGCCTGACGTCATAATTTGAAAATGCGCGAAGACTTGACAAATAGATTGAGATTCACTCGCTGTCCAATGTGTTAAGAACAACACTGTTTGAAACTTGTTAAGAAAAAAGCACATTTCGCATGACAATTAAGAATATTTTTTTTCGATGAGAAATTATTGAAGTGAACCTCTCTCCCCCCCTCCGCCTTTTTACTTTTTACGGTCAATTATAGAAAGTGTCAAATAACGCTAATAGCGTTTGAATTTGCAATAAAAATTTCTCGGCTAAATTGAGGCGACGGACACGGTAAGTCGCCCAGGCAACAACAATCAATAAAACAGACTCTTTATATAATAACGTGATTATGAAAAATATTTACTTATTATGCTGGGTAATCATAGTTAAATAAAAAATATAATTTGTTATTCACTGAAGGTATACGATTTACGTTCTACGTAACTCAACATTTCGGCTGAAGTTCAATGATAAACGATGATATTATCATTAGTTAGTCTATCAGTATTATCTACGTGACGGGTATACGATTATGCAAAACTTGGAGCGAGAGAGAGAGAGAGAGAGAGAGAGAGAGTTAATAGGATAAGGAACGTTGTTGTGGTACGTTCAGGAGCTACGAAAGAGTGAAAATCGAAAGAATTGTAAGAATTAGAAGGCAGAGCGGTGCGCCTGTAAATATATTTATTAGATAAAGCACAATGGGCTTCTGTAATAAAGATATTCAATTAAAATCTTTATAAATAGGATAAAATGAAAGTATCTTTGCGCCAAGCAAAGATGAATTCGGATGAAAATGTTTTGCTGTTGGGCACTTCCTCGAGCGAAGCGAAGCCCTGGGGAGTGTAAAATTAGTTGGAGCTTTAGTTTGCGCCAGTGACGGACGCGTAACGGAGAAGCTGAAAAAGACTTGCACCGGATTCATTCGGATGTCATTTGTGATTATGTGGGACGACCGGTGGTCCGGGGGAAAGGGAAGCTCGGTCAGGAGGGTGGGACGCGGGAGGCGAGGCATCAGTAGCATAAATGAGCCATAAGAACCATCGCTGTAAGATACGCGGATGCGCGCATTAACCCATTTAGCTGCATTTATAGACTTAGCAAGTAGACCAAGTGGTACGTGCGAGTTATCTCGATTTATCTCGATAATCTCGCTCGTGCGAGATGCGACCGACCGCTCCTAATTTGCCAAACTTGCACCGGCAGAGGTACAATTGAATTTTATCACATAAAATCATTGGCCGACCCTCGACAAGATCAATTAATATCTACTTACTATTTACAAAGATTTAACCATATTACCCAGGGCATGGACTGGTTTTCTTGCACAATTATTTACGTTGTACTATTATAAGCTGAACGAATGACTTGCGCTTTTTGCATCAATCGACTGTAGACTTAAAGATTTTTATAATAATTTTCTTCAACTTTCCTTATCTAATTAATCGATACTAACTAAAGACGTTTGAAAATTTCAATAAATTGTCTCGCAGTGCAATAAATAAATGCAATGCAAATAATGTTTCAGTTGTTCTTGCATATTTTACATTATGAGCATGAAAAATTTAAAACAATATAAATCAAAGTTTTTATATTTCGACTAACTTTAAGATGTTTATACAAAATGGATATTCCTAATTTAATTCAATATTAATTAAAATGCATCAACAGTTGTTTAAAAAAGCTCGAAAGACTTTCAAAATCGATTCCCAAAGTATTTATAATATAGCAATACATTCATTTTTTTTATTCATTAGTATTAATAAACGAAAAAGACCATAAAAAGATATACGAATTCGTATTATTTTAATGTATAAGATCGATATCGTGATACGAATTAAACAATTTCATAGAATGCCATCGTGATATTGTACGTCATGTCATGTCATGTCATGTCAGCTTGAAAAGCGGAAAGTGTTGAAGCAAAGTTTATATTCTGTTTTATGTCTTTTTTCAATCTTTGTCAATTATAATACTTAAGCAATGATATAAATTTCAAAGTATTATGTACTTGTTACATGAAAATAATTTCATAGAATGAAATATCTTTCAATCTGCACAACTCTATTTAATGATATTATGTTTTTTATGAATCTTTTTTTTTTTTTTTTTATCGCAATGCGCATTAAAATTGTATTCACTGCAATGACATTAGTCATACACATATCATGTACAACAATGGTATAGAATTTTAAAGGTAATTTTCAAAAATGTGAAATGCAACGTTTTCGTGATTAGAGTTAAGGATGGCGTTTATAATACTCCATTTTATTAATACAATTCCTGCAGAATGTTATTAATTTTTATTTACATGCGAATAGGCATTCATATATATATATATACATTTTATATTTAATTTTGTAATATTTTTCTTATAGTAAAAAATTTAACTTAATTGAAACATTAATATTGCTGAGCAATATTTTACATATTCGAAGCTACCCAATGTTAGATAATATTATTTTTGACGCATACATTACAAATAATAATAAGCGTTATGTTCATTGCAAAACTTTATATAAAATAACTGTAATAAGAAAAGAAAATTTCAACTTCGAGGATCCGAAATCAGCTTATCGATAAATAATAATAATAATAATAATAATAATAATAATAATAATAACGATAATTTCTATAAAAAAAACCAGTGGCATTTAGTTTCGTATGTACAGAAACATTTATAAAGATTTAAGTAACGCAGAATATCATCGAATAAAATATAAAGAGAAAATTGTTGAGTGCGTTACGGTATTATAAATTAATGGCTTTGAGTCGTAAAATTTCTGACAGCGTAGTGCATTTTGTGTTTGTGTGCGCATTGAATCAGTATCATTCGCTATCCCGTATGTATAAGTTGTATTGACCTTTTTTTTTTACGAATGTTACGATCGGTCGAGCGGCTTCGAAACTATTAAATTTCACAATGTTTATAGAAATGCCTTTTCTCTCAAGACGTATATAATCTTCGATCGGCAGGTGAGTTACGTAAGCTTAAAATTAATCGAAACAGTTAGTTGTCTAAATACAATTTTCGGAAGATCGTGTTCGTGTGATAGATAGCCGAGGAAGGTCGGTAAGTTGAATGAAGACTGTAAAAAGGAAGCGTTTGGATTCATCGAACGTGAACAGTCTTGGGAATCCGATGCTGAAGCGACAAAAGTTCGCTTCAATGATCCATCATTGGGTGGAAGGAATTTTCAAGATAAAATGTACAAATGTCGAAACTCTTCGTTTCATTGAACGGGATAACGATAGAACGAAGGAAGGAAGAAAGGAAGAAAGGAAGGGACGTAGAAAGGAGAAGCCGTTGTTGGGAAAGGTCGAACGCAGAACCTTCAGGACATTGACTCTGCGAGGAGTGCATCGAGACCCCCCGCGTCACCCCCAATAACCTTTTTATCTACTAGCCGAATCGTGTAAGTTTCCGCGGAACGAGTCGACATTGCAATTCATCCCAAGGGTTACGAAACTATATAATGCCCATGACGCGGTGAGGCAGCACACGTGTCGCTGCGCTGCTCCTTTCCGTCCCGGGACATTATGTCGCCTTTAGAACCGTAGAAAATTCCCGAGACCGATGTATGTGTCTCTGGCGTTAAAGCCGGTAGCCACACGGCGACCGACGCGTAGCTTCTTTCGCCTAGAACAACAACCGACTACCACGGTTCCTCGCTCCTTCCTCCTCCTCCTCCTCCTCCTTCCTCCTCCTCCCGCCAGCCCCCTTCCTCTCACGGAACGAACGGTATTGTAAATGCAGAATGCTCGGGCAAATGTAAGAGGGGCCGCCGCTCGTCACTCCTCAGCTCCGCGTCCACTTGACTGTGAACGAGAACGAATCTTCTCCTTGCCGATACGTAATCCAATCGATTACGCTCTATTCCCCCAGCTCCTCCTAATTTCAAACTCTACATAATAAACCGTTGGCTCGTACGGCCACTACCCTCCTACTTCTTCCAAGGAAAAGCTGTACCAGTCAGTATAGCGTATAAAGACTAGAGAGAGAGAGAGAGAGAGAGAGAGAGAGAGAGAGAGAGAGAGAGCAATGGAACGTTTTCCAAACAACTGTCCACGAGAGCTTTCGCACCCAGTAGATTTGCATTAATTTTGCGGCATGTCCGAATGGACCGGCCCGTAATTTAACCGAACTCGATTTAAGGCCACAAACGTCTTCGTCTTTTTTTCAATCCCGGCAATTCTAACTATTAATCGCCCCCGCGACCCCCTCCCATTTTACCGCTACTTCCTTTAAAACCACGCGTTTCCTCCACCCTCAACCTACCTACCTGCCTACCTACCTACCTACCCCCCACCCCTTGCGCATGCCTACGCAACCAGACTCGAGCGTTACAATGATTTATTTTACCTGCTCGTTTATTCATACTTCCTTTCGAATGCGAAATATTTTGAAGGCCGTGCTTTTCGCGGCTGATCGATCGTTCCGAGTACTTTAAATTTAGGAATCCTCGTGAGAAAAATTAACTATTTACTATTAAGAAAAACTATTGATATTCCAGAAAAAATAATACAGATAACGAAGAGGCCAAGCATAAGTTAAATAACAATCGTTTAAATAAAAGTGAATAGGTAGCCGATATGAACAATGAAAGTGTTATATAAATGAAATAAATGAAACGGACAGTGGATGCAGATGGCAGCGAGAAATGGACACTTTTGAAAACCGATTAGAAAGTGATGAATCACAGAAGTCAGTTGGGAACAGGCAATGGACAAAGAGATAGATAAATATGCGTATAAAACGAAACAATATAAATGAGGCGAGACTCGTATTTAGAGGATTTTAACAGGTAGACGTATCGGATGATTTGTATTCGCCGATACCGAAGATGCAAACATTTAAATTATTATTAGCTTATTGTTGCGCTCCGTGGACTTGCAATAACGTAGATGAATCCGTACTCGAAGAAAAGCGTTATGAATAATGGTCAGAGTCTGACCATTACTTAGGATTCGAAGAGACTGTTAACAATTATTATCTCTATCTGATATGATATGCTGGAAAAACATAGAAAAGTTTAAATGTATAAAGGATATATGCTTTTAGCAGATTGATAATAACGGATGTAGACAAAGTCAGAACATTTAGACCACCTACATATTAGACGTAATCCCGATAAACGCGCCATTGCCAATGGCGATTGGCAAAAAAAATTCTAAACTACGATCTGCACAGTCAGCCAAACAGGCAATTTAGCCAAAGAATATAAAAATTCAGAAAGCCGATTGCCATCATTGTTATATACAAGTACAGGAATAAGAGTAGATTTCCGAATTATAATTATAATGAACGACATTTTAGGGATGAGCTAAGAATTTTGAAGTATATACATTTAATCAGTGTTTAATCGTACGCTAATAAGTTAACATACGCGAGAAATATGGACGTGGATGTGATTGATGATTGGTGATTGGCAGAGTAACGTTACTAAGTCATCAACATATACCGTATGTGTCATGATATTCGAATGCGTATGTGATTCGGAGGTCTTCGTAGATGCATTCAAGGCTTTCATTTATAAGGATATTAACGGTCATTGGAGAATATTTGAGAAATAATGTAAATTCATATATCGCGCAGGACTTTGGAGATTGTTCGAGGGTTCTATCTATGGGGACGTACTGATATATCAGAATAGAAACAACGAAAATTATACGCATTACTTTTATAAGAAAAGAAGTTCTGGGGAAGAAAAATGCAATAAATTATATATTAACAGGTTAAGTTTTTATGGTTACAGCTCGAATGTTTATAGTGATTTGAAAGAGGGTGACGTTTCCCTTAAGGGATTTTATTATTGACACTCTTCGTATTGATATTACGCAAGATAAAGTCTCTTACTTGTCTTACTTGAGCACTAAATTTATTAAAACTGGCCGATGCTTTCAAAGGAAGTTCTACCAACAAGTTAATTCATTCATATTTCCTCCCAATTAGGTTTATTAAATTTTTCTTAAACAAAGACGCTTTAATGATTCATTTCTCACATTAATATTGTGAAACTAAATAATGGTTATTGAATGGTTACAATTAGAATAATAAGATCGCCAAGTTTAAATCTTTTACAACTTTTTAATCAATAGATTTTTCATTATTTACAAAATTTAGTCGGACAATTTTAGATGACGAGGAGGGGTAGGGGGGAGGGGGCAAGAATGCCAAGAAAGACTTCTCATTAATGTATTTAAGTATAATAACGAATAAAAATGTATTTATATAAAATTCTTCTTCGCTTCGTTCTGTTTCGTTCCGTTTTCCTTTCTCTTTTTCCTTCCATTACTTTGCTTTTTTCTTTGCGATACAAAAGTAAGTCATTGTCACTTACTTTATCTAAAGGCTAGAAGACTGAATGTTTTATGGAACGCCTTCGTAAAACGTTCCACTTGACGTCCTTTTCGATTTTTTCACTCCTCTTTTAAATTTCTTGCAAGAACTCCTACTATCGCTTATTTCTTTTTAATGTTTTTCATTTGCGGGGAATACGAGTATTCGCGTAAGGCTAGACATTGACTTTCCAGATCCAGATGCCGTCGTAGTTCTCGCGGAGATATGCGCTCGATCGGATACGTAGCCGATGGAAACGGAACTTTTCGACGACACGGATGAAAAAGCATTTTCTACAGATTTTATAAAGATATCTGAATTCCCGTCGACTTACCTGGTTCTTGTATCTCGTTCCTGGATCATGTATCCAATCACTCGGCACTTCAATGCGTACTCAATGAAACTCGCTCCTCTTCGGGTTAATGGGCTTGTCGGACTTAATCAATTAAGTAGATATGAAGTTTCCCATAGATTTCCGTAATCATTTACAAGGTGGCTCGAGAACTTTTAACTCACCCTTAATTCTTTTTCCTTGTGACGCCCATAGGATTTTCTCTGCTCAACACCGTTTAACGTGACAACTTAAATTGATTATTACGACTCCCCCCCCCTAGTACTGACCATTTTATATTAGTTGTTGTTGTTGTTGTTGTTGTTGTTTTTTTCCCCCGTTCATTTTAGAAGCAAATAGATAGTAGCAAATACATTCACCTTTATTAAACGTAACGTTTGCTATTTCATTTCGTTTTACATTTCGTATCCCTTTTGCATTATCAGTAATTATTATTATTATTATTGTTGTTGTTGTTGTTGTTGTTGTTGTTGTTGTTATTAAAACATAAATCCCGTGGAATAAAGAAGCAGGTTGTCATCAGATAGCTAATATGAAAGAAGAGGAGACGTTAATGAAATTACAATAATAAAGTGAGGATACGGAATTAATAAAAATTATTATTCACTTTTAAATTACTTTATCAATTTCAAATAAATATAATTTTATAAATTGATATTTAAAAAAAAAAACAACAAATTCGGTGATAGCTTTGTTTAAGTAATAAATATTGCTCGTGTAAGCTAGAATATAGAATAAATAATGCCTTTAACTTTAAGGATTATAAAAAAATTACTAAAGCATCAGTTGAACGAGAATTTAAAAATAAAACGTAAACGCAAGTATAAACGTTACAAGTATTATACTCAGGTAGACCTGATGAGACGGATGCACCTGCAATTTTATTGCACGTGACAGCAATTCTGAATTTAGTAGAACTGATACAAGAAACGGCAATTACCGGGTTCTTGACCTCTGCCTTGTCCATACATACATTTTCTTGCTTTGGTATATTTCAATTATTAAAATCGTCATTATTTTTATTTCTTAACAATAAATGACAATTTGAATATTTTCTTTTCATACATTCCAAACTAAGGTTTCATTGCAAATAATTTTTATCGATTTATATTTGATTATTATTTTATTATTGATATTTTATTATTATTATTGAGCATTATTTTGAAATTATACAAAAGCAAATAAACGATCGATTTAAATAAATAAAAATTAATTTATATGCAAGATTTCTACGTGTCTGATAAAGGAACCTGCGATTGTTGCGATGATTTTTCTTCTTTTCATTCCCCCCGAAATTCTTTTTTGTTAGTAAATATTAGCAATACATATAAACAAAGATACAAATTAATATTATTGTATTCTTATTATATCTCAATGTAAGCGAATGCTCTCTTTACCGAAACATACTATTTTCACATTTAGAGAGAATATAACAATTATATAATATTTACAAATATTTTAATGAAATTATTTTAAAATTGTAACAAATATAATATAACACGTATAATATAAATAATAATCGTTTATGTTTCAGGATTTATAAATTGTAATGCTAACGCAACACTACAATCGCTGGCTCAATTACATGGTAAGTTCAATTGTAAAATTATATTTTTATTTTTTTTAAATAACATTTATTACCTAAAGAAGTCAATAATTGATTCTTTTTAAAGTTTCTCTATTATTTATTATTAAATTTTATAATAATATCCATTATGTTGTTTTAGAAAATAAGACAAAAATATTTTCGACAATTAAATTGTTTTTTGTTGTTGTTTATTTTTAACGAATTTTATGAATTTTAACGAATTAATCATGAATTTTAAATATATTCACACGCGCACACACGCATATATATGCTTTTGATGTAAATATATTTTAGTCGTACGATTCTTTCAAATATTTAATGTTTGTGGATAACAAATATGAGCTTTAACAATAAAACGTAGAATAATTTAAATGTTAAACCTGCGGGGGATAAGACTCGTATCATAATAAAGAAAGGTATTTAAGGACGAACATTTAAGAGCATAACCCAAAAGTGTACGTCCAAATACGATGTATTTGGAATCAATATAAAATTCAGCCATGAGTTTCTCGTTGTCATTTAAAATCGCTGAGCAACAGGAAAATAGCGCATTTTAGCTAAAAGTCTTTTTTCCTCCTTCGCCGTACATTCCTTAGATATTTTTGTGGGACTTATTATTTTAGCTCAATTTAAAGTTTATGTACGCATATTTTTTGTATATGTCTAGATGTTTCTTATCGAATTGTAACATATTGTTATAGAAAAATTATTTTTCAACCACAGATGTGCGTAGCCGCTCTAACCTATAGCATAAGGTTGTACGTTAAAAGAGTTTTTAACGTACTTAAACTTAAAAAATATATTGCCAAGCAAGACCTAGGTGTCTTTAAAATAATTTCGTTCCAATACAAAAATAATTACTAACAATACAATATTATGTAAGTCTGTCACAATTAATAAAATCATTGACTGTGTATTAACGTAGCTAAGCAACAGTAATATTTTAAGAATTACGTTATTCAATTAATGTATATTAGTACTTTTTTTTTCTACAACCCGACAGGAAGATAATTAAAATACACGCGGTTGTCGAAGATCCATAAAAATATATAAATTATATATATTATGTTTTTCCATTTTGCGGATTTCCTATTTCACGCGTCCTTGACCAAACAAACATGCGCTGAGTTTCCAGAACCGTCAATACGTAATATATGAATGTGCACGTGTTTGTAAAACTACACATTAGAGAAATCTAGTACATTCGTAAGGCATTTAATGAAAAAGTCGAAAGCATTTCCAAAGGGTCTCACTGTATAAGATATCTTCAAAGAGAGAAAGCACTAGGATTAGTGTAACAATACGCGCGGGTGTGTTTTCGTGTGTACGTATTGCGTAGGGCAGATTGGAGTTGGTGAATCGACGGAAATACCCGACTCTAATCGATTCTTTTAAAATAAATTCCCCACCCGAATAGATTTGAATGCAAGCGCTATAAGTTCCGAGGCTCCGAGACTCCCGAGTTTTGCACGTTTACGCTCACGCGATATTCCCTATACGAAGCGAATAGCGTTAATAGCGTCGGACTTGCACCGTCCACACTTTTTCGAAGAAGGTACGAATCACTCTTCCAGTCCGGCACATGCTTTTGTCAGACTTCCAAAATCGACTAAAATCATGTCGCCGCTTTAATCTTCTGCCTCATCCAAGTGAAATTTTTAATTCGCTTTAGCTAATTATCTATTGGAGCAGTTCGCCGTTTCCTTTCTATACTCTGTATTTCTTTATTTTTATTCAATTATCATTCACTTTAATACCTTTATCCATAAATAATCGATACAGTTTACCTTTAATTAGTAAATTTATTAGAAATCCCGTGCAAGCACTTCTTCTTGCAACTATTTTAATATTAATTTTAATACATCAAGCGTATAGTTTAAAAACTATCGTATGTAATTTTATATACACAAAACGAATTTTGGTTTAGTATTTGAAAACATAGTAATTTTAGAATTTAAATCCTTCCTTATCACATAAATGACATTAATATGTAAATCGAACTCTATATAACTTGTCCATAAGTTTAAGTACAATTCATTGTAATTAATCGTATGGTAAAACAAATATCTAAGAAAACAAAAAAAGTTACTATTGTCCAGGTTGCTATTGGAAAAATTATATCAATATTAGCTATTGCCGACTTGGAATTTCTTTTCTCTATAACGACATATTCGCAATAGGACTCAGAAAGGCGCCATCTTGTGGCTGAGATGCGAATAATTAACACAAACAAATCGTTTGAGTAGCCGTTTTAAATATCTTACGATTAATTTTTAAGATTTACGACAGTTCCTTCCAAAATTACGACGATGACTTTTTTGAAAAATATATTATTACAAACTAAATTCGCTAATTTTTTATTTTATTATTTATTTATTTAGAAAACGTATATGCATGACAATCAACTTGTATAATCTTCCTTGATTTATGAAAATTATCCAAAAACAATAGAATGTCCAATTCATTAATAAGGTTTTATTATACAATGAATACAAGTGCAGTAATTAGAGTTACGTAACGCTTTTATTAAATCGCGAATGGTTAAAAACTTTAATGTTTGATTAAAATTGTTTGAGATATTCATTTTAAAATGATTTTTTTTTTCTGCTAGAGCGGATTTACTTATTCAATGAATGCAGATTTAGCTTATCGGTAAACTTTAGCTGATAGCCTGTCAGTTCGTTCGACTAAAGAAAAATTATTAAAAACTCCCGTTTTAAAATTAGAGTATTTGCTAAAATACGCGAATCAATTGATTTGGGATACACGTTACCTATATAAAATGTCACAAAATCTCAAAAGGTGTCAAAAGAATCGCGTTCGACGACCAAACCTCATTTAGTAAATAATGCTTGATGCAAGACAAACGAAAATTCGTGGGCTTGAGCTCTATGGTGCTATTTTTAAATAGCAGCCTCGAGATCTTGCTCCGATTCCACGACCATCAATTAGTGTTATTTACTGATATGGAGAAGATGTATAAGCAAGCAGATTTTATTACGTACAGATGTTGGGGAGTATCAACTGCAAAGTAGTTTCGTCTTCACGTGAAGACGAAAATCAACGATTAAAACTCTACGTAATGCCCGCGGTGGTTCAACTGATCCCTATACAATTGAAAACGTAATACTGAGGAGATGAATTGATACGTCTCAGCAAGGCCGGGGGATAGAATTTGGGAAAAATGGATGTCAAATGAACCAAACGTTGTACAATTACTGCCTGAGAGAGAGAGAGAGAGAGAGAGAGAGCAGCGAGAGAGATCGACTTTAACTAATCTAAGCTTATCAAACGACTCTGTATCGAAGGCATTATGAATACAATGGGATACGGGCACGGATAAAATGAAATACGGAAAAATTCGAGGGAAGGATCATTAATTGAATATGATTACATTGGTTTAATAGGTTCTGTAATCATAGTAGCAAATATCATAATTCAGATGCTGTGGCCAACATATTCATTCTGCGCTATATAACCTGAAGGAAAACCTCCCTATAGTAAATAATCCTGAAAATCCAAGGATTTTTTTATACAAGTGAAAGCGAAGGACTTACGGTGCATGCATGTATATATATATATATATATATATATATCGATCGACGACAAAGGAAGGATTAAAAGAAATTTGTTGTATATTAAAAATCGCACAGCTCCTCCTCTCGGGATAATTTAGCTACGTGCATTAGAACTTTGTGCTGCTTCGTATTACTGTCGCGACGAAACAAATTAATCTCGGAAATTATGCGCGATGTTTTGACGACACGTACCGACATACGATAATACAGCGGATGTCTTATCTCGAGGCCTATGCAACTTATTCAGTCGCAATACGTGAAAAACAATTGCAAAATTGAAATACCTGATTGCTTATATATATATATATATATATCACATTTCGAAGACGATATTGAAAATAAAAGAAAGAGGCGAAAAGGCTCGATTAAGAAATTCAATAATTCAAAGTTACAAGCATTGGTAGAGAAGAAAAGTTCTGGCTCGTTAATAATGTCAAGGATTTAGTAGAAAGAGGGATAAAATCATGCATAATTTTATGTATTTTATGGGCTAATTGGCTCTGAATCAAGTAAGGCAGGCGCGAGCTCTCTAAACATCTTTTATTCAGACAATGTAATGAACTTTTTTTAACAAACGATCGCCCCGTTTCGACGGCTCGTGTGGGAAGCCAATGGCCAATGAAGTCGAAGTTATTCGAAACTCCCGCCCATATTCCCAACGATCTACCTACGTAGATCTTACTTTAGCTTACAAGCATCCCGCAAATTCAATACAGGTATACAAGCATGCCTATAAATGAATTATCTCTGTTCGGATACGTATGAAGTTCACGAGAGGTCATTTCTGGAATAGAAAAGCAAGCGGTAGGATAAAAATCCAGACAAAATTCCTGCCGGTACTCTCGTACCCGCCAAAGGAATCCTCCTAAAGGAAATTATTATTCTTAAATCATTTCAACAGTATAATCAAAACGTTTACATCGCTCTATTACAATATACAAAATTTGTTCTTCTTATTTGCTAGCTGTGTCCGTATTGAAACAAAGCTTTAATAATATTGAGTCAATTAACAAATAAGTTAGTTCACATATTAAAAAAAAAAAAAAAAAAAACTTTGCATTTAAGTTGAAACATTAGATACTAAACTAAAAATAGATCTGCATTTTTCCAAAGTCTTCCCTCAATACAAGAAGTCGTTTACAACTTATTTTCAATCTTCTCTCTCTCTCTCTCTCTCTCTCTCTCTCTCTCTCTCTTTTCCACTCTTCCACTCTTTTACTCTTTTACTCTTCCACTCTTCCACTCTTGGTCGTCTTGACTTACACTCGATTAAGCATGATTAAAATAAGATGCGACCGACCCACGTTCACTCACGTTGCCGACTCTACAAATATCGAACAGAATTCGGTTTCACCTTGTGTATTACCGCGGTTAATGGTGCTGGAAAAGAGAGCAGGAAAGATTGGTGGATTTACTTTGAGCTCCCCGATATCGTCACGCAAAAGGTCTTTCGAGGGTCTTTCGAGGGTCTTTCGAGGGTCCTTCGAGGACGATTTAGATTTACGATGTTTTTCCAGAACTTCGATACCTCTGTACTTATACTGTTTTTCTTTTCTTTTTCTTTTCTTTTTTTTTTTTAACGCAATTCGAAATAAATAAGTTTATTTACTTCACGACCGCTGCTTAATTGTTGCATAATTTTCCATCTAAAGTTTACGTCCAACGAATTTTTATTTAACAAAGATCTGAAATTAACTAAAAATAATTCACGATTTTAATACTGGCATGTAAATTAATCATAATTAAAATAAGCAATGAGACGGCAGTTATGAATTAATTAAATATAAATAAATCGTCTAAAGTATTATACGAATTGTGATTATATGTGCATTTGCTTTGCCTATAATTAAATCATACTCAATACGTTTAATCGACATTTGCATTCAATCAAACGTGAATATTGTAGTTACTATTTTACCATTTTCATTGCAGATTTCCATTGCGCAAACGTATTTGTCGTTGCGCGTTTATTAAATGGAAACTCTGTCAAGGATGCAAGTAATAGAGGACAAGGAAAACTTAGTGTCTTGACTTCTAGCATCAAACGAGTTTTCTGAACCCTTGCAAATGACTCTGTCAATCAAATTATTCGTTCCTTAATAGTTCCAGAGTAGCTGTATTACCTTTTTCTGAAATTGGTTTAATCCTAATATAATTACGAATTTCGAAGATTTTCTTTTTTCCTGTTCTTTTATTTATTTATTTATTTATTTATTATTATTATTTTTTTTTTCGTCATTTGAATATTGAAAAGTTCGATTAAAATTTTGTTAAATTTAAATCGTCCATAAACTTAGAAATACATTAAATGAAACACAAAATTTTATTTTTGGTGTGAACTAATCATAATCAGTCATTTGGAAATGATGGAAATACATTTCTATTCGAGTATATTGAATTTCAAGCCAATTAACAATAATTGTGTTATAAACTAGATTCTATAATTTTTCGTTATATTGTATATGTATACGTCATTAAACGAACGAGAATTTTAATTCTTTATTATTAGAAATTTTGATCAAAGCTAATTAGTAGAAGAAAATAACGCTAAGTCCGCAACGAAGTCCGGAATGAAAGAAACCCGAGATCTACGAAGAAGCTCTTCTTCCACGTGATAAGGAGAACCGTCAGAATTTCTCTATGGATGGGACTAAACTTCAAGGGCCGTTTAGTCTTTTTAGATTATTTATTGTTTTTGGGTTCTCTTCTTTCTCTCGCAAGTCGTATAAAAAATTGGAAAACAAGTTAGATTAATGGGTAACGTGACGGACGATTAATAGGTAGATTACATGGCTCGAAAGAATTAATTTCTTCACAAAATTCCATTTAGTCGGCTAATCTTTCTTAGCGAGCGTTTGCCTTTCAAAACCAATTAAATTAAAACATTATTAAGCTCATTTAATCATTAGATTTAGCTTTCTGTACATTGGAAGAAAGATTTTTTTCATTGAAATAAAACATTTTCAATAGAGCTACATCGTTTGTTTTTTTTTTTGTTTTTTTTTGTTTTTTAAATACACAATCGTTTACAAATTATTACAATTTTGGTAAATCATGCATTTCTCGTTAAATTTATCCTAGGTTTTTAGCTTTTTCTTTAAACTTTGCAAAAACCTTTTAAAATTTATCTGATATGTTTTTGAAGATTTGATTTTATGTATAAATCGTAATATGGATCTTGTACTTAATTTTTATTACCTACCTGATATAATAAAATAACTATTTTTTTTTTTAATTTAACGGGGCTGATTTGCCGATTTAATCCCTGCCTTAATTATGTAGAATTTATATTTCCAACGTGCAAATAAGATGTCAAAATATTAGAACGCATGATTGTGTAATTAGAAATAAAATAAACTATAGTATTATATTTTCTTGATATTTATGTAATATATAATAAATATTCACATTCTTCGTACGTCTGCATTATTCGTTTATATATATATATATATTGAACCGTTTGTCGCGTAATGACATGATAGTATGCGCGTTAAGATGATGAGATGCTTTGAATTCTCCTAAATTTCTAAGCACGACGTAATAATACGTAGGTCAATAGGAGAAGAGGTACGTGAAAAGTCATTTAGCAGTATAATGCAAGATCGATATTTATACACAATCATTGTATTGTTGGTCACAGAGACCTAGAAACAATGCTAAATTCTTTTTTAATATGTATTCGCTAAAACGATTACAGGCAAGCTCGTTATGCGTTCAGAGGAATTTTACACATGTTGACTATGACTTGAAGATATTAGATACTTTGTTCCTTATGACTTTTCCAAGATTATGTAATCGCGTGCATGTGTAAGTTGTAAATTAGCATATCCGAGCGAATCATTAAACGGTCGTGATTTTCACTATTAATTATCCGATAGGATATAATACATTTACGTAGATATTTTGTAGAAATTTTTAACGCATGAAATACATTTCGCGTATTTAATACATATTCTGTTTGGTTTCATAGTGGCAAGCAGTTTTTTTTTTTTTTTTTTATCTTATTATTTAATGCTTTAAGTAAGTTAAACGAGCCCCGATCGTAACAACACCGACACAAGCATATCTGTAAGCGTGGCGGTAAAAATTGTACTAGAATATACGATACCGCAATCTGTCATGGCTCTAGTTGAAAAGAACGAGAAGAAGAATCGCACTGGAGCGTAGTATTGTAAGGATAATTCCATTATAATCTACCGCGGCGACATAATTTATCGGAACCGAAGACACGAGTACATTTTTTATACATAAGCTTTTAACTCGAATGTCAGGAGGCGCTTCGCTATTGCTAGTCAGAAGAGACTAATGACCTACGAAAAATTCTTATGACATTTTACGTACCGACGCGTTCAAGTATTTAGAAATACTTTTTATAAATCTTCGGTCAAGATTCAAAATATAATATAGACGAGCGGCATTGTCTACGTTAGTTTTATGTTTCCGGCATAAGCATAAGTTGTCGCGAGAATTAAGAATTTATTTCCATATCCGCGCTAATAAATAATCAATAATCAATAGTCGAAGCTATTTTCTACAAAAGCTTCTTCTCATACATCGGACCACTATCTATCGATTATATATTTCTTACGATATAAAGAATATCCTTTACTAATACGATATTTCACCTAATTAATTAATAAAATCATAAAACTGCATACGTAGTATTAATCGCTTGTTTATCAATTGTTATTTTACGACTAAGCAGTATAATAAATAATATGAAATTACAGACATTGAGATATTAAAATATAAATAATCAGTTGTTAAATAAAGGAAAATATATTATAGGCGATCTCCATTGGCCGATACTCTTTATACATAAAATTATTGTAATGCCCGGTTTTATTTGCGTCTCATGATCAATGATACACGGAAAAACATTTTTACGGTTAGTACAGTTGTAATTGTTGTTTAATGCACCAGCTGCACAAAGATATTATTTTAAATTTTAAATTTAATTGCATAATGGAAATACGCTTATATATGTTTATGAAAATTATTTAAAAAATATTAAGAATTGACATTTATTATTTATTCACAATACTCATATAAAGTAATAAACAGCTTAAGTTAATTATTACAGTATCGATGTATAACTAATTAAATTTAACTATTTCTAATTAATGGAAGAACTGTATATTAATTATATGCAATATCCTGCGTATGCACATAGCTGCACACACGGGCTATATATACATATATATATATATATATATATATGTATAGAGTAATGTATATTATTATTAATGAGATAAAAAAACTTTACATAATCACAATTACGAAGAGCCTTTCAATTTAAGCCGACTAGTTAGATTAAGAGTCTCCCACCCCGCATTCATTACGATTAATAGAAATAAATAGAAATCTATAAATTCCTTGGCAGAGGTTGTTAAAATAAGTGTCAAATAATTAAATCGAAGGGAAATTGGCAAGAAAAATAAGTAATTAACTTACCATAAATCTGTGTTATTATTTACTCCATCGAGTTACCTTTCTTCTCATTCTTATTTTTATTTATGTACGAGAATAACGTTTTATGACTATTGATTAGTGAGAGTCCAAAAGATAATATTAATCAAATGATTCTTTCCTGATTAATAGAATGATTCATTTTAAAAATAGTGCGAGTTACGATATTTCGATATTATTCTGCTTACCGTAGTTATAAAAACTATTTCTGACCTTCGATGGATAAACTTAAATTATTTAAAAGCGTTATTTCATAAATAATATAGAGTTTGAAAACAACTTGATTCTAGTCTTTTATTTGAGATTAAAATATAAGAGTAAATAAATCCTTGCAATGTATCTACTTGACGTAAACAAAAAATGATTGGTTAACGAGCACTGTATTTACGAATAAAAAATGTTTATTCTTGTATTAAAATATGCGCACAAGTTTTTCTTTGCCATATATTAAGAAGGAAAATATTTATGAATTTTCAAATGTATTAATTATGTTTTTTAAAAAAAATTTCTAAATATAATAATACAAAATATAAAGTTTCACAAGACAATTTTGTAAGCAATGGTTAATGCATGTATTTTCACTTCATTATGAGAATCAATTGTGCAATCATCAAGGATGTTTAATAATATTATATTAATTCTTCATATTATCGCTAGATACTATAATAATAATAATAATAATAATAATAAAAAATAATAATAATAATAATAATGATGATTATTATAATGATAATAGTAACAAAAACAAAAACAACAATAATAATAATATTAATAATAATAATAATAATAATAATAATAATAATAATAATGATGATGATGATGATGATGATGATGATGATGATGATGATGATGATGATGATGATGATGATGATAAAAGCAATAACGTTCATCATGCAAGGCAGAAATATTTATATACATGACCGTGTATATATTTTAAAGAGCCGAGCTCCTTTTATTTTAATTTAAATACGATATGTCTGTGAATTTACAAATATTGCCGATAAAAATTGTAAACAATTTATTATGAATATTTATAATTAATGAATAAATAAGTTGGAATTGCGCAATTTGAGCGTGTAATTCCCAATTCTCTGGTTCAGAATGTCCATTTGAACATTTAAAGTTTTTGCACAATACGTATTATACGAGTGCGCGCATGCAAAGTACGAAGAACACACCCAGAGTCTTAAACAATCGTTTTATGCCTGTTTAAATTTAACCCGGAGTCTTTAAAATGCAATCTACAACAAATTGCTTGGGCTCTTATACTTACGAAATTCAATATCATTAGCTGATACGCTCGCGTGCATATTCGAGCGAGCTCGTTCCGTATCTCCTTCTTACGCTTCTGTCAACAAATAATAACAATAAGAACAATAACAACAATAACAACAACGATAATAATAATGATAATAATAATGAGATTGTCGGCGGAGCGTTTTTCACGCCCGACTCACAACAAAGTCGCTTCTCCGGCCAACGAAGAACTAACCAACAACTTATCCTACCAAAACTAACCGGAATCAGAAAAACCTTCACACCCACCCCCCTACCCCACCTGCCCGCCCCACCCCCCTTCTCTTCCTAATGCTAGAAAAAGAAGAAACAAATAAACAGACTGAAATTTCTTTATCTAATTATCGTTAAAAAGAGAAAAAAAGAAAAGTTTCTTAACCATTCTTCCCACTAACCACAAATATCCATCTACGCAACGTCTTTTTAATTCGAGTGCAATCGAGTCTTTTTATCTCTTTTTACGTACACTTTTTCACTGTCACTTGCCGTGTTTTAACGTTCCATCGATTCATTTATTTTTCAACGTAATTACACGCCGTTATATTTCTAACGGCTGCCGAGTTGGGTAACGAAATCTCACTCTATTCATTTTTCCTTTTACTTACGCATTGTAATTATTGCAATATTTGCAGATATAAGAGATAAATTAAGTCTTGAAAGAAGAAGAAGAAGAAGAAGAAGAAGAAGAAGAAGAAGAAGAAGAACCTTGTTTATTGTACTTGTATCAGTATTCGTATTTCGCAAATGCATTTTAAATACATTTTTAAAACTTATCCGTTTCTTTCAATATCTCTTTATATTTAATATTAAGTATATTTGGATTTTGTTTTACATGGAATAATGAGATTAAATTTTTTTTTAATACCTTAATTAATTTCAGGTAATAATAATAAAACCTGATACGTACTTGTTACTAAAGTCAAATAGTTTCTGCTTTATTAAACTTTTAAATTCAATAAACGTAATTATTATTATCTTGTGGCAGTTTCTGACTACCAAAACTAGTGGAAAAAATAATGCTGCAATAGTAATACTAAATATTGCTTTGCAGACGACACACACGTTCGATTAATACATTTTCATTGAACTTATCAGAGTCTGTGCATATTGCATTTAAATCGTTTAATCAATCTTTATCAATAATATCTTTATCATATCTTTATCTTTATCAATAATAATAATAATACAAATAATAATAATAAGAATAATAATAAGGATCAAGCGTATATTTAAATGACGACGTAACATCAGCGACACATATTAACTCTTCTTTTGTTTTGTTGAGGAAACGACAATTCGTCTTCGCATTCGTCCTCTGTTTTATATACCGACTATTCAATGTATATTAATCTTTTTCATCATATTACAGGAAATTTATAAAATTTTATCCGTGACATAAGAATATTACATGCATTCAAGCCAAAAACTTAATTAATTTTTATGTTTTTAAATCTTTCAATTATTATTTAAGCATTTCGTATTTTCTTAAATTGCTCTTAAAAACTCTTAAAAAATACAATTTTGTCCCCATTAATAAATAATAAACGTATATTGTTTAAATTGTATCTGTACTTTTGTTTATTTTTAAAACAAATAAATTATACAAGTCAATAATGTATATATTAAATTTGAATTTTTAGATTTTCGTTAGTAAAATATTTCTGACATAAAATACATTTAATTGATTTAGAGTTATTTTTTAAATATTGTACAAACAATTGGCCTTATAACAATCCCTTATCCTATACATTTATCCGTGTAATACATCCTAAAGAGCTTATGAATGCCTACGCTCGTAAATACCCATGTAGTTTCTGCTTCTGTTATCTGCTTGTGTATATAAATAAGTTTTTTTTTCTTAAAACACGCTCATTAATTTCATAAGATCTTTCTTTACACGTTATTGATAAAACGATGTATTAGTAAAAGGTTTCAATTTCTCTTTCACTTAATGGTCCCTCATTGCTTTTAAATGCATAAAACAATTTTTTTTTTGTTTTTTTTTTTTCGTTTAGATATTCGTTTATCAAAAATTTCGTCAAAATGTTTATTGCTATCGCGTTTCAATTTTGCTTTTAATTTCGATTATAATATTTATTTTTACATATCCCATTTACAGTATTTGCCAAATTTTTAAAATTGATGACCGTAATATATATATATATAAATTATAAAGCGTTTATTTAATTCAAGTTTATTCAAGTATATCTTCTTTAGTTTCTTTGTTTTAATATGTGTAGACATACCCACGATTTTCCGAATCGTCTCTCATAATGTTCCGTAACTGATGTGCTTAAAACATCATTACGCGGAGTCACATTTCTGCGTGTTTCAACATATTCCAGTATTTTGCTTCTGTACTTCTTCGCTAAATAAACTATTTTATATACAATACATGTATATCGTTGATAAAGCAGCAACAAGGCTCCATGGAAAAATCTATTTATTATAAATAATTGAGGTATAATATATTCTTTATTATAATCCTCATTATATTTGTAAAACTATTGTACATTAAAGAGAAGTTCTTATGTATTTTTTTAAATCTAAATACATATTTTAAATAAGAAAGAAATTAATAATTCTAAAATTGTCTATAATTTTTTCGTCACTTTTTAATTTAATATATTTAAAATAAACATGAACAAATATTATTATATTTAAATTATTTAAATATAATTAGACAAATTCAATTGCAGTAACATTAATGCTTGAATGTATTTATATACTTATGCATGATGAAGTATAATTATTTTATTGGGATAAAGTTTTATTGAGACTTTTTTACTATAATATACAATTTGAGGATAATTTTGAGATTTAAACAATATTTTTATATATTTTTTTATTTCTTATCTCGATTATAAAATATGATTTATAAGTATATTTTTTTTCCTTCTTCTTTTGTTTCAAGTAAGTTTCCAAGGTTAAATTTAAGAATCGTTTCTTAATGATGAAATAAGAATTTTCTACATATTCGCAAGTAATGAAAAGTGAAAGGTATCAGTAATATGTAAAATGAAATAAGATACGTAATTGGTCAAGATTTACAATCAAATTAATCTTTGTTCTCATAATGTTTATTTCTTATTAGACACTCATTTCCATATAAAATATGTGTTTATTATAATAAATAATTAACAGGACGAATAAATTATTAATACAATAAAGATGAAAATAATTGTTTTACTGTTTATACGATAGATATTGAATTTAAACATTTTAATTTATTGTAAATATTAGAATGAGTTCATCAATATATTTTGTTTCGATGTACTTGATGAGATACGAGATGGCGACGGAGATGTGTTGCATAATTTTCACCCAACAACTCGGAGGAAAAATTATAAGTAAAATCTCGAAGGGATCTATCGGGGCCCTATTTCGCATCCTTCCTCTTACGTTAATATAATCGAACGACTTTGTGGAAGGACGCGCGTCTCCTTCCCCATTTATCCCGTATCACGTGTCAGACAAGTACTCCCGGCAACGCGTAAGTTCCAGTATGGGTCAGTTCTCGGGCGCTCCCCTGACCCGGGTTTCCTGCAGGACAGTATGTCCTTGCCGTTGTATTCTGGCCCTCTCCTGGAGACAGCTCAGAACTCAATTAGCCTCAATCCCGAACGCGAATTGAAGCTAATTGCTTCTCTCTCTCTCTCTCTCTCTCTCTCTCTTGACCCGGCAGCTGACTTACTCCTTATATTACCTTTAAACGTTTCATACCTTCACTTGGAGCACGTATTAATCTATTTACAGTATATTTCATGATTGAAAGAACATTAATTTTTCTTTATTATTCATCTGAAGTGGGATTATTTATCATTCGCTTACAAGTACTGAACCGACACAACAACAGCAGTTATTTTATTAATAATAAATTTAATTATATTGGCAATATAATATTATACATTCCTAGATTATTCTGAAATACAAAAAATTTTTGTATGGCTTTTATTTATAAATAAAAATATGTATTATAAATTTAAGTAAGCATTGTATGGATTGTAATCTGAATGAAAATATGTTAATTCTTCCACATGAGCATTAAATATTAAATTAAAATATTGATTGTGTATTATTAATTTCATTCGAGAGGTAGAAATTTTTTCTACCCATAAATATTTTATTAATTTTTAAAACACTTTAATGACAGTCCAACACCGAATAAAATATTTACATTAAACAACGGCTAAAAAGAAATGCTAATAAAATATTCATGTCGTTGTCATTAAAGTATTAAAATCTTCATTTTCCTCGTATCCAGCCGTACAGAAGTAACTGTTTTATAAATAAAATAGTTGTCGGAATATTCAAATCAGTTGAATTTCCAAGTACATTGAACTACAAGCTTTAATGCAAAATATTTATTTGTTTACATAATACCTTGCTTAGCGATGTAAGTACAAGTAAACACATTTTTCGTTACCCTCATGATTACGTAAATTTTTATTCGCCTCTTCCACTGCAACCATGACGGTCGGGAGTAGATAAATCCAAGCAAACAATATCGAATATTGGTTAAGATTAAACTACATTTGAAACAAAAGTTATTGATGAATTGACGATCCACTTTTTCATAATATCGTGATTATTAGAGCAAAAAAAAAATTAGATAATTATTTTTATTTATTTCGCAATAAGCCGTTTATTTTAAATTTAAAATCATCTTAAATTTCTTAAATGAAAACTGATTTTTTAAGTATATAAGTTGTTTTTATATCAATATATCCTGTTATTAGTTTTACACATAATTGCTTAAAGCTTATTTATCTTTAGCAAAATAAATCTTAGACTAAATATTGACAGGTTATTTTAATTTATGAATATGATTATTTAATAATATCTACAGAATTCAGAATATTTATAAATGTATAATCTTAAATAATGGCAATAATTATATCTTTTCATTTGAAAATTACGAATATGATTATTAAAACTTCAATTAACCTTAACTTAATTTATAATATTATAAACTGTACCTCACAAATATACATATATATATATATAAATATTGTAATGTCAGTGACGTAAACGTACCGTTAAATACAATACTCTTGTAATTTTTTATAATGTTTTGTTTATTAAAATTCAAAATATTTTTCCAAGAATTATTTTTAAAGTAAAGCTTCTTTTTGAGAAAAGACTTTTAATGAAAATATTATTCTTTTACTTTTAGGAATATTATTAGGATATATACATAAATAGTATAATAAAAATTATAAAGGCAGAGTCGGTTGATGAATGTTGTTTTTTGACAACTTTTTCATTTATTTCTGAGGCTCTTCTCTTTGCGATATGACTTATTAAAATCGAGAAGATCTACACGGCATGGCTTGAACGTGACTCGAACTTAAACTGTAAAAGTCTAACTGTCGTTGCAAATAAAAATGAGACATTTTCGTCTATTTTTCATAATATTTAATATGTATACGCCACCTATATTCAGTTAATTTAATCGCAGTGCATGTGAATAAGTAGAGAATTATGAGCAATGTGATTGTATCTGTTTATCTATAAATAAAATTCTTTAAGTCTGTCTTTGGAATATATGTGCAGAAATATTTTTTCATTTTAATTAAACGGTTTGTTTATTAAAAAACATCTTCGGAAAAGTGAATAGACCTTTCCATATAAAATATGTACTATTTATTTATCCGTGTATTATATAAAATAATAATTTTTTTTAACAAATTCTATTTTGTGAAGAATATATTTTTTGTATGAGTATTGTAGCGAGTCATTAGGACGCATTATTATTAATTATTTTGGAGGATTATTGAAAATTCATTAGAAGACATTTATTTTGTACATTAAGTTGAATTACATAACGGCATTTATGAATAATTTATTTTCAATAAATAGAAATATGGAAAGGAAGAAAGTACAAGTATTTTATTAATAAACAAAATATAAATAAAATTTTATGATTATGTTTTATTTCAATCAATGAGCGGACAATTTGTTCCACAAACTGTGAATATCGAGAAAATAAAATTGTGCCCAGTGGTTTTGAGAAGAGTTAGTGCACAATCAGAGTCCCGATGAAATAGAAACCGAGTCGGATAGCTAGAAAAGGGCATTCACCCCTTAAATTCCACGAAGAAGGGGAAACAGACGGACAACACTTCCGTGGATTCATACAAGCCACGGCATACCGAAACGACGCCAAAACTCTTGTTTTCCAAATTTCACTTCCTTGTGTTCCGCTTGCGTGTCTGTATCTCTCTTCTCCCTTTCTACGTTCTCTCTCTCTCTCTCTCTCTCTCTCTCTCTCCTCTCATTTTGTATCTTCCCGCTCGTTATATCCAGGCGACTATGCCTTCGCTCAATAATATATAAGGAAAATGTATTTATAATGCATAACATTCAGCGTACCATGTAAAATAATACGTGAGTGCATATGTACTTTGATAATTGTAACATTTAAAATTACTGCCCCATTATTCATACTTACATAGTCCTACTGCTTTACGTTATATGCGTATATATAAATAATATATGGAATAAAATTTAAATTGTCAAATTAAAGTTTTTTATTCTTGATAAATATGAACTTCCGCTCTTTAATTCTAATTCTAAATTCTAACTCTAATTCTAATTCTAATTCTAATTCTAATTCTAATTCTAATTCTAATTTAATTCTAATTTATTTTTTAATATACTTGATAAAGCTATTTTTCATTAAGTAATTTTTTTTAACTGTTGATACAAAAAAAAACAAAACAAAAAAATACTTTGCGTTAATGACATATTTATACACAAAAGATTTATTTAATATTAATAATTAAAATAGGAATGAATGTGAAAAATAGAATGCGAGAAGAGAGAGAGAGAGAGAATATTATACGAATGATTCAGTAAAGGGTGGGTACAAGGTGATGGTATTAGTAACTAGGGTCGACGTGGCACACGCTTGGAAGCATTTGTGTGCACAAACATTGCCATGGGAAGAAAAGGTAAAGAAACGAGTTTGTGTAAGAATGAGTGAGCACGAACAAGAGTGTGCAATGATAAGTGAAACGAATATACGACAGATTTTTGTTCACCAAATGCGGAAAACTTGACAATATAAATATAGCGCATTGATGCTTTGCTTCATGACTCACGACCTATTCATCAAAATGCATTTCAGTTACAAACGATATCAATCGGAGCTTAGCATGACAAATATTATTCGATAATTTTGTAAGACTCAAGGTGTTATGTCACACACTTCTTCTCCACTGAACATTTATAATATTTATAATATGTATACCGGACTTTAGGAACATTTGTCAAATAAAATTTTTAATACTATTTTTTTTCAAAGAAAAAAAAAGGTTAGAAATTCTTTACGCAGTGTAATTATATAAAAGTCTTCGTATGCTCGAATTACGTATATTCGTACGAAATACTCAGTTTCAGTTAAAGGGAGAGATGTAAAAAAAAAAAAAATAAATAAAAAAAAATCTACGTTAGCAAAAGCTCCGAAAGTCAAAAAGTGACCGTGTCAATGTTGGATTTACATCATAATCGGATATCTTACCTAAATGTTATCTTATCTTATCTGATAATATTTATCTACATTGGACCACGTGGCTGTAACAATTATTTACAATTCAAATGTTACGGATCATATTTTTTGCTCGAACCTCGGTAGTTTTACTAAGTTTTCTATAAAAACAAGCTTTGCACTTCCGACGAGTCTTTCTCTTTACCTTTTCTTTCCCAGCACGTATATGCCCTGCATTATTATTATTATTGTTATTATTATTGTTGTTGTTGTTGTTGTTGTTGTTGTTGTTGTTGCTGTTGTTGTTATTATTATTATTCTTTTTTATATTTTATTGGCGTAAAATTAATAGATTCTACGATGACTAGTACGATATATGTATTTTTGTAGAGCGAATTGATTTGTAATAAAAGAATTTTCTATAATTTTATATACTATTAGAGTTCTTTGTACAATTACTCTAATGGAAATAATCAGTCAGATTTCAAATTGAAAAGTAAATTAATATACCACCAATGAGTATGAACGGATAGAGAACATTTGCCTGTAAAAATTTTAGTGAAAACGCCGTAATATTTTATGGAACGACACTACATATAACCATGCGGGTGAAGGGGCAACAGCTTTCGAGGGTGTCTCAACTTTGGATCAATATTATACAGGTACAGAGAGAGAGAGAGAGAGAGAGAGAGAGAGTACGCGCGACTGATGGACTGTGCTATGGAGTAGGGTGAGGGTAACCACATAAGCGTAACAGAGCGTTAAAGAGAGCGACGGAGAGCGACGGAGAGAAAGAGAGAGAGAGAGAGAGAGTGAGAGAGAGAAGGGAGATAAAGGTAAGCGGCGGCCACCATGTGGGCTTCGGCATATTTCTATTACCTCTACAGTTCCCTCGTGTTTTCTCTCTCTCTCTCTCTCTCACTTCCTCCTCTGCTGCGGTTTTGTCAGTTTTCTTACCGTCTTGCCTACTCTAGTAAAGTTACGCCAATAGTGTAGATATTTATTTTCCATGAATAGTTTTATAGTCGAGTAAATCGATGAACAGTATACTGTTCTATGACGATTACATCAATCAATTTTTTGCGTAATATACATTACGATTCGAGCTTCCACTCACTCTGATGGAAAACTTTTACCAAAAATCATATATCGCTTCAGAATAAAGATTTGACCTTTAAAATTTTAGTCTTAATAAATATATCGTTGATTTAGGAAATCACCTAATTAAAATGACACTTTTGAACTTAAGGTCAATTAAATTTTCATAATACAAGTTCCAAAACAATGAATTGTAAATAAAATTATTGATAACGCAAACGTTTTTTCGGTTGAATCGGATATTATTTACTATATAATTATATATAAAAACATATAAAGGTTCAGCTCTTTCTCTTGCAACTATTTTAACTATTTCTTATTTTTAAATCATACTCGTGATGCTGAGCATTATGGATTTCATTATGTTTTATAACGTAACAGTAAAATAACCGCTAACGTAAATTTAAAAATATTCTCACAAAATATATGCGGTTGAGAGTGTATGTAACGTATAATATTTTGTTGCTTTTGTCACATGCTTTTTAACCATATGTCGTAACTATTGTTACATAGAATTTCGATTAGAATTATTCATCAATTATTAGATTTATTATGATTTATTATGAAATATTCTACTACATCCGAGGAATATAAATAAAAATTGACAGTTTAATATTGTTTTATAATGCTTTTGTTAATTTAAAAATCCTTTATATAAAATGTTGTATATTTTTAATAACGATACATATCGATGCTTTTTTTAAAAAAAATTTTATCCTCATATTCTATTTTTATAATATTACATATGAGTATTACATGTAAATGTAATTATATTATATATTAAATAATATTTCTGACGCATGAAAAATATTTAACCATTTAGTAATGAGATGTAAAATTTTTAATCGTTGCTAAAGAAATCAAGTATTCTGACTTATACTATCCAAAAGTATACTTTGAATGCAATGTAATAGTCGAAGCAGATTCATAAGAAAATAAATTAAAACTTATAAGTTTGACTTAAAATTAACGCCAAAATACGCGTGAAAATTGTATGTAACGAATAATCAGAAACAAGAATTAGACAGAAATAGAGAATTTATCCTATTTTTAAGTCTAATACGTTCTAAAGCTTCAAATACAGCCCTTGACGAGTCGAGGACGATGTCCCTCGTTGACTCCTTGGTTATTCTGCTCTTGATATCTGCACATTGACGACGTCGGTATATATATATACATATATGTATGTATTATTACGCAATTGCTTGGACTTTGCGCGCGCCCCGATACACTCTTAGATTTCTTCTTATTTAACTTATCTCGGCTCATTTTTAATATTAAACTTTATTCCTATATGAATATTATAATAAATATCATTAAATATAATTTTAATTCAGTTCTCTTTTGGTATAAAAATAAATATTTTCACCGTTTCTACGTATATTGGGAATGTAAATGTTGTAAAGGTGAACATATTCAATGTCATTTATAATGTAAAATATATAATTAGGTTGAATAGTAGTGGTAGTAGTAGTGGTAGTAGTAGCAGCAGCAGCTGTAGTAGCAGTAGTAGTACTAGTCTTATATAAAGAATAGTATATATTAGGTTATAAAAACGCGTTGTTGTCCACGGTACGGTAATACGATCGTTTCCAATGATTTATAGCAGCACCATTGGAACGAAGGTTTAATTGCTAATTACCGGAGAGTGAGTTCCTGGTAGAAAATGAAACGTTAGCTCGATTCAATATTTATTCAAAATTCGAATACGAGGAATACTATTTCGTTTAGTGGAGATTAACCAAATTTCATAGTCCTAATTCCAATTTCTTATAAATTTATATACACGTATCCCTTGATTTGGCGAATGTCTACGTTTCAGTAGATAAAATCAAGCCAATTCGTGCATGGCGGAACAATAAACGGGGCTTGGGGAGGGGGGGGGGAGGGGGGAGGAAAAGATGGATCTCCTTTTCTCTTTGCTCGCCTCTACATTTTCGGAAGTAGAACGCCCGTACGAAAACATGGAAAGACAGAAGCCTGTTTACTCTCTTCTGCGCGGTATTGAAGTTTTGCTAGCACAAGGAACCTTCTATTATTTAATTCAATATTTATTCAATATTTAGAATAACATATTCATTAATGGTAAATTAAAAACAAATGTTCCATTTGGCTATGAAAAAGAAAAATATAATATTATCCGAATTATTCTTATATTACTTGGCAAATATGTAAAAATAATGTAACGTAAATAATAATGATAATGATTTTATCTTTTCTTGATGCAAAAATATAATTTCATATTTTATTAGCAACTGGTGATAAAACGATCTTGTTTGTACTAAAATAATCGTTATAAATTTTAGTGAGAATAAAATTAAATGGTGAACTAGCATCGATCGATAAAAAATAATCTCAATATGTACTCAAAATTTTTATTCTACTCTCCTTTTGATTTACATTTTCATTTTGACGATGTTTCGTTATATGTATTTTAGTGTAAAAAATAACTTGCCTTAAAAATTTATATATTTAAGTTCCACATTAATTTCACATTAATATATTTTATAAATGATAATAAATAAATGGTAAAATTGGAATAATCATAATATAATTTAAGTTTATTTGGTTTAATTCCGTTCAACGATGATTTTCATGAATTTTATATTCATCAAAATACGAATGAAATATACGAATGGACTATAATTGGTCTATACTAAAAAGCAACAGTACTATCAGATGATAATTTTCTTACTATTGCATCAAGTCATTTATCTGTTGATCTACTCAGCAATTTATTTCAGATAATATATATGTATGTGTTTATGTGCGAGCGTGAAGAAAAAATATGAGTTCTTAATAAATTTAAAGTAACTTAATTTAATGATTACAATTTCAACAAGTATAGTAATATAGAATATTTAATTTCTTAATTTTATATTAAATATTCTTTTAATTGTCTCATTTTTAATATAAATACGCAATTGAATAGCCTTAACCCTGCAATCTGTATTATTATCATATTTATACGAATACTTTGTTAATGCGAATTATAAAGAAAAATTTAAATTTCTAATCATTTTGATACCAAAATTAATAGTTTGCATTTTTATTTATACTTCTTAAAATTACATCTCTCGGGGAAAAATAATTCTAATAACTCTAATATTCTAATACTCTAATAATTCTAATAAATCTAATAATAATAAAGTACAGAAAAAGAATATTTGAGCGACTCATGATTATAAAAATAATAATAATAAATTTAAATTTGGATTAAATTAGCGAATGACATTTATTTGTTAATTTACTTTTATTAATCTTACCGATTTCACTTGATACTAGCGATGAATGAATGAATTAAATATTAATTAAATAAAATATAATAAATATTTTAACAGGAATTAAATAAACAGTATGTCATTTTAATATTTTAAATTTATTATAATAATAACAATATTTACAAGTCAGAATTTCTTATTTATATTACAATTAATAATTAAATAATTTAATAAATTTAATAAAATAATATATACGTATTCTAATATTAACTATAAAAATAATATTCAAGTTAATATATTATTTCGCCACTTCGAAAATACATATGTGAAAAAAAATAATTATTTGTTGTATAAATTAAAATTAAAATTTTCCAAATAAATTATAAAAATTATAGCTAGTAAGAGTAATAGTATTAGTTACGATCCTAAACACAAATCCATCAACTTTATTGTCTGTTGGTTTGTACGAAAAATACTTCTCGAACCTCAACGTGTTTTTTTTTTTTTTTTTCGTACACAGTCAGCCCAGAGCCGATTTTATAAAAAAAAAGCATTAGAATGGCCAGAGCCAGAAATAGAAATTTAAACAGATATGCAATACGATGTGTTTGAAAATTATGTCGATCCCTGCGTGAAAAACCGCGCATTAAGAGGATCAATGACCCTTACCACGTACACATAGACTAAAACCAATGACGCTCGGGGGTATAACCGTCAGTCAGTTGGTAATGCGCCTGTGGATGACGTAATAATTTTGATGCTATGGAACATATGGAGTACCAAGCTGTGAAAGATATCTGTCTACATACGTGTCTTTCTACATTAGTATTCGTACTTGATGGTACTAATGAAAATTGATGGTCCGTGCGCTCTTATGGAAAACCCTTAGAATTTAACAAATAGTTCGATTTGGGTGATGAGGTAAGAGAGTTGTTGTGCTGTTAATGCGTTATGGGAAGATTGTACCCAGTCGGGGGAATACAATATTACAAATATAGATTAATGAACTTTATAGAAATTTGTAAGTTTCGTAGAAAAAGTTATGAAAGGGTGTAGATATTTAATTACAAAATATTTATATCAATAGATTTTTATTATATCGTCCACGTCAATCTATAAATTTTTTCATAAAACTGTTTAAACGCATTTAAATAAAAATATATAAATTTAAGAATTGTAATCGAAAATTTAAATTTATATATATATATATATATATTTATCATGTTAATATTCTTGTAAATGTAATATTATAAGTGAAAAAAAAAGAAAGAGAAAACGGAATATAATAACATTTTATTTACGATGAATCTATGTATAATTATGTTACTTTAAAATTCGCGTAGAAATAAGATTCTCGCTCTTCAATTGAGAGATGAATGAGAAACATGCAGAGATGAGGAAAGTTTATCCAACATGTTGAACTTCTTTACAGGTAGCTCGACTAATTACTTCCCCGGCAATTACTTAGTTTCTCTTCTCCCCTAGTTTTACAGTTTTATCTTACACTATTTCTCATTATATGTCTGTTCTCGCTTCATCCTTCTGATTTTCTTCCCTCTCGTCTCCCCCCCCCCGCCACGCCCCTTCTGCTTTACTTTTTAAATATTTTTTATTTTTTTGTATTTCAAATATTATAAATTTATAATACAAACGATATTGTATGCATAAATATTTTTATTATTAAGAGCAAACTTTGTTTAACTTTTCCTAATATTGTCTATGAAATTAATTTTCAATGTAAATAATATTACAGCGATAAATTAAGATTTTTATTAGTATTTTCTAATACGCAAATGTCTTAAGATTATTACATAAAAATTATGTAAGAATATAATGATTTTCTTATTTTTTTTTTTTTTTTTTTTTTTTTTTATATTCTGCAGTTTGCGCTTACAAACAATATTTCTATAATATTTTATTTATTAAAACTAAAGCTACGAGATGAAACTGAAAATGAGTTTTACGTGCCTTAAATTTACTCGTAATATATCAATATATGTAATGCTTGTATTAGAAAAATAAAGTACAAAGCTTATTTACATAAATAATAAAGCTGCTCGCTCGGTACAGTGAAACGACGTGTTTCTTTTCTGTCTCTCTTCCTTTTTACAGCTTCGATACATCATTTTGCTTTCGTCTCGTGCGGTTCTTGATTGCGTCGTTCCTCTTCTTATGGCAGAGTTTTTTGAAGTACTTGAACGGGACAAATTACATGATAGCAACTTGCTTTTTAATTATTTATACATATAAACCGAATGACACGGAGCTTTGTTAATGTTACCGTTATTTTTAAACAACTGTAATATAATGATCATAATGATATGCGGAAAACTGATGAAAAAATGATAGGAAGTTTGTTTAACGTGCAGCAGATTCTCAAGATTTAATTTAAAATACTCACGTAACGCATCATTTTTTTTAAGTACTTAAATTGCAATCGAATATCTTTTGTAACGTATTTATTTATTTTATCGAAACATAGCCGTTTTTTTTTAAATTACGATCTTTCGCAAGGGATGATAAAGGATCAATACGATTCTTTCGCTAGTACGATACTTAGTAAGATACTGTTTGGGTAAAAAACAAAATTGTCAGTATAAACGGGAAAAATAGTTTATCTGTTAATTTGGAAAAGTCTTAAGTATGGAAAAGTTGAAGGGACACGTATAAAGAAGGCGAAAAGTGCATATGCGCGATTATGAAGCTGTACTCGTGCAGTCGTGCGCGCCGCTGCTGGTTTAATCGATACGACGAAAGCACGTGACTTACACAGATAAATAATATAGTTGGCTGGAAGGCGCCGAAAGAAGTAAAAGCCAAACAACGGCTGCAACGTCTTCTCGGAATTTCTGTTTTGTTACCTTATCCTCGGAGAGCTGGGCCATTGTTAATCTCGCATTTAACGGCCTAATGTTAAAAAGCTTATCGGACTTTGTTTGTCCAACACTCTTTTCCTATTAGCAGCTCCTTGGAATTTATCTAATGTGTTTCGACATACAATCCGTTGAAGTCTCTGTTGAACTCCATGCAATTTATTATGCCCGCTCAAAAGTCTTTTGCGGAACGTCTGCAAATGAGATTTATCGATTACGAGGTTTTATCACCCAAGTTTGTTCAAACATCGAGCATAAATATTAACGTTATTACTTTCAATTTAATTACCTTTTACAACCATTAAAATAATCTAAAGACGAGTACTTTTATACCTAAACGATACGTGTCTTTTAAAATTACATTAATAAATGGCATTTACATTAATTTCATAAATAATACTCCTTACAATTCCTATTCAAACGATCGAATTTGTTCTTTTTCCTCCTCTTATGTCTCTCTCCCCCTCTCCCCCTATCCCGCCCCCCTCTCTCTCTCTCTCTATATATATATATATACACATTTTTATTACTATATTCTATTCTTTGATTACAGCTTTTTTCAATTTCTCATTTCGTTTTACTACAATTAATTTGATTGTCAAAATGTCCTATTTCTATGGAAGTAAAATTGAAGTTTTAAAAATAACTTATTTACGAGCATTTATAATGCAAACTTTTTAAATTTAAATACACGCCTGACTTTTATTCGTTAAAAAAATTTAAATATTCAATTAACATTACTTTAAAGCCATTCTATATCTTTCTAATTTTACCTTTCCCATACAAATTTCAATTCAATTCATTGTTAATACAAAAAATAAAAAATAAAACAACGAATAAAATAGTAACTGAAAATCTATTTTATAAAATCAATTAGAAATTTTAGTTTCTTGATAATATTATAGTTTTATGTAACATAATATTTATGTATTGACAGATTCATTTTTCTCATCTTATTGTATTATATACAGATTTTATAGCGATACCGTTACCCTTTAATAATTATTAATAAACTTGCTTAATGTATAGTCAACTGACGAATATAAAACATCTCTTTACTAAATTATATATATATATATATATTATAGAAAAAATATTGAAATACGTTCTTTAGCTTTGAATATTAACAATTATATTAAATATCGCTATAGTTATATAATTCATAGCTTTTAATATTTGATTTAATGCTAATTATTATCTTAATAGTAATAATACGAACTTGCAAAGGTATATCACATTTTACAACTTACTGTCGTATAATCTGAAATATTAATAATTCATTAAATTTTTTAATTCGTATGAATTGAGAAAGTCGCAAACGAAACCGACGATTTTTATTCTACTAAACAAATTCTACTTTCTTTTTGCAATTATTTAAAGGTTTTTAGATTAATTTTAAATATACATATTTATATATAATTAATTCAATAGTGTAATTGATAGGTAAAACATATAGATCTATATTATAAATAGTAAAAAATTATAGTAAGTTAAATAAATTAGTATTAACAAATAAATGAATTTTTAATTATAAAAAATTTAGATTTTTTTATCTAACTATAGTAACAAATAATATTTCCTTTAGTTATTTCTATATTGATTTTACCAACAATTTTAAACGCTTGAACATTTAAAATAGTAGATATTTTTAGGGAATATAAGCTAGTATTGATTAAACGTTCCTCCAATGAGCTTTAACCCTTAGGTACATTCCGAAAATTTTCTGTTTTCATAGTATTGACAGAGCTCTTCAATAGAGTGAGAGAGAGAGGGGGGTGAGCGAGAGAGGGAAGGAGGGAGAAAGCCTATTCCTAAAATAGGTTTAATGTACGGGATTTCAGGTATGCGAGTAGAAAGCACTTGCTCTTTCAATTCGCCTATTGAATCAGGGAAATTCGCTCGCTCACACGTTGTCGTTTTTGTTTCCTCTCTCTTTCTTTTCTTCACGCAGGCTTTTTTATATGACAAAAAGCGAGTTGTTGATTTTCACAAGTGTCAACGTTACGCGGTAGTAGTTAGTGTGTTATATTGTACACCGATGATTAGAACATTCGTGCTTCTAAATCGTTATAAAGCTTGTCTCCACCTTCTTTATAGAAGAATTTTTATTAAAATTCCTTCGGCCAATACCTTTTTAGCATTTCTCGTACTCCTAAAGAACAGATTTTTGTATAATTATCAATTATTTATTCACTGTCTTATCAATGTCTTCAATAGAAATAAAAATCGGCCCGACAATTCATTCCGAACGGAACAAAATTTATCTAAAACTCGTTTAACACATTGATATAACGTACTTAATAATTGTAAAGTAAAATAAATGCCAAGAGTTTAGATGAGTAGTCGGGGATATACGATAATTCTAATAAACGATGGAAATATATGCGTATACGTAGAAGGATGGATATATATATATATATATATATATATACATATACGGGGTTAATTAATTGTACATGGACAGGGTGACATGGAAAATGAGGAAAGACAATCGGGAATTACAAACGGTTACGAATTCAGTGTTTACAATATAATAAGAGAGAGAGAGAGAGAGAGAGAGAGAGAGAGAGAGAGAAGCAAAGACCTCGTTATGATCGGCATAAGGAGGAGGAGGAGGAGGAGGGGGAGGAGGAGGAGGAGGAGGAGAGAGAGGAGGTGAGAGAGAGAGAGAGTGAGAGGTGGGATAGGGTGTGGGGGGTATATAGACGGTAAAATAATAGATTTGAGGGTCGATAATTATAAAAGCCATTCGTATCCCGAGAGTTGAACCGTTTGTTTAGGTAATTGCTCCTCCTGCAGAACGCGGCCGAGTGCAAGGTCGGGGATCCCGCGAAATTCAAATTCGCGAAAGTCCGAGCATGCGGAGATTGATTTCGGCGGAACGACGTCAGTCAAGGATTTCCGGATAAAAACATGCGACGCTCGGTCCTTCGCTTCGCCTCGCCTCGCTGCTGCTCCTTCCTCCGTCTCTTCCGATTGACAGTCGCATTTTTACGGCTCCTCTCGAACCTCGAAGACGCAAGATTTTGCTCCGATTTTCCACGACGATCCATTACTCTCTATCCACGTACTTGCACGCTCCCGCAGCCTGTGGCCTCTTATCCATCCACATATATATATATATATATATATATTATTTGTCCCGTTAACGTTCCTCGGAGGAAAGCTCGATAGTTTTTTTTTTATTTTATTTTTTTTTTTAATTTTTTACAATTATCTCTCTCCCCGCCACCCTACCCCCGGAGCCCCTCAGCCACTTCCTGCTGCTAAGACTCATTTTACAAGAAGCATCATGGAGACTAATATCAGGAGAGCCATGTTCTCTATACCGAAGCGACGATTCAGTGAGTTGCTTTCCTCTTCTATCAGAATTATTTTTATTATATTATATTTTATTTCCAAATCGCTTTTTACGGCCTTTTCGTGCTTAATGCAAACTCGAGCGCAAGCTATCGAGAGCTTCGCCTGTTTGCCTGTTCGCCTGTTCGTACATATAAAATCATATACATTTTATAATTAATCTTAGCCTCAAAGAATTATATACTAATTTACTTACTCTTGCACTCTAAATAATATTTATAGCTCAGAATTTTCAGAATCTACGCACGCGTTTCAATTCCCTTGTAAACAAAATTTCTAACTTTAATCGTTATTATTTTTATTCTTATAAGAGATAAAAAAAAAAAAAAAAAAAAAAAAAAAAAAAAAATTAAAAATTGTTCACCGTCATTCTAAGGCGTTTGTGTAAATTTCCTCGCATTGAATTATATTCTCTGGTGGAGTAGCCACAAGGGAACCCTTAACCCTCAATACTAGATGATTTAATAGAGCTTCAATAACCACAATCGTTTTCCCTTCGATCGTTGCATCGAAATCTCTACACTTACTTTACTATTTTTTATCATTAAAATATTCAGAATACTATAACGTTTGCCGAGTATGTTTAATACTTGGAAGGAGGATAGTAATAAGTGAAACAATGAAATGATTATTAAATGATTTGTAAAAGAATTATATAACATTTGCGTCTGACGTTGTTTTCAGGTAAATCGCCATTCTTCCCAAGTCTGGACGAATCCGGGAGTATCCACCTGGATGACCCGAACTCAGGCTCACAGCTTGATGGGGTCGGGGTCGGCGTCGGCGTCGGCGTCGGTATCGGCGTCGGTATCGGTGGCGGCGTGATGTCCGCATCCCAGAACGCGCCCCTCTCATCGCCGAGCCGCAGCAGTCCGCACAGCCAGGGCAGCGAGACCGGCGAACGATTCTCCCGTAAGGTCTTCGTCGGCGGCTTACCCCCCGACATAGATGAAGGTTCGTGCTCTCGTTCTTCTTCTTCTTCTTTTTCTTCTTCTTCTTCTTCTTCTTCTTATTCTCTTAGTCTTACGTGCTTCTAATATTTTCGAGGCATTCCATTATCCCTTTATTCTTATTTTATACCTTTAGTTTTTTTTAATATCCATCAATACGAATCGAATCACTTCCAAGTTATTTTTCTCTTTATGAAATTTTATGAAATAAAAGAAAAAGCCTTCCACGCATACAATTAAAAAGCGATTCGACGTAAGAAATGTTTAAATTCTTTAATTTACATAACTATAAATATAACGAATCGATTAGTGAGTCACTAAAATATGCCACACTATCATTATTTCAATAATAAAGATGTTGTTTAAGAAAAAAAAAAAAATCAATAAATAAATATATAAATAAAATATTCAATAATTATCATGTCTGCTTTTGTCTTCAATTTGTTTTTATTAATTATTATGAATAAATCTGTTGCTACTTGACTATAAAAATTCATACGCATGTCAATTTTATTATGGATTGTAATATTTTAGCGAACGAATGAGAGGTAAGTTTACGTTAAATATTTTTCCCTTTCGACAGATGAGATCACAGCGAGTTTTCGGCGATTTGGCCCACTAGTCGTCGATTGGCCTCACAAAGCAGAAAGCAAATCGTATTTCCCACCGAAAGGATACGCTTTCCTACTATTCCAGGTATTCCCTTTTCTCTTCTTCTTTTCTTTTTCATTTCTTTCTATCATTATACGCACGCGTACACGTATGAAACCCATGGATATCCTCTGACGGAATGAATGCCCGCGCATGAGTCCCGATATACCTTTGGTTTTTTACTTGAAACCTATAATTGCCAAGCACTGAAAGCCCTAAGCTTTTTCCCAAGTAGAGAAAGCTCTCTTTCTCGGTCGGATGGAGCCGTGAACTTATACAAAATTCCTCCAGGACGAGAGCTCGGTGCAGCAGCTGATTGACGCCTGCATCCAGGATGACGATAAGCTTTACCTGTGCGTGAGCTCGCCGACGATCAAGGACAAACCAGTCCAGATTCGGCCCTGGCGCCTCGGCGACGCGGACTTCGTCCTCGATGCTTCGATGCCCCTCGATCCGCGTAAGACCGTCTTCGTCGGGGGCGTGCCCCGACCCCTCAAAGCCAACGAGCTCGCCAAGATCATGGACCGGCTCTACGGCGGTGTCTGTTACGCGGGAATCGATACCGATCCGGAGCTCAAATACCCCAAAGGTGCGGGAAGGGTGGCCTTTAGTAACCAGCAGAGTTATATCGCAGCGATTTCCGCGAGATTCGTTCAGCTCCAGCACAGCGACATCGACAAGAGGGTAAAGAAAAAAAAATAAAAACAAAAAAAAAACGATTCCATCGAATAATAATAATAATAATAATAATCATAACGTTTGTTTCGAGAAAGCTTTTTTCCCTAATAATTCTAATTGTGCATAAAATCGTTTATAAGTTGAAAGCTTATAATTTAGACATCGATTTTAATGCAACGATAAAAATTTCAATAAATACATTAAAACTGTTCGCTCATGAAGAAACTTATGCAAATCATTGAATTTTCAGGTCGAGGTGAAGCCGTACGTTCTAGATGATCAAATGTGTGATGAGTGCCAGGGTCAACGTTGCGGTGGAAAATTTGCTCCATTTTTTTGCGCTAATGTTACTTGTTTACAGGTATTAAGGCTCAATTAATTGTTGGAAAGAAAAAAATCCGTACAATCTTTAGGGAATTGCAAAATTTCTAAATCACGTAAAATGAAATCGTGTAATATTAGGGTTTTCGATATTACTTTTATTGATTGATTTAATCATAACCTTGACATTGTATTGTTATATCATATGAAAGCCACACGTAAAGAAAGTTTTCGATCGGAGAGTGTGCGTAGATCGTAGAGAAATCAATAATTAAACGGAATAACCAAGTTGATTAATTAAAAGGGTAAAATTTTTCCCCTTTTCAGTACTACTGCGAGCATTGCTGGGCGACGATTCATTCACGACCTGGTCGAGAGTTCCACAAGCCTCTGGTGAAGGAAGGAGCAGATCGACCCCGCACCGTCCCTTTCCGTTGGTGTTAACCCCAAACGCAAATGCTGTCCCGACAGCAGCAGCAACAGCAGCAGCAACAGCAACAGCAACAACTAAAGAAGCACTAACACCAGTATCGCTACCACCACCAGTAGCGGCAGCAGTAGCGGCAGCAGCAGCGGCAGCGGCAGCGGCAGCAGCAGCAGCGGTAGCGGCAGCAAGAGCAGTAACAGCGTCGCCGTCGTGTTCTCGAGGCGCATTGAGTTACGATTTGAGTTACAATACCCGGACCTGGCCTCTTAGTTAATTAAATTTAAGAACGATGCGAATGACATATTTATCATCGGCGTTCTCTCGAGCGTTTATCTTTCTCATGCACTTGGGGGGGGGGCATGTTAATATAACGATTAGCCAATTATCGAATATAAAAAAAAATAAAATAATAAAAAAAAACCCCAAACCGGGTGACAAAGAGAAGGATTCGGGGATGATCCTCTTTTTAAAGCTCGTTCTAAGGTAGTAGATAACGTTACGTCCGAACGTTTAACAAAAGAAGAAGCATAAGAAGATGATGAAAAGGAAGAAGAAGAAGAAGAAGAAGATGAAGAAGAAGAAAAAAAAGAAGAAGAAGAAGAAGAAGAAGATTGAATAATAGATAAATGATAGAAGGCAAGAGGCAGCCCTTATTCGCCTACCCATTCACCACCCCAAAAACAAATATTACTACTTAAAACTGCAATAATACATCTTAAGCTTTGCTATTAAGATAAATGAAAAAAGTTTTTATTCCCACTTAATTGCCGACGCTAATTATTATCCCCGTAAATGTTGTATTTTTGATGATAGGAGTGAGTGGATCGGGCTGCTGTTGATCTCCTGTATCGACGAATTTTCTCGTTTCCTCACTTTTCATTTCACTCGAAAATCGATGAAATGTAGGTGAATAGTAGTTGTAGTAGTGGCTCACCGATGAAAAAGTTAGATCGATTAAAAAAATTCTATTTAGTTATATCAAGAGGGTTGACTTTGTTCTTCTCTCTTCTCTTCTCTTCTCTTGTCTTCTTTTCTCTTTTCCTCACTTTTCTATTCCATTGACAGTGAATGCTAAAAACAATAATCGGCTAAATGGAAAATTTACGCTTTAGCGCTGTGTCTGTAGAAAAAATCAATTTTCTCTGTATGAGGGTTTTTTTTATATATATATAGCGCATAAGGATCTTTATTAACTACGTTTCATGAATGATAACTCGACAAAAAAATTTAATAGCAAACACACATTTGTAAAACATTATTAGGCATCGATTGGACATCGTTACCGATCATAATTAATATACGTGCTTATAAAGCTTTTTAGAATCGATGGTGGGATAAAAATGATTAGGAAGGATAAAATAATAACGATGTTAGGGTCATGATGTGCATATTTGACCCACCTCTCTCGTTTATTATTTTCAGCCACTGCAAAATTACGAAATTTTTGCTTTTACTTTTTGACTATTCGCGGCTAGCTTTTATAATTGTTTTTTTTTTCTTTCTTTTTCTTTTTTTATACATATAAAATTAAGGCTTATATAGTTATTATAGGGAATTAAAAATGTTAATTGTATTATATACATAACCAAAAATTATGTATCTTTTCTCTTAGAACGTTTAATACATTTTTATTATTATTATTATTATTATTATTATGTATTTTTTTTGCTTTTTGCTGATTCATTAATGAAATGACATCACAATGTTTTTGTATATTTACTATAGTCAATAATTTCCTTTCAATATAAGTTCTTGTATTTTCGGTTACCTATTTAGTAATTGAATTATTAATAATTTTGAGATGTGAATTTTACCCCCTTTTTTTTATGTTAAATGAACTGACGACGTTTAGTAAAATTTTGGAAAGATTTGTATTCTTTTACTATATGGAATTTTCGATCAAAGAAAAATAATTACACGCCTCCGTTTAACTAGCTTTAAACATTTATTATTTAGAAAATATACATTTACGAGCATAGAATAAATTCGTTATTATAATAACTTCTATTATTTTTCTTTTTACGTTATTATACCAAAAATTTAATACTTACGCATTTATTCTACAAGAATTTTTGTTTAGAACTTTTTTTGTTTTGTTTGTTTTTTTTTTTTTACTTTAGACAAGAACACAGGAAACGAATAAGAAAAAAGAATAAATAAATAAATGAAAAAACGCGCGCTTCATTGATTAGAATTTAGTTGCACGAAAAAAAAATTTAAAATAAATTTATTTTGCTTGTTTTGTAACCTTGATTTATATTATAATAGTCTTTGTATCATTTATAGTTGTACCTGCGATATTTATTTATAATTCAATGTGTCTTCTATTGTACATTATTATTTATTAAGATTGAGGAATTAAATAAAAGATCTAAATTTTATACTGAAATGATATTTCATATTGACCATGGTTTATTTATTTTTTTAAATAAAGTTATTAAATTTGTTTTATTCATATATTGATTTTTTATACTAAAAACATTGTAAAGAAAACTGATGTAGAATCAATTTGCGCATTGTTTTTTAAATTTGTGTATAACTTTGAATACTAAATTTAATTTATTAACATATAATTAGTAACGTTTTAATTATTAAAAACAAGATAATCCGTTCTATGCATGTAAAATAGGAGGTAGTTATACATATATACAAATCTATGTATATATATATGTATCTGTATATGTATATGTATATGTATATGTATATATAAATAATATGTAAAGTTCAAGTCATCTTTTTTAAAGCTATTCTTCTGATATCAAATGTTTTAAGTGCGCATATAAGTATGAATAAATATCCGTGAGAGTTTATTTTTTAAAAAAGAAAGCTTATATTAATTGATAATATTGAAAAGGTTATGTAACAAGCAATATGAAGACTATATTTTTATTTAAATAAAAATTGACGAGGTAAAAGACGGTAGAAATAGCAAATCAAAAGTTAAAAGTGTTGAATTACTGAATCAGCAAAACCATGTGCATGAAAAATTGAGTAAAAGTAATAAGTAGGCCATATTATAAAGCAAAAATATTCGTAAAATTAAATCGCATAGATTGCAAGAGAGTGAGGTCAAACATCCCCTTAAATGTAAATAACCTAGAAAAAGTAAATCTGATGGAAAAGTCCCTACATTCTAGTATCTGCCCGCGCTCCGGTAGCGCTGAATATATTTAAATATTTTCTGGTGATAAGAAAACTTTATTAGATCAATTTCTCGTCTCAAAAAATATTTACAAATATTAAAGAAAATTATTTGATCGAAATTTCTTATTTCACTGTACATAATCAAATAAATAATCAGTTAGATTATATAACACTGATGCTTCGTGTAGTTAAAATTGAAAGGAGTATCAAAATACTGTGGGAGAAAGAAATGGAATAAAAATAAATATTATTTATTACCTAGCTTGATACACACATAGAAAATACAAATAGACAAACGATAACGTTGATTCTTGTTTTTTTTCCGCAATGTAATTATGTATTTCGTAGATGGTATACGCGTAAAACGGAAGCAAATAAATATTTATATTTATATAATTATACGAGGCAACGTACTTTTCACATATTACTAGCAGTCACATACTAATATTATATATAATAGCTTTTATATATAAGGATGTATTACTACTAGTAATCAAATTGTAGTACGTTTTTGAAAAATCATATAAATATATATTACGAATCATATGTGCATGAAAAACCATTTTGAGTTTCATGTATATCTCTGCGATTCAACATTTTTAATCTAAATGTACACTTCAAACAGAAAAACAGTCATACTCAAGACATACTTTAGTCTATAAAAGTTAATATAAAGTACCTACACAGTTAAATGCAAAATAATAATATTAATAATAAACTTATGAAATAATTATAAGTATAATAATATTTAATAATAATAAAAATATTTAATAATAATAAATAATAATAGTGTTACTAAAAACCAGTAATAAGCGTTTGAACATTTTTCTCGACAAAACAAAAAAAACCGTACATAATTGTAATCTGAATATTTTTAAGAATAGACAGTCTCGGCGGTGAGACAGTTTTTTTATTTTTATATCGATTTTTCGAATTTATTATGATACTTTATTTTTTTTTAATAAAACACGCAAAATGAAAGAAATAAAACACATATAACGTATATAAGAGAAATAGGGAAGGGAAGGAGCGGGACGAAGGGAAATAATAATACGTGGGAAATTATGTAGCAGCCGAGAAATCGCAATTAAAAGTCGAAAAGCTGATTTTACCGTCGAAAAATCGCCACTCAGCGTTAATAATGACAAAAATTATATTCAACAGACAGACACATGTACACACATAATACACAACGATGGGTACGCCATGTATGCATACGCGCGTATTGCATAACGTCACTTCGACGATGATAGATTTGAAAAAGGAAGAAATGCAAAAATTAGCATTTTAGGAAATGTATTACGTAATGCTAGGGAGGAAAGATAAGAGGAAGAACAGAAAGACGACGACGACGACGATGATGATGATGATGATGATGATGATGATGATGATGATGATGATGATGATGATGACGATGATGATGACGATGATCACGAGAGAAAAAATACACAAGTAACTTATCTCCACATCTATATATAAAAATATACATATATATTTATTTTTTTGGTCTCCTTTTTGTATATATAACTTATGCCGCCATAGGATTAGGGGGCATTTAGGTGAATTGCGTGAAAAATCGGCCGACGAATTGATCTCTTCGAATAATCAAAAAGCCGGCAAAGATTATTCAACGTAATGAAAATGATAAAAATTAATAAAAATGAATATTAGCTCAATTTAAAAAAAAAAATTTAATAAATATTGTAAAATTAATAGTAATTAAAGCAAAGCTAAACAAAACAAAACAAAACAAAACAAAACAAAACAAAAAAAAACAATAAAGCCTGATAAATAAAAGCGGTGAATAACAATCGAGTTTTAGCGAATGGAATGACGAACGAAAAGAGCAAGAAAAAACTTCTTTCATCCGTTACGGAACGGTTCAATAACATAATAATTTCAATAACAAAAAGAATTTAATAAAATCGACCAATATATAAAATCTATCGACTTCGCGAATGTATCGTTTTGCTCGTACGGATATTCACGGGATTCATAGATAAAATGATATAGAAGAATTAAGAAAAATATTTGCACAGCCCACGATAAGATGGAATATAACCGGCTTGAATGGAATAAAAGTGAAAAAAAAACAAACAAACAAAAACGAGCATTAGTTAGTGCAATTAATAAAGGCGATGGGATGCAATCGTCAAACGTGCAGAGGGAGCCTTAATAAAGAGAAAAAATTTTAATTAAAATAAATAATTAGAACATTTGCGTAATGAAAACGTTGAAAGGAATGGGTAAGGTAATAACGAATTGTCGGAATTCTCGATCGTGTTACGATTGAAAGAGAAAAATGGGACAAACGCGCGCACGGCTGGCAGTTAAATTAATAAATAAATTACATATTTATATATATATGTATGTATATATGTATACGTACATACGTGTTTGCATACATAAATACATACATACATACATACATACATGCATACATACATACATACATGCATACATACATGCATACATACGTACATACGTACATAAATACATACACACAAACACACACACACAATGTGTAGTATATACATATAAACGAAATTTATATAGTAGGGCGCCAAACTACGCGCGCTCTTTGTTCATTAACTGAATTCACTTCTTGTAATAAAATGCTCGAGAGAACAAAAATATCATGCATAACGCCCAAGAACATAGAAGTTATATACAAAGCATGTAAAAGTGATTTAAAGAATTTAAAGGAAAGGACTAGATAAATTTGATATGTTCTGTGCATGAACGTAGATGCACCAGGAACACAGATAATCATCGATTGATGTAATTATTAGCAAAAAATTTTTAGATACCAATTCTCCTAAATCAGTTGATAATTTATATTATATACATATAGATAAATCGGGAGGAGGGGGGGAGCGGGGGTGTTATTTCAAAAGCTGATAAATCAGAATCGGTTATAATCGATTATATAAATAAAAATAAAAATAAAAATAATAATAATAATAATAATAATAATAATAAATAAAAAAATAAAAATAAATAATAATAATAATAATAATAATAATAATAATAATAATAAATACTTTTCTCGAAACATGAGAATAGGGAAAAAGTTTTTCTAATTTTTTATGCGAAAATGTCGTCATGATTTAATAGGGATAGAAAAATTACATTAAATTAATTCAATCTAGGAGAAGCAATTCTTTCTCATTTTATATAAGCACTCCTATATTCTAAATAGATAAAAATATGGATATATATTAATAAAAGTCAAAGGTAAATATTTTAAGGATTTCTAACTTGATAATCATTTACTTTTGAAATTTACATTATTTGCAATGTATATGATATTATAAATTTAAAGTAATACTTACAAATAACATTTTACATCCATGAATATTTGTACTTATATTTATGTATTAATCCTAACGTTGTCGAATATCTCAAATGACTTTATTAAATTGAAATATTTCTTTAAAGCAACGACGTTATTACAATCAATTGATTAGCTTTTGACGCTATGCAATGCCTTTATTTAATGGTTTTGTATTATTTTGTTTCTTCCTTCAAACAACACGAACGCTTTCAAAAGTAAATGAATGCCTGCAGAATGTGTATGTATATACATACACGGCTAAGAAATGAAAACCTTTATTTAACTATAATGATTGATTATTGTTTGTGTGTGTGTGTGTAAGTGTTTTTTTTTTTTTTTTTTTTTTTTTTTTTTTAGTCGTAGAATAATTATTTTTGCAATATTATACTTTGTTGACTCGAAATAGTGCTTTTGATATAAAATCAGTATTTAGGCTCACGCTTATAGTAATCGAGGCTCTAAATCATCGTATCAAGAGGTAAAGAGATGAATGAAAATTTACTTTCCTTCGTATAAAATTATGAGAAATACCCAAGCCCATTAATTTTCTCGCGTACTTTCATCCTTTCGGATAATCCATTCGATATGTCGTAACTATTCTCGAAATAATTGAGCAATCGTGGCATAAACATAAAGATTAAGAAACAATAGGTTAACAATTTTCGAACATATCATATGAGATTAGTGAAAAGTAGACGTGGCGTTGAACGGTCGAAAAAATTAATTTACGTAAAATCAATAGAATACAACGAGAAATTAATTATCTGACTTATATTTAGTTCTGACAAATACCGAAAGGTATACTAATTGCGAAAGTAGCCATTCATTATGGAAGATATATTAACGAAGAAAATTAATCGGCAAAACGATATCTATGGGAAGTAATTTTTGTTTTTTTTTTTTTTTTTTTTTTTTTGAGATTAAAAAACAATATAAAAATCATGTCGTCTTTCGCGTTAAGGCAACGCGAAGGATAACATTAGTTAAAATAAAAGTGTTAGGTGTGCAATTCTTCACCCTTTTTATAATATGTGTGATAAAGCATAATATAATAAATATTGTAAATGGGACGGTAATTATTAACATATATGTATATATATATATATATATATATATATATATATATGTATGAATGACGTACGATTCGAAGAAATAAGATTTCTCTCGTCGTATAATTATAAATAATTTTCTATATAAAATAGTTTAAAATGAAATTATAATTATTTATATATCATTGCTGTTAAATAATTGTACGCAATACCGACAGAAAATAGTATTGTATGCAGTTATAAACTATATTGCAATTTCCTTATGACTAATGACGTAGTACGCATACTTACATACAATAAATTTGAAATGACCTTTTATTATATAAATTAATTTTTTTCTCTGGGATCTATTTATGTATATATATATATATATATATGTATATACATACATATATACGATTTTATATGAATGTACACATTTCAAAAATAGGTATGTTATGCATGTCATAAGAGAAACTAATATATATATATATATATATATATATATATATATATATATATGAGAATAAAAATCGAGATATTTAATAGATTGCGATGAACTACTTTTTTTTAAACTTTATTATAATAGTCCTTTTTTAAGTAGAAATTAGAAAAATGCGTGCATATTTCCATAATAATTGAATAACGATTATTTTCAATGATAAATGTAACGGAAGAGTATCAAAGTGTAAAGAAAAAACATTGAGTGAAGAACAAATAAGTAAGGCGTGAGAGAGGAATTCAAATACAATTTCACGTAAAAATTTAAAGATAAAAAGAAGTTACGGTATGAAAATGTAAAAAAGTATGTAAAACAGCCGTGAGGGGAGAGGGTGAGGGAGAAAGTTAGATAAATGGTATAAGTAGGAAAATGACGTATAGCCCAATAAGAACAGAAACGGATAGTAAAGAGAAGAAGGATAGGGGGGAGGGGAAATAGATTAAATGGTAGTCATTCAAATGATAGATTTGTATTTTTCAGTGTTGAAAAGTTTTTTATACCACTGTTATATTCTTGTCTAAATATCTTAGGTTTGAACTGAGCGATTGCGCGTATGAGTGTTAGACAAATATTACTGAGGCATAGTTAATAGATTTAGTTGAATGAGCGGGATTGATATTTTTGACCAAACTGCGTCTAAATTGTCCCCATGCCAACTATCAAACACATATATAAATAATAATAATAATTATAATAATAATTAAATAAATAAATAAATAATACTATTAATATTAATAACATAAATAGTAATAATAATATTAACAACAATAATAATATTAACAACAATAATAATACAAATAATAACAACAACAACAATAATAATAGTAATATTAATAATAATATTAATAGTTAATAGTTGATAGTTGATAGTAGATAGTTAATAGCTAATAGTTAATAGTTAATAGTTAATAGTTAATAGCTAATAATAGTTATAATAGTAGAAAGAATAACAACAAAAACAGCAGCAACAACAACAACAACAACAACAACAACAACAATAATAATAATAATAATAATACGACCTAATGCTTTTTTCTATACTTTTATGTAGTTTTATAGTTTTGATCGATTTTTTTGCTTTATAACAATTTTATTTTATAAGAACGGATTCAAAAGATTTCTTGCTAAAAAAAGAAAAAGAAATACTGCACTTATTTATTAATTTTAGGTTTTATTAGTTTCATCTAAGTTTTATATGTTATTGTAAGTTGCGTGGACGTTTCTAAAAGGAAGTTTAATGTAAAGCTCTTTTTTTATATACGGTTTACAATGCTTAGACGAGAGGAGTTTCTAAATTCTGCATAATATGCCTTCTATTGTCTTTGAGTGTATAAACTGCACTATAAATTCATTCGTTTAGGTGAAATAAAAAAATGATAAACGGAGCACCCTCAAGCAGGATACGATATTGATTACAATGGAATGTGTAGGCTCGATAATTTTGAGGCTAAACCCGATTTGAGGCTTCAAGGGGACGACGATTATTATTAACGCGATGATAGTTAGATTTGCGAAAAAAGTCAAAGAATTTATTAATTCATGCGTACTTCATACGTGAAAATGGAATTCGATTTTTATTTATCATTTTACAAGTTATTTTTTTATATAAATATATATACATATAGAAATATATATTTCTTTCTTTTAATTTCTTTCTTTTTTTCTTTTTCTTTCTTTTTTTTTTTTTTTTTATGATGCACTAATAACTAATATTAGGCACCTAATTACATTGCTTTTATTATTATTATTATTATTATTTTATTTTTATTATTATTATTATTGTTGTTGTTGTTGTTGTTGTTGTTATTATTATTATAATTATTATTATATTAATATTATAAATATGTAAACATGTTTTTTTTGTTCGCGACAGATTGAAATGATTTTTATTTTTTTATATAAAGTTATTATTATTATTATATGATTATGTTATTGGGTGTAATAATTAAATTGTATCAATATTAATCATTGATATTATTGATTTAATTAAAAATTATTCATGGCTAATATTACGCCAATAATAATAAGGTAAAAAACAATATAATCCTATCGTATGCACTTGATTGCTTAATTACAGGTTATTAAGTCCGCATTAATATTAACGGAATATATATATATATATTTTTTATTTATCCTTACCTTTTACAGGAATTTTTTAATAATTTCATAAATTATATAAAACGTTCTTCTTCGTATTTTAAAATTTTTCCTACGTTATCTTATACCTTTTCCGTGTCTTTTTATTATATATTCTTCATTATTATATAAATATTAAATAAATATTTTTATTGCATAAGTTTGTAAGACAAACGTTAAGGAAAAAGTTTTAAAATTTATAGTCGCAGTCATTTCATCTAATTCTTCGCCTCCTATGAGTTTACTCTTTTTAGTGTAATTAACACTGGAATAATGTGAGAAATAATTACCATAATTTATAATTAAATTATAATTATATGAACTAATGGAGTAAAAATAACGATATCGCAGATCACAGATCGTTTCAATCAAATTAAATTGAATTTAAAATATTTCTGTACAAATACAAAGTTATAATTATATATGATATATATATATATATATATGTATATTTAATAACTTTTTGTATTATTACATTAATCAAATGTCGATCGTTTTACTTCATGTCTTAGTAAATTTATAAAAAATATCTTTTATTATAAATAAAAGTCTTAAAAATATTTACTGTAAGAGTAATAATTACTCTTTCATAATTCACTAGATTGTTAAGAAGGCTAAGGATTTATGGTAATTTTTTCTTAGTACATTTCTAGCCCTTTAAAGGTCTTTACCCATCGCGTTGCTATTTCGTAGAGATCTCCACGTACCAAAGAACACAAAAACACACAGACATATATAATTTTTATTGCTAAAAATGCAAACATTTTTTTATTACATGGGCATATATATTATAATATACGTGTGTGTGTATATATATATATATATATATATATGTATATATGTATATGTATATGTATGCATGTATGTATGTATGTATGTATGTATTCGTGTATGTATTATATAAAACATATAATCAAGAACACTTATGACACAGATATACTATGAGAATAAACACGACACGAAACATATATATTGCACGATTTTATTGTTATTTGGTATAAAGATAGCTCATAAACATGATTTATTTCGAATTCGCAGAGACGTTAGTAAAATGAAATTGAAAGTAATTAGGACTGTAAGATAAAGCATTAGGATAATAACAAGAAAAGGCACTGTGTAATATCGAATATATTCTCATGCAATTTTATTTATGTTCAAAAATATAAATATAAATTAGAGCAAGAATGCGCTTTCATCCAAATAACAAAATGAGTGTCAATAAGTAAAAGATGATTTCGTCGTCGAAAATATAGATAATATACAGTTTGTGTCTTTTTAAAACCATAATGTATGAAGGAAAATGTAATATTTAAATTTAGTAAGAAAGATTAAGGCATGGGACAAAAGTTGCAAAGTCAATAAAGACGAGAGGGAGATCCTATAAAAAACGAAAATAAAGACGTCTTACGCGTAGTCGAATATTATATTTTTTAAAATTCATCAATCATTTTTATAACGTTTATTCTGTAGTTCTTCCTCTCTTATATCCTTTTTTTTTATTATAATTATAGTCTCTTTAATTGTTTATTTTTTTTCTTCAATTTTTTTCATCTCTCTTTTTATTATTATTATTATTAGTTTATATGTATTTTTTTTTTTTTTTTTTTTTTTTTTTTTATTAACAAAAATGTACAAAAAGGGAATAGAAAAGGTATAGCGCGTTCAATTCTTCGCCACGATATTCGTCGTTAAATAGGTCAAATGAAGCTGGGCGCAGTGCAATGTGTTTATTAAGTGCGAATTTAAAAATATGAAAGTCGCTAATCAAAATATTAACAAAGTGTGTGATGTTGGCAATAGCGTTGACAAAAAGCGTGAGGGGCTGAAAAAAAAACATTGAAATTTCACGTTTCTCTTTTTATACATATATATATATATATATATATATATATATATATATATATGCGCGCGCGTGTGTGTATGTGTGAAAGAAAATTTAATTTGCGACTGTAATTCAATTATTTAATACAAAACGTCACGTTCTTGAGACTCGTAAAATTCTTGCTTGCACTTTTTGCTCCAAATATTCAATGTTATTAATGAAATTATTCATAGACTTGATATAATATATATATATATATATATATATTATTATGAAATTAATGTAAAACTAAGGAAATATTCATATGATTTTTGAGATAATAATTACATAAATGTGAGTAAAGTTACTACAAGTTCAATCGATAACGTTCACCTGATCACTTCGATTTGTATAATAATAATAATGATAATAATAATAATAATATTAATAATATTAATAATAATAATAATAACTATGTATTATCCATATACGAATGAATATAAATCGAAAAATATGACCTTTTGTTACGTTCCAGAGGAAAGTATGTACCTTGGATAAAAATGAGGAAGCTTTTATATTTGTATGAATTTATTCTTTTTACCGAATTTATTGATTTTTTGTATTTTTTACAATCTACGTCGTTATTTTTTATATATATAGTAAATTTTTTTATATTAATATAATTTCTTTCAAACAAAATTGTGATCATTTTTTTTATAAATAGGCGAAAAGAAATCTTCAAAGCAAAATGAAATAACTGTATGGTCGAGTGCGAACGAAAAATAAACGTGAAAAGTAAAAAAAGATTATGTAAAGAATATATTTTGATAAGAACATAAAGGAGTGAAACTAGTCAACCTTGAAATGAAATAAAAAAATAACTGCTTGAATGCAGAAATTCGAGGAAGAGTGCCGACCGATTTATTTATATCAATTTTCATTGTCAAAAATCATAAAAATTTCATAAAAAAAAAAATTTTTTTAAATAAAAAAAAAAAATAAAAATCAAAGATTTGTATTAGAAGGAAGAATCACAATTGCACTCGATGAAAGCTTTAGCTTTTCCCAATATCGATATATTACACAAAAATTATTAAATTAATTTTAATTGAAGAAAAGAGTTTATTAATTATAGTAAATAATTATAAGGATCATTTATTTTATGAATTTTAATAATTATAAAAATAGAATTTCAATTACGAAAAAAATGTTGAAATATTGTTTATAAATATTTTTATATAATTACCATTGAATGATTATTATTAATAATAATTATAATTTGATGATGTACTATTTGGTAAAGCATATATTAAATTAATATCGTGAAGATTTTTATATTTATAATTTTTTCAACAAATGTAACTCAAATTTTTCTTTTTGTACTTCAGTGTAAAATGTAAGGAAAATCGATCAGTCAGCCCCTCGATAGACATAATATATAATTTGCGACTTCGAACTATATATGTTCCCTATAGAAAAAAGAAAAGCAAAAAAAAAATAATAATAAATAAATAAACAGTTATAAAGGAATGGCATGAAAAATTTCGAAAATTCAGAAAAAAATGTCAAAAAATTGTTTTGCGTATTGACATCGATAGTTTGACGCGTTTTGCTGTTTTTGGATAAAATTAGAAATTTTTCATACGACGGTATGAAAGTTGTCATAATGTGTTTTCAAAACGAACGAGTGTTATCCCGTGTCCCTGTCCCAAACGCTTATTTTTTACTTGGAAAAAAAAAACAAAAACAAAAAAAAACATTTTGTTTATTATTTCTATTTTTAAATAACCGAGACAAGAAAATAGAACAGTCATGTGTTCTCCTTTGCGCGTACGTGTGTGTTGGATTGATCGTTTATTTTGCTTTACGTGCGTGTGTGTCGTGTGTGTGTGTCGTGTGTGCCTGCGCGCGTGTGTATACGGAAGGTGTGCGCACGGTATACGTGAGAAATGTACGTGAGCAGCGGGCATGCGTGCCCCCGCGCATACAAAGGGTGCGTGCATTTTTTCCCTTAGTAGTTAGAAAAAGGAAAAATTTTGGAAATGATTTTTTAACGGCTTGGAATATTGTTTATTATAATCTACTTAAGTAAAATAAAATATGACGAAATTTTTTATTTTTTTCTATTAAATAAAAACAAATATTTTGAAAAAAATATATAACCGATAGGGTGGCGTTTTTTTTTTCATTTTACACGATCCTGATTTTTTCATTGCTTTCATCTTTTTGTTTTTCTTTCTTTCTTTCTTTCTTACTTTCTTTCTTTTTTTTTTCTTGTTTTATTTTTTTTTATTTTATCATGTACGCAATTAAAGTAAAACAGCATCTAAACCTGAGGTACCACAATTCCGTCAAAATATATGTATAACAGAGTAAGTGTTTATATAAACTAACGAGTAATATAATATCATTATTCTCGTAACGATTTGAAACGATAATTATTTTTACTATACTTAATAGACATTTATACAAATAAGTATAAAAAAAGAGAAGAAAAAAAAATCAGGAAAGAACAGTCGCAAAGATGTAATAATAAAAATAAAAACAAGTTTTTATATTTCCCGTTATACACGCTTTCATGTAATGATTTCATTAGTAATTCAAATATTGTATATAAATATTCACCGTCTTTGATCATTAGCCAATTAACTTATAATAAATACTACAGTTTCAATTAAAAGTGAAATTGTCTATTAAAAATAAATTCTTAGCACTACAAACAGTGTTATAAATTATATAATGAATAAGAATATTCAAATAATTTTAAGAACACACACACACACACACACACACAAGCCACAGAATCACGAAACAATTAATTAAAAAAACAAACTTACTAATAAAAAAATAAACTACATTATTTATGTGATGATTTCAGAAGTATTAATTCGTATAAATAATTAGTTATTGTCAAAATATTTAAATTAGTTGCTTGTAATCGTGATTTATTTTACTATTTTATAAAAATTTCAAGAAATACGAATCAAACTTTATACAGAAGCAAACAAAAAAAAATATTTTCATTACAATCAATATAAAAAGCGGAAATACCTGTTAATTCGCAATTATACGATTTAATAATTTAACACAATGATTTTTTCGAGAAAATGAAATCGAATAGATCAAGTTAGAAAACCAAATAAAGAAGAGATTTTAAATAATAAAAAAAATCATTATAAAAGGGATATTATAGTCGCAGTAGAAAATTGTAGTATTTGTTGTTACAAATTATGTGTTAACGCGCGACATTTCATAACCATTCTCTATATAAATTGAATGAAAAATCTCTACCGAAATTAGCAGAAATAATAAAAGCATTGATAACTAAAGCAAGTAGAATAATAATAACAACAACAACAATAATAATAATAATAATAATAATAATAAAAATACGAGAGAAAATAAATCTAACGGAAGTAAAAAAATACTTTACACGCATAAACATAAAAATGAATAAAGTTACACAATTTAACGGACAGTATTAATAAGAATTACAGAGAAAACTAGAGCTTTTCATTACAATATGTATTACAATAAATTATAGTGACGTTTTAATCAGTGTACATTTAGATACGAATATTTTATCTGCTCTATTACGGATGATCCAGGTGTCAGTGATTTTTATTCGTATTAAATTCTTCTCATCTAGTATAAAATAAATTGTAAAAATAATTAATATTTCTATAATCAGCAGAAAAAAGGGAGATCGATATTGAAGTGTTAAAAAAAAAAAAAAAAAAAAAAAAAAAAAACATTTAAGAAAAGTCTCGAAAAATAATTTTGACGTAAGAAGAAAGCATTAGCGTATTAAATGAATTTTATGAAAACATAATAAAGGAAACTGTAATTAATATTTCTATTTTAGAGTTATTAATAATTAGTTGTGTAAGGGTTTTTTAATTTTTGAATTTTTGTACGACTTATTGTCTGTGAAAAAACATTTTTCATACAAATATATATGTATATATATATATATATATATATATATATGTATGTAATTAGGAAATTTTTATTAACAAAATGAGTAAAAATGTAACGATGCCTTGCGTAACCTTTCATATTTTTTAATACTTAAAAATTATATTATACACATACGAAAATATTCGACAATGTTCGTTCGTTTCATTTTTTTATATAGCCGTGTAACTGAGGTATATATTTTGTATAAGAACTTTTTACGTATTCTCTTCATGGAAAATTTTATATACGCATCGTAATTAAGGATCTGATCTATTCTGTCATGCGTAATTGACATTACGATTATTAGAAATTGGATTTATAATGAACGAATAAAATATCCTGTTTTGTAAATAAATTTATTTTACTTCACCATTTTACTAATCTGTGATAATTTATTTTGTTATTTTATGTTATAAAATACAAATATAATTTGGATTTCTTTTCTAAATATCAATATTCCAGTCCTTGTTCGGTTCAGCTAATTTTTATATTTTTCAAATTTGTATGCAAGTATTATATATGTATACATATACACATAGTACATGAAATCGATAAAAAAAAATTGAATAAAAGCGAACGGTTAAAAATACGAGGATACGTTTCATTTATTTAATTATCAGAAATTTTCTTCGAGGATCTTTCGTTAGGATAATAATAAGATCCCTGAACTAAATAAAGAAATAAAATTGTCTAACTTAGCATAATCACTGTGACCTAGTTTAATTGTTATACTCTTTTCTTCAAGGGATTCGAGCGAGTCGTAAAAAAAAAAAATATAGAAAATTATGAAGAGAATGATGAAAAGAAGAAAAAGAAGAAGCAGAAGACGAAGATTGGAATAATTATTCGTCGTCAGGACAGATTCCTTATAAAAATCAATGAGAAAAGTAAAGCCACCGCACCGAGGTCTTGACTAGAGAAATTAGATAAATTTTTATAAATAAAACGAAAGAAAACGCAATTATAAATAGAAGACATTAGAAGATAATCAGCGTCGTTCGATTCTTTATTTTTACTTAACGATGCTGGAGCCTCGTTGCGTGACTCCATAAACGTATAAGAAGAATTATTTTTCTGCGCATAATATTATTACGGATTGATAAGAAAATTATATACGTAGGTAAAAAATAGTAAATTTGTTAATGCACATTTGGGAAGGACGATTATTATTTCTAAGAATCAGGTCTTTAAACGAGAAAATTATCGTTAATAACCTTGGATCGATAAAACGTTAATTATCTGCAAAAGAAATTAATCTTTCGACGAATCCAAGACATTCAATAAGAATGAAAAAAAAAAATAAAAATAAAATAAGTAAATAAATAAATAAACAGATAAATCAAATAATCTAAAAAAACTAGTATAAGTATAATATAAGTATAATAAATATTAAAATATATATATATATATATATATATTTGATTGTTGTTGAAATTAACAATTGATTAACCAAGTAAGTAGACAATTTTGAGGGATGTAAGTTGAAAATCGTGTACGGTGGCTCGAAATGTTGTCATTCATAGGTTGCTTCGAAAGGGTATAATTGTGAGAAGTAAAAGATTTACATTTTCATGAAAAATTTAAAATTTCGAACAAAATCTTTGGCTGTGGCGAACTTGCTCATACATTTCCCGTTTGAAAGCATGATATACTTTTATTCGAAGATCGACTGTATCCAAGTACTTTAATAAAAAGAAAATTATATTCTATTTTTAATGCACTGAATGCATTTATATACGACGTAATATAATCGCTCGATGATAAAATCAACTTATAGATTTATACGCAGACGATGAAATAAATACTTTGTATCATACGAGAATACGAAGAATAGCAAGAATAAAAATTAGAATTTTCAGAATTTGTTAAATCCCAATCGGAATTGGTACAACTCTCTTGATAGTTATTCCTTGTACTAGTCAATTGCTAATATTTATATTAAAATTACAGCTGTCCAATGCCGTGTATCTAAGTACCCGAAAGCTTTTATTAAAAATATTCTTTAAATCAGTCGTTTTGCGCTCCTGTATAATTGTGAAGAAGGGACAAAATAGTTGATTTTTATGTATAAAAATATTGCTGGATCTTAAAAAATACAAAATTAGAATCAATCAGTCGGCCTTCGAACAATCTAATACAAATGCGATCAAATGTAAATAATAATCCAACTAAACGTAGGAGCTCTTCCCGATCCATTTTTCCTGTTCTTTTATTATAAACAATGAAATAGAATCACGAGTATGTCAAGAACTAAACAATAATGTATGATTTTCGCTTTTTTGAAAATTATTCAAAAATCTAAGAGACCAATAATCGAAGTGTACATCAGTTTATTAATATTAGGAATGTTAAATATTAATAAAGTGATTACATTTAAGTAAATATTTATCGATAGTTGTTGCTTGTTTTTTTTTTGTTTTTTTTTTTTTTATACGTATGAACAAGTTTGATATTCATATATGTATCATTGTGCTTGTAACATTTTATAAAAAATAATTGTTAAAAATAGAAACGACAGGTATTAAGTAAAGTTAGTAGTTTATTTAATTTTGGTAACATTAGATATTTTAACTAATTAGCTAATGATTAATTCGTAATTCTAAAAATTAAGGAAACGGAAAAAACTAAAAAGTACGGTATAAAAAATTCTTACAAATCGGAGCCATTTTAAAACGAAATTAATCGCGAAATATAAAAAAATAACGTAATAATAAAAATCATATATATATATATATATATATATATAAATGTAATAGAAATTTTAAAAAACTTTTGTGAATCCTTTGACAAATATTCAATTACACAAACAGTTTTTCATACAGAATACACATACTACAGAACAAAAATCCTGCAGACTACTCAGATTAGATCGATAAGTAAAACTTCTGCGATTCTACATGGAAAGCGATGTGTTAGAAATAATATTACGTTGATAATAAAACGTTTATCGTAATTTTTAAGCGATCAAGATCCTGATTATTTATCTACATACGCTTATATTATACATGTAGGTACATGTCAATGTAAAAAATTAAAAAATATATATCGATTACCCTTTTGAGAATCTGAAATAAATAATTATTCTTCTGTGTTAGAAAATAAAAAGAAAAACAAACTTTTCATGTAGAAAACTTTTTAATAAATAGTTTTTCATAATAAAATTATTTTCTCTTCCATATAAATAATTTGACGTTTTTTACAATTTCCTAACAAACCGATGTACTAGAAAAAAACTTGATGTCTTCTTAAATTTCTAAGTATTTCCCTCGTAAAAAATTAAAATGGGGACTAATGTAGCTAAAAAAAAAAAGAAAAAATTATTAGTAATAAATAGCCGGAGAATAATTCACTTATGAATTATAAAATAAATAAACCGATATTGCAAAGTCTGATATTACTTATTTACTATTTACTTTAAATGTATAAAGATTTAATGGTTTCAGTATTTAGTAATTTTAAAAACTAAGTAAAGTTATCGTTTTAATACGAATTAAACGCATTAGCGCATGTATTAGTATAAAAATGCAATAATATACTTTAAAACGATAGACTCAATATTGAAATTAATATGCATTGAAAATTAATATTCATAATTTTTGCCAAGCGATTTCAATGACAAAAGATAATCAGACGTGTTTGCATATCAAAAATCTAAGGAAATTAAGTGTATGCGAGAATAGGTGTGTGCACCATATTAATAGCTAAAACCACAGATTTGCATACGCAATAGGAATCTGTAGAGAAATTAACGAGAACGCATGCGGCATTCTAATAATAAAATAAAATATTATTATAATTTTGTAACAAAAGTAATTTATAATATGTATCTATTTATATTTTTATGAATTTTTGTACATTTTTCTAATTATTTTGTATAATAATCTCTAGTAAAAAGAATAATAATATAGAAATATATTCGGCACCTCCTTGTTTTACCAATACAACTACTTGCTTAAATGAATTTTCTCCTTCATCTTAATATCCGATCCCTAAAGTACTCAACACAGTTCCATCAATGGAATTCCTGTTGTCTGTCTCGTTCTCCCTCTTTCCTCGAAACTTTTATTCAGAAAATAGACAAGTGAAAAGAATTTTTCACTTTTTGTATAGTTTAAGAGAAAACAACAACAACAACAACAACAATAACAATTACTATCGTTTATTTATTATTATTTATTCATTATTATTTATTTATTATTATTTATTCATTATTATTTATTTATTATTATTTATTCATTATTATTTATTTATTATTATTATTATTATTATTTATTTATTATTATTTATTTATTATTATTATTTATTATTATTATTATTATTATTATTATTATTATTATTATTATTATTATTATTATTATTATTATTATTACGACGACGACGACGACGATGATGGTGATGATAATGGTTGAGATACAGCCAAATTCAATTAAAATACTAAATTAACGGGAAAATAATTATTTAATATATTTCATACATTTTATAAGCGATTGGCTGAATTCATTATATATCGATAGAAAAGATTAGGCCGATACTGTCCCAGAGCTTAAAAAATGTCGCCATTGAACTTTCTGTCCATCGTTATATGCATGAAGTATTCGAAAATTGCATTATAATTGCTATTCAGTATACGTATTTTTCTCGAACCACAAAAATCATAGACGTAATTTTTCTTAATTATAAAAAAGAAGAAAAAAAGAAGAAAAGCAATATTTAAAATAAACGAGATTTTTTGATGAAGCAAATGTGATTTTCTATTTTTCAACTGATTAATTCAATCCTAAGAAATAAGACAGAAATATGAAATCAGATGTCGTAGCATTTTTATAATAAACGGAAAACAGCATAAATATGAATATTACATATATTTTATAAAAACACCACTTAAAGGTTCTTTTGCGCACTTCGTATGAACAGAAAAAACATTAAAAAAGAAAAAGAAAAAAGAAAGATAATAATACATTTTTCATCCGTCGACGAAATTTGTAATCATTGTAGAGAGGGAGAGAGAGAGAGAGAGAGAGAGGCCTGTAGAGAAATAATAATTGCTTTCGATTTAAGATGTGTATATCTTTCCGAAGTTTTTACAGTTAAAAACAAAAAATAAATATGTACTAATACTCATGAATGTGTTTACCGTGCAAAATGCGAGCATAAAAGTTTATTACGACTTACATGATTTCGAATTAGAATGAAAACTGTAAGCGGTCATAAAATACAGATAATTATTAAATATTAAGCGATATGAAAGTAAGAAATGAAAATGTATAGAATAACGAGAGAAAGATAGTTCATTTATTTATTTATTTATTTATTTATTTATTTATTTTTATTTTTTTTTATTTATTTATTTATTTATTTATTTATTTATGGAAATGAAATAAATAGTGACGTGCGGTGTATCATGTAATAAGAGAATCGAAGCGATAAATCTAAATCTTCTAAATTTATAACCTATTTACGCATTATAAGAGTCTTTTTTTTTCTTTTTTTCTTAAAACAAAATAATATTAAAATCCTTGGATCTAATTAAGTGTAAACATTTTATACGAAAATCCTATACCTACATACACTGAAAAAAATTCTGAATACAATGATATCAATCAACTTTTCTAAGCTATGAAATTTCAATAAGTATTTAAAATGTTTAAAAAAATCAGTAATACTTTTCAAAATTTATGATTTTTTCCAATGTATAATTTTTATTTTACATTTTTTATTTAAATTATATCCTTTCCATATACGCATATATATTTCTTCCTTTGATTATTTATTACATCTAAGTCTTAATTTCAATTGAGCACATTTTTAATAAAAGGATTTGAATTGTGATTCTAAAATACATTATTTTTATTTCATTACAGTTTTTAATCTTTATTATTTATATGTAAATTTTTTATTTCCCTTGATTTTTTAGTATTTTAATAAATAATTTATTGATTTTTATTTACCTGAAAATATTATTTTACTATTTTTAATGAAAAAATAATTATAAGCTTAATTGAAGGTAAGAGATACAGTCAACGAATTTAGATAATTTTTTTCATTATTATTTCGTTGCATATATGAATAGAATACCTATTAAAATATCTACATTGTAATATAAAATTATTTAAATTTTATTCCAATTTTTTTATCTGCTTTAAAAAATTTTATTCTAAATGTTTTATTAATAATTGATATTGTATTTAATATTTATTTATTTTACCTTTTATAAATTTTAACTATTATTATTTCCTAATATGCTCATTGAAGGATTTCATAAATTATTAACAACTAATTACTTTTATGCCATTCGTTGCTTTATACAAATCAAATCCGTACGCTTCCTTTAAATTTATTTAAATACCATTAGTATTAATGTAATTTTTTAAACAAAATTTTAATATATCATTAAATATAAATACGAATTAGTTTAGAGCGAAAGTCAACGATGCGCATTCGAATAAAAAATAATCAATTAAACGTGCAAACTTGTTATTTAAAAATAAAAGATTGTCGATATTTTTGTTATAAAATAGTTTATTTCCATTCAAAAGTAGAATCAATTACAAATAATTTGGTATGTTATGATTATTCCAATTATATTCCAATTAATTAATCAATTATTCCAATTGATATTGTAGAATATTGATTTTATTTATAAAAATATTTTTATTTCATCAGTGGGATAATAAAAAAATTGTACAAACGTAAGCAATCTTTGAAATTTTCCACGTTTGTTAATATATTGATGTAAAAAATATTAGATATAAGTGCAGATGAACAATCGTTATTTTTACAAGTAGACGATGGTTTGACTAAAAATTTTAACAATCAATCAATAGTACGCAAAATACAACTTGTCTTTTTTAGGTTTTTAGGTTAGTCGTACGTGGAATGTATAGAAAACGTTGAGGATAGGATAAGCTCATCAATTTGTTGATGAATTATTTATAAACGAACTGTTGATATTCAGTATTCGGTAGTAAGAAATGATCGAATGCTGAATCAGAATAAGTGACATTACAGAAATAAAATGCTCGATGTCAAAAGTAGACTGGATTGTACTAAAAGGATAAGCGTAGAAAATAAATTAACATTGCTAGACAATTATCTCTTTAATGATTACGTTTCTTATCTGGTTTGTGGGTACGAAGAAAGGTATGCGGTGAGCTGTTGGTATTATTGAAAATGACGTTTCATTACGCTGCTTTCGCGACAAGCGGAACGGACAAGGTAATGTGATCAGGAATAATTACGGCAGTTAAGGATAATCATTCCAAACTAAGATTTCGGTGGATTTTCCTTCCAGAACAATAAGTTCACTTCATGATGTTGATACATTGAACAGTTTTCCATATTATTTCTACAAAATAATGAAAATTGTAAGAAGCGTAGAGATTTTATTCTTCTTGTTATTATTATTATTATTATTATTTTTTTTTTAAATGTTTTTTAAAAGGATTGCTTACAGGAATTTGTCTTTAAGAATGAAAGCTCTTGGTTGCACGTGTTTTAGTCTGTCGCCATTATCGCAAAGTATTCTTGCCATCGAGGTCTTACGAATTTCTTGGAGCTGTTCGCGAGTGAAAGCACTGGGAGTTTTCCCATTTTCGTACCAGTATCTGTCACCTAAAATAACAACAAGAATAAAAATTGCTGTTCATTTACATATTACGCGGTGAAAAAATATCGACAATGCCGTTCGTTCAATTAAACTAGGAAAAGACAAGACGAAAGTATGTAATTACAGCGAGCTTTCCTTGAAGTAGTAATAGAAGCAAAATAATTACCATTTCGTGCATTGTAAAACGTCTTTCCAAGGAGACAAATGAACGTCGGTCCTAAAACAGATCCAAAAACTGGTTCTTCGGACAGGGCCCCCGTGACAAGATCGATCTCGTCGACTTTTCTATATATATATAAAAAAAAAAATATATATATATATATATACACATACATAAGACGAGAACGAGTCGGTTATTTTAATCGAGCCTCTAATTACAGAGGGAGGCGAGCATTTTGCGTGAAAATTATTGTTAAAATATCCGAGCGTAGGAAAAAAAAAAAAAAAAAAGAAGCACGTTAATTGCCGTATTGAGTCCCTTGGATCCGGGCAGCCTCGTTCGTCATCCTCGCAATAAAATCCTTTTATAAAGAGGATCCGCGGATTTCGGATACGTAAATACGGCATTATTGGCATTATTGGAAGACGTTAATTATACGAAATTTGTATAATTTTTAATTGCTGTATTAAATTTAAATCGCCGTAATGCGTCAGATGAGTATTAAAGCGTAAATAGACACGCCGATGGGCCAAGTTCACCTGTAAACACCTTGCAGCCGACTAATGACGTCCCGTGAAACGATGCCCTCGAGATCCTTGAAGCTCTGGACTTCGGAAAAGTTGCAGACGCTGCGCCAGTGAACGTAGGACGGGAGTCCGTGATCGCGGCCTTGTTGGATTATTTGGGCCACGTAATCTATGGGAGTTTCGCGCGTCTTTCCGTCGTGGAAGTAGCGCTCGACCAAGACCTCGTTTATGCTCGGTGGCTGGGGTTGGCGCGAGTGTCCAGCTGATCGCAAAACGAATCGTTATTAATTATTCGACTAAAGCTCTCTCTCTCTCTCTCTCTCACTCACTATCACTCTATATATCTATAATTTCTATCTATCTATCTCATCGGTAAGTATAACTTATCGGATAGCCGAGTCGTAATGCGCGTACACGACGTGTACTTTCCTTCCCTTTTCTTTTCGAAGCGTAATATCTATCTACGTTCCATCGGCTTGTCTTTCCTTTATTCAAAGAATTTATAATAAATCACACGCGCGGGTGAAACAAAGGCTAAAATAACGAGTCGAGAGACCATTTAAATATTATCGTAAATAAAACTGGGACGAGTAGGGAAAAGAGCGGGTAAGGAGATAACTGTTACCAGTGGCACCGGCGATTAGCCGATCGATTGCCCCAGCCTCGTACAGTTCCTGGGGTGCATAGAACGCTGATAGTAGCGATCGCTCGCCGGATTTGTGCTCCGTTTGCGTATCCACGAGGTCCAGAGTCTTGGGTGTTAAGGCGGCGACGAAGAATAGTCCCGCGGATGCGGCAGCGTTGCTTATCGTCGCATCGATCTTGAAGTCATACTTTTGAAAGTAACCCCGCTGAACGAGACGCAGGTCGTACCTTATTCAGTCTTAGTATTAGTGAATATCGCGATCGCTTGCGTTCTTTTCGCAATAAAAATAAAAAATAAAAAAAAGAACAATTTCAAATTTATGTTTAATAGCTATAAGTTTTATACGTACGATACGTACGTATAATTCAACGAGCAGATCGATTTATATTTTATTTTAACAAAGAATTTTATTTGAAACGACTTCTTCAATCATTTTCATTCCGGTATTGTTTATTAAGTAATTAATATTCTTTTGTATCATAAATTATATTATATTTTTTTGCTTATAAATCGATAAAGATATTTTAGAATAGACACGTTTTAGAAATCCTAATATTTATTTATTTATTTATTTATTTATTGATCTTTTTTTTCGTATGTTTAACAAAAATGTACGAAGTTACGACTGGAACATGTTTTTGTTCAGGGTATACAGGAGACTTACTTGTCAAGGGCAGCTTCACCTAAAATAACAGGCAAAAATTCTGCATAGATAATATGCTGCATCTCGGCGATGTTAATTCTACGAGATTCTTGATAAAGCCTTTCGTCGCTCCAGTGCGGATTTAGGAGTTGAAGATTTTCAGCGATACGATTGTGCTCTCTGCCAAGAAAACGTAATTATTATTAAATACTCTAGATCAACGGAACCTTCGCCTTTATTCATATTTCCGACTTCAAATTTATCTTCAGATTAAATTTTCAAATTAAATCCATGAGTTTCATTAATTTCGAGATGGTAAAAACGGGAATGTTATTACATGCAACTTTAACGTGACAATAACTGATTAGAATACAAATAGATTAAGAATAACACGAGCACCGACCTGAGGAAGAGAAGGTGCATGAGGGCGAGTCCTGGATGCTCGTTGATCCGGGGATCGCCGCTGAAAAAACAAGGGAACGTGCGACTTTGGAGTCTGCAGCTGCGGGAATCGTGGGATGCCATTGGCAAATTCCTGTGTTGAGTATTAAGGAATCCACCCTTCCCCGATCTAAGAAGCTTCGCCGTTTCCTCGGAGCTTCCGTAAAGAGGCGAGAGGTCCAAGTAGGATGTCGCCTGATTAATCTGCTGGCGAACCCCGAGCCTGCAACCCTTTTTCCATAATGAAAACCATTACTTATATATCTCGTATAAAAAAGGCTCTTTCTTTCTTTCTTTCTTTCTTTCTTTCTTTCTTTCTTTCTTTCTTTCTTTCTTTCGTCTCCTCGTCCTCTCCGTTTTTTTTTTATTTATTTTATAGAACTACAAGGATTACTCATTACCTCTCAGTTTCAGTCGTACGATCATACATACGATCATCTGACATTAATCATTTCAGTACATTGATATTAAATTATCAATTTTATTCGCCTATTAATTATAACCTTCGATTCATTTTTTTAAAATTATTGAATCAGGGGTGTACAGGAAAGTTAGTCATTAATAATAAAATTGTCTTACGTTCGCTATTTTCAATTAAATAATTTCGTTCACTTATTCCGTTACTTATGCAATAAAGCGATAAAATTATAATATTTAATATTATTGTAGATAAGACTGTTAAAATATGAACCATTATTACAAAAGATCGATAATAATGTGCACGTTCTCTTAAGTAAACAGTAATAAGAAGGGATTGTTTAAATAGTAGCGTCATTTTACTATATTTAATATATATATATATATATTGCAATTTAAAAACGTAAATAGAAGCTCGAACAAATAATTACATAATAAATAAATTCACAAATAAAAACTATCTCACTCGATGCTTTCAAACGTATTACTCCAACAGTAAGTTATTACTTACTGAAATGATTAATTCCATTTAAAAATAGTAAAATCAATATAAATTGCCTACATAAGGTATATTATGAAACTATATCAACGCGCGTAAACATAAATCAACATAAAATATGTACATTCCGTACGTAAATATAATTTTATAAATATTTTTCCGTTAAAACATTCCATTAATGAATTACAATAATCGAAATCGTATATTTTTTAATTTAATTTAAAAAAACAACATAATCTTCACAAAATAAACGTAGACGTCTTTCAATAAACTTTATACGACATAAGAACATTCTCATTAAATTAAAATTTTCTTTTAACTACCTTTAGTATATTTAAAACAAATAGCTTACTTTATTTTAAAAACTACTTATTCACGTTATTAAATAATGTTACGATATTATCGCATAAATAAGTGTATTAACGAAAAATCTTTAAAAATTCTTTAAAAACTAAAAACTTCTTCTAATTTTATAGTATTACATGAAAATATAAATTCATAATAATCTAAAATTTAATAATGTATAAGATAGTTTTAAAATTTCATAATGTATTTAAACAGTGATCTACTAAAATACCGAAATCTGTTAATTAATATATCATTATTGTATCATTAATCTAATTACGTTGTCTCGAAAATTTGAGGCGTTTATAAGGACAAATAAGTAACTAATGAAATAATAGAACTGAATTTAGACTGACATCCGATGATTTTCAGACAAACTGTTTATACAGATATGACCTACGGATGAATACAAAATTAATGTAAATCAATAAAATTAACAATAAATAGCTTATAATAATATAATTAATATTGCAATGATTAACACTAAAATTAAATTATATATATTTTTAAGAGATTAATTTAAGTTAAGCAATCATTTATTATCTGTAATCTTGTGCGTTAACTAGATATTAGAAGCTATAATTACAATAATGACGAATTTAAGCAATACAATGATTTTATAGCTTTGATAATGTTTAAAAAATTTATCTTTCTTTTATGGCTAAGATGACATTGTAATTTTTATAATATTTGAATGGAAGTATTTCTCACGGGTAAGTCAATAAACGTAATTCTAATAATAATATTAGCTTTTAGAAGAAATTCTCTTCTGAAGTACGTGATTAATTAATTATATCTGTTTCGAATCATTATACGAGCTTTCAAAATACGAAATTATAAAAAATACACTCGTAAAAAGTAAGAAGCTTTGCGAGCTTCCAGTCGAACATAAAGTCATAAATAATGATTTATATGAATTATAATTGAAAATTTTCAAGCATCAATTTATCTTTATAGAAAAGTGAAGCGATTGTGAATGTATGTTATCATAATGGGGCCGTATAGCCCTATTGTCTTATTGTTAAGGTAGTGCATATTTCTATTAATTCTCTAAAGTTCCTCAGTTGACCTTGATATTGTCGGTCTTGCTCGTCGGTACTCGACATTGACGGAGTCCTCCTAAACGCTCCACCACTCACCTGGTGTGCGTTTCCAGGATGGGGGGCCGATCTTGTGTATTCCATACATCCGCCGCTCTCGTCCTCAGCTCTAATAGGCAAGCACTCCGGGTGAAAGTGCTTGTAGTCGACGTTACAGCATTTAAGACGATCGCCGTTGGGCAAATTCATCCGAGGTGTGTGTGCAAAGTCGTGGGCAACGAATTCCCCAAAAAGTGCCGTCAAGGCCATTAGGTGCGGATGCCTAGGACAGACAAATTAGAAATCTTCTTTACTTATACACGTTCTCAGAATAAATTCGTTTCTCTCGATGCTATTACATCTTCATTTTCTGACCCTAAAGTGTTACTATTATTACTATTGTTGCTGTTTTTGTTGTTGTTGTTGTTGTTATCGATGGTTTTTGTCATTGACTTTTATCAATTAAGCAAATCAACATTTACTATTACATCCGGAATGTGAATCTTTTGAAAATTAAAAGAATTCATTTCACGTAGTTATTAGCAACACATTAGCGCCCATATGTATAACTAAATATAAAATTATCCTCCCATCATTATTACAGTTTACAAGGTTGCTTTCAATTTATAAGAAATCTTAACAATTACGATTAGACTATTTTATATACACCATAAACTTATAAATGGTCCTTAAGAGCATCAAAATAAATAAATTATTCAGGTATTAACGTTAATTTCGTTTCATTATTTTTTTCTAATTTTAATACTTAAATTACGAGTATGTAAAATAAAATGTCTTTACTTAATTTTAATTTAAGTGTAATATCATTTGATTGTTTTACGTGATACAGGATCTCAAAGTTTTAATGGTATAATATATTTGTTAATTGCCCATATTCATGAATTATTGATGAACGTTGAAAAATATGTATTGAATTTACGATTTACATCATGAATAAAAATTATCTTTACGACGCCTTGAATAAAACGAATTTATCTTTGGCACAAATAAAGGGTATAATAATAATTCGAAAAAATTTGCTTTAAATATATGAGCCATATCTTGAATAAAGTATCTCATATTTGCATATTCTGAAAGAAATTGATACAAAATTATAACCTTGAATCATTATTTATGTAATCTTATTCATTCGGTTAAGCACGCATACGCGCGTAAATGAATTCGTAGATCAATCAGTGTGAATTCGTGAGCCAAGCAGAAGAATCAATTAAAAGAATTTGTTACTCACAGCATTGGTACATTTATATAATACATTTAGAATAAACGAATGAGCGTATAAACAACACTTGAGTAATGGAATGTAGGGTTTCGATAAAAATACATGGATAAATAAATTTGAAGCCTAACATGTATATAAATTTTGCTGTATACAAACACTTTGCGTTCGAATCGTTTGTAAATTATTTTATTTCATAATCGTTCATAAAGATGCCAATCTACAGTCAAATTTAGCGAGATTATCGTATTCGATTGTAGACACACAATAATGCGAAATTAAATTACAGCGACGCGTAATATATTTCGAAAGCAAATTTCGTATATTAAACAATTTTAAATTCATCGTTACGATTCGTTGAAAGAAAGCTTATAAAGTACAGATATAAAAAAAAATATAGAGGATGAGCTGTTTAATAAACAATAAGAAATTATTCACATGTTAGAATACGAAAGCGCTTTCTCTTTTACCTCGTCGCTTTCTTCGTTATTAAAAAGAGACGGAAAATTACAGGTGTCTCGGTACTTCTCCTCCGTTCTCTGCCGGTGACGTCATTGCCCCGACATAATGCAATAATTTAATCTACAAGTCTACTGAAAGGCCAATAAAATGATAAATCTAAGCAGGTCTCGTTTCAAAATCGAGTGACCGGTCAAGGCTTAAACTTAATATTAAAATAGTCGGAATTATGAGAACGCATTAGCATGAGCTCCGAAAAAATTGTTGTTTTTTTTTTGTTTTTTTTTTCTCTACAATTCAATCGAGGCCTCGTGCGATTTACCTAAGTTCCGGACCCCCGGAGTGGACAGCGGTACTGACGACCCGTGCGCTCGGCAATCCTGGCGTCGGTAGGGAGACACCGTCGGCGTAATCGGCCTCGAGGAGTCGCGCGTACGCCTCGAGGGCGGCACCTCTAGCCGGATACAACGGATTGTTACAACGTCCGCTGTGACTCCGGTAGCGAGGATCCATTTTTTTGCAATCGCTTATAATGCGTAAGTAATCACCGGTGCATATGTTTACCTGAAAAAGGAAAAAGGGCTCTGCATTTAAAAAGGAATATAAAAGATTTTCTGCTCCGATTGCGCTTGGAAAACGTTTTTCCCATACGTCTAGAGCATATTTTGTATCGTTTTGTACTTTCATCATCATATCGGAGAAAAAGAATATTATTTACGAATTGAAACGTACGAATTGTACGTATAAAATGAAAGGAATATACGCCGAATGAAAGAAAGATTGATCTTGGTCGGTGCCTCGACAGTTTTAAAACGATCATTTTCTTATATCTAAGACGTTAACAAAGGCTATTAATATATACGTGATAATATAGTTTCTGTTTTCCAATACTAGTAATTTCAAAAGTTGAGAATTTTTATATATAAATTCTTATTTATATATAATGTTATTTAAAAGTTATAAAAAAATTGTTGTAACAATTGTTGTGGCAAAACATTTTTGCCAATTATCGAAAATGAACCATTTCTTAAAAATCTAAGTTCTCCCTATATCGTGTAGATAATTAAAGACATTGTTGCGACACTGAATAAGCAGCTTTATTGCAACATTGCTAACAAGATCCTAAGCTAAGCGCCATCACTAAGTGATCGTGGAACATGAGTTTCTGATCAGCTGTATGTGAAACCGGTATATCTCGGGGACCAAACCTTTCGTATTTTTTCATAGAGAAATTGTTGGGTCCGGTAATTATCCGTACAATTAATTATTCCATATATCATTCGAACCAAAAAAACATAGAAATTTGTTTTTTTTTTTTTTTTTTTTTTTTTGTGATATTTAAGAATCTTTTAAAAGTAGAGATTAATAAGTAATCAAAATGTTTAAACAATAAAATTAATAATAGGCTTACATAAGGAAGAATATAAGCGTTTCAACGAGACTTTTCGATTGATTTTAATTAGAAATATTTTTTAATGAAGCTTACCGAAGCTTCGAAAACCGTTGTTATACATAAAATGGTATTTTTATTGTTATTTTGAATGATCCCTCGGATTCGAATTTTAGAAAACTACAGTAATAAGTGTGCAGATGTTTGAGCGACTATAAATTGCATGATTTTAGGAAATAAAAATTACTAATTTAATTACCAGTATTTAATCCTTTGTATAAAAAAACTCTTGTACCAGAAAGTGAAATAACTCACCGTATACGATATTTCTACGGACTAATGAACTCTTTTATAAAGTTGTGTGTTAAAGAAAACAAAAGAAATCTGTGATGATGGGTTGGCGGGGAGGGACATGGGGGAGGAGAGAAAAACTTAAGAGGAAATCTGCCGAGGGACAAGAGGAACAACCTCCTAGATCTATGAGGCTTATCATAATAAGCCGTAAAAGGGAGCGGTTTCTTAATCGCGAATTTCGTAATCGTTCACGCTCTATTCAAAATTGTCATCCGAGCGTGTGTGCCTCCACGCGTGTGTGTGCGCGCGTGTGTGTGTGCTCAAGCCTGTGGGAACTTGTTGTAGACTGCGATGGCGGACCGTGACAGAAACGAGCGAAAGGTCTATTAGCGAGCGAGCACGCCCTCGATTTGTAAGTGGAGCGGTCCGATCTACTTATAATAAGTAAATAAACCTCGTGTCTGCCTCGCGGGCATCCCAGGCTTTATTTATTCCTTCATTATCGAAGGTGATTATATCAGGACATAGACTATAAAAGATAAAACCAATGAGATTCGCTGATTTACTCTTAGCTCCGAATCAACCGACCAACCGACCAACGTTAAACGTTATTAAACCTTAATGCATTCATTGCACCATTGAACAGGTATTCAATCGAATTCAATGACATTATATGCACTGTATTAACAATAATGTTTGCGCGCTATTGTAATATTAATCTTTTTCGATTATTACAGTATCCTTGGAGACTCGTGTAATATAACTCCTGCAGGCATTCGGTCTTCATGAAAATCTACGTGTTCCTGTTCATCATATGAGTACGAATTCTTTACACGATTATATTTCAAATTATTAGTTTCATAATAATTTTGTTTCCCTTAATTAATTTTATGCGAAATTAAAAAATTACGTAATAACATTTCAGCTTAAGTATTGTGACGTTATTTATTAGTATTAAGTTTCTTTATAGAAATACAATAAGATTTTCATAATGAATGATTCCAGCAGAACTTCAAGCACAAAAATACTGCACTTGCCAAACTTATATCAATTTACTTTAATTTTTAACAAATTTTTGACAAATTTATTTCCTAATTTATAGAATCGATTTACGTAAAAACATTTTACTCGTATGGAAATAAAAATTCATTATAAAACCCATGAATGTATTTTAATCGCAACATTATAAACAATTGTATTTATTAACCGAAACGACAACAACAACAACAACAATAATAATACCGAAAATAAATCTTATTGTAACAATTTATATAATAACGTTACAAAAGTTAAAAGTCATATATCCGTTCAAAGTAATAAACTGTATAATCAAAATCTATTGAGTATCTTGTAAAGTAATATTTTTTGAAATAAATTATAATAACTATTTCGTATGTATTGTGCTATTAGAAAATAACTTGAATATTAAATTCAAGGATTAAATACCATATACTGCTTATTTCTCTGCAATGACAGGATTCAAATAAAATATTCGTAAAAATTATTCTTAAATATAATATAAAGTAAGTATAATTATGTCGAATTATCATTATAAGTTAACAGACTACGATTTAATAATGACACGATTTGATAAGAGGCAGTAAAAAATTATTTTTTGTATATTCTTTAGAACATTTTATTAGATAATAAAAATATATAAAAAATATAGTTCAATTTTGTTAAATGTATAATATATTTCGTCAATAATAAGTTTGAAATAAACTTAATAATAATATTATAATACCTACTCAACCTGTTAAATAAACTATTAAGTTATATAAAATTATAGCATCAACATTAATAATCTTGTGTTGAAACAAAACTGTTCGCATCATTTACCATTTAACATGTAATTAATTGCATGCCAATAGTTAATATTATTATTGTAACATGGAATGAAGAGTTCATAGCTGTTTATATTATATTTGTGATCCTATTAATGATTAATAAATAATAATTCATAAATATCCGTTCAATATGACTATCAAAATATTTAAAATTATTATGCATTTTAAATGTACGTTCAATAAGAATTTTATTTTCAACAAAAATAAAAATTTTAATCTTAAAATCAACTATAAAATAATTGAATAAAAAAATTTAATTAGCATTTTATGATCTTGATAATAGATCTTCCTTATAACACCCAATATAATTTTAAAATGTTTACAGTTTCATTAAAATACTTGTGTTTACTCAAAAGTATATTATTTATACACGTGTACATCAATTTAAAATTAAAGTTTTGAGTAAATTATAAGAACTATAATATGATTTTTGTAATAAATATAAGATATCTATTGTATTTAACTAATTTAAGATAAAAGCATCTTTATAAATGTCTTTTATTTCATAAAAAAATCTCTAAAATTCTTTAAGTCTTTTTTTTCAAGTAGTTATAATGATGATCTTTTAATCCAATCATAAATATTAATTAATAAAATTTAATGACAAATGGATTTAAGTAAAAGTCTATAAAAAGAAGATTTTGATAGAAAACCTTTTAAACTACTTAAAATTGCAAGAAATAATACAAAAATAAAATATATTGCGTTTAATTATAATCATTGATTTACCAGAATCATAAATATATGTCGTTTTTGTGCTTAAGGTGATTTTTGTGATTTTTTTATTTCAAATTTTTTCGAAAAAACGCTATTCATTTGTAATATTAATTTTTAGCTTTGATAATTTTTCGGCCATGAAGATTATTTTGTAATATTTAAAAATAATTGCAAAAGTAAACATTACGCTGTAAATAATGGTAATTTTATTAAAAATAATAAGATGTGTTTATTTTATCTTTTCTCAAAATAAAAATACATGCTATACTCGGATATTTATTTAATTGAGTATACGTAAAAATTCTAATATAATGTGATCATACAAATTTATCAACATAAAATAACAATGAAGATTTTTATCTTTATTGTATATCATATAATATCAATTACCAGTTTAAATTGCCTAATTAACAGATAAAAAAGATCTATTATTTTAAATTCAGATTATAAAAATAGATTTCTTGTGTATAATCATTTTTAAATGATGAAAACATTTGATTGAAATTATTCCTTTATTAATTATTTTCAATTCAAAACTAAAGATGATAATATAATTTTTTTTATAAACGAAATTAATAACGCACTCTACAAATATCTAGAATTTGTTTAACCGAAATTTTAATAAAAAGTTCTTTCTTTTTTAAATAAATTTTAATTATAATTTATTAGTATAAAATAAATAAAAATATTTTTAAAAAATTAATTATATGCAAGCACGCATTATTATTATAAATCTGTTAAATTTGATAGCGATACATTAAAATTAGTTTAATACATATAATTAATAGTAGTGGATATAACGAATATGCATCTTGCATTAAGAATAATAAAGAAGATAAAAGAACGAATCTCTTGTATTTTACAAAAAAAAAAAAAAAAAAAGAGTATTCATGAAGTTCAATATCATGTAAAAGCTTTTATAAATATTTACAATTACAATGCAAAATTTCCTGTCTTTATCATGTCCATATAAATAATAAAAAAGGATCAGCTGAGGTTGAAAAAATTAAAATAAAAAAAGTAAATTCTATTTGTTAAAAAAAGATTTTCCCTATGAAATGTGTGTGAAAATTGAATTATTGTTATGACGGTTTTCTTTGAAAAATACGCTGAATAGAGTATAAGTATTTGTTTATATCTATTTGCACGTTTCAGATAAGATATAAAATAAATGCTTACATTTTTTTTTTTTTTTTTAATTGCTATTGACACAGTGATATAATACAATATTTCAGATGTAAAAACTCGTAGGTATAAAAGACGAAAATTTTAAAAATAATTTATTAGTGAATTGCTAACTGATCGCAACAAACTGAATTCAACATGAGATTCTTAATCTTCCTCTGCTTATGCGCTTTGTTTTCAAGTAAGTAATGAACATGTATTTAATTATTGTAAAATGTAATTGGTTTTATCTTTTCTGAACTTTCGTTGAAGAAATTTTTCATTAAATTTTAATGACAAACGCTTTTTAATAAAATACGTTTAATATTAATTGTGGATCTAAAATCGAAATAATTATATCTGAGTAATTATTTACTTTATAATTATAGTTGCCATGTCAAATCCGCTGCTTGGTACGAACCCATGCACATACGGACCGTCGTATTGGTGCAAGAACGCGCAGTAAGTATTTTATTTTTACCTTTATCTGTCGATAACTATTCGTCAGGAAGAACAAATTCTTTAAATAATCTATATATCTATATATCGTTATAGAGATTAATATTATAATTATAAGCTGAATTGATAGTTTTTCTTTTTTTTTTCTTTTTTTTTTTATTTTATTTTATTTATTTACTAGTCAACTAAAGGAAAATTATAAACTCGAACAAATTATAATAATTGTTTATTATTGTTTATTGACTTTTACCTGATTTTTATTAGTACTCGAGCTCACATTGAAATCATTAATATTGGAATTTTTTAAGTATAATGTTTAAACAAATTAACGCGATCTCTTCTCTAAAACATAAAACTATCATGTTTAACGAATTTTCTCTTAATTAATTGTATAATATCGTTTAACAATTAATTTTATTTTCAGAACTGTAGAAGAATGCCATGCCCAAGAATATTGTTCGACTCACGGTCATTAATAGTAGAGAGAATGTAGTATAAATTTTTTTATTGTATTTTGGAAAATTTGATATGACATCATCAAATCGAAGAATGTATTAACAGTTTATCGTCTTTTGTTTAATTTTTTAAATATGTAATTAATAAAAAAAAAAAAAAAAGTATAAGCAAAAGTTCCACGTCTTTTATTAATCAATGGCTTTGTACGTATAGTTTTAAAATTTTATTCGCTTCAATTATCAGGATATTTTTAAGGAAGAAACATAAAACATTGAGGCTACCGCTAATCTACAATAGTTTTCATATTATTATTATTATTATTATTATTATTATTATTATTATTATTATTATTATTATTATTATTATTATTATTATTATTATTATTATTATTATTATTATTATTATTATTATTATTATTATTATTATTATTATTATTATTATTAGATGCAACTGCCGTTACAAAATTTTTATTTCTTCTAAAGGTTTTTAAGGCCATATTTTTATTCGTCTAAAATACATTTAAAAGAGAGTGCATAAGGGTTTTAAAGCTTAAGTAACGTACCAAGTTTGTACCAACAGAGGGCAAAATGGAAAGTGCATCCTTGGGTGACATGTGGAGCGTTTCGACCAATATGACAGCCATTGTTTCTCTTCTCAGTGCTTTTTCAGTGAGGTTCTTAACAGCCGGCGCCATCTCGTGAGAGGCTGCTAAGTACCAAGCAGGCGAGTTCTGACTGAGCCGTACATCCGAGTCCATGATAATGCGTTCTTGCTCCCGATACCGAGCCACCGAACTATTTGTTCGTTTGTTCAAGTCGAGTAGCATTTTGGCTGGCAAAATTGTCGGCCGAGTTATGCAGAGTAACGCCGAGAACCTGCGACCGAGCACAAACAAAAGTTTTCAATAAGAGGGTCTCGTTATATTTTATCACCAAAATGTGAAATTTAAAGCTATTTCGTTTTGCTGAAATAATAATCGTGCAAGACATGAATGTGAGAGTGAGGAAGCTGCAGCGTTAGATCTTTTAGCAATGTATATGGGAGTATCGAATATAGAGGGAGATGAGATGATTTCCTCTGCGTGACAATACGGTGCTTTCAGCTCATCAAGTTCTTTCTCTCTCTCTCTGAGCTTATGCATGCAGTCGCGAAGGACAGTTCATTCGCTAAATTCTTCGATATCGATTTCAAACATTACTGCATCAATAAATAAAACCGTCATTCGGATTATTGCATTTTAAATTAAATTTCACAATCCAAGGAAAAAGCAAGTCCTAATCGTACTTTACATTTTTTACTAATAAATTATTTTTTTTTGTACATTTTTGTGTAAAATATTAGTTGTTAAAGTACTGCCTTCGCCATTTCAATATGTAATCAAACGCTTATTAAAGAAAAGTATAAGAAATTAATGTATTATTACAAAAATTCTAACACGCCTCTTTTTTCTTCTTTTTTTTATTCATTAAATGACATTTATCGCAATGAGTACCTGTAATTTGTAATAAGTAGTCTTTAATAAGTAGAAAGTAAATTATTATAAAACGTATTTACGTTCAATACAAAATTAAAATAGTCAAAAAATCTTTCGACGGTCAGCACATAATCGCATCGTATATCTAAATTTATTTTTTAAGATTTAAATTAATTACAAATATTTGAATCCCCCATTACCGTATATGCACAGTAAATATTATTAATAATATGTAAATAATAATTGCGATTACGTTTTTCAACGCAACTTATCTAATGCAAAATCTCTCTAAACATTAATTACTTTCTAAAATAAATTCCCCGCCGATTAAATAGAATGTTTAAACCAATATGTTCAATTACCAGTTACAACGTCGTGTTACATTTCATATACTGTAAAGAGTTTTGTTTTAATTATAACATATATGTTACCCATAGGATATCAGACAAAATATTATGAAGTTTCTGGTCAATTAAAAAACTATATTCCTTCTCTTTACTTTATATGTATTCTTAAACACATTCATAGATATGAAAGAATATCAATAGTAGTAGTTGTTCTTATATTCGTGTTTATTAAAAAAATTATTAAACGAGCTCAGAAACTGGATTTTTGTACTCAAGCATTTGTAATTAACAAAAAGTGTATAATTACGTGTAAATTAGTGAGCATCATAAAACTTATAAAAATAAATAATTCAAATTAACTATTTTGCATAATGTCAGCAAGAGATGTGAGATGATAATGAAGATAACGAAGCATTTCATAAGTTTATTAAAAATTAAAGAAAATATTCACTAACAGAAATAATAATAGTTATAAAATGAAAAAGAAATTCTTAATGTATTTTATTTAGCATATAAATATACTAATTTGATGTTGCTACAGCTCTCGTTTCACGGTACTACTATTATATCAACATGCCATAAATTTCATGCACAGATGATTCGCTTTCTCGTGCTTTGCATACATAGGATGGAGATATGTCGAAAGAATTTATGCTTGAGGTCGGTACAATTTTTTTGTATACAATCCAACCTTTTTAAATATTAATATTATTAAAATTATTGATGCTTAATCTCGTCATACCGTTGACTCTCTCTCTCTCTCTCTCTCTCTCTCTCTCTCTGTCAATTTAAAACTCTTTTTAATACATTTTTTTTTCTTCATAAACAACGTAATAAGCTTAAACGTTAATTTCATTGAGGAAATAGAGATAATTAAAAATCCATAACGAGTGGGCATATGGGTGGGTTTTTACTACTATTTAGATATTATTATTAAAAGGGGCATTTGCCTATGCTTCCCAAGAAATAAAAACAAACAATTAAATTAAGAAAATAATGTGTGCAATTATTTAATAAAACATCTACCGTTGTGCCTTAATATCTAAACAATTAAATCGAATACATAATGTTGATAATTAATTTTAAATTCGACGCGTTATACAAATATATAAATCGTTTGTTAATAATTTCGTCGAAATAATACATCCTGTAATGTTATTATCCCTTTGCTAAGAAAAGAGGTTAAATGAGACTTTAAATGAGTTACATAAGGTAAACTCATTCGTGCACGTTCGTTAATCTTTAGTTCTATATTTGTAATAAAAAAAAATGAAGCCTTGAAGGAATTGAGTAAAATTTAAATTTTCGAGTGAGTCAATTGTCCTCCCGATTCCTCCGTCGCGTGCTCCCCTCGATCATTATAAAAAAGCTTTATACCTGGTGATTGATTATTCTTAACGCAACGTATGTAATCTTTGTTATCGCAATTTGCGTTGGCGTCCGAGCAGTTGCCGCTTAAACAATCAGTGCCCCTCGTTGATTCTCTTTATCCATAAAACGAAGTTAGTACGAGAGAGTTTCATAGGCTACTTCGTTCAATACCTTTTTTTTTTTTTTTTTTTTTTTCATTCCTTAAGAGTTGTTAAATTCAATGCAAATTTGCTCAAAGTACTAAAACAACATTGTTTTTTTAGTAAAGTATAGTCTTTAAATTATAATCCTACGCTTTATTACTACAATCCTTTAATAAAAGTATTTTTTTTTTTTTTTAACTATCACTTCTCGGTAATGTCAGTTCAATCGGATATTTTAATGTATTGTAAATTTAATGTGCTTTTCTGCACGTTTAAGAAACCACAATGTTTTTTCACCAAGTTTTGCTTATACGCTTTCAATTATGGATTAAAATGGAATTTTTGAAGTTTATTAACTCGATGATAAGGGACATTAAAATCGATTATTATCGAAATTAAAAACAAAATTATTGAGGATGATCGAACAGATTATTTGACAGCACTGGCACTGATTCGATTATTATCTAAATCAAATATTTAACGAAATTAACATTTCTTTTCTTTCTTTTTCATACTTGGCCAAAGCCAATAATACACTTCTTTCTATATCTTCATTGTTATTTGCTTAGGTTTTCGTATAATATTGTGTTAATGGGTGAGCTATAGAATTATATAAATAATATTTAATCAAATAATTTACTATTTTGCATAATGTCAACAAAAAATTCATAATAATAATGAAATTATTATATTGAAGAAATCAAATCAATAATAAAGCATTTCATAATGTTATTGAAAATTGAAAATTTTAAAAATACATTCTTTAACACAAATAATAATAATAATAATAATAAAAAGAAAGTTGGTATTGTATTTATTCAGAAATTATCATTGTGATTTATTTGTCAATTAATATAAAAAGAATGTAATTTTTATTTACAATTTAACGGAGCTAGCGAGAATATTTCAATCTCTTAATATAGTTATTTAATTTTAATATTATTTTGAATTATAGTCATTATGAATAATTTATATAAGGTTAATTCAGTTCAAGTCGTCAAACACAATTTAGCTAATCACATCGTATATCTATAATACAATTTACATAAATATTAATAGAATTAATCTCTTTACTATTATTTAAGACTGTTTCTAAGTTAATGATATGTTTACTGATTATTGATTATTCTTTATAACTGAAATTATGAATTTAAACAGCTTGTAATTAATATTTTTGTTTGCAATCTGAAAAGCTAATTTAAAACTAAATTTATTTTACTTAAGCGATAGAAAAGTATTGCTTAGAGAAATTAAAATGGCCTTACATGTTTTTAAATCTAAAATATAATTACAATAGAACAAGCATTGCAATTATGTAATTATAATTTAATAATTATATAACTTTCATAACGTTTAAATAAAGAATATTTCGTTCGCATATTTACTTATACTATGTAGATATATTTTTATATATTTATATTTCTTTAAAAATAAATCTGTTATATCAAAAGACTTAAATATATATATATATATATTGAAATTGAAATTGGTATCAAGATAAAAAATTTTATATTATATCTAAATATAAATTATAAAAACAAATACCATTATCAAACAATATAATAAAACAAATGCCAATAATGCTTGGTACTTGTCATAATGTATCAATTATAAATTAATTATTTCACAGTTCATACTACTTTTACGTAGTTTTTTATAAAAAAATGTTTAAATTTTTAGATTCCCTTGACTATTAGGTAGGTTATAAATAGAAATTCACACGTATTCATTAGTATAAATATTATTTAAACTTTAACATAGTAATATCCAATGATATTGCCTTAATTCATTCATCTTAGTTTTCTATTTAAATATCATCTAGATAATTTATTCATATAATGATGAAATTAAAACGTTTGGGAAACAATAAAATTTAAATAATTACTTATATTATCAGCGATTCGTACTTGCATTTTTAACGAAAAGGAATTCTATAACATAGAATTCCATATTTTTCTAATAATTTTCTAAATACTAATACTAATTTAGATGGCAATAAGTTGTATAATCTAAGAATATGAGATTATTTTGAGAATAAATTTTTCATAATACAGCTACTACGATAAAACTGTTGTTACATTTGGAAATAGATTATGAATAATAAATATTAACGAACATAAAAATATAAATCTTATTATATAAAATTGATTGGACATAAAAATTTATTTTAACTACAGCAATTACACGCTTAACTCGTAAATACTTTTTTTGAATAAACTTACTTCATTAATCAAATGAATGTTTTTTTTTTTTTTTTTTTTTTTCAAATAAACTTCTTAGGATTTGAACTTTTTGAAATATATGATGTAGTGCTATTTGAATTGTCATTAAACTAATATTAAATAATAGTGTATGATAAAATGATAAAAATTATTAGAGAAGCAAAACGTAAGGTAAAAAGAGAAAATTAAATATTAAAAGGAAGAAAAAAATCCTCTTTAGGCTATGTATATAAAAATTTAAATAAATAAGCATAGGAATGCGTAGTCTATGCCGTAATAGAGCTTCAGTTGTATACTCATTGTATTACTTCGAACGACAAATGTGGAGAGTGAAAGATCACGATAAATGAAAAGGAGAATGGCCAAGCGTGTGATCTCTCTTGATTGCGTTACGTAAGAAAATCGTGAGAAAGAGAAAGAGATCGAGTTGAAGAAGAGACTGCGAACTGAGAAAAGGCCCGCGTTCGTGTACGTCTCGTCAGCGTGTAATGGAGAATCCGTGATACCAATATAACATGTGTGCGTGCGTGTGTGGGCGAAATGATACAAACGGCTTTATTTGCGACTTGTCGTTTTAACAACAAAATTTTACTGTAGGTGTGTCGATCATGACTTTTGGGTGCGGAGGGTAATCATATTTATCAATTTTATTTAAAGGTTTTATTCCCATTGTCTTGAGCATGACATTTTTCATCTCCTCGTGTATTGCTCTTTTTATGCCAGTATCTCTCGATTCATCATTACTTAAGATTTACGAATTACAATTTTTATTTAATAATATTGTTAAACTTTCAATAACGATATTTATAATAATAAGACGTGATCCATATAATTTTATTACATTAACTTTTTTTAATTATACGTTACATTGTTTGAATTTAAATTATTGTTATGACATTATAGATTTGAGTAAACTTCTTAGCGACATTTTATAGCTCATATTATTTCCAAATATTAACAATTAAAATAGTCAATATTTATAGATATTAAAATTTTAATTAATAAATAAGAAACTTCATTTTTAATCGTCATCTCATTTAAAATTGTGAAGCCGAACTTCAATTTCGATTTTTTTTTTGAAATGTAAGAACACCTACGCTTTATTATTTTATTTATTTTATTTCTTAAATATACTTGAGTGTTATTTAATATATATTGATTTTAATTATTATCTAATTTGATTAAATCATATCAATATATTAAATATCAATTTCAATAAACCATTAAGAGGTATCCAATTTTTTTATTTTTATGAATAAAGAAAGGACAAATGGTAATTTAAATTTTAATAATGAAGATTACAATGTGATTCTTAAAACTTTTTAAATCGATTGAAAATTATCGTTCTGATATACAATGTATGACTAAAATTTTGATATAAAACCTATATAAGCATCCTTTGAGTTCTTATTTATTAATGAAAATAAGTGTAAAAAAATATAATATATTGTAAATAAAAATATTAATTATGTTAGAATATTAAAATTAAAAATAATATTCTTTTTAGATAACTATTTAAATGCAAACTTAAGTAACATGTAAAATTCTTTTTGAAAAAATTAATTTAAATAGTTTTTAAAGAAATTAGGGAAATTTATTTATGTAATTGAATTTTAATACAATATTTTTAACGAAACTTTTTTTACTCATGGTATCTACTTTGGAAAATTATATTATGAGCTTCTCTATATATGGAAGTCGAAGGTGAGATTTATAAATAAAAGTTTATTTATACCAATCTATAATACAAAATAAAAGCAATTTAAGGATCAAGATTTGTAGAAATTTTTATATAAAAAGCCTTTAGGAAGGATCATTTTCAGATATTTTTTACATATTATAGATCAGGGTGAAAATGGGGATTCCGAAGACTTTTAACAATAGAGATTCGAAGGATTTATAGATCACGAATTGTCTGGATACTGAATTGAATCGATACTCTAACCACTGCCTCCATCACAACGAGACTGATTTACATCGTTATCTCTAAATAACTCGCTGACTGGCTTAGCTCGTGATTAATATTAATTGCAGCCGTACTACTCGATTTTATATAAATGCTATTTTAGCATATATACATAACATAGTTATAAATAACGTTATTATTGAATGGATTAATATATATTTTGATTCTTTGGATAAAACTTATCGATCGACAGTATACTTGTTAAATTATAAATCGACACTCTATAATATGCATATATTAATTCGAAATATAAATTTCATTAATTTCGCAGCCAATTTTATCCGTCAAAATAAACAATGAACTATGATTTGTAAAAAAAAGTTTGCATTAAAAATATATTATTAGTTCTTAGTACTTTTAATTGATATTTAATTTTAATTGATATTTTCTTAGAAAAAACAGCATATCAAAAAAATTAATTCTTAAAATGCATACTTAATAATCTATGCCTTTTTCAATATCGTATTTTTGTTTTGTTTATATTTTACAACTTACAATTGATCAGAATTAACGACACAGTTACTCTTTTAGGAAAGTTAAATTAGTCCTTTAACAATAAATTTTATTCCATAATATATTTTGAAGTGAAATATAATTAATTTTCAATATAAGAATATGCAAGTAAGCATAATTCATTATTAAAGGCAATATGAATTCAAATTTATAAATCTATATTATACAAAGCAATTTATATACTGGCAAATTCATACGTATATTGAATTTTTATATTTGTTCCTTAGAAATTGGAATTTCATCCATTTAGTGGATACTGCTTACGTTTATTAATAAAGGTTTCGCATTAAATTCATGTAGAAATATGTAATGAATAAAATTTGTAAAAAAGTATTTTCGTAAAAAGTTATTTGTTACAGTATAATAAATATAATATATAAATATATAAATCTGAAATATACTTACTGCATGATGACGATGAAAGCTTTTAACATTTTCTTAATTGTTGCAGCCTTTCTTATCTTTGATCTTCTTGCATCCATATAAATCTTACAAAAGCAGCTTATAATTTCTTATTTATTTCAACGATAAATCAATTATACCCTTTATGTATATAAAAAAAAAAAAAAAAAAAGAAGAAGAATGTATTCGAACCATTATTATATGAATGTTATTTCCTTTTTATCATAAAATATTAAGTTTATTACTTATTTCTCTACCATTGGTTATAGAATTATAGAATAGTTAATATAGAAATGTGAAAGTGTCAAAATATAGTTTTCAGCATAAACAAAAAAAAAAAAAAAAGAAGCTTAATTTCAGTTCTATTAAAACTTATTATTTTATTGAATAACGTTTATATATCGTTCGGAAGAAATCTCTCTGATTATTGTTTTGTTTAATTTAATAAAATTTGTTGCACTGATTTTTTTATAACAGTAAAAACGATGTTTTATCAGCGATATTATTAATATTCGTATGAGTTGATCGAATGTAAATTTTGCAGTAAAACTTATAGGTTACGTATAAAGCACTGACATTATTCCCTAAAGGCGACATTCAATAAATTAAATATAAATAACTTGATTTAACAATTTCTATGGTGCATGTGACGTAGCGATAATATACGGATTTGCATTAAATAATTTATACAAAGCGACACTACATAGAATTAAAAAAAAACATTTCTTCTATTCGTATTCCGGCATCATTGAAGTATTGATTCGAGTATTTGATATATGTCCTAATGAAAACAAGAACACGGACACAAGTGTAAAAAGGCAAAACTTCCGCGTACTTCCCGCTTAAAAAAAAAAAAAAAAAAAAAAAAAAAAACTAAAAAATCAGATCAATTATTAGAATAACTTACACAAAAGTATTAGCGAGTTATAAGGAATTATATTGGAAAGACACGCGCGAACTTTTGGCATACGCCTCTCTCTCTCTCTCTCTCTATATATATATATATATATATAACACACACACACTCTCTCTCTCTCTCTCTCTCTTTTACCTCTTGAATGCCGCACAAAGTTGAACTGAGGTCTGTCGTACTCGGATGGTCCAATGCACCAGCATGTGGGAAAATCAAGTGGGGCCTTCTCTTCCACTCGGAGTAGGGATATCGGGTCTTGGAGTCTTAAGCGAATGTACGCCATCCTCGGCTTTCATTTGATTCCTTTTCTCTATACAAGTTTTGCGTAGGATTTTTAACTCTAATGCTTATATTTTTTCGAATTTTTTTAAATAACCCCAACGCCGACCTACCGACATTTTACTAGCGGCTCTATTAAAAAAAAAAAAAAAAAAAAAAAAGAAAAAAAAAGAAAAAAGGCAACTATAAATATATGTTTAGCGCTATTGGACTAAAAATAATAACTCTCTTGCGGTACTAAGAAATTCATGCTGTAGTTTTACGAATTTTACGATCAGCGTATTCTCATGTTATATGCCTAGAGACTTTAATTACGTACTCTTGTTTATAATTTAATATAAAGATCTTCTTTTGGAAGATCTACCGCCTAGACAATACCATATCGTAATTCTTAAATATTCCGAGTCCCAAATATTCCAGAGTTTGAATCTGTATATATATATATATATATATATATGAGATAAATATTAAGATTTAGATGTGAGAAGAAGGCGACAAATACTTATTAAAGATATTTTACCAGAGCAGAGCGGGCAATCTCCATTTATATAATTAAAAATATATCGTTACTGAAGCGGATACCGATTGTAGATTATATAAATTAATTGCATCGACTTAACTTTATTTTATGTAGTTGCATAATAAGATATTCAATTAATAAAAACTAAGATTTATCTAATTCAAATTTAATTTTTACTAAATGAATTCTGGCATGTATTAATCGAATCTAAGTTATTTAAATTCATAGGAATTGAAAATAAATTAGAATTACTTATTATCATTATTTTATAAAATATAAAATATACTCTAAAGTTTTCTTCTTCTTCTTCTTTTTTTTTTTTATTTATTTAGCTAAAGAAATAACATTATGCTTTAATTTATTAGCATAGAGCCTGTTTATAAAGAAAATTGTGTACCGAGTAGATAATTATGATTAATATATTTATAGAAGATCATACAAACAAGTACTTATGCTTTTCGTTAGCAATACTAACTATTTAATCTACATATTATTTTATATATAATTAAAAAAGTTTTTTATTTCACTTTATTTTTTTTTTCTACCTATTTCTACAATGAAAAATAGATGTACATTACTAAAGGTAATGGAATATTTCATTGTCATAAATCTTCGTACGACCGCCAACTCATTTGACTATTCATGTACATCGTCGCGTACCAAGTAAAAATCTTCAACAAAAAAGATAACTTCGACAATTAAATGATGCGTTCAAGATTTAAATAATTATATACAATATTGCTTTTAAAAATTACTTAATTTTCTAAATTTACAAGAAAGCGCATGTTATTAATAATACTGAGAATCAAATAAGCATGTCTGATTAAACTCAGCAAAAGAGAGAGAGAGAGAGAGAGAGAGAGAGAGAGAGAGAGAGAAGAGAAGAAAAGTAAAGAGAATAAAAAAAATATATATTTTTCCTTATTGTTATAATAAATTCGCTTTCACTTAATTACGTCAACCTCGTATTGTGATCCTATAACTATGAAAGTCTATGATTATATAAAATTATACAAATGTGCAGCTAAATTAGGAATAGAATATATAAGTAATATTAACGAAACAATAAAAATAATGGCAATGATAATAATGAAATTATGATAAGAGTAAAATAAACGTAGCTCGAGAAATCCGAATGAGCGTCTCTTATTGAGAAAATCAACGTGTTCTTTCTCATAGGCGCAATGATGGTGGTGGTGGTAGCGGTGGTGGCGGCGGTGGCGGTGGCGGTGGGGGGAGGTTAAGAAAATATAGCCAGTAGACTCTTGGATATCCAATATTAACGTGGCAATACGTCAATGAGCACCCACGCGTTTAGATAGATAAGATACCGATTGGGATCAAGGCCAATGCAGCATCGCGATGCATCATCTGCAATGTATCGTTCTCAAGAGGTACCTTTTAATACCTTCACCTTTACAATGATCGTGCAAGTACAGTCCGTTCTAGAGAAATTATCTCTCCATGCGCCGCTCCACCTGTATCCCACCTCCACGTGCCTAGACGTCTCAGATGCAGGATAAGTCTGTATTTGTTGTGCATTCGTAATGAATTCACAGAGAAATCATTATCAGGACCGATCGATCTACCCACCCCCGTTCTATTCCCGTAGATTTTAATTATATGCACAAAGACACGACGTGTATCGGCCTTATCTGCCGATGCCGTTGAAAAGGCGGAGTATTTACTAACGAAAGTCATTTTCATTGTTAATTTTCATGAATGGAAACAAACTGACTACTTTTTCTTTATGATCTATCTACATATTAAAGTCGATAGGATAGACGCGGTCAATAGATTAGAAATTCAAAGGCGTTCTTCGATTAAATCCTGAAGCTGTGTATCCCGAGTCTCTGAAGTCTCTTTGTTATAATAAATAAAAATACTATTATTATATTGTACGAGATATTTTTCTTTATAGAACTTAAATAAAGACTTTCTTTGAAGAGAATAGTAATGTGAAATGATGCACAATTTATCCTTATCCTTAAATGGAATATTACGTTTTTCCTCATTTTTATTTTATTTACATAAATTAACTGGCGCTTCCATGCTTTTTAAAGCTATGGTTCGTTTCACTAAATCTAACTTTGAGCTTAATTCTACACGAGCTCAAGGTATTTCACGTAATTTTTATTTTGTTATTAACTAAAAAAAAAATCTATTCGTTTAAAATTAAATTTTATTTACTTTTTATGAATTTTATTTATAAAATTTTACTTATATGAATAATATATATATATACACATACGCACACACACTCTCTCTCTCTCTCTCTCTCTCTCACTCGCTATATCAAGTATAAATTTGTTGTATTAAAATACGGGACCTATACGTTAATCTTGTTACAATTTAATGAACAACAGTAAATTAGAATCCTTTGAAAAATATATAAAAAAAAAAAAAAAAAATACATGCTTATTTCTTCTAGTCTCGTAAGCTTACACAATGCGTTTATGAGGTAGTTTAATTACTCTAATTAAAAGTATCAAATGCCTGTACTATAAAAAAAATTATTAACAAATAATGTCAGAGATAATTCAAAATATATGTTCCGTTTACAGCTTTAATCTCTTGATTTTTTTTTCTCTACATTGACTATTTAAATAAAATGCATCTCATATATAAAACGTACACTTGAAAGGATACACATCCTTTTGTACGAAAACCTCGCTCGTGTACTCATCCGTAAGAGATTATCGTTCACATTATATTCGTCAAAATAATTATCCTTATTGTAGTATCAAAGTATCGCCACTTTATCGCATGTTACACCTGTCAATACCTGTTCGTCCACGTAATATTTAACACTGAAGGTTCGCGGATGTATGCGACCGCGTCTCCGTGTACGTATAGGCGGGCACACCAAGCACATGAAAGCACGAATGCGGTAGATAATTATCTATGAATCAACACAGATTCGTACGTCTTGCTGGCGTTTGTGCATACGTGTACATATGTATGTATATATATATATATATATATATATGTATATACACGAAATCAATAAAAAGAAATTTCACTAGAATCGTCCCTGGGATCATCTGCCTTTCTATCGATCATGTTCTACACATTTGTATTCGCGCGACAAAATACCTCGAACATCAATGAATACAATAACCATATTAGAAAGTCACGCGCAAGATATAACCTACAACGATACTTACTTATAATATAATTGATAATGAATTACAAGCAAAATTAAATATCGGATCCTAATAATTTCTTATAGTTTTATTTTTGTTGTTGGATACAGTTAAATTTCAATAATTATTTCAAACACTCATCGGTAATTCTTCGAGGTATTTAATTTTTTTTTTTTTTTTAGTTTCAATTGTATTATCTCATGTAATTATATAAAAAAAATGTTCGTGATTGTAAGGGTTGCATAATGGTTCTACCTGACTGATACATTAATTTACCGGCCGAGCTTTGCACAATTATATTTCAGATAATTACATTAAACATTTATCGTATTAATTTTATAAATCAATTTGTTTTTAATTTTACTTTTCTTGAGGTATTACAATATTCCTTAACTAAGTGCTTTAATTTTGACCATATTGCATAAATAAAAATTCAATTTAAAAAAATCTTAGTTTTTATTCTACATAATAAACTAAAGTATTAGTTATTTATTTTGATTTGATTGAAAATCTATACTGCGATTCGATCAATCGAAATTGTCCATTAAAATAAATAAGTAAATTGAATCAAATAACAATGTGATATAAATGTAAGAATAAGAATATGGATAAATAGGAGTAAACAGTTAAACGATTGAATACTTAAAAATATGGTGTACCGACAATGTTCTTATAAAGACCAAGACTTGCCTTGTCCTAGATTAGATTTGAAATTCATTAGTTTAGAGATTACCTAGTATTTTAATAAATAATATAACATATTATTTATTACTAAATCGTTTTAAAATTTCATTTATTAAAAAAAAAGAAAAGAAAAAAAAATGTAAAATTAATTTGTTGAGTTTTTTTCTTCTTTAAGAAAAAGTTTTCTTTAAACAGAATTAAAATAAATTATATTAAACTCTTTTGTCAATTATCTTTTATAACGTTTAGTGGCGTACTAAAAAGCATTAACATCATATAACAGCGGCAGTTAACACCGCCGTTGCTAATGTGCTTACCGCACCGGCGTGATCCTTCCCCTCGCACCGCGCAGCACCTCGTCGACAAGCGGATAATCACCGTCCTCTCGCCGTATACCCCAGTGCAGACAGGCTGTGCTACCAACACCGGCGCACGGCCCACCACGAACAAGTTACGCGCCCTACACCTCGCCATTCTGATCTGCCGCCGCCTCCCCCCCCCCTCCGCCCCATGCGCCTCCCGGGAGGTAAGTAGTTCCATTAGGCGAGGGTCGTATTCGACGCCGCTGCTCCTGCTCCTGCTCCTGCTCCTGCTGCCGGAGGTTCGATAAAAAAAAAGAAAGAAAAAAAGCACGAATCTGGCCTAAAAGCACGTTTGACCTCCTTCCCTACCTGGAAGCGAGTGCCTCCTGCGCCAACGAGCTCTTCTTCTCGTCCCAGTGCGTTTAGGAATGCACCGGAGGCTGTTCGTTCGAAGCCGGCATCGTCCGAGATCGATGACCCCCTATGATCGACTCGAGATGAGTTTTCGCTCAAGCGAACCCCCGCGTCCGCGTGTCTTGCTCCAGGAATCCCCGACACCCCGAGGCTATGATCGATGACCGTTAAAAGCCGCGTTTAATTGTAAAGTCCGTGCTCTTCGTCGAACCCGTTAACATAATCTCGTCCAAGATATTGTTCTTAGGCCCGTTATCCGTTAAATACATAATTGTAAGAAATAATTATTATGCGCGCCTCTACCTGTTCAAATACGTAATTATGGGATACCATTGCAGACCATTGCAGTATTTGTAAAATCCATAACTACAAGTAACGTTAAACCGTAATTATAAAGAAATACAATAAAGGCCCGATTGTTGTCAACTTCCGTCCTACTTAATACACCCCACGGAACCCTACCCGGACTCGAGCTCCTTATCCCTGTCCGGGATCTACCCGTTACAAGTCTATTAATTATCGTTTAAATATTATGCAAATATTATTCTCTTGTTGATTTATACACATAGTTCTATGGTACTAATAAAGTAGTAAATTCAACTTAATAACATTATTGTTCTTTTATATATATATAATAATCCTTAATGTTTAATATTCTTTGGATAAGTATTCTTTACAACTTCCTAAAGAGAATTTTTATAACTTTTATTATACTAATTTTTTTTTTTTTTTATATGTATTTAAAAAATAAACATAGTCTTTATTTGTTTCACTTTATTAATCTGTAGATCTGTATCATTCGAAAAAATTTTTTCTTTTTCTAACTATATTTTTTGTTGCGTTAAGTAAAAGAAAATGCGCTTGAACATTTGAATTTATTCAATATAATTAAAATCTTATTAAAATAATAGGATACGTGAGAAGTATTTAAACTTATAGATGCAATCTCTATACTAAGAAATGCAATTTTAAAAGGTACTTTGGAAATAGATAATTTTGAATTATTCCATAAGCTTTGACAAGCTTCAAGTAGGATTACTGCTTTACCGACTGCACTATAAACAATAAAATTTTTAAATTTTATTTACTATAATAAATAAAAGTATTTCAATGTGCACAAAACATAAAACTATTAATATTTCTATCGCGGATTGATAGCACGGAAAAGCATGACATAGTAGAATTAAAATTATAAAAGAAAAGAATAAAATTAAAAAGTCTTATTCATAATTAATAAAGTTATAAATATAATTGTACAATTTTTTTTTTAAACATTTTTACAATTACTCTAGAAATAATAAAAGGTATAATTGAGATGCTAATTTATAATCATACATTAAAGCAACGTAAAGAATAGATCAATGCCATTTATTTGTAATATTTTAAAGTATTTGAAAATTAGGCTAATTTATTCAGCATTTAGTGCATGAGATAGTTTATCAGTATCATAGGTAGGACTTGTGAACCCCATCTTTGTAAAGCAGCATTAAACAATATGCTTACGAATGTTTGTCCATAAAGTTTTTAGCTTATCAAAATTACAGTAAAGATTAAGTAAAGATTTAAATAAAAAAAAAAAAAAAAAAAAAAAAAAATAAAAAAAAACTTGTCTAGAAAACTAGACAAAAGAAAGAAGAAAAGATTTCGAAGAAAGTTGGTATTTTTCGGCATACGGATCACAAACAACACATGTTCACTTTGTCAAAATATAAAACATTAGTGAATTGTCAGTCTGCAGTATTTTATATTTGTGTATCGTCCGTGTTATCCAGCACGGCACCACTATATGCAAGATCCCAATAATGCTCAACTTGATGCTTCTTGAAATGTTCACGAGCCATTTTTTCTATAGGGCAAATCTTAAATTTGATGTCACCAAAATGCCTGTGCTTGCTGGTCCCCTCCCACACAAGGACACACTTGTTTGGAACATCGTTACCATCCATGTCTTTCACCTGATCCTCCTCCCATTTGATACGGTGCTGCATGAGCCGCTTGTATTTGCCGATTTGTTTGTTACCCCCCTCAACGACAACGACGTTACAGTCGCGAAACAGCATGACACAGCCAGTCAGGTAGAGTTGTTTGGCATTAGTTTCTACTTTGAATTTTTTAGAAGCGTTGTTGATCAAATCACGTATTCTATTGCAACAAAATTACTTACTCTTAACAACCAAAATATAAATAAATAAATAAATAAATAAATAAATAAATAAACACATAAATGAATAAATGAATTAATGAATTAATGAATTAATTATTAATTAAGAAAGTAATCAAGTTTCAAAATTAATCTAATTATAATTGTAATTCTTACGCCTTGCGCAATTAATTCCAATGAAAATAAAATGACAAGCGAACCTGAAAACAGCGACGCAAACTCCTAAGCTCGTATCCTCTCTGATCTTTCTCGCCTTCTTTTCACGCCTTTGGTCAGCAGTAAGTCTCCTTGCCGCGTTCGCATCCTCGTGAGCCTTTAGTCTTTTGGCCATCTGTTGTCGCACGTGAGCTTCGATTTTCGTCGGATCCTGCACGGCCTCGGTGCCAAGGACCCTCATTAAATTAGAGATACGCAGTTTCGGCTCTGGCGGTGGCTCGAGCCCCAGCCGGATTTTTTCTTGCTCCTCTTTCCAAGCTTCCCGCCGATTCTGACGACGTAACTTTTTCCTCTCCTTATGCGTTAAGAATACAGGCATATAAACTGGCTTCAGTGGCTCCGCTAAAAATTCAATATTTTAATTATTTATATTATACGTAATTTTTATTCAAATCGTTAAATTTTTTTTTTTTTTTTTTTTTTTTTTACTTACTCGGGGGCCTCATTTGCGCCGGATGCTCTACTAAATTTGTTATAGTAGAATCGCTCACGTTTAAAATTACAGAATCCCACCACTCGACATTTGGTACATCTTCGTTAAGAGCTTCCGTTTTTGGTGCAATTAAAGCTAATTTAGTAGCTGAGCTAATGCCCGTTTTTCGAGCGATTTGACTAATTTCGTTTTGCAGCTTTTCCAGCTGCGCTTTCATACGAATCCTCTCTGCCATTTGCATGAATTTACCTGGCTCGTGGAACTTTAAGGCTCGTTTTCCTCTCACTGCAGATTTCACACCTAAAAAATTATTTTTACTTGAAAAATTTATGTCCACTAATTGGAAACATGTCGTTTTATAACATCTTAAAGTTGAAATAGATAGTTGTTTATATGTCGATACTACTTTCTTTGTTAGAATACAGAGATAAAATAAATAAAATTATTTACCTATGCGATTATCAAAGAAATGCGTTTCTTGAAAGTCTTCGGGTCCTTTCGAATCTTGCATTTGAGCCTTAAATTCTTCTCTTTTTTTAGCTCGAATATTAGCTTTCAAGGTTGGAACAACTTGAGTAAGTTGAACCTCCTTGCCAGTTATATCAACCGTTCTTCCAGATTCATCAAGAATAAGAGGTCTTGGCTTATCAATATTCTGTACACTTCCTAACAGTCCAGACTTCAATTTATTTTGTATTTGTGCTTGTAAGGCAGCTATTTTTCTAGCTTTGTCAGAATCAGTTTTACTAAGAAAACCTTGGTTATAAACCGAGCCCATTGTTGTCAGCGTATCTTTATTTCTTAAAAGTGGTCTAACTGTGTCCATATCTTCAGGTCGTACCCTCATAGCTCTTTTCCTTTCCTCAATTTCCTTTTGTGCATTCGCCATGATATGACTAATCTAATGTCAAAAATTAAAATTAAGAGCATAAAACAGCAATTAACGTTATAATAAGCATTTAAACAAAATTATACTATTATATTATATCATTATACCTTATCTTTCGAAAGTGTAGAATCACTAGATTTATCGTGCTTAGAATCTTCATCTTTAAGTTTCGCTCTCTTAGAATCTCTATCCCTATCTTTATCCCTATCATCGCCATGTGATCGTTTTTTTGATTTATGTGCAGACCTAATGTCATCGTAAACTATAAATATTTTTTCTGCTACCTTTGCAGCTTTTTTATCTTCAAGCAGAGCTGATAGTTTATCTATAATAACAATATATAAATAATTAAATAATCAAGCTGAAAAGTATTAAATAAAAAATTTAAGTTAATAAATTACCTAAATTACACATTAAAATATATATTATTAAAATATATACTATTATTAATGTATATTTAACTATCAATTCATATGAAATAAAATTTTATAATTCATAAGCATGTACGTAAGTTTTATTCTTACCATTTTAGAATGCTTTAGATTTATCCTTATAAATACTTTATGAAATATTGAAAGATTTTTAGTATTTATTAGTTTTAAGGATTTTGTTTATTAATATTAATTAATATATAATACAGTATTTAAATTTAAATAAATAATTATACTAATGCAATAAACATTTATATGGTTTAAAAAAGAATATAAGACAATAAAAAAAAATATATATATATACAGTGAATGTTAATAAGATTTTTATTTTAAGCATATATATGTTTTAAATTGTAAAAAACAATTTTATAAAATGTTCAAAGCTGAATAAATAAAAAAGATCATTCACAGAAAATCTTTGAATGTGTGAAAAACGTACCTGCAGTTTTACGTCTATCGTAACCAGAGGCGATGCAATTCAATGCTGTGGTTACTATTGAAGACTCGGTAAATCCCAAAAATTTGCTAACTGTCCTTTCAATCTGCGGCTTCAACTCATCGATTTCCTTGCGCGACAAGTACGACATAATCGCTTTAATATGAAAAAAATCACGAAAAACAATAACAAATTTGACTTTATTAATATTGAATATACAAATTAACCTCAAACTTTAGAGGTTATAATAGGAATCACCTATTATGGTTATGATATTCTCGTGAGATGAGTTTCAATGTATCATCGGTTCTCAAGAATCCTTATTTTTATAACGTCGAAAGCATCTCCGTTGATCTATTTAGTTTCATTTTTAATTTTTAAGAAAACTATTTAAATTCTAACACAAACGTATGTACTGAGGATACACGATCTTATATTGCCAAAGTCGTGAATTCTAAAATTGTACGATAGAGGCGCTTTTACATTACTCCGACTAACCCTTTCTATTATTAAGCGGTTATAGTGAATTTAGTGGTTAGATGACCCCATGGTCCCATACGTTTACAAACAAACAAAATTATAGCACAAGGCACTTATGCTCCCTTATAAATTATGTATTAAAAAAAATACAAATGTCATATATTAGTATCATTGTTATTAAAATTGGCTACTGACGGAATTCGAGAATTTATTTAAATACTTGATTATTTTGTATTCAACCATTGTATACGAAATTTTTCGTAACGAATCATTGGTTTTTTACTTAAAATTAACAACTCTATACTTTTTGTTAACTACTAAATTAACTTTAATTTAAAATATTAATTTAAATAAACTTATGGCGTTATAAGTGATGTATTATACAATTTGAGGAAAAAATGATCTTGAAATACGTTTTAAATATTATTAAATATTATTTTCCATTTTTAAGCTAAAAGTTTTTATACAACAGTAACATTAAATATATATACTGAAATCTATAAATAAACGTACTCGAAACTATATTTCAATATTTAATTTTATGATTGCCTTAGAATTAAATTACATCGATGAGAACAGAATTTATTGATGGTAATCCATTTATATATATAATAAGTCATTAACTTTAAATATATCGATCGTATTTATATGTCCGCTTAAATGATGCGATTCACACTAATCTGTATTAAGCATGAGCGAAACGCCTTGGAGGATCCAATGCGATGAGTGTTCCGAAGTACCAAGATCCGCTTCAAATACCAAGCCGACACCCATAGCATTTCGTCGGTTAGATGTTACGTAAACAGGCGTTTTCAGCGTGTTCTAAAACGATTAAAATATTTGAAATTATTTAATTTCAATGAATAGAATTTAATTGTATCTATCCATTATAACGAATAAAGGTTATTATTTTTATATTTTTCTTCGATATTTTTTTCACACATGGTGGAACTTCTCGATTAGCACGGTATTTAATAATATTTATATCCACTATAGTATAATAACAATTAATATCACAAATAACAATTTTAGTTAATGCGTAAAAGCGGATTATTTGTATAAGAAGTAAATTATTATTATTATTATTATTATTATTATTATTATTATTATTGTTGTTTTTTTTACTAAAAGTTTTAATCGATGAGATTCGATCGGAATGACGATAAGAATCGGTAATTCTTCCACTAAAACTTTTGGTGCAGATCGTTTGAGGCATTTATTTTCCATGTCCCACTGAGCTCCTTCTAAATACAATCCTTCCACGTAACAACCCTAATAAATATATATATATATATATAAATATGTATATTTAAAATTATAGATTGTCCATTGAAAAGATATTAAATTTTTCATCGAATTTATTCATCACAAAAAAGTAAGAAAATAAGCATAAAGGCAATAACCTCCTCTAATCGATCTTCGATTTCCTCGGCTTGGGTAAATTCTGAAACTGTTGTGTACATTACCGAATGATCTAGAGGCCAATTATTTTTACGACAAGCCATTTGAATAAGGGCCGCCAAATAAGTTTCCGGACAATGAAGTCCTGATAACCACATTACAATGGGTTCGTTAAATGCGGCCTAAGAAACAAAACATATTCTTATACACATTTCCTTTACTTCTATTGTATTTTATATGCTTCTAATTAATATTTATGCAAATCGAATTCTATTGTAATATTGCAGTATTAATTTCAGATATAGTAAATAGATAGAGTAAATAACTTTCTCGCTAAGTAACTTATTTTAATATATATTTCTAAGTACCCATTGAGAGTATTGAGTGATCCGCTTCTCAAAGTGTTCCATCCAACTTGATAAATTTTTTCGAGTAGCAGGGGCTAACTTTGCCCATTCTTGTGGTAGAGCTCCGTTAAAAAGAGCGATTGATATGCTTTCTAAAACAGCATCCATTCCTATTTCTCCTATAAGTGCCTGAAAGCAAAAAATGAATTACAACTTCCTTACAGAAACCATTAGGATCTATTATTTTTACTATTATATATTTAATTTTAAGCATTTTTGGCATTCAACGTGATAATCGATGTTCTTTATGCATTAAATGAAAAAATTATCAATTTTTTTTTTATTAAAATGTTTTTTTTTATTTATTATAATTTTTAAATTTTTTTAATTTATAATTTTTTAATTTTTATTATAATTATTTAGGATTGTTATTAAAAGTAGTATTATCGTTTTTACGAACATTTATTAATCTAGAATTCAACATGTTTGTAAAACGATTTGAAATTATTATAATTATAATAATAACATAATGCAACAGTGATAAGACGTTCAGAAATCGTGATAAACCCTTTTACCGAGATCTAAAGCTAGATCTAAAGCTAGATCTAAAGCTTGAATCTAAATAACACGAGCATGTAATTGAATAAAAGAAAAGCCATCTTCGAAAAGATCAGAAGATTTATTTATTGGAATTGATCTTGGATCAATTATGTGCCTTAAGTGCTTTCGAAACGTCATGGTCGCAATATTGCTGACTGTTTCTTACTAAATGCGGCGCACCCCCGCTACGTCAAAGTTATTTAAGAGCTTGTCAGAAGAAGTTTTATTCCGGAACATGGCAAGCATAACATGATTATAATTTAAATAAAAATATCTATTTAATATTCAATACCATAATTACCCGCGTTCCCAATTTTAAATTTATAAAATTGCTACTGCACACATAGCACAATGAAATACAGTTTATTGCAGCATACCTTTCTTAATTTTTCTAACGTCGTCGTCATTATCCTAATTAATTTATTGAATCTTTCCAATTCTTGAAATAATACAATCGTTGTTGGTGTCACTGATAAACCGAAACTTCTTTTGATTTTTATCAAATCATATTCTGGTGGAAGTTTGCTGAGGATTTCCTTTGCTACATTATCAATAAATTCTTCTCTGCTTATTCCTCCTCCACTGACAGCTGCATGAAAAAGAGGAAAAAACTTTTTTTTGATTACATCTAAACCCAGTATTTGAATTACATACGCAAGCCAATCTATTTTACTCTATTATTTGTATAAAAAAAAAAAAAAAAAAAAACTGAAAGTATATATTGTAACTAAATTTACGTAGATTTCGATTTTTGTATATTTTTGTTAGCTATAGTGTAAAAATAATATAAATTTTTAATTATATTTGTTGCTATATTCGTAGCTACATTTTATACATGATCTTAAATAATATTGAAGTACGCATATTATTATTATTATTATTATTATTATTATTATTATTATTATTATTATTATTATTCCCATCCGTAGTCTGCACCTTGTCGAAGATCGACTGCTTGCAGTCGATCGGGTGATGGGCTTAAGGGAGTGGAACCCGAGAATGAGTGGCAGTGTGAGTGGGTGAAATATTTGTAAGAGAGGCCGCTGTATGAATGATTCGAGAACCTTCGAAATAGGGTTTTCTCGATGAGTGAGTACGCGCACGGAGCGGATATCGAGGCCGCGGGCCCTATAAATGGGTCTTCGCCGGCTATATAGAGATGTAGGTGGACGAGCTCCTCGTGGGCCCTATAAACGGGTATCTTGCGAGGAAGGAGACCACCCGCGGAGCGCTGGCCAAGGAAACCCCGCGGAAAAAAAATAAAGGGGTATAGCCATGGCCGTTTGAGTGCAGGTGAATGAGGGAACCCTATAAACGGGCTATTCCCGAGCAAATGAGGGCATTCTGAGCTGCCAAAAGGAGATCCTGGGTGGGGAGGCGCATCCGAGGCTGCGTGCCAAGGAGACCCGAACCATCTTTGGCTCCCGCTGGAGGCAAGACGGGAGGCAGGACCGTAGCCTGGTCCGGTCAATCGGCTTCGGGGTGAGTGCGGTCTGGTGCGTGACGTCCCCCGGAAGATCTCCAGAAAAAAAGAGTGTCTTTGTTGGGGCACAAAACTCGAGAGAGACGAAGGGGGAATAGCGTACCAGGGTGTGCTATATCCCTACGTGATGGCCCGATCTAGGATAACCCCCCTTCAGGCATGTGTTAGGGGGCTATTCTGGTGAGCTTCACCATGGAGTTTGTCCATGGAGGCCGGTCACACGTAGGGACGAATAAAAAACTAAAATTCATGGAGCTTACCAAACAACAGGGGGAAGGAAAGAGAAAGAAGGATGGGGAAGGGAACACGGCGGTTCCAATCCCTGAAACGGTGATAGAGATGGAGACGGAGATCCCATCCGTGACCGGAACGACACCCGAAAGTGCCGACACCGCGTATGGAAATATTTTTGCCTCCATAAAGGACATCATAATGGAGATGATGGAGGCGCTAAAGCGCCAGCCAAATATCTCCAAAGTCATCAAAGAGGGCCTTCCTGTACTACAGGGGAAGATAGAGGCCCTCGAGGAACAGGAGAGAAGGGAGCGGCGAGGGATCCGGAGGAAGGTGGCGCCTCCTCTCCTGAAACCACAGACAACGGCCGGTAAAAGGCCACCACCGGCAACACCACCAGAGGCCCAAGCGGGCAAGAAAAAGAAGAAAAGGAAGAAGGAGGCAGCGGTAGCATCGCAAACGCTTCCTCCAACCACCAGCGTGGGGAAGAGCCCGACTGGCGCGGAGTGGAGGAGAGTCCCCACGCGAGAGGAAAAACGAGAGAACCGCCAAAAGACGGTAAGAGACAGGGTAAAGGGGACCCCTACAAAAAAGACCGCTCCCAGTAAAAGAGGGAAGGTGAAGCCAGAGGCCATCGTCCTTAAGCCAGCGGAGGGCAAGACCTACGCGGATATCCTGAGCGGAATCCGACATCAGGTCAGTCCCTCCGAGCACGGGCTCTCGATCAAGGGCATCCGCAAAACCCAAAAGGGGGATGTCCTCATCGAGATTAGAAAATCATCGTCGGCCGAGTGCAAGGAGGGCTTTGCCGATGCCTTGAAGAAGGCCGTCGGAGCCAGCGCAACACTCCACACTCTGATCCCCAGGAGTACACTGGAGATCAGGGACGTGGACGAGTGCGCAACGACCGAGAGGTCAGAGGCGCCCTCCTTGCGATCCTGCAGGAATACACTGGTCCTCTAGAGGTGCGACTCACAGGAGCCAACAAAGCCGGTAAACGGCTGGAGATCGTGACCGTCACAGAGGAGGCCAGTAAAAAGCTACTGGAGGTGGGCAGGGTCCCAGTAGGGTGGGTCTACTGCGGCATAAGACCACGGGTCCAAGTCGAGCGATGCTTTAAGTGTCTCGGCTATGGACACCGGGGTACGAGCTGCAGGGGCCCAGACAGGAGTACGACCTGTTTCCGGTGTGGGGAACAGGGTCACAAGGGGGCCGGATGTAAGGCCGAGCCCAAGTGCTTCCTGTGCTCGGGGACCTATCCCGCGGCAGTACACCATGTCGCGGGGTCAGGAGCCTGTGCGGTTTTCCGCGAGGCTCTAGCCAAGTGCCGCCGAAGTGGCTAATGTCCTGCAGGCCAACTTGCATAGAAGCCGGACGGCGCAGGATCTGCTCGCCCAGGTCCACCTCGAGCTGCGCGCTGATATTGTTCTTATCAGTGAGCAGCATCGGGAGGGGCCTGCGGGGGGGTGGTATCGTGACATCACCGGTACCGCTGCGATCTGGATCCCCAGCCCGTACTGCTTCCAAGCAGAGTGCCATGGAGCTGGTAGCGGCTTCGTTTGGGTGAGGAGCAGGGGCGTATATTACGTCAGCTGTTACCTCACTCCAAACGAGGTCATCGATGGGTTCCAAGTTAAATTGGATGCCCTCGAGGATGCTATCAGGGACATGGAGGGTGAGCTGGTAGTGGCCGGGGACTTTAACAGCAAGGCTGTAGATTGGGGTGAACCTGTGACCGACTCCAGGGGAAGGCGAGTCCTGGACATGGTATCCAGGACAAGACTGGTAATTTTAAATACCGGTTCAACGGCGACCTTCCGGAGGCCCGGTTACAGGCAGACCATCCCCGACGTCTCCTTTTCGACGGAATGTCTGGCCGCGAAGGTGCGGGACCAGTACATCACGTTTCGCGTTCGTGATGACCGGCCGGTCGGGACGGCGATCGTACGCCGTCCTTCCAGATGGCTCGTTGCGAGGATGGACGACGCCTTGTTTTCCCGTGCCCTAGAACGCGGACAGCGAACCCTGGACGGGGCTTCAAGGAGCGGAACGTCCTCCAAGCAAGCGGAAGCGGTGTCAGGCGCAATTATGCGCTTGATTCGCCAAGCTTGTAAGGAGGCGATACCGAGGATGTCGGCGAGAAAAACACGCCGTCCGGTTTATTGGTGGACCAGCGAGATCGCGGAAATGAGGCGGAAGTGCCTTCGGCTACGACGAGTAGCCCAAAGGGCCCGACGCCTCGACCGCGACAACTCTCCGATGATCGTCGAGCATCTGGTGGCGAGAAGAGCCCTCAAGAGAGCCATCAAGGCGAGTAAAAGCCGATGCTGGAAGAAGCTGGGGGAAGATCTCAACAGAGATCCGTGGGGATTGGGCTATAAAGTCATCACCCGCAAATTGGGGGCGTTCGCCAAGGGCGCACCCATGAGCGAGGTGGTGATGGACGGGATCGTCCATGCCCTCTTCCCCACACATCCCGTTCGAAGGGATGAGCCCCCGGTGCCATCGGGTCCTGAGGCTCCGCCGTTTACAATGGCGGAGCTAGAGAGCGCGGTAAGCTCTATGAGGAGCCGTAAGGCACCAGGTCCCGATGGCCTTCCGGCAGAGGTGATGAAAGCGGTGGCCAGGAGTCATCCACAGCTCTTGCTCACCATGTACAACTCGTGCCTTCGAGCGGGAGTTTTTTACTTCCCGTTGGAAGGGGGCGAGACTTGTGCTGGTGAGCAAGGGCAAGGGATCGTGGGACGCTCCGTCGTCGTATAGACCCCTGTGCATGCTGGACACCGCCGGGAAGCTCCTGGAAAAGCTGGTGAGACCCCGTCTTCAGGCGGCGCTTTTAACATCTGGCGGCCTCTCCGAGAGTCAATACGGCTTCCGGAGAGGTAGGTCAACCATCGACGCTATCCAGAGAGTAGTGGAGGCGGCCAGGAGCACGGAAAGGGGAAACCATTTCTCCCGACCGATATGTCTCCTGGTGACATTGGATGTCCGAAACGCCTTCAACTCGGTAAGGTGGACAGATATGCTCGGGGCAATGGATCGGGACTTCGGGGTGCCCCAGTATCTCTTGCAGATTATTGGGGATTACCTTCGGGACCGGTTCATTGTATACGAGACGGCGGAGGGCTCAAAAAAGAGGGCACTGACGTGTGGTGCGGCCCAAGGCTCCATCTTAGGACCCGATCTATGGAATATTTCCTACGACGGGATCCTGAGATTGGAAATGCCTGAAGGCTGCTCTCTGATCGGGTACGCGGATGACGTGGCAGCCATCATTACAGCCCGTAATATGGTCCTGGCACAGACGCGACTCGACCAGACCATGCGGAGAATTCGCCACTGGATGGACGATCATGGGCTGGAACTGGCGGAGGCCAAAACCGAGATTGTGCTCCTTACGAAGAAGCGCGTACCCAGAGTGCAGCCGCTTATTATCGGAGAGGAGTTGGTTCAGACCAAAGCAGCCGTGAAGTACCTGGGGGTGACGCTAGATACGAAGCTCACCTTCGGGGAACATATTCGGAGGGTGGCGGATAAGGCGTCACGGGTAGTGACTTCCCTGTGCAGGATCATGGCCAACGTAAGTGGGCCACGTCCCTGTATCAGGCGGTTGCTGCTCCGTGTCGCTGAGTCCGTCATGCTTTACGGTGCAGAGGTTTGGGCCGACGCGCTTCGGTACAATATGTACCGGAGACGTATGGCGGCTGTGCAACGGAGATGCGCACTTCGTGTAGCGTGCTCGTATCGCACGGTCTCGGAGGCGGCCTCGCTAGTGGTCGCTGGGGTAATTCCCATCGACCTCTTAGCCCAGGAGAGGAAGCTGGTCCACCAAGCAAGGGGGACACTCGACCGTGGTGAGGCCAAGGTGCGAGCCAGGGAGATATCCCTGGCTAACTGGCAGGATAGATGGGAACAGGATACGCGCGGAAGGTGGACCGCCAGACTAATCAGTCAGGTGGCCCCGTGGATCGGCCGACAGCATGGTGAGGTGAACTATTACCTCACCCAGCTGTTGACCGGCCATGGGTACTTCCGTGCGTACCTCCACCGTATGGGTAAGGTGGCGGATCCCCGATGCGTGCATTGCGGATCCGCCGTGGACGACGCCTTGCACACATTTTTTGCGTGCGAATACTGGGGGCGACAGAGGGAAGCGTTGGAGGGCGATGTCGGAAGGGTCACTCCTGAAGGCATCGTCCCTCTGATGCTCGCTAGTCAGGAGAACTGGGGAAGGGTCGCTACGGTAAGGGGGGAAAGCGTAGAGGGTGCCTCGAAGGCATAGTTTCTGGTTCCCTCCCCGAAGTAATGCTTAACGGCGGTACCGGGGAGGATATAAGAACCAGGAACGAGGAGGTCTCCTCGACGAACTCGCATCGTCCCCGCCCTGTGGTTTTCACTACAGGGCGCGAGCGGCGGGAGTGCGCTGAGGGGGTGAGGTTTTAGTGGGTATACCGGCATCTTCAATGCCGGGGAGTCCCACATACCGGGGACCCGGGTCCCTGATGGTCTTTAAAAGACTTCCTCCCTCCTTAAAAAAAAAAAAAACATTATTATTATTATTATTATTATTATTATTATTCGTGCTCGAATTCTCTATAGTTTGAAACAATGATTTATTTACCTAAATTATAATGGATTTATTTAAACGTCTGTAAAAAAAAGAAGAAAGCAGTAAAAATTAAATTTTATTATAATGAAAATTCCTGTAAACGTTTACCAAAAATGATAAAATAATAATTTGACAATAAAGTGAAACGTTTTACCGGTTTGAGGCTGTAATTGTATAAGATGGGACCAAATTTCTTTCGTAGCCTGTGTGAAATAGCCGATTTCAGCATTCGGATGCAAGCCAAAGACCTCCGGTGTATTCACTAGCGGCAATTCTTCAATGAACTTCATGTAGCTCTTGTAATCGCCCTTCATTGGTATTACATAGTCAACCATTTCATCTTGATAAAAGTGAAAGGGTTGAAAGGCATCGAATAAAAAGTCGCCGAAGTATTCATTCATGTAGACCTTACAGACGCGTCGATCGTAATTATCAATAACTCGGCCACCGTACATTACCTACATATACACGTAAATTTCTGATTTTTATTTACTTATCAGTATTTTAAAAAAAAAAAAATTAGAATATCTATATAACGCGTAATATGCCTTGCCTCGCCTATTAAATATTTTAAACTGTTCCAAGGAATTCTTGTTTCTCCTGTACGCAGATTTTTAGTTAAATACGTATTGAGTATTGTAGTACAAACGTTAAAATCTGATTCGTTGAAATCGTAATTTATATTCCATCCGATTTTATCATATTTTCTCCTTTCCTGTTTTTAAAAAAATTGAGAAATCAAATAGATGGTATGGATTTATACGTGCATACTTGTATTCACAGGCATAAAAGTATTAATATATATATATATATAGTAATAATAATAATAATAATAATATTTACTTGAACCACTGCATGATAAAAGGCCAAAACGTAAATGAGATCTTTGTAAACCGTGTGTTGACAATTTTCCAAGGTTTCATTGGACATTTTAAAATATGTATTTTTCAAGTTTAACTTGAGACCGTTCGGAGGCTCGGTTACAACTGAAATTATAAAATTTATGCTTTAAAACATTCCAATTTAAATACTACAACGTATATGAACTTTTGCGCGTGTCTTATGCTTTAAATGATAATTAATTTAACAAAGTTACGAAATCTTTTGACAAAAACCTTTGAGTGATTGTTGTAATATTCCTATCGGGAATTTTGGATCAGGATCCGTAGTTAGCCATAATCTGAAATCCGCATGAGGAATTCCTATATTTTCCAAAGACTTTTCCAATTCTCTCGTGAATTTTAGCAACAGATGACAATTTTGTAATAACAACCACTGTCCTCTAGTCACAGCATTTTCCAATAGCTCTAATGCCAACTGAAAGTCGATTTTAAATATTGATAAAAATCCAAGTAATACTACATACAACATTAGTTTAATTAATTGCGTTTAGTACTGTGGGAGAGTTGTTTAAAAAACACGCGCACACGCGCGCTTACAATGAAAATGTAAAAAAAGCATCTGTATTTAAATTGACTGTTTAAGATTGAGGATCGACCGTAGCATGCTTTATCCTGATACGATAAAATTGATAAAATTATATTTGCAATACCTCCTCTTGGCCCTGTCCTAATGATAAGTTTCTAAACTTTCCAGCGCCGCATCCATACTTTTCGGCGAGTAAGATCAACTCATTGGTGGGATCGGAACCAGGACTAAGCACGAAAACAACGGGCATTGTCGGGGAGCTTTGCTTGAATATAGCGTCGAAACTGATGTTGGGAGGCGTGATGTACTCCTCGCCCATTTCATAGCTAATGTAGATAACTATCGCCCGATAAATCCGATCGACCCTGAAGCAGCGCAGTAACATTAAGCTTTCGAAAGTCGTGAGTTTCGAGGCGTATTTGCACGGCGGATCGTACGACTCTGGACTCTCGGCATCGAACCACTGTTACAACACAATACACAACAAAAACTTAATACCTTTAACGGAACGGTATAGTTATTTAAGGAATTGTTATTATTCACGTGTTTCCATTCCTGCTCTTGAGACTCGACCTCGTCCGGTAAATTGCCAAACTTCTCGGGGAATTCATTGGCTAGCTTCAATATGTCCTCCCAGCCGACAATGGAGAGCCACTCGTCCGCGGGATTGGCCCTGCTCGCCCTTTCCAACGACACGTTACCCTTAATGAAGAAGTCCAACTGATTCTGGCTGACGTGGCCCAGATCCTGCTCTATCCGCGTACAAATTTGAAAGGAAAACAGGAGCTTGTGCTTCTCGAAAATACCCGTGCACCCGTAGTCGTAAACGGTTTTCGTCAATGTTTTTATAATGTTTACGAGTCGCTTGCTCAATATCGCATCGGGTAACGCTTTCTTCAGCGACTGCACGAACACCTGTCAGTCAGGAAATATCCAATTGCATCAATTGTATTATTTAGATTTTTCGTACTTCTGTTCGGCGGTTAAGAAGCTACTGCCAAGGCTACTAAAGTTACCGATCCTAATTAAAAATAATTTAGTCAAGTTAATCGAACCTGCAGGTAACTGGTAAGAGAATACTGGTACATGGAGTTGACGATAGCCATGTCGGATAAAACAAAGAATAGAATAGCGCCTCGTTTGGCCGCGGGCCTGTAATCGTTGCGTAATCCGTCGATTTGAGCGGCCGTCACCTCGGCTTCCTGTAGCTTCACGAAAACCTCTTGCGCTATCGACTTGGTATTCTCCAAAGTTTTTATCAGCTCGACGTTATCCAGCATGTTACCCTGATTGCCGGCAATCTCCTTGAGCAAGTTATTTTCCAGCGTCTGTAGGGACGCTTTGTGCGCGCTGGTCTCTTGTATCAGAGCTTCACGCTGCTCTTCGATATCCGGACGTTCGATCCTCACCACCACCGACAACAGTTGTTCCTCCAAGCCCTGTTTGCATAAATAAAATCAACTGTTACAATTTCATTCTTCTTAGCCCGTTTCGATTGTTCGCTTCTTGTAACCTTTCAATGACATTAACAACAACAACAACAACAACAACAACGACAACAACAACGACAACGACAACGACAACGACGACAACAAAATGTCTCTAAAGCTAAAGCGAAACGAAGCACTTAGTTAATAATATCATTTGGTTTGTGAAAGAAATAATTAATCACTTACCGTTGTGGTGACCATAAAATTTATTACTGTCGCCTTTGCATAAATTGCTGGATTTAATGATGGATTCGAATGCTTCGTGACCAAATACATGCGAAAGTGAGGGTCGTATTCGACTTCTTTGTCACCAAGCAAGATAAAGCTTCTCCCAGAAGCAGCTAATTCACAATAAGCATTAATGTTATTTCATAAAGTCTGTCTTTAAAGAATTATTGATTATAAGTACGGTTTGAAAAAACTTAATTCCAAATGTATTTGTAATAATTTCAATATAATTGTACGAATGTAAATGTCTCCATTGATACTTTAATTCAATTGACTCTAATTACTAAAGTATACACATACTTTGAACGTTTCTCATTATGGCATTGTCAAGAATCGGATCGACGTAATCTACATCCTGAAATAATATTGGGAATCCATACTTTATTGCGATCTCAACCTGTTTAATAAAGTCAGAATCGTTAAATGTGAGGATTTTTAAATTGGCCTTTTCCTCTCGCTTCTTAATCCATTTAAATGCTTGCTGTTGCGGATCTATACAAAGTGGAACTTTCGTTGATCTAACTGTCAAAATAGCATTTTGAATTGATAATTCATCCGGTGGCACACCTTCGGAATTCCAACTATTAAGAAAAGCACAATATACGAATCGTTACGAAGAGGGGTTGGCTGGAGGGGGAGGGAGAGAGAGAGAGAGAGAGAGAGAGAGAGAGAGAGACGTAGGGCAGAATCTCTATTAGAAAAAGAAATAGTTGTCGTTACTATTACTAATACTCGCCTACTAATTTCGATGGCAGTAGTAAGTTGATTTTCAATTTTAAAAGGTTTTGAAACGGGAATGTCCTTTTCGTCGACGCTTCCTAGCCAATCCTTATAAAGCATATCTGTGCGAAAATCGAAGGTAAACGGTCCGTTGTAAACTAGAAAACCGGCAGAGAGAAGGCAGTCCCCTACAATTTTCTTCAGTTCGATTTTCAAAACTTCTAAATCTTTTTTCCAGCGTTCATTTTCCGACGATAGGCCGCTAAACGGCAAAGCTTATAATTATGATTAAAGATTATAAATCAAGAATAAATATTGATCCGATTCGTACCCAATTAGCTTATCAGCGGCAATTAGACGCCTTTTAAGCAAATCCGTTTCCTCTTTTATCCTATGCCTATCTTCTATAGCAGTTTCGTACTTTATATTTAAGTTTTCAAGCAGTTTTTCTAATCTCTCGATTTCTTGCTCTTCCTTCTTCAATGCCTTTGACGCTCTATCGGATTCTGCCTCCAGCTCACGAACCCTTTCCATTTTCGGCTTCACCTATTATTCATCAAAAAAAAAAAAAAAAAAAAGAAAAAAGTTTGAACGTGCAATTGTGAAATCTCGATCGGGCAGTCGAACGATTGTTATTATCGTTCGTCATTTGTATGCTCGTAGTCGTAATACGTTCGTACTTCTCGGAACACGGCGCAGTAGCCCAAAACAGCGAGAACGAACTTATAAAGTCCATATCCGGCCAAACTAATGCTTTTCATCTGCTCCATTTTGTCTGATTTTTGCAAGTGGGCTTTGACCATTTGCTGCTGCTTCCAACTTATCTCGTCGCAATTCATTTCTTGAAGAAGCCGTAGAAAATTCTGGTCGCTCATCATGGTTTTAGCACTTTTCCACGATATGTCTTTTATGCCACGAATTATTGCGACGCATTCGCAAACTACTTGTACTGGTTTTGGCGGCGTTGCAAACGATCTGGCATTACATTCACCGTTAATTAGCCCATGCATCAATATATATATATTTACAAAATACATTCCCGAGTTACTTGTGTAGGCTTATGGCCGGGAGGGAATGACAGGAAGGATTTATTTACCGAATTTCCGTGATGTCGGATTTGTCCAGATTGCTTAAAGCGCGTTTGGAATCCTCGAGGGCAGGCTGTGCCTCGGCTAGGGCAATTTTAGCTTCGCTCGATTCCTTGGCTATGATTTTATTCCTCTCCTCGATCTCTTTGCTCTTCTCCTGGCTAATGGCTTTTTTCTGCGTAGCGATTATTGTACTCTCTCTGATTGTTTTAAGAAGATTTTCGCAATTTTTCGTTTGCTGCTTGACCTTCAACTTTTGGACCGCAAGGGTAGCGTTGAGCTTGTCCAGGTTGGCCGAGGCGTCCGCTATTTTCGATAGGCCGCCAGATAAACGGGAACACTACTTATTGAAAATAATCGGTCACTACTTTTTTGCTCATTAGAAACGAGCTTAGAATTACTTCTTAACAATTCCCTAATATTTATCTTATTATAATCTACCTGCTTTTCTATGTAGGCGTGGCGTTTTGTCAGCAAGTCAACGTAAGTCTCTAGAGCATCGAGATAATGCCGAGGTGTTACGTAATTCGGCCGTCGCAATTTATACAGGAAATCATTGGTGTAGCTGCTCGCGGTTGTATGGGCATAGACTGAATGACGTACGACTGAATCCCGATGTACTTCCGGAATATAAGAATTCTAAAGAGCAAATTTTAAAGACAACGGTTATCGACTATAATAATAATAATAATAATGATGATGATAAAATAGAATATGTAAATAACTCGCATCTCTTAGGGTGACATTAGCGACGGCCAATAAAGCTTGCTCTGGCCATGGGAATATCCAATCTATGGTCGTGCAATTAACGAGCCCCGGATAACTTCTGCATCTAGCGCGTAAAATATCACCGGAAGGACTCATAGATAACGCGATACGTAGGTTCTCCATTCCTTTCTTCGTAAAGTATGCCCACACGTTTTCCCTGATTTTAAATATAACTTATTATTATTTTCTGTATTATTGCTGCTCATTGCTGCGTTAAATAGGACATCATAATAATAATAATAATAATAATAATAATAATAATAATAATAATAATAATAATAATAATAATAATAATAATAATAATAATAATAATAATAATAATAATAATAATAATAATAAGGAACTAACTTCGTTACACCGAAATTGGCATCTTTGGCGGCATTTCTGCATGAATTTACGATGCCATCCTTTTCTTCATCAGTGAATAGTGCAGATACAATACCGGTTGTCAAGAGATTATTAATTATCTCTAAAAAGCTTTCGTCCAATACTTGCTCATCGGTAAACAAAAATACCGTTCTCGTGTTTTCAGCTCCGACGCTAATTAGAAGTTTCTTAAAAATAACAATAACAACAACAACAACAATAATATTAATATTAATAGTAATAGTAATAATAATAATAATACAAAAAAAAAATGGCAGACCACTACTTTTAATATTAAAAGTATACAAGTCATAATATGTCCGTAATTTTATAAATAAGATAAATTTAAAATTAATTTCAAAGCTTTTAAATCACATAGAGGAAGAAAAACTTACTTTAATATCTTCTCGAAAGGCGATCTCATCGTATCCACGACTGGGCAAAATTTCGAATACCTCACAATTCGCTGCAAATGTTGCCAATCTTACGACCGATCGACGACCACTGCCACCCACACCAACAATAAGCGCGTGACTACTTTCCATACGTAATATTCTATGTACTCGGGTAAGGTGTTCGAGCGCATCGTTAAACAAAACCATGGTGAGTCTAGTCTTGCTTCGTTCATTGTGTTCCTCGAGAATCTGTACGTGTATTAAAAATATTATCTCACCCATTGTGGATAGCGTTGCAGCCAAAAATAATTTCAGCTTACATTCTTAATTTTTACTAGATATCATTATTTAATATATCATACTAATGACTAATGGGACATAACGTTCAAAGTAAAATTACAAAAAGGTCTCTATTAGGTTTATGGATAAAGATCTTATAACCAAAAAATTACGTTTAAATAAAATATATACGTTATAAGTTAAATAAAAAAAAAAAAAAATACCTCCATAAAAAGATTAAAAATGGCTTCGTAATCAAGTAGATCCTCGTAATACCGTTTCTCACCTTCGTTACAAACATTTCGAAAATCACCGAATAACAATGGGTTTCGTAAAATATAATTAATTAAATCATCGTTGCCCTCCCAAAGCTTGTTAACAGCTTCTTCAATATGATTTTCGACAACTTCTTGATCCTAAAATTTTTGCAAACGTATAGGCTTAAATCATATATTATTACAATCTTTCAATTTTTTATGTATGTACGTGTACATGTACGTATGTATGTATTTATGTATATATGTACGTATGTATATATATATATATATATATATATATGTACGTATGTATGTATGTATATATAAACGATTACATTTCTTGAGATGAGTCGGTCAAAAAATACCCGACAGAATTCATTTCTCCATAGGCGTAAAAACTGTTGGTCCGTTTTGAAGTTAGTTGGATCACTTTGTACTAGACCAGTCATAATTCTTGATAAATCGCGCATGTTGAAGATGTAATGAAATCTCGAAGGGGTTGGCGGTAAGTCCGTAATAATAAGCTTTATAATTACAATTATCAATGTGTCGTTATATTGATCATTATAAATATAAATCGATAAATTATCAACGCTTGACTTACTTTATAAAGTTTCATGGTAATATCAATTATATTGTCAGTGGTCTCTTTTACGACGTCTGGAAATATCTCAAGATGTCCAGACAATATGCTTTTATAAATATAATTAAGCGTTGCATCGGCCGGAAATGTTACATTATAAATGCAGAACATTGAAATAAATCGAGGATCGACGTCGTGCCTTCCTCCTCCAGATTTTCCCATTGCAGCGAGAAAACCTATAAAAACAGCAACTACTGATTATATACTCACAATTACAGACAGAAATTTATATTAAACCAGCAAGAGAACAAACAACAGAACAAATAATATTTATCATTATTTAATTATTATACGGTAATTGTAGATAAAGCTAATACGATGAACTACTTAACTTGAGACGATATATAAATGTCTTTTATATAAATAAATCGCGTACTAGTATCTTTAATATGCTTCCAAATGAAATCTTTCCCACGATCGTGGAATCCTCCTTTCTCGACTAATAATTTTAATAACGCAATCGGTTGCTGGGTCCCGTATGTATCAACCATTGGCATGTTCATGTCGTCAATGAAAATGATCAAACGTTTTCCGACCGGTGGACCATAAATATCCTTGGTTCTTTTCTCTATGGATGATTCGATGCTTCGCTGAACATCGAGTGATGTCGTTCGCGACGAAAAGTTTATTGGCAAAAAATTCTGAAATTAATTTATACATCTGTGTTTAATTTTTATATTCTAATCAACAAAGTCAATTTTATTTAAATTGTATTTTCAAATACTTGTACTCGATCAAAAGTAATAATACAAGTGATTATATTTTTCAAATACTTTCAAGTATGTTTATAAAGAATTAAATAAATCGCCATAATAATTTTTTTCTTATAATCTTATAGATTTTACAACGATTGCAGAATCGCAAAATTAATATCTTTTAATTTTACTTAAATGCGAACTTTATTTTAAATAAAAGATAATCCTAAATACAAGGAAGTCATTATATATTGCAATTGCTTGATATTTTCTCAAGGAAGTACATCGCATTGTGTATAAAAATAGTACAGATAATTATAAATATAATAACGAAGATCTTATTAGCAGAAAAATATGTCAATTAATTAAATATACTTAAAAAATTGTAAAATTTCTCGGCCAATATTTGCAGTTTCAATAAAAATATGAAATTTATCTGGCATTTATTTTACATAACTCTATGGTCGCTCATAACTTCTATATTTATTACATCTGAATAATAAAAAAATCCTCACTCAATAACTAAAATTTATTTAAACTCAGTTTTATTTTTATATTTATTAAAATATTTTGATAGAACTTTTTTCAAAATCTCATAAAACAGCAATTTTTATGTAAAGTAATGTTAGGTATTAATTTTTAAACGTACCAGTTTATTAAAATAGTTATTTGAAACAGTGTATTATCAAGTAAATCTGTGACTATTAAAGGCGAATAAAAGTATCTTTTAATGGGTATAATGACATACAAACTTCTCGGAGTTCAGATTCTTCAGATAATTCATAATGAGAGCACTTTTGGATGTCCCAGTCTCGCCAACCAAAACCAAAGGCTTCTTTTTTCGACTCATCAGGTTGACGTACCAGCTTGCTCGAACTGTATCGATCGTCGGCACTAAAATATCCCTAAAGCTCATCTGTCTGTCGTGAACGTATGCAGGTAGTAATGTTTTCCAAGGAATCCATTGATTCTTCGATACATCAAATAAGTAATCATATAGGCGGGAACAGCCGACGGGAATATATCGACAGGTCGCAGGTTTCTCCTCCGTTTCTTCAGTCTGCATGAGACCTGACACTTTTTTCATGAAATCGTCGAATTCCTGCCGAGACTCAACGGTTATTCCAGCTCCGAAAGACAAATAGCACGTCTGAATGTAAACCGCCTCAACGAGCTCATCTCGAGCAACAATTTTTTCATTTATCAGAGTTTCCTCTTCCTCTGATAATTCGCTACTTTCGTCGCGTAAGAATTCGTCAATGTCTAATTTCGGATAAAGTATATCGAAAGTCACGCAAAACTGTATCACCTATCGAAAAACGAGTTATTGCGATAACCAGTCATTGATAATTATAATATATATATATATATATATTATAAGATGAGGGGTTATTGGGGTTGTTTTTCTCATTACCATATTGAGATCGGTTTGAGCAATAATCATTTTCAATGGATTTCCTTGCTGAAGACCCACAGTCCCTTCAAGTATAAGCTTAATCGCAGTGTTTGTGTATTTTTCGGACAAATTACGTAAGAGCGAATGCTCCGACTTCAAACGACTGTTTATCCATTTATCCATATAAGGTTGAAAACCTAAATTCTTGGGATCAACGTAAACCATACCAGCTCGGGAAACCGTTGCTGGAGATGCATATTGCAAGTCGCCGACCTTAAAAAGAAAAATAAACACGTTTAAGACACGCGTCCTTTTAAGATATCTTATAAAACTCTCTTTCACCTCGAATAATAAGCTACAGTGGGCCTGTAACTTTATTCGTTCTTGATTAGCCAGCGTGAGTATTTTATTGTCATCCATAACGGAATTCATATTTTCGATCCACAACGCGTCGACGTCGCCATCGAACAAAATGTATTTTCTTTCGTCCAAACCAGAGTCCAAGGGCTTGTTTACTTCTCGGAATATATTACTTAAAAGGCCATCGACCCAGTCCCTCGTTGCGTGGTTCAATTCGCCATAAAGCTCTATAACTGTGCAGGCTTTCGGATTTAAAATGTAAAGCTTTGTCGGCCTGTTTAGTATCGTCTGCGCGTCACAAAGTGTCTGGATAACGACAGTTTTACCACCCCCGGTCGGCCCGACAACCATCGTTGAATGGCGCGTCATCATCACTTCGTACACCTGTATCACTTTGTCGATCTTCAATACCAACAACAAACACAAGTATTTTAGTATCATTGGCAATATCAATCTTAAATTCGGGATGGTATTAACCGATGAGAATACGTAACATATAAATAGCTTAACGCTTTTAATATTATTTAATTCTACCAGCCTGTCGGATTTTTATGTATTAATTATTACGTATTAATTTAAAGAATTATAAGCAGCGTCGGGGTTATTGGGGTTATTATCATAAATATTATAAGAAATACCTGTTCGTGTATAAGGATGTATCCCTTTTCGGAGAGTACTTGTTCGACGGCCATTTTGAATTCGGGATAGACGACCCTTGGACAGTCCAGTCCAGGAAACAGATCCTTAATCAGTCCGAGAAAGAGGGGCACATCCTCGAAAATAAATTTCGGCAAATTCATATCTCGAAGTGCGCGCATAAGTACAACATTTTCAGGCAAGTGGCTAGAAGTCCTCTTTAAATGCCCGGCCATGTTTAATACTGATCTCAAAGCTCTAAGGCCAAAGTCGTAATGAGTCTGCTTGCTGAGCTGCTCCTTTGCCAGCACATACAGTACAGTCATTTTTTTAGCAAGAACCTTGGCCGTGAGGAATCCAGCACTAAAGAGCTTAATCTGACAGATGAGCTCATTGTCAGGAACAATGCAGACTACAGGGCGAAAGAGAGCCTTTACGGATTCGGGAAGCTCCGTACGACCTGCGTAGCCAGGATTCATAGTGATGAATATGCCGACCTTGGAATCCAACACGATATCATCGTTTTCGAACTACAACATGTTGAAATAAATAAAAAATCCGTGTGCGTGTGGGTGCGTGCTGGCGCGTTTCTTTATTCACACGTATACGACGATACACTGACAGCGAACGTATACAGTGAATAAAATAAAAAAAAAAAAAAAAACAAGAAAAAAACGAGGCAGCTCACCATGAAGCGGATCGCTTTGATCTGCAAAGCCGATCTAATAGTTTGTAATTGGGTAGATATTACAGAGAGTACGGAGACGTCGATCCTGTTGAATTCGTCGAAACATCCCCAAGCGCCGCATTGCGCGAGTCCGGCAAGAATCTTACCGATCGCAACGTAATCCATACCTTCTCCGCAATTCGTCACTACGCAAAGTAGACCCAAGGCTTTGGCCAAGTCCTTTGTCGTTTCGGTTTTTCCTGTCCCGGCGGGTCCTAATCAAGGAAAAAGCAAAACAATCGTCCCACTTATTTGAAAATATAATCAATACTATCGTAACAACAATAAACGAAATTGTTATCTAACTTCCATACTTGGCTGGTTTTGTTAATCAATAAACTTTTAATTCACAAAGACGTATTTTTTATAAAGAATACTTTTCATTGATAATACGATAATTGATTTTACCGGCTGGAGCACCACCAAGTTGCATGGACAAAGCTTGAGTGATCGTCAGGTAAATACGATCCGTTAAGGGTGTGACGACTAAACGACCATTTAGGCCCATGTATTCGTAGCCGTATTCAAAAGTTCCAGTGCACTGATTCATCCATATATTATCAAGATCATGCATCCAATAGAATCTACAATAAATGATCGAATATAATATAATACTCATTGTATGAAATGCAATACGTTTTAACGGAATATGTTGTAAGAATATGTTGTTACCTAAGTTGACTTTCCCATGCGAATTCCATATCATCCATAATGTTATCTCGAACAAATCCATCAATAATATCACGCGTGTGTACGTCGATCGTTAATACAGTGTCAAGTTTTTTTCTATCATTGTTAGTAAGAGTATCCCCACCCATTATGTTAACGACTTCGTCCAACTGTTGATTAAGTTGTTGCAAATACTAAAACGTCGAAATTGTTAAATATTCTGAATAATTTTTAATAAATTCCTATTGAATGAATGCATAAATAATTATTATTATACTTCTTTCATAGCACGTTTATTTCCGGATGAAATTTTTCTAAAAACATCCTCTACCTCTGCAGTCCACCAAATTTGATTTGATACCAAAATTACCATTCCTTGATATTCTAACATCCAAGTCGTTCTCGTTTTTCGTAGCTATAATTTTTTTTTTTTTTTTTAAAAAAGTTTTTAGTTTGTAATTCAAAATTATATTAAAGTTTATTTACAATATTCTTTGTTTTAAAAGGCTTGTATGAAACGCATGCTTAAAACAAGTAAAAAAAATGCATTTATCGAAATAATAAATAAGACACAAGCAAACTTTTTTTACTTTATTTTAAAAAAAAAATTAATTCACCAATTTAATATCAATATTATAAATTAGTGTTATATTTATATTTAAATATTTATATTTATATTTAATTTATTTAATTTATATTTAAATAAAAACGGTGATAATAATAAAATTATTGTTATAATTGAATCCGATGATAATGCGTAAGATATCATTAGAGTTCCAATACAATTTAAATAATGTGAATAAATAGTTTACGGCACTAACTTTTCCGTATTCAAAAACAGATTTCTTGGTAATATAACGATTAGATCTTTTCATTTCCTCGAGAGCCATGACCATCCACGTTTCGATATTGCCCTCGGTCAAGACTGGAGTCTTAAAATCCATGACCTCGTCCTCGCTCGAGACCAAAGCAGTGGCTACAAATCGATCGTAATTATCGGTAGCGAATTTAAACTTTCCAAGATTATCGTACATTTTGCCGACGTGCTCTTGAATGACGGTAGGGTCTGAGCTCCCAAGGATACTAAGCAATTCGTCATCGCTTATGAAAGAGAAACGTGGAAAAACAGAACGCTTGCTCTTCAGATACTCGCTTAAGGACTTTTGACAATCATCCAGGGACTGTATTAAGGCGTCGAATTCTTCTTTTCGTTCTATCCAATGAAAATTATAGTAATTACAGAAAATTTTAGCACTTAGCTGTACAGTTCACACAAATTATTATTATACTTGAAATTTAAAGACTAATTGTAGGGAGTAGATTATGGTTTAAGTAAAGCAGCAGAAGACATGTATCTATCTGATAATTATTGAAAATTGACTCGCTTTGGAATAAAGTATTGGATCGCATGCAGTAGATAAATTTACAGAATTATCGCGTACTCTCGATAAGACAGCAATCCAATATGTTGGGATTTTTTACGGTATCGACCATTATTCTTCGAAATATTTGATCAACGGTATCGAAGCGCTGAGCCTCTTCGGGCAGTTGCGATCGAATATCACCTCCGATAAATATTCCCTCGAGATACATCCATCGCTTCTGTAATTCTAACCAAACCTCGACTACGTCAGTTATCGTGCGCATTGCCTTTTCCCATTTCTGAACAACGCTGAGAAATGGCCCAATAAATTGTGAGGATGACATACTCTGAATATTTAATGCGTTATCTTCGAGGATCTACAATCAGAACAAATACTTTATTATAGTATTTGAATACAAGGATCGTTTGTTATTATATTTTAAATATAAAGACTATGGTAACAGAAGACGCGTCGATAATAACAATTATTATTAAAAATGTTGTTTTATAAAAGGGCAAATTTTTATTTTAAATATTCAAATAAAGTGCAAGATACCTGTTATTTTTTTATGTTTATGTTTTTTTTTTTTTTTTTACGTATACTGAAATGCTGAATTATTGGTTTATAACAATAATTCATATGTAGCTGTTTGACATTAATATAATAATTAATTGTCACCTGATTGAGTTCATCGACACTGCCAAGCACGTGTCCCCTATCCTCATTTCCCTTCATATGGTGTAGGAGCTTAAAATCCAGTTTTTTCCAAACATCCGCTATTTCGTTAACACCTCGTTCAATGGCTAATTCACGGCTCGCGTTACTTATGATTTGCTCAGCAATTTCTTGATAATGCGACAAATCCATTGCAAACATATTTTCCAACGTGAACCTGTATTTAATTTTGTTTAATTATTGATTATCCATACGTCAACGAAGATATATATATATATATATATATATATATATATACACATGTACGTAAATAATATATTTAAATTATAAAAATAAAAAAAAATTAAAAAAGTGCTAATAATATAAGTAATATTTAATATTGACAAAAGCTACAGATGAAAAAGAAGCATTTGAAAACGTTTTAAAATAATTACATCTTACCGTTCCATTATTGCTATTTAAATATTTTAAATAACGTTATCCCCACTATATATATATATATATATATATATAAATATTTTTTATTAATGTAACACAGTTATTTTTATGTACTACACTTAATTCAAAAATATTGAATAACTTAGTCTTTTATTGTCTTTTTCAGTTCTAATCTAGAAAAGTTTTTCTTTAACACTAAATTTAAAAAAACTGCAGTTATAAATCTTTGATTAATTGTATTATATATTACAGTTATTATTATATATTTTTATACAAAAGTTTATTTTTTAAGTTTATTTACAATATTTACAGTTATTATACAGTTATTGTATTATATATTACAGTATTTAAAATTAAAATATTAATAAAGTTAATTAATTATTAGTATAAGTTATTAGTAAAATTAAATTCATTATCACGAAATCAATTTTTTAGGTATTTTTTACATATTTAATTTAATAAATATTACGTCAGACATAAAGTAATTAATTTATACACAATTCTTATGTGACCAATGCTGTTTTGCTTTTTAATAACTAAAGTAATATATAATTTACAATAATAATAATAATAATAATAATAATATATAAATAACAATTAATAGATTTTAACTAAAGATTTAATATATTATAGTTTTACAATTTTTTAATTATTTATTTGATTACACCTTAATATGTAGCTAATATGTAAAGTAGTTCGATATCGGGATTGAAATAAACATAAAAATAAGTTAATAATCCCCTTATGTGTCAATAACACGTATATCAATAGTAGCTCATTAATCATAATAATTAACTGGTAATTTTCTCTGTATAGTTTTCGTATCGTAAAGAAGCTTCACTTTGACCGCTACAGTCTACTTTTCTTAATACTTAATTACTTAATAGTTATGACACTTTGTCTATATCACTTGATATAATTAATAATATTCTATATGCTACGCACAAAATACTCTCGATTAAAAGTATCCCGTTTTAATCATTGTTCATTTGGCCAACCTGTCAGGTGACATGTCAAAGTGCTTTCCTGTACGGTCCATCAGCTCCTTCCAATGTCTCTCCCTCATGGCCTCATTTTTCAATTCAACGAATAGAGGAACAGAATTCTTGAAGTTTTTCATACTTATTTCTAGGGTTCGAGCAACAGACAAATTTCTTATTGGCGGTGGAAGCTTGCGGAATTCTTTTAAAAAACTTTCCATTCCGCTCATAAGTTCTTGGGGATCGAGGTTTTCCCACAAAGTCTTCGCCCAAGTATCGCGAGCTGATTTCTGATCTTTATACATTTCGAAAACCTTGATCATTGCGTAATAATTATTCTCCACTTCGTAATAATTACTATAATCTGTACCCGGTAGATCGAAGAGTAATTCGGCATTCTTTAAATTCTGCAGCGTAAGACCTAGGTCGCTAAAATGTTTGTCATACTCCTACAGGAATAAAAAAAGAAAAAGAAATTTAAAGGACATGTTTAAATATTATTGAAATTATATTTTATATAATCAAATTTATAAAATGATTCATGTACGAATAAAAGAGTTAGACCAATTTAATAATTAATTGTTTTGATGTAATTACTCGTGAATCTGAAACAGCAATGAAATTCGTACTTTAGTTTAGTTATTACTCAAACTGTCTCCACTAATATTACACCCACGCACCCACGCACACACGCACACACGCACACACACACACACACATATATGTATATATTATACAAAGAAAATAAAAATTTAATTTCTTCGAAATAAAGTTTATGCCGAAAGAAATCTTGGCACATTTTTTTTTGTTGTTGTTGTTTCTTTAAAGTGTATATCAATTGTCATATTCATCATTTTAACTGTATGTGCATAATTTTAAAAATATTTGGAAGGGTTTACTTTTTTAATGGGTGTACCGTACTATTATGGTAAGCAATTGATAAATTTAAAGATTCTTACTTCCATTTTTTTCAGTCCAAGATCCAAATCGTTTCCGCAGCTCGTCGGTCCCTCTTCGTAAAACTTATCGACAAATGTATCGAGAACGATTTTGAAATCTTCGATTTCCTGGATCGTCAGTTCACAAAATTGGTCTTTCGTGCTTTCTAAGCTGCTGAGCCTGTAAAGTGCTCCCAGATACAACGATTGCCATTGCTTTTGTAACGAATGCGACATGAGCTCGTCACTCTCTGCGAACTTGATCTCTTGAGTCCGGAGTAACCGAAACGTTTCCTGAAGAAGGCATTTTTTCGCTTTTCAGCCTAATTCTACATATACAGAAATTTATAGATATTTTAGGATAGAATGTTCTTCACCTACAAAGATCAAACTTTAACTAATAAATAAGTAAACAAATTATTACTTTAGCTTTGCACAATCTCACTCGACAATTTTAATGCAACTTTCACTATTAATAAAAGGCTTTGACTTTTATCTATATAAACTATCTATATAAACTTTTATCTATATATACTGAATTGTATAAAACAAAATTATTGACACTGTTCACGTGATATACTAATCGATGGCATTATTATTAACAAATACGACAACTACTGATGAATGTAACTTTTCACGATTATAATTACTTGTACAAAATATGCATAAATTAAATTTTTTATATGGTTTATTTAATTTCGTAAATGTAAAATAAGATTGAAGACATTGAGTAAACGTAATATATAATTTTCAAAATAAATATCAAAAGGATGCCTGGAGCATTATAAGATCGATACGTAGCAAAAAAAAAAAAAAATTCTCTGCAATACTAGTTGATACAACAAATAATAATTAAAAATATAATTAACTCTATTTGACACGTACGCGATAGTAGCAGTTATTTTTTCAGTTCCTTAGATTATTTCTTTCAGAAATTTTATAACAACAATATAATTAATGGTAGTAATAAATAAAAAACATTATATTATTCAAATAAAAAATTATAGAAATGTTTACGTAAGTAATATATTATTCAAATAAAAGTAAATACCATAGAATTACAATACTTTGCTTCGTTGTATTATTGTAACAAAGCCAATAAAATTAAAATTTACTAAAAATGTAATTATATGCTAAAAATAGGAGTATTAACTAATCGACGACTAATGAAAAGTAACATTCAAGTAAATTCAATCAATACTGATATGTAAAGATAAAAACTTTAAAACCTATAATTCTAGTATCTAATTATCTTGTATCCTATTTAATGAGGGGAAGGTGTAATAAGTATACAATAATCATTTAACAAACTTGGTACTGCAAGTACTTCATTTCAGCTTCAATATTCATACTTTTGACATTACTAATGCATTGCATAATGATTTTGAAGCGTTCTAGGCCAGTCACGACTAGTTCAATTTCACTTCGATAGTCATCAATATTCGATTTTAGGGTGTTCATAGCGTCCAAAGTTTCGCTAAGAAGGTAACCACCTAAAATCTCTTTCAATTCCAATGCATTATCCCTTATATTATTCAGGAGAGGCTTTAGATTAATCCTTGAAATTATTTAATAAATTTCTCAATACTTTTTCTTATAATTCTTAGGCTTATAAATTATTTAAAACGTACGGAATTTATATTGTTATTTTATTGTTATTGTTATTGTTATAAAGTCGAAAGAAGCATAATATATTTTATTGTAATATTATCAAGAAGGAATATTATCATAAATTTCTTTTCAAATCGAATGCATGAATATAAAAATTTAATATAATATAGTCTTAATGTTTTACATAATGACAATTTACGCACTAATTGTTAGAATGTAAATTGGTTTATTAATAGTTTCGTACCTAATACTGGAAACGTCATAGTGATCCAAAGTTTCATTTATCTCTTCTACAATAGAATCATAAAAACTGAATTTATCCATGAATTGTTGTAAGGTAGGCTTCGAATTCACAAATGTTAGGCATAAGTTTTTCTTGTCGACTGTCCACAGATTTTTATATTGCTTCCATTTATATAAATGTCGTCTGCAATCTTGCGTTAATCGATGCGATTTATCTTGAATCATGTATATTAGTTCATTTATTGTCTGAAATATAAAAAATCTCTCTTACTTAATACACGAAGAATCATTTAGTAGGTTATATACATTATTATGTACATTAAGTAAGTACCATTGATTAATTAAAGTATATTTATTAAAGTAATTCTTTATTCTCACTAAATTTTATTTACAATATCAACGATATAAAACTATTTGCAGTATATAACTATTTACGGCATTTAAATTCTATGAAATACCTGAATACTCATTATATCCTCAAAAAAACTGAAAATAGTATATTCTACATCGGAATCGTTTTGGATAGGCTCACAATCAATACAAGTTCCTGCCATCCATCTCGGAAAAATTTTCATTCTCTCCAACAGATCCCTAGTATTACGTAAAACCATTGTATAAATTTCATTTGAAGATGGTCGAATTGCCAATTCCAAGTTGATAATATCCGCATCAATAATGAATATTGGCGTGTTGCCAATTAACATTTTGTTGAAATGCTGCAAATTCTGGATGAAACAGCTGCAACGATTTTTATTATTTAAATCATCTATAATTTAGTGTACGCGAATATAGAAAAAAAATTCTGTTTTCAAATTTTCTAATATTGAATTTGGATTTCTTGTAGATATTATTTGACTTATTTAGGTAGATATTTTAAATTATCAACATAAGCACGAACTATTAATATAAATAGACAATAAAGATTAAATTATCACAATTAAAATATCGATTACGTTATAAAGGCTTGGAAAATCTTCTGCTCGTAATATTCATAATATAGTAGCATAGCCGAGCTACGTCCCGTTGCAGTTCCTTCAACTATACTTTCAAGCTTTGTCAGAGTCGGGCCCATTGATTTATACGCGTTCAACATAATACTTGTTAAGTCAGTCCTTTTCTTCTCAATATCTTCAAAATATGCCTAAAAAATTATATATATATATATATATATGTATATTACTAATTTGTTTTACTAATTTTTTCTTTCGACTGAATGGAAATAGAAAAAAATTTGAAATTTCAAAGTAAAATGGAACTTCTAAACATAAAGATTTTAAATACAATGTAATACGAACACTACAACCCAATAGCTCATAGCCAGGATCCTTTGCATTCTTTTGCGTTGAAAAGAGATTGTATGGAGTCAATACGTTTTCGATTTGGTTGTCGAGGTTGTTTCTAATCTGAACAATTTGCGTTGCGATAGAACTCAAATTTTTCAATAGCTTGCTACATTTTAATGCGTATTCGTTTATATTGAGAGAGCTCCAAATGAATCGTGTTAGGCCTGGCTGAATATGTTTTTCAACATTTTGCAGAATGGTCTTTAATAATGAAATCTAAATTTATAAAAGTATTAACTGATTATTTATTAAATATGCCACAAATATTCGGTAAAAGCTATTTAAATTAATTAAATTATTGTACATGTTTTATGACGGGGACATTCTTCATACACGTACAGCGAAGATTTTATTAGAATTCTCGGCGTACTCAATATTTAATACTATAATTCTATTTAATGATCGTTTTATATATAAACGGGAACGTGAAAATATAAACATAATTGTGACTTTTAAAAATCTTGAGTAAATAAACTACGAATTTACCGAAATGAAAACAAAAATCAAGTAATAAAAAATGTCCACCAATGAAGCAATATCATTAAAAGATATCTTAACCTTGAGTGCATTTCAATTTAACGTGCTATTTAGAGGTCTAAAGAATAATTTACAAATCTTTTAATAACATTGGTTTACATCTTTGATTTTAATAAATTACATGCAATAAACATAAATTATAATGACATAGTAAACAATTTGTAACGATTCGCTCTTAATTAATTTCCTAAAGAAATCATACTGGTGAACGTAAAGAATATTAAGAAAAGATTATTGAAAACATAGAAACAGTAAATCTTACATAAACTAAAAAACACATACAATTTATGTATAAAATAAAAAATTATAAAATAATAAAATATAACGTGACTGTGTCGATCTTAATTAGTTTTTATTATTAGTTTCAAAAACAAAGAAATAACGTAATAAAAATATTAACTATTATTCTTACATTTGGATCATCAAATTTATCTATGATGCTATTATACTGATTAATCATGCTCTCGACTGCGTCATAATTTGAATGGAGCCGAAATTTTTGCAATGCGATCTCTTGAATCGGCAGCGGTAACGTAAATCCTAAAATCTCCAATAATTCAGCCTACGAATAATTAATGATAATCGTTAATTACCGAATAACTCTTTCTTTGATTTAAAATCGTAAGATAAAGACGTTTCTCTTTATATATATATATATATGTATTTATTTATTTTTTATTATTAGCCAATATAATCATGATAATAACCTCGCGTATGCCATCGAATACCTCGTTGTTGAAATTAACAACCAATTTCATCTGATTTTCTAATAAAATTGCACCTCGCACAAGATCTGCATTTTTCGTGATTTGCTGTTGAAATTTTTCAGTGGCCGTAGAACTAGAAGCTTTCGTGGATTTAATAGATTTCCCTGCACCTTTGAGCGCATGCGCCGAAACTCGACGACTCGAATCTGCATTATGAATCGCAATAAAAGTAAAATATTGCTTATTAACTCTTGGTTTATTGTAACAATAATTACTAATTCGCATTATGAAGTAAGTAGTAGTGGTAGTAGTAGTAGTAGCAGTAGTAGCAGTAGTAGCAGTAGTAGCAGTAGTAGCAGTAGTAGCAGTAGTAGCAGTAGTAGCAGTAGTAGCAGTAGTAGTAGTAGTAGTGGTAGTAGTGATAGTAGTAGTGGTAGTAGTAGCAGTATTAGCAGTAGTAGCAGTAGTAGCAGTAGTAGTAGTAAATTGCGTTTACCAATGTTGGACTTATTTGAGATTATAACGCTCATTTTATCATCAGCACGATTGATCGTAGGACTTCCAGTCGTCGAAACGTAATCACCATTTCCGAATTTTTTTGTCGAATGAATTTTAAGTACCCGAGATTGCGCCAAGGGCATATTATCTAACAGGATTAAAAATTTAATGTAAAAATTCATCCGATTTTAATTGAAAACTTAGGAAAAAAATTCATTAAAACCAGTCATTTACGCTTTAATACAAACATACTTTCTTAACTTAAATTCAAGCATTGACTGTAAATTCTGTAATGTATAGATATAAATTAAAAACACATTCTCACTAGGTTTTCTCTCATAAGGTTGAAGGGTTAAGATGCTAAGCCTCATGGAATTTTGTAAAATTGGGGTCATTTTAGTAACGAAATCATTGAATTTTGTATTTTCGTAAGTTTTCATTTGCTCCGCTAATGTCGCGTATTGCTCAAAGGCGAATGCCTTAAGATCGCTACTGTTAATTTCTTCAAATTGTTGAAAAATAAGAATCGAGTTCTTCATTCGATAATACAATTGCCTTTCCCAATAAATTGCGCCGGAAATAGGCGAAAAATATCGCAATGACGGTGGATTTCGTTTACCTGTAAATTTATCAGAATACTAAAATATTATTATAAAACTTATATATTCTATTAACTTAGCGAATATGCATTTATTTATTTAGTCATTTTTATCTAACTAAGGATATTAGATATCCCGGGATCGACATAGATGATTATAAGAATAACGTATTCTTGATTATAGATTAACGTAAGATGTGAAAGTAAAGTACTCAATGATAAATTTATAAATAAAAGTTTATATAATAGTGGATTTGAAATATTTTACCAAGATATCTAATCTAAAATCTCATACCAAAATTTACTAATAAAAAGTAAATTAATAAAAATTAAAGAGAAGCTTTACCTCTATTGAAAATCTTTTCGATTTCATTGACTTCCTTACTGAATTGCTGCATAATAACGTCAAACTTTGTAGCTAATCGACGCTGTACAGATTCCCTTGTTTTCAGATTCCTGAATTTCACAAGCATGGCCAATGCGTCATCCGCCCTTAACAATGCACGAAAACTTTCATCAATGAATGTCTCAGCTTGCGCTTCGAATCTTCGTACTTCGTTCCGGAACCAGCTTAATATGGCGTCCCAACTCTCCCGATTGAACTCATTAAAAGCGTCATTCTCTGCATTTCTGATCGGCTCCAATAACTGACTCACTCTGTCGGCAATACAATCGATGCGCGCCGGATCATCGACAATCGATTTTAGATCCTCTCCAAATATGTTATAAAAATCACGAAGCACGCCCACAATTTCATTAAGATCCTTACTAACCTAAAACATTTTTAATCGAATTTTTATATTTTTATCTCTCTCGTACAGAAAAAAATATTATTTCCGATGGAGAAATATTATCTACGATACATTTTATTTTTACATTCGGAAATATTTATTACGGCCTTACTCGTATCAATGATTTATATATTTGTATATAAAATTTTTATAAAAAATTTGGTTCTAAATTAATTTTATTCAATTAATTGAATGAAGTTACAAAAACTCAATTGATATAAGTTAAAAAAATTAAGGACACGTTTTTATCGTGCATTTATTATTCTTACCATAGCTAAATAATCACTTTCCTTAAAAAGTCTTTTTTGATCGAATTCCCAACGTGGGCATTTCCCTGACATTTCGATCTTTAACCGCGTTTCGATGTAAGAAGCTTTCCAAAGCTTCATCATTTTGTGAGCTGCTTCTGTTTTCGTCAAAATAGCTTCTAAAGGCTCGCTATTAAAGATTAACACACACACAAACATATATATATATATATATATATGTATATATATATTTAATATATTAACATATTAATTGCTGACATTTCATATTTAATAATAAAACTCAACTTTGTTTCTTTTAAAAAACTTGAAAATTTTACGAAAAATATTGCTAGTACGGTAAGTACCAGTAAATACTACTATACCAGAATGATAAATATAAATTAAGTAACGTGTTCTTAATGATAAATATTTTAGATAATTAGGTGAATTTTTATTTATGATTCTTTTTTTTTTTTTTTTATTTTTTTATAAATATATTTCATTCCATGTGTTATGAAATTAGTTATAATTGAAATTTTAGTAAAATCTTTTATTATTTATGAGTTTCTGTAAGTTCCTTAAAATGACTTTTAAATTGGTTTCGTTTAAAAAAAAAAAGAAAATTACAAATATGAGAATAATTACTTGAATAGATTCTTAAACTGTAAATTCGTCACAAAATTTTCTCGTAGCTGCCACGATATTCTTTCTATTAATGAGATCATATGCTCTTCAGTCGAGTAATACTTCGACAAAATCCAAATTATTCTTAAATGCTCAAAGAGTACTGGAATGATGTTTGAAATTTCATCAAACGACTTACTCTCCTCCATGATCTATAATATTATTTTCGTATAATGGTCTTAATGTGCAGTTAAAGTGTTTAGTATTTCATATAACTAGTAAAGATAAAATTTACCTTGAAATATCTTAAAATGGTGGAAAGAAATTTAGTATTATATTTGGATGTATCATAAAAGCCATAGAGTTCATCAGCGAAATACTGAAATCCGGCCCCAATCGCTGACTCTGCTAAGTTCAAAATTCTGAAAGTCTTATTGATCACCGAAGAATCGAATTGCTCAATTAACAAGGACATTCCTGATTCGCAATCGTGCCAGTAATCGTACTCGGCCATCGGACTCTTGTCTGATGGTGATTTATTTGTATACGCATATAATACCTAATGCATTTATTTCCCAAGTAAAAGAAATAATATATTGATGATAATTCTTATGCTCGGATCTTTTCTTAAACATTTTTAAACAATATCACAAATAACGTTCTCTAAGCTGACTACCGCTAGTACTACTACTACTACTACCGCTAGTACTACTACTACTACTACTACTACTACTACTACTACTACTACTACTACCACTACCACTACCACTACTACTACTACTACTGCTACTGCTACTGATACTGCTACTGATACTGCGTCACTAGTAATAATATAAATACTATAATAGTATTAGTATCTGTCATATTCAATTTCAAGACATACCTTCTTTATATGGCCCTCCCATGACATAACAATTTCTTCAAGTTGTTGTATCAAGGTTTTGTGCTTAGCAAGTTCAGAATCTAGTACACGCGGGTCAATTTGTCTAAGCACGTCGGGTATCGTTAATAGAGTATCGGCATCAACGTGATTTATGGTCCTTCAAAAAAAAATACACACATATATATATATATATAAAGAGAAAAAAAAACGTAAAATAAATGTCATAAACTAAAGTCATGGTATTTTTATATTTTGCCGAGTAGATTAAAATAACTTCATTTAATTTACTTACCATTCTACGGAGCTAATCAAATTTGATAAATATTCTATGAACTCTATTTTAGTAGGCTCAATGCGAGATTTACGTATAGCGACCATCGACTTCCTTTCGTCGAATACAAGCGATTCCTTACGAGATTTATTGCGCTCTTTTCCATTTTCCATCTTTCTAGCTAATATTGTTATTCTACGTATATTAGAGGGCGGCATAAAAGATGCTCCCTTAAAAAAAATAAATGCCTACGGTTAATGCGTATGATTAGCAAAGAAAACTTTAATAACAATAAGCAAACGATAAGGGAACGTAATTGATGTGTAGTCAGAGAATATTTTTCCAGTAACTAATTTCCTAGGTTACACGCGCGTTCCATAATGGTTAATAAAAAAACGTATAATCGTTTATAAGCCGGAGATACCTGCAATTTCGTTAAATCGCTAAGAGTCTCGGCGGCTCTTTCTATACCGGGAGTCTCCATCATAGAAGCTATGACATCTTTAGCGGCCTTGTCCTGGGCCGCCTCTGGACCACGAAACTGTTTCACAGAAAGCGGCATGAATACATCCTTCAGTATCTGGGCCATCGTTAATAAAAAGTCACTCTGCATAGATCCAACAATTACGTAGCGAGGCATCTTAGCCGCGCAAAACTCTTCCGATTCGAAGATCGGAATGGCATCGTCGTTGCTACGCAATATATAGATCATTTGTTGATTCATTAGACTCTCGTCGGAACCGTCAATCTCCCCGAAAAAACAGTGCAGAACGGGCATTCGAACCAGTCTGTCCACGAATTTCTATTAGAATCCATACATAACGGTATTTTAAAGCAATTGTATTACGTCCTTAAATTAATAATACGAAATCGCCACTCCTACCTTTCTTAACACATATTTGTACCGTTCTCTGAGCGGTGGTACGAACATTTCCTTTTCATAAGCTGTTGGTCGCAAAATATTCTTAACTTTGTCAATCGCTTGCGAGAGACAATTTTATCAAAATAACATTTAATGAGTAATGAGTGCACAATTACGCTAATACTGAATTAAAATTACCAACCGATATATATATATATTGGTTAAATAATAACGTATTATTATTTATGTATAGAATTTCAATGAAATTCTTAAAGGCTTTTTTAAACTAAATTTTTATTGCGTTGATTTGTCGTGGATCAAGATAATAATAATATTTAAAAAAAAAAAAATAAAAAATAAAAAAAAATGAAGAAGACTCTGTAAGATCTCAAAGTAATATCAATCGTAAATTATTTAGTAAGATCGCGAGGGAGTTTATTTTGATGTGAATATTAATAATTCATTATTAATTTAAAAGTAATCGCTATCCATCGAGCGAAATCGAACATTGCAAATGTAAGAAGAATCTTACAGTAATTATCCTTAACTGAAGCTTCGTTCTTGTCTTTCATCAAAAGCTCAAGACTATTGACGTCATAATCATCATCCTCGAAGAATTCCTCCTTCCCTTCACTCGTGTCATCCATCGCCTCGTTCACGTAGAGTGACGTGGACGACTCAACGTTGTCAAGCATCGGCTCTTTTACCGACTCGTTCACTATACTCTTTGCACTTCGACCCTTCTTCTTCTTTTTAACTAACGGATTAAAAATAATTTAATTTCATAATAAATTTAAATTATATAGAGATAATCAACAAGCGGAATATTCTACCGAAGCCAGACTACCAAGACAATAAATATTTTCTACTTAAGCGAAAATAAATATCACATACAATTTTAATCATATATTGATCAAATTAAATGAATGCATACGCTTACAAACAAAGCTACGTGCCATTTATTTGCAATTTACTACTTGAGGTATATTTAATGGATTTTACCGTTGCAAAAACTTTTTATTAGTTTCTGTGGCTTAGCTTGGCTTGAAAAAAATTCCGATACTCCTAGTTTTGTAAGATCTATTTTAATTACAAATATATATATATATATATATTATTTTATTTATAATATATATATATATATATATATATTTATTATAATATTATATCTTACATTATCATATACAGAAATAATCAAAACAAAAATAAATTGTTAGGAAAAATAAAAATACTAATAAGAATCCATGGAACGTAATGAATGATATTTAAATTTAAAAAAATCTAGTTTTTATATGTATTTCACAGTATTCAATTGTTGAATTTTTTTTTTTTTTTGTCAAATATTTTACAAAAATGTCTTAATTCTATTTTACTGACCTTCTTCCCAAACTGAAATTTCATCTTGCACAATTTCGGTTTTATAAGTTTTATAAAAAAGTACCTGCTTATATTCGAGATTTTGTATTTCATAGGTATTGGTATTTAAGAATTTCATGAACTTCTTATAATAATACCCACGATTGTTCTAAAACGTTTTGAAATATAAATCAATTCTCATTCAGTGCATATAGTAATTATTTTAGTATGTACAGATTTTTAATTACTTCCATAAGCTCATCGAAGATATCGTATCCATTGTTGATGTCTAGGAAATTCAATATTTTATCTCGAATCCAAAGAATTCTAATTTCAGAAATATTAAATAAAATTGTTGTTATTAGTATTATTATTACAAGTAAGTATATAACGAAGAAATTGGTAAGATATTTAATAAAAACAAAACGCTTCAGAAAAAAAAAAAAATGTTACGTCTATTACCGTTGAGTTACTCTAATTTCATACTTATTAAGTTCTTATTATGAATTATTTTTTATAAAAATTTTAAATAAAAATAATTGATAAAAAATGTACCGATAATCTGATCTCGAAAATGTTGTCTTAAGTGAGATTTTACTTTCAGAATAAGATTCACCATTCATAAAACTATCATTTAAGGAAACATTTGTATCTTTTTCTACATCAGACATTATTGTGAATCGTAATCACAAAATTAGAATTGTTAAATTCTGAATCCTAGGTTATCAAGTGTCAACTTATTGACGCGTTTAACTGGGAAAATGTCCTCTCGTAACAGCGTTTCTATGGTTCCAAATGTTTTTATCCAGAGTAGAGGTTTCTATGACTCCTAACACCTTATTAGACCTAATAATGTTAATTTGATAAAACTTTCATACAAAAACATTATTAAGATATTTTAATTTACCAATTAAATTAAATAGTCATTTACTATGGATTTTTTTTTTTTTTTTTAATCCTAATGCAATTATATGAAAATACGCGTAAATGTGTATAAATACTCTTACTTGATTTAATTAAATGATATAAAAAGTATTCAAAGTTCAAATGAGGTTGTTCGATATTGAAAAATGGAAAAAAATATTTATTAAATTTTCCTTGTTTCGCCATTTTTTTTTTTTTTTTTATCAAAGATGTACACAGACTATAATATATTTATAATTTATATTTACTTATATACACATGTGTAGTACAAATCAAATGGGTGTTAAAATTCTAAGTTAAATTATTGTTATTATTATTGTTATTGTTAGGACGCGTTATTGTCATTATGGTCAAACGCTATGTATTTTTTTGTTTTTAAAGTCGTGTATTCATTAGTTCGAATAAAGAAAACTTATTTTTCAGTTTTGGAAATATTGATTTTACGGATACTTATTTTATAATTTTTCGCATATTTATAACAAAACGAAAAGCTGCAAGTTTTTTGGACTCTTTGTATTGGCTAGAATTTTAAGGGAAGGGGTACGATTACTTTGCACGTGCATTTCTTTGAACATGTTACAGTACATCAGCTTCGACTTGTTCCTCTAATAAACGCATTCAACATCGTTATGTACAGATTCTAATTCTTATAATCTCTATATAATTTTCGCTGAGTTCATTTAGGTTAGACAATAGAGTAAACAGTTTGATTGATCCCCCGTCTTTAACTTATCAGTCCTTACTGTTCCGTCTTGTTTCGGATACACACTTATGATACGTCCAAGAGACCAATAAAGTAGAAAAATATCATCTTTTTTCACTATCACCATCGTCGCAGGTTCGATATTTTCTCTACGTTCAAACTACCATTTAGGTAGTTGAACCTAAAAGGTGGAGGGGAGACTTGACCCTATCCTGGTCAATCGATTTCGGGGCGAGTGCGGTCTGGTGCGTGATGTCCCCCGGAAACTCTCCAGAGAGTGGAGTGTCTTTGTTGGGGCACAAAACTCGAGAGAGACGAAGGGGGAATAGCGTACCAGGGTGTGCTATATCCCTACGTGATGGCCCGATCTAGGATAACCCCCCTTCAGGCATGTGTTAGGGGGCTATTCTGGTGAGCTTCACCATGGAGTTTGTCCATGGAGGCCGGTCACACATGGGGACGGATAAAAAACTAAACTTCATGGAGCTTACCAAACAACAGGGGGAAGGGAAGGGAAAGAAGGGCAAGGGCGGATCAGGGATGTGGACGAATGCGCAACGATCGAGGAGGTCAATTGGAGGCGTCCTCCTTGTCATCCTGCAGGATTATACCCGTGAATGAACCAGGCACAGCGATTTTCTGCACACGATCTTCGTGATCTTCATAAGGGAGGCATTGGGTGGCGATATCGAAAGCTTCACTCCCACAAACATCGTTCCTCTAATGCTTGCGAGTGAGGATACCGGGGAAGAATCGCTTCTATTATCGAGGATACCCTTAAACGTAAGAAGACGGCTCTTCCCTAGTATAGAAGAAAATAGTACAAAGAGTACCCCTAAGACATAGAATCCGGTTCCCTCCCTCAAGTATGTTCAGCAGCGGTTCCGGGGATGAGGTATGAACCAGGAAATGAAGTATCTTCGAGGAATTTTAAGCTTTGGTTTTTTTAGCTGTTCGAGAAACTCATTATACACTCTGTAGATTTTTTGAATTGTCACGAGCAGCGAGGAAAATCGAAAACACGACTATTCACGCGTAAAAAGACGGATGAATGTTTGGGAAGGTGTTCCTTTCGCCGACCGGAGTGGATGGGAGGGCATACCGGGAACGGGAACCGAGAAGACAAGATAAATGCGGGTCGATTTTACCCTTTGTCTTTATTTATAATGCGTTCTTGACGACGTCTCACAATATACTGAAGAATTTCGTAGACCGGGCGGTCGTTAGGACTTTATGATAATTATCATCACAAAAAACTAGATGACGATGTTAGTTCGGTTCGTCACCAGGTTAAGCCGAGTAGAACCGATGAATGATTTTATGTCGGCCTTACGAAGATTTAAATTTATAAATTTGTACCGGTTTCGTAGGCGCGAATATATAAATAGAATCGTAACATATCATAACCGAAATTGTCGCGCGAGACAAAAAAGTATCGAATTCCTTGTTCCCCGAAAGAGTAACGCAACTTCTGCTCTCCGGCCCATTTCCCCCACTTTGGCCGATTGTGGAAAGCTGCGGTAAGGTCGTTCGAACGTCATTTCGTACCAAATAAAAGGGGCTGCCCAGTTGACATCTGAGCTATTACTAACTTACAATATTGATTGTAAGTCGAACCCGTATCATCTGATCCTAAGGACATCCATGCCTTACCGCCCTCAAACATCCTTACAAAAGCTTTTACTTGAAACCTTATCCAATGACGAACGTGATGATTAGTATAATAATTGCAGCCGCAATTAACGAAGCAGCACTTTTTAAAGAGATTATATGCGGATTATGTAAATACGATCAGTTTGGGAAGCGTCCTAGGCAACAGCAGAATGAAGTAAACGATAATGCTTACCTGTAGATTAATAATTAATTATTTAAGAGAAAAAAAAAAAGAAGGAACTTAAAGGCGATACGCTACGTTCGTTAGGGTGTCATAATATCAGTTTTTCTTTCTTTTTTTTTTTTTTTTTTTTTTTTTTTTACATAATATAGTTAAATTTCTTAATAGTTGGTATTAACTTTCTTTAATAATTTAAATATTTATTCGATGATTTTCAGTTTCTTTTACTTAATTGAACGTATTTTTACTGATCTTAAGCTTTGTGTGGCTGAAAAACAGGAGAATAATAAAGTAAAGAGTAAACATTTATTTGAATCCTGAACGTAATGTAAGAAATATAATTTTTCATAAATATATTTGAAACTTACCTTCTATTGTTTAGGTAAATACAAATTTTATAATGAATCTATTTAAAGGTAATTGTAACTTGTTATATATCTTTGAAAAGCTTTTCATTCCTGTAACTAAAAACTAAAAACGAGACTAATAAAGTTCGAGCCTACGTATTCGTAAAATAAATTGTGAGGAATATATTGTGAAATAAAAATAAATGTATACGTATTATGTTACAAAACAAATCCTGTAGGTGTCGAAGGGCATGTAATAATTTGTTATAAATTATCGAACATAATATATAAACGTTAATTATAATAGCTAATCCTGGGGATACTGAGGAAAGGTATAAAACCAAGATAAAAAGTGCAAACGACGCGTATACGTGAAGAAGGTGAGATTTTATGTTAGTATACCGGCATCTTCGATACCAAGCAGTTACACGTAGTGGTGACGTCTCTAACAAATTACCTCCTTCCTTTCTAATAAAATCGATTATTATTGGATTATTTCTATAAATGTGTGTATACGTTAATCGAACGAATGACCTGTAAGATGATAAAAACAATGACTTTTTAATAAAATAAGCGGAGTCGTCGAAGGGCAAGCCAACGATGTGTGCAGGTATAAAACGTAGGATTTTGGCGCTGACTTGCGTAGCGGTCGAAATATAAATTAGAAGCAAATATTCCTCATATGACGGGCTACTCTTGCTACCTACAATCGTATTTATACATGCACGCGTCGTACGTGCATTTGTAGGGACGCGCGCGTACACGCACCGGACACGCACGTAGTTGAAAAGGAAAAAATAAAATAAAATAATAATAATAATACATTTACAGGCATTTGGAAGTCCAGAGAGAGAGAGAGAATATTAGATTGCGCCGTCTTGTGTGAGCAAGTACTATTAAAAAATATGTTAAAGAAAGTTTTTTTAATATAATTAGTAATTTATATAATTCATACTTTTATACGATTACTAATGTAATGGATGACGAGTTTTTTTTTTTTTTTTTTTTGCAACACGTATATACGAGCGGGAGTATAACGAAGGGCATTCTTGTCGATAGTGAAAAGGTATAACTAACGTAAATTTGCACCAGATAAAATTATCCTCCAAAATGAATAGAATCGTTGGCTTATTTGCTTTGTGTATTTCTTCTCTCTCTCTCTCTCTCTCTCTCTCTATATATATATATATATATATATATATATACGTATCGTATAGCAAATTTAACTTTTCTACGAACTATTTGTTAGCTTTAAGAATTTGTACTCTTTATTAGACTGTTAGACGGCACAATATTACATATCTATGGGAACAAATAAAAACAAACAAATCCATTGCCGTTTTTATTGTCGATATCTTTATAATGAAATGTAGTTTAAAGAAAAGCTATACTATTATGATTTCCTGATTAGGTTAAGTCACATTTATTTTAACTTTATAATTTGTATTTTAGTTACGCTCAAGGCAAGTTCTTAATACGTTGCATAACATACTATATTTTTAATTTTACTTACTAATATATATGTTTGTCATAAAAATGGTTAAATTCGCTGTTTAGATATTTCAAATTGAATGTTTTACACTCATTTGACACACACAAACATGTATGATACGAAAAAATACACAAAATTTGTCAGTTAGGTTGTAAATATCATAAAAACTAAAAATGTCTAATGAAATTTATTATAACTTATAATTCTTTTACAGGGGAATGACCAGCCATATTTTTGGAGTGGGTCTGGGCCTATTTGTCATAATAACACTCTGGATATTGGCTGGTTTAATTTTTCTTATTTCTCTGAGAATAGAAAAACGAATTGGAGCTCTTGCACTTGCTATAGCTGCTATTGTTACTATAATACTGATTAGCATTCCTCGTGCCCAACAGCATCTTACTGCACATGAAAATAAGGTATATCTGTCCCAAGGATATTTAATATCATAAAAAATGTAGGACAAAAATTAGTTTCAATTAAACTCAAAGAATTTTAAAGAATTTACTAAAATTTATTTATTTATCTAATGTTTAACAATAAGAAAAATTTATGGATTAATTAAAACTGAAAAACAATATTATTTATTTTTATAATTATATACTTTTATAGTTTGAATGGTACCTAACTGATAATGAATAATTTTAAGAAAGCATAAACTTCACTCTATAAATTTTAATTTTAATAAATATATGATTAATAAATAAATAAATTTTAATATAATAGTACAATAATTTAACAAATTAAGAATTTTTTTATATTCAACCTATATTTGTATATTGACAAGAATCTTGATTTATAAATAGATGACTTATTATGTTGCTCTAATAATTCATCAATAAGATATTTATATTAATAAATATTTATTATTAAAAGTAAAATAATATTACATAATTTTCTTTATAGCCTTACGACCATTTCTTTTTTTGGCGTTTAATACTCTTAATCCTACTCATAACATCAACTGTGATTGGATTCATAGGTTATATAAAGTATAAGATTATGGATATTGCAAAACCTGAAAGAATTAGACATTGGATTTTATAAATAATTTTTTTATATGTGTACGTACATATTCAAAGATTTCTTAACAAATTTGTTCATAATTTATACATGCTTATAAAAAAATATATATAGAGATATTGCATCAGATTATCAAAATGCTAGCATCTGTAAGAAATTTGATTCAGCTTTCTGCGAGGAAAATTTCACTCTGCTGTTCTAATAATAAAAAATTTGAAATAAACGACAACACAGAATTTGTACATAAAGTACTGAACAGTGATGTTCCTGTAATAGTCAATTTCCATGCGGAATGGTGTGATCCATGTAAAATACTTACACCTAAATTGGAAGGGTTAATTGGACCAATGAATGATCTTCATTTAGCCATAGTCAATGTAGAGTTAAATCCTGAACTAGTACATACGTTTGAGGTAAAAGCTGTACCTGCTGTAATTGCTGTATCCAATGGTTTAGTTGTAGATAAATTCATTGGATTAGTTGATGCTAACATGATCAACAATTTAATAAAAAAATTAACGACGAATAGTCAACGTCCTCCGGATAAAGACGATATTAAGACTTAATATTATCTTATACGTACATAAATACAAATAAAAATTAATTGTATAATTAATTAAATTAAACATTTAATTGTAAATTTAAATTCAATTATTTGATATAAGCAACAGTGATATAACAAAAATTAATATGTTGGAATAAAATTTTTAATGTTTTCGATAAAATATTAAAGGGTTTTTTAAAAATTATATTTAATATATTTTAATTTAACAAAACTCTTCTTCTAGTTTGTAAGCGTATTTTGATCCAAACATTGTGCATTTATATCTAAATATTAAATAAATTTAGATTAAAAATAAATCGTTGTTGATGTAATTTTATGGTTTCAATTTTGACTTAAAACATTTTTTGAACATTTCGTATAAATTAATTTTTTGATATTTAGTTAATATTTCATCATAAGATATTGTTCTTTCTAAAAAATTACATGCTACTTTAATAGAAAAAAGCAACTTATTTATAAAACAATGTAAAGGATATAACATGGTGCAATAAATTTTATTTATAAAAAAGTTATGTGTTTTTATTTTCATTAATATTTTTCATAATAGCAACTTGTATAGCAGATTCTGTAATAAATTTCTCTAAAAATTCATACTATTGTCTATCCTCGATGATTCATACCTATGTAATTATTACTTTCTAACAATAACTACTTTATTAAAATTACAATTAAACAAATTGTTACTGCGCTTAATTAAATACACTTTTTTATTCACAATATTTTTCATGTATTATTAACTTATTAACTAATAATTAAACACCAGAACTTTCCATTACTGATTTAAATAACTCGGTTAATCTATATTATAACATTATAACAATGTAGTAATTTAAGAAAATAATGAAAAAAGCATTTATAGAGATAAAATTGAAAAATTTATGCAAAATTTTAATATTAATGATTCTATTTTAGAATCAATGGCAGTGATAAAATAATCATTTTCTGTATGCGTTACCTTCATAAAGGATTTTTTAAAAATTACTTATATTATTTGATTAAGAATCAAAGAAATTAACGACCAATAAAATCATTAACAAATTGTGAACGTTGAGAGTAGTTAAATAAACCTGTAATTTAAAAGTTCTTTACAAACGTTCTTATATAAAATAATAGCATACACAGTAATCCCTTCGATATGTTTATTAATTTGATCTGCTACATATAAAATTAATTTAATATTTATATAAAATTTATTAATAATTATAACTGATTATTATGAACATTTATCAATTTTCATAATAGAATATATGTATATAATGAATGAATTTTTTAAATTAAAAAATTACTGCCTCGATTATTGGCACAAAAATATCGATAGGCTTTTCTTCAGATTTAAAGTTATTCGAATTGAAGTTCGAATTCAGTTCTAATAGTACTGCTGTACATATAAATATTACGTTTGTATTTCAATTATGTTAACATTTTTCTCGATCAATTCAATACATATATATATATATATATATGAAAAAAAACAACATTTTTAAATGTAACTTTCTAATGAATTCATAAAGTAAATCCGTAATGGATATTTTTAAAGAATACAAACATACTTTTCAAAACTCCACACATCGCGTATTTTTTTCTTCGTATTAAAACTACGTTTTTACAATCGTATACAGTTATTAAAAAATATGTTCGAAATTTCAAATAATTGAACCGATTACGTTAAACATTTTATATTTTATAATCAACATTATAAAATGTCACTTTCGAAATGCTGCTATCGAATGTAAAAAATTGAATGAAAAAAAAAAAAAATTATTCAATTATCAGGTAATTCGTTTTAAAACATTTTATCGTTAAAATATGTTTAATAAAAGCTATTGGCTAATTGGGTTACAGATAAAATTATAATTTAAATATGGTAACGATTTAAATAATTTGAAAACGTATATTACATTCAATTGATGTGTACGTATTAAATTTATTCAAATTATAAAAAAGCGCTGCAATTATAATAAATATTTATTAAATTTACATAACGAGTTGGGGCTTCTTCGGTGCACACATAAATACATACGTTGACATGTAACCACGAGATTATTCATAAATATGTACAATAAATCAAAATTTTATACGAAACGTGTATATAAAAATTTAGTCTTGTTAATTATAAATTATTCTTCAAATTATTATTATTGTGTATACGATTTTCGAAATGCATATTTAAATATCTTAAACTATAAATAAAATTATAAAAATTATACGGAACTTCGTTTATGATCAATGAATCGTAGACGCCGCATTTTAAAGTACATGTTGTCTCCTTGATATTGGATATGATACTTTTTTTACAATATATATATATATATAAAATTTCATTTAAAAGGAGCCTACTAATCACAACGATTATTGCACATATTTACATGTTTTAATTTTGTACGCAAGACGAGGCAACTGCCACGTTTTCCTTTATTTTTCTTGCTCAGATTGTTCTGATTTCTTTAGAGCGATGCAAATATATTTTTTAAACAGTCAAGATGGACTAGTTCATCTATCATAATTATAATTATTAAATATTTACATCCTTCCATGTGTGCGTGTGCGTGTCTATATATATATATATATATATATTAATGTATAAATACATATGTATACGTGCATTATAACTACGTTCTCAAATTTTTTTGACGCAAGATGTACAAATGTAGGGAGACATACGCGGGAATGAATTTTGTTATATCAGAATTAAACGCGCATCAGATCTTCTGGATAAAAAAAAAGAAAAAAAGACTGGCTATCGTATTAAAATCATAGATATGATGAGTAAATCACGAGAATATTTCTTAATCTGATACTATTTCTGAGGGAAAGTATTCATGACGTGTTTAGAAGATGTTGAGTAAACGAAGGAAAAGTAGAGAAAGAAGATAGATTCGATAGAAATATATAGTTTGTAAAGGATATTTCTTTATTTAGCGTAAAGAAAAATAAATCAAGTGAAAATTAACGAATGTCAATGGATTATTGTTGTAGTGAGGTTACAGTAAGTTAGTGTATGTGCATTGAAAAATATTGTTACTATTCAGAAAATAATTTAAACGCGTCTCGTATTCCAAACCGATTATATTCCTAAACGAAGTCGAAACATCCTTAAAGATTAGTAATAGGTGATTATCAACAATTTTGACAAGGTGGCAACAGGCGACAGGCAAAAATTAATAAATCGCGATAAAGAATACTTTGAGAAGCTTATTCATTAATAACGATATTGATAATTTTTAAATTTTCGAAACTTCTCTATCACTTTTCGTGTTCAAATTAGCCTTCGAGTCTAATCGCGATATAAATGTACTCAATAATTTTCAAAAAAAAATTTCTTTACTTTTTAAGCGTAAGCTCATTGTATACAGCTGCATATATATATATATATATATATATAGAGAGAGAGAGAGAGAGAAAAAGTTAGTCAAGTATAATTTTTATACACCATAATATAAAACCATAATGAGACTTATTAATTACTAAGGCATAAAATACATTTTTAAATTTCCATAACAATTCAGAATAATTCATTTGAACTTAGAGTGAAAAAATTGTAAACAAAAGTTTTGAGAGGCTTAAAAATCTGTAACAAAACATACCGTGAAAAAAATTCCAAAAAAATATTATTCTTTTTTAAATAATATTCTAAACTAAATTTACAGATTCATTGATAAATGATAAAAATTTTGCTTAATATAATTTTTATTGAATGAAAAATACTTAAGTTTTTAATTTAATCACAAGACATTAAATCGACATTAATAATACGAAATTAGTGAACCACCTCAGCCGAATATCCGTACATCTTTCACTTTCAATTTATGAAATAATTGCCTTACATAAGGAGCTTTATATTCACAAACGAGTAAAATTATTATATTAAAGAAATTTAGGGATATATTTTATAAAGAAAAACATTATTTTCAAAATATATAAATATTCTTATACTATTCATTTCACACAATGTATTTCCATACGAAGCAAATAAAGTAAATACTAACTTTATTTATTTATTTATTTTTTTATTTCAAGATTTCACCGAAAATGTAATTCAATTTCTCAAAAATTAAAGACTTTTTACGATAAACATAAAAAAGTGTTTTTGTTCCGTTATATGTAAGTTGTGTTAAGTTTTCTTATTTTATTTCTTATTAGATGAAAAAATAATTTAAAAATTCTAACGTATATATCATTAGGTAAAATTTTCAAATTATGGAGATTTCTGCCGATATCAGATAAAATAGAAATTTATCAGCTTCTGCAAACTACTTAATACATATTAACATCAAATATTTGTTTAATATAAACTAATCCCTTAATTCGGTTTCAAATATTTTAAAAAAAGTATAGAAATATCTATTGTATAAATTATTTACATAAAAAAACTGTCTGAAAGCATAAAATATTCATAGAGTCCTTCAATGACTTTCATAGTAGAATAGTCCAATTTTTTACATTATGATTTTGAAAATTATTAATTATTGCAATTTTATTTAAGTATGTTTTTTGCTACTACGCCTATATTATTTGAATAAAGTGACTGACACTAAGTGTGGCTTATTAAAAACAAAAATTTTAAGCTCCACATTAGACTAAAGCTTAAATAGCAACAGAAACTTTTATTAATAGATCATCTAATATGTTATTTACTTGACTATTTACGATCTATAAATTTTTTAGCATCGGACAATCATAAATGAACACTTAAAATTATTTTCTTTTTTAATTTTATTTCTTATTCTGATAATCTTATTGAATTTTTTTAGCATTGCGTTCAACTTTTTAACCGATTCAATCGGTATATTTTCTAACATTGTAGACAAAACATCGTTTATTTTGAATATTTGAAGTATTGTTTATAAGAAGTAAAAAAAAAACAGTGCCGAATGACAATTCAAATACGGTACGAGTGAGAGATTTATAAAATAGAATTATCAATTTCTTTAAATAACTTTTCCCTTCAATATTGATCGGAACATGGCAATTACAGCGTATTTGCATATGCGTAAGACAGAGTGAGAGAGAGAGAGAGAGAGAGAGAGAGAGAGAGAGAGAGGGAGGGAAAGACCGAAAGAAATAAAAGAAATGTCAGTATTATAAAAGAACAATTACCTTTCAACATATTTTAAGTATAATAGATTGTGTAAAAATTTTTTAAAGAAGAATTATTTAAATAAAAATTAATTAACTGGAAAATATCGAAACAAAGCAATATCTAATAATAATATTAAAATTAAAATGAAATATTTTAATATTATTTTGTACATTTAAAAAGCTCAATTTCAGGATATTAAAAAAGATATATATTAAGTAGCGAGTAATTATTTGCAGCCACAAATCGATTTTCACGCACACAAAAATATATATTTAAAAACACCGATATCTTTCGCTATTTTTTGTATTTTCCAATTCTTTAACAATTCCTTTACAATTATAGATTATTTACTTAACCGTATATTTTATCTACAGATTTATAACAATATTTACAGTGTTGTACTTGTGTCATTCGTTGCTGTAAAGTCGTTTCTTAACAAAAATATAAGAAATCGATTTTTATAAGAATAAAATTATGTCTACCTTCGCTTTATTAATTCATAAAGGCCATCGCTAATAAAAATTATGACATATCATATTTATTATAGAGAATTTTGGTAATTTGAAAGTTGATTGCAGCAAAAAAACAAAAAAACAAGAATTATAACAATATAGAACCTTTCATTGATATCAAAATTACAAATAAACATGTTGCATAGAAAATAATCGTTTCAAATTCGTATTAAAAACTTTCCATTTTCTTATTTTTATTTTGGATTTAATTTTCGATGACAAATTATTCTTAAATATTTCGGTATCAATTTCGAGATTAAGAAAAATAATTTTCAAATTTTTTAATAAAAACAGCTTTGCTGATTATGTCGAAATAATAATTTGATTCAAACAACATATAGATTTTTATATGAGTTGGGTGTATGTGTATGCGTGTACGGGAAACTATTTCAGTAAAAAATAAATCGAAGCAAGGAACGTTTTCCAATGAATAATTAAAAATAATATTAAGGAGTGAATTCATTTATATTGAGTTTTCCAACATAAGAATGTATTAACTTTATCCAATTTTATTTATTTATTAATAAATATATTAATTATTTCTAATTTTTTTCCTAAAATAATTTTTCATATAACATGTTAATTCAACAATAGTAGTTACATGAGCAATATCTACACATTAATTAAAAGCGTTATTTTAGTTCCGATATCCGTTAATGATATTAAATAGTCAATTACTATAAAAATGATATGAAAGATCATCATTGCGAAAATAATATTATCATCTTTAAACTATGATTCACAAAACTATTACGTGTAATTATAATTAATGGTATTACAATTAATTTATATTTTTTTAAAGAAAAATATTATTTTTATTTTTATTCAATTCTTTAACATTCATTAATAGATATTATTTTTATAATTTAAAATATTTTTAAATTCAATATTATTATATATAAGATGTTATTTTCAATATATAACATATCTTATTTATTAATTTAATAAATTAAGTGCCCAGAAAAGTTTATTAACGTGTACTTGGTGACATCAAATGGATTAAATGGATTCGCTCCTTGAAATATTAAAAATAATAACTTCAATAAAACAAATATGGAACAATTCTTTCAAAACTGTAAATCTGATTTCATTTCTTCCATTAATTCGTATATGTAATTTATTTGAAAATATACATATTTTTCACTATGAAATAATGATAAAATAATCTATTCAATATTATTAACTACTTGGCATAATTCATTACTTTAAAATAATATTTATCAAAATAATAAAAACAAATTATTATTAAGAGAAATGTTTTTCTAGCGAAATAAAAAAATTGCATTATATTTAATTGAAGTTTTTCATTTAATAAGACTGAACTATAAAGACTGCAAGATAAAATAAAAATAACTGCAAATATCCAATTGAATTAGATATTATTATGGATATTATCAAATCTAGTACTAATTCTATAAATTCACATTATATATTATATTCTATACAATATACTATGACTGAGAGAGCGTAAAAAATAACGATACTAAAAGATAAGAAAAATTCCATCGATTATTAATCTTGCAAATATTAGGTTATTTCGGAAATTTATCAATTATCCACCGAATCCAATCCTTTTTAAAGAGTTATTTGAGTTATGTATGGTATGTTTCTTAAGAAAAGTTCCGAACCTCTGTTATCTCATACCGATACACAACTGACTTGTTACATGTATCCGGTAACTGTTCTCTAACCATTATTAAAAAAATAAAAGCGAATATATGGTGCGGAACCGATTTTCATTCATATGAATTATATTCTACATTAATTTTTAATAAATAACATATCGAATGTTAAATCCCATTTAAAATTATTAAATATACAAATTCATACTCCATGAAAAAAGTAAATGATTAGGTTACGTATTCAGATATATATAAACATTTTTATAAATTACAATGGTAATTTTTCACATTAAGTTTAAATACAATTATATTTACAACCGGGAAATGAACTTATGTTAAAATTATTGTAAATTTATATCATAGTATCGATAGTAGTTACTTTAGAAGCCACATTATCACTTCTATTTAATAAAAAAAAAATTATAACATAATTCAATAAAATCTATGCGTAGCCAGAATTCGAACATGATAAATGGAAGACACTGTTAAATTCTATTAATATTTTCCAGATTCTTTTCCAGATTAATCTAAGATTTTCTAAGCAAAAATAGATATTTGTCATACTACTTTATAAATTATTTTTTAATCGCAATTAGTTATTTGATACTTCATATTTTAAATTAATTTTTAGAATTCAAATTGAAGTAAACGAACTGATTTTAAGTAATTTAAAGATATATTTGTGTAATATTGATTCGTGGTTAATGTAATTAAAATGAACCGCACAAATTGTAATTCATTCGTTCTTCACGGTCGTAATCTATAATGATAAATAACGTATCTGAATTTGCAAAAAATATGTCCATCAACAGTACAAACACAAATAAAAATTAATATTTTTTAAAATTATTTGTAACCTTCTTCTAGATTCAATAAATTTGAGAGCAACAGGCTTTTTTACATAAGAAATAAATTTTATTTAGATGAATTTCACCATGTAGAATAATTCCAAATAATCGATAATACATCTTTAAAATGTACAAGAAAACTAAAACATAGATTTAATTTTTTGTTTTTTTGTAAAAATACAATTTGGACATATTTATAATATTTATAACAATTTTATAGCAATCTTACTATTAGTTTATATACATATATAATTCTTCTTTAATACGCCAGACAAAGAAAACATTTTTATCAAACCAATAATATTTTTACTTCAAACGTAGAAAAATTCAATTTTTTTTTTTTTTTTTTTTTTTTTTTGTATAACAATAAAAGTTATTTTTATGAGCCATACGAAGAAGTAAAGTATTGATCAGTGAATTAAGTAAAGTGTCAAGATCTCTAATTTTCTATTGAAAATAGGAACTTATACCTTTGTCATTTAATATCCCTGTAAATATGAAAATAATAGTTCATATGAAAATTTAACATCACATTTAACATTTTGTGTTAAGATATAATTTTATATATTTTTATCATCAATTAAATATTATTATATTTCTTAAAAGTCAAATTAAATTTTGAGAATTCTAATAACAACTTAGTCTTTTAAAGAGCAGAATCTCATCTTATTGTATATTTTATATACAGTCAAGAAAATAATTTTGCAATTCTTTATACTAAATAATACTTACTATTACAGCTATCACTTTAAGTGCTTTTATTTTTAAAAAAGTGAAGCACTACTTTTTTACATATTAGTGCAGAGATTCACTAACTATTTTCATTAGATTTATTTTACTAGAATGACGAATAATAAATTTGAATAAAAACTCAATAATAACTAGATTCAATTATATATATATATAAATTTAATATAAAACCTCGCTTATTATTTATTTGCTGTATGTATATACGATTTAAATATCACCTCGAACATAATAAACATAATGTTTTAAATTTTAAATAAATGCATATATTTAGTCATTTAATTAACTACTATTCATCATTCGGTTAATAAAACAGCGCATCACGATCACAGAATTTTTACATGCCTATGTTATCTGATGCTACTATTTTAATTCTTTCAGATAATGCGAGAAAGAAGAAAATTTGGCAATAAAGCTTGTTTCAAAAGAAAAAAGCAAATAAAAATGAATTCACTCCTCGTTTATAATATACACTGCCTTTCAATTATTTAATAATGTACACCTTATTTGTTATACGAAACTTCGTATACAACCATAAATGAGTTTAGTCTAATTGTTAATGCTAGACCTCGGCGCCGAGGTCTCGAATGCCCTGCTCTGCTATCGGCACGTACTTATCATCAATTTTCACAAGTAATATGACCTTATCAACGTGAGACCGACGATTAGGATCGCGATGATTCGGCGACCAGCGGTGTACTATGCAACCTTCCATACCACGTTCTGGCACCCAGTGTTGCCAACCCGAGCGACCACCCATCTGCCGCATTTTTTCATCCGGCCAAATTACGTCTATGCGCCGGCCCAAATTTATCGCATCGTATACTTGATTCGGATCCATTATCTGAAGAAAAAAAAAATAATAAAAATAAAAAAAAACAAAATAAAACGATCTAACTTATGTTACTACGAATGACAATGATTGCACAAAACTATATAGTATTTCCTACAAGATATTATTATTAAACTTGATTTATTATTAATCGTTGATTTACTCACACGAACTCTTTGGAGTACTTCTTCTTTTTCGAGTTTTGCAGTAAAGCTAGTCTCGCTTTTCGACTCAGTCTTTATATCACTACTGCTTAGTAGACCAGCAAGACTGGCCAATGTTGAGCTTGCTGGCTTTCCCATCGAAGCCAGTGAACCTCTACAATTACCTCCAACTGAACTGGTGTTCGCTCGCCCTAATGAGCCACGACCCGTTGAACCACCTATTTGGCAACCAGATTCCATTGACTGGGAACCGGATGTATTGTGACCAGATTGATTGTATCCTAATAAAGAACGTAAGAAATGACAATCAGTACTCTTTATTATACGTTAAATCGAATAAAAAAACTTTATATTCTGTGACTATTGTATTACGTTGGTTAAACAGAACTTCATAAAGATAAATTTGCAACTATCGAGCATTTTCAGAAGTAAAAACGAAATATTCCATTACCAGAATGTATATTGTATGTAGTCATTGCATAGACTCCGTCATTGCCGAATCCTCCATCGTCATGCGAGCCTGTTCCGCCAGATGAACATCCTTGTCCACATCTTCTTTGTATCCTGTTCAAATAAAAATGTATCGAGTTAATTACGAATTTCAATTTGATTTTTCTATTTAAAAAATGATTTGTCTTCAAAGCTATTATTTCATGTTTACGCTTAATTGTGAAACTTTGAAAATATTATAATTTTTCATAAGCCAAGTAAAGCTTTAAATTTAGATATTAATTATTAGAATAGACAATTTTTATACCTCCGCCAAAGCTTAAGAAGATTATTTTTAATAGAAGTGAGACTGAGTGGACCGCCAATCACTGAACATAGCTGTTCATTTGTTTCAGCATAGCTGGTCGTCAAAGGTGAAACATAAATTGGATAGCCAATTGGTTGGTCACATGAGCTATTGATAATATTCCGTAATGCTTGCTTAGCGTTCTGTATAGAGCCCCGCTCTGGATTTCGATTTCGCAAGTATACCTGGAACATTAATTATATTTCTATAAAACTGTTTATTAATATTCTAACGATTTTACAAAATCTTATTTTATTTATAATTGACTGACTCATTAATTGAGAATAATAAATTATCAATCGTATAAACAATTATTTCAATGAATCGAACTTTCTCTAGATAAAAATTTCGTTATCATCTAAAAACGTACAAATAATTGTAAGTAAAATAGTTCTAAATGGAAAATTATTTGCCTAATTGGAATTAATAAGCGCCTTAAATATTTATTACCAATTCCTGTTGTTGGCCAGCCCATAATCCCCGAACACATTCACGATTCATTTTTATCACACGAAAACTGAGGAATCGTTTATTAAGCATTATAACTTTGTATTCGTCAATTCCATCATCTAAAACGTGCCTGCAATATTATAGAACAATATGAAATATATTTTATCAAATTCATTCATCACTGCTTATCGCATTATTCAACTTTGTATATAATGAATTAATCTATCTATCTATCTATATATATATATATATATATTTATAATTTGGAATATAACGATTATACATTTGTTGTTAAAACAATAGTTGTATATTCTTAAATGTGTTGCATACCTGAGCGCCAAGAGGCTGGGAGCACCACTGAGAATGGCGTTTCTCCAAAGAGGATCAGCTTCATGACTGATAACTAAATTATGGTCATGATTGTCAATAGCCTCATAAAGGGCCACAGCCTCTTCGTATGTATCAGGACTCATAAAATGATCCTGATGAAGTTTAAGAGCCATACGTACACCTTTCGCTACGACGCTACGTAGTAGATCAACGTCATGTAGAACCCATTCATCGCGTGCTGACGTTATACGAAAATCGCCTATAAAATATTCGAAATTTAAAAGATTAAATATGATATTGTTGAGGAATTCAATACTATTTCATGGTAGAGAGAGAAAGAGAGAGATAGAGATAGAGAGAGAGAGAGAGAGAGAGAGAACGATGTAAAATGATTTGTAATCATATTTACATGTTAAATTATGATCAATATAATATTATTTCTAATAATAATAATAATAATATACTGTTATGCTAATTTTATTGTTAGGTCAACAGATGATGATGTTTTCTATTAATCTCACATTCGTGATCGTACAATAAACATTATTTTCGTGAAAATATAAAGGTAATTAATAACTTGTCAACTACGTTTACACAAAAGTTTTTATATAAAAGTAGTTAGTATTTTAATTATATATGAATCGTGATAAATCAGAATAGATAATGCTGTCTTGGGCAATAAATATCATGCTTAGACTGTGTGTAAACAATTGTAAAATATAGAAAGATTTCTCTGTATAAAACCACAAGAAAATGTTATAATAATAATAATAATAATATTAATAATAATGGTGATAAACATAATTTTGACAATATATTAAATTGCCGCTCTGAACGCACTAATTTACGCTACACACGAATTATAATATAATTTTTAATAAATATGTAAATATAAATTTACAAAATGTAATTCGAAAATGTATTACCTTTAAAAAGGGCATGTAAACCGTAAAGAAAGAATTCGACACTAGATAATGTATTATGAGATGCAGCTCCTAATACACGTCTTCCCAATAAACTAAGAGCTAAACAAAGTGATACAAGGCACGAGTCTCGAGATCTCTCCAACATCTGTAACAATATTAGTAGTACGAGGTATATAATACATGTCCTTTTTATCAAAAAAACTATACGCAATATATAAGATTGTGTAGTCACAGTCGCTGATCTCGGTATTAATTTTAATTCGATATATGAAGGAAAAACATTGTACGTAGTAATCACTTGTTACCTTATCTTGCTTGGTAGCACAAAATTGTATCCAATCTAAATATACATTGCAAAAACTACTTCTGGTTATGCCACTTGCTCTAAAATCAAAATCCTCGTCGATGTTCATGTTGAAAACAGGATCCAAATCCAAGAAATTCTTTTCCAATGTCTGTTTCAAAGCGTCAACGATTTCTTGATTTTCAAGCCATTGCTTCAACTTTGACGACTTCACTGCATAAAAAATAATGCTCTTCACGTAGTAAGTGACCAATACCTTCCTGAAGTCAAAAACCTGAAGCATTGAGCCTGCTGAATTGTCCGATATCGAATAACCTTCCAACACATACTTTGCACTTGCCACCTCCCAGGCTAACCATCGTTGGCTAAAATAATGCAAACAAATGTTTACTCTTTAATAAGCAATTCGAGAGATGAATATTATTAATTAGCAAGTCCAACTATGGGTTTACCTGAACGCAGCATTAACGCTCAGTATGTGAGAAAAATGACCCATTTCGCAACAACAGCAATTATCATTGTCCTCTATTCCTTCGGAAATAGCCTCGACCTCCCTTTGCTGGCAATAGGTCCCTCTAAATTCTAACCCTCTCAGCTGAAACGTTACAAGTCCATTACCAAGCTGTACGACGTGTACGAGGCAATTGAGGTAGTCCGAAGCAAGGAGAAAACAGTCTCCCTGTTCGACGGTACCCCATCGACCTAAGGCCAGATCCCCGTATAAGCTGTGTTGCAACGAACGAGTTAACTGCTCATAAAAGATGGAATTCAAATTATTATCATCCGCGCCAAGATTCCGCTCTAGATGCAACGACATGCGCGTGTTCGAATGATCCACTCTGTAAGCCAATGATTTCATCAACGCAATATTAACATCTCGACGATTAATAGAAATTAAATCTTTATATTATCTGGCTTCCGTACCTTCTCGTCTTGTAATCTCTCTCCCAGAATTTAACAGGCCTCACGTACGAGCTCATGAATATCGCACTTCCCAGTAAGGGATTGAGGGGCGTGCTAAGAATCGCAGAAATGCTGGCCTGTAAAAATAGCATCGCTGAATGGGGTACCGAAAAGGGCTGGGCGAACGCGTGGAAGGCGCTCCCCCAGGTGATCTGCCAGGGTGCTATGTAGGTGATTATGAATCGTATCTTCAGTAAAAGCTCGTGGACTTTGGCGAACACGACAGCGATGACGAAATAGTCGAGGAGGAAGGTCTCGCTGTGGTCTCGGAAGTCCATGCGAAAAAGCAGGACCGCAAAAACGAGTACGAGGTAGCGCGTTGACGAGTCCGCGTACGCGGAACGTAAGGATTTCAAGCCGCAAATGACGATGACCAAGGCTCCGATACTGGGCCCGAATTTCGCAGATATCTTGGCCGATGACTCCGTTAGGCCGCCCAGAAAAACCACAGGATAAAGAATATTGCGCTCGAAGAAACAGAGATATACGTAGATCTTCTCGAACCACATTATCTTCACTGGATTTCTCACTGGTTTTTCGTAACGAAAAGAAAAAAAAAGAAAAGAAAAAAAAACGATAAGAAACGATAAGAAATACTAGTGTAATTAATAATTAATTCAATTCAATTCAATTCAATTCAATTCAATTCAATTCAATTCAATTCAATTCAATTCAATTCAATTCAATTCAATTCAATTCAAATATTTTTTTTTTTTTTTTTTTTTTAATGCTCAAAAATGACTCTATTGACTGAATTTCATATGAAGTACGTTGGTACATTCGGTGCTTAAATAGATTTAAATACAATGAATTTTTAAGGAAAATGTAAAGTTTACCCTCGAACTGCAGGTGCTCGAAGCTTCGCAGTACAGGTTTCGCAAGACAAAGCCATGGCAGTTGCTTCCTTAACTGAGGCATGATGTAATGTAACAATAAACCTAATAATCCTGTAAATACCCATAAAACTGGATTGATTTCGGGCTGCAAAGCCGTGAATACCGTCGATGAATGTATTGCAAACGAAAGCATCCCAATTACAGAACAGGCAATAATGTCGTTTTTTAATCTCGCCTTGACGGTAGACCTTAGCTTTTGAGGCAACGGATCAAACAACTCAGAATCCGATATCTGCTCGCCTACAAGAATCTTCATATCCTTCTTCTTGGAAGATTTAATCTTTGGGGTTTTGCTAGTCCGCGCTTCATTTGTTCGAACAAACGAAGAATTCGGTCCTTCATCTCTCGAAGTATTCTCGATAATCTGTATCTGTTTGTCCTCAAGGTAAACCACAGGCGGCCACAGATTTGTCTTTACTATATCCCAAATAACACTGGGATCCGACGAAGATCTAATTAAAAAAAATGTATTTCAACTTTAAATAATTCCTCGATATTAAATTAAAAGATATTTTTATATTTTTCAAAGTACTAATTACATTTTGCAAAACGTAACCATAAGAGATATCTATCTAATTAATAGGACTGAATAAGTTAAAGTACCTGCTGAGATGGTAAGAAACGGCAACAAGAAGTCCTGCGAAAATCGAGAAAAGTATATGCTGCGACGACTTGGGCTCCATTAGTGCTCCATAAGCAAATCCATAAAGTGTTAATACGGTCATTACACTTCTACATAGGCAATAAATAGACGAGACTAGACTAGTAGTGGCAGTGCCTCCAAAAAGATGTATGTCGATGTGTTCACAGAGATACATGATAAAGGTGTTGATTTGGGGGAAGAGCCCGAGGGAAAAGACGATTGGAAAACAAAGGAGAAAAATGAGGAGAACGTTGCGCACTTGAAGAATGATATCGTAATCGAGTATTTGCAGGCCGTAAACTCGAAACTCCGAGCCCTTGAAATTTTTCAGTAATGCTTCGAGAATCAGTATTAGACTTGTACAAAATATAAAATATATAGGTCTGAAATAACAAAAAAAAAAAAAAAAAAAAAAAAAAAAAAAAAAAAAAGAAGAATTAGTAAGTAAAACGATAATGCCAAATAAACGGCTGTATGTAATCAAATGTAGAATTTGATTATTAGTTAATTAATTACCTCGAGAATACGACGATGCGATTGAAACCATGGGTCGGCGACGCAGCGTCCGGCTGAACGGATTTTAGTAGCGAGTACTGGCAACCAGCGCTCACGAAGCAGAATAAAAAGGCAAAAATGTCCCGATAAAATCCTTGCTGGAGTATAAGCAAGCCCAGACCCGCTACCGCAACCGCGAGAACTGTCGACACTATTGTTTCTAATACAGTTAAATTCCTATCGAGCAGTGCCAAAAGCGAGAGCCGATCGAATCGCACTTTTACATGTGGTAACTTGCCAATCTTCCATTTATAATAATGCCGGGTCGGCTTGGCCTTCAAGTGACTCGGCTCATCGAACCCAATAAATTCATTGAAAAAACGATTCCACGAAAGATTTTCTTGGTGCATTGGTAATGTTATCACTGGCATCTGCAGAGACATTAAAGGCAAGATTAAATCATTAACTTTGCGTTAAAGGAGATGTCATCGTGGGATGAGAAGTCCCTCATAACATCGTCTCATCAGATAAACGATGATGATATCACCTGATTTCCAACAGCTTCGACCGATCCAGCGTTCGTCTGATTATTAGAGTCTAGATTTCCTAGAAGGTTCTGCAATCGTCTATTTCTATCAGCCAGAGAATCCGGTAACAATTGACGATACGAGAGCCTCTGAGTATTATCGGTAGAGTTGGCACTAGTCGACGGGACCACGGGCTGACTTGAGTTACTGGCAGTCAACGAGGTCATCGTCATCGGCACTGGATCTTGCGCCTTCGCTTGATTAATGCCGTTCCCATTACTGCTGTTATTGTTATTGCTGGTAATGCTATTGTTAACGGGAGACGAGAGGACCGGCGGTGTGAGAACAGGCGGTGTGTCAATGATTACTGTTAGGCCTGCAAATACCATAAGCACTTTGCATCTTAATATAACCAATACTCGAGATTCATTTCATTCGGAAATGAACTTAAAACAAGCTTTTAAGAATACCCAGTACCCATTTTCAAAATCTAAATTGACCAAACTCAATCATTTTATTATTATTTTATTATTAATATTCCATTTCGAATATATATATATATATACATATACAACAAAAGCTGCTGCCTCTATTCTATCTATTAAGCATACAAAGATACTAAAATTCTTATGCTTTTGTAAACAAAAAGCATAACATTGTTAAATATTTCGCGAAAACGAGACATTTACTAAAAATTACAATTAAAAATAAAATGAAAAAATAAAAAAATAAATAAATAAATAAATAAATAATAACGAATATTGGACATACCGGCAGAATTGAGTGATAGACTGCTGTAGCTATTATTGGATAAATTCGATAGGTCGTAATTCTCATCGTAGTATATATTTTGATTGAGATGCTGACGCAGTAATCTATTTAACAATTTCTTGTTCTCTTCAGTTGGCAAAAGCCTTGAGGCTGTTGTAGCGGCTCTATGTTTTTTCGATCTAGTCGAGGTTGCGCTAGACTTTTCATCGACTGCGTAGGCTAACGAGCCGTCTTTTACGTCACATACATTATGCACTGTACTTTCAGGCATCTCCGGTTTCGTTATACGGTAGAGAAAATGTGTTAAGGCTATCAGATCCTGGTCCTATGCAGTTAAAACAAAAAAACAAAACGAAAAACATGCATTTTAATTATTTTTCTTATAATTTTGTAGCATTTTTTTTTTTTTTTTTTATAAAAATATGTTATTGTCAAGCGTCGATCGATTCATTTCGCATTCATTTCTGAACTGTCGATTCAATGTATATAAAAAAATGTTTGTAAATGAAGTCGCCTTCATAGAAGAAAATATTATAATAATCGTTCGTTTGTATTTAGATGAGACGGCAGATCTCACCGTGATGTGCGTCGAATTATTGACTCTGTGTTTGCGCCTCGTTCTATTTGATCTATGGAGTTTGTTGTATCTGGGCCTCGAGGTGCGTATGTCGTAGGGCGCGCAGGTCAAGCGCAGGTCTGCCATCGTAGTCGACTGGCAGGGAAGATCGGCGACCCTCGTGTTAGACGGATTTAAGAATGCTGCTAAGAGTGGAGGCGCGGGTAGCTGGCGAATCGGGCACAGGGTGCTCAACTCGTTGTTCGAACCACCGCCAATGTGGATTCCCGGTTGGATGAATTTGTCGCCACAGTCGCTGCTCTGCCCACTGGCGATACAAAGAATTTTAATCAAAATTTAAATTACGCGTGCGGTATTAGAATGAAAGAGCGCGTAATGATTACTGGCTGGTACTGGTGCTCGGTCTGGTGCCGTTGATTACGCGCTCGCGCCTTTCCCTGATAGCGGCCGTAGTCCGTTTGTGCTTGGGCCTCTTGGACAAGGCCTCGGCCGCACCGAGGCTTTGGTCGTTCGTTACGTTAACGGCATTAACGGCGCTGCAATTGCCCGCGCTGCTGCTGTTGAGTCGTGGCCGATTCTGCTTTGGTATAGCACCCTGCTGGCGCTTGTTGTCGACCTCCGCCTGCGTCGGCAGGAGTTTTCTCTTCACCTCGTTTTCCAAACTGAGGGTGGTAGTGCTCGACGAGCCAGAGTCCGGCTCCTTGCTCGGCAAATCTATCGAATTACGCGATTAAACGACTTCAAATTCTGTATCAATACTCACATGTTAATCTACACAAATTTGCTCTTTATATATTTTAACATTACTCATACGAGGTACGAGGCGTATCACTTTTGCCAAATGAAAACCAGAAAAGTCCTCCTTCTGTTCAAGCATGTCTTTATTATGCTTCGCTAAAGCTAATAAATACCTCGCTTCAATTTTTCATTAAACTTCTTACCAAGTACAAAGTCTTCATATCATTAATTATAATAACAAACAGGAGTTTCAGTACTGCGTTTTAAATTTAGAACAAAAGGCTACTCGTGTTAAAACTACATGTAACATAAAAGCTTCTAAAACTAAATAATAAAAATAAAAATAAAAATAAAAATAAAAGTACAAGTAAAAATAAAAATAAAATTCAATAACTATTGTTATATGCACAATAATACAGTGTTGTGAAGTATTGTAAAATACTTTTGCAATTGATTTAAAATTATCAATACGAATATTATGGGCAGTTTCAAACAGTTTCGCTTACTTTGTATAACACACTTGGGGAAAAGTAATTTAAACGTAAAATCCATTCTTGTAGTAAATATAGAAGAAAAATGAATTAACTTTTCTAAACTATTAAACTAAAACAATATGCATACACAACAAAATGCTTTTGTTTATTACTTAAATTTATTGTTAACTGAAGCATAGTTGAATAAAAATTACTAACTTACAATCTGTACTAGTCGTTTGTATACTATCAGACGCGTCTGTATCATCAGATTTCTGTGAAGTCCATAGAACTGGCGGCATTGAATATTAAATATTTAAAACTATTATCTTGCTCTTTAAATTCATTTTTTAATTGTATGGCTACTGAATATGTTACTTTTATTTAATGGCGAAAAGAAGATTTTTACACTTTTTGTCGAAATTATTATAAAAATAACCCACGAGATCAATAAATTGAATAATTTTAAAATATTTAAAATTAACGGTCAAAGTATGGCTATTATTCTATTACTCTTGGCTATTATTATTCTAGTTAAAATTAAAAGAAAATACATTATATTATGTATTGTTTATTATTATTAATGTCTTATATACTTTTTATAAATATTTTTAAATGCACGTACTGAAGGCGTGGTATGGTATACCATGTTAGTATATAATGTTGAATTTTTTAACGTACTTTTATTAGTCCATGGTTCGCCTTCACCGTTTTCGAACAGCCAGTCGATGCCCACGATACTACCCGAATTAATAGGATCTTCGGCTTGTTTCAACTTCTCTTTCCTCTTTTCTTTTCGCCTTTCACCATCCGATAAATCCCAACTACTCTGACTAGTATTACTGAATCTGCGTTTCATTATAGGCTTGGGCTCTTCTAACAGAGCATCACGCGAATTTGCGGAATCATTATCAACTGCTGTATCTACAATATACCTAAAAATATTCATTTTATTAATTCTACGGATTTATTTCTATTATACCAAGGAAACCACATTCATAACAAATTTTTTTTTTTCGAGCTTTTCAAAAATTATACATAATTTCTTTCAAATTATGTTCGAAATATACGATTATAATTATTACTGTCTTTAATTCGTCAATTGTGTATATATATATATAAGACTTTTAATGTACTGAGCTTATTCAATATTTAATAATAAAGTGTATATTACCTTTTATATACATATATATATATATTTTTTTTTAAACGCACAGTGATTTTTTTCAATACAATTATCTTCATGTAAGAAATAATGTTTTTGAATGTAAATAATGATTATTAATAAATTCACATTTTATATAAAAAGTCTTAAATATTTTCTTGTAAACCTAACATGCATGAACTACGGAATCTATTTAATACGTGAAATTTTATATAATTCTTATTCATTATAAATGCATAGTTTCATATAACTTATTTTAATGTTAACTCTTATTTGATATACACGAACCTTAAAAATCTATCGTCATTTTCTCTGCACATTAGTAAAGGACTATAAGAGTTCTGTAAATTAAATCTTGCAGTATTGTCAGCAATAATTTGCTCATCGCTTTGCTCAGCTATTGGGTGCACAATTTCTGACCCGCAATTGAGATATGGCAGTAACTGTAGTTTATTACGTTTTAACGTATTTTGAGGTAAACTCTATAATAAAGAGACAATACAACAATTGTAATAATATTAATTTTTGTAAAAATTTAATTTTATCTTAATTTAAAACATACAAAAAAATTGTTTAAATGTTTTTATAATGCATTATATATTAAAATAAAATGTAAATGAACGTAAATAAATCATTATTTTCAGAAATTATTATAATAATATGTATAAAATGCAAATAAAAAAATTATTACTATTTAAAAATTTTAATTGTACACATTTTAAATTATTATGATAAAATATGTCTTATTGTCCAACCTTTTTGGAATTTATTGTTTCTAAGCTTTGAGGGTGAAGTGGTAAATTATTGTCATCTGTCGGGCTGGAAATTTTAGCAGATGCCCTAATCGTTTCAAGACTTTGCGGGTGAACCAGTTGCTGATGTGGCACTTTAGATATAACCTAATAAAAAAATTTCAGTATTTATAATACATAAAATATTAAAATACCTTAGCATATAACATGTAATCAGATAAGTCGACTTGTATATATCAATATGATCATTAAATAAAAATTAATATAACGAAATTTTTTAACGTATATTTACTAATGTATTTTATTAATAAAATTCTATTTATATTATAAATAATATTTATAATCATTTAACAGGTAATTCAAATTTAGTATTGTAAATATAATTTCATTGTTTCAAATTTAGTTTTGAACTTACTTCTAGAGATTGAGGATGTGATGGAATTTTATTTTTTTCGGCATCTTCTTTCTTCGATATAACGGATATAATCTCTAGACTTTGCGGATGATCATTCAATAATTGAGCTTCCATAGGAATCGAATTAGAATTTAATCTTCTAACACTTTGATTATATTTCCAGTACTCATAATCATCTGTTTGTTCTAATTCCATAGAACTAGTTTGTTTTATTTGACTTTCTGATCCAGTTTTTCCGAGATTGTTAGATTTTGAATACCGCGATCTTGAATCTTCTGAAACATGTCTGCACAGCTTTTTCATTGATGAATGACTTTTTCCCGATGCTGTCAAATGTTTACCAATATTTGGTGAAACTGGTCTTTGCTCTGTTTTTCAAATAATATTAAATTAACAAGAAGCATACAATTGAAAATTAACAAAACTAAAAAATCTAATAAATATGGAATCGATTATTTTAATCCGTGTTAAATTATAATAATTACCATATATTCTATTTCTATAAAGTTGTTCATGATCCTGTTCAGACATCAATTCCGCTTCATGAACATTGATGCTGGTAACGATTGGCTTATTTAATTCTGTAACTTCTTCAGAACTCTCAGAACTATTTTTTCGATGTATTTCAACTTTTAAATCGATTGTTGAATTAGGTTTATCTCTCGTGTAATCAGATGTTATACTATCAGCATCACCATTTCGTGTATTTGGTTCAATATAAGAATTACGTGATGAACATTCTACTGGTGGAGTATCTATTTTTCCTATAATTAATATAAAAATCAACAATAAAGAAATAAAATCTTAAAAACTTTCATTTAATTCAAACCATTGAGAACTTGAAGTTCAATGCCAACAAAATCTTGATCTTGCGGTTGTTCTCTTCTTTTTGTACGTGTATTCCTTTTTTTCTCACTCTCTAACTTCTGTTGACTGATGTTCTGATTAGGTTCTTCTAAACACTCCGTTGTATCATAGACACAATGAAGAGCATGGTTAATGCTTTTTATTGTTCCGAACAGAAGAATAATTGTAGAGCAATAAGCAAGCCACACATACAAAGTTGGTGGAAAGTACTGAAATAAATAAACAAATATAAAGACAACAAATAATGATACGATGTATTAAGTAATATTGTAGAATATTATTATTTTAACATAAAACTACACTGAATTATGATTCATTACATTATTCGTTAAATATAACCAATTTTACATACTTTTATAGTTTCAGTAATTAAAAAAATTAAAAAATGATTACTTTTCTATTAAATTGAAAAAGTAAAAAAAAAATAATTATAATTAAATTTTATTAAATTGAATATAATTAATGCATATATCTTTAAAATAAAATATTTAGTGAAATATTTTTTAACAAGTAAATCATGATCATAAGTAAATTATGATATTCAATAATTGCGAAGTTAAACGGTTTGAAATTTAAAATAACCATTTAAAATTTATCAAAATATCATTTAATCAGTTAGAGCTTTAAATCGATCAAATTGAAACAGTTTATTAAATAATATTATAATTCGTATTCCCCTGTTATTGAAAATTATTCCGTGTACAGTGAATTTTTAAATATATTGTTATTATTACTTGATTCAAATATTTAAACAAATAAAAGGTGTAGTTATATTTTACAAAAAAAAAGGTTAACTTTTTGAATTCAGATAATAAAATTTAAAAACTAATATAATAAGAATATTATTTATTGGCATACCAAATATATTGTGAAGGGTAAACATAGTAAAAAAAGCCAAACGTAGAGGTGAAATGTATTGGAAAATACATCTAAATGGGGATCATAAAACCATCCTCCTGTAAGACTTGCCCATACGCCTTGGCGTAGAATCTCCAATGTTTGTGAACCCATGCCAGATTTTATATTCCTCTTTCATCATATTTCCATACTGTGTTTTGCATATACATTTGTGTGCTTTATTATTCTTAATATAATACTTTACGGTTCTTTTCGCCAAACTAAAAAGTTTATTAAATATATCCATCTTATTATACAGATTACGACTTATTACAGAAATATAATTTATAGCTTAAAATAAAATTTATTTCTTATAGAATATAGAAATATTAGTAAATCGTACGTTGATGGAATATTCAAATAGTGTCTTTATAATTTTCAAACAATTTTTAATCCATAAGCGTAACAATTGACTTATTGTTAACCCTGTAAAACAGAACTAAAATCCAGTAAACCTTTATTATTTGTATTAAGCTTGATTACAGCTGACCAACAAATACAATAACCTAATTATTTAATTATCGATTTTATAAAAATTTATGAAAAAAAAATTAAATACAACGTAATTTCACGCATTACTTATTTCTTGAACCGATGTTACCAAATTAAGCGGCATTTGATAAATTTTCTTAATCTTCTTTAAAAGAATTACAAGGCATGACTAATAGAAACGTGACAACAATATGTGTGTACATGCATATATATACATACACACCAGAGAGAGAGATGTATATATATATATATAAATATTCCCATACACACGATTCTTAATCGTTCGAATTTTGTAATGAAAAATGAACAAGAGAAAAAAATAAAAAAAATGAAGAAGTGAAAGACGAAATAAAAATAGAGGCATAGATTTAGAAAGAGAGAGAGAGAGAGAGAGAGAGAGAGAGAAAAGATAAGGTTAAGGAGTAAAGGTAATAGAAATTGAAAGAGAAAATATGAAGTAAAATAATGATGTAAGAATATCGGATGTATTGTAAATTAATGAGATAAATGTACAAGAGTAATTATAATAGAAGAAATAAGCACCTACGTGCACGTGCAAAGCTTATTTTATATATTTTAAGTTCGCCTTGATGTCCGTAGTTCATCCTTCTCGGAGATGATGTTAAGAATCATCGAGGATACACAAGGGGCACATAGGAATAGTCGATAGAAACAATGATCGTAAAGTTTTATTGAACTTGTGTCCGACTTAGTATGAATGAGTGAGTACGTTCGCAATTGTCGTTTGTGCGCGTTGTGGCATCAATCAATGGACTATGGATGATGTCGCAGCCATAGTCTCCTCTCCTCCACCTGTGCGACTCCAATGTTATTATGCGTAAAAATACTACAATAATAGTTCGATAATCTCGTCTATCACCAAGGCATTTCTTCATTACATTTTCCCTGCCTTCGTCCTACTATTATCCTTATATTTTGTACACATTCTCTACATAGCTACACTGTCCGCTAGCACCTATGATCCTGAAACTGGATAATTCTGATGTGATTTTAACGTGTGCCAGTGTTCGCCTCCAGATGGAGGATTCGTATGCGTGCTCCCGAACTCCATACTTTTTTTTTCATTCATTATTCAAATGTAATAAACATATATCATTTTTACACTTTCAAATCTATCAATATTATTATTGACAAATGCATTTCATATCACATACACTACCATACTTCGTTCCCATCACGCTCAAACTTCATTGCGTTTTTTTTATTATTACATATATAAATATATTATATATGCGCATACAGAAAGTTTACTTATTTTAAATTACATGCGCTTTATATTTTAATTGAACTAAGAAAATCCTACATTACTGTCGAATTAAAAGGATCACGACGAAGTTAATCACATCTTCTAAACATTATAACTTCTTTATTAATACGATTCCTTACGATTACCTACTACACATATTTTATAGTATTTTTAATTATTATTAGTTATTTTTACGGATTGTTAAAATTTTTATTTACTACTTTGATTTTTTTATTTTTACATATATAATGTATTGGATAATTTATAAAAATAGGAAAATTGACTGCGTTAAAAAGAAACAATATTTCACCTTAGTTGGTGTTAATTTTCAATTTAAAACAATTCAAACAATGTATTCTAATTAAGGAAAAGACGATTACAAATTTTACCGATTACTCTTATTTAATAAACTTTTTTAAAAAAGAAATAATAATAATAATAATAATAATAATAATAATAATAATAATAATATGGTATATGCAATGAAAAACGGCAGAAATTAAAGATACCGACAAATGTAATAAGAAGCCGAAGACGTCTGGATTAATTATTTAAAGGATATTATTGTATTATCGGTAAGTGCGGGTTTTCATTAATATGAAGTTACTGAAGCTCGTAACTGCCGTCGAATGTATTTGAATGAAAAAAAAAAAAAAAAAAAAAAATTGAAAGTTAAATTTCGGTATTAAAAAAAATAATAAAGCTCGACAAGTTAATAATCCCCGTGCTTTTCCTTTAATCCGTTTGCCCCCCCCCCGACCCGCGGCCGCCACCGCCACCACGAGCTTAATATCACACGTTGATTCTTAGAAGGAAGGGATTATTGCGGCGATGAGGGTTGCAGAAGGTTTTTCGGATAAAAGATAGTAGGGACAAAAAAAAAAAAAAAGAAAAAAGAAAAATAGAAAAAAAGTGGATTGGCGGTAGTGCGAGTTGTTAGTTGTCAGACAGTCGTGCAGAGTAGTCTCTATGTACGAACCTCTCTCGTACGAGAATCCTCTCGTGACCGTAGTCGCCGCGTGTCGGCGCCTCTGTCGTTTTTTCTCTCCATTTTCTTTATTGATGTGTTAGCTTGTGTGTACTCTGTCTCTCTGGCCTCCGTAAAATCGCATAGTTCAGGAGTTGGCGAGCGAGCGACCTCCATCGTTGCTCCCCGTCGCTCTCTCTCTCTCTCTCTCTCTCTCTCTCTCGCTCTCTCGCTCTCGCTCACTAGCTCTCTCGCTCCCTCCTCTTATCCTTCAAAAATTAAATATGGCGTGCACGAGGTTATTATTGCCGCATTAATGCTGAAGAAAGAGCCGTAAGAGTATCTGCGTAGCGCGAAACGATTATTTAAGAAAATGTTATTTCATCATTGTCGCGTACGCGCGAGTGTGCCCGTGTGAGTTGGTGATCCCCTCGCTGGCGAATCTTTCTCCCACATACATCGTAGCTCGGGCTGCATCTCGGCCTCGGCCCTCCTTCGAATAAATAACCGATTCGCCCGTTTCGTTAATCGATCGATTGCTCGGAGGGATTAATGCTGCACCAAGATCGCCAAGTCCCTGGCTAGCCAAACATGTGCGCGTTTCGTCGAGGAAGCAAGACAGCATATGCGAATCCAAAGATTTTTTAAAGGAGGTGTGTGTGCTCGCCAGGGGAAAAGTCTTTTTCCCATTTATATATGTATGCAGTGGCTGCAGCAGGAGGAGTGTACGTACCGGAAAACGAAAAGCTTGACGAGCGAGCGAAGAAGGAAGCGAAGTGGCGGTCGAAGAGGAGGAGCTGGAGAAAGTGTTGCCGCATACAATTGAACGTGTAATTAAGAAGGTCTTGCCAAGCCTTGCCAAGTCCTGGCTTAGCTAGAAATTTTTGACAGCAAGTTGTAGTCCTCCTACCCCAATATCCAGTCTGTATGCACCTCTGAGATAAAATGAAGCTGCCGGTTCTCCTCCTCGTCTAAGAATTATTTCCAATGTCTCTGGGTGAGCTTGGAAATTACTCGTTTTTTTTTCTACTATTATTATTATTATTATTATTATTATTATTATTATTATTATTATTAATTACGAAACGGAATAATTGTGGATAGTCATCCTCGTCGGCTTATAAACAATATCATTGACCGAGCAATATCAACCACTTCTTCCAAATTATTTAATTCCTGTATCTACTCATTTATTATATATTCAAATTTTATTTTTAAACATTCCAATTTCATTTAACAGTCACTTAACTCGTATCATGTCCTTCAATTTTCATCTAACTGCTCTCTATAACCTAACAATGAAACGTCCACGATTTTATTTTATTTATAACGAAATAATAAGAATTTCTAACTCACGCGTATTTTTTGCAATTTACTTTATGTTTATGTGTACGAATTTACTTGTTTATACGCACAATTTACACATTTCTTATTAAATTGAAGTTAAAGCCTATTTATGACCATAGAACTAATTATTTAAATCGATTGTATTACTACGAATTACTGATTTTTTTAAATTTTACAATAATCTTCTAACTTTTCATTGAAATTATTTTTTTATTATAAACATAAAAAATTTACGCTTTTTAAATTTATTAAGAAAAATACAACTTAAATAATCTATATTATGGATTCTATATTATATCTACTATATTAAAGTTCACATTTTTATTGTGTCAATAAGTATACCATAATTTTATTAAAAAATTTATCAGCTTTCGTTTCAAAATCTGTATGTACAATTAAAGTAATATTACAAATTAAAATTATCTAAGATAATTTTGAATTTATAGAATTTCAAAATTTATAAAAGTTTATAATATTTTAGATGGATATTGAATGTGTCAGTACCACAAAACATCATTATATTGTAAAAGTATTGCCTTGATGTATAAGGAATTTTTTATTAAAAGCTTGAAGGATCGAAAAAAGAATGAATCCACTCTTAATTCGCATTCTAAATATCGACAAAAGCTGATTTCTTTTACAGATTGAAATACATGTTATTTTAGGTGAGACATTAAAAAATTTATAATTATATGACTTTGCATTTAAGTTAGAAGTTTCTAGTATTTTTTAATAATTTTTTAAAAGTTCTATTTAAGTTTTTTACAAGTAAATTAATTACTTGTATTTAGATTCAATAAGTGTATTTGGCCATATGCCTCCAGCTGGGTTGTCAGCAAGAGGCTCCTCTACCTTGATGGACCCTGGACAACCAGATACTCGTCTTCGGAACGAGCGTTTTTTACTTTATACAGAGAATGGCTCATCGCGGTCAAATTCTTCCAATGCAAGCAATTTTTCACCAAGGTATAATCTTAATATTTTTTAATAAAAAATTTTCTTATTTGTTGTTTTATGAGTTTCTATAAATTTTCAAATTTTTAACAACCAACTGTATTTTAAATATATATTTACTAATTATTTAGTACATTAGAAGATTTAAATTATTTTTACTAACATTTGAATTATTTTTACTATTTTTAATATTTTTTAATTGTAAATTATGCACTTTATAAAAGTTATATATAAATTGAATAATATATTGTATTTTAAGGTTAAAATGATTATTTCGTGATTTACAATGAATTTTATAATTTTATGATTATTTATGATAAACATTAAAGAGATTAACATATAATGCGTTTATTAATACAGCCAAAACTATTCGTACACAAGAGCATCAAGTAATATGTCAGATAGTAGCGTGTCAGACACACATAGTGGAGGAACTGCTCGAACTCTATCACAACAAACAAGTCCCTCGCATGGTACATTCTCATCGCAATCAAGGCATGATAGCTCCATTCTATTTACCGCACTATATGACTATATTGCCCAGGGTGAAGATGAACTATCATTGCAACGTGGAGAATCTGTAGAGGTAGTTCAATTATTTCGTATTTTCAAATAAAATTTAGCACAGTTTTTGTTTTTCAAAAACGTTTAACAAAAATTTATTTAAAATTTATTTTTAATAAAAGCGTATTTTTATTTAAAACACGAGATAAAAAATTATTAATTGGTTATTACTGTAACTATATTTTCGTATTTTATAATAAAAATATATTTTTTTATTTAAAACACGGGATAAAAAATCATTAATTGTTTATTACTAAATATTTTTCTTTAAAAATATTATTTTTCCATTAATAGGTTTTGTCAAAAGATTCAAAAATTTCAGGGGATGAAGGTTGGTGGACGGGTAAGATTAGGGGTAAAGTAGGTATTTTTCCAGCTAATTTTGTTGCTGAAGCAGAAACAATTGATAGGGTATCTTCAGTAATTGAACAAGTACAGCCAGTGGAAATTGATTTTGAAGAATTAAAATTAGAAGAAGTTATTGGTGTTGGTGGATTTGGTAAAGTTTATAGGTAAATGTATATACATAACACTTAATTAATATTTAATTAATTTAGCTTTATTTAATGTGCAATATTATATTATTTTTTTAATTTCTTCAACGAGTAAATATTTATGCCCGTTTTTTCATAATAGGGGTTTTTGGAATAAAAAGGAAGTGGCTGTGAAGGCGGCTCGTCAAGATCCTGACGAGGAACCAAGTGTCACATTACAAAATGTTCGCCAAGAAGCAAAGCTTTTCTGGCTTTTAAAACATGAAAATATTGTTCAGTTGGAAGGTGTTTGTTTAAAAATGCCGAATATGTGCCTCGTAATGGAATATGCACGGGGTGGAAGTTTGAATAGGGTTTTAAGTGGTCGCAAAATCAGACCTGATGTTTTGGTTGATTGGGCTATACAAATTGCACGTGGTATGGACTATCTACACAATAAAGCGCCCATCAGCCTTATCCATAGAGATCTTAAAAGTTCCAATGGTACGAGAATATTTTTGTAATAATAAAAAATATTTTAAAATAAAATAAAAATTAATGTAAATAAGTTTAATAATAATCTGATAGGACAAAAAAAAACGTATTTTATATAAATTGCATTTGATAATATAAATGTTTATCTGTATTCGTATTTATTCATTTATTTTTTATTTGTATAGTGTTATTAAGCGAGCCAATTGAAAATGATGATTTCCAATACAAAACATTAAAAATTACTGATTTTGGCTTGGCAAGAGAAGTATACAAAACAACTCGTATGTCAGCAGCAGGAACTTATGCATGGATGGCACCAGAAGTCATTAAAAAAAGTACATTTAGCAAAGCCAGTGATGTTTGGAGGTAAAGTTCAATAAATCACTTAAAAACATTTTCAACATTGAGATAATAATGTAAAAATACTCAATAATATACTATTTATTTTGTGATTATTCTGTCAGGGAAATGAAACATTTAAATATTATTAGAAATTATTAGTATAATAAATAATAATGAAGTAAAATTGGATTTTTAGTTATGGAGTACTTTTATGGGAGCTTTTAACTGGAGAAACACCATATAAAGGAATTGATGCATTAGCTGTAGCATACGGTGTGGCTGTAAATAAATTAACTTTGCCGATTCCATCAACTTGTCCTCAGCCATGGAGGTGTCTTATGGAAGGTCAATAAATTATTATTATCAGTATAAAAGCTCATTAATATCTCTACTGTCTATTTGTATTGGCGATAAATAAAATAAAATGTCTGAATTAAATTTAAAATTTTATAAATTTTAGCTTGTTGGGCTTCTGACAGTCATGGAAGACCAGGTTTCGCCGAAATTCTTATTGCCTTGGATGAAGTAAGGAGTGCGTTCGCCGCAACTCCACACGAGTCCTTTCATACGATGCAGGAAGACTGGAGACTTGAGATTGAACAAGTTCTTCATGGATTACGCATGAAAGAAAAAGTAAGAATTAAATAACAATTTATATTTGTATATTTATTAAGATGATGCCTTATTCATTATTTATTTTAAACCACATAAAAAAAAACCATTTTGTGCTGACGTATCTGATTGAATGAAAAAAAATAAGAAGTGTCCTTGTTAAAACGATGCAAAGTCACGATGGTAGACAGTTGTTTGGTTTTAACGGCGTTGACATATCCCGATGTCACTGCTTGCTATATTTATTTTGTTATTTCTTTTACTTTCCTTTAGCCGTCTTGATAGGCAATTCTTTATCGGCAAAGTATTGCTGCAAGTCAGTACTTTATATAAAATATTCATTTAATTATATACATATCCATATAAAATAGCAAATGATTTTTATTTATTAATTACGTTCACTTAACCTCATTACCTTATACGTAATTTCTTTATTTAACTAAAAACACTTATAATTCGAAAAAAATAATGAATAAGAGTGTTATCTGAGATAAAAATAATAGAATTTTATAAAGTTATTTAAAAAATCAAATTATAATTATTACCATTTTTCTTAATACAAAGGCGTGCCGATCACTAGAGGAGGTAAGAAACGAAAATACTGTTTGGTATTAAATAGCAATATATACCGCTTTGTGTTTTGATGAGTTTTTAATTAACACCTTTTTTATATATTATTTCACATGTTTTTACAAAAATGCTGCAATTTAGATTTTTCTTTTAATCTTGTTTGCACGTATAAATGTTTTGACAAATATTTGTATTTTTTTTCCCTTTGTGTTTAATAGGTTGCTCATTGATTATTGAAAAGTATTATTTATGATAATTAATTTTAAATGATTTACGTTAAATATGTAGTGTATATTCTTTGATTGTCACGCATTATTTGTATCGCAATTATAAGGATAGTAAATTAAATTAAAAATGATTGTTTTATACACTTTTATTAGGAACTGCGTTGTAGAGAAGAAGAATTAACGAAGGCTCAAGTACAGCAGAGACAGCACGAGGAAAATCTAAGACAACGCGAGCAGGAGCTCGCAGCCCGAGAAATCGATCTTCTTGAACGAGAGTTAACTGTTATGATTATTCAGCAGCAAAATACACCTACTCCGAATAAAAGACGTGGAAAATTCAAAAAGTCAAGATTAAAATTGAATAAGAAGGAGCCCGGGAGTAAAATCAGTGCACCTTCAGGTACACTTAATTATGTACTTGAGAGTTATAATGAAATAAATGTCTGTCGTTAATAAGGATAGATAAAGAAGTATTTGTAAAAAAAAAAAAAAAAAATTTCATTGTAAATTTATTATTTAAAGAATTATACCACATAAATTGTTCATTGTTAATACGATAAATTAAAATAGATTTTATTAAGGCCACGATTCTGAGAAATATTTAAATATTACAGTAATGGAAACTTTTTGTTTCAGATTTCAGACACACGATCACGGTACAGCACACGGCGCCCGATAGAGTGAAGAGTCGAAATCCTTCACGTTCAAACAGTCCTCCTGGTTCACCAAGCATTCCACGTTTACGAGCGATTGCCTGTAAGCATAAACAAAATGATAGACTACTTTTATTTTAGTATAATAATTAATCCAAAATCCGAGTTAATGATATCGTGTTAAAAATTGAATGGTCACGTTAGTCTAAGTGAATACGATTATATAAATATGCTGTAATTGTTGACCACGTTATAAAAAAAGAATTTTCTTTTCTCTTTTATATTTTGAATTTTAATTGATAAAATTTAGTGTTTTTATATTTACGAAAATTTTGAAAGGTAATATATTGCTTAGTAGATGTGGTTAAATTAAATTTGATGATAATAAGTATATACAGAGATATTTTTTACTTATTATTTAAGCCGCAGCAGCATGGTGTGAATAATTTGATTTTTTTAATTATCTTTTCTATATGTTATAGATTTCTAAATTTAATAAATCTTGATTTTATACTTTCATTTTTTTATCTGGCAAGCAGTCTTTGATAGTAATTATGTAGTTTGTAATTATTATGCATGATTTATTTAACAATGATAAAAATATAATCGTTAATATAGAATTGAACGAGTATTATTTGATATGTAGTTGAATCAATATATATATTATAATTTTGTTTAAGATATAAGAATTGTGAATAGCATATATTCATTTTGATTTTATTTAAAATCAAAGAAAAATTTATAGTCAAACACAGATGTTTATCACTACACTTGTATTATACATTATTTGTAATTTTATTTTTAGTTTGCTAATATAATTTACAAATATTTTTGCATAAAAATTACGGATTCTTTTTTCAATAATAGGTTAATACTACGTAACGACGTCATATCTGATTTCAGTTCAAATTACATTCTTTAGTTCAGTATTTTTATATTCGAGAATTTTATTTCAATTAATTATTTATGTGATTACGATTGTGTGGTTTATGTTAAAAACAAAATCTGTTATATCATTTAGTTACATCCATTTACAACTTAATTATTGCATATTCTAAAAAAACAGCATTTAAATGACTGTAGTAATGTATGAAGTAGAAGCGACTTTGTTTTACATTGAATAAAAAAAACGAGTTATGGAATTTTTCAAATAATTATTGAAAAAAGGAATATAATGAAAGACAAAGACTACTTGCAATATAACTTTCTATACGCAAAAAAAAAAAGTAAAAAAGAAAAAAGCTAACGAGACGATCGCATCACTAAGCAAAATCTTTCGTTAAAATATATATATAACCGAGACTAGTATAATTTTATTTAATTTTAATATTTATTTACACACACTCACATATATATATATATATATATGTAAATGTATGTATTACTTAAAGATGAGCACCAGCAATAACATGTAGCCCTAAGTAGTCCAGTGTTTTGTTTTGTTTTCTGTTCTCTTTTTGTTCCGGTTGCAACACTCACATACACGCATATACAATTGTCTGTCGTCGCCCTTGTACAATCACCAACCTAAACTCTAAAAAAAAAAAAAAAAAAAAAAAAAACAATATATGAACAACTACGGGGACGAACAATATAGTACCAGCGGATGGAGTTAAGGGTAAGACCTGGGGTCCATCGACCCTCCACCAGCGCGAGCGCGGCGCCATTATCGCCTCGACGTGCTCGCCGAGTTCATCCGTGGGTTGCCCGGGAATCAACATCGACGGCGTTGATAGCACGGCAGCGACGGTTGTCGGGGGCAAGCGATGGTCGCGTTCAGCACCGGATCTTGAAAAAACGCCCCTACGTACGGCCCTGTTGGTCGCCGCGGCGGTTAACACAGCTGCTGGACATCATCGTCGGACGCCACTTCTCCAGGAAATAGGTAACGTCCGTAAGAGCGATGCAAAAAAGCTCTATTCCTCGGCGAACGACCTCGTCGAGTCGCCTATCCGTACATGCGCCGATATTCCCACTCCCATGGACAGTGGCGTTATCGTAGGTAACGAGTCGCTCGTGCATATCGATGACTATAACGAGGCGGAGGAGGATGAACAGGGGGAGGAGGACGATGAGGAAGAGGAGGAGGAGGGGGAGGACGATTCCTCCTCTTCGAGTTTCGTTGTTGGCTGCGTGCGGAAGACCAAGAGGCGCGAGCGCAGTAAATCCAAAGACTCGGCTTCTTATGTTCTTAGCTACAATAACGTTTGTCAAAGCAGCGCCAGGAGCAGCAGCAGCAGCAGCAACAACAACAACAACAACAACAACAACAACAACAAGAGCAACAACAAGAGCAACGCCAACACCGCCGCCGCCGCCGCCACAACCACCACCAACAGCAACAACAACAATAACCATAACAATAACAATAACAATAAAAATAACAATAACAATAACAATAGCAGTAATAATAATAGGAGTAATAATAGTAATAGTAATAATAACGGTAGCGGTAGTAGTAGTAGTAGTAGTAGTAGTAGTAAGCGAAGGGACAGCTCGGAGTCGAGGTTAACGTCGTTGGCAGACTTTTTCCGCTCGCCCTCGGGTTCACGTAAGAGTTCGCTGAACAACGAGCGGAAGAACTCGAGCAACGTAACGATTAAAATAAACGACTCGGACGGCTCGAGCCCCGAGAATTCCGTAGCTCACAAGTCCCGAGTATCGAAGAGCCCGTTAAGGGTATTCAATAAGGTTAAGGCATGGGGAAGCAGGGACGCCTTAGACGAGAAGAGCAGCAGTAACGTTAAGGTCGAGTACACGATGCTCCGGGACAGCGTGACTCTGCCGAAGATCGAGAGACAGCAGCTGACGACTCCGAGCTTCTTGGCGGCCAATTCCCGCGAGGGAATAGACTTTGAGAACCTTGAGCCCGAGCTATCTAATCTCGAGTCCGGGCAGGCTAACGACGATGGCCATTTAACGGCGAGATCGCGTATTCACGATCTAAAGTTCCTTCAGAAGCCCAATAACGGAAGGTGTCATAACTTTAGCGATGTCGAGGCTGGATACGGGAGCGATGACGATACCGAGGATCTCATAGAGTACGACGATCGCGTTAAGAACGACGAGGATCTCGTGAAAGTCCTGCGAGCGAATGAAAACATGAGAATCATTGGGAGAATGGATCGTTCGGAGGGGGCTAATAATAATAATAATAACAATAATAATAATAATAATAATAATAATCGACAGGTCGTCGTAGACTCACTTTCCAAACCTAAGATACACCACGTGACCAAAAAGTTCTTTCGAAAGGGCTGTACCAGCGCCTGTAAAAAACATTAGACTCTTTTTATTTTTCTCTGTTTTACCGACCGCTATTTTATTTTTTTTTATTAATTACGAAAGTCAATATTTTCCTTACAAAAGTACATACGGATCACTAAAGCTTACAATATATATATATATTTTACATACATTCATTAAACTACTTCCCTAACACTCATTTTACAGTTTTAGTCAAAAAATAACATTCGTCCGAGCACTTATTCGAGATGTATTTTTAATTTTTATACATTTTCTATATTTTTTCACTATCTCGATATATATATATATATATATATTATAAATAAATATTTTTAGTGTTAAACCTAAAAGTATTTATTTAAAGTTTAACAATTATATATATATATATATATATGCCTATGTATGTATGTATGTATGTATGTATTATAGGAAACATATTTTCGTCGTAAAGTAGAGCAATTGTAATTCTGATAGTTCAGACTGTTCATTTATATTTCATGGGACTTTTGTTTAAGCTACGGATAATTAAATTTTTGACTAGAACAAAATACTGCAATAACATATAAAATGAAACTCATACTGTTACAGATAAATTCTAGTCTATTAACAAAAAATATTGATTTTAATATTATAGAAAACTATTCTTAAACTATTAATCAGCGCTGTGCTTATTAAGACTACGAAGATAATGAAAAGTAATTTTTACAATTAATGTATTTTTTAATTGTAATTAATCATTACTCAAATTTTACCCTTCATGATAATATATAAAAAAAAAAAAAACACATTGATTCATTATTTCTGAATGATAAAAAATACATTGTCAATCTTTTACATACAGAATCTTTAATATTGATATATACACACAAACACACACACACACACACACTATATATATATATATATTAACAAATATAAAAAATATTATTTAATAATTTCGTATTAAGATTTCTATTAATATTATTGAATTATAATTTTCACATTAAAATAGTAAGTTTTATAAGAAAAGAAACAACTACATGAAAACTACAAACTAATTATTAAATTAATTCGGAATCCTTCACTATTTATAATAAGCATAAAATCGATTTGTTACATAAAATTATATAATTAAAACTAAGAGAAAAGGTAAAATCGGTCAATATAATTTTATAAAAATTGTGCCTCAATTATGAATAATATTTAATATAAACTCAAGTGGTGAATTTTATTTATATCGACTAATTAAAAAAATTGTATTTTTTATTATTAAGAATTTATCAATTTTTAAGAATAATGTACAATAGTAGACTTAAGTACAATCTATAGAAGAAGAAAAAATAGAAAGAAAAAAATACTGTGCATATGAATTAAAAATTAAATTATACTAAAATTTAAATGAACAGTCCCCAACATTTTTATGTGTTTAGTTATTTGCATGTAAAAATGTTTCTACTCGAAAATGTGCATATTCATTATTTAGTTTAATACTGTACATGCATAATAGGTGATACTGGCATTTATAGCAATCTTTATAAATTTATGGTGCTTTATACAAAGATTTAATTATTTCGTAAATCTAATAATAATTAGAATCTTTATACTGTAAATATAATATATATATATTTTACAAAATTAACAATTTGAAAGAATAATACGATTAAACTTAATTTCATTATATATATATATATATATATATATAAAATATTAATCCTTAAGTTATGTAGTTGATAAGCTATCGTATTTTTTATTATATTTCATAAAATTTTGTACAAAATATATCATTATTTACGGAAAAGGTAATTCATATGAAATTTTCGTAATGATTGTTTTACAAAAGATTATTGAAATGTGAATGAATAGACTTATTAGAATTTCTTATGAATTCAGGGATGCTGGATTAATTTATTCTAGAAGATTCTCTTGTATATTATTTGGATATTAAAATTTGTATAAAATATTCTATTCTTAATAAAATTTCTTAATATTCTTAGAATAATTTTACTAAAATTATAACTGATTAGTAATTATAAGCATTTCATTATATGCTGTACTTATTTGTGAATTAATTTAAAATATATTTCCAATGCCATCAAAGGCTAGGATTAAAATAAAAAATTAAAACATTCCTCATAAAAAAATATAATAAACGAAAAATTATAAAAGAATTATTATTTACTTGGTCTGTGTTAAAAAATTAATTACTTCAAATGAATTTCGGTATATTATATGCCTGTTGTATCTTTTGAAATTATAATATACAATAAAGCATGTTATAATTTAATAATTTATGAATGTTTTTGTAATGAATTACTCCAGACTCCTGTTTGTTTAGTATACACATGCGTATCGCGTTAATAGTAAGTTACTTATTGTATAATGATCACAACACTTTTTATTCATGAAAGGTCTTTCCGAGGAAAACATCCATATTGCCAGTAAGTTCCAATTAAATTAGAAGCACAATTTAAAATTTTTTTTTTAAATTATAGATTTTTTTTTTTTTTTTGTTATTAGTGCTTTGTTGTAATCACTCGAATATTATCATCTTCAAGAACAGTAAATACTGTTATAAAAGTTTTCTCTTAAATACGGATAAATGTATAAAAGTTGTTTTAATTAATGCAAATTTTTATTTAATAATTGGATTTTTTTTTAGTTTAAGAATTACATGTTTTTATTTTAATATTCAAAGTAAAAATATTTAAAATAATTGAAAATAAATAAAAATGAAAACACCTGTAAAAAGTTGCAAACAAATTAATTTTTTTATCTTGTAAAGCAAGTGATTTTATTATCAATAATAAAAGTTAAACAATCGATGAATTGAAAAAGAAAAAAAATACATATAATTTAAATATACTTGTTAAATGTATCAGATAAAAGTTATTACACCGATGACGTTACATTTCAATTCAACTTTTAATAACATCGAGCCTCGTATTATTCATTATAAATTCATGAATATTATTTACTCATTAATTAGCTAAGAGTTATCTATTGCCGAAGAGTCGTTTTATAATTAATTAATTTATTATTTTGACTGCTAGTTTATATGCATTAGGTAAAAGTGACGTTTTTGCTATTCAATTGATTAGTAACGCAGTGCATGCCTAATATAAGAATATTTTTTAGCCATTTTTTTAATGTCTTTTTATTTAAAAATCATCCAAATATTATATAGATATTCAATATATATATATATATATTTTATATATTATTTTCAAATAATATTATTAAGATTGAGAATGCTTTATAATGAATTAAAGAAGCACTAATTAACAGTTCACTTTCTTTTTCAATAAGAGATGGTGATAGTTGAGAAAGAACAAAAAGAGTGAGAGAGGGGGGGGCGAGAAAGTTATGTATACAGTTAGACTGCGGGTCGCGGTCATTTTAGGCTCACTATTTACCCCGTCACTGAGCTCGTAAGAAATCGATCCTGCAATTTGCCCCAATGCCTATCCTACCCTAGATTCTTCGTATTCCCCGGCGTATTCCCTGTCGCATTCCCTTGTACCTGTAGCGCTTTGACCCTTAGGAGTTGACCTCCATTGATTACTTGTTAACCAACCCCACGAGAACGTCACTGTAAATCTCTTTTATAAAGCATATCTTCCTTTCTCTTTCTCTTCCTCTTTATCTTTCACTTGTCGCACAGTCCGTTTCCTAAAGTATCTTCTGTTACAACAAACTGACTCAGAAATATCTTCAGATTATCGTAATAATATCCACACTAATTACATTAGAATCAAACGGTTCATAACAACGTACGCCACATTTACACGCACACGCGCTCACGCGCGCGCGCGCACACACACACACACACACTATTCAACTTCGAATGTCGATATTAATTAATTAAATCGGGCTTAAGAAATATTAAAAGAAAAATTATTTAATCATTATGAAAGGGTATTTGTCTATCCGGTAAGAAATAATTATCCGTAGATTGGTCTAGCGTTTGAAAAAAATAAAATAAATAACAAAAATAAATTTATCTTTAGAAACGCCATGTATCTATAAAATTATCATCTATAATAAGGTGTATTATATAATATTGATTTACATCGTTATTCGCGTTATGTTTCGTTTAAGTTAAAAAAATAAATGCATTCATTAAACGCTTTACCGTAAAAAATTTTATCATATCAAACTTACGTGAAATTAAACTATTCATACGATTATATCGCATTAATGAAAACGTAAATATATTAATTTTTTCTTTATTCTCTACATTTATATTACGTGTGCATAAATTTAATTATAAATCATACTAGACAGAAAAAAATATGGGAGTTATTAAACTAATTTAAGTAATTAATCGTATACCTTCTTGCATATCTTCTTTCCCAATGCCAGATTATAGAAAATAATCCTGATAAAGCGAATGCAGTAATGTGTGCTCGAACAAAAATTAGTAATAACGTTTATCTGTTTTAAAATTTGATATTCAGGTAAGAATTTTAATATCAAACGATTATTTTTAGTTCTTTTTGTTTAATTGAATAAAATTAAAAAAAAATTGTGTTTTAAAGTACTTTAACGATTCAAAATCCTTTTCAATTTCTCTCAACAATTACAACCTCCCCCCCCCCTCCACGCTCATTCTCTCTCTGTCTCTCTATCTCTCTCACTCTCACTCTCTCACTCTCACTCTAGATTATATATACGTACATGTATTTTTTCTGAGTAAACTGTAACTTAGAAATATTTTGATACTTATTTGAAACTTATATATTTCATTCGATCATCTTTACTTTGAATTCTTGTACTGAAAATTATACATTTATTAATAACATGAATAATATTTGAAGTTTGTTTGAATAAAACATTTAAACTAAATTTTATAAATACGTTATTAATACAAAATATAAGTCTTAATAAAACTAAATAGTCTACATTTTGTATTATAACGTGTTCTAACTTTTATTGAATTTGTTGAAAGGTAAATAATAAAAATGTAGAAAAATATTTAATATCTTAATTTTATTGTATATTAAGCTATAGTTAATTTAAATAATCATTCAAAATACTCTTGGTTACTATTTTATTACCCTTTCAACCTATTTGTTACAACTAGTGCGCAATCCTTATGTGTGAAGAACAAAGCATTGAAAAATTAAATTCTAAAAATATAATTTTATTATCTTCAGTAATAAGGATAATAATTAATTACAACACCAACAATAATTATATAATATTAAAGATAATAATACTAATAATAAAGGTAAATTAAGATGATAATGATGATGACGACGACGACGATGACGACGACGATGACGACGACGAGGAGGAAGACCACGACATTGATTATAATAATGATAATTATAATTTTAATGACAAACGCATAGGTGATCTTTCTGGTGTTGGTTCTATTATTATAATTATCCATTAAAAAATCAGTAACAAGTTCGTAACACTAACCAAAAGCAGAGCTAACTTTCGAGCCCTTGAACGCAAGAGAAAATGTTTTAAAAAGTACTACATGTATGTGTACATTTTTGCGTATTCGTGCATACGACTATTCATATTTCAAAATGGAGCTCTTGATTTAATGTAAATGTACGTATGTTCATTATCAAAATTTCTCTGAAAGAGTTTAAAATGAATATTTTAGATTAAAGAAAAAGAAATAAGAAATAAGAAACATTGTCCAAGTGTGATTTTAAGCAACTACAAAGGCACAGAGTGTTCTTGGCATAAAAACAATAGTAATAATAATCACATTTGTAGTAATAAAATTGATATTTTTAAATAAAACAGGTGTTATTGTGTTAGCAATCAACTAAGAATGAACCTTTCTCTTTTTGTTTTCTTAACTGCATAAAGTATTTACAGAAAAATATATATATATATAGTAGTTACTATTTGCATACCACTGCTATATGCACATACGCAAACAATTGTATTTAGAAATTTTTTTCAATAAAAATCATATTTTGAGTTGGACACATTGAATTATTTTTGTTTTTTTGAATTATATTTAGTTTTACGCTCGGCTTATCGCACTTACAATTATTTTGTGATTAACACAACGCTTGGTTATTTTTCCCTAAAGGAACTTTTTTTATTAATATTGGCAATTAATTTTTTTTAATTATAACTAGTAAATTAACCAAAGCTGAAATCTTAAATAGATAAGCAACGAGCGTAAAAACAATCCAGCATGATTATTCCGTAGCATTCCGAATTATATCATCAACGATCCCTTTTTTATTCCAACTTCCTTAATAAAACATCCATTATTTGTGTTTAAAATAATAAATACGTATAATCGCGATATACGTATTTACAATTATGTAGTTAGAATTACTCATTTAGAATGCTTTATGTGACGCTTCTTAAATTTCTAGTATATTTGCATGACTTATACAACAAATTGTTTTATAATTAATAAAATATTGCACGATTTTTTATTAATATGATTTAATTAGTAATTTTTATTTATTTATTTATTTATTTTTTTCTATTAGATTTTTAAAATCAATTAACAATATTATGAATAATTTTCTCATAAAATTATAATTTCTTACTAATATTTAAAAACAGTTATTAAGATAGTTTTAAAAGAAAACGGAAAGCACGTATATCGAATAAAACGAGAAAATTAGTCGATAAAAGAAAGTTTTATAAATTTATAAACTTCTTAGTTCGATATACTTCTTACGTCCTATATTAATTGTTAACAATATTATATTTTTCATAATCGAAGCATGTAGTTATAAATTTGTATAAAAGGAGGTATTAATTGTAAATAAAATGAGACATATGTATATAAACATACGAAACAAGCAAAAATATTCGCCTTCAGGTAAGCAAAATCATTCAAAATAATTATTAGCAAAGGTAAGCTTAATCGATTGTAAATTAAATTTTATAAGTAATTAGAACTATTTTCTCTTTCCCAACGCTCAAGACATTTTAAAACGATTTATTTCCTTATATAATATATTCACGATAAATTACTTTAATAAATTTTTTTATTTTAATGACAATTTATAATTTACAGTTATAAAAATTCAGCATTCTCTAATGTAAAGTTATTGTGTTTCTGATTGCAGTACTATTGTTATAATTATATATTCATTGGTAAATATAAATTATGAAGATTTAAGTTGTTTTCTTAAAAATTATAAAAAGAACTTTCAAAAAGACTTCAAGTTTTTCTTAAACTAACATTTAATACTGACAATATAAAATGTTATTTTAACAATATAAAATGAATGCGTAATGATTGAACTCCAAAACAATTTAAATTATTTATATTTAAGCACGAAAAGAAAAATGAGTATGTAATTACTATTTATATAGTGGAATATGTATGTACTATAAATAAAATGGATATAATTAGCAGGTTTTCACATTTTTCCATTCATTGAAAGGAATATAAAATAGTATATAGAAACTAAAAAAATTAAAAAATACAAATAAATAACTTATGAAATTGTGTTTTTAACATAATTACAATAATATTTACTATAAACAATAATGATTGTTTTATTTATCAATTTTTTTCAAACTTAAAAACAAAACAGAATTAAGATTTTACTAATTTTACTTATTTATAAACTTATACTAATTTATAAATCCGCGTATGATTATTTGATTTCAACTTTGTTTAAACTAAAGATTTAATTAATACTATTTAGTATTTTAGAATAATAGTTACGAGAGTATTCAATAAATGATCATTATTTATTGTCTTTATTTTTTCCGATGCAATAAAGTTCTAATTCTATTAGGTCCTATTAAAAAATTAAAGATTAATTTTGATATGAAGTAATTTAACGTATGCAATACATACTTATGACTTTACATAAGACTTTGCATAGAGATTTTTATCGTATATTAATATTACGATATTTTTAAGGTAAATAAATAATAGATAAATATTATTGAATTATGTAATGGTTTAATGGTTTATTTTGTTTAGATATATTATGGGTAAGTCAGAAGGGATAGAATTTACATTTCATTACAAAAAATTATAAATATTCTTGATATATATATATATATATATACTTTTTTGTTGAAAATTATTATTTACTGCTTAGGAAATGAATAAACTATGAGTGGTGAGAGTAGAAGATCTCTTTTAGAAGTTACAGAAGTAAATTGATCGGCGATGAATAAATGAGATATTTGCAACAATATTATACAAGAATCAATCATATTGACAGACAAAGGAAATATCTTTTATACAGATTACACGTTATTGGCAAGTGACCACTTAATGGGTGGAGGAGGGAACGAGAACGTGAAAGTAGCCGAGTGGACGTCGACAACGTCGTCGAGCAACAATGGTTCATCCCTCGCGGCTCAGGAGTACTCGCTGAAGCCAGGTCATACGGGTCCGTACATGCATGCGATGACGATGCCGATGCCGATGCCGATGCCGATGCCGATGCCGATGCCGATCTCGCCGTACAACGGTGACGTCACGAGACCGAAACTCGGCATCATCGAACTAGTCATATGCAATATCGGTGCAATGTTAGCGAGCTTGACCATGGATTACGACGTGAGGTTGTCGAACGTCTTGCCCGTGCATCCCCGATTACAATCCCGGCGAACGACCTCGCACATCAACGAGGAAGAGCCCGGCAGGTGGTGGGCGATTCAAGGCGTCGGCGGCGGAGGGGTCAGCGACACCGGTGGTAGCGGAGGTAATTGCGGCCTAGGCGGAGGTAATTCTGGCTCCAATAGAAACTCCGGGTGTTTGGACTCGGAGTACGAGTTCAGCTCGAGCGCCGGAAATATGCACAATACGTATCACGGACCGACCAGACATTACAGGTCAGTTCATCGACTCCTTATTAATTATATCCTTCGCAATGTATTTATAGTAAACGCAAACACCTATGGGGCTGTAATGAAGTTATTATCATTTATTTATTCTGATGAATTTTATCCTGACTGGATCCAGTGGTCGGAGTACGATGTCCGCCATCAATCTCATGTCGGCAGTACGATCGACTGGCTCCAAGTAAAAATCATGCAAGATCCGAGCAATTAAAGATTTTAGCTCCATGATAGCAAATTTTTGACCTAAAAAACAAAAAAAGAAAAAAAAATCATTGTTATTAATTACTTCGTATTCATTTGAAATTTAGATAATGCTATAAATACTTCATTTATCGGTTTATAAATACCAATACAATTTCGGGATCCCGCGCTAAATGGCAGGTAAGCGAACGGGTGGCGATTTTTGCATCGTTCGGCGAGAAATCTGTCCGGATCAAATTTATCCGGCTCTATCCAAAAATTCGGATCCCTATGAGTATCGTACAAGTGAATCATTATATGCGAGTCAGCGGGTACGAGAGCATTTTCTGAGAACATTTTAATCAACACGTTAAGAACTTACGTTCTTAAATTATAAATAACTCTAATTACTACGAGTGCTTGTTTAATAATAACGGTATTACTTAATTGAAATTCCTTTGAAGCGTAACGCAATAACGTTGGGACTGGCGGAAAGAGTCTAAGTGCTTCTTTTATACATCTGTCGAGGTAATGCAGTTGTTGAAGGCTTGATAAACCTATTTCACCTCCGTTTTTCATTAAGATTTCAGAAACTTCGCTTCTCGCTAATCTCTGGAAGTTTTAATAAAATTTCATCAAAGTCAAAATACTTCTGTAAACCATACGTTATTTACAGAGCCATTATTTTAATGAATTTCCAAATTTATTTTCATTATTTCCTTACTAATTTAACGATTGCCTTAATTTAATAAGACATTGCTCTTAACGTATGCGTACAGTATGACTGTTTTACCTGAGCCTCCTGATTTTCGGCTAACAACATTAACACAAAAGTCATGGCCATTCCAGTCGTGTCGTGCGCCTACAATACAAATTATATTTGACAAAGCCGTGATAAATCAATCGTGCTCGTTTTCTGCTATCTTAAATTAAACCGAATTACTTCACTTCTCTGAATTCATATAATATTAATTTATTATGCTTACTTCGAACGTAAAGGTATCGACTTCTTCTTTGATTCCTTTATAATCTATCAAGCCATTATATTCGGCTGCTAACAATAGGTCAAGCATAGCCAATCTTTTTTTCTGACCTAAAAAAAATTTATCACCACAGTGAAGAACTGGAGATTCATCGACGATTTATTAATTTATATTTCAATGGTAAATGGTTCTTCTACTTACCTATATTAGTAAGGTCGCTCGAGCTTCTATTCACATCATTGACGAATTCTTTTAAATACTTATTATCTGTGCGCTCATGATACTCTTTTCGATCTTTTATTATCTAATTGAAAAGAAAAATTATTTTACAACTACGTAGAAATCAATTCAAAGTTTTCTTGCTGCTCTTCCGTTACAAAACACAATTAAAAAGAAAAAAAAAATAATAATAACAACAACAACAACAACGAAAAGCTGTTATTAATTATTCATATTCACAAAGAAAATAGTTATTCAATTTTTTTCAGTTTACATATTTGAATATTTGTATTTAAATTACTCTTTTATACAAATTTATAAAAAAAAAATCATACCAAATCTGTAAATTCATGGAGTATTTTGAGAGCATTTCTTTGTACACTTCCCATTTTCCATGTGAAATTCATCATCCAGTTTGTTATATAAGGTCTAGGCATTCTTAAACATCATAAAAGAAATAATTCCGATAAGATATAAATAATATTGCTTCGAGCAGATTATATTGTCATTATACCTGTAAAGCACAACATTTCCCATATCGTAAACAGCATTTTTATATTTATTAACTTTCGTAGTATCTATTGTATCCAATGAAACGCCCATTACAGATTCTAATAAAGTAATCGCGTAAATAATATGATAAGACTTATGACATAAGCTTATGTATTTCTTTAATAATGCACATATATTTACCACAAATAATATTTAAGGTGTACTTTGAACAGAAGGGTACAAGACTTTTAATTATCTGTTCACCTTCATTCTTGAGAATTTCTATAAACTTTTTCCCTTCTTCGTTCGTTATTTCTAAATATTTTTTTAAAATACTAAAATGAAATGCTGGTGTTAAAATTTTGCGCCTCTGGCGCCACTTGTTACCTGAACAATAAGAATTATGCATTTGTGTAAAAAATTCATTTTTATCTCTACTCGTGTTTAGCAAAATGTTATGTTTAAAATGTATATGGTTAAAATACGTAAAGAAAAGATAATGACAAATGATGAATTAATAATACAATGCTTATAACGTAATTTACCTGTACTTGTCAGTAATCCGGTTTTTAACCATGGATGAAGGTATTCGTATATGTAGCCTTTATCAATGAACGTTTGGTTTGTAAGTAAAATCTGTATATAAAAGCATTGATATTTAATAAGCAGTGAAGTAAAGTTGTAAATTAAAATATAAATCTAATTAAATGCTTAGTAGGTATGTAGCTAGAAAATTTAGTAAATAGTTAAAAATTAAAAAGGGTTTTTATAAGAGTAAAAGGAATACAGAAAATGCATTTCGTACTTCCAAATCATCTGGATGACGAACACTAATCACTGCCGTTTTACATAGCCAAAATCTAGTTATTGGGTAATACGTATTTGTAATTTCACGGGCAACTTTCCAAAATTCATCTGAAATGTCATTTTTATCTTATCACTATATACATCTTTATAAAAAATTTATATAAAAAAAAAAAAACTTTAATTTTGTTTTACGCTTTAATTAATTTTATTATTATTCGTTCTTCACTGTCATAGATAAATAATTTTCTTCAATTATTGCATATTTATTGTATTAATCATATGTCATTTATATATATATATATATATATGTATGTATGTATGTATGTATGTATGTATGTATGTATGTATGTATGTATGAATTTATGAATTACAAATAAGGAATAGGTGTTTACATAAAATAACGAAGCTTTAGTAATATAAGGGCTAACACTTCAAATTCAAATAAATCATTTAAATATAATTTTAATTAATTTGAAGAAAATAAATTGTACTTACGTAAACATTTTACATTGAATTTTAACAAATTACCCACAAACGGATAAGGTGTTGGTCCTGGAATTCTCCGTAATAATCGACCTCTTCTATTATATCGAGTTATAACGTGAAAAATAAGCGAACCAAACAAAATTAATAACAACAAATAAATCATTCCGATTTATTTAATGTTTTAATAATTAACTCTTTGGTATTTTGTCCGTATAATATTAACTGTTTATGACTTTAGATAAATTGTTTAGATAAATGCGCAATGTAATTTAAAATTTAATTTAATATAAGCAGTATTTGATATTTATACGCATATTCGTTTAAGTTTATAAAATCTCAGAACCCTGCAATATTTTTATAGTTGCTTAGAATGGGTTTGACATTTCTTGAGCTGTAAAACTCATCTGCTCTGCAATCTCAGGTAGTTACTCGTTTTTATAGTTCTGCCGTTGAGAAAATTTAAGGCTAAAAACGAAGTAGCTTTGCAAACAATTAATAATCTTTGTAGATTCGAATTTGTAATAAATGTTAATAACGGTATTATCGTCATCGCATCAATCAGAGATCAATTAGAATTGTTATAAAAATTAAAAAATTACTTTTAAATAAAAATTATGCATTATAAACATAATTTTTTATGATCTAAATAATATTTAAAATATGTTTATCTATTTTATTGCAGAAATTGTTAACAAACTTAACTGTTTCGTCCAAAGAAAAATAACGTATTTATTTATTATGTAAAAAATATATTTCTTATTAACTCTATAAAGTTATTATTACTAGTTAACGTTACTAAAATTTTCTAAATTACATAATTATTAATTTGTGAAAAATAATTGTAAAAATACTAGGTTTTTTTTTTCTTTCTTATAATTATAAATTACAATTGTCACTTGCATTTTTATGAATTTAATAACATTCAGGCGTATAAAGTAGTGCAATTATAGAAGTTATGAAAGTAAATTCAGATGAAAATTACGCGGGTATAAATGTATTTTACCAAGGACGGAACCCAAGGATCCTACGCTGTTTTGTATGTTGCGTAAAAATAATTTTCGGTTTAATAGTATATTTATACTATTTAGACGTGGTTTTTAATATCGCTAATTTAGTAAATAAATTGATTTTTCACGAAGAATCAAATGAAGAAAATGAATACAAATTAAAATATAAAATTTGTTTAAAAAACCAAAATAACATTAATACAAAAACTTGGATTTATATTTATTTAGCGATGGCAATTAATCGTTGTTCTTGCTGTTGGTCATAATTAATCATTATTATTAAGTAAGAGTTGAGGGGAAAATTTGACGCGGGATTACAAATAATTGCAGAAACACCTAGATTTGCGTGAGTGAAAAGAATCGTTTATTGATCGACGAAGGAAAAAATCGCCTACACAGACGATTGTGTTGTGTATAAAAACCGTTTAAAATAAAATTTATTCGTCCTTGTCTTTACGTTCGCGTTGAGATTTTAATATACGAGGTCGTAGGTAGACTGAACCAAGGAAAAATAAATAACCTTCAACGACGGTAAAACGTTTTGGTATTAAAGCCTCGTAGTGAATTATTATACAGCGATCAGTCGACTGTATTGGACTAGGATTGAACTCGCTCTCTCTCTCTCTCTCTCTCTCTCTCTCTCTCTCTCTTCCGAAAATTAGTTGAAAACTATAATACAATTTACGTATAATCATCAGCTTTCGATTAAAAATAAATAAATCGCTTGTCCGTATAAATAAGTTGGAGCCGCTTTATTTATTTATATATATATATATATATTTTTTTTTTTTTTATTGTAGACCGTTTCTGAGTAACATGGGAGGAATTGCATCGGTACAAGCGTCGGGGGTTTCGGCCAACGACAAGCCGCTCCGATTCACGGACTCGCCCCAACACTATATCACCTCTGGGAACGTGGGTGCGTGCACCGGTTCCAATGTCCCGACGCCGAGTCCGCGACGGAAGAACTCGGTTACGAGCAGCGATGACGCCTACTCCTTGGAAATGCCGAGGATAGAGAGGCTACCAGCCTATCACAATCAGACGTCTTTTCCCGATTATGGACCACCGGCTTACGCGGTCGTCAGTCCCGGGGACTATTACAAACCGACCGAGTCAACTTATCTTGGATCCGCCGATTATCAGTATGCTATTTTGTATTACTATTATCCCTTTATACAATATTTATAATATTTCGCATTAATATTTCCGACAGCAGCTGTAGTGAACTAACTTTTTTTTGCCGTCCCAAAGCAATTCATCCGTTAACTTCCGGCTTTAATGATTAAACGTATCGTACAGGTCGTGTTATCATTGTGCCCGAAGCCAATTGAATATCATAATAACTCAACTGGTTTCCGTTTCTTTAAATTTTAAGGCAGAAAAATTAATTATTAATTATAAATTCGATATTCGTCAGAATTGTCGAGAACTAAATATCTATCGGTATAATAAATAATATTTCCAATGTGCAGAATGTTGGAGTGCAACGAGTTCCCGCACGCGTACGATAATCCGAGCAGTATAAGCAGCCCGGCACGAACGAGCAATCGATTGCATTCCTACACTCATCGTCGAACTTCATCAAACGTTTCCAACGTCAGCTCGTCGTCGCAAAGCAACGTCAATCCGACCTTCCGATTGGACGAGGAAGGAGACTATTCGTCCCTATACTCACCAGGCCACTCTCTTGTAAATTTATTATAAGCTTTATGGCTTTCCATCAGCCTATATATCCCTTTATTATAATTAATGCATGTATTTTAATAAAAGTGCGATTGGCTTTCGGATTTATTTAACTTATACAGGCTCATTTGAACTACAATCGCTAAACCTTTCTTTACATTTTCTAAAATAATTTCTAGACTTTTGCATTTATTTTCAAAAGTATTGCAATAAAATTCCAATCTTATTGTTATTAATTATTAATAAGCAATGATTCGGAATTATAAGAAATGATTTGTTTATGAAATTAAAATTTATCTCTTGATTTTAGGGCTATTATCGAGGTCATATAAATAACGTAGTGATGTCAAATATGGTTGGCATTTACGACAGTACGAGTCTTACCAATCATGACTACGGTATACAATACCTGACTCGACAAAATTCACAAGATTTGAACATAAATTCAGCGGATCGTCCCTACAATCTCGAAGTCTCATCGAGACTGCGTTCGAGCTTAAAAAGAAGTAATTACATGTACAATTTACCAAGCAAAAGTACAAGTAAAAATAATTCCAGTTCTGGTTAGCATACAATATACATATATATATATATATATATATATACATCCACTTACGTATAAAATATTAAGCTATTAGTAATATTTATTAAACTCCTTTAAGCAATCTGTTGTTTAATTGCGAATGTTTGAAACTGAATAAATTATTTATAGAAACAGCGAGAAATTAAAACTGTTTCAGAACAAGTCGATAGCTTTCCCACCTAAAAGCATATTTCAATTCTACACTCTTTGAATCTATTTCTATAATATTATCCAGTGATCGTATCGTAAACTTTCATAAATATTGATCAATAAAAATTCTCCTCCTTTTTCAATTAAGTCCATGTATACGTCCGGCTGATCTATCACGCGGCTAAAATTTAATTTAACATGAAAACAATGGTTTTTTTTATCCATTTAAACTACATGAATTATCTTATACTTACAATTTATATTCCAATGTTCTCAATCTAATGCTATATTCCAATTATAATAATTTTGAATTTTATTTAAAACGTGCTCGTTCTTGTTGATTTTGCTTCGAATTTACAATATTTTACTTTAACGTTGTAATGGATTCACAATGAAAATTGTGGTTTAAATTATAAAAGTTGTTTATTTTTTTTTTAAATTATAGTATATATATATATATATTTATATATTTCGTAAGTAGACATGGAGATTTTCGGAAAAGCCCAAACTTTCTTAACAGTCCATATTACTTATTAATACAAGATTAACATTGACATAATTTACACTCGTCGAATTACAATTCAATGAAATATAAGAAAAAAGAAAATAATTCTTTATATATTTTTTATACACAGGGACGCCAACGAATCCGACTCCACCTGATTCTCTTACATCCGAAGACTCGAGCTACGTGTCAGCCAAGGATAATCAATTATCGATCGGTCGAGTGCATTTCTCCCCGGTGCCCTTCGACCGGAAATTACTAACTCATCCGCAAACGACGGACATTTCGAGCCCACTGCATACGAGTCGACGGTCTAGTCGTAATCGCAAACCGAGTATTTCAGAACTTGAAAGGGATTTTTTGTCTTAGCATTGGCTTATATAAGCTGGCCTTGCAAAAATCTTTTAAACCTGAGACATTATTCATTTATCGAATATCAAAGTTTCATTATTATTAATGATAATGCTTAAACGAACTCATAATTTAACACGTATATATATATATTAATATATAATATCATCGAATAGTTGTATATTCATCGTTATATAGAATAAACAGTTCATTCGCCATTGCTAAATTCATTTTTTAAAGAGAATTATTATTAATAATAATGTAGGCATGGAATAATTCGATATCGAATTGAATTATATTGTATTATAAGATAATACATCGTTCATATATATATATATATATATATAAATAAATTATTAGAGCTAGATGTTCAAATAATTTCCGAGCATGCTATATAAAATTATGTAAAAATCTATCACAAGATATTTTCTTGCAAATATATTTATTATTTAGAAAATCGCTTAGAAAATCACTATCAATCGATATTTCAAATACTACAAATCACTGCCTTTACAGAGGATTTTCAATGCATCAAAATTAATATTGCAATCGCAAATGTATCTTTTTTTTTTTTATAAATCTAAGATTTTAAGAAATTAATATGGATGCAAGACAATTATCTTTATTTCAATTAACTATGCTTTAAAAAACTACAAAAAAGTTTTAGAGATTACATTGATTTGAATTAAAGTTGCATTTTTTATGGATTCCATTCCGAAACAATTTAATTTTAGACGAATTATGAACCGATAATTAACAATGAAAACTAAAATAGTGTTTATTATTTACCATTATTTGCATTTCTAGATAAATAATTTAGTATACTTATTACAAAAGCATTCCATAAATAGCAAGCAGTCTTATCTAAGAAAGAAAAAGAAAGCTATTCTTTGTTTAAAAAAAATTATCCAATCGTATCAAATTTTACTCTATCACTAGTAATTTTATATTAAAAATTTGAAGGACGTATAATTATTGAAGGAATTGCAAATTAAGGATTAAAAATTTCTGTTCAATTTTAAATTTCGTAAAGAGGAGACACGATATATTGAACAATTTTTCGTTAAATAAATATTATCTATCTATTAATTTATCATTAAAACCAAATACCTTAATTATTAAGTAGTATTTATTGTAAATTAAGAAAAATTGATATGAAATATCAATTATAAAATATATAATTTTATTAACAAAATTAAGTATAAGTTTTTAAGTTATTGTATAATATTTGGTATTGAAATAAGTACTAATGTGATAGGTTTAAATAATACGTAAAAAAATCTAAAAATCTTTAACATATACATTCCTTAATTTGCCATAATGTATCAAGCAAATAGGCTTTCGTAATAAAGATTCACAGTTATGCATAGATGATAAGAGAGATGGATAGGTAGATAGATAGATCGAGAGAGAGAGAGTGAGAGAAGAAAAACAAAATAGATACGTAGATAAACTAACCGGCTGATGGTTCATGAGATAGATAGATAGATAATAGTTTAATTCTTTAATATAAGCAATTAGTTTCACTAAATATAGAGAACAATCAAAATGTGATCGCACAACCTTGTGTATTTTATATAAATTAAAACAAATTTTTTTATATTATATTTATTTTTTAATTATCAATTAGTTAAATCATTGTGTACTATTGTTACAAGTTTTTTTTTTTTTTTTTTTTACAGTGTACTAAAATATTTTTTTACATTAGAAGTCAACTCCATACTATAATCGGATTTGAAAATTAATAATTTATTTTTGAAATTTTTTTCTCCTACCGAAACGCAATAATAATTCATGAAAATACAAAGTTAAAAAGATTAATTAAAAAAATATTATCATTTTTATATTACGTATTTTAATTAATTTATATTTGAGACTTATATCTGAGCTTAGGGACATTCTTAATTAATGATTCAGACAAATCTTCGTATTGTACTGCTAAATAATATATTTATCGACCTCGTTGGTAATATATTATACCTAATGAAAACGTATACATCCAATAGTCAACTATTTTCAAAGCAATGCTCACGGGAAAGTGTAGTAATGATACCTCTATCACTTAAACAAGTTAAAAATACAAAAAAAAATCATAAATTTATTTAATTCTCAAACTCATATTGATACTTAATTGATATAATTAAAATAATTACAAATACACTTGCTAATCCAAATTATTATTATTATTACCACATACGTATAAATTATTGCTATATATACTTTTTATAAAAAAAAAAAAAAAAAAAAATACAATGAAAATATATTTTTTGAAATCACTAGTGATTTTTATCAATTGATTATCACTAGTAATTTAATGTTTACAACTAATAAAATATCTTAGATAATTGAAGTTTTTTAACCACTAAGATAATTCGTAACTTTTAAGACTTTAAAAATCAATTTTCTTAATACTAAAACTCAAACACGCCTTTTATTTATATTATTTTTTTAATTTTATCATTTTATATTTTATATATTTTATATTTTTGAGTTTTCATTACGGTACACTTACAGTTTATTATAATGTCATAAAATTCTTTTTACCATAAGATAATTAATGTAATAATTAATCAAGTCATTCGTCTATTTATATTTAAAAATAAACTTCAAAGCCATCTATAATTAAAATATTGTCAAACAACCATAAAATTTAATTGCTAATATTTAAAAAGAATAATATTTTCACATAGTTCTTAAATTAATAGGTACTTTTATTAGATTTACGAATAAGCTTTTCTTAAAATATCAATTTTTTTTTTAAAAATATTTATTGTTTTTATCATTACATAAATACTCTATGAAACGTCGATTAAAAAATGCATTTTGAAGATTTAAAAAATTACTTATTAACTTTTTTTATTTAAAAAAAATTCAACATTGATAGCATTAAATAATAAATTTAATATATAATTAAATACAATTTAAATGAAAAATATGTAATTATTAACCTAAAAATTAAAAATATTTTGCTAATGAAATGTATTATAATTGTTTATGTTTACGTAATATTTAAATACAATCACTAAATTATACGTTCTTCCTTTGCGAATTTATTTCTTCACATTATAATTGATCCGATTTATAGATATGCATTCATCATATAAATTCTTTACACGGAAACCTATTTTTTCGACGATAGTTAATTTGTAATTTTTTAATGAATGTATTTTTTACGTAATTAATTATTTTAATTATCTTAACATACTGGGTTATTTATTATACTGTGTACTTGAAACAGAATATGCTTACTTTTCTTAAAATCTTAATACATGAAGGTAAAATAGCGGTGCTAATTAACATATACTTAAATAGTAATTAACATAACTGGTCGAGATAGTAATCGGTAATAAAAGGCAAAAAATGGTTTTAAAGTACGCTTCCAGAATAAGGAAATAAAAGTTTTTTACGTTTTTAAAAGTTAGATATTATATATGAAGATTAGTGATTGTAATAAATTGTTAACACTAATAATTTAATTACATTACTTGTGAATACTCAGCAGCGATACAAATGACTTTTAAATAGAATCAGAGTTCTTTCGATATTATCTTAATCTTACATAGTCATCAACCTGAACTAGTCTAAGTTATAATACTAAATTGTCTTATACTTTCTTTATTCTATTTAATCATACATATCTCTTTACACTTGCTTATATTAAGAGCCTAATACACATTTTTTTAAAAAATAATTTTAAACAAACTATTTTGTTATAACAGCCAATAATGGTGCAATATTCAGAGTTTATTACTTCATTAAATAATTCAACCCTTTAAAAATTTTATAAAATTATATTTATAGATAATTACATTTCGTATTAAAAATTTTTTTTTCTATTAAACATCCAATCATCAATACACGAAAATTATATAATATAAAAATATATAATATTAATGATTTAAAAGTATTCAACTTCTTTCTAGATATTATTTATTTATATATATATAAATGAAAATTATGAAGTAATCATTATATATAATACTTGTAAATAATTATATATTTTTCGTTGATCGCTAGCTATAATACGTACAATATTGTATAACATGCAGCCCGGAAATCTGATATGCATTATATTCTTTGTGTAAAAAACAAATTTTTAAAAATTAATAGTATAAATAATAAATTAATTTTTTACTAATTCAACTGAAAGTTTTTTTATTAAAAAGAACTTCATGTTGTAAAAACCTAATTAATACAAATGATTGCGTATATTATGAATACAAAGCCATTCGCGTAAATTCAAATTTGTATGTATCATTTTCACGCACATAAAATAACGTACGTAAACTAAACTTTTTAATATAGAATTAGCTTTTCATAAGTTTCAATTATATTATTCAACTAATACGAAAAGAATCTAAAATCAAATATAATTAAAATTTCCAACAATTATTCTATAATAATTAATTAGTTACAGAATATATTAGTCTCTAAAATCCTTCATTATCTAATTAATATAAATTTCTTTTAACTGATAAATATTTTTTATTATGAAAAAAAATTACATGCTTCTTTAAATATATATTATTTATTGAAATAAAAGGTTTATAATGTTATAATATAGAAATTTACGAAAAATAAAGAAAACACAAGCAAAAGTAAAATATCACTTATTTGATTCTAGTCAAAGATTTTTAATTTATAAATATACATGTTAATAAAAATGCGTAATATTATTAATTATTAGATAAAAATATTGTACTTAACTGGTTATGGCAGTGAATTAAAAATAAGTTAAGGTTTTTCTGTTACTCGTATTCTTATGATCGTTTGTAATAAATAAACAAAATATATTTTATTAAAGAAATTTATCTTTTCATACGATACACATTAACTGATTAACAATTGATTATCATTTTAATTTTATAAATCCATTGTAGATGTCGTCTAGTAAAATACTTGTATAAAACATCAGTATTCTACGAATAATATTTTATTTCATAAATATAAATTTGTAAAGTAATGTGCATTATGGTAATAGAATTTAAAAACTATGCGATAATGTCAATAAAAAAGATGATTCATGACTTACAATATGTACGTATGTAGAAAAAGATGTTAGTTTAGAAGAAAAGAAAAAAAAAAGAAAAAAGAATAAGTAGGACTGTAATTGAAAAAGATAACATGTTTTTGAAAATAAATAAACTTAAAGATATACGACCAATGCAACTTAAAATAAACGTATTTGTGATAAGTACATTATTATAAATAGAATATTTCATTTGATTGCTGATTGATGACAAAAAAGAATACAAAACTAAATAATTGTGTTAGTGTTCTATGACGGAAGCTAATCTAATAACTTACGACCATGTTCATACTGTGATTTGTTATATTTTTGTAAAATTAAAATTCAAACAATGGTTTATAGTGTTTTATTACAATTAAAATCTGCTGAATAAATGTTTTTACAATAACTTTATTATAATTATTTAAGAAGGTGTTTTAAAGATTTTCACAAATAACATTAAAACAGAAATTAAATGCATAATTAACCACATGGGTATCCGATAATTTTGTAATAAACCAATTTATTGAATCAATTTTTTATTAAATATTACTTATATAATTTATTATAAATAATAAGTATGATTGTTTCAAAGCAATTTGCATTTTAATAATAAACATTAAACTGTAAATAATGAAATTACGGTAGAAAATACAAATTATATTTCATTATTATCGACTCCGGTTTTAGTTTTAATACTTTATACATACTAAAAGCAAATAAATTAAATTTTTTAAACAAATAATTAATTTATAATAGTGAAAAGCAAATAATCTGTCTATATGTAATAAATTGTCAAAAATACAATATATATATATATATATATTAAATAGAATTTTTAAGAAAATATTTACCAATAGACATTTCGTACTAAATGTGATCATTTTAGAAAAATGGAAAGAGACAAATAATTGCATAACTAATATATAAGTAAATTAATTAAGAAATATAAATAAAAAATATACCTAAAAACTTTAATACTCATTAAGGCTTTAGAATGGATGTATTTATTAAAAACTGCTAAAAATGTAATTTGTTTTGTGCATTGCATGTATTCCGAAGGAGAAGTGTCTGCTTTAGTGTGTCCGCCTTATCGATGAAACATGAAAGAGATGTATAAATAATAAAAAAAATATGATACATGTGTGTACAATGCAGAAAGATGCAGTGTCTTACGGAAAGGTCATTGAAAAAATTATGAATTGTAATGAAAACAATAAATAATATATCTATTTTATGCTATATTATACGGAATTGTATAAAATTGTATATAATTTATATTGTAATATAACAATTTATAATATATTGCACGTAAGGCTAAAATAGACTGTATTCTGATAACCTTATAAATAGCTTGCCATGTATAGACTATTTATAATAATTATTTTATATAATAGACAATGAGAAAACGTGTATCATGTGTGTATTAGATTTGAATTTAAAATTTTTTTACATTATTATTCTACATTCGTAATTTTTACTAGATGATTATTATTGCAGCGACGTCATGGATTTTGTTACAATTGAAATGCGTATTCGTATGACAGTTATGAAAATCTTATTACAATAAAATTAGATATTTTAAGTAAATATAATATAAAAATTATTATATAAATCGTTTTTCAATAGCATCGACGTTCATTGAATTACTCAAAAACTAAATTACGTTTGTACTTGATCATGTAAATGGAAAAGCAAGTAAACTAAAAGGACGAGATATTTATATTTTCTTTGAAAAGTCGATTACTTGACTGACTAATATATTTCTATGTTATTTTATTGTAAACGAATATAAAAAAATAAAAGAGAATATGCAGTTTGTGTATTTCACTTGTTGCCTCTGAACCGAATTCAATACTTACTCAAACAAATTACACTTTCTTATTAATTCATTTAAGATTATTTAAATATAACTAAATTACAATAGATACAAAATTTATTAATTACAGTAGTAACTGACACTGAAATTTTTTATAAGTGTTATTTATCCGTATATAAGAAAATAAAAATTCAAATATTTCAATAACATTTATTTATATAAATTTATATAAACTATATACGTATATAGACTGTAGTCATAAAATATAATTATAAACATATTAAAAAATATTTACGTTGCAATTAAGATTGATTTAACTTACGGAGTATTATTAAAAATTATTCTTCATGAAATAAAATGAAATTTTAATATTTAAAATAACATTAAAACAATATAAAAAAAAAAAAAAAAAAAAAAATCAAAAAAACAAAAAACAAACATATGTCAATATATGAATAGGAATGTGTAGTATATTATTATGTATGTAAATATTTGTTCGTTTGCGTACGGCTATGTATGTTAAATAAAACTTAACCAATAAAATTCTTATTTATTTATTGTTAAATTGAATTAATGAAAGTGTAATGACCAAAGAAAGTTGTGACTGTGCCGCAATATCCATAGTCGAAGGGGAATTTGGTGAAATCTTTTCAAGTAAATTTTCTTTGTAATTTAATAGATACAAAAGGAATCGCAAATTCATTCGCGTCCATCAATATTCATATTTTCCAATTTTTTATTAGAAACTGAACGACAACAACAACAACAACGACGACGACAATAAATCGAATATTTTTTATACGATATATTTTCTATATTTAAAGTTTATTTATAAAATTTCTCCCACAATCATTTTTGCGTATATGGTCTTACTTCTTTATTGTGAAATGATCGTTTATATTATTTACAAATCATTGTTACTTTCCTCGGTGAAACAAACTCAGCAATTTTATCCTCCTATTATCTAACATTCCATACATAAGTAAGTGCATAGCATATAATATTCAATGGTATTCGGCTTGTTGGTGTTTTGTTCCGAGCCATACCAACTAATTCGAATGCTAATGATATGTCATTTAATATTTACAAATAAATAAAATCCTATGACGACTTGATCTATATTAAATATCAAACAATATTAATTTCATCATTCGTTTTTATCATTATATCAACAACAGATACTCAAAATGATAACAAAACCGAATCTACTGTGGCTTCGTCGTGCGAGGAAGGTGAATATTCTGATAGTGAAAACCATACCAAGCCGATTAAAATCAAATCGTATACGATGACTAATGCGAATGGAATCGAAATCGTTATAATAAATTGGGGCGCGACCATTGTTTCGGTCAAGTGCCCCGATAAATATGGTGAATTTGCCGATATTGTACTTGGCTTCGACGATATGCACAGTGAGTTGTCGTATGCCTTCAAGAAAAAGGGAATATTATTTTTCAATGATATATATATATAGAGAGAGAGAGAGAGATATTACAGAATTACGTAATATCCTATTAAATTGAACCCGCTCTTTTATTAAATAACTAATAAGTAATAAATGAAAACGTTGAAAAATTAATAATTGAAGCAAGCTTAACTCGCGTTAATACGTTAATAGTTTCTGTGTAAATGCAATTATTCATATAAATTTACAATGCCACGTTGTAATTGTAGGTCCATAATTATAAATATTAACGTTAAATTTGTTAAAGGAATTAAAATTTTTAGCTTATTTGGATCCCATGTTGAATAATTATGTTGGCAGTATTCTTGGAAGGTGCGCCAATAAAATAATGAATGGATCTTTTAAGATAAAAAACGAAGACTACTTTTTGTCAAAGAACAGTAATAATAAGCATCATTTACACGGAGGCGTAAGTCATGTATACAGTTTAAAGGCATGACAAGCCTAAAACAAAGTAAATTTTACAGATAAATGGCTTCGGTCGCCGTGTTTGGGAATCTTATATGGAAGATGGTTCACACGTTGTGATGAGTCTTCTGAGCGAAGACGGCGACGAAGGTTATCCAGGTTCTGTTCTGACAACAATAAAATTTCGCTTGACGAGCAATAATTGTTTAGAAATAAATATGAGGGCTTGCACGTCGAAACCAACGGTGGTCAATTTATCTCATGGATCCCTTTTCAATCTCGCTGGGCATGTAAGGAGCGTTTTAATTACCTCTCTCTTACGAGATTTCTTCCGAGTTATTCGGGTTATTAAAAATGCTTAAGGGATCCGGTAAGAGTGAGCTAATGGAACATGAAATATCCCTAAATTGTGATCGATGGACTTATACCGATTGCGAGAAGCCTATACCGACTGGTGAAATTCGCGGTGTCGGTGGTACAATTATGGATCTTCGAATATCGCGAACTTTAAAAGATGTTATAGAAAAGGTATTCAGACAATACATTAATATACCTATATATATATACTCTCCGTGAGCGAAACGAAAATTACATACTTACACTAAATTACTTTTATTACGTAGACTGAAAAGTATAAATAAAAAATAAGCATTTATTTTTAAATGTAAAGACCTGTAAACCTAATTTAGGTTCCATTTGGAAAGGGCTACAATCACAATTTTTGTGTCGTTAGAAGTACGCAACCACAAGTTTCTTTGGTTTCCAGAATAACTCATGCTAAAAGTGGAAGGTGATGATCGTTTATACTATGAGTTTATATATGATTTTTATACTATGAGTAAATAATATAGTCTCTTTACCTGTTCACATCATTTCATATATATTTTCTGTTTATTCAAGTTTTGTTGTATCATTGAGATAAATGTTGTTATTCATTAAACCAATAAAGTAACTATACACGTGTCGATATCTACATAAACCGTTAAATAAACGGGTTTAAATAAATTGCTTTTTTGCATTTCATTATCGAAACGTGTAAGATTAATTTGATTAATACGCGTTGAAAAGGTTTATGGAAGTTTACTCGGACCAACCAGGCGTACAATTATACACTGGAGGTCAATTACCACCTTATTCATTGTATGAAAATAGTGATTCGGATAGTTGTGCTAAAAGTTGTCACGATTCCTCAAGTGGAGCTTGCGAAAGCAGTTCCAGCGATTACGAATACGAAAGAACGAAAAGCCAGGGTTCTACAGTGGAGTATTTGCCCGGGAAATGTGGAGCGCAGTATACACAATTTGGTGCTTTCAGTATACAACCACAAAATTATCCAAATGCTGCGAATGTCGCAAGTGTTTTTTTTACATTTTCTCAAACATATTAGAAATAAATAACATACAAGGAATTACGAATCGATAAATTTAAAAAATTATAATAAATAAATCATCGGCCCGTTGCAATTTATATTATAATTTTTTTAATTTTCAATTTAAAAAAAATAATTCAATATCTAATACAGTACTAGTAACTATTTTTTTAAGTATTGAACATTCTTATTAACGAAAGGAATAAAACTATTATTATTAAAATATTTTTATTCTATTTTTATTTATTTATTTATTTATTTTTTTCTTCCAGAAAAGTTTCCCATCCCCAATTTTACGTCCAGGACAATTTTATTATCACGATATGATTTATAAATTTGGAGTCGAAGTGAATAATCCGAACTGATTGACTGAAAAATATTAATTCTAGAAGAAATTAATATTACTTCTACAAGACATATTTTTTTGTTCGTAAAAATAGAACCTTTTTAAATTATTCTTTTTAATTGATGTAAAAGCGACGACGATTTTTATATAAGTAAATCATTACAATTACTAATGAGTGTGTTGTACCTGGCATTTATCTATTATTTGAATCCATAAGACCAGTAGATAGAACGCAATCGTTTAATTATTTTTATCTTAAAATATGGTTATTGCGATAAATTATATTGTAATGCAAGCGATTACATTCTATTTTAATAAACTTATACTTCCTAATAAAAAATAATCGACTCGGCTAGATTATTTTCAATATTAAAAATATTTATATCAATGAATTCGTGAATTTTAAGATTACATAATTAGCCTGAAATATTCAAAATAGCCCGTAGAAAGCCCACTCACAAGCTCAATCGGGATTATTAATATAAAATATGTCAGTAGCAAGGGAGATTTACATTGGATGAAAAAATCCACTAAATATAAATGGCGTCTTAACAAATGATCTCTTGTCACCTCATTTACGGTTATAATAACGCTGCTCTATCATCATTCTGGTATTTGTTGCTTGTACTTTATTCTGTCGCGTATACCTCGTATTCTTTAAATTAATCTCATTGTTGCTACGATTTCACATGCATTCGAACGACAATTTTAACGTAACGAAGGTTTTTATTATTTATTTACATAAGTCTGCGCCACCTTCTTAGCCAAATAAGATCGTTGAACAATGGAATATTCTTGAAAGAGTAATTTTGAATCATTGGACAGAGTAAAAATAAAAATTACTAACTTTACATTTGAAAGTATTCTAAGCTCGAAAATTTCGTACAATCGTTCTTCTTTGTCTTCATTAAATACTCGTTGTTATGACAAAGTATGATAACCGTCGAGGGAAAAGTCGTTCTTCTTGGATCTCAAGGTAAGTTAGACACGTATTATTGAATTATTTTTATATGCAAATTAAATAATATTCCTTATTACATTATTAATTTATATATTTATTTAATTCTATTTTTGTCATTCGATCGTTGACTTCAGTTTTCTGTTATTTATTCAAAGACCAATGAATGTTTTAACAATTAATATTTTAATGGATATAAGTTTTATTTATTCGAATGACATTATTCTTAATGTAATAATCAAGGCTGCTGCTGCTGCTGCTTCTTACAAATTTTTAATTCTTACAAATGTTTTCTATAATTCTTTCTAGGTGTTGGGAAAACTAGCATGATTAACAGATACATAAATAAGCCTTTTAATAATAATGTCAATCCGACATTTGGTGCTGCCTTCTTTACTTGTAAAATAAATTTAGAGAATGCTAAGGTCAAATTTCAAGTAGGTATTATTAAATTAAGTTTTTCATAAATACACGTGCATATATGAGAGCGTCAGTTATATTTGTTATGTATAAATAAGACATTAATTGTGAAGAAAATTAAAAGATTTGTAAAAAGTTGCGAATTTTTTATAAATAAAAAATATAATTTTATAAATTATTTTATTTATTTATTTATTTATTTTAGGTTTGGGATACCGCTGGCCAGGAAAGATTTAGATCGATGGCCCCTATGTATTACAGAAATGCTAATGCTGCATTCCTCGTCTTTGACATAACAGAATATAATACATTTACATGTGTAAAGTCTTGGGTAACAGAACTTAAACGAAACGTAGAGGAAACAATGGTGCTAATACTTATAGGTAATAAACTGGATCTAGCTAATATGAGGAAAGTTGACTCGGAAGAGTGTAGAAAGTATGCTGAATCTATTGGTGCTTCATATTATGAAATTTCAGTATTACGTAATGAGGGTGTCGATCAGGTATTTTTAGCGGCTAGTATGGGACTCTTGAAGTTGTCTACAGGTGATAAGGATATTACTAGCATAAAAGTTTGTGATTCAAATAATTCAGATGTTCCTTTGTGTGAAGAAACACTAGTAAATATGAATATAGCACACGGGATTAAGGAAAAACCATATTTTTGTTGTTGATGATTTGTTTTTGTTACCAAAAATTTTTAAACGCGAGAATCAGTATTGTGATTATATAATTTTAAAGAATGTGAAGTTAATCAACGGATTAAGAAGTTTTAAATCAAATTAAATTTTTAATTATAATAATTAATTGAATAAAGTCCAATCGTTTGTTGCAATTCAAAGCAATAATTTTACATTTACATTTTAAATATTTATTTCTAAACTTAATATTATTTTAATTACTCGAAATAAAAAATATAATGTAGTGCTCGATATTTTCAAATACAGTCAATAAATTGTGAGTAGTAATATTTGAAAAATTATTGTGATTGCATTGGTGACTAATTGTACAGAAAAGTTAATAATAAAGTGTTACTATATTTTTATAAACAAGAATGAAAATAATCTATTGCTATAAATTGATTCATTAGTTGATTTCGAAATAAAAAAAAATGCTCGATGAAATTGCAATTGTTATATTTAAATCTTTTTGAGAAATTATAAAAGGGTTTGTAAAACCTTTTTATAATTAAAAATAGATAGTCTATATATTTTATAAAGGCGCTTTTGTCTTTTATAAGTATTTTAACAAAATAATATTTTTTATATTAATATATCTATATTAAATATGAATTTATGATTGTGAAAGAATGCGTTATTTTTTTTATCTAATTACTGTCCTTAATCATGTTTTATATATATATTTATATTTAATGTATTAATATTTGAATAAAAAAATAACCCGGAACAGTTCATAATTAAAAATTCATTGTTAAACTTTTTCCGATTCAATAACACTGCTAATATAATGAAAATTTATTTTTATTGTGGAAATGCAAAATCATTTGTAATACAGCATGTTGGTGCTTATGTTAATCATGTTTTTACAATACCAATGAAATTTTATTATTATTTTGTAAATATGTATTTATAAAATCTGTTACAACTAGTTGAGCTAAATAATTTTTAGATAATTTTATAAGGAAAATAAATTTTTTTAATTCACTCATAAAACTTATCCATTAAAATGATGTATAAATAATAATAATATATTTTTAATACAATATTTATTATAAAACTCTTACCTTTTTACTTTTTCAATTACATTGAATATATTATTTTTAATATTTACACGCTTTATCATATAAAAGTTATTAAAAATTATAAAAAATTAATTTGTCTTGAGTAAGTAAAATTATGTTTTGTAACGTTCTATTTATACATTAAAAATTTGCAGAAACGTAATACAGTACGATACTAAGAAATAAAATATTTGAGTTACGCTTAGAAATAACTGCTGTGCAATGTTTTCTTAGTTAGTATTAGTTTAAACTCAATTTTTGTATAAAAATTGAACCGAATGTATTGAAACGTTAAATTTATTAATTATTTCATATAAAAAAATGATTTTCGATTCTACTATTATAAAAATAATTTTTCGAAATAATAGATATTTATACTTGTTTTTTTTTATCGATTTATGAGAATAAATGATAAATTAAACCATAATTATAAAATTTTATTATAAAATTTATTAATTGACAAATGTACAAATATATATACATGTATATAAAGAAATGAGAGAAATGTGCTTCAGTTTGTATTAATTATTATACCTATTTAACATTTTACACACATTACATCAATCTCATAAAGGTTTTATAATAAAACATATTTAACTTATAAAAAATTATATTTCAATTTCTTAAGTCACAAAAGTATTATAGAAATATTTTTATCGAACGGTGATGAAATATTAATATTAATTAATACCTCCCTTCCTAAGAATATACATATCAAAATAATAATCTACGTAAAACATTTTTATAGATTAAAAATCACTAATTAAGAATATGAAAAAATACATCCAATTAAATTTCAATGAAAAACATGTCTAATCGTTCAATGTGCAAAATGCTTGTCAATTACTAATAACAGATCATTAATTATTTTCTTAATCTCTTTGAAGTTACTGATGTCGTCTCGTGATTTGCACAATGATTTATGTAATCAGTAGTGACGTGATTATTATCTTTCTCAACGGGTGGACAACTTCGTTTCCGTTGACTTACAGGTGACAGCTGCTTTAAGCATTCAACATCATTGAAAACCACCTGAGCGCCTCCGCCTCTCGTCGGAAGAATATCAGCCTTATGAAAATATGATTTCAAAAAATAAAAATCCAATTTAAAATGCAGCTAAGTATTACGATGTGTGCCATATAAGCAAATAAATTTTATTACTTATATAATTATACATTAGAAACAATAATATTTTACCTTATATAATTTCGTTTCAAGTTCCCCCTCGGAGTCTTGATTTTGTGCTGTAAGGCAATACCTCGATGCGCCTTCAGTAATTTCTTTCGGACTCGTTAATTTTGTTACGCTCCTCCTTCTTCTCATAAGCGGTTGGAGAACAGTACCAACGGGAACAAGGACTTCTGGTCTATGATCGACCCAGCGATCGGCACTTTGTGAACGTCGGTAACGTGGATTCGCAACTCCTAATTTTTCTATACGCGAACGTATCTCCGTTTTATTGGAAGCTTTCGACAACATTTGTTGTTGAGGCTCTTCGTCAGCCGAATCTTTTATTATGGGAATGGTGCCATTGTCTTCAACTAGAATTTGCTTCACAAGACGCAATTTATCCTCCTTTTCTTTCATTTGATTCTGAAATTGAATAATAATATTTTTATTTATTTGCTACTAAAGATTATTATTCATTCTTTTTAAGAAAAAAAAACAAAAAGAAAAAAAAATTAAAAATCCTAACTCATGTTTTTATACTTTGTATGTGTAATACAAAATAAACTACCTGTAGATGTTCCCGTTGAGCCTTCAATTTTATCTCAAGTTCACGATTCATTTTATCCGTTTCATGTTGAATTTTATGTGTATATTTTTGCTTAACTCTTTGCTTATCTATTATTCTTTGGTTAAGAGCCATATCTCGATCCTTCAACTGCAAATTAATTAACATAATTAAGTGTTTAAATAATCATCGAAAAATTATTATCTTATTAACAATGTTATGAACTAGTAATATTATTACTTCTTGTTGAAGACTTCTAATTGTATCGTTGGCTGTATTTAATTTACGTAATAAGCTATCAATTTGAGCTTCAGTCTTACATAAATGACCTTCCAATGCAGAAACCTATTAAAGTAAAAGTTATTATAATTAAGAAATAATTATAATAATGTAATATTCCTAGATATTATTATAAATTGTAATACTTTTTTCTTTTGTTGAGTACTTGAGGCTTTCAAAGTAGCATTTTCCACCTTGAGATTCATATTTTCTTGTTCTACTGTCAATAACATTTTTCTAAAATCATTTTCTAAAAAATTATATTTAAATTAAATATCACAATTTTATGTAGATACATGGATATTAAAATAATATATATAAATTCTTGGAAAATACGTACGCTTTTGTTCCAAATCAGCTCGAAGTAAATTTCTCTTATTAATACGTTGTTCTAAGAAATTCATTAAATTTATAATAATTTGATCGTTATGAGGATTTCCAATTTCCAAATCTGGAAATGGTCCACCAAGGCTATAAGAAACGAAATTCATTAGATTGATTATGAGATTTTCAAAACAAAAATATACAAATTACATATTTTTTATAAAAGAATCGATTATATTTAAATACCTATATACTAATCCAATATCCACTTCTAAATCAGCGGCTTCTGCAATACCTTCTTTTTCTAATCTACTACGGACTTCTTTGAAAATCTATTTAATATAAATCACATTTATATTATCTCATTCTTACAAGCAAACTATGTAATATTACATAAATAATAATGTAAAAAATTAAATTAAAAATATTTTAATAATACTGTACTTAATAATAATGATTTATATATTTTAAAATATATATTGATCTACATTATTAAGGGTCTTAAAAAAGAAAAAAAAAATCGATTTTTTACCTTATTTGCTTGCCGTCTACCGGGTGTTAATCCGAAATCTAATTTTGTTACTGTAGATCTTGCCACTTGAACTTCTTGCGTCATTTCAGCAAATTTCATTACTTGCTATTAATTTAAAACGGTTCTTTTATATTAAACTTATTAAAAATTGATTAGAATTACATTTAACATAAATTAAAATAAATTAAATAAATTAAAATAAATTAAAACATAAATTCAAATTACAAAATAAAAATAAATTATGAAAAGAAACTACATAGTACATTGTACATAGCTGGTGCAAATAAAAATGATTAAAAATTGAATTTACATTATTAATAATTTGTATAAAAAAATATATTTTAGTTAGAAAAGAATTATTATTTTACTGCACGACTTAAAATTACGTAAAAAATTTGTTTTAAATGTACATTTTACGAAATCGGTAAATCAAAAACTTATTAAAATTTATGTATACAATATTGAGAGTAAAATGACTTACAATGGTTTCATCATAGTCATCAGCTCTTGGATTTACGCAAACAATCATGCGAACTTGTCCTTCACCATCGAAGTAATTTTTGAAAAGATGTGTTAGTTTCGAATCTCGATAAGGTACAATTTTACTTGTGCCTTGCATTTGATTTTCTCGTAAAATTTCAAGACATGATCTCAGTGTCATCAATGAATTATTGATGTTACCGGCTTCTCGAAGCCGCTGACCAGTATTTTTAGTACGGTTCGTTCGTTCACTACCCGCTAGGTCAACTAGCGATAATTGACTTACGATTATGGCCCGCTTGTCTTGAATTAATTGTTCACCTTCGTTATCTAATGGAGCCTGTTCAATAAAGATATATTTTAAATCCGGTCTCGTCAATTTACACAATGTTATTTAATATTAAAGTTTTATTCAATGTTGAAAGAACAAAGTTTTTATTCACATGTTTGTAATATTTTCAGTTACCTGTACAAGACGAATTGTAAAGACACTATGTGATCTACTAGATTCTGCATTGAGGGCTGTATGAGCTACACGTCTTCTACGTTGTCCTCTTTGAAATATTTCAAAAGCTTCATTGGAACTCTTAACTTCTATTTCAGTGACTGCATGAACATACATATTTTTATTTCCATCCTCTCGAACAATTTTGCTTTGCAGAATTCTTTAACATTGTAATATATTCTATTTAGCAATACTTCAATTAAATATTTAAATACTATTTAAATGTATTGTTTCCAATTCTTACTTTGTTCTAACTTCATCTTCTTCAAGAAGATCATAAACAATATTGTTGTATATTTCCACATATGTAACAAAAACAGCATATACATAATCGGGATCAACAGCAACAGTTCTAGAGTCATCTATTTCTCTACAAACTATTAGATTACTGTCACTATCACTATCTGCTTTTCGACTAAAATATAACTATATTTTATAATTTCATTCAACTCATGAGACAATGTAATTAAATTTTACATTTACAAATAAATTTAATAATTAAAGAAATATATATAAACAATTTAAAATAAAATTGAATCATTTACGTTCTAGGAGCCTTTGGATTACGTGGTGTCATGAGACCAGCATGAAGTTCATTTTGTCTATCAATCATAGCATCAGTTTCACTTTGTACATCAAATCCATTGAGCTTATCAGGTTTAAAAACAAATTTCTTTGCCTGATAATTAGATATACTGTTAAAAATCACATCTAAACATCTTGGCATTATTCCACTATCATTTGGATCTCCTGTCATTGTATAAGTCTTTCCACTTCCTGTTACTCCATAAGTGAATAATAAGCCATTTCTTCCATGAATTAAATTTGCAACCAATGGTAATGAAACTATTTGAAATACTTCTCTTTGTGAAATATTATCAGCAAAGACATGAGTGAATGTAGTTTGAATTTCTTTTTGAGCACCATTCCTGAAGTTCATAGCAGATTCTGGAGGTGTTATTGCTATTGTTGTATCCTGAATAATTTTCATGCACGAAATGTCATTTACATACGGCATAGGCCGAAGCCGACAATATACTTGAACAGGATCTTTTGATAACATGTTATTTTTTGTTTTCTGTGCTTTACGAGCTGAGAGCGGCGGTTGCTTACGGCTAAAAATATTTTTTTTTACGAATAATAAGTAATTCTTATAAGATTAAAATCAAAAACGTAATTGCATTATTAATTATAGCATTGTAAAATATGATTTCATTCATTATAAAAGCATAAGTCTTCCATAGGATAGGCGTCAAATTTTTATTATTAAATATTGTTAGGTTAATTAGAGATAATCTTAAATAAAACTTACGCAGACTTCATTATGCTCGCTTTGGGTATATCAGCTCAATGTAAAAAAAATTAATTTTCTCATACAATTTAGCAAAACTGCTGAATAATTTGATTTTTTTATTTCAGACTTTAACAAACACTTGCCATCAGTAATTCTTTCATTCCGAAGATTCTTCACGTACAGGTAAAAATGAACCGTTCAAATTTAAACTTAGGCGTTACTAGATTCGTAAATACACGTATTTACGAATACATGTAAGAAAAATTATAATCGTTGACCAATCCGTGGCTTTGTTTTTTAGGCAAATCTCAGCGCCATCTAGTTTGCGCTTGCCCTACCACAGCATTCAACCATACATTTTAATTTCCATGGAATTTACTTATTAAATTAACCACCATGTCTTATTGGAATTTTAGTATTGATAAATATTGATTATTTATATGAATGTTTCAATGGTGGAAGCAGTAAATTTACTTGTTTTTTTTTTGTTTTTTTCTTTTTTTTACGAAATTGAATAATATTAATTAAAATTATAATTAATTATAAATAGTCGTCTGACTTTTACGAATTAATATCGATCTCGGGTCATGATTCCACAATTATCTATAAAAATGTGGTAATTCTACGTAATACGTATACGTTTACTTATTTACGTAAGCTGTTATAAATTTCACCTGAACATACCCTCCTGGGAATTACCAATTCTAATAACTCGGTTTTTTTCTCTCTTGAGAGACAACGGTGTAATTGATTTTAATTAATTGCATTCAATGTATAATTATGAGCAAAACCGAATAAATGATGACAAAAAAAGATATGGTATTTTAGAAAAGTGAAACGAAGTATTGAAAAAAAAAAATTCTAACGATAATTGTAATTGAATTTTGGTTCAAAATACAATTAAAGAACATATTAAAGATGGTAATACGAGAAGGGGGAGAGGGGTTACGTACTAGACTAGTTTTATTTGGTTTTTCATATCCAAGACTCTGTTCTTATTCTGATCTTAATTGAATAGAAGAGGAAAAAAAAAAAAAAAAAAATCTGATTCAGGGGTGTCATAAGTCCGACAGCAGCACACAATTAATTGTCTTATAAATGAACTGTTCAATAAGTGGGGGAGGAATGATACATGCTCTATGCGCGCAAAGCTCAGCTGCTCCTGTTTACCGACAAATACGTGTCAAGGAAACCACTGTACACATTGCATGTCAAAGCGACCACTGGTTCCACTCTCCTATTTTCTCTTTATAAATTTAAAGCTACAAGTGAACTATAAAGCGACAAAGACGTCGAGGACGGGTATGAAGACGAAGACGGCGACAATAACGACGAAGACAACGACACTGCACAACAACAATAACAATAACAACAACGTCGAGAGCCAGATGAAGCCAAAGCAATTAGACAGACAAGGGAAGTTTTCTAAACAACATTTTCACTTTTTTCCGACCATGTATTAGTATATTTTGAAAATACGACATGGAGAATTGTGAAGAGAATACGGCCCAGGTTTAATTTTCCTATTACGCGATGTGGTGCAACCTTAAATACGAATAATTTGCGTGTCCACCACTTCTACCTTCTTTTGCTTGCACAGCGTTCTTTCAAGCTGATTAGCTTTTCACGAGAACGAGTCCAAGGTAAGCAAACTACGCGCAATATATATATATATATATACATATATATACATATGCATATACACGATATTACTGGGAATTTAACCCTAATTTAAGGGATTTGCATCAATCTCATAATATCTCCTTTCTTTTAAGAAACCTTATGGTCGTGTTTATTACAACATGCTTTACGTTCTGAGAAAAAATATGTATAAACGCGTATATATACATAATGCATACATACACACACATATATGTATTTATATATATATATATATACGTGTGCGTGTGTATTATTTTTTAGGGTTAGTTACGTAAATAATATCTCTTATTGTGTGCATTTACACCTCGATCTGTTAATGCATTAACTGGTTATATTGTACTTAGCATATTTTTTGTAATCATTTTAAAATATATTTTTAGTGCTGATGTTTTGGGTGCTGTGTTTTGTCTCTTAGCAAGACTATTCGATGAGGTGGGACTGGATTAGAATTCTAGTGATGGAGAAGCCTCATAATACAAGGTTCAAAGTAAAGTTTATTCTTTAAGACAAGAGAGAGACTAATATGATATTACAGAATTAGTTGTAATGCATTATCTCTCAACAAGTGATAAACTTATTTGAGGTTAGGTAAGATTCAGTGAGTCAAAACTTATATTTATAATAACTTCCCTTGAATTTTACATGTATAGTTCTTATCTTCCATATTATAAATAAATATTCTTAACTTCTAAATTGTATTTCGTTTCAGGTATCTAAAATAATATTTAGGATAAAACTAAATATTTATTTATTTATCATCAATAGTTTTGTTTATTAACACGTTCATTGACTAAATTACTTCAGAATTACTATTAAAATAAATTCGATTTTTTATAATAAACATAAATAGTAGATTGAAAATAATTTGCAATAATTTTTATACAAAAATTGAAGTAAAATTTATGAAACGTAATACATATTTAAGAAAAATTATTACTATATTACTCTTTATAGAAATTTAATTAGTAATTTACACTATATTCTGAGAAAACAATGATATTTGAATCTGATCACAAATTATATTATGATAAACAATATATCATTTAAAATCAAACCAAAGATTTTTATACTATTCTTTTGTAATTATTATGTATTAATTTATTATCAAAATATATAGTAGATCACAAATTGAAACAAATATGTAATAGTAAATTAAACTTATTATCATTTATGAAAGTACATAGAAAATTTAAAGCTGTAAATAAATTTATTAAACTTTTATTTATGTAAAATATTTAAAAATAATTAAAAAAGTAGTATAATTTGTAGTTTTTTTATTTTTATGTAAATTCTTAATCTAATTCTAAATTTAAAAAAAATATATCTACGGAACCATATATTTTATTTATTACAATGATTCTAAAATAGTTCAATGTGAATTGCTTAATCTAATTTGTATAACAGATAGATACTTATGTAAATTGTTTATTGAAATGATTTTTAACCATATTTGAGTTAGAATAAGCTAAGTTTAAAGACGCGTTACAGTAAATGTTTGGGATAAAAAATAATTGCTATTATAATAAAATTATAGAAGTCATCATGAACGCAAGAACGCAACTATTTGAACTGAGCATGGAAGGTCGACAAGTAGACGAAGCAGTAGCCAGCATATTTCACAGCGTTCTCTTCCACCGGAGCCTCGGTAAGTTTAAGTACAAAGAAGAAGGCACTTACTCGGTTGGCACGATCGGTTACCAAGATGTCGACTGCGACTTCATCGATTTTACCTACGTATGTTGCTCCTCGGCGCTTCTCGACCAGACCCTTAAACGGGAGATATCCGGGTTCTCAGAAGCCTTACGATCAACTGGGAGCCCAGGTTCCGGCCAAATATCCTTGGAGTTTTTTCAAAAGAAAAAGAATCGATGGCCTTTCCCACCTGAGTGCATTCCTTGGGAAGTCTGGACCGTTAGGCTCGAATTGATTAAATTAGCCACTGAACATGAAAGACAAATCTGCCGCGAGAAAGTGGGTGACTTGTTGACGGATAAAATTTTTTATATAACGGAGGTGATGAATCGACATGATTATTTACCCAAGATGCCGAGTCAAGCCGAGCTCGATCTCATCTTCGATACCTCGTATCCAGATATACAGCCCTATTTATTTAAACTCTCGTTCACAACCTCTGGTCCATCCAGTACTACAATGGGCAATACCATGAAAAAACTAATTAAGGAAACTTTGTCCATGTAGTTATTATGTATGTGGACTTGAGGATATGTTGTTAACTAGTTTTGGTTTATTGATAAATTTTGGTTTTTAAGTAGATGCTAATCTCATTTCGTAATACCAGCTATATATTATTTATAATAGGCTTAAATAGTTATTACTAATTCAGAAAAAAGATTATATTATTTTTTGTTTTGTCCTTTTTTTTTAATCCTTGAAAACGGTAACATAAATTTTTTATGTTAATTCAATTGATTTATAAAAAATAATATATTTAAAAAAAAAAAGTTTGTAACATAGTTTAAAGTTGAAAGTTCTTATTGTTAAAATTTAATTTAACATTTATTCAATTTATTTTTAAATGAAAGCAGGGAAATAAATTAATAAACTAATCCTTAATTTTAATTTTAAAGTTTGACAGTTTGATTAAATATGTACGCTATAATCTATTGATTATATTCACTTAAATAGTCAAGTAAAGATTCAACTTTCGTGACAAAGTAATATTATATGAAAAAGTATTTATTTACTTTTAAAATAAATTATTTTTCTTTATTAAAATTATAATTTCTCAAAATTATACATTCATTGTATTATATTAGAAAGGAAAACTTCTCTTGTATATAATATTTGATTTTTGTAAAAAAAAAAGAAAAAAAAAGAAAGAAAGAAAAAAGATAAATTTCAAAAATAATAAAATAATTGTTACAAAAATTATTAACTTTTAATAATTAAAAGGATTATTCCATCTTCAAAGAAATTGTGATAAAAGCACGTTTTTCGTTAATAGAATTAGAGCTGGATATCAAATGATTTGCATGATTTTAAATTTATCCTACATGGTTTTAGGTAGAAGTTTTATTTTATTTAGCAATAATATTTTCCGAAGCTTATTCATTAATCATATAGTAAAATTGAATTGATTTGTCCTGTACACTTAAAATGAAACATAATGATAACGCAGGATAGTATAATAATTACAAGATTAACGTAAACGTGTGTAATTTAGCTCATCAAAACTATTCAAGATATAGATAATTTTTTCAGTGTCAGTTATAAAGAGGTACACATAATTCTAAAAAGCTTATTAATAAATAAATAAATTTTTTATAAGCTTATTAGGATAATTTATAAGTTATAAATAATTATTTATCAAGAACGATAAATAGAGATAAAAAATCGATTTTCTTGAGATGGAAATGAGGTTCGTGTAAAAAAAAATATGTATTTCAAGATTATAAAAATTGTGCTATTGAAAATGCTCTTTACTAAATAGCCTTTCCGGAGTTCGGTCATCCAATTTTAGCCCCAACAATTAAAAACTATATAACTCAATGACTCAAGTTGAAAAAGAAAAATTCATTGAAACGTTATATAATTTTTGTCGACAAACACTTGAGTACTTACTTACTCTCTATAAATTAATGTACTGTATAGAACTGTTTTTATTTGTTTGTAATGTATAAAATGTATATTGATTAAGATACAGTAAATTTTGAGGGCTAAAGTTTTTAAAGCTTCATACTTTAAGAAATTCTTAATAATTAAGTTAATAATTTAAGCATCAGGATGTATCACGCATACAGAACTAAAAGCAGTCTCTTGTCCAATGTCTTTTATTATTTTTGTAGATAATCTTGTGCCTTGTGCCGATTTCAGAAACCTTTCCTCGCATTGTCATAGAAATATATTGCTTAATTTAACCGATAAAAGTAAGCTTCGTTCTTTTTAAAATACATTTCGATGAAACCACCATGTATCCACGTACCTGAATTAAGTCTTAATTGAATTGCATATACATGTACAAATAAACTGTAAATTTTTGCTTAAATTTGAAATATAATGATTTGCGCAAAATGTTTCATAAGTTAGAAGAAATGTATTCCGCTAAAGATTCGTTACGTCCAAAGCAGCTTAAACTACCGAGGTCATGGTCATCACTGAGTGTAATGGCCCATACATATATACATAATGCTGAATTCAAGTTATTATTATAGTCACTGCAGAGCAAGCTGCTTTATTTATCATATCATATAAATTGATTGTATTTGTATATACATATATGAACGACCAATAATACGTTTGTTAAAGATAAAATGATCTCTGCACGCAAAACTCAATTTTATACTTCTTGTTTAACGTATCGTACGTTCATTCGATATAGATATTCAATCAAATACTGTATATCATCCGGTAGATGTAAATTATACTACCGATACGACTAAAGAAGTCAATTTCCGATTTTGATACGTGATGTCATGGTCATTTTTTATAAAAAAAAAAATGTTACGTTTGTAAAACATGCTTAATAAGCAACTTAGGAAACTTAAAATCATTATATTATAAGCATATTGAGATGGTAATCGATCCACGGTCGAACCTAATTATGATTTAACTTTATTAAACGTACGCGTGTAACGAAATGTAAATTTACAAGATACATTGATTTTTTTAAATAATTAAATTCATTTTGATCGTGTAAAAATTAATTTTTACTTTACATTTGAAATTAAATATATAAATCCTATTTTTATACTTAAAAGGATATAATTAAAAAATCTGTACAACTGACATAAATTTTAATCGATATTGCCTATATTCAAAACTGTAATTGAACTGGTAATTGAAAATTGATGGGAACATAAAATTATAATATTATTAATAATTATTAATATTGTAATACAAGGATTAGGTATAAAATTATATAATTTATAAAAATGTATGTTTCTTGTGACGGAATTGAGAATCTGAATTGAGAAAATCTTTTAATCGATTGATTGTACATGTATATGTTCCGTAAGTAAATCTTTAATTACATTAAAAATATAATTTACAATAAGTTTTTATCGCAGTATTTTGTTTTGAATGGCTTTCAATTTTTATTCTAAAGCAAGTCTTCATTAGTTAAATCAAGCAAGTTTTCTATGTATATGAATTATTAAAAAAAAATCATGCATATAGTGATATACTTGATAAAGAATCAGTCGAATAGATTCTTTGTTACATTTAATATCAACATAATGACTATTATTAGTATGAACATGTCACATATTTGTAAAAAGTTTATTAAATAGATGAAATTGTAATATAGAGAAAACACTTCTTCGATCGTACGATTGAATATATAAAACTGATAGCAAATCTTACAAATATAAATATATATATACATATATATATATATATATATAATAAATATAAATACGAGCGATGAGCGAAAATAAAAAATACAAATGTTCTATACGATTAAGGAGATTCAGCAGACATTTTGAAAAAGTCACTTATATATAAATATTAGTAAGACATCGAGTGAGGATACCATAATTGTATATTTAAGTTTAGAATTATGTATCTATGAGCAGACAAATAAGTCTATCATTAATGAGCTGCTGTATTTTATAAGAAAAAGTAACAAATAAAAGAAGTACGAAAATGAAGGGGGAGAGGTTCTTATAAACGTCGATATTGTGCAGGTATTGGAGACGATTAATTAACATTTTTTTATTTGTGTGCGACATTAGCATCCAGCTATTCTTTGATAATTTTTTATAGTGAAGTTTTTTATAATTAATGTATGTACGTTTATCTACCTAAAAAAAAAACAATATCATTTTAATTTCTTATACTACTTATGTATTAACAACTCGCAGTTCGAAATTGTAATTTATAAATATAACTTATTAAATATCGAAATTTTCCTTAGTGTAAACATGACAAAGTAGACATATTTTGCTTAAAATTAATTCTTCTAGTTATCATAGTTGAAATTGTATTTTTGTTTCATTTATAGTTTATTAGATTATTTGTCTATAAATCTGTTTTACTTTTATACAATTTTTAATTCAATAAAACGTGATATTTAATAAATATCATATAAAAATAGTATAAATCGGCATTTTTTCGAATATTTATTACTTGTACACTATTCTATCTTTTCTTTTTTTTTTTTTTTTTTTTTTTTTTACGAATGAAATTATTTCTTCGATGTATATCATTTGAATTAAAATGTTTTTAATTTAATTTTGTTTTAATAACAAACAAAATAAAAAAAATGATATGAAGTCATTTATTTCATTAAAAAAAAATTTTTTTTCTAAAGTGAATATATACGGTAAGTGATTTAAAAACTATCTTTATATATATAAATATATATATTTTATATAAGTATAAAATGTATCGAAATGGCCCATTTTCGACAATCATTGTTTACGGAAGTAAACAGCAGGAACGATACGTCCTGAGATAAGACGTTGCTAGGACTCCCAACGACTGAACTCACACCTGCTGAATTCGATGTAGTTGTCACGCTCTAGCCGTTTTAGCTAGATTTCAATGAGGAATTCTTGGCTTCCCTGAATCGGGATTCCAGCTCTCGACGTGATTACAGCATCCACGGATTCACTTTGCGGCGCCGAGTCCGTTGTCTACTTGTCGTGATCGTTTTCTTTTTTTTACACTCATACCAAAAAGAAAAAAATGAATACATCCGCGATATATTTTTCAATATTTTAATAATTTGTATTTAATTTTTCAATACAAATTAATGTAAACGCATATTACTAGCGTTTGAATATTTTCAAATATTGTATATTAATGCAACATATCAATAAGATAATAATAAACTGTAGAAACGTTGTACGTATTAGCTTTCACATGTACACGCGAAATAGATTTTAAAAAGAAAAACGTTTGTATTATCGTACGCTGTAGGAATTACGAAAATAAGAAAAAAAGAGAAGGTTTTATAATTAAATTCCTTAGAGAGTAATCACTTATTCAAATTACATTCCAATATGACGAAAAGGATACGATAAGAGATAACAATTGAAAAGGATAATAAGAGGGTCGGTCGAGCTTGATCATTTGATTGGCGTTGAATACATTCAACATATAAGAATAGGGGCTACGTACGCGCAAACTATTTTTATATAATTTTAAAGCATTGCCGTACGTTACAATTTTTCATCAAGTCAGATTTTATTTAAGGATACGTTTCCGAAGCTTTGATCCTCAATCAAACAAACAGTCAAAACATTCCATTCTTAAGTTTCTTTCACATATCAATTAAACTTTTTTTCTTTTCTTTCTTTTTCTTCTTTTTTTATTTATTTAAATATGATTTTCTTAAGAATATTGCTTACAAAAGATTTATGTCATTCACTTTTTCACCTTTTGTTCATAAATTTATTTACAGCTTATTTATTTATACCTTCGACGATATTTAACGTATATTATAATTTAATGTTACGTTGATTCTTTCTTTGTTCTAAAAGTATTTATATAACCTGTCTTCACGTTATCTTTTTATTCGTTTACTTACGCCACTCTTTAAAATAATATTTTCACCTTTTTTATACATTATTCAGCCGTTACTTCTTTCAGTTTGATAACTTTTTAATTAACTACTTTTTTTTATCTCATTTGCCTTATTTTCTACTTTTAATAATAAATACGTAATTGAATTAATTTTTTTATTTTAAATTTTATATACATGTCTTATTTATAGGCATTTTTTAACTGAAATCCTTCTTCATATATTACTTTATTATCTTTATTTCCACTTTTCTTTTAATTTCTACTAAAGAATCAGGATTATTATTGTTGTTCTCTCTTTTTTTATTTTACTTTGATTTCTTTCATTCTTTTACTATCATCGTATCCATTTTTTATTTCAACCATTTCAAATAGTGATTCTATAAAGAATCACTATTCTTAAACTTTTCCCATGAGAGCTTTAAAAATTTATATTAATTTTGAGCTTAATCCCTAAATCATTTTATATTTAAATTAGCTTAAAATAATTTATTGGTATTCACTATACAGTTTTACGTAAATTATATTATTTTGTAAGCCCTGGATTATTGAATTAAAACTCCGTTCTCGTTTTTTATACTCCTGCTATTTATTACAATATTATATTGACAAGTCAAAAAGCACGGATCGATAATTTAATAATATTTGCAATATATAATGATAATAATAAATACTACGTTTAATCGTAAAAAATATCTGATGATATATATGTATAATATTATTATTTATAAAAAAAGTTTAAACAGTTATAAAGTAAGAATTATTAATGAATCGTAAATTCTTAGTAAATAATTAATAATGCTATTTTTAATAATCATTTAATTAGTTTTATCACAAATAATTAAAAAAACTAATGTAAAAGATTAAATTACTTTTACACTACATTTTGAAAGAAAAGTCAGAGCGTTAAATTTATTTATTATTAAAATTTATTTAATTTAAAATCATGATTTGAAGTTATTATAAATATCTAATTATTACAGATATAAAAGAAAATGTATTAAATCTGTTGCGGTATACGTCACAATAAATGTTTCATAAATATTGTTAATACTTATTTCATGTACCTAAAGCTTATGAATTATTTCAATAAAAAAGTTTGAATTATCACAAAAGAAAGAAATATTTTTCTCAAAAAAAAAAAAAAAAAAAAAACAAAAATGGTTATAAAGCTCTGAATCGCTATTTCTAAATAGATTACTTATAACTATATATATATTGTATAAATTTTTTATTCGAAATTCATTCGTTCCCGTTTCTTCTAGATACTAAATTAGAAATCTCAGGTGGTAGTTGAAAATTTTATTTTATTACGCAGAAGAAATATTCGATAATAATGAGTTATGAACGTAATGGAATCTATTGTAGATTTTTACGATAGATTTTAGCAAATTTGACTTTGGACAATGGTGATTCGAGCCTTAGAAATATATCAAATTAATATGCGTTTTAAACTTAATTATTGAGTGGCGTATATTTAGAGGCGTTGGATTAATGGACAGGATAGATTGTCCTGTAAATGGCGTTAAGCCATGAGCATAAAGCCTGTGCTGCTTAGGGCTTGTAAAATGTAATTAAACTTAATAATTACTGGGAGAGCAAGTTTCCCGTTTCCTAAGGCTGTGTGCGGGAATATTTCATTTGCTCGAAGAGATTCAAGCACGACTTGAAGAAAAAGGCAGTCTAGTTAAAAGTTGAAATTACTTTAGTGAAAAGCGCGTGCGCCAAGCGCCGCGTTTTACGAGCCGAGGCTTGCCGAGAAAACTCAGCGTGTATCATAACAGGGGAGCGCTTGACTTAGGCTTTCAGTTGCGTACTGAAAGATCAGCAGGTCGCACTTTCAAATTCAAATCTCTCGGTCAAGTTTTCCGCCGCTGACATTAATAAATTATCAGAGAATTATCAATACCTGCAACTCATTGAAGTTAAATGCTCCGTATTCGATGAGTCGGCGTATGAGCGAGTTCGATCATGTAGATGAGATAGATCTTAAAATGCAAAAGTATGTAAATTAACACAAGTAGCTGGACAAAGATTTGGGCACAAGACGGAAAAAATTCATTAGATACAATAAACACATAAGTAATAAATAAATCATATATATATATATGTATATACATATATACACGCATATGTACACGTATGATATATTCAAGAAAAAAAAGAAGTCTAATCGTTAGATGATCAAGCGAGACTTTCAGCTTGATTAAATTCTTCCTACAAGTCTGTGAAGTAAAAATGTGAATTCACATATATAAAGAGACTAATGTAATGCTGCGCCCATAGTAAGTGTTACATACATAACTTTGTAAGTGGTAAAATGTAGAGTGGAAATTTGTTCTTGTGATAATTATTTTTAACTTCTTTACTATGAATGAGCGCGCATAATTTATTAAACAAGTACTCGTCGATGCCTGTGCAACAGGTATTTTATGCTATCCTCACTATTTATAAAGAAAGCCTTTAAATTATAAACATTTTTATTTCAACTTTCGTCTAATAAGGTGTACTGTTTTTCTGCGTATTGCATAAATTAATCCATTATTAATATACAAATAAGAACGTCATTTGGAAGATTATTTTATTCATAGCTTTACTTTGATGTTGTTAATATTTTTTTAATATTAATTGTATATACATTTTTTTAAATTAATTGGAATCCGCTTAATTGGAAAAGGTCAAATACCGAGTAATACCGAATAATATAAACGATACCTTATTGATATAATTCTTATAAAAAAATTTTCAACTAAAAATTTAGTTTAATTTAATGGGTTAAATGCAGTATTAACTAAGAAAAATATTTTAAAATCAAAATGGTATAATTAAAAAAAAAAAAATTTTTTTTAATTCTAATTTGTATTAAATTGGCAAATAATTTATTGAAAACATTTCAATATAACTATTATTACTAATAATAATTACTACTACTAATAAGAATATGAAATATTCTTATTGAATATAAAATCTCTAGTATTGAATTTATTATTGATATTTATATATCACAATGTATTCGCGGTCTTGTCTTTCATTCAGCATCTCATTTACATAATAATATTTATAAGTCCAATCAATTACATATTTTCATTAAGTATATATATATATATATATATACATATATACATATATATATGTATATAGTTTCGTAGACATGAATAAATGTATTGAGACGCGTGAACGTCATTGTTCACGAGCCATTTACCGAGGAAAAGCTCCCGGTAAATAAGAGACGAGGGTGCCAGCATTAAGGCTTCGCGGGGGTGGGCCGCCATTCGCTGGTCAGCGTGGGAGGACTTTGCGAAAGAGCTTGCAAGCCGGGTACCGGCAGAGGCGATGGAAGAGCGACGTTTATCAGGATCAGATCGTGAAGCCCGCATTCACACCTCCACGCTATTAAGACACGCCACCGCAGTCGGAAATTGCTTCTACACGGCCGCTTTTAAAGGTTGGCCTAGTTGACGGCCCCTACTAGTACTATTCTCCCGGAACTCCGGGGCACTTGGACAAACGGCTTAAGTCCTCCCACGCACCCTCGCAAAGTCTGCAGGATGACGACGCGCAAGGTGAACGGTCTGCCGTTCCCTGGCGATATCTTCGATAGCTTCGACGTCGCACCATTGAGGGCACCGTAGTCAAGATGCTGCTCACTACGATCCACCCACCGATCAAAAGACATCTTATAAAAGGGAGATACGACGACACGGTGAGCCCCTTCACCGTGGCCGCGAGCGACCGCAACTGCCTAAATGCGTAACTGCGTTTACGTATATAATAGACGGCTGGAGACAAGGTACCCGGTGGCATTTCTGTCGATGATCCGTGGCAGTGGCGAATCCTTCGGGGAGCAATCACCGCAGCTGGCATCGAGGCTTTCGGTCGGCCAGGACGACCTCCGATCGATCAAGACGGCACTCACCGTGAGTTTCGGTAACTGCGAGAGGTCGGCCCTCGTCTCCCGGGAGCGGACAAGGCTCCTACCCTTTTTGCATTGTCTCCCGACGCTTCAACGAGATGACGATCGACCGATCACAGCCGTTGCCAGTCATTCCCGAGGTATTAAAGGACCTCGGTACCTTCGTCCTCCCTAGCGATTACACTAGCTAACGATACCGCTAACGAAGTTGTTGTCACTCTACTGACTTGACACCCGACGTAACCAGGAAATCAAGAAAGAATTACTGCTACGTCTCGACGGACGCGAGCAACGTGATTGGGATTAACGTATCCTTAAGATTATCCTTAAGACGGGACGAAGAGGAGTAGGTGGTAGGAGGGAGGAACGCGGTGTCGAGAACGTAGGTCATACGCCGGTCGACTTACTAATGTGTTTTGTGAAACTTCACCTGACCGATGCAGGAAATAGCCAAGCTGACTATATATATATATATATATTTTAAAGCCTATATATTTTAAATAAAAAATTGAAATAATATTATAATATATATGTATAAGTATAAGTATTCGTAATTGCAAATGTTTCAGCATCGTCAACATAATAAATTTAGACCTTTTTGTCATATTATTTTAAATTACAAGCAAGCCTTAGTAAACGAGACCTTTTCTGACAAGACTCTTTATCGACTCTTTAAACCCCAAGTGCTTTCCTCCATCCCCTACATTTTCATTATATTAATATTACAATGATTCCACGATATTTATTTATAATGATTTACAAATTTTATATCTCTCGAGCACGTTTTTAGTTACGCAATTGATAATATCAAGAGAAGCATTGTATAACGCTTAAAAATTTATTATTTACCCGTTAACGTACAATATATACGTATAATTATATATTAAAAGAAATAACGGACCAGATTTTTTCGCTACGAAAAAAGTCACCGAATCGTCCATTTGTTTGTTTATATCATATTCTACGGCACGTACGGCTCTTGTCAAGCATATGCCCCCCCGCGAGGTGGGGATATATACTGCCGCCTACACGATATATGCGCATTCAACCTTTCCTTCCCTATCGTCTCGAAATAAGTCTAATATTACTAAAAAAAAAAAATTATTTTCCTCAATTTCTATATTTTATTAATTTACATTTAGAATTTTTTTTTTTGAACACTCATTCGTATTATTGTACGTTTAAGGCGAACGTAATTTTAAAGGCAAAATTACTTTGTAGCGAAAATACAATTAGATAAACTATTGATTTTGTTCTCAACTAAAGTACTTAACTTGGAATGTAATTGTATCATTTACAAAAAAAAAAAAAAATTAAAAAGAAAGATTATTAGTAGTAGTAAAGTGGTATAAATACACTAAAACTATGATACAGTTATAATTACTGTACAACTTTTAAAAGGATTATTATTTCATAATCCGAGGGTTCATAAAAATAATACATTTATATTTACATTGAGTAAATAATCAATAAATCCGTTGTTATAAATGTATATTAAATTTAATAAAAATATTTGCTTTATTTTTTGAATCAATGCACAATTAATGCAGAGCCTGTTTGAAAATGTATTTCAAAAAAGAAATAATAATGACGTATTTATTATATTTTTATATAAATATCCCAACACGTCAATCATAAAATTTAATTGTAATTTAATTAAGCAAATATATTAATTTTAAAGCATTAAATTAAAAAAAATTTTTAATCTCTATTCTTTTTCATTCTCACGCGTAACGTAACGTAACGTAACGTAGCGTAACAATCGTATGATGTAATACACCTCAATTATAGTACGCAGTATGCAGCTGCGCAATTCGAAATCGAATTAATTTATTGCCGTATTCGAATATAGAAACATCAAAGTTGAGAATTAGGAATTATATTCAAAATAATTCGCTTATTTTTTTTTTTTTGTCCGTAATTTCTGCGACTGATAAGGGAAAGTATAAATGCGGGAGAAGGCAATTCGCTTGTACTGTACATTGGATGATCGAGAGAGCTTAAGAGTACGTTGACTTATTGAACTCAGGCTGACGAGATCCTAGTTAGCAGTAAAATAAAAAGGCGACGGGTAACTTGAAAAATTTATAAGCATATTGCTTGTCAGGCTGCACATTACGTATCCGACATTATTTATGACGATCGTAGCCCATTCATCAATATAGAAATTAAAAAATACAAAATAAATAAATAAATAAATAAATTTATTATTTACTTTATTCTTATGTAACTTTTAATTCTTTTATACTATTTTATATACACTTTGAATGTTTTCAAACCGCATTGATTGACCGCTGGCGTAAAGAAAATAATATTCAGCCAAATAATAGTAACGACGATCGATAATTAGTTGTAATTAATAATTTTATTTAGTAGAAGAAGAAGAAGAAGAAGAAGAAGAAGAAGAAGAAGAAGAAGAAGAAGAAGAAGTAGAAGAAATTTTTAGTTCGAATATTCGAAAAGCACGGGCTAATTGACAAGAGAAATGAATGGTCACTAAATTAAACGAATAGAAATGTCGGGTCGCTGTGGAAAATGGGACGGAAAGCAGTGGCAATAAAGCTTTAGCACAAAATTTCCGATAAATAGAGCTTAGAGACTTTCACCAAATCTTACACTCACATGTATATCTGTTCCGGGGGGGAAGAACCGCTATTCATCAACTCTCGAACGTATCCTTATGACGAATGGAAATAGTTGGGGCGAGAAAATATATCAAGCGGAAAATGAAATAGAAAAGTCAGAAAAGAATTCCACGATATAAGTGTCGACCGACGCATGTATTCAAACTGATGAATATATGGACCTCCAAGAATGGATATTAATAGACAGTTCCGGGTACTCACCAATATACCTTTTTACATATCAAGATAGAAAACATTCAAACAAATCATTATTAATTCGAATATGAATTCTGGACAAACCAAATTTGAGTTTTTTTTTTTTTTTTTTTTTTTTTTATGGCAAAATGCCTTAATATGTCGTAAAATATTCGGTAAATAATATACAGAAGAAAGCCGGATATTGAGAAGTTGTAGGGATACGATTTTTGGAGTTATTAAATAATTGCAATTTTCGATATTATCGCTTACCTTTTGTATATCGTTGCTGCAATTGTTAAGATAAAGTTGTATAAATGCAGGAAAGGGCGATTCGCTTGAATTCTATATACATTTGAGGGGCGAGAGAAGAGATAATATTTATCACGTTATACATTCAATAATCGACATTTATGGCAGCTTCTCTCCCACTTCCCTCCCCCCTCCCCATCCCCCTCTCTCTTACTACCCTTTTATAGAATTTGAGTATATTAAAGATCAAGTTAATATATGTACCTTTAGAATATATTCAGAAATATACGTATATTAGTGCAGAGGTAATGTGTACGCATATTATGAAAACACTATATTATTAATTAGTTTTATTAATTAATACGAGATTTTTATCATCTTCTAAATGTAATTAATAGCCATTAAAAACGTCAAATTCTTAGAACTTGTAAATTTTCATGACTTTATACATAGTATATTATGCTTTATGCAAATGAAATTTCACGTGCATTAGTACACGAATACCCTAATCACATTTGTATTATGATGATAAACTCCTAAAATTTAAAGGATTAATTACTCGATAAAAGTGTAAATAGTAATTTTTTTATACAAATGCAAAAAGAATATAAGTTTTTCAATTTCAATTTGATTAGTATATATAAAGAATATTTAAAATTTTTCTAATAAAATTGAGATGGTCAATTAATAGAAATTGTAAAAAAAGTCAAGTTTTAATAATAGAGTAAAAGGAAATTTCAATTACTTCGTTGAATAATTTTTGAAGATAAGCGTTAATAATTGAAATAAATAATTATAATTAACAATCCAAGTAATTTATTTCTAAGTAAAAGTACTTTGATATTAATATAACTAAGCAGACACTTAGCGTTTTATACGTACAAGTCGATTAAGTTTGTCGACTTAAATTAAGTGCAAAAAAATTGCAATATTTTAGTGCCTACATATATTAAATATAACGTTCTGTGCTTTTTCGGCACTTCGAATAAATACGAAATTTATTTCAATAGATGTAAATCAAATTTTTAAAAATATCTTTTAAATTTATAAAATTAATTAATTTTGTTAATTTGTAAAAATTGTAAAAAACGATCTCAACGCTATAAATGCATTATACATAAATAATTGTAATGCAAGCATTGTACGTGTTGTCGTAGGTAAATGATTTAAAGAGCTGAATATTATTTTTAAATCTATTGTACAGTACGTGTAACTATTTGTTTAAAGGTAATGAAAAATTGTTAAAACCTTTGCTTTCAGTTATCGAAGCTGAAGCTTATAATCGAGCGATGGAGAAGATCTTCGGCCGCGATGTCAATAATTGCTCACACTCCAATTGTATCGAAAATAAGACAGCATTCGTAATAGAAGATTTTACAACGTCGAATTTCGCATTCAAGTTGGTCATTGGGATTCTCTACGCGACTATCTTTCTCCTGGGATTCTTCGGTAATACTCTTGTTTGCTTCGTCGTCATAAGGAACCATCAGATGCAAACAGTGACCAATCTATTTATTACGAACCTCGCGCTTAGTGACGTACTCCTCTGCATCCTGGCGGTCCCATTCACGCCTCTCTATACTTTTTTAGAAAGCTGGATATTCGGTGACATTCTATGTCACATGGTCCCTTACGCGCAAGGGGTTAGCATTTACATAAGTACTCTAACGCTGACGGCCATAGCCGTTGACAGATTCTTAGTTATCCTTTATCCATTTAGACCGAGGATGAAAATCATGATTTGCCAATCGATTATTATTGCAATATGGGTTATAGCACTTTTATTAACTCTTCCGTATGGATTGTATGTGCAACCGCAATCCGATGGGACGACCAATGATAATCGTTACTGCGAGGAAGCCTGGCCGGACGAACCGTTCAGGATGATATTCAGCTCCTTGACATCTATACTCCAATTTGTCCTGCCCTTCATTGTAATTGCTTTTTGCTACATTTGCGTATCGATAAAACTTAACGACAGGGCGAGAATGAAGCCGGGTACTAAGACCAGCAAAAGAGAAGAGGCCGACAGGGAACGAAAGAAAAAAACCAATCGGATGCTCATAGCGATGGTCACTATATTTGGGGTGAGTTGGCTACCTCTGAATATCGTCAACGTCGTCGAGGATTTCTATCCACCGGCTATGAACTGGACCTATTACAAAGTCTTATTTTTCGTTGCCCATTGTCTGGCGATGAGCAGCACCTGCTATAACCCTTTTCTTTACGCTTGGTTAAATGACAACTTTAAAAAGGAATTCAAACAGGTAAATTCTTCATCATTTTCTTGTTCAGTATTTCCCTTTACCGCGCCCTCTCTTCTAAAGCATATACTATTATTACATTAATAATTCATTACGTTCGGTTATTTATGTCCTTAACATTTTAATATTAAATATTTCCTCTGGTTAAATTGACAAATTTCACATAACCCACATTTTTGCATACTTCGGCCGGCTTCAAAAAATATTGATATTGCATTATAATATTGTAAATTACAATACATAGTTATATTACGTAAAAATGTACTCTTTCAATATTTACAAGTATTGGTTAACTTCTATCGACATCAGATAATTAAATTATTTACGTAATTTCAATTTTAATGTAATAATTATTTATTATCATTATTACAATAAATCTTCATTTATTAATCAATATTTATATTGTTTCGGAATACAAAGGGTATTTGCAGTTCGTTTAAAATTTATTTACATTAAGAACTTACATTATACGTAAAAAGCTTCATACTGTATTTTATAATAATTGTTATTATAATTAAAAATAAATAATAAGTAATATTGTACAGTTTAGTAGTTTTAGAACTAGATGTATTTCATTGTATTCATTATCTGTTGATTGAGCTACTCTATTCTAAATTGTGTCAGTCGGTAGTTTCTTTAATCAGAAGTAATTTAATATTCTTTATATATATATAAAGATCCCTGTAATGAATTATTCTAATCGTATTCTAATTTTTTAATTATATGCCGAAATTCAATTATTAAATTATGGTTAAGCTTCTTTTTAATTACAGCCATATATATACATTGTTTCATTAGCTACTGGAAAATCTATTTTAATTATTGAAAAGATAATTAATACCGCACAATGAGGTATTATATCATAATATAGCAATATAATTAATCATAAGGTCAATCAGAAGTTTTACCGGACTTAATGCCAATTTATAATTTAAAACTACTAATATTAAATACGATCAGAAAAACAGATAAGAATACATAAACTTTAAACAAAATTTTATTGAACTAAAATAATAATTTTTATGGGGCCGAACATTCCATTATCTGATGATTAATTAATTTTAAATAGCGATGAGATAATAATATGTAATTAGATAAGTAAGTTTAATTAATTTTAAAATTGATATGTCTTCTTTATTATTATTTCCAAAAATTTAATTTTTCAAGAACTGTAATATAAAAACTATAATTAAATTAATACTCTACTTTTCTTACCTGAAATGGTAGATTTCAAATACATAACAACGATCCATTGTTTTTTATATATAAAAAAAAATTATATCAATGTCAATTAAAATTGTTTTATAATTAAATTAGTTATATTCCACTTAAGTTTATTAAAACATTCTTTTTTAATTATAAATTATTTTTCTGATTAATTTTTAGATTTTGTAATAATATTTGTAAATTTGTTTGACTATTAAATTCTGTTAATTTATGTAAATAATTATTCTTCATTCGGCCCTTTATGATGTAAACATAATATTATTATGTTTCAGTGAGTTTGTAAATTCTTTATTGACCGGCTGGATAAAGTTTAGATATGCAAATTCATTTAAATTCATTTAATATCAAATTTACTTTACAATAATAAATTTATTATAAATTAGTTATTACAAAGTTAATATTAAAATAAAATTCATAAATTTGACAAAATTTAATATGATTATAACGTCAATAAATTGTCACTTAATGTGAATACGAAATAACGAAATAAAAATAAAAGAAATATGAAATAAATTCTATAAAGGTGTGCACGAAGTTTATAAATTTATATAATATATTTTGCATTAGACGCGGCACAATATAACACTTCTTCTCTATTCGACTAATAAAATTGTGTATAAATTGAGTGAATACAATAGGTATCGAAACGAAAAAGTAAGGATGAAATGAATCCAGACATTGCATAGAATTTAAAGAAATAATTTATAGATCGTTGAGTGAGATTATTAAGTATAATGATTAATGTATAACGAATTTAGTATATATTGTTGTTGGAGACCGTTCCTTTCCCAACGAATTTTAAAGGCAAACAAAAACAATAATAGAAATTCAGCGAAACGAAAAGAAAACACAAACACATAATGTACCATTGGCTGAGACTCTCTGTATTTTTTCTCTCTTTACCCAAGGTCCTGCCGTGTTTCATCCAAGATCCAGAATACGGAAGTCGGGACTCGAGAGACAAGAATCTACGCAGCGAACGTACCTGTAACGAGAACGAGCAAACTGTCCAGGAAAGTCTGCTACCTTGCCAATTAGTCAAACAATACTCAGAATGCGAGATGATTTCTCTCGACGCCACGAGCAACGCCATTAAGATCTGTAATTAATAGGCTTCATTTATTTTTAACGATCGGCGCACATCTACGTCACGTACTTTCACATATTGTTAAAATAAATTCTAACGGGCTCGTGATTTACATAAATTCTAAGCTATTCAATCAAAAACTACTGAGTTAAACAAAATATTTTACAGCTCACAAATATTCTCGATACTCCCATTTTTATACATTAATTATCCCTATAATTTTATAAGGATTTTATAAAAGCGTCCTTACCAAATGTTTTTATCCATTCAATGTATTTGATAAAACGGACTATCTGAGCTTTGCATTTATCAAAGTTTTCAATCATCGGAGATTTCAAATTTTTTTTTTTTTTTTCACATATGTCCTGCAAGAAATCCTTAATTACTCTATTCTACATTAGTTTAATTTGTTTGTCAACATTATTATACGTGATAACATAATTTCGTTAATTATTAATTGTAATTATTTTATTTATTAATTATAATTTAATAATCATAACATAATTTATACGTTATCTTTTTCTAAATACTTTCTTCTTCTTTTTTTTCTTAACGGTTTGTTGCGAATATAAATGTATATGCAGTTATACATAAAAATACGTGTTTCCGTAATAAATAAGTAAATGTAATTTTATTTGAAAAAAAAAAAAAAAACCTTTGGAATACAAATAAAAGTAGATAATACTATAAAATTTTTGTAAGAATATATATTATATTTTTTTCTATATAATAAAAATACAAATTATATATATATATATATATGTATATATACACATATCATATGTAATACATGTATAATCATTACATATATTTGACATATGAAGAATCAAAATATAAATTATTCATTGTTAATGCAATTTATTTATAAAAATAAAGACTATTCTTCAAATTAATAAATTATATAGAGAAATGACTTTTTTTGTTATAAAATCAAACTAGGTTTTAAAATATACTGGATTAATAATTGAATATATATATATATATATACACATATTAAAATATTAGCCAAGTAGTAAGAATTTTATAAATTTTTATCTTGTTTTTAAATTTCAATTTCCCTAATATGATCCGTTTGTAAATAAATTAAAAACTACTGAGTTATAATAAATTGATAGAATTAGAAAATTTATTAATAAGTTCATGATCATCACAGAAAAAGAAAATATGCATTTGAATATATATTATTTTTAATGTATTGTTACTAAATAAAATCATTACGAAACTGAAAACAATTGTTATATATTAATTTATTATGATGTATGAATTTTTTTTGTACAAAAATATATAATCTCTTATAATGTAAGTTTAATACTTTTAATAGTTGGTAAAGTAATTTTATGAAAAATTTCCTACAACTATTCTTAAATAAAATAACATACCAGTTCCTTGTCATTTCAAAATTTAAAATGCTGAATTATTTTTTTAATCAATTCTACAGCGCTTATTAAAACTATTAACGTATACATCCATTCTATGATATGCAATACATGTTAATTTAATTATTATTACACAGTACGCTTAAAGTACGATTAAATCATATTTTAAACATATAATAATGAGTTCGATAATATTGTACTTTTTTTACATTGTATATTTTATTTAGAAGAATTTCTGTTAATAGTTAAGTTTAAAATAATGGAATGAATAACAAATTTATGTAAAACCAAATAAATTGTTATTAAATAATTCGAAATAATATATCCTTTAAAATAAACATATACGCGTCTACTTTTCTAAAATGGATTTTTTTTTGTATAAATTATAATATAAATTGATTTGCGATATATTCTTCTATGATATAAAAAAATATTTTTATGAACGCAGAACGATATGGAATAATATTAATTTTGTTGACTTTTCAAAGTTTTTACATATGAAAAACTAAAATCATGCTTATTAAAACGAAAGTAAAAAGGACTTTTGAAGGAAGAGAGGGAAAGATCAAATTGTGATAATCATTGGAACGTTCGAATGATCGATGGCGTGATCAGCTCTTCTTACAAATCTCAATTCCCTAAAAAGCGTAAAGGAATGCGTAGAGGCGTACAAAGCTTACGAGAAGAGTCAGGAAGCACGTAAGACTTTCTCATACGTAGCAAATGACGTTCGGGACGTAATGTATAATTAAAATATCGATTTTCATAATAAAACAGGTTGACGATGAATAAAGAATGTGCCAATTATTATAAAGATTATCTAAATAAATTATAACTTTATATAATATTAGGATCATTAATATCAATCACAAATATTCATAAAATAAGTTCTGTAGATTCATAATAATAATAATAATAAGGCCGTTGTTGTCAAATGAGATGAATCTTCCTCGAATGCTCAAAATATGTCTTATACGCTATAGAAGGGTTCTATAGATACAGAATATAGATCACGGGTTATAAATTTATACGAATTTTTAGAACTGTTTCGTGCAAGTATTGTTTTTCGTTGTCGGGAGGTCATGATTTTATTTACAGGTTATTTACAGGTCGGAGAATCGTCGGTCGCCGAGGAGGTGTGAAGCTGTACCTCGTTAGTCCTAATAGTATTGGTCTTTCGGTTCGAGTAATCGATACGGGGTGTGAGGTACCGAGAACAGCTCGCGTTCGGACAGATTCTAGGATTTTGTCAGAGGAGTCGATGTGTTGACAAGGGACAGACAATTTGTGATTACTATCTAATCAGAATCTGACAACTATGGCGGATCAAATAATTACCACTGATTGGCTGATTTGCAACGTGAACTTGTGCACGCGCAACACTACTTCACATAGATTTATTAATTGACTGTGTGGGGAGGGGGGGGAGAAGCGAGAGGTTAGCATAAGTGTTGAAGCGGATGAAATTTCAGCAGATATGGTGGTCGAACGGGATTATGGCACGTCGCATGGCACAATAAATATCTACGTAAGCTTATCTTTATTGTAGCTAAGCCTGCCTATCGAGCCGATCGAGAGATTAACAATCTAAAATGCCGAATGAGATATTATTATGCCATTGAGGCTGTGCGATCGAGAAAACGATCCCAAAATGTCGTTCCCCCTTTTTTGTTTTTACGAGTACATGTAATTTATATACTTTTATGAGGAGTACATTCGGTACATTTTATTTACGAAACTTCTGAATAATCTAAGTTTTTTTTTTATCTATTTTTTTGAATCTATTAATTTAATAGATAAATAACCGTGAGTGATTAAATTAATAGATTCGATAATTTAATTTTATAAATATTCATATTTCAGTACAAGGTGTTCTTTCTCTCGACAAATATCTCGACTAAAGAAGATATTTGCAATTCGCTATTTATCCGAGAATTTGGTTTTTCTAAAATTCTTCATTAATTTATACTCGCGCGTTAAAGGACGTATCGTATGTACACCTATCGCCTTATTCCGAATACCACATATCCTGAATCGCCTTTAACATTCAGCTCGTCGTTCGTCCATTCCATCGGATTACTAAGAGGTACGACACTTGACGACGTCACATATTCCTTTTCTTTTTTAACCTTCATTCCACTTTGACATATGGTTTCCCATGAAACATTTGTCGGACTTATATTCATGATTTATTTATTTATTTATTTATTTACGTAATAATAAAATTATTATCTTCGTCTCTTTCTTTTCTTTTCTTTTTTTTTTATATAATGAATTACATATATTCATGAAATATATATATATATATATATATATACTTATCTTATTTTCCTTCTCGCGTAAAAAATCGTAAGATAAAATACCATGTGTACACCGAAAGCACAAAGCAGATAATTCCATTCTAATTACGTATTAGAAAAACATTTCTTTCTATACCTTATAAAAGTAGAAATTAACATTTAACTAGTATTTAATTTATATTGACAAAATTGTTCATTTAATGTAAGGAACGGTTATATTATTATGCGTTTTTGTCGAATCTTTGGTATCTAAGAACATACGTTTGAGTCGAAGGAACTATTTTGAAATCCATTATCGCAGTATAATTCGATGTTGGTTTATTTTCGATTATACTACTGAGAAAGCTGAAGAGAAGCAGTTGCCGAGCGTAAGAGTCGCTCGAGATTCATATACGTTTGTTATAAGAGGAAACGTGCCCGTCGATAAGATTCGTTATGCTCGATACGCATAACATAAATTATGCCGCCTATATATGTTTAATAAAGAATTGGTCACGTTGTCTAGCTTTTAGACATTGTGCAGATGACAGTGTAATGTATTGTAATTAGATTTCTGAAAATTGTATAGACACTTATTTCCTGTATCGTCATCTATATGATTGTTTTATATATAGTTTCGAGTATATTAAACGAAATTATTTATAAACTTTCTCATTATTATTAATTTTATATGCAGTATACTTCTTGATATTCGATAAACTACTGGTGATTTAATAATTATACGATTAAAGTATTTTTTAGATAGATTTGTCATTATCATTACAATAATTAAGACATGGTGAGATAAGTTAAGATAGAGTGTGCTCATATCTTTCCGCTTATCAAGAACAGATCGTGTGTTATTTGTTTTGAATAATTGAATAATTGGTAAGATCTCATACTTGCTAATAATTTATCAAACAAATATAAAATGACTAAAATTTATATATATATATATATATATAATATTATGATTATATTACGGTTCTGTTGTATTTAGAGCAGTCAACTGCGTACATGGCTATCATAAAATCGAAATTAGTTAAATTTTATGTACATTTTCAATGACTACGGTGTCGAACGTCTTCGGGAAATATAATTTCCCCGAAAGACCTACATGTCAATAAAATAAATTTACCTACAACACTAATTGTTTTTATCATTATACTCCCCCTATACATATATCATTGAGGAATTCGCAGGTCTGCCGGCCCCCACCTCAGGTCACTGCGTGGGAGGCGATATTCCCCTCCCCCCCAACCCCTCCACCGAGGTAGAGGCTACACCAAACGAAAGGAGGTTCGTCAAAAACTGTCTACGCCTTGACAATAAAAGCTTTAAGATAACATGAAATATCTCCTCTTCCGTATCTTTTAATTACCCACTTCTTCGTGGCTCACATCGACTCGCGGTAATTATACAAATATCCCCAAACTACTAAAACATTTTAAATAACCAAATGTTATATCATGTAGAAATACGAATAAGCCAGCCTTCAAGTTATAATTATTCAATAGTCTATACCCGAGATACAATTATAAAAACTATATACGAATTAATATTAAAATTCATTAAAGGTATAAATATATTCCGCGCAAATACGTAATCCTAAGTTGTTTTAAATAAATTACATTACAAGAAGATTACAAGAAGAAAGTATTTATAGATTATGTTATGAAATTTATGTAAAATGCAACTAATAGCGGTCAATAGTAAAATATTAATTAATGTACATAATATCAATTGTTTCAATTACATTAATATCAGATTAATGTTTTAGATTTCTACTAATTTATAAAATAAGTTTATAAAAATTGTTTTGAGGATATATTATTATATAATATATTCATATATTGAGAAATTCAAATGTAGTAAACACTTTCAAATTTCATTAATTTAAATTCAATATAATGGAGGCTCAAGTATTACGCAAAAATTTACTAGTTATATTACAAGTGCGTATTTATCAAAATATACTACGTACTTTATGTGTTCTACCATTAAAATTTTAAAAGATATTATCGTTCAAAGTTTCTAAAATAACATAAAATTTGCTTCAATTTGGAAATAATGGTTTCGTTAGATTATCAAGTAAGCCACTTTCATGAAAATTTACTTCCTATTTCCTACGAACGCTGTAAATGGAGCTATAAATGGAGGATATGATTGTAAAAAAAAAGCGCATTCTTAAAAGATTTGTAAAACGCGGCTAACCGTGTACCGTAAAAATATATTTCTACCACAAACATAGAACGTAATAAAAAACAAAAAAAAAAAAGAAAAAAAGTTCGCTTAAAATTAAAAATTACAATTTAATTATAAGACATTCAAGCGACCTTCTTAAGAATAATTAGGAATATAATTATTAGTCTAATGAAGGCTTTGTATTAAATAATACATTTGATAATTGTAATTTTACAATATAATAATTCTATTAAAAAACGCATAAGAAATGATCCTGTAAAACTCAATATGAATTTGCATTCACTTCAATAGTTTTTTTTTTTTTATCTAATTTTATAAAAATATAAAATGTTTGAAAGTTAATTTTACAATATAATTACACTATTTAAATAATAACACGCGCATATTATATTTCGGCTTATCCTGGAGCTGCGAATTAATCGAAATTTTAAGATTATGTTTTTAAGAAAATTTCACCTGCCGATAGCTCGGAAAATTTCTTATCTGCCTATCTGCCTTTTGTCATGCAGGACCACAGTATTTATAATTTTCTCGCCCCTCGGATTTTTTCAATCGATTTTTCATCAGTACTACGGTCTTACTAGTTTTTTTTTTTTTTTGCCTTGTTTTGTTTTGTTTTGTTTATATCGCGAACTGTTGGAGGGCTCGTCCAATTGGTGTCGTCCCCTTCGCACTTTCAATTTTCCTCATTTGCCTCATAGGGTAAAAGGTTTTTTCTCGCCCATCTGGCTATTACTCCTTTTATTACACGCACCGATCGTGTTTCCGAGGTGTACTTTACAGCTTTGAAATTTATTTTCCTTCCTTCCTTCTTTCTTTCTTTCTTTCTACCTTTTATCCGTTCATTCGCTTATTTATTTATTTATTTTTTTTTTTTTTCAGGCAACCTTACACCTCTTTCTATTTAATTTTTTCCTTACGATCCTACTCGTGCATGTAGAAACTCCTTTATTTTTTTTACCGTATTTTCCTTTGACTTCGACGGTTTTCTCTTCTAAGGGCAATTTTTCCGTGACAATTTTGCTCTTTCAAAAAATTTTCATTTTTAATCTCATGGCAAACAACGCGTTGAACATTCCCTAATCATTTTGTTGCTCGTATTATTGGGGTTAGTATTTATTTATGGTAGTATTCAGCTTGTCTGTGCCCTCATGAATTTTTATTCCTATTTGCAATAACATTAACAAGACGAATATCTTTAATGGAGTATCGAAATGAAATTTAGTATATTTGTATAGAAATATTGATAATTTTAGCGAACATAAGTTTTTATTATAATGTATAAACTTTGTAAAATGTTGTTGTTTTATTATAAATAACTGTAACAAGTTTTACGTTTGAAAATATGAATTAGCGTGATAAAAAGACACAACTAGAGAGTCGCGTGCATAGATGATGTCTTTATTCAAGAAAGAAGATCTGTCCTCTTTTGAGGAAGGGGCAATATTATACTCAATAGAAAGTAAAATTGAAGGCGTGAAAACTCGAATGTATGAGATATCCAGTGGATACAATGGCTACAAGATACATAAAAATTGTATCTGGGAAAAATACAAAAGAAATAATCTTGAACAGAAAATAAATAAATAAATAAATAAATAAATAATATTTTCCAAATTCACGCTTCCGTACATCTAAATTACGCTTTTATACTTTTTATAAGTACATGCGTATTTAATATTATCAAGTACGAACAAAATATATTATAATACTACAATACATGTATGTTTTTATACAATTGCCAGATTTGCAGATACGAAACGCAATTAACGAATGACTGAAGAGACTTCAGTCTCACAATATAACATTCTGAAGCTTAACATCGACTAAGTCGTAGGACAATATTCTGTATGAAGTTTTAATTCCGCTACCAGTATCGACTTTTAATACGCCATGACTGGTTGGTAAAAATATCAATGTCGAACTGGATAAAAATATTCAATAATATATATTTCTTAATATTTTAATACCCTCGTAGTTGATCTTTTTTAAAGCACTCAAATTATATGTAAACACCTTGAACGTATTCATTTCCGAATCGAATCAATAAAACGCTCATTCGCTCTGCATATCTTATTATTCATAGTTAAATTCTACACAAATAATAATTTTCTTCAACGGTAGAAGAATCTCTAATTAAGAATGGTAATATTTTAATTTTAATACTAATGTACATTCATAAGCGTAAATTACTCGAAAGCATAAATGAAACGAATACAATTATCAAAGCGAAGGAGCGGGAATCGAAAGAGCGAAAGTAAAAACATTTCAAAATGAGAAATAATGAAGTAAGTTTCAAGATGAGCCTCAAAAGGAATGTTGCGACTGGAATATTAAAACCGTAGAGGCTAGTGTGCGTTTTGATAGCAAGAATTTTTTCTTCTTCTTTTTCTTCTTTTTTTTTTTTTTTTATTAAAAGTCAGTTTTATCTGCCGATAAGATCGTTATTGTATTAATTATTGTATTAGTATTTATATTGCGGATTCCCATAGTTTAAAAGTCATATAATAATAACTCGTATTAAAAATAGGAAAAGTTAGGTTTTATTACAAGATATTTGATAAGGATTAAAAGACTAATACAATTATATATAAATATATAAAATTTTCTTATCAGTTCCAAATTCATTTTGTAACTTAAAAAGTTGCCGTAACAGTAACTTAATAGTAAACTCTATTACGTACAATAAATTAATTTGTATTGTAATAATGTAATAGAATAAGTATAGAAAACTTCTTAAATTAACAAAGTATTGTTTCGTTTTAAAACCTGTATAATACTTTTATTTTACGTGGATTACTTATGTATCAATTACGTATCCAATAATTTCGCTCGAAGTACTCCATGAATATATTGCGATTACGCATACATCGTGATGGGCATTTTAGGAATACCACGTGGAACCGTATCTATTGGCGATTCTGTCTCTGTGCGAGTTTCGGGCGCTGATACCTTTTGAGGCACAATCCGACTAACGTCTCAAATCTTTCAGTCAAGGTCGGCTGATCATTTCTGTGTCGGGTCGAAGTACCGATGTGGAAAATGACGAGTGTCGTTGCTGAAAACTAAGTTTTCCACCAACCCCGTCAGTGTTTATTTTTATATATTTCTTTTTTCCCATAAAAATACATTTCGTAAATTTTCTTTTAAAATAACGTTAATAATATTAATATTAATAAACGTAAGCTGAATAATGATAATTTTTTAAGGTGATTAATTAGTTATATTGTTATAAGAACGATTTTGACGTTAGAACTTTGATCGGCTTATATATTTATATATATATATATATATATACAAAAAATCCATATTACTTAATATAAGTAGTTAATGTATGTGGAATTAGATATTCGTCCGGGAGGTAAGTGTTGGAGCACCGGTCCTTCTTCGTTCTTTCATAGTGAAATATAAGTGTCAGCCATAAGCGGATAAAAAGATGTTAGTTTAGTAGAATATAAGGGCGAGTCTCTCTTTTCGTAGTATTCGACAACGTAAAAGGGAAGCTCGGTTTATAGTAACTTTTTCGACTAATCGAGTAGACCTTTGAACAGGAATGAAACTTCCACATTTTTATCTAATATTACTTTGACATAAAGAGACGGTCGAACGTGCTTACTTACAATATGACGACAGTTAGATGTTGTTGATACGTGATGTCAGGAATGTTGCTAATAAATCCTTGGCTATAATGTTCGACGAGATCGAACGTGGAAAAGGGGGAGAGAAAAATAACTGACTCGGTTATGCCCTAAGCAACCAAATAAAAAGATAAGGAAATAAGAAACGGAGAAAAAGGGTGTTTTTATAGGTATTTAAATACAAGAATCGCGAATTAATGCCCAAGACAAAGACATTGGTATTTCAATATGCAAACTGTACTCGTTATTTCTTATTTCATAATTATGCATACGTACATGTATATGTATGCGCGCGCTTCTGCGTGTGCGTATACAGGGATTAATGAGAAATCGCAAGAGAGTGAAATGAAATGAAAAAAAAAGCAATACAAATATTCGAAATATTGCAGCTAACATTTTCTTTTCATTCGATGCAATCGAAAAACAAACATATGAATGAAAAAAGTAAATATACTTTATTTGAGGATGAAGGGTCATAAGAAATTAACACTATCGCATAAATAGATAATACTCGGTATAAAATGAAATAATAAAAAGATATGTCTAGTAATTGGACAACAGTTTTTTGTAGTATAGAAAATATAAAAAAAGTCTTCTGTACGTTAAGTAAATAAATTAAGTAAAATTCTCTGTTTAATAATACAAGTTATATGGTTTATAATTCGATAATTAATATTATCGAAAACAATCATATTTGTAATACAGTATCACTTTTTCTACCAATGATGGAAGAAAGATAATTTAATTGCAAGGAAAATATTAAGTAATAATTTGTGGTTATGCTGATTTATGAAGTTCCTTCGTATTTCTCAGATAGCTAGCCATAAAAATTTCTAAATAGGCAATAATACAGAAAGAGACATAATGAAATAATATAATGTAATAACGATGAAATAAGACTATGGATTTATTATCACCTTAATGTTATTAGATATTGTAAAATTCTTTCTAAAAATGGCAACGATGATTATTCATAATTCATAGGCTGTTTTCTACATTAAAAATCAACTGATTCAACTCATTTCTATAAGAAGATTATAACAATTAATAATATTGCAAATAAATGTTAAATAATATTTTATTTTAATAATTATTTAAAAACAATGTTTAAAAATATATATATTTTCCCGAGAACATAGTAATTTATGGTTGCAACGTAATCAAATAATTGAACGAACAATTCGAGAACTGATATATGATCGATAATAAAAGAAGTGCCAAAATTTTTATGATATCTAGAGGTCTGTGTTAGTTATTAACTTATTAAAAGGGAAGATTAATTTACCCATAACTTACTTATTATTATAATTCGTTCCCATCGTTTCATACGAAGCTAACAAAATTGCTATACAAAAGCTTCTCATTAGTTTGTCTTTTTGAGGGAGAGTCGAGAGAGAGAGAGAGAGAGAGAGAGAGAGAGATCGATTAATTGCCAGTACTGCATAGGCGTTGATTAGTCCCGGTCTTGTTGATTTTGCGCATTACACTTTTCTTCTTACTTTATTATTATTATTAATATAATGATTAGAATAGATTTTTCTCAAAGATCTGACGCCTTTTTGGCTATGCTATTCGAGTACATTAATATTAGTTGGTTAGAGTATGTTTTCAGCCGCGTAAAAATATATATTTCTTACATTCGCAATGTAATTAATTTAAACTTTGCGTCAGGTCAATGACGAGATTGTTCGGATGGCAGTTCGTATGCTAACGACATGTCAGGTGTTAACGACCTTACTATTTTATTAAATCGCGAATTCATTGGAGACTTATTCGTACTTATCTCGATTATTTTTGCACCAGAAAGCACTCCCTTGAATTGCGGGCCTACCGATGTATATATACAAAACATAAAAAAAAAAAAAAAAAAAAAAAAAAAAGGCGCTGCAAAGTCCCTGCAACCCTTGCCAAACAACTGTCCTCTACACGTGACTATCGTTTATAAAAAGAAAAAGCGTTCTTTTTTCGTATTTTATTAATTTTTATAATGTACTTTTCTCTTCACCCCCCCCTCCCCCAATTTACTCCCATGATATTTCAATACGGTATGATTAAAGACAAATAATCTCGTCTCGCTATTCATAAATTTGAGGGTAAAAAATTGTCACCCGAACCGAGACAACTCGAAAGCAATTAACGTTCCGCAAAGTTTCCCGAGTCAATTGTACAGCAATTGGTCTTTTAATGTAAATATTAGCGAGAACTAGACGCATATGAAAACATAACGTGATACCCTTCTAAAATAATATATTATAATAGTAACATACGCGGTTGGAATCGTTTACAATGCACAAAAGGACAAGTAATAACGCAGAATATTATATCCGAGTATCCGGTATTACGACCAGCATAATTGCTTTAACTGACTAATTGCAATACTGCTAAAAGAATTTTATTAAAGTATTGTGCTACACTTGCTCTCAATGAATATCAAATAACATGTGATTTTTTAAATTGCAATAAAAGAAAAATAACGTTTTCCGTTATAATTTAATAATTTCTTAAAACCCTGTAGATGCCGAGATTGACGATGCTGCAAGGGTTTCTTCCGTTACAGACTTTCTGACCATTAAAGCTTTCGGTTCGTTTACGCCGGGAGTAAAGATGTGATAAAAAAATATAAAAATATAAAATAAGTAAAAATATCAAATATAAAATTTGATCTTTTGTATTTAACAAACGGTTATGCCGTTTGTATAAAAACGTTATTTTAGATTAAGAATATAAAGTTTTTTACGTCGATGATGGTGTAGTAAATGTTATCCGTACAGTGAAACGGTTCGCGCAATTTTAAGGAAAGTATCCTACAAACAAATGACGGTGACTTGCGTATCTATCGGAATACACAAGTCAGACCGTCGTCTTATCATATCGCGAATCTCCGTATTCGCAAATCTAATCGGATGCTAATTCCCCGAGCCTCCATTCTTCAGTTCGGTTCATCAATTCCGTTTTGCGCCGAGATTGATTACCCGGCCGAGCGACGACTCTCATCGTGTTTCGTTTCGTCGTCGTCGTCGTAGTCGTCGTCGTCGTAGTCCTCCCGCGTGCCGCTGACTCGCTCGAAACGGAGCTTCCCAGCTTCGTCATTGGGAGCCAGTTGCCCCCGTGTCTTCGCTGACGTCATCAAATTTTTTCCCTTCATTCAATTGGGGGGAGGGGGGGGGCGAAAGATCCTTTACCTGTCCCTTACTCTTACCCAATCCTGCCCCCTTTTCCTCCTGATTTTAATTTTACTCGGCTATTGTACCAAGTTATTTACCGAAATAATGCTTAATATTTTTCTAACTAATCCAAATTCGTTCTCCGTTTCGTCCCGAAGGATACTTAATGGCTTACTCGCGTATCCTAGCCCTTTCATATTATAACATTATAATCCTATATTTTATATTTATTTGCCTTAATTAATCGGTGCTTTTTTAATTACCATATAGGTTATTGTTTTTCTCCCATCCCTATTATAACACGAGAAATTGCCATATTCTAATTCCGATTACTCGTCTTGTATTATCTTTTTTTTTTTCAACTTGGCACGTTATTGATTTTTTTTCCTTTCTTTCTTTTTTTTTGTTTTTTTCTTTTTTTTTTTTTTTTTTTTTTTTTTTTTGTTTTGTCATTTATTATTCCAATTTCCATACATTTAAGAACTTTACTTGTTTTGGCGTGAGACACGTTTTTGGCCCGTTTTAATGTAGCTTTTAGTCATTGTCCGTCTCTTCTTAGACAGATACTATCCGTGTATTATCTCGCATCTTCTCACGATTTCGTCGCATTTTTTTTTTTTTTTTTTTTTTTTTTTTTTTCTTATATCATAAGATCGATTATTAGACTCAGAGAGTCATGATTATACAAGTGCCAATCTTCGTCCCTTCGTAAATGTATATTTGAATTTCTGCTTTATTATCATTCCCGATTATTCTTGCTCGGCCAATCGTGTCTTTTTTTTTTAATGTTGTGCATATATTTAACTCATGCATGCTTGAATTATCGGATCATCCTTGAATTGTGGATGTTTTCCTTACCTTCGTATTTTCCAACAATTTATTCATATCTAAAGCTTCGTCATAAAGCATTTTATTAATTTACTCATTAATTGACTCGCGGCTCTATTTACATGAGAACTGATGTTATTATTAAATACGTTTAAATTTTAATATTTTTTTTTTTTTTAGCTTAACCGTCTTAATATTATTAATATAGAGCACTAGTTTTAATGCGTATGTCATTAGCACAATAAACAGTACGAGTTTTAACTTTAAGTAGAAATTGACAGTGAATAAATAAAAGATGACTCTTGTTTTTCGATTACTTATTTCTTTCAGTTAGTAATTTCTGACGGGTTTCGTTGCTTGTGCGGTTCAAAATTGCATGCAGATTCCAGTCTTTTATAAATCGGACTTATATTTATACGAAAGGAAAGTAGGTAAAAATTTTACAAGTAAGTTGATTGGATGGAATTAGGGTGAAAGGGGGAAAATGTGCGAAAGTGGAAAGTATGCAGTACTCTGTCGTATTCATTGCAGATATTAATTTTATGATTAGTACGTTGGAATGTTATTCCCTCTTGTAGTGATCAAGTGCGCGATACAAGGGAGGGGCAATATATTTTTTAATAAAATATAATGATATATTTGATTTAATTGTTTACTATTTAATGTATTTCGTGGATTGTTAAAAAACATTTTATGCTACTTATTATGTATTTATGTATTTAGTACATGTCAAAAAGATAAACTTAGATATTATTTACTTATTCAAACAATTATGTATGAAAATTTTCACCAATTCAAATATTTAAACAATGTGATTGGAAAATCTTTTAATAAAACATTGATAATAGTGATACGTGTATTGGCTTTTTTTATTCTACGGATGTGTTATGTGGGAACTAATATTTGATAAAATATAATTAGAGTCTAGCCAAGGTTCATTCTTAATATATAAATAAAATAAATATGTACATTTCTTCGCGTATTAGAAAGATTTTGTTCCATCTATACTTAATACGTTTGAACCGTAAGTACGCTATCGATATCATGCGCGAAAAATTCTAATTTATTTTTAGTGATTTTCCATTGCCATTGATGATCAACTATCGATTATCTCTTAATGTCTTATGCATAAAAAATTCAAAAAAAATATTAATGTTAATGCTCTAACATTATTATTACTAGAAACTAATGCAAACACGTTGTTTTCAAAAACAATGTAAATTACAACTTATTAACTCTAATTCATACTTTACATAAAAGAAAACTATAATAATATCCATAAGTTTTTAAGGTATAAAGAAAATAAAAAATTAAATATTCGTACATGATAACTGAATTAAAATTCATTCGAAGGACAAGGAAATATCATTAATTACTATTTATTGTTACTTATTTCGTTTGAGATACTCTCTATTGAAGTATTGCTTGTAATTTAAGTAAAAAAAGTTTCTATGAATCAGCACTTAGTATTAAGAAGGGAATTAATTTTGATAGATAAAAGAAGCGACAAGAGAAACGGCGTAGAAGGAGCTAATTAGTGCGTATATTCAATGAAGTAGAGAATATCGACGATTATCGACGGTAATCGCTAGAACTGTGCGAATTTAAACACGTTAAAGTTTTAGTTGATTATTCATTGATTAACGAAATTAATCTTATTTGATAAAAGAATAATGAATCAGGTCACTTAAGTTTCAAGTATATTATTCTTGGTAGTGAAGATAATAAAGGCCTTATAAAGATTGATATAGTAGTATTTTTTATACCTATATGGAAATATCATTTTGTTTCATTTCATTCAAATATTTAATTTTCTTCCTCGAATACAAATCACCGATGAAAATTCTATGAGAAGAAGAGCTAAATAAAAATTTAGGCAATATTAGGTAGCCGAACGCTGTCGAGCCATTATTTGTTCGGGATATTTTTCCATACGAGCGAAGGACATTATGATAGAGAAATAAGTTGTTGGTCAGAGGGTTTTCGACAAACGTAGATTTGCGCCAATATAATAGTAATAGTAACGGTAATAGTAACAGTAATATTAACAGTAATAGTAATAGTAATAGTAATAGTAATAGTATTAGCGAAGAAGAACTTGAATTGGATGTGAAGGAGCACGTAGGATACTTTGAAATTAGTGGGGAAAAGTTTCTAGAAGAAATCTATGTGCTTTTCAAGACAGGAATGTATCGGCTGTAGTTCTTCTCGAACAATGGTATCGAAATTTTAGAGATACGAGAGAATGTCTCTAATATTACTAGGTCATGTATAACCGTACGTAATGAGTCGAATTCATTGTTAGGCACGTGACTTGATCTCTCTGATTCTCTCGGCCGAGGCATGACGCTCGCAGTCACTGCAACCCTCCGAATACCGTAAAGCCCTAGCAGCACCGTGTGTCGATACCCTTCAGTGATGATGCATCCCTTCTCTCACGGTTATTACTGCTCTTATACTTCGACATTTGTTCGACAGCATTGCCTGTTTTTCGTACTAAACGTCTGACGGTAACAAGAAGAAGAAGAAGAAGAAGATAAAGTACGCGCAAACATCTTGTGCAATAAGTTGTCGTATTATTCGAAAAACAAATTCCTTGGCTGTAAAGAAAGGGTTACAATAAATGAAATAGTATACACGATAAGTAAGTAGATACCGAGGGATTGGGAGGAGGGGACGGAATAATTAATATGGGTCAAGAAAAAGTGACGTTTAAAGGATGCGTTAAATAAGAAGGAACGTAAAAATAGCGGGAATAGCGTAAGTAATCAAGATGCCATCCATAGAAGAAGAAGAAGAAGAAGAAGAAGAAGAAGAAGAAGAACAAAAAACAAAAAAAAAAACAAGGAGCTACGAGCTCGCATTTTTTAGAAACGAGACGTCTGGACGGAGCCTGTCTTCGTAAGGACGAAGGTTTGTCACGTCGTATGTAACAGCAAACGCTTCTTACTCTCGCACTTGAAACGTACCTTCCATCCCTTCTTCTTTAATGTAATTATTGTTGCTCTAGATACTCTGAATACATTACGATTAAATGGAACACCTTAAGAACACCCGTTACCATTACAATCTATAGAGAGTGTCAGAACATGAGCTCTTCATTACTACCGGTCCATTAATACACGAATTTTATTTGACAAGTTGCGTAATAATAATTAAAAGAGCGAAGAGCCACGCTGAAATATCCACAATATGGGTCCTATGGGCGTTGGTGCGCGGAAAATGTGACGAGTCCTAAGGTCATATCGATAGACACGACAAGATAGATTTTGCAAGGATGTAAAATTTCTTCTGATATTTGTTCAGTCATCGAAATCACATTCGATGAGGCACGACTATTCAATGAAACATCCATCTTCTTTGGCGGCGGCCTTCTTACTGCATGCGCTCGGTTATTCAGGCTGCGTTATGGAAATTGATTTCATCCGGAAGCTGACATTTTCGATGGCTGTCGGCGAAGCGATTGTACGAAACCTTAAATTCGTTCGAGCTTAACTTCGTTTTTGAAGATTTTAATGCTCCTGAATAAAAAAATACAACTCCAGAGCGATTGGAACATTATAATTTTTTAATGTCCCCCCGCCCTCCCCCGTAGAACTAAAAATATAATAGAGGTATTGCATTTATTATTATTTAGCATTTTCATTAGCTTATAAATCGTATCTGCCAATTTTATTGATTAAAATTAATGGCTCTCCTCGAGTACGAATATATTATTACATAGGCAAAGCATATCAGTAAGAAGCACAACTTATTTTCTTTCATATAATCACATAACTTTTCGATTAACATCGAAAAAAATTCATCCTCCTAGTTCCTATATTATTACTCATTTTATTATGCCAATCTTTTTATATATTTTGAAAGAGTATAAAATGACTTTTGCTGCTTCTAAAGTATTCGCAATTTTATATAATTTTCAACAATAACTTCTTTGGGTTGACTGTATTTAAACTGTTTTTTTTTTTTTTTTTTTTTTGTTATTTTTTTTAATTTTTCCATATACCTCTGGTTTTACGAGTTATCGCATTAATTACCATATTTTCATGGGTCTATTAATTTTTTTCTTGTAATTTCTTGTAATACTTTATTACTTCAGAAATTTTGTTTTGTATTGCCTTATATATTCAAGTATGGCAGTTCAATTATTGTTAATAAATTATTTAGAGAATTTCAAATGCTATCATTATCGAGTTTTATTAGTTTCATACAAATACGCATAAAAATTGTCCATATATTCTTCTTTCTCCATCAATTTTAAACCATAACCCCAATGTCTTTTAGTCAAAGAAGTTCGTGCTTCGCCTCTAAATACTACGACGTACGGGGCACAAAAGCTTTAAACGTCTTTGTCACTCTCGAACCTTCCCCACTCTTTATGTAATGCGTGAATATTACGTACTTCTTTCTTTAATACATTTTATATAAATGGATTTTTTCTAAAAGATATTCATTCGACAGTACTGCATTAAATAGGACGTTATCCAATATTATCTTTATGAATCATTGCTAAAACGTAAAACAATAATTTAAATAAGCTTAGCTTGATTTAAAAATCCAAGTTTAATTTTGAAAAGTTCTGAAAATTTCAGCAATTTTTTATCCTCTGAACGTCTTAATAAAACGAATTTTATCTTCGTAATATAAGTCAATGCTCCTTCAGATATTTATTTCACTTCCATATTGATCTGAGCGGTATCATACATTTCCTTTCAATAAATTTATTTATTTCTTGAACTTTATTTAGATTTCGTATACTGAGCTACGCCTAGAACTTAAATCGCTGAATATTAATCAACGGCTCCTTTTCATATTTATTTTAAATAATTCAGCCAATTCGTTTCTTTAAATCTTTAACACCATTCTGTAAACTACATGTCTTGATTTTATTTTCAAGCTCACGTTCGAAGCATAATATTTTGTTAAAATATCTGAATCAAACGTAGATTTAGTCTTGTTCAGAAAAAAATAAAAAAAAAAAAAAAAACTGATCAGCCCTCAGTTCGCAATAGATATTCGTTTGTTGTATATTCAATTCTTCTTCGGCTTCGGAAGAAGATTCTTCGACTGCAGTAAAAAAGATGAAAAGCTCGCGTATAAGTAGGAAACTGATGAACGGAAAAAGAGTAAATCGTAAATAAATAATAGTAAAATAATAAACCGTGAAAAAAAAGTAATATTCTCCGGTACAAAAAAAATGCCTCGTGATTGAAATAAATATAAATATAAATATAATGATGAAATTTAGTTCTCCGAGCAAGTTTCGGCTATCACTTATATACAATGGATCAATGACAACCATCGGAGATTATAGCACCCCGGAGTTGCTTTATCACTAGCTTAGTTTTAGCATTGAAAGTAGCTAGAATCATAACGTAATTGTAAGTTGTTCAACGTCTGATTTCGCGATAGTACTTAACTTTATTATTTCACTCGAAGATCTATATTTTCAGACTTTTTTTTAAATCTTAGGTTTAAACGCCAATTCTACTTTTAATTCCACTGTTAACTTTTTATCTCGACTTCTGAATTACGTTTCATAGGTATATCATCTAATACCATTCCAACCTGTTTCCTAGTTTTCCTTAACCATTTACGTGGCATCTAGTATTTATAACCGATTTATTGAACCCATAAAATCCTTATTTATGCATATTCTGCCAAATAACGTTCTTTAATAGATTGAAACTCATCATATATTTAGGTTGAAATAGAAAATATAAAAAGGTAAATGCATATTATAATATATTTATATTAAAGATATAAGAGCCTGTCTTGATAAATTTATAAATTCTTTTAGTGCTCTCTAAATTTATTGCGAAATATAAATAAACATCTTTTCATTGTCTGTTAAAACAATTTACTAAATAGTTAAAGCAAACATCGGAAATTAAAAAAAATTATATAAGTCTACGATCCCCTACAGCGATTTATTATACTCAAAACTTCAATATAATGTAAAATGGAAGCCCCATGTAAATAGATATTGGAAGCAGGCCTTAGCAATAAGTAAGTACCTGAATTGCGGAATTCGATGCACGGCATAAATGCTGTCAAAACGTATATCTCTACGGAGATGTTGTGGCCAATGTTTTGAGATAGCAGTAAAGTCTCTTCCCACATAAGCATTCAACTTCTGAAAAACGGATATCATAATATCTTAATACTTTTTAAAAGGTAAGAACGCATAGATGGATAAATAATGTACTGTCAGAAGTACATCCAGTACAAGATACAGTGCAGAACATCAAGATCAAACATCAATACAGAAAAATAGAGCAATAGAGGCTACGTAATATTCTTTAAAGACTTGAAATTAAAAGTGCAAAGCGAATAGATTCAGTTATGCAAAAGATCGACCTTAGGCAGATGATATTTTCAGACATTTGCTTCTCGACTCTCCAATTCATGCTCCCATGAGAGAAGTACTGTTGAGAAACGCGAGCGTATGGTATGCCGAATCCATCTTTAAATAGATAGTCTTTCCAGAATAATTCTGTTGAGAGACACTGAAACTTAATAATCAGCTCGATGCCCGCGGGGAAGTACGTACACAACAAGGCAAATCATTATCCGAAACGGAAATAAAAACGAAAGGAAGGCAAATCCTGTAGTAGTAAATGTTTCACGCTCTTAGCGTGGACCGTGTAAGTACGTAAAACCGAGCAAAACCACCTCTGCCGGGGATATATGAGCTCTTGCGGAACAATAGAATGCGCAATTTAGAAATAAAAAACGAAAAAAAATAAGATGTGAGGGCACATTGATGTGACCGTGGTTGACTTATATGGCAGACTATGATCGTAAAGTAATAGGAACGAAACAGTGGGGACTAGCACCTAGTGACGTAAAGGTATAAATCCTCCAGATCGTCCTATACGGCATCTCTGTTCGGTTTTCAGGACTGAAGCTAATGCTCAAGCACTCCAGAAGCTTTAACTATTGGAACGATACAGTTTTGGACATGTACTGGATGAAATAACTATCAAGAGCCCCTGTAACTCAAAAATTTCTTTATCGTGGGCAATTTTAAAACTAAAAGAGTTAAACGTTTGCTTAATCGATATTTTCGATAGACTTATGAACTTTCTGAGCTTAAAAATTTTGAATATTTCTTTAAGTATACCTATGTTATACTTATTAGAATGAGCATGATCGCGGTGTTATTTTTTAACGATGTTAGGGGAGATGCTAGGGAAGATGCATGATTAATGAACTCCTAATACAATACTAATGATTTTCATTAAAAAAGATACTCTCTATGCATGTATCCAGATTCAATGTAATATCGTAAGCGCTGGAACGAAATATTCAGGATAAAGAAGTTAATATGAATTTCATTGATATGGAAGGTGCCGTAAGTAAACATCTGCCCGATAAGCTTAAAACCGTTATTATCATTCGATGTTCTACTATTAATGTTTGTTATCTTTTCAAGCAGCAACTTCTTATAAAAATTCAGCAACTGCGAAGTCTTATATATATAGTCTTATATACGCGGGCGATACGTGTGAAGCGATCAATAATTCCGGAGTGAAAGTTATGGGATAAATTCCAACTATTAATAAATACGATCAGTCTTGTTTCTACTATTCTTGACTATTGTCTGGTGAGACTTTAAACAGCGTATGCGTAAATAAACGATTCGGTAAAGGAGGCCGCTCAAGATACATGCTCCGAATTGTGTCTGCACGCAAAAGAATCCCGAGCTTTTTTCATTTATTAATGTTTTGGAATCGTCTGAAGTTCTCTGGAATTCTCATCAACCATAGAGTGATAACCTTAGAAAAATGCTATTTAAAATTTAATATAATTAATTAGGACAGACGACGGAGTCATTTGGATCGTCTATTGCCAAGATTAATGAAAATTTAATAAAAATGATTTATACGTAAACAGAATTTTTGTAATAACTAGGAGAAATTAACTGTAAACTATTTAAATACAAATCAACCTGAAACAAAGGATCTGGAACTATTATAAATAATTATTATAGTGTAATTCGTCAATTATTATGTGACTGAAAGTTATCGATTAAATATTAAAAATAAATTTCATAACATTTTTTATTCTTTTAATGATTAAATATTTATATGTATATATATATATATTATTGTATTTTTATGAAAGTATTGAAAATTTTAACATTCGTTGATCTTTACTCATCGAACACCGTAAAATCATAGAAAATTAGCTAAAGATTAAACAAATACAGTTTCGAATCGATAGACGGTAAAGTCATATTTATCGTGTGGGAAAAACGACGTTTAAACGTATTAGCAGATGGTAAAACATTGAAAAGTAAAAAAAGTCTCTAAAACATCGAATGCACTTAAAAAGTAAAATAGTAACAATTTCCAAATGAAATAAGTTAATTAAAAGAATCTTTAAAAATTCAGAAAAATTAATGAAAATATAATTTATATAATAAAAAAGATACACGAATCCAAAGATACGTAATGAGCGAATTATAAAAATCCAAGAACCAAATAATTATTCGAATATTTTAAATATTTAAAAAATCAAATATAAATCACTTTCACGATTGAAGTAGATCGTAGAGATCATGCAATGTTTTTTTTTATAAATTTTACATTATATTTAAAAATACCCTTTTACAAGCATTATAAAAAAAAATAATCATTTGTTATCCTCTTTACAATTCTTCCGGGATTCGATATGATTTTTTTGTTCAAGGTTTTTCACCCTGTAGATATCACAAAACGCATTCTTCCATCTCGTGCGAGACTGTACAACAGCAAAGTCGCATCCACCTTGTTGCCTAGGAGCGGTAGGTGATATTCAGGTATTTGTTTCAGTTATTTGGAGAAAATCATTATTAATATAATACGTGGTTACATATCTCATATAATGTTCTATACTTGTAGGACATTATGTCCATTATAGTCCATTATAGTACATAATGGACTATTGTGATTTGTTATTATTTTACTTAATTAAAACATTTCTTTGCAATTCGTGGCAGTAATTATAATCTCATTTTTTAATTAACTCGGCTGTTCGTTGAAGTGAAATATTAATTTGTTAAATATCACTAGACGGATATTGATTTTTTACTCTTTCAAATACTTAATATTAAGTACTCTGCTAAATCTAATAAATCAATGCTTAATATTGTTTGTCTTTTATGATTAACAATGTCCGACAGAAATTAATTAAAAAATAAAATAGCAAAATCAAGGAGCCGTAGTAAATTGTTAATAGTGTTTGATCATAATTTTTATGTCATATATAATGTATCTATTTAAAAAAATTGAAATTTAAGCATAATTCATATACAAATAATTGGATGTAATAGCCGTTAGATTAAGAGCACATCGGTCATTCGATTACAACTTGCAGCAACTATTATGAAAATAATTCAATAAAAACACCTATAAAATCTCTCCACAATCGCCATTAATAATTATGAAAATAATAATAATAATAATAATAATAATAATAATAAAATACAATAGGTCCACCTTTAAATTTATTTATAATTGATATTTATAATTTATTTATAATTGATATTTATAATTTATTTATAATTGATATTTATAATTTATTTATAATTGATATTTATAATTTATTTATAATTGATATTTATAATTTATTTATAATTGATATTTATAATTTATTTATAATTGATATTTATAATTTATTTATTATTAATAATAATGAATGTCATTGCTTTAATTTTACATCAACAAAAGTTCACGCCATCACATTATTACTATAGATATAACTTTTTTCTAATAAACTCATTTCCTTGAAATGCCTCAATCGACACGTAATTGTCGATTGGTCCTTACTTGGCTAATTTCATATAAAAATCTATATTCAAGTTCTAATTGAGATATTAGAATTATGCAGATCATAGAATCAAAATCATTCCTAAATGTGGATCTTATTAATTATATTATTTAGTAAATCATATTTCCGGTAATACCGTTTATTAACATAGATTTATTCAATTGCTTAACATATAGGGTAATTCAGTGTACATTCGTTGATTATAATAACGGCTAATATGTACTTGAAATTGCAAAACAAATGAGAATAGTACAGAAAATAAAATTTCAAGAGTTCTAATTGACGGATATCCGGTATTAAACTTGTAGACAAGAGAAAAGAGTAAAAAGTATACTAGGAAAACGGTATCAAATACATATATGTATATAAAATATATAAGTAAAAGAAAAATATTTTTTAATTTTCTACTGAATACTCTAAATTTATTAATTAAATAAATATTATTTAGATGCGTTTCATTAAAACATTAAATTATATACTAAAAGAATGTTTATGGAACATTTATTGAATAATATTGTACTGCTCTGAATCTGGAAAATATAATTTTAATTATTTCATCATGGGAATTAACAATGATTGTAATTCTTTTTTGACATTTTTATTTTTAAAAATTCAGAATATTTATCAAGAGAGGAATATTTAATTACTTTTTATATAATAATTACGATTTTAATGATTTTTATTCATAATTCTAATTATTTATAATAAAACAATTTAGTAATTAGGATCAATGTATTAATTCAATATTTTTATATACAACTAATTTGACAAAAAATTGTCAACCGCTAGGATGTAAAATTTATATTAAAGTATGTGTTTACAATTCATTACAATGTGTACGTTTAAAAAATAATTTTAAATAGTAATTTTTTTATATTGCAAAATCAGTAGTTTAAATAAATATACATTTGATATATATTATTGTAAATAAATAATTTAGTAAATAATATAATATTTCAATTAAATTAAAATAGATTAACTAAAAATGATTGCAATAACGTCAAAACGTCTAAAAAGATCTTACCGTTAATATCCTACAAAATATTATAATATTAAAAAATTATAAATGTTATAGAATATATTGTAAGGAATATAATTCAAAAGATATACAAACAGAGAGAGGGGGCGATAAGGGATACATCAAGGCATATACGTATATATATATATATATATATATAGTAGGAAATTCAGTCGCTAAGCGCTTTGAACTGGGTCAATCAATATAATACACCTTTTCCCATATTGTTTGGATATGCTTGTTTCGGATTGTTCCCGGCCAAATTAGTCATGTAAATAACAAAAATAAGGTTTAACGTCGATCATTAGCTTATACTGTCGGACTGTTTACAATAATTTTAATATACGCACGCACACGCACGCGCGCGCGCGCACAGAGTATGAATAATTTCTAAGTAGGATTATAAGATGAAAGAAAGGCTTGTATTGGTTTGGTTAGACTATTAGAAAAAGTCGTGTGTGTGTGTGTCATTGCATCCTAAAGGCCTCTTTGAATTTAATAAAATTTTCGGTATTTTATATCATTATACAGCTTTTAAAATTGAAAAAATAAAATATTTATTTTGCAAATGCGCACAAAAGGGAGTTAATTAATACATTGGATGCCGCGTACTTTTAATGAATAATATATGATAGGTTTATTGGGGCGTCGGTGAGGCGGTGCCGTCGCAGAGGTTCCTCCGCGCTTTCGAGGGACTGGAAACTCACCGCCAGGAGCCGAATAACCCCGTAACCGCAGTATTCTCACCCACGGCTTCGGACACGTCGTGAACGGGATGATGTGCAACAATTCTCCCAATAAGGAGTCGGAATCTCAGCACCGAGAAACCAATAACCCTCACACTTTATTGTATTCTGAATGCGTCGACTCGACGGGACGTGAGAAAGAAGAAGAAAAAAATGAACAAAAATTAGCCAAATTTAATAAAGACATTTAACTCAACGTTTAATTTAATTCAACGTTCGGATGAAAAAATCGTAAAAAACCGTTGTTGTTCCGTGGGTGACCCCACGCGTGAAGAGGGTGGGAGGGACCCTTACGATGGAAAGTACGGCCCTGATAAGGGAAGTAAGGCGAGGCCCGAAGCCATCGTCCTTGGAGGGTAAGACAGCGGAGGGTAAGAGCAAATGCTAACTCGGCAAGGCCGAGGATCAGCCCTTTTCGATGTGGCTCTATCGGTATGCATTAATTTCATTAGATTATTATAACATTGTGTTTACGTATCATTCGTACCATTAAAACGCGAGGAATGCTGTTGCTGAAGCCATCAAAGCTAACTTATCACCTGTAAAGTCTGCAAGACTGCGTGAATGTAGAGAAAATAGCTAAATTGACGTGCCAGCTCGGATCGGCTAAGGATAAAAGCGAAAAGGTATCGATCCGTTATGCGCAATTCATTGAGCTCGAACTCGCACTTAGCAATATTAATATATAAATAATACAACGTTTCTTTTAATCTTATAATATAAGTTCTATCGTTAAAGTAGTTAATACAATTTTAATACAATAAAAGACAAGCATCTTTCTTTTATTTCTTTTTTTTCTTAAAATTTTTTTTCTTACCTTGTTTACATTACGATCGCACATCGATTATGCGGTTATACGGCAACTGCATATCTGACAACGTAGCTTTTTATGTACCGTCGCAAAAATTACACTTCCGAATAGCGTGTTACTATTTCTATTCGTAATTTAAATTTTACAATAATATAGCATAGTCCGACGATATTTCAACAATTAATAGATATTATTTTTCGATAATACTCCTTATACAGCTTACAATTACATATATATTGCGTTATATCGGAGTATGTCCTAATGACGTTATACATCATCGTTCAAATCATTGTTATAATGTTATTTTTTTTGTTTTTTTATAATATTCTATAAATATGTAATGGTAGCGCCCATCACTGCCGCCGCTAACGTGCTTTATCCACTTTTTAAATTTTCCTTTACGTCACACAGTCCTCATCGAGTGTTAAAGTGCCTGCACCACGTGGTCCCGTAGCATCGAGTAGTATCGGGAGTTGCCACCTCGCAGTTCACATAAAAAAACTGCACCTTCCACCAATATACCTCATCGTGTCATAGAAAAATCCCTCTGAAACTTCTACCGATCAACGTCACAGGCTGTACTTCTAAAAGTTCTTTTGCCGACGTAGCGAGTCTTGCACAAAGTTCGTTCACAAAACCTAAAGTATAGAGGATGAAATTTTAGAGCTTTTTAAATACAAATATACACACGCGCGCGCACACAGATGTGCAATCACTGTCGGATTCGATTTCAATAGCAATTACTTCCGATTACTTCCGACTACGAGCACCGAGAGCCGAACATTCAAATATAAATAAAAATAGTAAACCCTGCAATCGCGTATCATGTATGTAAAAAAAAAAAAAAAAAAAAAAATAATTTTTTATAAATAATTTTTTATTATAGGATATGGCTTGTCAGCAGCCGTGCAGCACCACTAACCGGAGGTCATCCTCCGGGATCACTACCGTACTCCATTCTTCCTCGTATTACAGTGCTGATTTGTTCTAGCAGAGCAGCACGTGCACCTGGAACCTTCTTCCGATCTACACGTACTCGTCTTCTTAAAGGAATCGCACCCCGGATTTTTTTTTTTATCGGATTATGATTTGCGGGTCTGCTTTTCACTTCACACTCTTCTAATTTTCCATCTACTCAGTCGTACCTTCTTCTTTATTTAAGCCGTGTACTCCTATTTTAGGAATGATCCTTTTTTTAATTCTCACGTAATTATCCTTTAATATTTATGGACGATAAGATCTTACGTCATTTGTTGTTATATCGATCGTTTGTTTATAACAGTAGCGTTATATCCTGCATCTTCTCAGACGATCACAGTCTGAGTCCACGTATACTTTTGTCTCACGTCTCTCCCTGTGTAATTTTAATTTGTGCCTTTTCACGCTCAATGGCCACATAAAGCTGATGTATAATTTTTACGAGTAAAGCTTGTCCAGTCTTATTAATCGTATGTCGCAGTTCAGTAAACCGTCGATGTTTACGTTGATCTCATAAGATTTCCATTTCCTCGTTATCCTCTCCCTAATCGCATGTTCATGCATACGAACACAACACACAGAATGAATATAAATAATAAAAAAAAGTATTAATGCAATAAGAATGAAAACGCGTTGTTCATTAATTTTGAAAATAATACGTACGAAATTCAAATAATCGTTTTTTTTGTTTTTTTTTTTTTTTGTTGTTTTTTCTTTAAATCTTGTTACAAAGCAATTTTCTATTTCAAAGAGGCTACGTCATAGGGTATTTAATGAAATATGTCACAATAGTTGCCCCCTTTTACTTTAGTAGCCTAGATATTTATATATAAATTTAGAACACAATTGCAACTAATTCGCGCAAGTAACTTTGATCTGAAATGCGAAGGGAAAACTATTTTAATAATTGAAATTTCAGGTTATTTTATAATTCAATTATATTTATATTTTCATACGATTTCAGATTTTTACGTTCGCATTAAATATTTAATTTAAAACAGTTACTGCACGTATACTACGCACAAAGTATTAATTAACATTTAAAGAATTCTAAATAGTTTCTTCTTTTTTTTTGAAATGTAATTCTTTACATAATATTATTTTTTACTAAAGCGTATTTCAACTGGTCGATTTTATTTAGTTATATTGTATATAAAAAAAAAAAAAACTGAAACAGATATTTTTATGATGAAGCTATTTATTACAAACCTTTATTTTATTTTATTACAAACCTTCGATAAATAAAACTCGCTCAATGGAAACAATATCTCTTTTTTATAATTATTATGTAAAATATGATATCTTGATTACAATTATTCTTGACGATATTTTTTATGAATATAACAAAATATCAATTATGATAACGTTTAACGTTAATGTATCAAAAAGCAGAATTGAAAAATTGACAACACTAAAGATTAATTGGGTAAGGTTATTGTGCATTATATTATTTAGTCAATAAAATACATAAAATTGAATGTACGGGAAAAAGCTCTTATATAAAGGCCTTGGTACGTAACTAGTTTTATTGTTTCAGAAAGTATTTGGCTCGAGCGAGTGAACGCTTAAATTTAACGTTTTGGAAGTAAATTATACGCAACGATGAATGAAACTAACTCTGGATAATTCCCATACAGCGAAAATTATCAATTTTTCGTAGCTGCATCGAGCCTCCTGCCACGAGTCCTCCTCCTCCACACCTCCCCACCCCCCTCCCCCCTACAAATAACCGAGCCAACCCCTTAAATTCAATTTCACCATTTTTAATCGTAAATTCTCATTTTCTCCTTTTCCGACTATATTTACTCTTGATTATACAGGCCTCTCGGCCCCGCTGTTTCCGTCGACCCCTCTCCAGCATCAGAGATACATTAGAATACGGATGCGTGAACACATACGGCGTTTGCGAAGGGGCGTGTAGCGATGGTCCACATGCGCACTTGGACTGGCAGTCGGTCCTAAGCCGCGGACAACCCAGGCCGAGTAGAGTGACGCGCAACATCCGAACTCAGGGATGCTTTCGTTCTCGGTATCGTCCTCCCTGGGAGAGGCCAAGGCTCTCCAGTGCGCTCCAGTACCCGCGGAGCGCTACTATGACGTCGTCGAACACCTTAAGTACAATTTTTTTGCGGATGAACCTCTCAATCGGGCGATTGGTCTTTGCCGCAGAGGCGAGACTCACCAGGAACTGGAGCGCCATTGTCTTCTCACCCTCGCCCAGGGGATGTCGTGCATGATAATCGACGAGGGAGGCAAGGTAGTGCGACGGCGAGCATTATTTCGTTGACGCGCACCTCCGTTGCCATTAATTATTCTCTAGTTATCTCGGATCCAAAGGACTCTCCTTGGCTAACGGATGATTAATTTTAAAAACAATCCAATATATTCGGTTCTTAACTTTTTCTTTACTTTCTTAACGTTTCCACCAATCTTTCCATGAATACGTTTTAATGAAATTAATACAGACACACGCGCTTCCGATTCTCAAACTTCGAATGCTAAAAGTCTTTTGTCAAATTCAGTTAAACACGATTAAAACTCCATTTAATAAATTTACTTGATTCATTATTCAATTCATTTTTCACTCATATAAAGTGAGCTTTGAGGTTATGACTTCGATGACCCCAGATATACCTAAGATATTTCTTAGAATGAGGAATCTACTCCACTAAATTCGTACTAATTCTATTCGTGCAGCTGCAAGTTTTCTATAAAATAAGCATAAGGTGCAACTTCTTTATCAGAATATTTTAAGTGGCTTGAAATTTTATATTAACAATGTTATACAAATAATACATTTAATTAGATCGATTATTTTTCTAATAGACTACTACATGTTTAGCCGCAGTAAGCAGATTATAAATAAAATTTCACCTATAAAAATAAAATATTAAAAGTCAACTTACATTGTATCGATATCTTTGGCTAAGCAAATTATTTCTTTTTAATACATAAATCGCGGTTTGTTAATTAATATTTTACTTTCTGTTTATTTTCTGTTAATTATTAATTAAATTTAACTTAAGAAAAAGTCTTATAAGTGTATAACTAATTAAAAATAAATTAAGATTCGACGCAGCTTATAGCAATATTTTTCTGAATATTCTAAAGAAACACAATTTCTTTTAAGAAAATTATAAGCCTATTGTATTAATTTTCAACTCAAAGTAAATGTACAGTAAATCATACAGTAAATTCTACGCAGGTATTTCAGTTGAATGCATATGTCATTCAATTAAATTAAGTATTGACTAACGATTACTATAAAGTATTATTATTAATCATTGTTTACAGTCTATGAAATATAAAACAAAAATAATGTTTTAATATAAAAAATTAGAATAAAATGTACTAATAAAATTACTATATACTATTTATATTATATTAAATTAGTTGTAAATAAATAATAATTTTAACATAGAATTAATTATTTTTAATTAAAAATAAATAGTATAGAATTGTAATAATACCGTTACAGCAAATCAATTATTACACGTTTTAATATTGGCTTCTTTAAAAAATTTAAAAATAAAATACTTTATTGAAAGCATTATAAGTAAATAATAAATACGTTATTAATAATTAATCAATATAACTATAAATCCAGTTTTTTTATGAAAACGCTGCTGAAATATTGAAAAATATTTGTGTCGAAATACTATAACTACAATATATTAAAGCGAAGTTTAGTACATTTTCAAGCTTCGTTTTCAAATTTAACTTGATTTTCTTGTTTCTTTCTTTTATTCTTTTTTTTTTTTTTTTTTTTTTACTCCCACTAGTTGTTAAAGTAGTAATGTCGTAATGTCATATAAATTCTTATTTAACGTATTCTTAAAAAAATAAATTAATTTAAATTATTGAAAGCTTGGAGATCTTGGATGCGTCAGAACAAATAGTGAAAAAAAACTCAATCATATTGTTTTTTTTTTTTTTTTTAATCTTAACGCGACACAAACAAACACAAAAAACAAAAAAAGTTTGATTATTTTTATTATTCTGAAACGCGCTATTTGTTTTGCAGATCGCTGGTGCGGCACTTAATGGAGTTGTCAAACGCGGCGAACGTGAAGAGTGTGAACGTCGTCTTGCTGAACTTCAAGACGAAAAGTTTAAGAGCATCTTCGGGCTTCTTTATAAGTTAAATGAGAAAGTCGACCTGTTTAATGTTTATGACATCAACGAGCTGTTCGATTGTCGGATACTGAGCGTTGACGAGGCCTTTCGAGGCAAGGGTTTAGCAAATCTATTAATAGAAAACAGTCTAAGGATTGCTAAGGATACTGGATTCAAGGTAATCGTTATTTTATATATGGAGCACGGAAATTTGTATTATGGAATAGTTATCCATTATCTACTTTACCGACTGATTGTTTTAATGTTCTAAACTTCTTGCAATAAAGGTAGTATATTTTTTTTAAGGGCATTTTTTATATGTGACAATTTCGTATAACATTGTAAGTCTTGCGCTATTTTTATATAATCAATGTTAATCTCGAAATTTGCGGACATAATTTTGTCTACACATACATGATGTTTATTACCTGATAGAAAAGAAATTGCATACTATACTTGCATAATAAGATTACAGTGATTACAGATCGCATGGAACGAATATTATTAAAAATTATATATGTATTCTTAAAAATAGTTTTCCAGAACATTACATCTACATTTATAAAATTTAATACTCCGTGAATAATTAAGTTTCTTTAATATTTCTTTAATATTATTCAATAATATTGGAGTTTCAAAATATATTGTTTTAAGAAAAATCTCATACGATGTAAAAGAATTGCAAACGATGGCATAAAGATTTATTAAATAAATAATTCCAAAGCTATCCGTAAAGTAGTATTTATTAATTAATTATATTTGATGAACTTGTGTTTATGTGCATTTTAAAATTATTATACAATAAAACAATAAGTTATATGTAATATATGTAATAACATTCTTCACTGTAATTAATAATATTTGTTTCATCGAAAGATAAAAATAGTGTAATATGTGTTAGTAAGTAAATTTTTAAATTATCATAGTTAAGTTTAAGAAAACTCTGCAAGATAATTTGATAACTTAAAGATTCTTTAATATAGCATGTAAATGCATTGGCATTATTTCGGAGTTGGTATTTACTTTGAATTTTTATTTTTATAATATACTTAATTCTTTCTGACGACAAGCAGATAATTATCGATATTTCATTCTTATCAAGAAATCTCTACAATTCAGCATAATCAATAGATAATTTGCCAGTAATTGTTAAAATTTAAATGTGCATTTTTTTAAATATTCTCATTTGTCATAATAATTTTGTAATCGTCAAAATTTAAAAATATATAGAATATAAAAATAATGTAAGCTAATGTAAATTTTACAACTGATAAATACCCTTTAAATTCTTAATTTAACAATTGAGATATTTTATTGCATATTTATCTTATTTACTCATAGAAAGGTAATATTAACTCCCGGAGCTTATGTCTATTCGTTTTTCTCTGACGTTTGCCTCAACAATCTCTTTGTTTCAGCATGTCTTCCTAATGTGCATGGAACTTGGATGATATTGTCATGTGTTTAAATAGAAAGTCTTACAAATATCTACCGAAAAGAGTCTGTATATATATCTCTTACTATTTGTAACTGAAGTCTGGATGCGTTTTCAAACGAGTTTAAGTGCCCTGTATTCCCTAAATTTTTTAAAGTGACAAGACTCTCATCTGTGAAAAAGTTGAAATAATAACATTTTAAAGATTACTATACACTTCTCTTGTAAGCCTCACATTGAATATTAACATCTTGATATTTAAATAAAGTAAAAGTAGCTAGTAACATTTTGAACTATGAAACTATATATATTTTTATACACTTTCACAGAAACAGAAACTTATCGTTTAAAAAAATCTTAGTATTCGGATGTTTAAAGGCCGATCTTATAACCGTAATGCTTTCCTAGGTTTTCAAGACCGATGCAACTGGACTTTTTTCGCAGAAGGCATTTCTAAAGAATAATTTCGAAATTGTAACAGAAATTCAATACTCCGATGTGGATGAAAGACTGAGACCTGGTCCACCTCACGAATCTCTTAAGCTGTTGGTCAAGATTTTGGATTAAATAATTTATTGAACTTCCGATGAATATTAACGCCATGACAATAGCGAACATTAACAACAACAATCGATACATTTATTGAATTACAAATACAGTATAATCGTTTTAATAATTCAATTTTTAAATATTCCGACGATTTTATAAGGGATTTTTAATACCAAAGTTTATTAAGACAAATCAATTTTTTAATCTTGAATTCTTTATTTACGATATTATAATTATTTTATATATAAAAGATATTATAATTTCAAAAAATATATACATTAATTAAATCTTAAGTTTAATACAAATACTATTTAGGATCAGAAAAAATATACCATAACAGCATTTGATTTAAATTTGTTAGTAATTATTTTACAAATAAAAAGCATAAATTTATCGTTGGATGAAATTTAATACAGGTAATTACAATTATAACAATTTTTTATATTTATCTCGATAAAAGACTTAATTATTATTTATTACACGTAAATTATTGTATTTGAGACTTTCATTTAATCTTTTGCCTTAAAGAAAATTAATTTTATTGTCAATTACATATTTAAATAGATCAAAATTCATCTCACATGGTATAAATAATAATAATTGAGTAAATATTAAATTATATAAGTCAAAAAATACAAAATAATTATAAAAGTGTAAGTTAAATTTTATTTTCACATTCAATTAAAAATTGTCTTCTATAAAAAAAAAATTATTAAATCACATGCAAAAAAAAGTAAAAATTAAAAATGTCAAATTTACTAAAAAATTTTAATTATTATTTAATTAATTTTAATTTTAATTTTAATTATTATAATAAAATAATTTACTAACAAGTATTACGTATTAAATATATATTGGTGTTACATATATATTTAATAAAAGCTGAAATGTCATAACATTTAAGGTACGAAAAGAACTTAGAATTTTATTTGCCCAATGTAATCATATAATATTTTTAATTTATTAAAACTTATGATAAAGTGTTTTTATCTCTTACATTTTACTTTATTCTTACTATAATTGTTATAATATATTGCGTTATAACTAAAGATATTTTATATTTTATAAAAGAATGGCACGACATAATAATTTTAATATAATATTAACAATATGGAAAACGTTAAAATTTTCAATTTTCCTGTTTTCGTGAATGCATTTGCGATAATTTAAAATCAGAATTCAGTTGAAATCAGGAGTATATAAATGAATTATATAAAAATAAATCAGAAAAAGATTACTTCTTTTAAGATATTTTTTCTATAATTATGGATTTTTATACCTATAATTCTGCTTAAGAAATGTTTTAAACAACTATACATAACTGTAACTATAACTATATATACATATAACAACTATATATTACTAGAAATAGGATTCAGATTGAAATATACAGAAGAAAATTATGCTATGATAAATTATAGTAAAAATAAATAATTAAATAAATAAAAAAATATGCAATATTGTGAAACCTAAGTATGTGTTTACAATTCCAAGCAAAAATTGTAGGTTTCTCTTATTATCAACGAGTTCAAAGTGTCATTAACAGATTAAAGTCTATTAATTAGTAGTGATAAACTATTTATACAAACGTATATATATATATATATATATATACTATTAAAAATAACGAAATAGTAGTTAAATGTATATTTATAATCAAATGAAAGATTATTGGATATAGACATATTGTTTTTGACGCCATATTGTAAATAAAGGACCTTCTTATTTTATAAAAATGGTTTATTAAATAAATATTTCACGATTTAAATTTTAAAAATATTCAAAATTACTAACAATATAAAATAAATTTCTTTGTCAATAGATATAAATCCTTGAATTTCATTATATGTATGAGAAATTTATTTAATTTACGTATGTGTAATTTTCTTTTGTAAACAATACTTTTATTAATTATGAATTTGTATATATACACACAATATATATATATATATATATATATATATATAGTTATGAATGGGTTTATTTAACGAAGCGCATACGATAGCTGAGGTTTAAAGAAATGCCGGTACATATGGATTTGTATCGGAATACGATAGATACCTCAAATGAATCGTCTGGGGGTCCTGAATTTATAGCGTGATTGATTTTCTTCGTTATTGTAATCGGTTGCGTTTGCGTATTTGTGATGTTTTTAGCCTTGTCAGCATTTGCGAACGCTCGATCAGTCAATTATATGTGACGCTTCTGAAATATAAATTAATAATAGGTAGATGTATTACCTTCTGTACAATACTTTTCTCTTTTTTGGAGTATGCGTCTCCATCCGTGGTTCGTCTTTTTTGTTCTTGTCATCTCTAATCAATTGTTATCGCAATGTATAAGAGGCTGCGACTTCTAATTAAAGTCACAGAGAGAATATTAAGGGGACAAAACGATCTACTTCTAATGGGAGGCAAAATTTCATGAGTAAGGCCAAAAAGTATGAGATGGTAATAGAATTTGGGTACACATATTTTTCGATTTTAACAGGAGACACGAATCTACCGAATATCGATAAAAAAAATTTAAATAAATAAAATTAAAATGATATTAATATACAAAATGTTTTTTATACTTTTATTTCATTTCAATATGTACAATAACTTCAAATAAAGTATATTTTTTAACAGTAAATAATGTATACATATTATTACAATGAAATTTTACATGTGCTTGTTAATTACAAATATATTATATTTAACATTATTAATTTAAATCTAAAATTTAACCGTTATAAAGTTTAATATTGATAAATTATTGTAAACGTAGTACAATAGATATATTATTGAAATATTTTATATCGTCATTACAATTTTAAAAATTTACTTGCTGGCGGAAGTGAGTTTGTAGTTTATTTGCTTTTAAATTTAATTTCGTAGAATACCTTTGCTGTATTCTATGCATGTATTTAATATCTGTTATCTTTTTCTTAATAGCCTCTTTCTCTGTTTCGATCCAACCGTATGAGCGATATATATTTAAAACTTTTTTTAACTTTTCATTCTTAGAAACAGCCATTGCACGATTTGGATTAAGACTTTGTTTATAATAATGCATTAGAGATCGATGACCAATGACAAAACCTGATGGTAAAACTAATTGGTACTCAGTGCCATCCATTTCTGGAATTTCTATTAGCTCATCAGGATCAGCTGTTTTATAGTCTGGATAGCTAGCTGAATAATCGTAGAAATCTTCATATTCTACTAAAGCTTCACCTTCGTGCAACATTTTACAATGACCTTTATCCAACATATGAGTCCTTACAGCTTCAGCACTTCTAAAGGCCTTACCTAATCATAACAATAATTTTAATAATAAAATTCAATTTTATTAACAAAATATGTAAAATAATCTTTATCCGAATTAACGTATAAAAAATTAAAACAAGAAATTTAATTTATTATTAACCGAATAGAAAGTTTTTTAGATCTCTATAAAAATAATTCTTATTTTTAAAATAAATAAATTTGAATATTTACCTTTTTCGTTACACCATATACATATGTAAGCACCAAAAATTTTTTTTCCTAAATATATAAGCAATCCTCTAATGTCTATACAATATTCAGGATCAGGTATAAAAAAGGAATGTTCTATTGTCATGTGCTTTAAATTACGAACCCAACTTTTACTATGATGATTACAAAATAAGCAATTGTTATTAACTACAGGGTTAGTTGTATCTTCAATCCATTCAAAGGAATCTAATGATTCTACATCTGAAACTATTTCCATATCATTTATTTGTTCAAGACTATTTTCATTAGTTGTAATTTTGTCTGATAATACAGAAACCATAGTTTCTTCATTGGCATTTTGCATTAACACATCTTCATTTGTGATGAATTTCTTATTCGTCTTAAGACTCTTCTCTTTATGCTTTCTCGATGTCAAATGATTTTCATATTGATTTTTTGTACTAAAATGCTTTCTACACATTTTACACAAAAAATTCTGTACCTCATTTGACTTGTCGATACCATTAAGTGCTAAAGTACGTTTTTGAAATTCTTCAATTGTAACAGGTAATAACTCTAGAACTTTTCGTTTTAAATTATAGCGATGCCAATCTGATTTGTAATGTTGCCTATGTACCTCTAAATCATGAAATGCTACACGACATGATATACAAGTAAATAATGAACTCATTTTTTAAATATTTTTCTATAATCGCTTTTGCAAAATATGAATATAAATAAAAAAGTATAGGCCTTTAATTGATTCTGTATTGATCAATTTAAATTAATGAAAATTCTTATTGAGTACAAAAATCTCAGTTTAATATAACCTGAAAAATAAATTATATATAAATAGAATATTTTATTAAAATATTTGATTCATTTAATAAGCGTTAAAACTTTTTTTATAAAATATTAATTTTATTTTTTAAGTCATTCTTATAAAAAATTTCACGTAAAATTATTTATAATTCCAAAGTAAATTACCTTAACATATCAAGGTTATTTTAACATCTAGAAAAAAGTAATTACCAAAATAAATATTGATAAACAACTAATTTATTAGAAATGTAATAATAGAAAAATAAATATGTAAAAACATTGAGTTTAACAGTTACATGTACTTAAAAAATTAAAATTATTTACAAATTAGAAATATATGAGTAAAAAGTACTATTTACTTCCAGTTTCTATACGCAGAGGTTATTCCGCGATTATAACTATTTATAATTGCGTTCTTCACGAATGGATCAGAGAAATTAAAATTCAATATAATCTTTATTGAATATATAATTTTTTTAAATATTCAAATAAAAAAATTTGAAAATTATATTTATTTAAAAAGTACAATTAAATTCATGTATAAATAAAAATTGAAACAATGTAAAAAATTATATATTCATGCTTTGAAAAATATTAATATTTTATTCTTACTTCATTGTGTAATAGGCCAAATTTTTGTAACATTTTCCACGTTACATAAACAGATTTAAACTTTTAATAAAATAAGACTCAGCTTAATATTGCCAGCCAGACAATAGAGAATCCAAATAGCTTTGTCGTTGAACTATCCTTTCTTTTTATGATTATAGCACTATCGTGTCTCTCTGGGCTTTAATATTTTAATGCAGGAACACAGCGAATTTCAATTGTAATTTATTATACGTATTTGTTTTAAAATTAAGTACGGTTGACAGAGGCGGAAAATTATTTATACTAAAATAATTTCTTAATATATTTTCTTTATAACTTTAACATTTAACAATCCGCAATTACTATATATTATATTTATCAAATATAATTTGCCTTTGCGTTATTAATATATATTTTAAGTATAAAAAACTACATTTAAAAACTAATGCAAATTTCATAAAATCGTTTACAGTAATTTTTAATGATTAGTTTATCGCATAAACTATAAATATTTTGTTTTTCTACAGTTACGCATGTATTACAGTAATAATTTTATAGGCTTAAACTGTTTCGAGCTGAATCGATTAAAAAAAAAAAAAAAAAAATTATTTTAAAATACTATAAAATATTAATTTACAGTCGATTAAATCTAATAACTTTAAAAGTATATATACATCTCTTTAAAAAATTGAAAAACAGTTGCATGTCATTTCGAGATACACATACATTAGCAAAATTTTATCTGTCATATTTTTTTAATTTAAATCTTTAAAAGATCTTAATTTATATACATTGTTTTTTATTAAAAATTAATAATTAAAAATTTCTAATCCATTGATTTTTTTACTACCATAAAAAATAATCAGATATTCATCATAAAATGCCTACCAGGTTTTAAAATTCTATTAGGTAGAATATTTAACTTTTTATAAACTAATATTTGTTGATGCACTTAGACATTTAAATAAATAATTAAAAAGATCAAATAAATTTTAAATCGCAAACAAAATTTAATTAAAGAAAACATTTGAATTTCTATATTCATATTTTTATTTATTTACTATTACATCTTGGTAAAACTCTTTTCATTGATCGTCGTTAAAACTATATGATAGTGGAAAATATCATATAGCATATGTTTATAACCTGCAAAAATAACAAATTACTAGTCACAAAGGGAAAAGCGGAAATACAGCAAAAAGTATCGATAATAATTTTCGTGACGTGGACAAGGAAAAAGTACTTAAAAATCTTTGGAACATTTCATTTATATTTTGAAATTAAATTTCACTCGGTTTAATTATAATAATTTCTTATTGAGTAATTTTAGCATAGTTCGTTATAAATGTTATTAAAAATCTAGAGATAAATATTATACATTGAAAAGGTAATAGTAATACAGATTTTAAAGTACTACACCGGTGTATAGAAGTTGGAATTAAAGTAAAAAAACATTTTTTTCCCGTAAAAATTATTATTAAGTTCAGTATACGAAAAGAGTTGTAGTTATACATTTAACACTAATACACAATTGTAACATAATTGTATACCAACACATACAAATATATTTGTCATAAATCGATAAATTTTGTGAAAACTTAATCTTTTATGATTATTTTGAAATAATTATCCGTATCCAAATACAAACTTGACATTTTACGTATTAACGAAGTCTACATATGCTAAAGAAAGAATCAGGTTAAATCAACTACGGACTAATTTCATTATATAATATTTTCATTACTTATTTTATATTTCAATATATAACTTTTAAATCTTAATTTTAATATTTAATAGGATTACAGGTGGCGATCCATCTGAACGACAATTAAGTCACGTCGGATTTTATAATTAAGTGATCCAAATTAGAAAGCTACTGTTGGGCGAGAATTCTTTCTAAAACAGGTATTTTTTCATATTCTACATATTTAAAGTAATGTATCTGTAGATATAATTGAAAAATCAGTAATTACCTTTTTAACGAATGACCAATATGAGTAAGTATACTTAAAAACAATTGTATAATTAACTATATTTTCAATCTACCGTTACAATATATAATGCATATACATGTTTATAATATAAATTTATTTATTGTATTTTAATCATTTAAATTAACAATAATTTAATAGTCAATCTCGAAAACATTTTGTTATTTCGAAAAATATCAAAATTTATATCGATTGATACATTATACATTAATTATTACTAACCATAGTATTAGTACGATATTGATTCAGTTTTAATTGTTTGCTTTATAAAATTACATAATGAATTTATTAAAAACAATTTATTATCTAAACTGATTCTTTTATAAAATGAGTATTAAACAATCAGATTTCAATATATTAGAATATCTTCATTTTGCATTTGAAATAATTTGATATTTTGTAATTATAAATATCTCATTCATAGAATGTAGAAAAAAAACAAATATAATAATTTTAATTGTTAGTAGGCTATATCCAACTATAAAATTCAATTGATTAATAACATTATTTACTTGTACTTAAGGTAATGGCAAGTCTTTATATAAGATAGTTTAATAAAAATTAATTTTAGAAAGCATATAATTTTCAAATATATATGGTGTATATTTTTTATTAATTTTGGAATTATAAAAAAATTTCATTCTCTAAATATTTGTCATAATTTGCAATTATAAATATAATTACCAGGATAAAATATTTAAAAAATGCATTTTTAATTATGATAAAATTATTATTAAAAAAATAACTTTTCTTTTAATTCTTTAATTCTGTTAATTCTTAACAGACTAAGAAATGTATTTTTTATTTTTAAATTTTTATATTTTTAAATAGAATGAAATTTAAAAATTTACAATTTAAAATAGTTTAATATTTAATAATAACATAATAAAAAAGTTTCATGGAATAATAAATAGAAATATTCATTCTTCGTGGATAATATAACTTTATTTTTGGTAAAAATAAAGTTATTAAATGTATGCAGTGTGTGTGTGTGTTTGTGTATGTGTATTAATAAATATATGACAAAAAATTTATTCTAAATTAATGATTGTAACAGCAAGTAGGATTTAATATAATTTAAAATTTCATAATTAAAATTTATTAACATTAGTAATACATTGCTAAAGCTTTTGTATTTAAAATTCTTACTAAAGACATCAAACTACTTTATTAATTTAATATTTTCATTACAAATATACCTGATTATTTTTTATGTAATTATATAATTATAATCTTATATTATTCAATTTCTAAATATAATATATCATATTATGATAATACACAATAAAACCAAAGAAAATGAATAGGCATTATTATAAAGGGAACAAAATTAATTAGATATGTAATGTTAATATACTGAAAGTCTTTATTTAAATAAATTGTCACCTCCTATTAATAATGAATATCTAGTAGTTAAATAAAACTATCATAAAATTATAATGACCTAAAATAATAAAATTATAACAAACATTTTTAAATATTGTGTGATTTATAAAAACAATGTCATGTAATGTAAGGTGCTTTAATAATAGTTTTATAATATTATTATGGATATGCATGCATGAGTCGTGACTCTAGGATAAAGGTCGATTATAATTATTGATAGAAAAATTTAAATTTAAACAAATTTTATTGGATTGCGTTCGAACGATTAAAGAAGACAAAATAGAGAGTTGTGGAATATCAATGTGAATTGCGCAGGCGCAAATCATTCTATTGTTGCAACTCGATTAGCTATATTAACAAAATTTAAAAAAATTTGTCATTTTAAAATAGTTGGCCAGGCAGATAGATCTTCACATATTCCAAGAAACTTTAATATCAATCTTGAACGATGCTGCTTTCTACTAACATTGAAAATGTTATTATACCAAAGTATTGTTTTTGTGTAAAAATTTGTATGATTTAAAAGCCGTACACAAAAAAAAAAATCTCATATGTAAAACACATAAAGCTATTTTGCGTTAGATATGAATAGCCTTTGTTTTATTTAAAAAAAAAAAAAAAAAAAAAAAAAAAAAACAAAAAAAAAGGAAAGAAAAACGAAAGTAACTATGCTTCAAAGTTTTCTTGTGGTTGTACTGTTTGTGAAATTTAAAAAACAACCGCGTATCAATGTAGTAATGAAGATAACAGAAGCAAATCAAATAAGAGAAAAAGCGAGATACAGAAAGAGAGAAATAGAGCAGAAGCTAGTGCGCATAGCGAGTAACGATCGTCTATCTGTTGTCCTTCATTTATAGTAAGTTCTCGTATAATATTGCAAATAAAGATAGATTGGTTTTATTTGAAAACAAAAACAAAAAAAAACAAAAAAATAATCAAAAGAATGTCCTTCCGTAACGAGATTTTTTCTGCGACTTTCAAGGAATCGCACCCAGTTCCCATATTCCTTAACGTGTGGCTACACGTTTTAACGAAAAACGCGAATGCATGAGATGAAAGCGCGCGCGCACCTTGCCAACGAGCATACACATAGATGAGCCTCGATCGCGTCATTGTATGTACAAATATACTCATGGGCGTGCGATTAGTAGGCATACGTTTTTCGGGAGTGCACGCAAACTTTCCATCGAGGTGCCTAGCAAACAAAAGAGTAAAATATACAGTCCAAAGCCTGGAAGTTTGAAAACTGTTTTCAGTTATATTCTTGTTCATCAAATAATGAATTATTTCGTCCTGATAAAGTAAAATCATTAAATCTTTACAGTATTTTTTTTGCAATTATTATCGCCTGACTGATCGAGGAACATCGGGTAACGTACTATATAACCTGAAATGATAAAAGATATAAGATATTATTTGTCTTACGGAGTGCGGGATTCGGGAAAAGGAAATGTAATTTTAAAAGCATGAAGAAAACATTGTTTCTCGAGCTTGTCGAGTAATTTTATACAAAATTATTTTAACTGATTGTGTACCGTAAACCTGTCAATATTAATGTATTAGCAATATTCGATCAAAGATTGATAATAAAAGTAATATCAAGGTACTACACGAGCGTGCGAAAAGGGTGTGATATTTTTTAAGTGTATTGATTACATTTAATATGCACTAAATATGAAGATTTGTATATAAGTTTAAAGAAAATTCATTTGACATGAGTAATAATTTCAATGTATTTGAGTTTCTCGGCTTCGCAATTCATGGAATTAAAGAAAGAACGAATCGAAAATCCGTACAGTTAGATTCTAACCCCATTTAATAAATACGTCTGTACTACACCAGTGCCTGACAAATATATTAAAAAGAGAACATTTTTCTTTCGGCCTATCTCGTAAAAGTTAATAATTCATTTTTAGCTAATTCGATATCACGACATTAAATTACAGATTTGCATCTCCTAGTGCACTAGCAAAGAGAAATCTGTGAGAATTGAGAAGTATCGAACGGATCGCAAGGAGCGATCCATCTGTTTAAGCACGAGCATCCACGAGGGATACGTCGGATTTTCACGCCAGCAAGTGGCCGTCCAGCAGGGCGATACCATTTTATATGACTTTTCTTCGACAACGAGGTACTTTTTTATATTCGTAAATATATATATATATATATATATATTTCATGCAGGTGCAGGTTGTTTTTATAATAAAATAGTAGAATAAACCATACATTTATATCCACATTAATCATAAATATGGTAATTTATACAATTATATAATTGATGAATCGGATATTTTGATACGAAATTTTTTTTCATATACAAATACAGCAGAAAATATTGTAAAGATTCTATTATTTATTTCATTATAGAGTTTTATTTTTCATTTTTTACTATTGTACGTAAATTACTTGGGAATGGGTTATATATGCATTAGTATTTATCTTATTTTAAATGAAGTACCCCAAATCTTTACTACTCGTATGTTTATTAAAATAATAATTATTAATTTTCTTAAGTAACGGTATTATTAAAAAAAAAAATTTTGATTATACTTTATGCAATAAATTGAATGAGCTAATGTTCCATTGATATTGAATATTTAAAGTATTGTGATAACTATATATACACATTTTTAAAAATTAGATTTAATTTTTAACCAAGTGTGTTCTAAAAATTTCCTCGATCCACTTTTTTGTATTAAGATGTATACTTTAACCATCGTCTTGAAAATAAAATTATTGAAATTATTACATAATGGCTAATATTAATTTCAATAATTTTTATATTTAATAAATAATCAGTTTAACTTTCAATTTATATCCCTATAGCTTTTTTGAAATGTACACTATAATTATAAAATAATTACCAAAAAATTTCAGCATAACAGTCTTATTTAAATATATTACCATAGAAACAGTTCTTATAAGCTTAGCAATAGAAAATAATTGGCTCTTTAAAAATAAATTCATATATTTATATTTTATTCTTTTGTACATGTTAAAAATTAATATGCATAAGTATATTAATAAAATATATATTTCTATTTCATTAAATTTTAAATGAGTATTTAAATTTGATGAGCGTTTGTGTTTACACATAAATATAATTTCTTCAGAATTAGAAAATCATTCATATTATTTTATAGAATCTAATTCAGATGCTACAGATGTTTCATATGCATATTTTAATTTTTTTTAATTCTATTTTATTTTTTATTTAATAATGACATTGTGCTTTTTTTTTGTTTGTTAAAAAATATATACTGTTATAAACACAGGGTTTAAAATTATGAATAAGAAAGTAAAAATATTTATAATAATATAAATAACGATGATGATGATAATGATAATGATAACAAAAATATATTTACGTCTCAACCGTGTGAATAAAAAAAACTTATAGGAAGAATAAAAATGGCTTATTCATTGTGTACACGAAGAACATAAAATTTACATTCGTGAATTGCATGTGCGTTGAGTTAAAGTTTAATAAATAATAAATAAACGGGAATTCGGAGTTCTCATTTACTAAATATGTAACTCAATGTTCTGCTGTTTCCGCCCTTTTTACCTAATTAACCTTAAAAAGAAAGTTTTATTCAGAGAATTTACTTAACAATGAATGCTTCAATGAATTGCAATTATAGAATATGCAATTTTTTATTTATGAATAGAATATTCAAAAATTTTCGATAATTAAATCGTATTACAGTTATTGGTTTTAATTTTTCATTAAATTATAAATATTTGTTACTTTTCATGTGGAAATGTGTTTTTCTCTTCAATATTGAATTTAAATAAACGTACAGAATTTTAACGACTCCTATATCAGGCAATAAATTTTTATCTTAAAAACTGAAATATATAAAAAAAAATTATAAAATCGATTTCCCCACGTTATAAATTATAAAATAACGTTTGAATATTCATTATCATATATTTTTTTAATAATAAATGAAGCATTTCGATTCGTTAATATTAATTATTATATTGAATTTAATTTTTATTGAATAATATATATATATATATATATATATGAAAATGTTAATATTCAGGTTACTTTTGAAAAATTATTAGGATCTCAATAACAATAAAAAAAAGCAAAATAATATCGAGAAATAAATTTTTATTCGAATAAAATAATTTAAATATTCTTTTACCTAAATAAAAGTAAATTGAAGATTGTATAGATAAATTTTAATCTGAACAAAATTTTAAAGACTTCAAATTTTTATTACGTATACAATGTTGAAAAGGCCTAATTTTTAACTTTTATTACGTTGATAACCTTGAATCATTGTTCAAAACGCACAAAATATTTCAATAATAGAAGCACGTCTTAACTAATCTGCAATTTGCTCAAAAAAAGCTAATTAATCAATAATTTCTTATCACGTATACAATGTTTTTACAGTATACTTTAAAATCTTTTCATATTTTTATATTATGTTATATTATTTTTAAACGTTAATATTTTATTTTTATAATACAATATCTTTTGTAATAACTTATTTCGTACATATATAATTTTGATATATATATATATATATATATATAGATACATATAGATAGATATATACACATTTAAGTTGTTTCAAAACTATTGATTTGATATTAGTAATAATAAAATTAAATATGATAATAAAATTTATAATATTTAAAAAAGTAATACATTTATCTATACTAAATTAAAAGCGAATAAATAATTGTACAGAACGCATTGAATGTGTTACTACTACAATAACAAATTAATAATATTCATAATGTTTTACGAGTTTAAATATTTTATTCATATTGTGCCTCTATGATAAGATTATTTTGCTTCTAAATACATGTAATACATTTTATGTCTATTACAAAGTTCCTATGATAATCGGATAAATATAAATGCTAATATATTTTAATCAGATGTATACAAATAGTATTTAATTACTAGTTGTACTATAAGTTTTATTATTATACTATTATATTAAATAGGAAAATATATAAACTAATTCATTGTGATTGTTAATTTTAATTGAAATTGAAAATTATCATTCAAAGTTTCTAATACGCATATAACATTTTGGAGGATTGCTCGGAAATAGGTGTAAATAGTTGGTTTATTTCAGACTAATACCGACAAAAAATGAATTAGACTGGAAATTCAGATTCACATTGAATTTATATAATTCGAACTATTAGTTTTTTTTTTTTTTTTTTCAAGTAAAAATGAAAGTTTGTTAAGCTCTGTTAAAGCTCTTCTCAATTTGAAAGCTTCTATTTTCCATTTGTCAGTATTATTCACTTTTTATTTCGTCTAAGCTGTTTCTTCGTTCTATTTTTCGATGATTTTGCGGAAACTGTCTAAATAAATATGTTAACCGTGTAGTCCAAGTTAACTTTTTTAAACTATCTTGATTTAAATTTGTTTTAAAAATTTACTCTTAAACAAAATTACATTTTGGATAAAAAGTACATTTTAAAAATTATTTTATTTGGATTTATTTTATTGAAATTTCACATTACCCTATATAACAGTTTTAATTTGCCTTCGAAAAGGTAAAAAAAAAAAAAATCACTTCTGTATAAGATTTAAATAATAATTATTATAACTTTATATAGTTGATTGTATTTCCTTTTATCAATGTATTGGATGATACTATAATCGTTTTCTTAATAATCATTAGAATTATTATTTATTAATAATAAGCGTGTCCTAATACAATATTAAATGAGATGATCGAAAGAAAAAAATATTATTAATTGTTTCAATTTCTGATAGCTTAAATGGAAGAAAAAATTTTTTTAATCATAATATATATTATTTATATAACGTTGTTTTTTCGTTTACAAATAAATATAAATATATATAAGCAAAATATTGATAATATCTTAAATTGAATTATATCGGTATGATTTTTTCCTTATTAAAAAGTTGGATAACGTTTGAGCTCTGGAATTCTTTTATAATTCGTAATACATCCTTCTCGAAAAAAATGATACAAGTGAGCGTAAAAAAACATTCGTCTCTATCGTCTCGTTTTTACCTTTAGCGCCCTCCCTCCCTCTCTCCCTCCGTCCCTCCCCCTCCCACTCTCTACACCGCTGATATCGTCTAGTACAGATCAATAAACGACTGGCCGCAGCAACGGCGCTCCGACTGCCGCCGCCGGTGCCGTCGTCGTCGTCGCATCGTCGTCATCGTCGTCGTTGTCGTCTCCGTCTCCGTCGTCGTCGTCGTCGTCGTCGTCGTCGTCGTCTGCAGCTGTTGACCTGCGCGCGCGATAGCACACGAAAATCAGCAGCAACAGCAGTAGCAGCAGTACGGAAACTAGAGCTCACATTTGCTAAACCAAGAGGGAAACAGCGATAGATATATATATATATATATATATATAGAGAGAGAGAGAGAGAGAGAGAGAGAGAGGGACGTCAGAAGACGGCGGGTGGAGAGGAATAAATGAGACGAGAATAAAAGTACAGCGTGGAGAGTGAGGGAGAAGAAAGCTCGAGCTAAGAAGCGAACGTCTACTCGGGTCCGATTAAATCCGGGAGTCGTCGCGTACCTACAACAAGCACTCGAGCTGGCCGTTGCGTGTCCGAAACACAGATTTACACTTCATCGTCTGCAAGAGGCAAAAAAAAAAAAGAAGGGATTTCATCCCCCGTATGCGATATATATTGAGGGTGGAACAACTGACACGCGCTCTTTATTATCAAAGCCGAAGTTAATAGGTGCGGTAGAAGAAGGTTGCCCTGCTCGAAAAACATAAAAGAGAGAGAGAGAGACATAGAGAGAGGGAGAGAGAGGGAGAGAGAGAGAGAGAGAGAGATAATGACAGGATAGAACTCCAGAGGAGTTTGACCGGCAAGCAAGACGGGTCTAAGAAAACGGAGAGGAAATCAGGTCGGAAATAAACATCTCCGGAAATCACAACTTATGCGTCTACGCCGAGCAGGTAAACGAGTCTCTTAGATGATAGGGCGAAGACCGGGGGTGGGGTTGGGGTTGGGGGGGGGCTGGTTATAACATTATAAAATACTCTTGATGCGAAAGAGTATATATTTCACCAGGCCTCGTCGTCCTCTTGATTTTTGGCGCATGGCGCTGCTGCTAATGCTAATAAATAAGCTCATTCCGACTGCCGGGCGGTCGTTTTTCATTTTTATTTGTATGCGGCTCTGCTGACTGCCTGTCGGCGAGGGGCGCGAGGGAGGAGGGGGGCTGCGCCAAAGCCAAGCACAAGGAGGCTTGATAAAAATATCAATCGATCAATATATAAAGTTTGGCTTGTTATAAATTACACTTCGATAGCTTTATAATTTTGAAAAAGCTCCCTTGCACTGATCCAATTAGTACTTGGCTGTATGAACCTTTTTGACGAACAATTTTAGACAAGTTATAAGAGAAAGTTTCTTATTTCACTTCCTCTTATTCTTCTTCTTCTTCTTCTTCTTCTTCTTCTTCTTCTTCTTCTTCTTCTTCTTCTTTTTTTCTTCAATGCTTATATAAATGCTGGGCATTGAATTTTAGCGATGAAACTGCTTAAATTCATTAAATGGAAAAAGTTTACGCGAATGATCGATCGTAAATAACGTGAACATTAAAATTATTTATTACATATCTCTAAAAACAAATATAATTCTAAATGTCATAATTATCTTTATTAATTTGCTGCATTGCCTGTCTCTACGTAATTAGGAATATGTGTCGAAATAATTATTCGTCTCACTACTCCTCTTCGTGTATCCTATCTTAACCTTACGTTAATACATCGTTAAGCTTTAATCTGCGTAATAAGTAGATTAAATGTATTATATAAGTCATTCTCATGATTTTTACGTAAAATTTACTAAAATAAACTAGTATATAATTTTTTTTTTAAATTTAATTGTATTTTTTTATAAAAGATATTGGAAATTTGTTTGAATTTTCTTGAATTTTCTTGAATTTGCCTGAATTGGCTACTTCTCATCTTGAATCTTTACTTTCCACTGCGTGGAGTTAATAAACTTTAACGATTATATACGTGGATTGCATCTTCATCTATTGTAGCTTAATTTACTCGCTTAGCCAGTATCTATTTTTATTGTATATTTTTAGTAATGAATGCCGGCACATGTACGTGCATATATACATATATGCGGTAAAAGTGTTCGATTATATGTGATATATGATGTAATACTTTGTAAAATTTTATGATATGGGAAACTATTTTTAAATTGTTAAAAAATGTTTCGAATTGCACTAAAGATGTTCCGTTGTAACATACAACGATTGTACCTCAGTTATCAAAGGCTGAAAATAATTAATAACAAAAAACTTTATAAGCTTCATGGTACGTCGTTTTTATGCATTTAAGGAAATAAATAAGACATCAATAATAATTAAATGTGAATTAAATGCTATTAATTAAGAAACCAAAAATTTAAAACCTTTAATTAAATTTATAAATAATAATGTAATGAAAGTGTGATATTGGGAAGAGAAAAAGTGAGGGCGACTGTTTATTTTTATTTTTGACCATCGATATAATAATAATCGTATCTATATATCGTGTGTATATATATAGGCTATTGCAATAATAATAATAATATTTTCTTGATATTTCTTAATTTACATCCTCCATCTTAAGCTACTGTCCTTTTCCACTAGAGTTTATGTCAAAGTACAAGTATGCTTCTTAATAATCGCTTTCTTTAAGCGATAACGACATATTGTTCTATTATACGCGAAACTTTGTTATTTTGTAGGTGTGGCTCGTAAGCTTATGTTGATTAGATTACATATTTTAGTCTGCATTGTTCATTCTCGGTGACATACTAATCAGTGTATTGAGCGAGTTTATTGTTCTGTTGATTAAAGTCACGGTGATATAACGGTATCATGCTTATACTTTTAAAGCTACAACGTTTACGTACATGTCACCGGCTTCTCTGACAATGTGCGAAATATCTTTTTCTATACCTAACACTCTCTTATACGTATACATGCAGCAGCATATATATATGTATATATAAGGTTATCGCAGTTATATATTTATTGTATTAATTAATATTGCCTTTGGGATCATATTACGTATATTTATTGTTATCGTATAGCAGTATATATTGTTATAGTTTAATAATTTAAGTTCTTCAAATTCGTTATCCAAAGAGTAAAAGGCGTTATTAATTTTTGCTTGAAATTATGAATTCTCTCATATCTCTTATTGATAATCCCTCCCGAAGAGATTAATTATTATTTTAATATATATTATTATAATTTTAATAATTATACATTGAAAACAACGATATTCAATAAAATGTTTAATAATATTGTTCAAAATAAATCTCTCTTACATTGAATTTTGATTTATAATGACTTTTTTTTTTTTTTTTTTTTTTTGCAAAAATTTTAATATTTGTGGTTGAAAAAGGTATTTTAAATATTAAATTAATAACGTTTTTTGGTGAATTAACAAGAATTATATTTTTTGGAAATGGAGTGACGATTTATTTACCTTAAACTTAATTAGAATTTTGCGTGTTGTTCTCAATGTCGAACTCTGACTCTGTCTCACACTAGATACAAATTTTTTTACATTACATTACAATTTCAACAAAAGCTACGTGCTTTAGACCCGTAGTATCTATTGGCTAGTAGGTAATTTAGAAGTGGGGGAATGAATTTCTACAAGCACAAATATTACAAGTCGATACGTCAATACAATTGTTCTTTCTGAATTCGAACAGTAATTATTATGTAGCACAATTTTCAAATTAGCAATTTCACTTTCGAGCAATTTCAAGTCGTTCGATGATACCCAAATAATGCAATTCATTCCTTCGCCCGTTTTATTTATATCTAATATTGATCTTTATTGTTTGTTGATGAAAATACCCTATTGTGTGAAGGTATTTCAATTTTGTCGCCAATTTTGTTTGACGTTAGTTTGCAGGGTCTGTTTGTCATAGGTGATCGATTATTGGATTCGCCAGCTCTCCTTTAAATGAATTTCGTCTTTAGAATTTGATATTACAATTAATACGTTCTATTTTTATCCAGTTTTTACATCGGTCTATAATACTTTTATATAAACACTAAAGAAACACTAAATAAAATTCCATCTCACATATTATGCGCATATTAAATATAAATATTATTGTGGATAATTCTATTATCTTTAAATCGTAAAAATCTCCTCTTATCTAAATAAATGTTTGTGGTATTAGTTGTAAATCTGAAATTACATAATAATACTAATAATAATAATAATAATAATATATATTAATATCAAGATCAGTATTGTGGTTTATTGTTTTTTTTTTTTTTTTTTTTTTTAATTTTATTATACATTTATAATATAATCTTTTGAATTATAGATTGTACTATAAGCAATAATATTAATACTTGGTTTTTATTTCTTAATTTTATTTTTGAACAATGGCAATGGCTACCCTTTTTTACTTCCCAATTATCTAGCTGTTCACTAATAATTAAATATGAAATACATATTTCTTACGTTTATTGACTGATGTTACCTTATTGTGAAAAAGGAGTTGTCGGAACCGTATTGTTCTTGTTTATTGCAAGCTTATTTATGATTTCTCGGATACGGAGAAATTGTCCTTGAGAGACCTCATCTGTACACTGACATTTTTAATTCCCATCGATCAAGATAATAAGGGTATATGGATAAGGAGGGAAAACCCGTTTTTCATATCATTAAAATTTGTTTTCAGTATATTTTTATTTAATATTTTTTTATTTATATTATTCGGCTTGCTTTATTATTATCCGTATTTTTTTGTTTTAATACATCGATTGGAGCCAGCCTATTCATCCTGCCCTATCTATTATTCTTTCCTTGTTGGTTTTCTAAAAATAATTATAATTAAATGATACTCGATTTAATGAATGATGAGCTTTGCTTTTACGTATCTCTATTCATTAGATAAATTGTATTCTTGCTGTATTCCGTTTATTTTTTTAAATATATTCCTCTTTCGATTATGATACATTCTGTAAGCTTATTTTCATATACCCCCATCCCCTAGGCTTACGAACGCTAAGCTCGATCACATAATAAGGAATTAATTTTTTGGTAATATATAAAGTTTACCTGAATTTTATCTTATTAATAATTCTTAAGTATTAATTGACAACATACAAAATTATTAGCACGTGTATTTTAGAAAAAATAAGTTTGAAATCATTTTAATTATTACCTACGCTGTGTTACTAAATATTATTATTTACATTTTTATTGGAGCATGAGAAAACTTATTTTGAAAATTAACAGAGAAAAATTATCAAAGCGCAAAGATTTTATTATAAACCGTGTTCTAATATAACGCTTCAAAGCTTATACATAATTGTATGTGTGTGTGTGTGTGTGTGTGTGTTACGTCTACTAATTAACAGATTTGTTATCTTCTTCTGGTATTTAGTATATTTAGTACCCTAATAAATATTGTTTGTGTTTTAATTATTCCTTCAAAAGCTCGTTCGTATATGTTAAATTGAGACTTCAATATGCCTAACATAATTATCTTTCTATCCCCACATAAACAATTATTTATCAATCACTTATAATTATAATTAATGTAGTTAGTTATACATTTATTTATATTATAAAAAAGCAGGTGAATTGTACGAATTACTATTGTAATTAAAATTAAGGGAGGAATAATGAGAAATAGACATGTAATTACCAGTCAATGCCGAGAATAAATTTTAAATCTAATATTTTTGGAAGCAAATGCTTCTCATAGTAATAAAAAAAAAAAAAAAAAAAAAAAAAAAAAGTGATTTGTAACCATAAATTCAATTTTATTATTTCGCTAATTTGACATTAAGAGTAATTTAATGTCAAAAAGTATTATTACTGCATATTTGGACATGTGTACGTGTAGGAGTATTTAAGTACTGAATTTATTGTAAATTGGAATTTACAAGAGAATCTGAATATCCGTTACATTAGAAAATAATAAGATTTTGATGAATTTAAAAAAATACAAATTACATTAGTCGTAATGAAACTATTGAATTTTCAATTACTAAAAAAGAAATGAACACATTTAACAGTAAATTTGATAACTTTTCAAAACATGATGTTGTTTCCGATTTCAATGTACTTACCATAAATATTAACAATTGTATTTTATCTATTATTGTCATATAAGAGATACATTAAATAAGGTTGCGAGTTAACTTTCCTAATAAGTACCTTAAATAAATAAAATTTTTATTATCAACAAGTAATATAACAATTACTTTATTTTCTTACGAATAATATATAATATCTACATACATTCTTATAGGTATTCAATGAAATTTTGTGAGTATTATAGATTATTGGTAGAAAATTATTCTCATTTATCAGAAACTAATAAAAATATATTATTGCAAATTTAAATATTTACACCTAAATATTGTATTATATTCATAATTTATTAATATATATATTTACATATATAAATTTATTATTTTAAAAATTGTTAGAATAAATAGATAATATCAACAATTTCTGCAATTTATAAATCTGCCTTAATTAAAATATTGTATTTAAAAAAAAAAAAAAAAAATCTAAACGGTTGAACGAACACTTGTGTGTAACAAATCATTAAACATAAAATGAAGTACATTAAGCAGTATTAAAATAATATTGAGAATAATTGAAGATAGAAATCTAAGGTTTTAGCCACATTAAGGAGGTGGCTTAAGTGTTAAAAAAAAAAAAAAAGTATCATTGCTGTAAAATGTAAATTAAGAATAGTAATAATTTAAATATGATGTAAGCAGTCATTGGAATAAGTAAAAATAATATTGACCGAGTCTGTTTGTCGGTTTCAGAAACATCCAGGATATCATCCCGAGGGAAAGGACCGGTGTACAACACAGGGTGCGGGGGAGGCAGGTTGTCACCGTTTCAGGGTTTCGTCCGCACGTGCGAACACCTCCGCGATTCAGGAATCGTCAGACTCGCGTCAGCGAACGTCGACGCGAGGGTCGCGCAAACATCGTTTCAAGAGGAGGCCAACTTAGCGTCCCAGTGCCGCAATTTTCCTATCTCGCCCCGGCCGTCATACGCTGGGTGTATGATCATTGAAGACCAACCGCCCTTGTACGCCAGGTCACGGCAAAGCTCCCAACTCCATCAGGACAACGTACAGCGATTCCTCAATCAAATTGTCCTCCTCAAGCATAGGACCTCAAAATTTTCCAGGTAATCCAGTCGATAATAATAATATATGACTACTACTACTACTACTACTACTACTGCTGCTACTACTACTACTACTGTTTCGACGCGTTGAATCGTAAAGCAGCTTGTTATTCAAAAACTTTTATCACGCATTTACGTTCAAATTTCATCAAGTATTACCTGTAATATTGATATTCAAATTTTTATTGAAATATTTAAATTCTATTTGCGTTTGTACGATTTGTATTTATGCAAGGGCAAGGCTATATTTATTACGTGCTATAAAACATGTACCTGAATTCGACTGATCATTAAAAAAAAAAAAAAAAAAACAAAAAAAATAAACGACAGAATATGATTGGAATAAATTTATAATAAATAAATATTAGAATCGCATATTTTTCGCTACGTTCTCGTGGAATTTTAAGATAATCTAAGCAAGGGGAAAAATCTTAACTATAATAATATTACCGTAGACATTGTAAAATAATAATGTAAATAAATAATATGAAATAAAATTGTTATGTGCAGTAATAGGCATCGAAAGCTTCAGCCGTTCAGAGAAACGTGACTGGCATTCATCAGGAGCGCGGCGCAGTTGAGCGCAATTAACAATCACCGCCCTTCCAAATCACGTATTCCGTTATTTGAGGGCAGTAGACCTTGTCGGGTGAGTTTGCTACGCGACATAAAAATTGGAGATACTCGACGGGAATCTAGGATCCTAAACCCGGATCAAGGCATTATCTAGCTGAGATATTAAAATACGGTAAACATTCAACGCATTCGAACAATCTTTACGTATTAGCTATTTCAGGTGTTTTTCAAGCCAACTGACAATAATAAATTACTTCGTTCGCAGGGCAAGTTTTAATGAAAATAAAGTTAGAAAATCGGTAATTTCTACGATTGAAGCGTCAGAGCATAGTAAAAGCGACATAGATCAACATCCCGAGAGAAAAGAGATACGAAACGATCAGGGATAACGCTGATGTTTCAGCAATCAGCGTTTTCTCTCAATCCTCAAGCCAATAAATCCCCTATCCTATATAGAATAGCGTAGAAGAATCTCAACTTCATCGTTTTTATTAGAAAAGTTTAATAGAAGGCATTCAAGATGGGCAGTGTCAATGTAAACCGGAGCGTCAGCGATGCCTTTTATCGTTACAAAATGCCTCGCATTCAGGCCAAAGTCGAGGGCAAGGGCAACGGCATTAAAACCGTCATCGTCAACATGGTCGAGGTTGCCAAAGCTATTGGTCGCCCAGCAACGTATCCCACCAAGTTTTTTGGTTGCGAATTGGGCGCGCAAACGCAATTCGATTTTAAAAATGAAAGATTTATTGTGAACGGTAGCCACGATGCTTCAAAGCTTCAAGATCTCTTAGATGGCTTTATTAGGAAGTACGTGCTCTGTCCCAATTGTGATAACCCCGAGACCGAATTACTTGTTAACGGAAAGAAAAGCACCATCTCACAGGTAAAATATTAGATAAAACTGTATGGACCGCAGTATCAGTAATAAAAAAATAATATTTTTTTAGTATTTGATGATACTCTTTTGTAAATTTAGCCACTCACGTATTGCGCATATCTTTTTTAGGGCTGTAAAGCATGTGGTCATCATGGTATGCTAGAGAGCAATCACAAGCTGAATACATATATTTTAAAAAATCCACCCAGTCTTGATCCAGCAGCACAGGGAAGTTCGCTTACCGAAGGGAAACGTGGTAAAAGATCGAAGCGCGCCACCAACGGTGACTCTAATGGCGATCGCACGGGTTCACCTGACAATGAGAACTCGAATAGCACAACTGATATTGTCGTCGAAGCTCCGATAAAAATGGGTAAACAATCTAATAAAATCGTAAAGAAATCATTTAAATCCCACATCATAATAAGATGCCATTAATTTTTATAAAGTAAAATAAGGCTATGATGAATCATATATTTGATTTTTTTTTTTTTTTTTTTTGAAAGGTCAATTCAAATTTTTATAATAAACAAATATTTAAATATTCGTTTATTGACACGTATGCCTTTGTAATGTAATTTATTTAAAAATACAATGCCGAAAAATTAAATTTTAGAAAATTATTTAATGTTTGTACAAGTGAAGTCTTTAAATGGAAATAAAAACCGAGCGTGTAAGTTAATTATTTTTTGCTTATCCTTTTGAAATTATCAGCCAATAAAGATGATAGCGGAGACGATGACAACTGGGCTGTGGATGTCTCTGAGGAGGCTGTGCGCGCTCGTTTGCAAGATTTGACCGATGGTGCCAAGGGTATGACCATTACTGAAGACCTCGAAAAAAGTGAGGAAGAACGCATGGATATATTTTACAAGCTGGTAAAGTGCCGCCGCGATGCCGGTCAACTCGATAGCTACAAAGAATTTCTCGCCGAGGCTGAACGTCTCGAAATCAAGAGCAAGGCACCCTTAGTATTCGCAGAGCTGCTTTTTGATGAGAATATTGCTTACCAGGTCAAAAAATACAGACCGGTATTGCTGCGCTTCACTCATAATGATCTTAAAGCTCAAAAGTATCTCATCAAGGGCATCGAGCAGGTCATCGGGCTCCATAAGAGTACGCTTTTAAATAAGGTGCCGGGAATCTTAAAGGTAAATACTAACTGTGGATTAATTTAAAAAATGGCTTAATAAGATAATAATAAAAACAGTAAAGTGAATGACATTTTCGATTTTAGCTTCTGTATGATTACGATTATTTGGAGGAAAAGGCCATTTTTGAATGGTCTAATAGAATGAGGAAGAAAGCTGTTCCTAAAGATGGTACTAAAGATATTTCTCAAGAGATTCATGAGAAAGCTGCACCATTCTTAATATGGCTTGATGAAGCTGAGGAAGAAAGCGATTTTGATGATTCTGATGATGATACTGGCAAATCTGATGATGATGATCTGGAGGTAATATAAACAATCATATCATTAATAACGATAAACTGAACGTTTCTTATGCATTAAATAAGTGCATGTACAATTGTAGTATATTATTATTATATGGTATTGATCCCGTTTCAATAGATCCAATACGATGATAGAGCAAAACAACCATTAAAGGAGCAACAACAGAAAAGCCAGCAGATGCCGAAAAAAGTCGTTGACGATTCTGAGGAAGGGGATGATGTTGATATTGATGCCATTTAAAATCAAAATGAAAGCTGAATCGCCAAAGCCAAAAGACGCAAAAGAATAATAGAAATGAAAAAATGCGTCAATGAATTCTACAGTTTTTCAAAGGGATACAATGAGTCGCAATAAAAAAGATATCCGCTAAGATATGATAGATTTTTCTTCCTTATGAAAAAAATGACTTGCAGTATAATAAAATATATAACATAAGTCACTGTTTACATAGAAAATTTTATCTATCTAATATGTTCTTATTTAGAAGATAGTTCCTTAATGTTTTCTTTAAATTAATTTTTTTTTATTTCATATATGAAAGTGAAAAATTCAAAATAAAATATCCTCGAATTTTCCCTTTCATAGACGAGATTTTTGTTATATTTTTGGTCGTTGATAGAAAAGAATTGTCATGCTCAAAGCGTTCTCTATTGTATCTACAATTCTCATACTTATTCAAATAAATATGGTTTATGATAATAGAATTTTTGTCTTTTATTACGATATCCATCTCTTTCCTATTTATACTGAATTACATATTTTTATGATTAATTCGATTACTACTACTACTATTACTACTACTACTCCTACTACTACTACTACTGCTACTACTACTACTACACTACTACCACCACTACTACTACTACCACTACTTTAATACTGATAAAAATATGTATATTATTTTTTCAATTTTTACATAATAAAAATTAAATAGTTAAATATTATATTCAAAAAGATATTTAAAAAATTTACTATAAAAAAATGTAATATATTTTATCGATAAATTTCTTTTATAATTAGTACTTTTTGTAGAATAATAGGTATATGTTATACAATTATGGATGCGATCGTTGTGTTTGGAATTCAATGCACGCGTCATTGATACTGAAAATTTTTAGCAAATAACGTTTTGAGTAATAAATGTATTACGAGATTTATTGGTATGGAAATAATATTAAAAGGAAGGTTTTCCATATTCAGACAATGACTGAATAAAGAAAGGGTGGGGTGGGGAGAGAGAGATAAAAAAAAATACGTTAAATATAGATATTACTTTGTAAAACAATAAATTTGAAAATGTTAAAAAAAAAAAGTTGAACAAAGTTAAAAAGAGCGCTTATTTTTTTTATTTTTTTTTTTTTTTTTTGTTGGATCTGACTTCAACGAATTGGAGGCTATACAAACTAAAATAAACAAGGTACATACACAAAACTGAGTGGCTGTTGAATGGGAGGTGGGGGGAAAGATAGAACGAAAATGACGACAGTAGTAAAATGGCGAAGGTAAGCGTTCAGAGTCTCCGATTTCGTTCCAATACAACCGAAGAAAATTACACAATTTTACGAGATATTCAGATTAGAAATGAGGTTAAAATTCGGAGCCCTTACTGAGCTACGATTTTACTAGTTTTTCTTTAAGAGATTAGTTATTTTAAACTCGATGGTTTATAGGCCGCTTATATTGTATTTGCTTAATCGTAGGTGGACTCACGGAAACAGGACGAGCTCAACATACTCTTCGACTGCATCAATGCTGAATGCGCTTCGCGGTCGCTCAAGGAGAAGAGGAAGGCATTGAGTTCACCCGAGAGGCTGGAGGTTCCTCATTTTTTTTAGACTCACTCCGCTCCTCTTTAGAACTCCTCGTAACTAACATAACCTTATGCGTTTGTTTTTACTCTAACGTTAAACAAAAACTTATATCCCTAAACTAAAATACATTTATTTCTTTGCTGTATTTTTTAAATTTAAAAGCAACTTTGCAGTTTGTAAATCATTCTCGGCGCATACAGGATTTTTCATTTTCAAATTAAATAATCTCTTTTCTATAATTAATGCCATTTTGTGTCATAGTTTTTGCCAAAACAAACAAAACAGTTGAAGTTTTACCATCTATTATTTTGATGAATCATCTGTTCCATTGGTTGTATTAATCCTCTTTTCTTTTCTTTCACCAATAAATCTATTAATTTGTCTTTAACTAACATAAACAAACAAAAATTAATATTTTAGTAAATGTCTATTTTATTTCTTCCCAATTTACTCTTATTTTTCTAATTATTGTACTCATTTTTATACTTGAATGCCATAAAACACCTTCCTTTAATTAAAGTTAAAATAAAATATTTTTAAACGTATATTTTTCTTTTAGAAAGTAATTAAAGTAGTTCATTATGGACCAGTATCTGGATTTAGGTCAGGTAAATGGTGGGGTATTCGAATGGATTGCTCTAGAGATTATATACACGAACCATTTAATGAAGACATTCACGATGGACCATTTGGTGCTGTGTCTATCTGTACCTCACATTTAAATACTCATAATGATGTTGATCTAGGGGATATTTTAACTTTCACAAGCCAGAAATACAGTAAATTAGATCAATCCAAAGACTCTTTAATATCAAGCTATAAAAATAGAGTACCTATAAGACTTGTAAGAAGCTATTGTCTTTCAAACAGTTATGCTCCAAAAACTGGTTATAGGTATGATGGATTATATACAGTTATAGATTACTGGATAGGAATTTCTCCAGATTCAACAAAATACAATAAGTTTGTACTTGTTCGAGTGTTAGATCAAGAACGTCCATCATGGATTGAGAAGGTATCTTCAAAAATTTCAAAAATAAGAAAATCTATTACCCCAAGACTGACAAGAAGTAATATTAATATTAATATTAATCAAGAACCAAAGACAACGAAATTTATATATAATAATGTTCAAAAGGAGTCTAAAGATAACAGTGTTAGTGCAATAGTTTCGAGACAAGTTTTCAAAAAATTCATTCCAGACTCGCCAGATAGTTCCCCAAAGTCTGCATCCAGTACAGATTCTGCAGGCCAAATAACATGTCCAAGCGCTTGTCCAACAAAATTGTGCAATACAAATCTGTCAATACGTACAAACTTATATGATTCATCACATAAATTACAAGAAGTTAAAAAGGGTACATCTATGATGTTTAGCAAAAAATCAAATCAATCCACACAAACTTTACAAAAAAATTTACACATAGAAACTGAAAAAATTATCACAGAAATACCAGAAATAGAAATTACAGAAAAGATAAATATAATTGATAATTCAATTAATGATAAATATATGGACAAAAGAATGAAAAAAGTAACTTGGGCTGATTCTTACAATTCTATTTCAAATAGCATAGAAAAATCTGTTCAAATAACTGGAAAGGGTTTCAAATACAGTGGTTCCAGTGTTGTTGATGGTTTCAGTCCAACATCGTCAAAAAAATGCATTCTAAAGTGCAATAGTATAAAAGATAATTTACCCTTAAAAAACTCTAAACCTAATAATAATCTATTAAGTCCAAGTATAAACAATCATCAACAAATAATTCAAGTTCATTCTAGATCAAGTGCTCCACAAACTTCAAAGGCTAGTTTTTCAACAATGTGCGAAGCATTTCATGGCACTGACAGATTTAATGATGATTCATCGAGTATAGATACGTTGGCGCCCGATCAATTAGTGAATGCTATTGTTAAAGAAAAATATCATCCAATGGCTAAATTATTAATAGGCAATATGATTGGTCTAGAGAATCAAGAATCTGCAATTATAAGCGCTTATAACACCTTAACATCAAAAGGTGACGAAGACGATTCTATTAAGTCGAAAAAGAATAAGTCACTCAACAAGTTTTGTATTCTAAATAAATCGAAAAAAAATAGTGTTATTAAAAAGCAGAGGCGAGAAATTACAAATTTAATAATTGATGCCAAATTCAATCCAATTAGCCGGGGATTAAGAAGTCGAAGACTTCGTGCACTTGAAAAAAGAATACCCAAGTCAGAATTATCCCAACGGAAGCTTTTAAATGCTCAAAGGATACAAGCACACAATACAATTGTTAATAAAGAAATGAATACAGTCAGAGGCTTAGAGCCAAAGAAGACTGAAAAGAGTAAAGCAGAAAGCAATATACCTATTCATAAACAACAAAAAATGATTAGTACATCGACACAGTGTACATTACTTACAGCCCCGTCAGTAGATCAATCTTTGCAAATTGGAGATTCCTGTATTGAAACTTCTAGATCAGAATCAGATATGAAAGTTGAATTGGTAGACTTGGACGACATTAAATCTGAACCATGTGATGTAGAGTCAAGCTCTGAAGAAATTCCATCAGAATCTGTTATGAGTCAGGCTCCAAACAATTGTAAGTGCCATTGTTTATTATTTACAAAACTGGATTTATAGCCTTTTTTTCCCGTAGTAATACAAAGAGATTATTAATGGAGTTTTTCCGTCTTTTAACTATCGATAAATAATTAATAGATCGATTTTTTAATACAAGCATTTTATTAGATATATAAGAAATTTATAAGAAATATATGAGAAATCTGTATATTCTGTAAAGCAATAATTTTTAAAACATTAGTTTTAAACGTACGGAAGCAAAAATATTTAATAGTAATTATTACTTTAATAAATAAAGAATTTGTACTCTATATATATATATATATATAAAAAAAGGAAGGAAAAAAAAAGTTTTTTATTACGCAACAATAATAATGATGACATGTTTAAATTTTCTTTAGATTTTAGTCGCTCTGCCTTTGCGGCAGTAAACACAATCAATAGCTGTATTAGAATAACAAGATTAAAGTCCATTGGTTTCAGACCTATTGGAATTTATTCTCCTTTAGAGGACGAAGATTGGACTGATGACATTACGAGGCCAGATATTAATGAAGAATATAATAAATACACTAGTGAGGAAAATAATATTGTGGGGTACATGGATGAGCAACTGCACTTCGAAGACATTGAAGAAGAGGAAGCAATGGACACTGCACAAGAACAAGTAAATTTAGACAAAACATATACAAAACAATTAATCACAGAATCCAAGCTGCAGGCTATTGAAACTTTATTAGAACGTGATTTCGATAAGCCTTGGCATGGGTGGAAAAAAGTATCTAACAATGGACAGATATATTGGACCGGATATTGACTTTTTTTTATTTAATTTTTTTTTTTTTTTTTTTTTTCTATTTAGCAAAATGTAACTTTTGCTTTTGCAAACATTACGATTTATTTCACATTCTGCATAATTCTTGTTACTCTAAAAATATTATATTATAAAAACTTTACCGTAGGAAGCTAGATTAAAGCATTTGATGAATTTATATATTCTAGTAGGTAAAACTGTTTTCCAAAGACATTATATTTATTAATTCATTGGTTTTCATAAACATGATCGAATTAATGTAATTTTATTAGAGTGATAATTATTATCTTAGAACATAGTACAATACAAATTAAATTAGCTTTCATACGGAATATTACGTTTAACTAGTATATCCTTCGTAAGAATTGGGTAATAAAAGAAAATATTTAATTTAATAAATCAATTTTTTCAATGTTAATAATAATTGTACTTTTTTAAAAAAAAAAGATTAATATTTAAAAAGGTACTAGTGAAGTTCAAAACTATTTTTCATTAAAAGTTCAAAACACTTTTTTCTTTAATGTTACTATTAGCGAATGCTGGTCATTCCCAAAGATTGTTATTAGGTTGCCTTTTGTAAATATGCAGAAATATATAACTTTTTCTTTATTATGAAATTGTAAAATACTGGTTATCACTTCAATTTCTTGACTGTTTATTTAAATATATATTTAAATATATTTATTTGTAACGATAAGCCTATATTTTATAAAAACAAATACATCTATATATATATATATATATATATATATAGGGCTGTGTGTGTATATATGTATTAAACTAATGTTATATTAAAAAAAATTTCCGATGTTACAATAAAAATAAAATATTACAAAAATTTTTATTGTGATATATAATAAATATATGTGATATAAAATATTGTTGTAAATATTTTGAAGATATTATGTCAAGGGTTTTTTATTAATTAAAAGAACAGCTCTTAAAAAAAATTATGCAGAATAAATAATCTTTTTAAAAAAAACTATTTATTATATTTCATTTGACATCAATTTTGAATTTTCTTTATTTTAGTTATTAAACTTTTTAAATATAATTAATTTTAATTTAAGTCTATTAAAAACATTTGTTTTAACTATTGATATTAAATTTTAATGGGTCTAATATATTTTAAAAATTAATAAAATTCAATAAATTTACGGCTTATTATATATGAGAATATTTAAATGATTTCCAGTATTGTATTCAAGACAATGGAACAATTAATTATACGAAATAAATAAATATAAAATAAATCATTTTAGTAAAAAGATTAATATTAAAAATAATCTATTCTAATGTATTACTTGTAATTATATAAACTCAAACGAATTTATTTTGAGCGGTAAATATTGAAATTATAAAAAGTTTAAATTATTAAGAAGAGACAAATAAAGCAAAGTCCAGCTTAAATAATTGATTTTTTATTGTTTTGAATAGTTTTATAATAAATGTACCTAATATTGTATATTCATGTACTTTATTGTAAGTATCTTTAATTTTTTATACTTATTACAAATTAAGATGTGTGATAATGAATAATCTGTTGAAGTTGATAGAAAGTGCCTGATTAATCTGATGATTTATTAAGTCTATTGGCAAAAAATATTGTAAAAAGATACGTTCATTCAAGTTAATTTAGCGAGTGTACGGAAAACTTAGTTGTGATTAGAACGTCATTCGAAAATTTATTTAAACAAAAACAAAAACAAAAACGAAAAAAAGGGAGAAGAACTAATTTTTTAAAAAACTTAGAAATATATATATATATATATATTCGTTTCTGTATATAGTAGATGAACGTGCTTGTTGTGATGTGTGACTACCTAAACGATTTTTAATCAAAAGTGTGCAATTCTTTTCTTTTATTTACACAATTTGTTTTAACAAAAAAAAATTCTTTCTTAATATAAATATTGTTTTTAATATAAATAATGTTATTCGGAGCTATCGCGTGCTCGAAAAGCTCACATTGAACTTTTTATTCGATAAATAAAATAATTTAATTGCATTTATGTATAATTTAGTATTAAAAATTTGTCAAAAACGCTACGGCAGGCCTATATATTTTTGATAAATTTGTACAGCAGTCTTGTAGATCTAATTTTGTAAACGTCTCGGAAAAATAAATTTATTTGCCAAAATGTGAATGATAAAACTACATTTTTTTTTTAATTTTAATCAATTTAATAAGATTGGTATACCACTTCGCTACAGAAGTATCGAAGTATAAATATAGCTTACGTGTGATATAAACTTTCCTTTCAATAGCTTATTATAATATTAGATTGAAAAGAAGGTTTTTAAGCGAAATTATACTACCATTAGTCTTACTTTCTAATAGAATTTAACATCACGTATTAAAAAATTCTTCATGTTTGACTTATAAATTAATTTTATCTAAAAATTGTAAATTGAAAATTAAATTAATTTAAATATTACGAATTGTGATATATAATATTTTGAAATTAAAATGAAAATGTGTAACAAAGTTTCTGAGTATAAAAAAATTTATTTTCTTGTAAAACTCTAGATTCAGTGGCCCTATATTAATTAATTAACATTATATAAAAAAAAGAAGAAGAAATATTGAAATTTATTCCGTTAATAACATATTCCGAAAACTACGTCACTGAGTTTGTAATCTTATTAATTTCCGTGATCTCTTAAAGAATACATATACTTTCACGTATTACACATATATTATTTTACTCACTCTCTCTCTCTCTCTCTCTCTCTCTCTCTCTCTATCCGGTTTCTCTTTAGCGTCATAGACTCTTAAAATCATGCGTACGTATATTTAACCGAGTTACGGTATTCTTTTAATTGCGTAACGAGTACATGAATCTACAGTTCTTTGAAACTAAAATATTGGATCTTAACTGCTTAATTATGAAATGCATTTGAATTTCCTTTCCCTTTCAGACGCGTGATAACAAATCCAGTTCTTATACAAGCTTAGAACAAATATTAATGATAAAGAAAATACAAACTATAAGCTTTTTAAAAAAGCGAATCTCTGTTATATCTTATCTAGACGAGAATTAAAAATTTTTAATTAACGTTAATTGCATATTAGTTATTATAGAAATCGATTATAAAAATCTGATACTTAGATTGTTTTAGATATTAATTATTCTCCAGTTAATAAATATCAGTTAGGTCTATAAAGGAATTATAATAGGGGAGATAAATAAATAGAAAAAAAAACATATATATATATATATTGAATTATAAGGCGATTTTAGAATTAAAAGAAATAATGTGTTTGCAAATGTTAAATAAAAAAAATTATGATAGATTACTGGAATGTACTCCCAATTAGATAATTAATCTATTAAAAATATCAATGTCTATTATTATTTGATTTTACTTTTATAAAAGATAAAGTATATATTTATAATATATTTATATTACATCGATTTCATTTTCAAATGGTAAATTTTTTGTGATCACCTGATTGCTTATACCATCCAGAATTTCCTCCAATTGCTATTCTATGTAAATATAAATATAATTATAAATATAAATATAAGAAACAGCATTATAGTAAACTATTCTTGTAGTTGTATATGAATAAAATTGTGTAATCGAGTGAATGTTTTTATGTCATGTAACACTTAAAACGGTACGAAATCTTTATGTAGTCCGTAAATAATTTTTAACACACTCGATATATTAATGTAAGTGGCATGGAGAACATAGAAACGCAGTATGTCTATATATATATATATATATATATTAATATACATGAGTATCAAACGCAGAAATTTATAAATAAAATGAACCAAGTTCAATATTTAAACGATGCCGTACATATCAAACGTAAAGCTAATCTCGATGTTTTCCTTTTCGGTACTGGACGACGAAATTTTTTAATTTTTACATTATTTTTTAATTGTACTTTCATTTAGCTTGCCATTGACCGAGCTGTTGTTCTTTTATAAGTCGCGCGAATCTAAAAAGATCAAGATTTCTTGTATTCGATAACCAGACAATCAATTTTTTCCCCCCCGATGATTTACAATTTACGATGCTAATATATTAAATAAAGTAGATTTCTCCTCCTTCATTATCATTGATTGTTGTATTAGCTGTCAAAAGCAGCATAGTCGATAAGTATATAACGATATTTTGTTACATTAATATCATTATAGTATGAAATATGAAATTTCGGTTGACCTCATTGAGCTCGGTGCACCGAATAATATTATCAGATCGGATATTTTTATTATTAAGTAATAAGTAATTAGATAATATTGCGGACAGTCGGTGTTGCTTTCATAGCTCAGCGATCGTGGGTCTTCGTAGATCCTGGATGTTATAATGGCATCGTTACATTCACTATGCTACGCTCGTATTATGTTCGTGTAAGTGGTTAGCCGAGAGAGAAGGCAATTTAATTTGATGCTCGAATAAGTATTGATACTGATTAATTTATCCTTCCATAGCCGTATCTCTTGGGCCAGCCATAACAAGTATTGGTAAATATTTTAAATAAGATAATTATCTTATTTAAATTACTTTAAAACCCAATATTGTGTCTATTGATTTAATCCAATATAAATATTGTAGATAAAAATAATAAAGCATGAATTTGAGATTCTCGGCTTTGAATTATCTCAAATAGATTAGATACTTCTTTTCCAGAGATGTTATCACATACTGAGATACTTTTAAATTTAAGTTTCATTTTAATTAACTTGGTAAATTTATACCTACCTCATCAGACTAAAGGCAAAAACTTATTATCTCAAGGTTCAGGTCACAGTGTTATGACAATAATGTTAGTCATATGCAGTAGAGGTTTTGCGTACAGATACATACATATATATATATATATATATAGAGAGAGAGAGAGAGAGAGAGAGAGATATGTCATACGGTAAATGAATAATTAATTAAATATAAGGTAATGTGAAATAGCAATCTGCCTGAAATAAAAATAACGAAATCAGAATAAATAATGGATTTTTTAATATTTTTGAACTATTCCTGTACAAAATTATCAAATGAAAATTAAAAAATGTCGCCTAATGAAACATTGTATCATACATATATATAATATATAAGTGTATAAAGTACTGATAGTAAAATATAATGCTTTCAATGTATGTATGTATGTATATATATATGTACATGGATATAAATTAAATAATACTCTTATTATTAATATTTATGCACAACAAATAACCAAGATGTAAACAATAATTTTTAAAATACTACAAATGCTCATTTTAAATATGTCCTTAGTTAAAAAGCTTTATACATTAAGTTAAAACCTCTAGTTAACAAAATCTAGTTATAAGTACAATTGTATGCTAATGAAGACAGCGTGATCATAGTTTTTAAAAATTCCTAATACTTTTTAATCATTCCCTATTAATATTGCGAATTTTAATGTTTATATACGAACATTTAATGTACATTTGAATATATCCTGTAAATAATAATATATAATAATTTACTATTGATTTAATATAATTAATATTCCTTGTGTAAAATGTACATTAGCGATTCATGGTTTTAAAATTCATTTCTGCAAATAAATTATTTTATTGTCTAGAGGTGAAATTATTTTATACAGAAAACCTCCTTATAATATGTGTACATATCAATATTGTGAAATATAAGAGGCTACGTATGAATACGTATGTTTATATAATATATTTTTTGTATAACTGATCGAATAAAAATTTCACTTCATGCAAATAGTTTTTTGTAATTTATTTATAAAGTCAAATACGATCTTAAACAAATAAAAATAATGCATTTATTTTCAAAAAATAAATTTTTTCTATCGAATTTTTTCATTATTTAAACGATACTCGTAAATATTTATATATTTCAAATAGATAAGAAAATCTATATTATGTTAATAAATGTATATACATTAAGATAACAAATAAATAAATACATAAAATGCACGTTTACTTACCTTTCTATAAATAATACAGATCTTTCTTAATTAAGATATACTATAAATTATTAAAAATGATTATTTTGTTCAAGTTCTTTTAATATAAAAGTTAAAATTTCTCTTTACTAAACAAATTTGGATTGCAATTTTTGAAATTCTTTTTATAAAATATAATTTACTGTAATAAAAAATTTACTCCAATAATTATTTTCAAATTTATAAACAATGAAATATTAAAGTATAACAACATTCTTTGTTGAATTATTAATTTCTTTCTATTAATAATCTATGTCTAAAATAAAGATATTCAAAATATAAAGATCTAAATGAATAATAAAAATCAATAAAATTTGTTCGTCAGGTATCGATAGTTTATTTATTTAATATATTATGACATAATATTTTTCCATCGTTTATTTGTTGGATTGTTTTGCACAAAAAGTTTTTTTTTTAAATAGATCATAAAATCTATCGGCAAAGACGAAATCTTGTTGTCTTGATGATAAAATTTTTCTCATTTATAATATTCCCTTTTACTTCAATTGCTGTTCATTTACTGCTTTATTCATTTGACTTCTTAATAAATATATCTTGCAATACATTATATATTATATTTATATACATTTAATAGTGTCTTTATTATACATATTCTGACCTTTTCTTATAGATTTTTCAGCTGTTTCGACTACTTATTGAATTTAATAAACCACATCCAAAAAATTTACATTAAATAATTAATTTACAATACACATAAATATATAATAGCGTAAATAAAATATTTTTTATACCATTACAAAAATAAATACGTGTCAGAAAAGATATAAAATTGCAAATACATATAGTTATTATTATTAATGCAAATTTAATTTCTTCTTTTTTTTTTGGTTTTGTAATGGGATTTTTGCATTTTGAAATCTGATTGAAATTGAAATACAAGTACATGTTGTTAAATTTTTAATTAGTTTGGAAAAATTTATAAAAGAAATTACTAAGCCGATAATATTTTTTATATTTTAAAAAATTCGTAAACTTAGCTTAAATATTTTATCGATCAATACGAATGTTTTCAAATTTAACTTCAATTTTATATAAATTTTGTATAGACAAACAAACTTTGTGTAATTTCGTAAACCTAATTTAAAATTTTTTCTATATTTAATAATGTGAAGGAAAAAGGTAGAAAAATATTTAAATTATTTCTAACAATAACAATTTAAGGAAATTTACTGCTACATAAGTCATTTTGGATTAGTCAATATGGATTACTTAAATATTACAAACTTAAATGAGCTTCAATAAAAAAAGTATTAATTGTATTGGATCGTCAACCCATACAGTTTTATAGATGTGATATAATATAATATATTATGATATTATCTTGTATCGTAAACGCCTAATTATTATAAAATTATAATAGTGTAATTTTGTAATTAAATAATAAGCGCAAGTCAATAAGTATTATTATTATTATTATTATTTATTTTTTTTTTTTTTAAATGACTATTAAGAAACACATTTGTATATATTAATTCAATATTAGTTCACTTGATGCCGAATAAAGGTAATTTATTAATTCATGTTCTTATCTAATTACTTGTATTCAGAAACATAATTCATTTGGCTACTGGTTGTATATAATAATTTCTAAAATATTCGGTATTTAAATAGATAAAATTCAAAAAAATAAAAATTTGAAACATAATTACGGATGTCTTTAATATAAATATTCTTTGATAGCTTTCGTTAATTACATTATAAAAATATACTCGATACAGTGCTAATAATCTATGAAAATAATTGTATCATTGTCGTAGTAAAATTGTATATCGGTATTCCATATACATTTCTGCACAATGAATAGCTTCCCTAGTGTCAGACTAATAAAAAAGTACTTGGACGAAAATGTCGATAGTAAAAAGTAGTAAAAACGATAATATTCTTAAATATAGTAATCATTATTGACAAAGATTATTATGTTACATAGTAGTATCGGTCTATGCTTGGAGAAAGATGCAAAAAAATTTCTTAGGAGTACAGTTAAAAAATCGAGAAAGAATTTCAGTTACATTAAAGGCAAAAATATTGTATTTTATAATATTACAATACAATAATGACTCATAAGGATTATAATATTAATAATATAAATAAAAATTTCAATTATTTTTTACATTTTTTATGTTAAAACGAAATGATCGTTTAAAAAATACGGCGAATTTCTCCAGACAGATTTTAAATATTATCAACAAGTATGTTTATTGTGATAAAGACATAAAGGAGGCTTAACCTTCTCTATTACGTATTTGCATATATGTACGTATGTATGTGTGTGTGTGTATATATATATATATATATACACACACACACATAGTGATTATTTATACGCATAGTTGCTTTTAATGAGAAGAGCCATTATGCGTGATAAAAATGTTCATTTTTATTGACAGCATCGCATCTAGAACGAGCGACGGATACCGTATTAATATATTAAAATAAATATTTTTCTATTAACTATTTTTTTTTTTTTTTTTTTTACTTTTCTGAATGTATTTCATTATTAACACAACATCGATATTTAACATGAATTTACATTAACATTGTGGAGCCATTGACTGAGATATAGAAAATTTGGACAATAACTATCAAGTTTCTTATTTTTTTCTTTTTTTTATATTTTTTTTTTTTTTTTTTTTTTTTTTTTTTAAATATAATCAATGTTGATTTTTATTTTCTCTCATTTTACGTGAAATACTTCAATGATAAAAAAAAATCCTTTTCATTCAACATTTTTTTCATATACAGAAAAGTAAATCAAATTTAAAAATTTTTAAAATATTTTACGAGATAAAGTTTTTCTTTTGTATTATTTTCACTAATTATTATGGCATATTATAATAATTTTAATACAGTATCTTAAATTTCATAAATTAAAAGAATGAATCGAAAGTTTTCACTTTAATTAGATAACTTTCGTTTCACTCTAATTTGATAAAGATTTTATGTAATTATCACGTACGAATTAAAACAATTGTCAATATATTTCTTTATACGTAAACAAAAACAAAATTTCCGCAGAAATTAACAATTACAATAATTTACAATTAATTCAAAAGCAAATTGTTTTTTTTTTTATTTCCTTTTTTTAAATTATTAATATATATAATTAATTTTATATCTTTTAGATAATTATATTTTTTCTTAGATATACGGTATAAAAAAAATTAATTTTTTTAACATATTTATTGTATTTTTTTTATTTTATTAAAATTTTTATAACAGTTTCCACGCTCATTTAATAAGATCTTCGTATAACAGAAAACACATTACCATCTACATTTTCCGTTAGAAACCAATTAAACATTTTATATAATTTGGCAGATAAATAATACAAAATTTATAGAAAATTACAAATCTTAATATATAATAATAATAATAATATATAGAAAAAAACAATAATGTAATTATGTAAAATTAGTTACATACGACTAAATCTTTAGAGTTTGTTAATACATAGTTAAATAATATTACAGAAAACACTCACATGTGAGTAATATATTTCTCGCAGGATTTAGAAAAGAAATTTAAATAATTTCTAATTTATTTTAACATAATAATAAATATTAAATAAAAATTTTTTTTTTTAACAAAGACAACCTAATTCTTCTAATGATAAATATTTATAAACGAACTCAATATTGAATCAATAAAAATTTCATAACCAAATTTTTTAAAAATTTTTTTATTAATACTTGATTCTCAATAAAATTAAAATTTCAAATTGGTCTAAAATGCCTGAAGATTTTACTTTTATAATTACATAATTATATACGTCTTGTGCATACACTTGCATTCTTTATAATAATGTAACTTACTGTTAACTCTATAATAATTATTACTTATTATAAATGAAGAATCTAATAAAATTTAAATATATAGGAAAATATATATCACCGGCTATGATTGCACTAGTTTAAACAAATTATTTTAAAATGCGTAATTGATTAGAATTATTTTAATAAATGCATAACCTTCATATTGAGTATGTTACGGTAAAAAGAAAAAAAAAATGATACATATTTTTCCTATAATTTTAAGTATTTGTCAATTATACCGTTTATGAAAATTTTATACGTAGTATAAAAAACCATTTAATATCATATAAAATTTTCTTAAAGTGACCTTATTATAATTAATAGAACACTTTTTCGTAAAACTCAAAGGATGTATAATTAATAAATAAATTTAGAATTTACTGGATAAAATGTTTAATCTATTTCTAAATTCACTGTTCTGCAGCTTTCGATAGAAGCAAATGATTTAAAATACCGAAACTATTACTTGAAAATTGTTTTGCTTATATCAGCAGGATAATTGAGATGTTTTTTTTTTTTTTTTTTTTTTTTTTTTTTTTTTTATAAAAAACTCAGTAACAAATTTTATTCAAATATTGTAGAATAGAATTATCCATGTGCTCCGAGAAAGCATTCATTTCTATAATTGTATAATTGTCCTGTTCATTTGTAGTACTAATGAATAATTGAAGATGCAGTTGTGAAACAATTTAATGCTTGATTGTAGGCTTACAATCGATACACTCAACCGTAAAGGTAATATACATAACGTGGGGAGGCTTTATTAACATTGTATATACACACGCACGCATACGCGGACACACGCGCACGCGCACGCACACGCACGAGCCATATTTAATAATTATGTTTATTCAACAGTGCGATTGCATAAGTTCCCTTCAAAAAAAAAAAGAAAAAAAAACGAATAAGAAATAAAGGAAGAAAAAAAAAGAGAGACAAAAAAAGAAAGGGTGAGAGCCCGTCTTGATAAATTCAGAAACATAGAATTAATTGTGGGGAGGGGGGGATATGAAATGAATCATATCTACCTTCTTCAGATACTCCTTAAGCCTCCGATTAATCGGCTAATCGGTTAATCTTATTTACTGAAACTCGTCATCGCTGCTCAACAACATTGTCTTCTCGTTGTAGTTCTGGGATATGGTTGCGACCCGCTGATGCGAGACGTTGCGACGCTGCGGTGGTGGTACCGGTACATTCTGCGGATCGTCCGGATCGAAACTGGATATCCGCATACCACGTTGGTTTTTAGCACCGCCTCCTACATAGAGGAATTTTGGTCGTTCAGAGCGCAATTCATTCCTTTCTCAAATCTATAGTTTTCATATATTTTTCTTTTCCATATCCGAGGAATACAATGCAATGACTTGAATTCGTAGTTTTTTTTCTTTCTTTCTTTTTTTTTTTTTTCATTTCATTTTATCTATTTGCTCTTCCTACCCGCCTTAGTTATAATCATTTTAGCCAGCTAAACTCGCTCTACGTACTTGGAAATTTTTCTAGAAATTATTAATAAGCCAAGGTCAATATGTGCGACGAGGAAATTTCTTATTTTATAAGAATTACATACAGACAGAATTTTAACTAAGTTTCGTTATATAGTAATATAATGCATTAGTCTCGTTCACTTTTTTAAATTTTATTTAAAAATACGTAATTTAAATTTAGTGTTAAATATAAGAACTTACGGAATGTTAATACTGTTTTTTAATACAAATTATAGGCTGCACTTAAATATAACAATTGAGAAAAGAAAAAAATTTGTCAAATAATTATCTGAATATAATCTATAAACACTTCGTCGTCTTTCTTTTAGTGCTTTAATGATGAGAGGGTTCAGATATTTCAGAAAATTTCTATTTTTCAAATGTACACGTATAAAATAGGTTTAAAAGAAACATTTTCAAATATTTTTGCATTAACCGTGCGCTATCTCATAAATTCCAATATATCATTTAAAAGTATTGAAACAATATAAGTAATACTGACTTAATATAAATAATGACGAATAATGAAGTGATTCAGAAATATTTTAGGAAAAAATCTTTCTTTATATATATATATATAGAACATTAGTAACAGAAAAATATTATTAAAACGTAAAAAACAAGTCTTCGCACTGTATTCTCATATATGAAGAACATGACGTGTAATATAAGAAGTATTTGCTAAGCATGCTGAATTGGTTACGTATTGCCCATTGGCCTCTCATACGTAATCACCATATTTTATAAAGTTTAACGAATCTATTGATCAATCAAGCTCATAAGTTTATAAGCCTTAAGCATTTCAAATTACGCGATACTTATTCCTTTAAGATTTTATTCCCACTATCAAATATTATTTTTTCAGCACTCTACGTGTTATAAAACTCTATTAAAAAATAAATAAAAATAATACATTTTCGACTAAATGTTGTCTTTGAGCAATATTTATTTATATCGAAATAACAATAAACGATAGTTGATTTAAGATATAATTTTACGGAATGTTTTTTTTACTGAATTCATGATTCCCCCTTCCCCCCTCCCCCCCATTAGTCAAATTTTCCAAGTGAATTTATAAAAAAATTATAAACATCCGTAACCCACATGTTCAACGACCTATGATTTTAATTTTAATCATTTCAATAAATATATTACAAATTAGAGGAAGTGCTGTAAAAGACATATTTGCATAACTAGTAAGACAACAAAATTTACCATACGTAATTAATTCATATTGTAATTTTCATGAAACATGCAATATTAATATTTATTTCTAGTACCAATCTCCAATACAATAATAAATCTAGAAAACTCACCCATTTATTGTTAAATAAATACCGTTAAATGCCTACGATTACTTTTTATATATATATTTACATCCAATTTTTCAAAACTTGTTTTAATTTGTTAATTATAATCAAATTCATTAATAAAATAATAAAAATTGTTTTACCTTTTGGAAAAACGCGTAAATTTATTTATTATTCTGCATCTAAATTTAATGTCAACAATAATTAAATTACAAATTATAAAATATATAAACTGTATTGATATATTTTTGTTTCATTGCACATTGGTTTAATTAACATAATAAACCGGAGCTTCATAGTGCGTTATAAATGTATTGGATAAACATGTAAAAAATATATATTTAGCTTATATATTTTTTTTTTTTTTTTTTGAAATTGTAAGGAGAGGAATGATGATTTTTCGCTAGCGCATACTGCATTCTGTATATTTCATGATATCCAAATGCTTCATCATGCAAATACGGAGAAAAATACTTTGGTTTTGTTTTTGTTTTGTTTCATAAAAAATATACACATATTTTTTTCTTACAAAGGATAATAGGATTGAAATGTTAAAATAAACTTTTTTTTATTACTTTTAATTTATTTGTACTAAGGATATTTACGATTTAATGTAACAAAAAAATCTCATTGTAAATAAGTATATCGATTTTTATAACTTTAATTCGACCGCTACTGTACTGTATATTCAATTGAAGTTGGCATCCTTCAAAAGTTTACTTAATTTCATGTAAAGCAATTAAAATTATAATTAAGCAATGTTTGAATAATATTTATAATAATTCTTAAAATGTCTGCTGAAACTTAACCAACGGATACAACTTAGCAATATAATACAAAGCTTCGAAGCCTCTATTTTAATAATCCGTTTATTTCATCCATTGAAACACAATATTTCTTAAATTATTATTATTATTATTATTATTATATGCTATATTGCATTGATTAAAGTTATGGTAAAAGTAACGCTTTTATTCCGTGTAATGTTATGGAAATAAATATAAATGAATATCATAATTCAACATAAAACGTAAGTATATAAATTATAATACATTTTACAACTAAATATACTTGTTTTTTTTTTTTTTAAATATAGTTATTTATTTTAATAATTGCTGTACATTTCAATCACAATTATCCATATAATATATATGAATCGTTATAAATATTTTTGCCCGCACAGGTTGGAAACTATAGGGAATGTTATAAATTTAAGCTAAAAATATATCGTGCAGGAAACATCGACCTGAAAACTTTTCTATTTAATGCTTATTGCTTTTAGTGAACGGTTATATAAACACACTGCATGCTAGATTATGATTTATACTTTCGTGAGCTCACTTAACTAGTGTTCTTTAATAAATTTGGAATCATTAATGAAAATTTAAATATTATTTTATCTTATTTTAAATGTTTTTTATTTTTTTATTTTTTTTTTGTTTCAATGAGCTCATTATAGAGCATAAGAGTACAATATGCACTATTGCAATGGATTCTATATCGAATGATTTCGTTCCCCATGGTTTGTTCAATTTTATCGTAATATGACATGTTCAATACTATTATCTTACACAAGGCTCATATGGAAAAATTCACAGTTAAAATTACCCAGAAATATTGTAATTTTAATAATACTTCATTTTTATCTTAAGATAATTTTTATATTACAACTACAACTACGGGTTATTATTGAATAACTTAAAAATTTTCTTAAAGATGTGACGTACAGCTAGGTAGGATGGAATATTAATTAAATTCAACTTCGTTAAAGTTGAAGCAGCTTTATTATTATTTTAATTAAAAATTAAGTAGTACAAATAAAGTTTTAAGCTATTCACAATAACAAATACGATAAAAACAAATCGACTACGATATACAATATTTACTATACGTATATCAGCGTAAAAAAAAACGTATATTAAAACAAAATACTACTTCCATTTATGTTTAAATACGCATTTCCTTTAAATGCACGTCTTATTTAGTATTTTGAAGATCCAACATTTTATATTATAGTATATCGTGCCCGACTTTAAAAAATGTAAAACGAAAGTTATACCCTGCATTTAAGAAAGTGAATTTCCTTAGGAAAAATCTCATTTTGTTTGGTCATTATGCGAACGAATAATTCTCTCTCTCTCTCTCTCTCTCTCGCTCTCACGCACACACGCATACACGCACGCACGGATGTATACATAGGGATGAGTGTTACGCATCGATATATAATGTATGTATGCATATTTTTTTCTATACACGTTTCATTAAAACTTATCTAGTATAATTAGTACATACATTCATATATAAGCGTCAATAATAATAATAATAATAATAATTATAATAATTATAATTATTATTATTATTATTATCATCATCATCATCATCATCATTATCATATTAAAACGTTTCATTGTTGACGTCATGCTCAATTGAACTGCAAAAAGTCACATTAAGTATGTTTTCGTTTGAAATTCTTTGAGTTAGTTTGTTCTTTTAATGTTTCTTGAAAACATCCAAACAGGTCCGACGTGCGTTGAAAGAAAAATATATTCACGAACGCTCTTGAGCGTGAATTCACAGCTTTTCGTACGGCAAGTTGGTATTGACGTCTGAAAAAATACCAAAAATATGCACCTTCACAGCAAGCGCTTTTTAAATTTCTTATTTCTTTTAAATTTTACTTAATGGTACTTAAGATTTATCTTTGCCTTAACACAATTATAATTTATATATTCCATTATATAATATTTTGTAAACATACGATTGTATAATTATAAGTATTTATAAGCTTACTTTTGACGTAACAGATTAAAATTTCCCTAATAATAATTGCAAAATATAAAAATTATCATGTTACTCTTACTAATTTTAGTATTATATTAAAATAACATTTTTATTTTACTAAATTTTTTTAATATATACATATATATTTATATAAATTTATTACAATTAATGTTATTATGCTACAGGACCAGCCTAACAAAATTATTTAAACTTAAATAGATTTTAATTTTTTATTAATTAATATTGAAATAGTACTTTTCAAATAAAATTATGTAATTTCAAAGCTATTAAAAATTAAAATTTCTATTATTAATTTAAAAAATGTTTAGATTCAAAAAATATAAATATTCTTTTTTTTTAAACGGGTGTAATTTTAATATGCATTTCCGATTTCTAATTTAAAGCAATTTTATTAAAAAATATTAAAAAGAAAAATTAAATTAAATACTATAATTAAAAAAAAAAAGTTATAATTAAAAGTTACAAAATATATTAATCTTTTCTTTTAATAGATTATCATTCATAATACGTTAGCAAGACAATTCTTTAATATATGTAATTTAAATTCAATTTTAGAAAAAAAGAATTTTTTTAAATGAATAAATTATTAAATTTGATATTTTAATAATTTTATATAACGATTACGTAATATTCTAATATCGGAAATCTTTTTCTAATGCTTGACTTTTGAAATTTAATATCCATTACGTCAAAAATAAAAGAAAAATAAGTTTTTTTGTGATTTAGAAAATAAAAAAAAAAAAACTAATTCTTCCAAAGCATGAGCATCTTGTAGTTTCCAATAATATAAATTAGATTTGTCGTCAGTGTAATATTCAATATATTTATATTTCTGATCAGTGATTGATGATACGGGTATCCGTGATGGAGAAATGACGAAGTCAAGTGCATACAAAATTACCAAATGTGTGAATATTTTAAATAAGGTGAACATTAGGCTTGTGCGTATTTATATATACACACACACACACACACACATATATATATATATATATAATATAAAACTTGAAATTTAAAATCGTTTAATAAAGTATGAGATTATAATAATTAAATATAATTTCTTGCTCGTGCTAAATAACATAAAAACAAGTATTCAAGCATATTTAGCATAAAACAATGAATACACTATGCGGCATGAATGATAAAATGTGGAAAGCAAGCTTGATATATTAGTATATACATATCCGGAAAACTAAAACCACAAATAAATATATTAAAAAAATTACTTGTCGACCATCATCGTGATGAAAGCGATGGATAGGCATTTTTATTAACAGTAATTAACATTACTGGAACAAGTTCTTCGAAAAAAATATATTTACAATCGTGAAAGTAATTTAATTGAGTTTTAAAAATTGTGCATGCGCTTATATAAAACAAATCCGTACATTTGTAAAATAAACTCAAACAATTACATAGTGAAACACACACACACACACACACACATGCATCTTAAAAATATTTGATTTATTAATTTTACAATATTGACGTTATTATTCATGAAAATTTTGTTCGTGGAATTTTAATGTCACTAATGTCATAATCAATATTGTAAATTTTATTTACATAAATTGTAAAAGCTTATTAAACAAATCTTTTTCCTATGAAGTATTTATAATATAAAATAAAGTATACTAAACATTGAAATACATACCAGAACTGTACTGTGTGTATTGTTGATACTGTGGATGAAAATTATGAATAGCATCGGTCATAATATCCTTAGGATTCATAGTTTCCTAGAAAAATGTATAAAATTTGTTATAACGCTTTATTAATTTGTTCAAGGAGTCCTTTAAGTATTGAAATGAAGCATTAGTCAATAACTTTTCGGTTCCTTCTACTACTTGCAATTTGTATTTAAATATCCAAAAATTTATTACAACCAAATTTATACGATAAAAATTGACTTAAATTGCAGGTAAATATAAATAAAATTGAAGAGCTTAACTTAGAACGTAAAGGTGAGTCTCAATTAAGAAAAATATCGGTGTATCGATAACTCGAAAATGATTAAAATAAGAAAATCCGGCATTTATTAGTTGTGATGTTTCGAACGCAATGCCTCGCAAGCGGATTAGCTTGGTTTTTACAGTTCGGATTTCATCAAAAAACGAACGTTTAACTAGTTAAACGTAGTCGTAGTAAGAGAGTACCGGGAATGACAATCGGTCGGTAATTTATTACTCAGTACCTTAAGACTGCTGCTAATGCTCTGCATTGTGACGCTTCGACCTCGGGAATCCGTCGTACAGCCAGCTGAATAAACTTGGTACGGGAAGGCGTATCGAAGGGCTATTGCTGCGAAAAGCATCTCGATGCAGATGAGGAAGTTCTGGTAACCGGCGGACACGGTACCCGCGCTCGTCGACTGCCCTCGACTGTTTATCACCGGTGAAATTACGTTCGCTTTCTCCAGGACGGCTAACAGTACACCTGCGAATACCCCCGCACAAGTTCATCTTATTAGACACGATTCTGTTGATATTTTACGTTCTATGCATTTATATAATTATTTTACAGACATTAATTAATTATTACTAATTGATTGTAATAATGCTACCGAGTACTTTAATAAGCCGTTAATTTAATGACATAATTTGAAGCATAATTTGAAGCACTTGTAATAAAGAGAAAAAAAAACGCAGTTGAATTGCACGGTTCTATTTTTAAATTCTATTCTTGGTGGCGAGAACTTTTCACGCAAAATATCACATTGTTAGACTTGAGATGAAACAACTTCTTTCTCCTCCCAATAAAAAATATTAAATTGAAAACTTAAGAATCACTAACTGTTCTAATAAAAGATAGACGACTTAAGTACTTTCTTCATGTTAATTGATACTTGAGAATGTAAATTCTCAAATTTTAATCTGTTCAAAAAATGCTTCACCTACAAAATATGAAGTATATGGGTATAAATATATAGATACATATAATTAATTCTATTTACGATTTATTATTTTTTGAAAATAATCATTGATACGTTTTATGGAACTATTAGATTATTTATTCCACGTAATCTATTGAACTTTGGCATTGTATAACACAACATAACATGGATATTATTTTAAAATTTTTTAAAACTAAAGTCTCTTAACGACATTTATTAGCGAGTAGCATTATCAACAGCGGTTAGAAACCTCGTATTAAAAAAAAATTAAGATATAAAATTTAATCATGAATTATGGTACAAAAAAAAATGAGAATCATACAATTAATAAAATAATCCCAGTTTGTGACAATCCGTTATACAAATATGCGATAGCTAACTGAAATTATATTGAACAAGGTCATCGCTGCTGCATTTCGTTATTTAATCTTATATGTATCAAATATTAATTATACTAAATATTCACTTTATTAATATTGTATTCTTTTATGTACAGATAATTTTTAATTATTAGTAAACTTGTACTTTTGACATAACATTTTTATTTCAATCAGTTGTCGGCATTAACATTCAAATAATATGATAAAATAATAAATAAAAGTACTGATTTATGAATCAGTTGAAAAGAAAGCATTAACTTAACGTAAGAAACCATACCTAAAATATTGTTTACACTTAAAATGTTAAGCTTATAAATACTATGAATTTTAACTATTGTTTCATTCTGATAATTATGGAACTAAAATTTTTAATCTATTAATAATTTTATGAAAAGAAAATTAATTTTTAAATTATTTGATTAACATATATAATTTGTCAAAAAACTATGTATAAAAATTTATAATTAAGAATCTAATCAGACCATGATTAAATATTTTTGAAATTTATGATTTAATTTATTTAATTATCAAATAATAGATATATTTATTAATGGAAATGCATAAATACCTTGCCAAAAAGACAGGAAAATGACGCTCTTAACAGTACAGAACTTTAAAACTGGATCAAATGGAGTGAGTAGGTCTTTCGTAGCAAAGTAAAATAAAAACAGTCCATACAATGCGAGAGTAACACTGATATTATAAATGCATGTTATATAAAGATATCCACCATCTGGAGACCAATCACCATCTCTATAGTGTCCAAAGGCTTGTAAAAATATTATAACGAAAGCCATCAATGGTTTAACCAAACAAAACTGCAATGTAGCTTGCTTGCAGAATCTTAAGAAGCCTATGGTATAAGTTTTCCCAGCTAAACAATACGTTCCATATACGCAGCTTGAACGTATGGGCTTTCCTCGTATTTCTGACATGATATTACCTTCACCACCCAAATACTCATAACATAACGATAGAAAATTATAGATGACAAAAGCTTCATAACAGTCACGTACCGTAAAGAAATATACATAATAACTCTCATTGTTAAAGAATAACAAAGATATCCAGGAATAAGTTGCATATATGGGCACTATAAATAGTATCCTTACTATCCATCGTTGTTCAGCAGTATTTGTATACCACCTCAAGTGCTGATAAATTTGTTGGCAGCTAATAAACAGGGCAACCCATACAAATGCACCCGCAATACCTAATACAGAATTAAATTAATTTTTATTATTTTATAAATTTAATTTATTCAAAAATTATTAAACTAGTTTTTATAATTTAATTTTAATTTTCAATTATTATCTTAATTTATAAATATTCGTATGTACCTTTTGCTGCTTGTGTTTGTAGAAATATAGGTGTGACATCATCCTTCGAGTCATCAACAATAACATTTGGTATTTTTGCCATTGTTGTAATATTAATTACAGAAGAAACGGACTCAGAATCTATAGGTATTTCGCTTGTCATTTCTATTCAATCTGTAATTTAAAAAATGTTGATTAAATTCAAAAAACAAAAATTGGACAAAAGTAAAATATAAATAATAATTGAGATAATAACCTAATATTTACGAAAGTAAGATAAATTAATTTTGACTCAGAAATATTTGAATGACACAGGTTTTAATATAATTTCGGATTTTTTTTTTTTTTGAATTAATCATAAAGTAAATTTTAAGATTGTACAATTTATTAATACATTATTCATTTAAATAAATTTAATATTACGCTTTTACGGGTATTATTAATTTTTTAATTATTTATAATAACGTTTATAATAATATAATTGAGTTGTAATTATCCTAGGAATACTCGGTAAAGGTTAAGTTTGTATTATAACAACATATGATATAAATATATATAAATATATATATATATATATAATTATACTTATAAGTAAAAATTATAATATAATAGTTAGTAAAATAATTTAAATCACTAGAAATGAATACAAAATATCTGACTCTTAAAATTCCAATTTGATTCTATTATTAAGTTATATTTAACTTAATGATCGTATAAACAAAATAAAGAATTAAAATTAATAACAGCGTTTACAAATGCAATACTTTCAAAGTATTTATTGCTTAAAATATATCTTTCTTAATATCTGAATTACGTTTGGACAAAAAGTTCTATTATGTATTTCCTTAGTTTTAAATAAATTAATTAGAATTATAAGAATAGAAAACAGTCACAAAATAAAGTAATAAATGCAAATTATACATTAAAAAAAAAAAAAAAAACAAAGAAAATTAGAGAGATCTGATTATTTAATAATCTCTAATAGATTTAACGCGTGTAAAAACAAAACATTATCGAGAAACCTTGACATGACGAAAAATCTTAATATTTCAACAACAACAAGCAAACAGCTGCCAGTGAGAAAATAAATTTAAAGCTTAAAGTTCAATAAACTCAAGGATGTTGAAAGTGAAAGAAAAATAAAATAACATGATTTTCGCACCGATGATATATCACATGACAAGGCAAGGCGAGCACCGTAGAATTTTTATAAAAGGAAATAATAGAGAGAAACGTGTAGTCTCAATAATCAATATGCGTGTACACACACAGCCACAAAAACGCACGCGCGCACACAGCTTGTTGTGGTGTTCGCCGTCGAACACTAAACGAATTTATCAACGATTTATAAAAAGTCGCATCCTAAGAAATAACCTCGGATAAGCTTGTGGCCTGCGAAGCTACGGGATCTCATGTCGAAGGCTGAAGAAAAGTTAATGACTAAAGAGATGCTCGACGAAGCACAACTTGCGTTCACGCGTAAATGCAAAAGGCGCAAAACGTTATAGAATCCGCTCTCTTTTTACACCTAATCGTATTTCCGTCTCGTTCTCGGTCGATCTTTGGCCGAATCTCGGAGTCAAATTTCCTTCCCTTCTCACTCACTCACTCACTCACGCACACTCACTGCGGGATAATCCAAGAAGCACGCTGGGAGGGAGAGGGGAAATAAGGATGGTGGAAAGAAGCAAGGATTCGTAGTTAGAATGCGTGAGTGAGTGAGTGAGTGAGTGAGTGAGTGAGTGAGTGAGAGAGAGAGAGAGAGAGAGAGAGAGAGAGAGAGAGAGAGATGAAAAGAAGAAGAACGCGAGCGAGCGTTGGGCTCACCTGTCGGTAATAATAATGGTCGAAGGTCGTCGTCGTAGTCCTTATAACATAACGTAGTAGTAGCTCGGTCTCGTTGGAGATGGAGAAACGCTATTTACTACTATAGACGTCGGTTGGCCGATAAAACTCTCCTCTCCTCGCTTCATCCGACGTTCCGCAAAGACAGGAGGATTTTGCGCAACATCGTTAAGCATCCCCGCGTCTCGCCGTGACGGGACACTCGCCGTGCGCGCACGAGATTACACGTAATTAAAACCAGGCGCTTATGTATTCTGCTTTTTTAATTAATTGCCCCTCGCGAAGAAGACTTCCGAACGTGTCGCTCGCTGACGAGGCCAACAACGGGGCGAACAACCGTTTCCTTTATGCTCTCGACTCGCTTCGCGTTTCACGTCATTGCCAACATACGTGTCCCCAGCACTCCCCGCGTATGAGAAAACCAGCCTTTGACGTAAACGTCGACGCTCCTCCTGCTCCTCCTCCTCTTCCTGCTCCTCCTCCTCCTCCTCCACCACCACCACTACCACCAGCTTCTCTCCTTCTCCTTATCCACCTCTTCCACCACCTCGATAACCCCGTGAAAACTTAACGAAAAACTGAACCGATGAGATTTTACCTTTTACTCGCTCGCTTTTTACATTTCTCACTCTCTCTCTCTCTCTATCGCCTCTCGCATACTCGATTGCAGTCTCGACCCTCCCCGACCCCTTCCCCTCGCAACGGGGCTACTCAACAAGCCCACGCTGCTGGTGCTGCTGCTGCTGCTGCTGCTGCTGCTAACCACTCACAATTTATATCTAATGATCTATATTTAGTGTTGTCACAGCTTACGATTCCGCATGGGAGTCCATACTCTTCGTTGACAGACAGTAAATTACGTCGTCATTCCATTGATATTATTGACACTATAATAATCATTCTGCTACCACGAAATTATTACGATTATTCTGTATTTAATTTTTTTTTTTTTTTTTTTTTTTTTTTTTTTTAAATACGAAAAAACTATGAAAATACCAAAATCCTAGATACGAGTCTCTGATATTTTTTTCCCTTTTCTTTCATTAAATAAAATTACTGCAACGTATACTAAATCTTATATGGTAATAAAAATTAGAAGATATACTAATACAAAAAATTTTTTATTTATTTTATTTTTGTTTGTTTTATTATTATTATTATTATTTTTTTTTTTATTTTTTTGTATAAAAAATCATAAGAATCGCTTCATCAAAATGTTTAATATTGATTTGACATTTCGTAATAAAAAAAATAATAGGTTTAAATGACTAGAGATTATAAGCTTATGGTTCCTAATAATTATTGATACAATTATATGAGTAGGAAAATTTAATAAAATCCAACGTATATATTAAATTTAAAATAATTTTTTCATTTTTGCGCGCGTAATTTTTATTTTATTGGATTTCGTCTCTATGATTGTCAACAAATAATATTCCACATCTTATGAATTTATTAAATCCCTAGACATTTACTGCAATTGCAGGCTATTAATTCCGTTATACATTTGATTTATTAGTCATTTAAACACTCTTCCGTTCTTAAATGAACGTATCAATATTACTGTATCTTCTTACTTCGTTTTAGTATTAACAAATGTAATAATATAAATTAGCCGAGGTAATATACGTATAACTAGTTTTACTACGTATTCTCCAGCTGGGTTATCTGGTTTATACCATAAAATAATTCAATATCAACTGTTCGTTCGTTGATATTGCGAAAGTGCTACTACGTATCATTGAATATTACTTTGTACGTACTTTGCACAAAAAAAGTATACGAATCTGAAAAGAAAAAAAAACAATTAAACGGTATTGAATTTTTATATTTATCAAAGAAAAGAAAAAAATTATACGCTTTACATTATTATCGCCAATAAATAATATCAAAAATGTAATTAAAAAATGTCAATAATACTCTCTACAGATATTTTATCGAATGTCTTCTAATTAAAATTACCTTATCAAAGTGAATATTTTTTACTAATTGTTTCTCAAGTGATACAAAAATGGCACTTATTTATATCGATGGTAGTGATCCATGGTAAGGTAAAATTATATTAACATGCTTATTGAAAAAGTCATTGATTAAATGTATTTGACTAATATTTTGCAGGCTTATCGAATACGAAGCTTGTGATAACTTATTTAGAGAGATAATGGAGCTACTAACCCTCAGAGATCAAGAACCAAAAACATCTCAAGCCTTTGCTAGCCTTTCAGCAAATATTCGTATGAGATTAAAACAGTATAGTAGCCAAGTAAGAGAACTCAAGTTCAAGGTTAATGAAGCTAATAGACAGCATACTATGTATCCTTACCAGTTTTATAGTTTTTCTATTAATTTATAGAAATTTATTTAATAAATAATAATATAAAATTAATGAAGCCATGAAATATTAAATTTAAAAATTATTGTCTCTCAAATAAAATATTTTTGTACACTTTGTTTCTTTTATATAAGAATTTATAATGAAGTATCTATGTCATGACATTTTTATTATAATACATTCCAATTAATATAATTTAAGATCAATACAAATAAAAATTTATATTAAAAATATATTTAGTTAAAATGTAAGATGATCTTATTATATAAATATTAATTGATTAGGTTATTTTTTACATCATAGTTTCCTTATATATATATATTTTAGAACAACTGAGGAAGCTGAACGTCGAACAAGACAAATAGAGCAACTACAGAGCAGAGATATTCAAATACAACATTTATATGAATCTAAAACTAAAGAAATATCATTGTGGCGATCACAGCTCTTAGAATCAAAATCTTCATCTGCCTTTGCTGATGGGGGTGTAACAAGTTGGGGTATCGACGATGATGAAAATGACAAAATATATGCTTCTAACGTTAGCACAACAGATATCAAAACCCAAAATCAGCAATTACTTGCACGTAAGTTGAAGTTAATAATGAATTTATAAAGTAAACTCAAAATTTCATATTATATTTTATGATATATAAGAATAATAATTGACCATTTAATATTTTCAGAACAAGAGGAAGGCTTAGAACAATTATCAAAAATAATTTCAAGACAAAAACAAATAGCTCAAACTATACACGATGAGGTCGATAATCAAAATGGTAATTTAGTATAAAGAAAAATTTTTTTTTATTTGTAAATAATACAAATTAATTTCTGTAGTTTATAATATAATATTTAATAACCTTAAATATTCTTAAATAATCTTAAATAAATTAGAATTTTTAATTAATACAATGCCGATTTTCTTTATAGAAATTATAGGTGATTTAGCTGATCATATGGATAAAGTGGATGAACGTTTAATTAAGGAAACTCACGATATTAGAATTATTGGACAAAAAGATAAAGTGTGGGGATATTGGGTGGTTATTATTTTATTATTTATTAGTATTGTTGCTTGTGCTCTGGCTTGATAAATATAAAAAATATAAATTAGTACGCTTTTACTATTAAAAATGTTTATATTATTTACAATGTTTTTATAATTTTTCGTATTACATTTTATGATGAACAGCATTATCTGTGATGATAGTTTTTGAAAAATACATTTTGTAAATATTCGTAACAGTATTTCTAACTGATGTGTACTTCTGTCACAATATTAAAATTGAAAATACTAAGACAGTGAATAAAACATCTTACACATACAATAATAATAATTTATTTAAAAATAAACTAATTTATATATAAATTATAAAATGTATTATAATTTTTTTAAATACTTTAATTTATAAGTAACGGAAATAAAATACAATATTAAAAGTAATAAAAAATGAGAAATAAAAAATTTTTATTTTTACATTTACTATTTAAATTTTAGAAAAGAATTATAATTTTAATTAAATATAAATTTTCATATTATTTTAAGCTGCGCCTTAAAACAAAATATTTTGATCAAAATAATAGTAAAGATAATTTTTTTAAAAAAAATTATTTAATTAATATATTTTTTTTATTATATGCACAAACTGTATCATATGTATATGTGCGTGTATATATATATATATATATATATTATATATATATGTATATATTAAACAAAGCTTTTAGTGCATTATACGTATTATTTTTCTACCATTATATTGCTATAAACGTACTGGTACCAAAAATGCTGATGTACAAAATACTTTTGTACACAAATATATTTGTGAATTATAACTTCATTCCTATAACTACGTAAACTAATTGTTTTCACTAAAAATTCATCAAAATTTGAATTTTAAATATATATGTGTATATATATACATATATGGAAAGATCAAATTCAAAGAACTTGTATTCAAATTTTCATAAATAAGTGTATCAAAACTATTATATAAAATAACGTTGCAAATACTTTTCTAATTGAAATAAATATTCCAATTAAAGTTTGAATTTGATCTATTTTTTTGACACGGTTCTGGTTCATCTTATTTAAGTTTCATGCTTTTCAGTAAAGCATTGTAATTTGGATCTCTGCCCCGAAATCGACGGAAAACTTCTTGTGCAGAAACGCTACCACCAAGGGATAAATACGTATCCTTAAATCGTTTACAGATCACTTGCTCTGATTTAGGATCGTCTGCGCACTCTTCAAAAGCGCTATATATATCCGCAGCCACCATTTTTGACCATAAATCACTAAAAAAACAATTACTTATTACTTAGAAAATACTTTTAACGCATATTTGTGGTAATTTTTAAAAATCGTTTTTTTTCTATTTCTATAACATGTATAAAATATTAATGTCCGTCGAGCTTACCCATAGTAACAGCCACCGTTTTGTTCAATAAAGATCTTAGTCCAGGAACATATATGAGAGTCCTTATCGTATTTAGGTAATACAAAATGTTTTTTCCAAGCTTTCTCCATAAGGTATTCCCAACCTTGAGGTCTAAAATTAATCATTATAATATAACACTGAATTTCATTCAGAATAAGCATCAATTGCATAAAGTACCCAGGATTTATAATATTTGATACAGAGCATTATTTATAAGTAAAAAATATGGAAATATTTTATTAGTATGATGTTATAGGTCACCATTTACTTTGAATATATATCAACGTCCAGAGAAGATAAATAAAGTTCCTTGCACAAATGATAGCCGGGCATGTAGTACCGTGAATCTATTATTTTTTGTATAGTGCTGTCATCGAGTGGACCACCCGTTTCTTGATCATAAGTAATTCTTTTAAGAAATTGTGGATTATAAGCCCAATTTTCCATTACATGCCTAGTTATATAAATCGCATCCCATTCTATAAATGACAATCCAGCCAAATCTAAACGTTCGACCTTTGTTAATAATTGTTGCAAGAGATGACCCATCTATATTTCAACAAAGAAATATTGTATTGAAAATACTATTATTAGTTAATTTAATATTTTATTTTAATTTTTAATTATTCATTAAAAGTTTTCGGCCTAATAAACCAAGTGCATTTTAATGTAGTACAATTTAATTAATTGAATTAATACATAATGATTTATTATGCAATAAAAAATAATTTCAACACTCGTTGTATTAATGCGTAAATATTGTAATAAAAATTTATACTTACATTAGCAATAAAATGCCTCACTTCATAAAAATTCATTAAAACGTCGTCCTCCGGTTTTTCTGGCTGCTTTAAAGTTAATATCAAAGATGAAAGTGGTTTTAGTTTGCAAATGTCACTTCTGTTCGTTAAAAGAATGACAGAATTGACATTTTTATATACAAGATCTTCTTCATTTGCTGTAAATGGATCGAAGTAAAAGCTGCCTACAGGCTCAGACATTGATACTTCTGGATCAAATACATCAAAAAAATGAACATTACGATTCCATCCTTGAACTTTCTGACGTTCAACTATTTCTACATTAAAAAGCTCTCTAATTAAACGAAATGAATTGATGACCACTCTCGTTAGAGGAAAATATTTACGTAACATTTCTTCATCATAACTAAAACATGTAAAGGTTTTCTTCAAATTTTAATTAGTAAACGATGTATGATTATAAATAGGGACGTACAACATTTTAAAATTATATTTAATTTCTATTTAAAATTGTTTTTGTACTATTATTATAAATTATATAAAAATTATACTGTACTAAAATTTACTAAACATCTTAAATTAATAAACTTGTAAAAAACAAAACAATAATACTACATTTAAAATAAAATATTTATAATTTTAAAAATATGTACAACATCAATTACTTATATAAGAATCGTTTATGTTTTCTTATCCAGTACAGTAAATCCCATTGTTCAATGTTTTTATCAAAACTTCGTTCATACACAAATTCCCTTAATTTTTCAATTTCTGTCTCTTGATAAGGGTATGCTATAATACATAAAAAAAACCTTTTCAAATGAATGGTTTTGAATAAAATGTATTACTACTTTAATTTTAGATAAAAAGTTGACATTAAAGTATATTAAATATAAATTTAACTTAATTTAAATATTATATCTACATAAAATAAAATGCAATTAAAACTTATAAAAAGTAATTACGAACAGGATTTACTATTAATGACGATGTACCTGCTGCTAATAAAGTATCAAAAAAATGTTGAAGATTTTCCATGCTTCCAACCATTTTAAGGGACATGCTCATTTCTATATAATGTTTATAACCTAAACATTCTGCCAATGAACGTTTATCTTCTGGTATTTGATTTACTAAATTGCAATTTTTGAATTCCGGCTCTCTATATTCTGAACATCTTAAAACATCAGCTTGCCAAACATTATATCGTTCCATAGGATCCGGACAGTATTCTGTTATAAAAAAAAAAATTATTACAAAAACTTATAAGAATTATTTTCTTATAATTTTTTTGCCAAGTAAGCTATTTAATAATATTAGTTAATTTCATAATTATTTAATATTTCGATTATTTAATTAAATAATTTTTAAGATTACCTAAAAATTTTTTTGCAATTTCGGGATGTAAATTAATAATCCATGGTCCGACTTCATATTCTGATGGTTCAACAGCAATAGCCTTTAAAAAATCAACTGGAAAACCTTTCATTAGACTAGGATCATCAATTTTACGTTTAAACATTTTTGTAGCAATTTCAACTTTCGATTTAAAATTATCCTTTTTTAAATCAATTTTTCTTGAATAATTTACAATAATATCTCTTTTACTTTGCTTTAATCCCATTCCAGCAAATTCAGATTCGAGTATATATTTTTTTAATAATCGTCGCTGTTCATCCGTTAAATTCGTTTCTTTTTCTGCTTTTTTTATAGCCTTAAAAATATTTGGATAAAAGTACTTGCTTACAACAGCTGAATGAGCTCTTTTATTAATGCTAAGGTAAGAACTGTTTGGCATCAACGTTTCATGCCCATAAAATAAAGTTTTTGAAATACCCCATGTTAGTTGTAAAGGACCTTCTAACATTTCAATTTTATCAAATATATCAGTAAAAACATTTATATTATCCATTTCTAAAAAGAAAAAAAATTAATTTCGAAATATTATGTATGATTGATTTATTCGATGAATATATAATAATTTATCATACCAGCCAAGTCCTTATCAATTGTTTTCATTTCTTTTTCAAAATCCAATGTTTGTCTTGCAATAGCAGCAATGCATTTTTCTATTGTTATTTGATTAAATTCAGGAAGCATGGTTTCTTCTTTTAAAAGTGGATATTTTTCATGTAAATCATCACCGATTTCTGGTACTCTATATATTTCAATTTAATTTATAATATAAATTTTAATAAATAATATATTTTGAATGGACTAGTAGTTTATATTTTATTTAAAATACCTGATATTCTTATAATAAAAATATAAATTGATTAATAGAAGAAATAAACAATGAATATAAAATTATATCATTCATAAATTTAGTTCACACATTGAATTTTTATTAATATTCAGGTTTATAAATGAAATAGCACCATTTTATCAAAAATTTTATGAATCTATTTATTAAAATTTACTTAATAAATTAATCTACCGATTTCATAGAATTTCATTTAAATAAAGAAAGTTGTAAAAAAAAATGAAAAAAAAAAAATACTTAAGAAACTAGAAAATTTTCATTTTACTCTTAATAACAATTAATCAATAATAAGAAATATTCCTTTGTAAATGATATCTTTCATAAATACTTTATGACATGGATAATAAAATAAATAATAAAAAAGTAGTAAAAATATAAATAGTGTTATTTAATTGTTAACCTATAATAATACTTACAATACATAGTAACCGGTATCGGTCCTCCTCGGTACTTTGATTAAACTTCTAGTCAAAGATAAAAATTTTTTCCCACATATTAGGGCTGACATTGTAATTGAATTACAGAGTAAATATTATAATAAAATAACTACTTCTTTCAACGATTTAAAAACATATTACTTTAACATTTGTGACATAACCCATCTGCATTGTTTGAAACTGGACCATGTAAGAAATGACCATTGTTATTTGACCGTCACGACGTTGGGAGGAAAAAAGTAATATATATTATGTATTGGATCGCAAGAAGTCAATAATGCCAATTAATAATAATTATAATTTGTTTTTCATGAAAGTGTATATTGTAAGAATCGCGTGAGTATGTGTAGCAATAAGCGTACGTGATTTATATAAAATTCGTTACCTGTGCATTATATAAAAAAAACTTTATGATACTCTATAAACTGTCGGTATATTCAATACAAAGTTAGACGAAAAAAATGAATAATGAACAATTTAATGTATAATTAATTATACCAATTGATTAGAGTTCTTTTTTGAGAACAATGATATGTTTTATTTTTATTATTTAAGTATTTAGTAAAAAGTATTTTCTTACTATGTTTTAATACTCAAATTCATTAAAACAATAGTACTCAAGTCTTATTAACTTTAATTATCGTGTTATAAAAAATTAAATAATGGAGTTACGGTTAAATTGTAATTACAGTAAATAACAAGTGATTTCATAATAAATTCAAATGAATCCAATTGTTATAACTCTTTTTCTTGATAAATTGCCGTAGATATTAATATTAATAACTGATTCGGTATAGTTGAAAATAGGTAATGATGCAAGTCGTTATCTAAAATTGAACAAATAAAGTATTTTTGTGCGGCATGAAACGAACGTTAGTCAACAAAATAGAAAAATTTTTTATAGTAAATTTCACAGAACGCAAATTGCAGGTATATTTTTAAATATTATATTTTAAGTATCTTTCATAAAGAAATTATTTATCTGTGATAGCGTTGTCAAACTCAAAGGATATATTAACCACTTGTCGCAAACTTGTTTTGTAAAACTAATATAATAAAACAAAATTCAAATTAATTATAATAAAGTTTACATAAAATCGAGACTTAACGATTTTATGTTAATTTTGTTTTTTCGATACATTCGCAGGAACCTAATGAATGATTCATAGTAAAATAAATATCTTATCGATTGTTATTTCAAATATATCTGTGTAATATATAATAAATTAGGTTTTTTCTTAAATAATATTGATTAATAATCGTTATCTGCATTTCATACAAGCTAAATATTTTAAGAGGCAATTATTATTAAATCTAGATCGATATTTAGAAACAAAAAAAAAAATAATAATAAATTTACAAATAATAATATTGATTTTGACAGTATACGTGCAAATTTCATGTTTATAAATAATTTAAGAAATCTTGTTTGTATTTTCTGAATTCAATAAAAAAACTATCAATTGTAATTAAGATTGCTATTAAATTGATAAAATAACTTATACATTCGTACAAATTACTTTATTATATTAATGACTAATACAATTAATATTCTTTAAATGAACTATAATGATGAGTTTTAGTACAAGAAGTAATCGTAAATTAATGGATCTAATTTGTAATTCTTATAAAATTTCAATGAATCCTTATAATATAAAAATCCTTGTAATTATTAAATGTTTACACATAAAATAAATAAATACATATTTGTTTTTGGATAAGTATTTATTTTTCAGTTTAAAAATATTTTTACAACTATAACTATCGTAAATTTAAAATATATATTTATAACACGGTTACATACGATTTTTGTAAATTCGAAATATTAGATACATTGTTATTTATTCAGTAACGGGCCGGCCATGCGTAATTATAGGCATTATCCGCCGCTGTTTCGATCAGTTTTATTTATTTCTATACGAATCGATTTGTCAATCGTACGTAAAAGATAATTCGGGAGCAGATGCCGAGAAAGGCGAAAACCTGATAAAACGGCAAATTATAAACGGGCAGACTTCAACTTCATAAAAGTTATTCATAAAACTTAAAACTATTCGACCAATCGAAAGACATTTTTAATTTTATATTATCTGATCAAGTCTATGCTTTTGATTTTATGCTTGGAATGCAACTCGAACAGTACGTAGATAACTGCCGTGGCATCATTATTGATATTTATAATTTTAAAACGACTCAGTCTGTCATCAATTTAAAAACTGAATGCTTAAATTATGTGATTTAAAATGAACAATTAATATTAATTACAAGTGCCATGATACAATGACTACATTTACATTATAAGTATAATAGTTCGCGCAGTCTTTAACAACTTTAACTCTATGTACAATATTAGTTGCATTGCTAAAAAATCCGAGCCTGCAAAAATCTAAATAAATTGATCTGATATGACAATTAGGATTGAATTGCTTCCCAAAGATTTGTAATACAATTCGAATTATTCATTACAGTATATCTTAATTAATTGGAAGACAAGAATATATTTAAAAAACTGTACATATTTATGACGATTTATACTCTTTGTATAAATTATATATATGACATTAACATATAGTTTTAAATAAGCAATGACGTATTTATCAGAAAAAATATATGGTAAATATTTTTGATGCTTTTAAAAACTTTATAAACATATATTATAGTTTAATATATTATATGATAATTTTAACATTTGCGCAATGGGCAATAATAGTCTGCCCACTTCCTAAAGACTTATACTCTGCTTTTGTAAAATTTAAATAATTATATTTAAAAATACACTGTACAATTTCAATTAATTTCAATTCAAAGATTATTTGCCATTGTAAAATTTAATACACGTTTATTTATACATTTTGTTTACGTTTTAATAAAACGAAATCATGTATTTAATAAAAGTATTGATATTTCCAATTAAGCTTATTAATAATAAAATTAATAAATATTGCACTTAAAAAGGTATTTGCATTCTCAAAGAATATGAATTATTTGTTTATTGCATTATCTTTCAATATTTGAATCACCTTCCGTGACACATTTAATAAGAGTGCTATGATTAAAAGTTACTTGAAATATAAACAAATGTACTTAATTTTCAATGTGAAAACAAATAACATTACTTCAAAATGAATTTAAAAATTTATTTATTTATAATATTCTTTTGGGTTGTTTTAATTTTCTTATGAAAAATTAAAATTTTTATACGATAACTTTAAATTGACTTTTTACAATCTATCTTTTAAATCTGCTTATTTTATGATACTGAACTAATAGCATTATGAGGTGTACCCATTCGAGTAAGAACATTATCAAGCCACTGAAGCGGACCATTAAGATGCATTTCAATCCAGCAAGGTGTAGAGGTAACATCTTGACGATGATATTCAGCTCCCCAACCCTTGACAAAAGACATTCTGAAAATATATATTTAAATTGATAAATTACGAATACAATATTTATATAAATTCATAATCATAACTAAGCGGATCGATATATTATCGTATATGCTCATTATTATGTAAAATTTTCTATGTTAAAACATATATATATATATATATATAGATTTAATTTCGGGCAATAATTCATCACAAAGTGCGATAAAAATATTTGAAAAAATTTTTTACTCCTAAGAAATGTACATGTAATCGAAAATAATCCATTTTATTTTAATTATTAATAGAAAATTATAAAATAAGACTCTTTAATAATAGAAGATTGAATTTTCCAAAATAGATTTCGATGATTCGGTAGAAAAAATTATTGCGACCAGAGTTTATAAATTAGTATTCAAGTAATAAAGAAAATAATGAAGGTATGTGTTCTATTACATACCTTATTGTGCACATTTTGGTTAGCTCGTAAACAGCCTCGAATCCATGGCAAACGCTTTGTGCAAGTAGGTCCGCAAACAATTGATTGTCAAAAATCTTTAATGAACAAGTAGGAGGTATTTTTATAACAGTACTTAAATGAAATCCTCGTTGGTGATTACAATTTCTAGATTGAACAAATATGGCAGAATCTGAGTTACATTCTGCAAATAATGCACCTCCAACATAATGTAACTGTACACCTTTGCCAATGTGTCGCCTAGTATTCTCTATCGTTGAGTTTCGATTGACATTCGATAACTGTCCTAGACAAAACCTAGCGGAGTTGTTTCGAGGATCAGTGAAACCATCGACTATTACAGATGGGGATTGACAGTGAAAAACTTCACCTACTCGGCAGTTTAGTTCATAATAGGCTATAGAAGCCCAGTAGCGAGGTTCCTGATAAGGTACTGGTGCTACATCTTGGGCATTGCTTATATCCATAGCCATCATTGAATTTGGAGATGGAGATTGACCGAACTGAGAACCATCTTCGGATGGGGAGTATGCTGGTGGTGGAGTTTCAGATAAACCGTTATTTGTTCCATAAGGATTATGATTGTTAGCTGCATTAATAGGACTCGATACAGAGCCATACGAAGACACTGGAGAATTGCCACTAGCATCTATGCTGCCAGTGCTATTAGCACCTATGCCTCCAGAGTTAAAGTCATTTGAATAATAAGACATGTTTTGAGGCATTGTTGATTCACTGTGCTGTTGAAAGGTTACAGGTAATCTACCAGGAGCAAATTCTGAATGTCTTGGCACAAGAACTGGTGGAAGAACTGGACTTTCTACTCGTTTGTAATGATATGGATTGATGCACACCTCCTTCTGTTTCGCTGAAAACGGATACTGACAAACTTCTAGAGGTTTTAATTCATGATGAGATTGTAAATCTGGCCACCTCCAAACTCGACAATAAATTACATGTGGTAAGCCCTTACGGTGAGAAACCTGTAATCTTCCATCAAGACTTCGTGGTATAGTTATACATTTACTTGGTGTTCCTGGGTTACTAACTGCTCTTTCAAGTTCTTCAAAGGCACCCTTTTTCTTTTTCAATTTTTTTACCAAAGACTCTACTGCTTTCTCTGCCCATTTTTCATCTTCATCACCCTGTTTCCAACCTAAAAATATATTATTTTATTATACGGAATTACATAGATGCAAATAATTACTTAAGTACATTTATTAATTATATGTAAATAGTGAGGTTAAAATATTTATAAGAAATAAAATGAGAGTAAGATTTATCAAAATAAATAATTTTCAATCAAATTTAAATAATAATAAAAAATATTTATTGTCAATTTGTGTATCGTAATAAAATTTTTAATAAAATACTTTATTAAAAAAGAATGTAACCATACTACCTTCTTTTTTTTATAACTAGTATTAATAATGTTTAAGCCATTGTTAGAATAAAAAAAGAAATATAATTAATGAAAATACCTAGAAGTTTCTTGACTGCTGGACTAGTAAAGGAAAAGAGATTATTGAGTGAAGCTATTGGCCCTGATCTGGATGACCTTTCTTCACCATCCATTTTTTATAATATTTATTTCAGCTTTTATTTTGTTTAATCCAGATCTCTATGAATCTGTAATAAATTAAGAAATGATAAATATACGTAATTAAAAAATAATTAATTTAAAGTATGTTAAAAAATAATTTAATTGAATACCCACTGAGTTTCGATTGAAAAATGATCTAGTATTTTGAACAGATAAATATACTTCAAGTCCAGTTTCGATAGTCAGTAATCATTAAAACTAGTGAGAACATCCAAGCATATGTGTATACTAAAAAAAAAATACAAGTTTAAAATATATTAGCGCATTTAAAATGAAATAAATAGTCGTACATCTTTGCGATGTGCACACTATAGATTTCAAATTATATAAATAATCAAGAATAGTAATAGAGAAAGAAAGAAAGAAAGAATGAAAGAAAGAGAAAAAGAAAGAATGAAAGAAGGAACGAGAATGTAAGAGAAAGAAAGAGAGCTAATAAATCATTGACGGAAAACAGCTCGGCTACATTTAAAACATTAAACAAAGAGAGGGCGTTTATACATCGATGTTCAATGAGACTTCTAAAAATAGATCCTGCTATGTTGAAGTGTCGAAGTTAAGATGGCGAATTAAGTGTCTTTTTAATTTTAATGCTAAAAAAGTTGACGCTGTGACTTTGAATTATCAAGCTGCTCGTGTTCACGATTTAATAATATTTTTTTACCTTCTTTACTCCACCTTAATCTATCGTAAATTTAAAAAAAAAAAGAAAAAAAAAGTATTGTATTTTTAGCTTTTCTTTATTTTTATAAATTTGGTTATTATTATTATCATTATCATTATTATTATTATTATTGTTGTTGTTGTTGTTGTTGTTGTTGTTGTTGTTGTTATATTTCTCTTGCTACAATAAAAATTGCATTTCACACAATTGAGAAAAGCTTAAGATACGTTTTTTTTTTATTCTAATCATTTTTAAACCAAATTTACGATTCCTAATAAAATATAAAAACTAACGCGATAAGACTTTTTACACAGCTTCGTTCATTAAATGAAATTAATAATGAATTCATATAAATTAGATTATACGAATTCGGCTTCAATAAACCAAAAGCAATTTAAAACGAATAAAAAAAAAAAATAAATAAATAAAATAAAATAATATTGTAGTCACTCGAACGTTAAAACTTCATCGAGTTTGGAGCACTTTATTTTGTAAGACCCAGTAAAGCTCTTCAGCAGTACCATAAATATTTCTCGATTCTTTTGAAATTTTACGAGGATCGGCCCGAGTCTGTCACAAGCGTTCAACCATTCAAAAAGCAAACATTTTCAAAAATAAGAATGTAACTCAAGCGAGGTTTTATAAATTTCCGCTTTAAACGCGCTCGACCTCAGACCAGCAAAAACTTCGTTTCTTTTATTACCCAAGCGAAATTTAATCGTGGCCCCTTTTAATTATTTTATTTGTAATTTAATTGTTTTTAATTAGTATAAAGAATTAATTGCGTTAATAGTATTGATGAGGGAGACGCTGAATACCGTATGACGGTTTTATGCATACATCAACGATCGAGATATTTACTTCCTTAATTAATTAGGAACAATTTGCTCTATATTTTTTTATTACGTTCATTATTTATAAAATAAAGGATAGCTCATTAGTTTTAATTAATATTGAATTGTCCCGGACAATCCATTATTAGCTTCAGTATTCGAAAAAACCCGTCAACCGATTATGATCTAAATATTAACACGCAGTTCTGACTATAAAATACAAATACGTGACAATGTATTAAACGGATTTTCTTAATCACTAAACATAAATTAAAAATGCATTGATTTACGATTATTTGAATTTATTTTATACTTAAAATTTTCATATAACGGCGATCTGTTTAAATTATATCGTTAAATGGCGTAAACGATTTCACGGCCGTTTTTACATTACATTATACGATTTAAAAATACGACGCTTCTTTCCACAAATTTCATAATAATGCCATGAAAAGAATAATGAGTTTAAATTATAATTATTAAATTTAAACGAAGAGATTCCACGCGAACAGTAATTTTAAAGTCACGATACTACAGCATTTGTTTTTAATTAGTTTAGTAATTGAATTTAGTAAATAGTGAAAGAAAGGCTTAATGGATATCGAATTAATTTTTTTATTAGCTCGAGCTCGAGGCATTTGAGTAGAAAATTGGTATTATAAAGTAATACACGTGAAACGATCGCTGAATGAGTAGCGATAGATTCGTCAAGTAACTAGTTGAACAGTGGAAGGAAAGCGAGCGATAAGTATCTTACTTTTTAAGCGAGAAAGTTTCTTTGTAATACACCAGGAGAGCGAAGCGGTATGAGAAGGAGGGGGCCAAACAAAAGGCCTCTTCTTCAGCAGGCCGATTCAGCGTCTTCTGTCAGAACGTGTAGTAGTACATCTTCGTGGGGGCGCGAATCTCTGCTCCGGATCAATCTTCATTGTAAACTTTGTTTTTGTTTATAACGAAGTCACGTATCACATGTCGCGTGCACAAGTCGTCGGTGTGTAAGCCCGGCACTGTGGGCAAGGCAGACAAGACACGGGCTCTCGCGGGAAGTCTCTCGGGTGCTCGAAGAAGATTTCTAAAGCGTGACGGTTGCCTATGCTTTAATGAATAGCAGCTTATTAAAGCGGAGGGCGCGAATTTTCGAACCGAGAAGACGACGACTACGACTACGACTACGACGATGACGATGATGACGACGACGACGACGACGACGACGACGACGACGGTGACGACGGTGACGACGAAGAGGAAGAGGAAGAGAAAGAAGAAGAAGAAGAAGAACCTTCTAGGCGACCGGCAGAAGCGGCACTGGGATTTTCTGTGGGAACCAAAGAATGCAACGCAGCCGGTTCATTAGGCGCGCAGGTCTCGCCTCTACCTTCTCTGCCACTCGTTTCTACAGCGGCTCAGCGTCAGGGGGAATAGAGACAGAGGATAACGAAAAGAAGGGGAAGGAAGACAAGAGCAGCCCCTGGCGCCAAACTGACGGCCGACCGGCCGGCCCTCCAAGAAGAATGAGCAGTAGTGGTAACAGCGGTAGCGCGACCGACGACGGCAACGGCGGGGGAGGGAGAACAAGGGATGGGCCCAAGGAATAAGCCCCGCAAAACTGCATCTTTTCTTCGGTGTCTAATGCCCGCCGGCTATGGACTACTACTACTACTACTACTACTACTACTACTACTACTACTACTCGACCATTATAACTCGATAACTCGATGTCGACTTACATGCGTTCGCAACGTTAATCACGTACGAGTTGGTTCGTACACCACAAGACATCCACCGTTGCACCAGAAGCATTTTTTTTTTTTTTTTTTTTTTTTTTTTTTTTTTTAAGAAAATTGCATCCACATAAAACAATGCGCGTGTCAGCACTTCTTCATTAAGCGCACGGCACGTGACCGATTCCTGATTCCCAACTGAAGCATGACCGGCACTCTCATTCTTTTATTGCGTCACGCATTCTTATAAGAACTTATCGATGCACTTGATCTGACAAAATTCAAGGATTCGTCACTGTTCCTTAGAAAATATACGAGTAATTAATAAGGTAATAATGGCTTTATTTCACTACTAATTGCCGGCAAATAAATCAACCGTTTCTCTGAATCGATAATCTTGCCACGATCTTTTTCATTTAAGTAAATAAGTAATCTGTCCTAGATTCTGATCATAAAAGCCCTTATTCCCGTATTCTTGAGTTTTAGAGTTGAGAAAATTTTGCAGGTAATATAGGAGCGCCATTACCAGCTCCCCTGGAGGTCGGCAAGAGAGAGAGAGAGAGAGAGAGAGAGAGAGAGAGATGGGACATGAGTAATCAAGTGAATTTATTGGTTGTCAATTTTCAAAAATAAAAGAAAATGTACCTAAGAAGTTTCTGTCGGTCCTCAATTTTGTGGACCTGCAAACTACAGGTATAAAGCTAACCAGCACTGGCACAGGTTTTTTTTTTTCTTCTTCTTCTTCTTCTTCTTCTTCTTCTGCTTCTGCTTCTTCTTCTCTTCAAGGGAAGTAGTGTTTCTGGCTCTTTTTCTTTTGCACCTGAAGGTAAAGGTCAGTTACTTGCCAATATAACTGCCATGGGATTTGGAATGGATGCAGTTAATCTACAATATGGAACAAAATATATACGCCAGGATTCTGTTATAGGATTCGACGCGATCTTTACGGAGACTCATTTGCCATAAACGTTTTTACATATTATTCAATAAAGTTGACCTAAAGTCTCGTCTGACATTGATAATCGTGTTGCAGAGTTTCAAATTATACAAATACTGGCACAATCATTAATTCATGCTTTAATGACGAATAACAAAAATTAGCGATTCTTTAATATTACATATCATCTTACGAGAAATTATATTTGACAACCCGTTTGAAAATTATTTTATAATTATTTCTCGTATTCATTTGCTTGAATACATAATAAGGATTTTTAAGGTATTGCGACCTCGTTACAGCTAAATAATAAAGGACAAATGCCCTTTGGAAAACGATTGTCCGAAGAAATTCCTATGTCACTTTATTTTAAAAGATTCTTTTGTATAGCCTAACGCGTTGCATTGTCACAAAAAACCTTAAGTATAAAAAGCTAAACAAGCATTTGATCCGTAGACGTTTACGTAAATTCGAAAGAAAAAAGAGACACAATTTTTTAGACACATTAATTATAAGACACATTGAAAACTTAAGTTTTCAATTATTTTAACATCGTAATATAAGCTTTTCAACGGAGAAAACCGGATAACGCGGATTTATAAATAAGAAATTAAGGAAATAATTAATTAACATAATGTGCGATATCTGGCTATAAAATGAATAAAATGACTTTAACCGTCAGGAAATTCCATTATGTAAGCTTTTACGTTCGCGGCGTCTGTTTATCATTCAGCTCAGTAGGCTTGGAACCACAGTTTCTACCAGGATTTTTCTAATATTCGCCACAGGATACCGGGCGACCTACGGACAACGTAAATGAACGAAAAAAGCCCAGAAGAGAATACGTTGGGTTCGTTGGCGAGGGGTAAGAGGAGCATCTGGTGTCCAGGCGACGGTAAAAAGTAAGACGGGAATTTCCTTGAAATTCTCTAGAGCAAAAGAGGGAATGCAAAGGATCGAGTGAAGAGGAGGAAGCGATGGAGCTACTACTACTCGGCAACCGGGAGGGTGGTAAGAGAGAGAGAGAGTGTGAGAGAGAGAGAGAGAGAGAGAGAGAGAGAGAGAGATTACTGTAAGCCCGTGTTGTGCAATTTAGAAAGTATCTTTAAGTGACATATGATTCTCTTCGAAAGACTTATATTATCTTACCCAAATTTTTTTATTTATTCACTGAAATGTTTGCGCGTGTAATTTACGTTCTAAACAATATTTTTAGATTTACTTATTTAAACAATAGAATGATCGATCCTCTATCAATCATAGCTTGTTCTTTGCATAATTTATTGAAAATTGTTTTTTTAAAGATGATTTTATTTTATGCTTCTTAATCTTAATAATTATCTTAAACATTAATACAAGACATTTAACAAAAGTATTCAAGTTTTTTCGGCTATACTTTTTTTTACTGGCATAAATTAAAACTATTTGTTATTTAATTAGTTATGTACGTATGAAAATAGTTAAATATTAAAAGAATTTTTCGTCTACAGAGGTTAGATAACTAACTGAGTCGCGCCAGTATAAATAAAAATCCAGAAATAATTATAGATTTTGTTATTGAGTAACCGATTAGTAACCGATTCCGTATTCTAATATTAAAATACAAATTAAATTATACGCTGTACAAATAAAGAAAATGTTATAGTCTCTTTTTAATTAAGAGAAACTTAAAATCGCTTTGATGTAGTTAAAATACATATATATATATTGTTCTGGTAATTTTATTTCGACCTCTGATACAAACTCTTACATCATTTTATCAAATGATTTAAAAATTTACATCCATAATCACGTAAAACATTACGATACACTGTTTAAATACCAAACGTTAAGGTATAATTTTAATAAAAATGATATGATTAAATAAAAAATGTAACGTTACGTCAAGTCGTATCTCAGAGTAGTAATTATTGCTTAAATAATCTTAAATTTTAAGAGTGAAAAAGTAAACAAGGAAGAGCATGAGACTCGGCTGTCTTATCTAACCTTAAAAAAAAAAATGACTTGGTGTCGCGAAAAATCAAAGGGTAATAACGAATTTAATGGACTAATGTTAAAGACAGGAGTCGGACAGAAACATTGTGAGTTGTTAATGTAATAAGAAAATAACTTACACGATGTGTATTGTGCCATTAGGGTAACAATAGTATCATACTTGTGACAGGTGTGCTCAATTGGATGATGCTTATTGGGTAAGATTTCACCGCAAGAAGAATGATAAGGAAAAACCGGATGACATGATGGGGAATATATTGTGGTTATTATCAGCTGTTACGCGGTCGCGCAATGCGCCATTATTCTAAGATATAGATTTTGCTGTGTCCAGGCTTCTCTGCAAAACGGCCAGAAAAAAAACAGAAAAACATTTGTGGCGCACATCAAACGTGTCAGTGTATGCGTGATACTCTTGGTGATTGCTTTAAGACATTCTAACCTTTCTTCCGTCCCTCCTTTTGAACCGACTTCACCGAAGAAGATCGTCGATTTAGTCGGAAAGAAAGTAAACAAAGTCATTATTATATTTCAAAATTAATGCCTCGTAAATGAGCCATAAATCTGTTTTAATAACGCTTATTAACCACTCACTGCATTCATTAATCAATTCATTTATATATTCAACTATATTTAAAATATTTTCTCCCCTTCCTTTCGAATATATTCCTTATAAAATATAATAAAAAGTTTTCTATTATCTCGTTCAAGAATATATGGCAATAGTTATTATGTTTACAAATATATATTTAAACTGTCCTTCTGATTACTGATAATACAATGAGCCATAAATATTTTTTCCTTTAAATTTGTGTAGTAGATTCTTTAAGAAATAAATTCTATCTTGTTTCACTATAACTGTTCAATTGTTGACATAAATAAATACTTAAAGGACATAAACTTTTTTTCATAGATAATATATAATTAAAAAAATTTAGACACTTAGTTCACCCTTATTAAAAAAAAAAAAGAAGTTTTAATCAAACTTTAAGATAGTTTAAGAAATAGTTTCATGTCATTAAAACACTTTTTTTTTTTTTATATATTGCAGGATAGAAGCAATATGGGGTATCGAGGAGCAAAGCTCGGCACATTTTTCACAATATTGGCTATTATTTTAGCAATTTATTATAGAAATTCAAGCGATGTACTTCAAAAGAAATTATACAATGTTTTGAAGGCCTTGGAAAGGTTAGAAAGTAAATATACACTTACTCCCAGGCCAAGAGTTGCTATTGGCTATGGTATTTGCACAGATGTGTATATTGAAGCCGGAAATCTTTTAAAGTATTCTGAGAATATTGGTCAACCACAACACTTTGATGAAATTAGTAGCAAAGAAGAACTTCTCAGGAGCTTTGCTTATTACTTTAGGCATGGAGCAGCTGCTGAGTCAGTAATAAAGATTTTTTAATTTTATATAAAAAAAATAAAATTGACATGAGAAATATAACAGAGGAGAATATTAATAGTTTCATGACTGTAATCGATAGAAACTTTATGTTATAAAGCATAATACATTCTTATAACAAATGGTTATTTAACAAAAGTAGAGTTTTTATAAATTTTGATATAAATAAAATAATATCATAGACGTATTGTTTTCATTTTCAAATCCGTTGTTATCAGCATAATAAGCTTATTGTTTTTATTGGTATTATTATTTTACAATAGCCATTGAGGATCAATCAGTTTAATATATTTAACAATTTACAGACGTTTCATGTCAAACAACACCCTATTCGATGATTTAGTCGCCAATGCGCGGTCCTATCCAACGTCCTATTCGACGATCGGGGGTAACGCAGCTGTCATGGCGATGAGACTTGTGCGAGAGGGTTGCGACGTCGTCCTCGCCGCTAGGCTGTCCACGTCATTATTGCAAATGATACCTCAAGCTATCACGGTTGTCGGGGGTGAGATCGAAAGGGACGACATACATTTAATTCTGGAGTACAAGCGAGGAGAGACTTGGGGACCTTATACGAGTGCCCGAGCGAACAGGTACTGAACTTTTTCATGAAACTTTTACAACAATAAAACGAATAAAAAAATCAACGGTAACGTCACGCTGTAGGTTCATCATCCACAATGACAGGCATAATCCGAAAATGAGCGGGCTCGAGGAGCTGGGAAAACTCCTTCCCGATTTCAAACCAGACCTGCTGATCATAAGCGGCCTTCAAATGATGGATAATTATCCGTTCAGGGAAGGTGATCGAATGACAAGCTTGAAAAAGATACAGGAACAGATGCGCAGTCAGTCGGCGGCCACGAAGATTCATTTTGAGATGGCCTCCTTCGCGGAAGAGGGTCTTATGATGGACTTGAATAAAATGATTATACCGTACGCGGACAGTCTCGGGATGAACGAGCAGGAGATAACGAATTTGCACAATTCGCTGTTATACGGTAATATTTCGCTGGTGGCGAATTCCACGCCTCGGGTCGCCACCGTCCTCGACCAGATGCGAGAACTCTTCAGGCTTATTAGGACGAGGAGCGAGGGTGTCCAAGACTCGAGGACTCTCACGAGAATCCACGTGCACACGCTTGCCTATCAGGCCATACTGACCGTTAAAAATTCATTTTGGAAGAATTCCGTCGCCGCTGCCGCGAAAGCATCTTTAACGGCTCATCGGCACGTTTGCAGCACAAACGACGTAAGGCAAAATTAGCCTTTATTTTAATTTTCTTCTTCCCTTTCTCTCGATTTCGTAATTCACATCAACCCAATGTCGGTTACGGCTCTTATATCTAAAATATACGCACACGTGTATAACTATTTAACGCTTTTTAGATCGACTTGCAGAAAGCGACTCTTATAATGGACGACAGCTTCACGACGTCGATAATATCGGGTACGAGGATCCCTTTGAATGTAGATAAGCCAGTCGCGTGCTGGAACGAATTGCTGCACGTTTCAAGCGAGAGGATCAACATTGATCTTTGCGTGGCTCCAGTTCTAGTCTGTACAAAAGTGAGCCAAACTGCTGGAGGTGGTGATAACGTCTCCAGCGCCGGATTAGTCCTTCAGATTTAATTACAATACAAATTGTTACGTTTGACACAATTTAAAATCAACAACTTACTTTCTTTGTTACGATAGTTTCTAAATATTTTTTATATTTTTAATCTAATGTAAGATTTTGTTTAAATATTTTTAAGAGACCTAACTTGCATTATCCTATCAGTCGGGAATACGTTCGTTGGCGCTACAAATATATCAAATATCAAATATATTTAAAATTTGAGAATATAAACCTTGTTAATGAACTACTTAATACTCGTTTATATCATCGATCTTTGTTCTGCGTTGATTTTTCAACCTTAAGTGGTGAAAAAATCGATGTAGTATAAATACTTAAATAATTTTTAATGCAAGTTCGTACAAATTAAAAAGAAAAAATGAGGATATTCGTGAATCAATTGCCTATTTCGAAGAACGTCTTTAAGCTTTAATACTTATAATACAAATTAAATGTATCGATCTTAAATATATAGCCTGAAAATAATTGATCTTCAAAAGAATTCAGAATAAAAATGAAAAAATTCTTTTTAATATTATAATAATGATACAAACATAATAATCTCTGTCCATGTTAGAATTATTATCATAAATAGGCAGTTTAAATATAGTATACATATTGCCATGGTTTTATTGCTTTCTAAATAGAAAACAATTTTTCTTTGTTTTAAATATTATCTGATTTTAATGTATCCACAATGATAATAAATGCATTATAAGAATATTTTATTAAGGTTTGTAAAAATATTCAATACTTAAAGTTTTGTTTTCAAATGTATAAAAATTTGTATAAAATATACATAAATTTATGTACATCAGAAATTACTTTTACTAATAAATTCTGTATTAGTATTTTATTGGTTTGTTAAATAAAAAGCGTTCTTATCAAAAGCAAAGTATAGATTGGATAACTATAAGAATATTAATTAGTTACAATATTATCAATAAGTCTTGTTTTTCTGTTATAAGTGTAGTATTATACAATTTATTCAATGCTGATAGTTTTCTGGGCGTGATAATTTTCATTGTATTTATTTTACAACAAAACCCACAACTTAAACCTCACCGTTAACAAATATCCTTAAATTAATATATCGTTTAATTATTGTACGTAATTTTTAACTCACTCTTTATACAAAAACAATAATAAAATCGTATAACACAATTTTGTAATTTCTTGTAAAAAAATAATTAATAAAATAGTAATTACATATATAATAATTTTGAAATTTCTCATTACCAAATATTATTAGATAGAATAAAAATCTATATATTATTGTTATTTTAAATATAAATAACAAATAAATAATAATTCTTTAAATTCGTTTGGTATAATGTCGGTAAAAATGACTTTTTATTGTTTTAAAAACTCAGCGATATTTATTTATAATAGTCATTATATTAGATAATCATTATCATTGTACCATTTTCTAGTTTATTCATAAATTTTATTAAATATAAATAAACTGCAGATGCAACAAAATTAAAGTATCAAGTGACTCGCAGTTTAATCATTTGTATTTTGAAATACAAATATATAAAATTAAAAATGCCATATGATTAAATTAATTTTACATTACATACATTTACGTGCTTTTAATTTACTTTTTGCACCTGTCATTTTAATACAAGCTTCTTTACTGTTGTTTTATGCTAATTAACAATTATTAGATACGAGTAAATTTATAAATCAATTATAAAAATAAATTATGGTAGACTCGCAACAATTTCTGACTTGATTATTATTTTAATAAAAGCGTGACTGTTATGAAAGTAATATGAGCTTGATTTTACATTTCACTCAAATTTATTAGGTAATAATTATTTTTAGTTAAAATAATTTTATACAAGTTTATAAATTTATTTATAAATCAATGTCGTATCAATATGATTTAAAAAGTATATAAAAAATTAATTATTTAACATCATAATTTTAGAATTTGAGCATAAAAAGTTTGTTAGAGTAAGTAAGTGATTATTGGCATTCAAAAAATATAAAAATATATTGTTTATCAAGTCAGAATAAATTATCGAACTTTCTCGTTTATTTTAATATAATTTTTTAATGCTTGTTGTTAAGATTCATTACAGGATTACGATCACGGAACGAACCCTCTTCCTTTTCCTATAATTTATTAAAAACATTTCAAATCTGAATTTTACTCCCCATTGCCCACATCTTCATTCAAAAAATGATAATAATTAAGTTGTAGAAATTAAAATGCAATTCCAGTTGAGAAAGAGAGAGAGAGAGAGAGAGAGAGAGACGGATCAGTTGAGTTCAATACCAATATTATTTTAAGAGATTATTCCTTCGATCTCGATAATACAAATTACATATGCATCATCTTTTTATCTATGTATTGCGATTCAGAAACGTTAGAACGTATAGATGGAGCGATGTTGCAATAATAAAGATTTTGCTCTACATTCTTTTATTTTTCAGTAAAACATACTTAATTTTTGAGAAAATCATATACTTTTTACCGGATATATGTTATAATGACAAATTATACTGAAATATATAAACTTAATTTCATGGCTTTCGAACAATACAGTAATATTTTAAAACTGCAGAATAAATATATTTATAAAGAAATATATTTTCTACTTAAGAGCGCGTTAAGCCATACGTTATCTATTATCATTTATTATTTAATGGACAATTATAGCTTACCTACCAATAATCATAATCGTAATAATTTTATTATTTATTTTTAAATTTTTATTAAATTTAAAAAGCTATTGAAATTTCATTTATGTTCATTCGTCCAATTTATGTGAAATATAATAAACTTGAATTATAATGATTACCTTTTATAAAATAATAAAGATTGAACTGAAAAAGTTTAGTATAAAAAATATATAATAATAAAAAAGTTTGGAGATCAATTATTAAAAATTTCAACTGTTTCAATTTATTACGTCTACAGTTTATAACTTCATATTTTATAGTGTACTTAAGTAAAAATAACGTGTTATATTTTAATGAGAAATACTACGTATATAAATACAAATAAATGATTACACAATTTATGAAACCATTTATTTAAAATACTTTTTTTTTAAATATGAATTTATTTTATGATTTAATGACAAAAAAAAAAATAAAAAAAATTTAATTTCTACAAATTGAATGTAATTGTTAATTTAGTGTTTAAAAAAAACTGTATAAAGTTTATACGAAGCATATATTTGTTCAATTTTTGAATTTGATGTTAATTTAAGTTAAAAAAAAAAATATATATACAATTAAAATTGTTTATATATTTCTTATTATTCGGGCTTTAATAATACATATTCATTTATTTATATATATAACTTTAAATCATAATTGTATAAAATGTTTTATATTTATTTTGACAATGAAATTTTATGAAAGGCTGATTGATTATTTTAACTTATTGTTTCGTTTAAAATCATCTGCAAATTATTGTGAAATATTTTATAATTAAAATTTTAGAATTGGCGAAATGTGGCTTTTCAGTTTAATAATCTGTCCAATATTACGCAATCCCATCGAATACATCCATTCATATTAGCGTAATTAAATATTTAAAGCTTTATTCTCTTCTTCGATGTAATCGTAAAAATTAATCTTGAATGTTAATTAATATTTTATATTGATTAAATAACGCGAAGTATACAAAATCTATTTATGAATCCTTTTCCATTGTATTAATAATATTAAAAATACTATTATTAAATGTTTATTAAATTGCATAGAAACGATAATTTCTATACAATACATGTTTATTTCATTTTATTAATTTATTTAGATTTGCATGTACAATTTAGAATAAGTTTCTTAAATATATATCGCATCTTTACTTATATTCCTCACTCAAAAGCGTCCTATTACTATTAATTATGAAAGATGTTGGTAATAAAAATAAAATCTTTTAATATTAGAACATGTGGTGAAATCAAGTTAAATATCTCAAGATATCTTCTATATAGTAGTAAGTTTATGCATATTTAAGAATTTAAGCATACTTAATCGATGAATAATTCCAATGAAAATTAACTTTTATTTAAAAAGTCGTAAATCATATACAATCTAACGAATAATTAGAATGAAAATACCGCACTAGCATATTCATATACTCTCTAAGCTCTACTAGTGCTTTGGCCTTATGAGTTATCTAACAATTTGCACATCACAATGTGAATCATAATGTATTTCTAACATGAGAAAATAAACAAGAAGGATTGTAATTATGCAACGTGCGCTCAGTTAATAATGATAAATGCGGTTCCTATCCATCGTCGCATATGCAAATCTAAAGAATCGTATCGCCCTCATCGATACCCAGCATTCGCAGGTCGTCGGGCCCCGGGGCCGTCTCCAGTTCAGGTTCCTGCTGCGTGATCTCAGGTGGCGGCTGGTCCATGTAGTCTGGTCCGTATCCCATACAACCGAGCATACTATACATCGAGCCGTACATTATCGTGTTCTCGTGACCGTGGGAGCGGTCGGCGTCGTCGTTCAATTCATCTTTAGGGAAAATAATGTTGAGAGCTTCTTGGAGATCCTCCGGCAAGGGCGCTCCGTCTGCCCGTTTCTCCACTGGCTCGGGGATCTCGGGTACTTCGGCAACTGGAACGGTCGGAATTTCCGTTGCGGTCGGCAATGGCGGCGGCGGATTCGCATAAATACCTGGCGGAGGTATCTGCATCTGGTGCATGTACGGTATTGGTGCTACCGGTGGCTGTTAAGCAGATAAATTCATTTTTCCATCTTCTTATTCAAGTATTTAAGATACCACGCTTGTATCTACTCCAATATATTTACTTTATCAGATGCAAAAATTCAATATCTCAAGTAGGAGAAATAATTGAAATAAACAAAATAAAATTAATTTTACTAAACATATCTTTAAAATAGAACATTTATAGCATTACAACTCACACTACATTTGATACATTTAATAACAAATATGCAATGCGTACATGGGATTATTTTTCATGAATTCGTTTACAAACTCGATTAGAAATTAAAGCATTATTTATCTTTAAAGTTAGCTATTACATCTAGATCTTTTTTCTTGTACATACCGATTAAAATCATAAGATCTCTTGAATCATTAATTACAATCTTCATTTAAATCTTTTCTTGATGTTGATTAAACCTTTTCAAGTAAAAATGGAAAAAGTACAGTCAACGCTTAATATAAAAATATTATCAAATATTTCCCGTATTATTAGAAACTAAAGCGTAATAAATCATTCTGAGCTTATATCAAGTACGTACAAATACATAGTATTCTGATTTAAATTATACATTTTACGACAATTTTTGTAACAAGCTCTTTATTTGAAAATTAATTTATAGTAATTAAATCAATTCAAGTCGTATGAAATGTTTAATTTTAAAGCGGTATTTTAAGAAGTAGCGCTTAAATTGGGAAGATTAAAAAAAGAAAAAAGTTAGTTTACCTGAGTTGGGGGATGTAAAAAGGAATTAGTGACGAAAGGCGGCGGTGGCCCTTGGTGTGTGAAAGGCGTTGGTGTTGCTTCTGGTTTTTTCAGTGGATATCCTGGTGGTGGCATACTAGTATTGGGAATCGGGGGCGGAGGCTTTGATACGTCTTCTTTAGCATCTTCTACGTTTTGTTCAATTACTACCTCTTCCAATTGATCCTCGATTTCCATATCGACTACCTCAGCAGTAATATTATTGCCTCTTTTATCATTGAGCGTGGGCGGAGGGGGTGCAACGAGAATCTTCATTTGTTGGGGTTTGACTGGTGTAGAATTGTTAGACAATGCTACCGGTGTGGCAAGTTTCGGTACATGAACGACTCCTGCAATAATCATTACGTTATTTTATTGCAATATTTAGATTGCAATAATTACCTGGTTTCGTAATAGCTAATTACCTGGTGGGTTGATTATTTCACTCGGAACCTTTGGAGTATCTTCGAATTTGCTTTGAGTGTAGGGAAGTGCAGTCACTTCTTTTTCTGGTAGCTTAGGGTCATCCTTTTTTTTAAAAAGCGGCAAACGTCCTATAAATGGCAGTTTGCCTTTTGAAACACTGGACTGGGATTTCTTTTGATGGCTGCTACTTCCCTTTTTCATTTTACTACTTGACTCGCTCTTTTTATCGTACTTGGATTCATCGTTAGATTCATCATCGCGTTTGTATTTATCGTAACTTCGCTTCGGACTGTATTCCCGGCTACGATCATGACGTGGAGAGTCGTTGGAATCTCGGCGCCTTCCGCTCCGACTTTCGTAATAATCTCTTTAATTTTATATAAATGAACAATTATTGCCAAGCATAATTAATACAACCGTACAGGTTATATTTTATATTAATAATTTTTATATATATAAAACAAACAGTTAATATAAATAATAATAAGAGCAGTCTAACCTTTCCCGATCTCTGTCACGTCCACTTCTTCTTCTTTCATATCTGTCTTCCCTATATGCCCTTTCGTACTTGTCATCCCTTCTGTCCCATTTATTTCCGTAGCTCTCCCGCCTATCATCTTTGCTGTACCTGTCTCTATCTCTGTCTCTGTCGTCATCTCTATCCCTTTCCTTTTCCTTTTCGACCGGTTTGACAGGCATGTTCACCTGCTGTTTCGTCCAGAAGCCCATGTGAGGCTTAGGCATGTCCTCGGGTTTCGTTATAGGCGGTGGATTTTGAATCATAATCTTCGCCGTTTCTTCTTCCTTTTTCAACCAGAAGGTTTTCGGGGGTTCCTTGGGTCCCCAGGCTTGAAGCTCCGCCTCCGTATTATTGTACTCCTCCTGTTTCATTTCTCTAACTATTTGATGTTGCATTTGGTTATTCTCCAACTCTTGTTTCATCTTCATTTTTTCACGTAGAGAGTTCATAATTTGTCTATCGTCCGCGGACTCGTCGTTGCCTAAAAAATGATTTTATTTTTATTTTTTTATTTTTTTATAAAGAATTTTGACTTTGCGAAAGCCTAGCGAAGACGAAGAAAGGATTTAAATTAAGATTGACTTATTTAGCTAGTAGTGGTTTAAAGTTTTTTTTTTTTTTTTATAGTTTCGGTTGAAATTGGGGAAAAAAATAAAACAAAAAAAAAACAGATTCATGTCAGCTAATTTTTAAGTTAAAACAACCAAACGATATTTCTTTAATTTAAAGAATAATTTAACAATCTTTTCTTTTAATAAGAACAGAAATTTGTAATTTCTTAATGCTTCTACTTTCTGATATCTACGATCGTTAGTCAACTTTTAATAATGATACCGTAACTGTCATCATCATGAATAGATGAGTCTTTCATTTTATTTCTCATTGCCACACGAATACTCCTGGAAGCATCTTCGCTGATAATACCGTTATTGCTGCCAGAATCGTTACTGTCAGAGTCGCTCGACGTGTCAGAATTGCTGCTTTTCGTCTTGCGCTTTTTCGTTTTCTTCTTGTTTTTCTTAGCTTTCTTCGATTTCTTTGGCTTTGAAGAAGTCGAACCATCTTCCTTTTGCTTTTGAAGCTCTAGTTGAATCTGCTTGTGCTTTTCATCTGAGAATGCCTTTTCACGATCAGCCATCCAATCCGTCTCCCAATGTGGATTTTGTTCTACGAAGCGCTGCTCAACAAATAATGATTTTTTTCTCTTAGAATAAGTCGGATGAAATAATCTTGATGAAAATATTATTATTCCATAAAGTGAAGTATTAGTAAAATCCTTACGCTATAATTTTCAGAATGTCGCCGGGACTTTAAATGCAAACTGGCACAATGAAGGTCTCCGATCCAGGCATTGCACAGCTTACAGTACCAAGCTGTCGAGGGACTGAAGAATTGTAGGCCTACCAGACAAAGAGACAAGAAAAATATGGTTAAATAAATCATAAGCAGAGCCATATATTATTTATCGAGCATTTTTTATAATGTAAAGTTTCATGAAGAATGACCTTGTGTTTATCCGCGACAATGCTCACAAGTGTCACGCTGAAAACAAAGGTTGATTTTTCGTTAAAAAGTGGGAAGCAATTTTCGTCGTGGAGATAAAGAGAAACTATAATTAAATTGATATCCTGTTGATAGCAGAAGTCCTAAAATGGGTTAAAAAAAAAATAAGAGGATACAAGGCGAGCTTTATTTTTTATTACTAATATGACAATGAATACATATTATACAGTACATTCAGCAGTGTATATGTATATATATTTTTTTTCTCTTGTCTTTTTCTAAAATATAATATAATTATTTAAATATATAAATGTATGGACTACGTACTAATATAAATATATTTTATAATTATTTGTATACGATTGTAAACACAATACAATTGTAGCAATAAAATACTTCCTGTGATTTATACATCACAGGCTTTGATTTGTATATAAATATATATATATACATATATATATACATATATATATGTATATATATATATCTTTGTCGACACAAAGAATTGTGTTTTATCCTTTTCACTTTCAAATACTATCACGAACCTAGATGAATAAAAATTCATGTAACACCATAATATAATAAAATCACACGCGTATAAAAATATTAGTCAATTCACGTAGCACTGTTTCCGTTATTCTTCCTAAAAGATATGCGAAAACACAAATTCGATATCTTCTGTCCTTTCTCTTATTGACATTGTGAAGATAATATTACATAGTAAAATGTTGTCGAAAATAAAAATTACATCTGTATTGATAAGAAGTAAAATAATAATATGGGCAATTGAAAACAGGCACTTTAAGTAAAACAATGTAAAATGCACATTTGTATGAAGAGTTATAGTAAACAGTATATAGCTGGCATTTTTCTTCAATACATACCAAATACACGCGAGTGTCTGCGCGAACTCTACGGAATTTCTCTATATAATTAGTATAGAAAAGGAAATTTTTCATTGGAAAATTATCATACCTTTAATTGGGGTTCTTTTCGTCCTCAGTGTTGGATTATAGGGTACATCCTTCTCTGTTCCCTCGAGCTTGTTCTCGTGCCAAGGCATGTCGACTATTTTACGCTCCTACAGCAGAAAAAAAGTATGATAATCATAATTGTCATTACACGCATCAAATTTGATAAAGTATTTACCATTCATTGTTTTACATTATCAAATAAACGTTTATGAAAAAGGTTGATTAAAAAACCTTTTATTATTTATTTTTTATCCTTAAATTAATTTTATAAAAATCTACAAACATATGTTTGTAGACATATTTTACGTACACATAATTTCTGCAAGTGAAATATGACATTTTTCATACAGTAGTTCTACTAATTTCAAGCAATTATTAAATATAAAAATATTAAACAATTAAATTAAAATGGATTTAAAAGAGGTAATCCTGTTTTATTTCTACGAAGAAAACATAAATATAGAACTCGTCCTGTAAATGATATCCATATTCATGGTAAAAATTGACTTACCAAACATATTTCTTTATGTTCATTGCTATGAAGATGATTTAAATATTCTTTAGCGGTTTTTGGAAAGATGTCACAAGTTTTGCACCAGTGCATTTCTGGATCATAATATACGAAGTTGTACGAAGGTTTCAAATCTTCATCTCTGTTGTCTGAGTTTGAGGAATTCATCAATCCCTTACTTGTAGAAAAGTCTTCCTTTGGACTTTTTGAGTGTTTAATCAATTCCGGTTTGTACTTTACTTTTAAATCTTCAACTGTTACTTTGTCACCAATAATATCAGTTAACATATCAATTACATTATGTATGGATTTCATTTTATTTTGTACCTCGACCTGAAAATTATAAATATAAAACGTTACAAATATTTGCATACTTTGTGCATAACTTACACGGTTATATTTTAATTACCTACTATAAGTCGATCACATAAACATTAATTAGTAATAGGGGGCTAGTAATTGTTTATAATTGCAAGTTGTTTATTTTTAAGTTTAATTATTGTAATTCATTAGGAAATAGTGCTAGTATGAGGTATGGAAAACTTTTGATACAAAAAATTTCTTTTAGCGTAGATATATTGAAAATATTGAAAATTTTCCTAACGTTATTTTCCTATACGTATAAAAAAATATATATTGGGATAAAATAAAAAAATTACATAATTATTATACGCAAAATTATAATTTGAGAAAATTCATCAGTTTACTTCTAAATTTGTTCTAATCATTTGTTTTCATTGCTTTGAAGAAAAGCTGCAGCCGTACATTGTTATACTACTCTATCACCAAATGTTAAATTAGTAATAAAAAAAACTTTCTCTTGGCATTAATAAAAAAACATTTAGTATTAACATTTGAACTAACGTTTAATATTAATCTCAATGCTTCGAAATTGACAGAAGAAGTATAAATATATTTGAACGAACCTGCAACTTTTGGTTCTCTTTGATGATACGATTATTTTCTCTCCCTCCGTCTTTGCCGATTTCTTCACACTGTTTTCGTAGAATTTCTAATTCTCGTTGTAGTGCCGAGGATTTCTTGACGTATTCCTCGCGTTGCTTCGCCAATGTGGCTTTTTGTTGCTTCAATTCGGCTGCGATAGCTATTCGTTGTAGAAGATTTATTAATTACTTAACACAAGTTGCATGCAGAAAAAAAAAATTAACTATCGACTCTTAAATCTATTATCTATTATCTACAAAAATAAATAATTAAAACCGATAGAAGTCTGAATGAAGAATTCGTTCTTTTAAATCACAACGAAAACATTTTATAAATTTATACATAGAAACATTGGACACGTGAGGCTGAAAAACGAACGGTAACTTTCGGATGAAATTTCGTAGTTGAAAAATCTTTTGTATACACTCTTCAGCTTATAAAGTAAATTCTTAACAACAATAGATGCAGACAAAAAAAACTCCTTGAACTTTGCATAACGTGAAAATTATTGCTTTATTTTATTTTGTCGATAATATCGATAATAGCGAGTATTATTAGCGTTATTTCTACTTCATGCAATAATATACTTCTAAAGCCAAACTTTTTTTTATATTAAAAAGCTACGAGCTACGTGATGGAGGATGAGTCTGTTTAAGAAGCTAAATATATTTATTAACTTGGTATATTATTTTGATGGGTGTGAAAATTTTATAATATCGCCAAAGTAAAGGTGAATTTAAAACTGTTTTGGATGTATTGAATTATTATTATTATTATTATTATTATTATTATTATTATTATTATTGATTATATTATTTTTAAATTTAAAGAGATTGTAATAAAATTTGTACGTAAAGTATTGATTTTAATTAACGGACAGTAAACATCCGCAGTCTTACGGATTCGTAAAACTTAGTAAGGTAAAATCAATGAACGGGGGAGGGGGAGGAGGAGGAGGAGGGTGGTTGTGGTGGTGGTCCAGCAGTATCTTTAACGACGTTCTAACTACTAGATAGAGCAAGAAAATCTACCAGTGAAGGACTTTTTTTTGAAAATATATAATAATGTTAATGGGGCAGCGGTACCACACCTTCTTTTTTGGCCTCCTCGGGTCTGCTACCGACGGCTGCTATTAAAGCGGCTTGCGCGGCCGGATCGACTCTCGGCTGGGGTTTCTCAGCACGACTACTACCCGGTGGCATAGTCGCGGCCGCGGCGGCGGCTGCTGCCACTGCTGCCGCGGCCGCCACCGCCTGTTGCTGGTTGTTATATGGTACATTTCCTTGCCAATTCGACGGCGGATAATCCTGTGAATACCAAAGTTATCCCCACTTAATATGGATTATTAATTCCTTCTCGCTTCACGATAGCCTTTTTTTCTCTTACCTTATGCGGCTCCACTTTCTTACGCATACATAATCACGCGCGCTTTTTTGTTTTAACGTACTGTTTTGTTTTTCGTTTTTTTTTAATTTTTTTTTTGTTTTTTTTTTTTTATTTACTTATATCCCCGGCATGTCATTCCTACCGATCGAACTTTTTTTCTTTTTCATATTTATCTCGCCTTTTCTCTCTCTCTCTCTCTCTCTCTCTCTCTCTCTCTCTCTCTTTCGTTTTACATAGCAATGCAAGTCTACTATACCGGCATGTCAAATAAACTTATCGCTCGTTCGTCGAGGCGAAGTGTCTTATCGTGGTCGATAAAGGGTAAAATAGCCGAGGATATTTTACGTCGAGGGCTAAACGACAAAACTTTCGAGGTCTCGCGATAAATATATTTTAGCATTAAGATACTTACGCTCTTGGCATTCTAACAACTTCGCAAGTACATGTGTTAACGAACAATATATTATATATTTGTTAATATTAAATAATAACACTTTAACATACTGCAAGACATCGCTTTTGTACATGACGGTATTATTTTATGATGACAAATTGTATTGCAGATTTTCTATAAGGCACTATTTTATCACATAAAACACTATACTTGGATCCATTAAAAATCTCTGCTCGATGAAATCCATTTTCACTCCTTCGCTTTTAAATTTTTCCTGCTTAAGAAGAAATAACAATATATTCAAATTTAATATGGACTTACGTTTCTATAACTAGCTGTCGGTGGATATCCTCCATAGTCTGAGTAGTTTTGTCCATAGTTATAATTGTAGTTCCCGTATCCTTGAGCATATTGCATTGGAGGTGGTGGTTGACTAGTATTTGGTGGTGGAGGAGCCTAATAAAAAATTTTTTTTTTCTTTTTGCTTCATTTATTTTATTGCATTTTGCATTATATGCAATATTTACAATTATTATATAAGTTCATATGAATGTATTTTTCTTCCTCTTTTAAGCGCTCAAAGCTCAAGTTTGTTATATTTTTAATTTGAAACAACTAAAACTATTTCTTATAATACAGTAATTGAAAGAAGTTCTTACGTTATACTGATTCAGTACTGGCTGTGGATAGGTCGTTGAATTTGGTGGATTTGATGCTTTATTAACAGATTGCATGGTTGCCTTCCAGTCAAGTTCTCTAGAAGCCTCTTTTCTTCTGGAATTTCTTTCTCTTGAACTAGAACGAGATCTTGATCTTCTATATCGGCGCCTTGGCGAAGGAGATCTGTCGTATTTCTTTGATCGTCTTCTTAAACCATCTGATTCTTCGCTGGGGCTTCTGGGCCCCTTTCGTCTAGCTTCTTGCTCCATCAAAATATCTCAAACAATACTATAACTGATAAATTATTAAATTATATACAAAGAATGTTTATGTAAATAAATATTTATTTTATAATAATTGTCTTTTACTAAATAATAATACAGCCCTGTTTTTGTCTTTATCTGTATATATTGCAATTTTATTAAATTTAATAACATTATGGGTAAGAGGACCAACCTTATAATAACAAATCATAATAAAAAACATAAGATACTCAATTATTAAGTACAAGCACTTTTTGCTTTAAATATTATGGAAAGGCAATGGTGAAAAAAATAACCAACTATATTATTATTTGAATTGTTGATTAAAAGGAAAAAAAATTTTTAACTTACAAAAAGACATGCAGCAAAATGTATTCTAAACTTTATGCAATAAAACAACAAGGTGAAAAAAGATGCATAAAAGAAAAAATGTATTTCAAATGTTTGAAATGAATGTGATTAAAATTAATAAAGTGCAGCAGTAAGAAATTGTATAAAATTATATAAAAAGAAATATAATAAGCTTCAGGGGCCAGTCGGAAATAATATTCTTATAAAGTATGTCCGGCGAAAGGGCATTTATCTAATAAATCGGGTAATATGCCAGAGTTTTAGTACACTTTTCTTAAGAAACGTAAGGCCGATGAAAATAGTTTTCTCATTTGATTATGCCGTGCGATTTGATTAAACGAGTGTCGCGCTTGGGATCCGTTTAGGTTAGGAAGGATTCTTGGGTTCCCGAAATCGTTGAAATGGAGAGAGGATCGGAGGGTTTCGTTGGCAAAGGTGGTTGAAGAGGGAAGGTGCCGCATTGGCGTCAGCCATTAAGCGATAAGTCGCACGTTTATTTGGAACATTGTGGGCGCGCGTGCGCGCGCGCGCGCGCGTACCGAGAGTTAGCTTGGGTAACCGGGTCTCGACGTCGCCCGGATAAAGTACGTAGACGTTTCACGAATGAACCGGTAAAATAGCATTTGCCGGACTTACCTCTGAAATCATACCATGCGCCAAGCTTTCCTCTTTGCCCCGTACCGCATCAACGTCAATTAATACCACGGCTAACAAATCAGGATCGGCGTAACGTACCTAAATTACGGACATAACGAACTTTTCTTCGAACTATATCCTCTAGAACGCGTTTATTGAGCCAGGACCACGATACGAACACTACTATGCGCTCACTGAAGCGAATAACAGTCGCTGCTTCGTATTTTATGTTCCGAATCGTTGACCAACTTGACGCGGATCTGCGATGTGCCGTGTGGCGTGGTTTACTCGCGCGCTTCGTGGCCAAATTCTCAATTTCTGACCGCGCTTTACAACTTCATTCCTCCCTTTCCCCTCCCGTAGCCCCGCCGGAACCTCCCCCGCCCCCGTCCCTTTATGCCGCCTTGTGTCGACACTTATTTTCAAGTTCTCTTTGCTTTGTCGCCGGCTCGAGCTCTACCTAAGACCCGGTTCTTCACCCTTTTCCGGCCTATTCTCCGCTCCACGCACTTCAATCGATAATCCTATGAATTACTTCGTGATCTCTCTTCTAGCCGCATGGAATATCTTTCAATCCATGCGTAGATCATACACTTCTCTCGTCTTCTTTGGACAGATATCTTACGATAGACCAAATTACCGTCACCTTACCCTCTTCCTTATTCAGCTATGCGCAACTCAACTTTCTTTTTAACAAAATAATAGGATTTTCTTCTTACAGCGCTATAACTACCAATGTTATTTATATCTGCCAAAGATTATTTATTCGTTGTGCTAAAACCATCTTAATGGAATTATAATTTACTTATCCGATCACTTTGTCGTCAGGATTCAAACTGACTGGTCACTATTTAAGCCAATTATCCTTCTACATGAGGCGAATTACTTCATTTTTTAATTTTCATAAAATATTCAACGAACCCTCGACATTTTATAATCATATATTACATCAATGCATCAATAATCAATATTAATAATATTATTAATGACAACAACAACAACAGCAACAACAACAACAACAACAACAACAACAACAACAACAACGACAACAACAACACAACAACAACAATAATAATAATAATAACAACAATAACAACAAAAATAATAAAAATAATAATAAATAATAATAAATACTAGTATGCAATCGATTACTAAATAGCGTTTATAAATATTGCTGTGACGCTATGACTGTCATTGTATTATGAGCTTCTTTAATTTAAAGATATTAAATTTATTAACATTAATTCGATAAGGAGAAGAAAAATAGACGTCCCAAGCAGTATATTTATTCACATTGATAAAGTAGATAATAATAATCTTTTTAAACAAATGTTGCAAATTCTATTTAGTATTTAAACTTTTTAAATTTTAACTAAAGCCAAGTTGTATTTAAAAGTTACTTTCAATTTTCATATACATTATATATAGTAATTATAATCATAATATATTTTATAATTTATTATTCTTTAATAAATGATTTTGTAACCATTTTATAAAGCAAATATGTAAACTTTGCTTATCGCTACATTTTACGATATTAATTCCAATCAAGGAGTAGTTCGTATTATTTTGTGTTTTGTATCATTTTCTTAATAAGTAAGTATGATTATTTCAATTAAAATGGATTCTCAATAATATTTATAATTAATTTAAAAAATCGTGGTCAAAAGTAATATATGCTTTTAATTTTATTTTACATTATTTCCTTTACTCAAAGACTCGTATTTTCTTCAAATTTACATTTAATATTTAATTTAATATTTAATTATGTATATGCAAGTAGGAATAATAGTAAATATTATGTAGGCGCATCATTTATAAAATAATATAAAGTAACGTTTACGTTATAAAAATTAATGCTTTTTTTTAATAATGTCATTTTATGTATTCGTGAAATAATTTAAAATGTATTATTTTTTTTTTCTTTTTAATTTCATCTAACTTTATTGTGCATATAGTTTTTAAAAATAACGTATAAAATTTATCATCTTTAGTATAATTTTTTTACGTTTAATGTTATAAATTTAAAAATAATGCGAGGACTTTATTACTTTTTGATTTTGTTATAACATAAATAATTTTACTAATACAAAAAGCATTTTGGATCGAATTTTTATATAATGATCTACATTGATTTTTCGAAATAAAAAAATCAAAGAGTTGAAGAATGTAAATGTATCGACGACGAAATACCCACTTATGTAACAAACTAAAATTGTATAGGTAATTAAAGGTTCGATTTTTATATAATTTTTAATTAAATCTCCTGTAAATTGATAAATAGCAATAATTTAAAAACGCACGCAGTTAGTCATACATATATATATATATATATATATTAGATCTAATCAGAGGAAGAAAAAGATGTTAACGTATATTATCGACAAGACTTTGTTGCATAATGTACGAGTGCATTATGGATCCATTGATGGACTTGGAGATAGAATGTCTTGAAAGTAATTTCGATGATGTCCTGCTTGGGCTAATTAGCTTAATATCAGTATGAATTTGGTAATCGCGTAATACGTCTCGTAGAAGTTAATTATCCCGCATAAATCCCGTGCTGCCCCTTTACATACCGGGGTTGTTTCGTGGCGCCGACGCCGCGACACCCGCTATTTCCCGCACATGCGCTCAAAACTTTCTTTCATTTTTCCTCTCTTTCTCACTTCCAGGTTCTTTCAGTTACCTGGGAGACGATCGATGCTAGAAATAGCGCACGGGCGGTCCCGTCGATGAGATTGTCGCTCCGGCAGAACACACATAAACACGTTTGTCTCTCCCTTCTTGGCTCATACGCGAGTGTTCCAAAGAGTTTTACGTCCAGGTGGATGATCCTCGAGGGAAAAAGTACGGGCCATGACTAGGAAAAAATGCCTTTTGCATCGCTGCGGCTGATGGACCGAAAATTGTGAGTACACTTGCGCCACTATACTTATTTCTCCACCCCCTATTTCCATCTATCTTACATTCGCAGCGCTGATTTACTGATTTAGTCCGAGAACTGTACTTAATGTGCTCGATCTTCTGTAACGGATTTTTTTTTTTTTTTTTTTTTTTGTTCTGGACAATCCTGGATTGCGAAGATAATCGACGATATTCTGGAAATTCCGAGAATAAAGTGACTTCTAGAACTGGATAATATTGCTATGTCAATTTGCTTTTTTTCTGATTCTAAAAACTTCTTTTAATCATCAGTTCCCCCCCCCCTCAGTTTTAATATTTTCTTCAGGCGATCAATGATTTGCAGCTTTCACGTGTGATTATCAAACTTTGAACGAATTTTCATTCAAACAGTGCTTTCAAACTTGCTTTCCTCGTTGTTGTATCGAACCGTATGCAATTTTCTCTTCGATTTTATCACGGATTTCATTTTAAGACTGTAAAAACTAAAGTTCAAGGTTTTTATCTTAACTTTTAATTAAAAGGTTTCTTCGTAATTCAACATCATGACGGCAAGACATTTTCATTCGCTTCGACATGAAATTTCATCAAAATTCCTTTTAATATCTACTTTGTACAGGAAACTTCATTCATTTTATACTTCCAGTCAATAAAATATTCAATTACAAATAAGCTTTTGAACGTTCAATAAATCCACAATAGCGTTTCAAATAAGAAATGAAATTATCATTTGAAACGTACAAAAATTATTACTATAAAAATAAGCCAATATAATGTCTTGTGAACAAGCTTTTATCTCCAATTTATTTCCAACCATTGATAATTTCAACTATAATAAGATTTATAAGTTTGATTTATTTACGTTTCGTTAAAATTAGCATATTTTCAATTTTATTGATTTCAATATACTTATATATATATTTTAATGCAAATACTTTCTACCTCATCAATTACGTACAAAATGATTTATTTGAACAACTAAAATTTATGTAATAAAATTGAAAATTTGCAACAATAGGTTTTAAATAATTAATTTGGACTTATTTAATTAAGAATTTTAGCATATTATTACTTTTGTTTTACATTAATATATTAATTAAAACTAAGTATTAAAAATTGTCATTACTGTTTATGCTTAATTATTATCATTAGTTAAAAAGTATATAACTATTTTCTTAATGCTATTCGAAAAATGTAAAATAATTTTTTAAGTAATGATCTACGAAATAAATAACAATGATCTTATATTTCTATATATATATATATGCATAAAAAGAGTCAAAATATTAATTTACAAAAATGCTTTTTTTATTTTCTTTTGCTAGTATATTACCTTATTATATGCCTAGTAGTTCTAGTAGTTTTAGATAATTAAAAATAATAGTTTATATACTTTTAAAAGAAATATAATATTGAGTAACACTAATATATATATAATTAAGTAAAAAGTAAAAATATTATATACAACTAAGAATGACAAATTTTAACACCATATTATCATTTATTTTAAAATGCTCCTAATGTAAATTGAATTTTCAATACTAAAAATGAAATGAAATTCGTTTAACAGTTTCATGATATTTTTAACTCTTAAGTTATTAATATTATAGAATTACGTTTTATATCCGAATTAAGGTTGAAGGAATTGCGACTATTATCCTTATAAACTCCTTTTTCTGATATTCGATTATGCAAAATTAATTATAACAGTATACTTATATTTATTAGTATTTTGTATTAACCTTATATAAAATTGTAAAATACAAGATAATAATGATAACGTAAGGTGTCAATTAGGATATTAAATATACATATTTCCGTATTCCATAAAGTACATTTCTAATTATTATAAATTCATATACAGGAAACGTATGCACCAGGGTTTATTTTTTTCTTTGAAAATTATACGTGTTGACTATCGATAAGTTGTGCAACGAAATTTATTGAAGGTAACAGCACGCTCTGGTTGACATTCTGAAGAGATGCGTGTGCGCATACACCGACCCCCAAAAAAATACGAAAGCGAGAGTGCAAGGGCGAACGTCATCCCGTTATATTTTGAATAGAGTCCCTATAACTAACTATCGATCGAAGAATATTTACTTTTTTCTAATAATAAAAGCTGTTTTTTTCTCTTTTTTAGTAATTGGTAACCAATTTTTAAGCCTTTGTGCTAACGATTAACTTTTTATCGTACGTATCTTCTTCTTCTTCTTCTTCTCCTTCTTCTGCTTTATTTAAAATTATTATATTTATATTATTATATTTATATTATATTATATAAATATAAATATAATATATTATATTATATTTATATAAATTATATTATATAATATAAATATTATATTTATATCCAATCAATTTAGGCATATTGGATTGATTCTCAATATTTATTTGATACATTTTATAACATACGTATATTCCATTCTACTTTATTACTGTTTTTAATATCCCTTGTTTTATTAATAATATTATTAACTAACAATTTTTAACATTTTAACATAAATTTCTATATCAAGTGAAAGTTTTGTGTTAGGTAAAGCAGTGTATTTCATATTTAAATTAAGATAAAATAAATTTTTATAATTTAATAAGCACGAGAATTTGGAGTAGAATTTAAGCAACTTACAAGAGTATTTATGCTATAGTCATGATAATCATATATTTACGCTATTGGTAATTTTACAAATAAAAAAAATCACGTATTGATAAGGAGGAACCTATTATTGGGTCACTTGTCGGAAACCACGTGTTCGTTCGTAAAATATTTGTACTTTAATGCATAAGCAAGAAATATTGTGCTAAAGATTTGCCTCAAAACTAATGAAAATTAATAACTGTCGTAATAATAATGACGGATAAAAAAGGTCTTAATTGCCTTAGAGGTCTGAAAAGTATTTTTAACCCTACATGCAGATGTACATTTTTAGATAAGTTACACATTTCTAAAAATATGCGTACATTAATAATCATTTTCTTTTTCCGATTCCCCGCCTCTTTTCATCACTTCTCGGATTATAAAATATCTCCTCAAGTAAACGTATAACATTATTTCAATATGATATTAAATAATTAAAGCGTTCGTTGGGATTTTGTCAATAATACAATTGGATAACTCGTTAGAATAATGCACAAAAATAATCATTCGGTTAATTTTTTATTAACATTAATTATTCTAAAAGCTAAAACAAGCGTACATTATTGATTTTCCAATTTCAATAAATACTTTGTATTATAAAATTATAATACAATATATTTATTCTACAAACGAAGTGATTAGTTTAAAAACAAATAATAAATTATTATTATTAACGACTGCTGTATTAAAACTAATTATTATTTTCAAAATTCTAAGTAGAAAACATTTTCACGGAAGAAGAATTTTAAACAATACCAGTGTTCGGTACAATATATCATCATTACTTTACGAATTCATATAAATACTCGATATAAATATCTACAATAAAATTCTTTATAAATATTATATATTCCAATGACCTATTTTACTCATTTTACAATCAATTTTCTTGTTTATATATATATGTATAAGTACACGTGTGTACGTCTTAGTTGATATTATAGTATATAATTAAATCGTATTGCTTTAAAATAAAATATTCATATATGCAGGTTAAATTTTTATATCGCCCAATCAACCGTTAAAAAAAAATGAACAACTTATAATTAAAGTTTTTTTTTGGCATTCCTCCCAAAAGTTCAAATGATTAAGAAGAGTTTACACATTTATTCGTAATACAGTCAAGTCGCCTTACAAAATAACTATAAATAAGAGTTGTATTGAATTAAAAATAAACGTATTTGCTTGAGGTTTCTCTTATAGATTCGTGACGAACACATTATTAATATATTAAAATGTGTACTGTATTTTATCCAAGTGGTGTCACTTACATAAAAAAATATATATATATAAAACATGTACGCGCATAGACATGAATATTTTGACTTCGTTTATAGTCGCTTAGACGAACACCAATAATCGTTGCTCTTGAGTTTTAATATTTTTATCGATTTTCTTAGCCAGATCAGCATCTTGATTACCAAAATTACTTTATCAGATTATATTAATAATCGCGTATTAATATCAATTGCATTTTTTACAAAAGCTAAGAGAGAATCCGAGACGATCTTTTTTCTTTCATGGGAAAGTGCGCGGGGAGAGGGAAGCGAAGGGAACCAACTAAGTTGTGTAAATGGCATGATGTTGGTGTCTGGATGAAATGACAGAAAGTATTATTCCCCATTACGGCCATGAGACTGGCTACCTAAGGGAGGCAACCCTCGTCTAATCGATACGTTCGAAGTAGTATAGTAAATGTGTTCAAGTCTCGGGTCGGACGCCCTTTCCAAAGCTAGCCATACTTCCTGATACTTCCTGGGATACGTCCTACGTACGTGCTTTCGTTTCTTCCTCTTCTCTGCTCATTGCTTACTTTCTTCCGAGAGTATTTTATTCACAGTTTTTTTATATGCAGTTGCATTCACCCCTCCCCATCCCCTCCCCTCCCCTGGCCGCCCCTATTGTTTTTTATTGGAAAAATATTATATATCCAATATAAGGGAACTATGTTATTAGTGTGGGTGAGACTCTCGTGGTCTGAGAATCATGCGCACGTGTTGGAACTTGAAACGAGTTAGTAAATACGACTTTCGAACATGATTTCGATCACGTGTGTAATCTACGTAAAGATCTTGATTGAACTGTCCTCTAACTAACCTACCGATCCGTCTCAAGCTTAATATATTTTAAAAGACAACCGCAACGATATATTCGATCCATTCACATCGAAAGTCTTATCTTATAGTTATTTCTTATATTCCATCGCAGCTTGCGCAAGAACATTGTAATAACGCAATATTATTTCTGTAATATCCTACGAGCGTCATTAAATAAAAATAGAAAGTCGTTTTTAAAAAACCGTTGCAACTTAGGTTGTAATAATGCCAGAGTAACGTATTCCATTTAAATTGTCACACTTTTACAGCGACTTTTAGAATCTTTAAAATATATAACATTATTAATTATTTTTAGAATACACGTATCCTAAATAACACCATAATTTCTTTAAATTTTTTGTAACTTTCGAAAATCTGCAGTTAATCAACGTACGAATAAACGAAATAAATAAAAAAGAATTCATCGATTAAATTATTGAAAATATTAATAATTAAAACGTAGTGTTACGTCAAATGATAAAAAACATTTGATTGTTCGTTTTATTTTTGACATTATTATGTAAATAATTTTAAAGGCGTAAGTTTAAAAATAAAATTTAGTTTTGACCTTTTCTCTAGATTCACGAGAATCGATGCGCGTGTGCGTGTGCGTGTGCGCGCGCGTGGATATGAACGGAAAGAATGTGTATATCAATTAACTTATATAACTTTTTTGTTATAGAGGCCTTCGCACCACTGTAGTTTTTAGAGAATGCACAAACTAGCCAAGGGTCTTAAGAAAAAGAAAAAGCAGAAGAAGGACAAGAAGGGCGAAAACGACGAAGAGTTTGATGTTGAGGAGCTCGAACGTTACAGACGCGAACGGGCGAACGCCCAAGAAAAGTTAGAAAACAGTAATGAGAGTGGTAGTGATCAATTAACAACTGCCGCAGCTTCTAATGATGAGTGGAAGAAATTCCAAGCTCTTACGTCGGGCATCGACTCTATTCTGAAAAAGAGTCAAAACGACTTAGATCGTATTAAATCAACATCGTTTTTTCAACGCAAGGCCCCGGAACCCGAACCGGATCCAGAGGAAGATCCGGAGGTGCAAGCTAAGAAACGAGAATTAGCCAAACGATACGTAGGATTCGATAAAGATGGTAATCCGATAGAGGAAAGTTTAAGCGACGAAACGAAAGATCAAAGGCCCTTCGCAGTAAATGAAGACGGCTTAGTTGAAATCCCAGATGACGAAGAGCCCGATGATTCTATCGAAGAGGATATTTTTGACACGACTTACGTTGAGGCACTTCAAAAAATCGATGTAAAATTAGCTTACATACCGGACAGTCCAACAGAAGAAGAATTAGGCGACGATCCATTCGATACAACCAATGCAGACAAAGTTCTCAAAACTGTTGATAAAACTGGGAAAAAGCTCGTTAGTTTAGGTAATGCGGTTGAGGTGCTGTCAGGTAGGGTAGATTACGTAAGCACCTGCAAGGTCGGTAAAAACAGGCCGAGACATAGGAACGAAGATCTCTTGGGTAACTTTGACGACGAAGCACACATTTCTTTAGATAATACAAACCAAGCAAGTGGTGAATGCGAGGAGGTAGAAAAAACTTTATTGGACGATGACAGCGATCTTCCAGACATTCCTATTGATTTAACCAAACTCCCAGCAGACTTACCGAAGCCTATACTACCGAACGACGGGGAAAAGCCCGATGAGCATAAATCTCTGGATATTTCAGAATTTGAATTGTTAAAGGATAAGACTATCCTCGATGAGATTCCTGTTTTGGATGACGAGGAATTTGATTTGGATGCTCCAGCGGAATCAGTTGTTTTAAACGAAGCCGAAGATCCATTTGCAGAAAAGGAGCCGAAAAAAGTTGATTTACAGGAGGAAATTATCGAAGTTAGTTTCGAAGTTGCTACTTTTGCAAATGAAGAGGATCCGTTTGACACGACCATTGCGGATAACATCTTACCTGGCAAGACAGAATTGAAATTTATCGAGAAAGAGCTAGAAGAATTTCCAACGTCTGAGGTTTCGATATCCCTGACAGATCCTAGTGGATTGAATCGTGACTATGAAACTGGTCTTCTGAAGGCGCAGGAGCGAAGTACTGTTAATACTCCGAAGAAGGATTTGTTAGATGGATCATTTACGGACATAAATGAATTAATCGACAAGCCCGTTGAACCTATTAAAGAGATATCTTACGTTGATCCATTTGATACATCTGGCGTCCAGAAGCTACTACCATCTAAGACAGAATTGAAATTTTTAGAAAAAGAGCTCCTTGACGATACGAAGGATGATTTTGATTCATTAGATAACGATGATTTTGATCCTAGAAAGGAAGAGAAGCAATCGATAGAAAAACAGAAACCTCCGCGACCACCAGCTATAATAAATAAAGTAATTTCAGATAAACCACATAACGACGTGGTTCCCGAGGCGCAAGAACAAAAAGAAAGCGAATTTGAAAATCCCGGTACCGTTGACGCGGATTCGAAGGTAGTTGCCTTTGAAATTCCAACAACATCCAAAAAACCAGATCTTCTTGCTTGGAGCGAGGAGGAAAAATTTTTGCCCAATAAGCCTTTGACGCCGTATTATTCGCAAAAATCTTTGGACGAGGCTTTTCAATCCGACGAACATTTAGAAGATTCTAGATCCCTTGATCCCTTCGATACAAGCTTTGTGACTAACACAGCACCTGGCAAGACCGAACTTAAGCTCATAGAATCCGAGCTTCTTCAAGACAAACAACCGAGTACTGTTGTTTCTCATAACATAAATGATCAGGATTTTGATCCCAGATCAGGGCAGGCCACACATACACAGGATCGTCGTCATAGTGAAATAATCTCGAGTGGACAAGGTGTTATAAAAAGTTCAGAAGTTATTGAATCACTTATCAACAAAAGGAAAGGATTCGAGAAGCGGCAAGGCAGTATACTCGATACAGATGTTGACGTTAATGTAACGCCTCTTGTTCCAAACGTTAAGAAAAATACAATAGAAGAAGAGGTTGAGCTTACTTACAAGGATCCATTCGATACGTCGCTAGCGACAAACATTTTGCCTGGTAAAGCCGAACTCAAGCTTCTAGAAAACGAACTCAATCAATTACCAGATCCAGTGCCTATCCAACCACACCCCATAATTGAATTAGTGAATAAAAAAATAGTTGTAGAAGAAGATCCGGATTTCGATCCTAGAGCAGCCGAAGCGATTGAAAAAGATATTCTGTGCTTGGATTCTTCAGAAGCGCCTACCGACAAGATTTTAACCCCAATTAAGGATACTGATTTATCTACAGATGATATCGATCCTTTCGATACCAGTTTCGCTAACATTGATCCAGGAAAAACTGAATTAAAACTTCTCGAATCCGAATTGATCAGCAAATAATAGTTTTCATTTTCCACATTATACTCTCGTTACAAGTGAAAATTACTTTGAGCTCGAGCGAACTAATCGATATCAATAATGGATCCAAAGGGCGGAAATCCATTTTTAATGGATGATTATCCAACGGAAGCTGATACCACTGCAGCTCAAGCGTCAAATCCGTTTCTTCAAGATTTCGGAGATGCAGCAGTACCAATTGCATCAGGGACCGAGGCAAATCCTTTCTTTAATTTCGTCGCTGATCAGCCTTACCAGCCAACATCCGATTCAACGAATCCTTTTGCATCGTTCGGCGCTACACCTCCCGGTCCCGAACCAGAAACGGATATTTTTGCTAATACACAGCCTCCACCGGTATCAAGCTCTGTACCAACATCTAATCTCTTTGGCGTTGAAGCAGAAGTAGATGCACCTAAAATCATTGAAGCTACTCCAACAACGAGCTCTCTTCAACCATCTCCAGTAATGACAACGTCAAGTAAGCCCGCGAGACCTTCTCCACCGCCAAGACCTGGGCCACCACCGCCTCCTAGAAATACGAAGGACCTGATATTGTCGGTTACTGGAGCTATGGACGAGACCTCGAATCAAATGCTGGATCGGTTACAAGCTACAAGAACGCCAAGCCCAACACTTATGCATTCACCATCGCCGACGCCGGAGCACAGCCTTGTCGATTTCATCGACGTCGATAGCAACGTACCCGAACTTACTAATGAATCTGTTATTAAAAGTGACCATCAGCTAGGAGATGTTAGTAGTACTGGGGATATACTGGACCTGTTCAGTGCGCCGGGAACACAAGAGCCGGTGGACGTAACGAAATCCTTCAATACGGAAACGATAATGTCGACCGCGACGGACACGACGTCGGTCACTGGAATGCCGGTCATGGCAACGACCTTGTCGGACAATCCGTTCGCCGACGTTGACCAACAAGAGGTGATTCGGCCTTTCGAAGCGAAGAGGCATTCGGTAACTGCGCATTCCCCTATTACTGGTAAGCATACAAAGACCTCGATTTCTTCCAAATTTTGCCACGAAAGCGGTTTAAAAGACAATCTTACGTAACTTTTGTTTTTATTATTTCGCATGATAGATCAGCACTTACCTGTAACAGAAACTGCAGCGATACATGAAAATGTCGGTGGGCTACAACAATCGGAGACTCAAGCACCTTCTGAATTATTTGATAGCGCGTCAGCAGCAGCGCTAGCAATGAAAAGCACATCTTACTATCCGACACCACAATCCACTATTGATTCTACTATACCAGCCGCCGAAGCTTCTGCTACAGCTTTCGCTGACCTTATCGGAGACTTTGGTCCAAAACAAACCACTGCACCTGTAGACTTAACAACAGCTTCTCATTCGGCCAGTACAAATGAATATCTTGCCGACAATTACAGGTTCATTTTTTTTTATTTATTATTTCTCCTTCATAAACAAGAATGATAAATATTATTGCACGATTGATTATTTTTTTATTTATAACGTTAGTCAAAGTAATAAGTATTACAATTAAAAAAAAAAAAAAAAAAAAAAAAAAAAAAAAAACAAACAAAACAAAACCAAAAACAGAAATTTGTGTCTATTAAAGTATTTTAATCTAAAAATTACTTTATTGTTCGTGTTCGACACAGAGCCGATGAATCTGCAGATAGTATGGGAAGGGCGGTGAAAACAGCTAAAGAAACTGACGATGCATTCGACGCGTTTGCATCAAAGTTCGATAAAGCTGCAGAAATGGATTTATCAAAGAGTCCTTTTTATGATCCCTTCTCCAATGGCACCAGTACCGGCCAAACTGCTATGGATACAAGCAGTGACGGTGAGACAAATCGTTTCTCTTCTTACTTTATTTTCTATTTTTCTTTTTTTTCTTTTTTCTTTTTTTTATGCGAATAATTAAATGAGAATTCTTTTAATTAATGAATATTGTAAATGACGATGAGCGTTGCTTTGTAATATGAGATTTATAATTAATATGAAAAAAAAATTTACGTTAGAAATGCATAAGGATCGGTTTTCCTTAACAATGAATCCTTTATAGATATTTTTTATATTATAGTTTATATAATATATTCAGTAATTTAAATTTATTCTTATTGAACGTATACATCGACGTAAAGTAACGTTTTTTTTTTTTTTTTTTTAAAACAGTTTGTGCATTTTTTATAAAAAGAAAGTTTAAAAATCTAAACGAATTCAACGAACGCTGATCCATTTTGCAAATAAATCGTTCGTAAATATCAATTGTTATTGTATTTTTGAAAATTTGAATTTTAGTTTGGGGAGATTCGACGGCGATTGCGGATTCAGAGCCAGTCACTGGATTCGAAGAGACCGATGGTTTCGATCCGTTTCTCAGTATGGTCGCACCGCCGTCTGATGTTTCGACAAGGAGGCGAGGCTCCGGCGATTCGGACGCTGGTCCAGACTTCAGTGTAACTATCAAGTAAGAAATCAGAACTTTTACAATCTGAGTTTAAATAATACATAATGACGATCGTGTATTGTACAGCTTTAGCTGTCAATTTATATGCACACACACATATATTTATATTATATATTATAATATTATAAAGAATTTAAATACAATAATAATGTTAGTAGTATATTGTTAATGCGTAAATACTCAGTAATATCCAATTGTTTTGAATAAGAGTTAAATTTGATGAATAAGAATGTTAATGAAATTAAGGAATCTCGGAGACATCGAGGAAAACAATGAACGATTTATGTGGCTTATGCCCCACCCGGTAATAGGCAATAATTGTAAATCGATACGCGTGCTTGCCACACTCCTGTAATCTTAATATTCCTTCTCCTACGTATTTCATTAATATATGCACATACTTAAGCCAATCAGTTAATTGAAATAGATTAATACGTGAAATAACAAATTATAATCTTAATAATTTTATTCAACGAATGCAATCTTATAAACAATTAAAACACATTTGCGAATAAAGATCCCGTATATAAAATAAAATTTGGGCAATTGGGCAAAGGTAATATCACGCTAGTTAGTTAGTCAGTTAATTAATTAATTAATATTATTTTATAATTAATGTCTTTGCTGTTGAATTCTTAGGCCAAAAATAGGAGAAAACATGTCTTACGGAGAAGGCGGTCCCGTACCAGCTTTGGCACCGCCACCGAGAAGTCCGTTAGCCGCAGCATACGCAGACGGTTCACCTCGTTTCAATCCCTTCGATAAGTCGGGCGGTTTCGCTCAGGAGGCAACTTTACCCACCGAAGCTGCCTTACCATCAGAAATGACCAGGACGGACTCTCAAGTAATTTCTCTTTTTCCCTTTGTAATTGTAATTTAGATTACACATAAACTGTACAATCAATATAATCAGTAATATAAATAAATAAATAAATAAATAAATAAATAAATAAATAAAATTGAACGTCGATCGAAGGAAACGCCACCGACGCCACTCTTCGACGAAGACGTGAGCCAGCCCTTGGAAAACTTTCCGCGCACCACGTACGTGGGCGACGGATGGGAGATGCAATTGCGCCAACCCGTTAAGAAGAAGATAACCGGTCAACGTTTCTGGAAGAAGATATTCCTGAAAGTCGTCAACTCAGCCGACAGTTTGCCCGTGCTGCAGCTTTTCAATAACAAGGGTGAGAAGGATCCGTATCAAGAGCTGCCGCTATTACCTTGTTATTCCGTATCGGAAATCGCCGCTCAGCAGTTCGATCAGTACGGAAAGATTTTCACGGTCAAGGTGCAGTATATATTTTATAAGGAGCGGCCAGGTTTGAGGCCCGGCCAAGTCACCAAAGCCGAAAGGATCACCAACAAGCTCAGCCAGTTCGCGGCTTACGCGATCCAGGGCGATCTCCAAGGTGTCAAGGAGTTCGGCAGCGATGTCAAGAAGCTCGGAATGCCGGTCGAGCACGCGCCTCAGGCAAGTCCCCGTTCCTCTTTATTATTATTATTATTATTATTATTATTATTAATTATTATTAATTATTAATTATTATTATTAATTGTTATTAATTATTATTAATTATTATTATTAATTGTTATTAATTATTATTAATTATTATTATTAATTATTATTACTAATTATTATTAACGGCTTGCCACTGTTACTCAACAAGTACATTTGTTGATAAATATTTTCAAAACAAAGTTTAATGATTCGTATCATTTTTATTTTCATATTTTCGCGTTAGAAAATATTTTTACTTCAAAGTCATTAAAGGTGTATAAGCGAATTGTTTAATTTTTAGCAAAAATAACGAATTGTCTATTGTACAGTTTATTTAAACAATAGTGATTATATAAAATAGATAAGTATAGTCGATAACAATCAGTGAATAATCACTCGAGTTGTATTGGTTGCCGACTTATATTTTTGTATGCTATCATTTCGTCAATTATCCTCTATAATTCTTCGTTTGACAGATTTCGCAACTACTTAAGCTAGGCTCACAGAATTACGAAGACATGAAAGCATTTTCTGTACTATTCGAGGAGGTTCTCTTCCGATTACAAATTCATCGCGATCGAGCTCTGCAATACAAGGCCGAGGAAGTGCAAATTAGTGTTGTTGATGAGCTGTATGTTGAACAAAATGCGGAAGGTCACATTGATAAGCAAATAGCGCGCGTGCGCCTCTTCTTTCTCGGTTTTCTCTCCGGTAAATTATATTTATATATATATATATACACACATTTTTTGAATGACATAGAACTTGGCGCCGCAAAGTATTAAAAATATAATCTCATAGGAAAATAATACATTTCAGGCATGCCCGATGTCGAGTTGGGTATCAATGATATTTGGAGACAAGGGAAAGAAATCGTAAGCAGGCACGACATTATTCCAGTAGCAACGGAAGAATGGATTCGATTAGAGAATGTTGAATTTCACTCTTGCATTCAGCAAGATGAATACGAAAAATCGAGAATTATCAAGTACGATTTTAAATACATTCGTTATTCATTGAAATTTTCTATTTTTACGTACGTAAATATATATATATATATATATATATATATATATTGCAATGAAACAAAACGTGCCTAAGTTTTGATTTAATTAAAAAACAATAGGTTTCATTCGTTTGTAACGAAAACTGATTTATAACAAATGTTTATGCTTATTGTTTAATATATTAATAATACAATACTATTCACAAGTTTTAACATACTAATTTATTGAAGATGATAGATTATGATTTCAAAGTTTTTGGGCAATAATATAATAATCTATCTATTATATAATACAAAAATGTCACTTTCTTCAATTGCTATGTGATATTTTTATTTTAAGAATCTTTGCAATAAAATATATTATCTTAACCGATTATTAATATTTAAATAATAATATAGGAAAGAAATTGTAATGAGTTTATAGATCAAGCTCGTGATTGAATAATTTTTCAGTCACATAGACAATTTTAGCTTTAAATTTATATGAAATTTTACCTTAGCTTAGTTATTTTTAAGTCTAAATTATCTATTTAATGAACTAACAATTTATTATTACCATTTAACACGACTAACAATATTCTTTACTAATATAAGGTTTAAGCCACCGGATGCATGTTACATCGAATTGATGAGGTTCCGTGTCAGACCACCACGGAATCGTGAATTACCTTTGCAACTTAAAGCAGTAATGTGTGTTACTGGCAATAAGGTAATTCAAAAAAAAAAAAAAAAAAAAATTAAATAAATAAATAAATAAAAATAAACTGATTTAGAAGTAATTAAAGTATTCACGTATCGATCAAGTAAAGGTTATTTCAATGTATAAGGGATTAGCTATTAAAAATTATATTATCTGATCCAATGAACATTATATTTTCATAAAAATGTGTATGAATAGTTCATTAATAGTTTAACATTCATTAGCATTAAAAATGCATAAATCTCTAATCGTTGTAACTACGTTTATGCGTGTGTGTGTGCGTGTGTTTACGTAGGTGGAACTGCGCGCTGATATACTTGTACCTGGTTTCGCATCTCGGAAACTCGGCCGTGTACCTTGCGAGGACGTGATGGTGCGCTTCCCGATACCAGAATGTTGGATTTACCTGTTCCGCGTTGAAAAGCACTTCAGGTACGGCTCGGTAAAGTCAGCTCACCGACGGACTGGTAAGATAAAAGGGATCGAACGTTTTCTTGGCGCTGTGGACACGCTCGAGCCCCAACTTATGGAGGTGACGTCAGGACAGGCCAAATACGAACACCAGCATCATGCGATTGTCTGGAGGATGCCGCGGCTTCCGAAAGAGGGACAAGGTACAATTTACACAGCACTTATCAAAGAAATAAAATAAATAATAATGAGTACAAATTAGTAGTCCACGAATTTTCCTTGCCGTTCATTCTTTCCTTTGTTTTTATAATCTTATAAAAACTTTATATTTAAAATCTTATAGTTTTTGAAATTTAGAAATCATGTAACCTGAAAAATGTTTTCAATGCCTAAAAGTCCTTTAGGTATTCCAAAATTATGTAGGGTTCAGTAATTTCATTTATTTTCCGACATTTCAGACCCTTTAAAGTCTTCTATGAATTTATTAGTAATTATATCTTGATATAATATCTTTATTATATTAGTAATTATACTTTCAAACGTATAAACCGAAGTTGCAAGTACTGCTAAAATAGTTTTACTTGAACCGAATACTAAATTCGGTTTTTTTTTTTTTTTAATTATTTAAAGCTAAATCTGCATTGTTAGGTTTGAAATTGAAAAAAACAAATGAGGCTTGAATAGGAAATAGTATAAATAATTTTGAAACCAAGAGGTATTTATTTTATTAAAAGAGAGAATAAAGTGAGAATAAAATTTTTAGGTGCTTACACAACGCATCAGCTCGTTTGTCGCATGAATTTGACGTCTTATGACCAGATACCGGAAAAATTATCAGAGTATGCGTACGTCGAGTTCACGATGCCGATAACACAGGTTTCTCATACAATGGCACGAAGCGTAAGCTTTCAGAATTATGACAGTGATATGCCACCTGAGAAATACGTCAAGAATCTGTCGCGTCACGAGTACAGGTGAGATAGAGTACTTACTTTATACAGAAAGCTTTGTTAAAGTAAAATAATCTAACAGCCAGATTTTGTCTGTATTTAAAATAATATGACGCGCGCGCGGGTGCACGTGTGAGTATCATTGTGCCAGGCAAGTCCGTCCGTGTTCTTTCATGGGAAGGCCTGCGGAAGAATAGGGAAAAGAGGGATTCAGCGCGAACGGATAGGCTCGGGTGGATACTCCAGGATCCCCGCGAAAGCAGTGGAAGAGCGACGCTGATTGCGCACGCGAAAAGAAAACCAAAAAAAAAAAAAAAAAAAACCCATACGTCACGGTTCACACCTCTGGCCTCCCGTCACACGACCTCATAACCGGGGCCACGTGTCTCAATATCCCGCGGCGACCCCTTACCAACTGCAAACACCTGCGCATCTCAAATCATAATAAGCGTTCTTTCCTCAGATTTAACAACTAATATCATTAGTTTAAGTAGATAAAGTTTTTACTATTTTCATACTCCTGTAAAGAATGTTATGAAACTACTTAATTAGCTACTAATGGTAAAATAATGGATCGTTATGTTTTATTTTGAGCTACGGTATCGATAACGTTTACGTTTAACAAATTAAGTATTAATACGAAAAAGTCAATAGACTGGCAAATTTCTTTGACTATATTTGTTAACAATAAATAGTCGCGTTTAAATAGCATTTAGAATATCAAAAATGAAATTAATGTTATTAGTTATTTGAAAATAACTGTTAACGACAAGTTGTTGTAAGAAGAAAATTATAAAGTCTGGAAAAAGGCATTACGAATAACGTCCGGTAATTGTGAATTTAAATTTAAAAGCTTATTGCGTTTATTTAAAGGGTCGGGATCGAACACACGCAAGGAGAAGGTCCAGGGGCTTATATCAGTGCCACCTCAATGTCTACTCCGAAAAAGACGATTCCGGAATCGAGTGGTGAGTCACATGACGAAGGCACCGATCATCCCGCATCGGATTCCGATTCCTCAGATTAAACTGACTTTCATGGTATGCGGATGTCCGAGACCAATCGATGATATTCGTACTTAACGAGTGTTACTGTTTGTTATAACGATACGAAACGAATAGCTGCGCTAGACGAATTTAAATGAAAGTAAAATTATATCGGATCAACTTAACATCATTCATAGTTTACTCTTTTTAATTAGCGCGGATCATAACTCTGTTTCAAATTTTTTTTTTGTTTTTGTTTTTTTTTGCATTGTTTATGAAAATTGAATGTTTAAAATTCTATTTCGATATCAGAATCATTACTCAGATCGAAGTAACTGTCTACTGGTGCATAGATTCACAGATTAACCAGTTTAATAATGCTAGAAAAAAAAATTGCGTGGATGAAACCTAAAAGGAACCCAATATCTTTTTATATTTCCACTTCAAATTGGTACTAATTTATTCTGCATTTATTGTATGCAGATTACAAATTTACTATTTATTACGGGAAGGAAAATTTCATCTTTAAAACAAAGATATTAATCTGTTGGAATTAAAAATACTAAAACTGCAGTTAATGTGCAATAATATATTAAGATCAATAAGATGAAAAGGCTCTAGCGATATCTTGACGAGACCTGCACTTTCCATTCAACCTTAAATTCCTAATTTCCATGCCTCACGCGTATCATGTTCATTCCCGTTCAGCTGTTAAAATCATCGTAAAATAAAAATGCATAACCGAATCCTTCATCATCTAAGAAATGACTGTTTAATGAAAATTTTCAAGACTTTCATCATGTATATCGATAATATATCGAGTCAAAAGCATATATAAACAACATATCTATTATTAAATAATCAAAATTATACGGTTTTGTCAATTTCATATCAGTTACACTATAACGTTTAATTCAATTGAATAAAAACAATATAACGGTTTGGCAATGCGCGAAATAGAAAAAAAAACTGATCTTTCGTAAATAGTCAATAATTACTTTCATTTGCACGACTTTATTATCTACGAGAACAATAAAACAGTATAAGAACTAAATCAAGAAAAAAAAGCAAGCGAACGTAAATTACAGGCAGTACATTGTGTTAAATATTATTCCATAACAAATACATCGCCGATACGTATGCGTATATTAAAGGGAACATTATATTACAAATATCGCGAGAAGTTCCCATTTAAGGAGCTAGATTTATTAAGGTAATTTCAATATCAGGCAAAAAGGCAAAAAGGTTAGTGAATAGAAGGGAATAAAAATGTTTGTTATCTGTTTATTTATCGTCTCGCTGGTTTTGTTTCGAAACCTTACGGTTTCAATGTTTCTGGGTACCTATACACAGGCACGTGCACGAAATGTGACTCATACATTTCTTCTTAATTATAAATTAAATGTCAGAGTAAGCACAATCTTACATGACATATAAATTTCAATTGAAATAAATAAATACGTTGTTGTTACTTTTCACGATTCAATAAAATTAAAATTCGACTTGTAAAATATTAAAGATATTCAATAGGTTTGAAAATTAAGATCTTATAGAAATTTCTTTTCTGAAGTATTTCATTATTTTATGTCCGATATAATTTTTACACTCTCTTTATAACTTTTACTTTTCGCCTAAATCTTGTAATACTCCTATTACTTCAATAATGATTTTCTATTAACTTTGATTAAATTTATATACTAAAATTGAGCTGTGAAATAACAACGAGAAATATTTATAATTTAAATTAAAATTTTATTATATATTATTTATTTATTTAAGTATTTATTTAAAAAGTAGGGAAATTATAAAAATAATATGGAAAATTATGTAAGGGAACACAGAAAAATATGACATTTAATGACAACGCATTTTCAGTACATGCCTTGGCCACCAGATGGATTAAGACAATATAGATTATATATATATATATACACACACACACGCACACACATTTTCCTTTTCAGATATCATTAAAAAAATTTGGAGAGCCTCTTTAAATTTAATATTTCACGCTTTAAATATTATTTCATTCCTTATTAAGTTCCTGAATAATTCTAAATTGTCAATTTATTAAACGTCACTCATTTGAAATTTTAATCAGTAATATGATAATCCTGGCATATTCTTTAAATTAAAACTTTATTTCCTCGTAATATTAAATAATATATAAATCTTATGTTTAATTTTTATTACATTTATTTACTAAATTATTTACTAAAATTCATTTTTATTAATATAGTTTTATATAAATTTATTTTTAGTTACGATTATTATTTATTTTCAGAATTTAAAGCAATTATTGAAGACTCTATAATTCGGTAATTAAACATTTAAAATTATTTCGAACATAGTCACGCAAATAGAGTTAGAATTTTCTCGATTCTGCATAATCATATTTTATATACAAGATGGCTATATCGCTTAATGTAAAATTCAGTTTTTTTGAGATAAATGACCATATATAACAATAATAAAAATGAAACTTGCCTTTGACGTTGTTTGGACTAAGTATATTATAATAGTCTACGTTATAACTTATTGTTGTTGTTATTAAAATCTCACGCTTGTCCACATTATGATGTAAACACATTAATAAGAACGCAAATAAATGAAAATAAAAAAAAAACATTAGGCTGTATTATAATTTGTCTAATAATTTCACGTGTGTAAATGTAAACGAATAAAAAATAATGCTTGATAATTATTTTTCTGATTATAAACATTTATCAGAAGTTTTTTTTGCATTGCAATTTATTTATATTAGATAAAGATCAAAGCTAGAAGACTTAAATATATCGATGCAATTCTTTAATTATGTGAAATTAAAATCATATTTAAATTTATTTAAATATATTGCTTTTCAAATACGTATATATTCTGTGATTTATGGTGTCTAAATATATAAATATCTAGAATAAACTAATTATTTTTTTTTTAAATACAAATGCTTAATAATATTTAAGAATTCAGGGAATTAATTATTAAAGTAAAAAATTGTTTAATTAGTATGCACTAGTGTATAAGTATTTATGAATATAAAGAAAAAGAAGCCTAAATAATATATCATTGAAATATTATAAAATAATATATTAACATTAATTATTGAATAACATTTTTTTTTAAATTAAATATTCGTGGATATTATAAAGATATTATATAATATTTTATTAAAAAAAAATATATGGATTTTATAAAATTATAAAAATGCAATTTGTAAATGGAATTAAAAAATTACTGATTAAAAATTTATTTGAATTTCAGTGAATTTATTAAACTACGGTAACAAAAACTAAATTACTAATTAATTATGATAAGAAAGGAGAACATGTAATAGTAGTAGAAATAGTATTAGTTATAGTAGTAGTAGTAGTAGTAGTAGTAGTGGTGGTGGTAGTAGTAGTTCTAGTAGTAGTAAACGTCTTATTCATCTTAATAGTGATTTTTGTATGAAAATCACATAAAATATTATCGATGATTTACTACTAAGTCATTGTTAATAACTTTAATTTCATTAAACTGATTTTTTTAGGCAAAAATCCTTTGCTTCGTTCTTACGTTCGCTACTTGCGACGATACGGCTAAACCAAAAATATAATTATAAGAATATAATAAAGATAGAATTCGATGAGCCGCAAAGCGAAAATTTAGCTAATGGTTCGTCGCACCTAGATAGTACTATAAAAAAAATATTATTATTTAAAAGCGCTTGAATTAAACATATCTCAATTTTTTGAGACCTTAGAGCGCTGAAAAATCATATTAAAAATAATATTTATCATAAGAATATATATACTTGTATAAATAAGGATGTAGACGAATAAGTTTCATTAAAAAATTACTTATTTATTTAACATTTTCACGTTCCTGAAAAAGGATCCAAAGAGTAATATCTAGTCCTACTTATAGAATTTAAGGCGAATGATCATTCATATTTATGACATTGTGTGCGAATAAGTCATAGATCGTAAGGTAGATTAGATTCGTGTCTTAATTATATAAAATATTCGATTTCTCTTAATACATAAATATTATATTTATTTCAATGTTTGTATTTATTATTTACACTACATGTGTTATTTTTTTTTTTATTTATACCTTATATACATATAATAAATATATATGTATTGATTTGTACAATAGACATGTAAGTTTAAATATTATTTACAATAAAACTACGAGATACTTTTTATTGTGGAGTTGCATAATTATAATTCGTAAAATAGTCATTTTAATGAAAGAGAATTACTGTAGCTTAGATTAAGGCATACTTTTATATTTTATCGACAGCTGTGAGATTATTTTTATTTATAAAATGTTTGAGTGCAGTTTTTCTGTTAAAGTAATAACTATATCTCAATAATCTTCAATTACGCTTATAGTAATTTTATTATTTGCTAATAGATTTTCCGATACTTAATAATGATCGTAAATTAAAAAAATATCATTAGATAAAAAATCTTAAACTATCCTTTCATTTTTTTTTTCTAAATAAAAGAAGTTATTTTATTTTTAGCTGCTTGAGACCTTTAACGATAATGACATTGAACGATATTTCATATTTTACGTATATTAAACAATTAAGTTATTATGCATTCGAAATCTATTTAATGACAAAAGTATCGAAATAAATATTTTTACCCATAATTTTATAAGTCATCAGTAAATAAACAATTAAAATATAATGTAAAAATTCATATCATAAAACTCATTGAAATTCATTGCTTCACTGGAAGAATAAATTATATAACAATTTCAGACTTGTATAATGACAATATAGTTCTTTAAAATACTCCAAATTACGTATATATGTATACATACAGTCAACATGTACGTAATAAACGCATCATTCATTGATTACAAAGTAATGTATATAAGTTTATTTTCGACATCTGGGTAGAAAAAAAATAGAGTTGAAATTCATTGTATGTATTTTCTAGCAATCAAATAGAGAACATTATATTACTTTGGAGTAAATTAAAATACGGAGGAATGGCAGATTCTATAACTTAAATTTTCGTAATGTTATAAATATTAAAAAGTTAATTATAGAACACTTGTAATAAAAATAATTATTACATTAGTGTATATTTGTATAAATGTATACATCATGTTTTAGATAAATTTTGAGAATTTTTTTTTCTCTAATTAACACGCTAATGATTAGAATTTGTGAAAAATTATAAATCACTTGTTAATTATGATTTTAATAATAATTTTTCCAATATTAATAATAATAGCAGTTTTAAAAAATAACGATCGGTATATAAATACTAATAAAGAGTATATGTTTGTATAAAGTTTTCAATTTGATTACTGCATCTCAAAGCGCGATTAAACAAATAGCAGAACACTGAAAGAAAGAATAATTATATTATTAATATGTATATATATATATATATATATATATATATATATATATGTAATTTTCAATAAGCAGTATTAGAATTATGTAAATGAAGATTCGATAAAACTTGGGCCGAAAGCCAGTATGCGAGTTTACAGCTTGCGATCTCAATAACGTTATTCGTACATACGTGATAACTACAACAAATAAGTGAAGATATTGAAACAATAATAATATAAAAAATAGAAAAAAATAATGATAATAATTATTATAAATAATACATATTGGATTTAATGCATCAATAAATGAAAGCAAATACTACTAGTCGATATTACGTATACAATCTATATTCATTGATTAAGTTTGTAGAATTATACAATAAACTATGTTATATATAAATATATATCTATATAAAATGTATAACATTGTATCTATATTATCTGTCAAAAATTTAATTGTTTATGTTTATATTAAATGTTAGAAAAGATTTGTCACTGTAAATCTTCAAAGTTAATTGATATAATAAATTAATATAATTATATCTATTACCTTTAATATTGTATTCATTGCGTAACTCAATATTAATTTATTAAATTAGGATAATCAATTGATTAGAGGCGCGGTATATTATATTTTATTATTTGAAGTATCAGACTTTTCATAAGTAGCAGACAATATGATTAGAAAAATATAGAAAATATTAAACTAAACATATTAAACACTACAATTAACGTCAATGAAAGAAGCAAAAAATTAGCCACGAATAAATATTTTATAAATAAATAACTCCAATAATAATATAATGTTAATAATACTTTTAACAGTATTAAAGTGTAAAACATGTAACGGTGGAATTCTGTAAAATGTTACCAAATAAAAAGGAATACCTAGCTTTTTTAATAAGTGTGATGATTTTATTATTTCACTCGAGCAAGTATGTCTGTAAGCAAAATTTATGTTAAAAATATGTTAACAATTATTAACTGTTCTAATAAGTGTAATATTATTACATAAAAATTATTCAGTATAAGAGAGAACAATGACGATGAAAATATTTTCTTTGCAACGGAATATAGAATATAATAATAAGCTAAAGAGAAATTTAATTTTTAAAAATAAATAAAAAGTAATCGGAATTGAGCTCAATTGTTACAGAATAATAAATGTATAATCAAAAGTTAAGTTAAAAAAAGACGAAGAAGAAGAAGAAGAAGAAGAAGAAGAAATTATAATAAATTACTACTCGGAGGGGCGTGAGCGAGAGGAAAGTAAATTTTTTAATTGGAATGAGAAATCGGTTCATTATTTTCGTACTGTTGTAAGTAACTGCTATGCCCACGTGCATTTTCATATGTATTTGTGCATTAAAATCCACATACATATACGCGTACACATATAAATATATATAATATTTAAATAAATCACTGAAGAACCATTGTAACCCTTGAAATTATGATTTTGAATACTAAAATTATTAGAATTCTTTTGAATTTGGTATAAAAAGCTTCTCTAATTAATAATAAACAATAAAATCTGAAAGCTCAAAGAACTAATTGTAGTTTTAGATAACTTCTGAATTATAATCAAGTTATTACACGTTATAACTTAGAATAATTTATTGAAGTTACGAGTAATAATATTAAACGTTAGCAAGTTTAAAATGAAGTGAAATATATGAAAATCATCAGTTGTACACACTTTCATACACGTTCAGATATATAAGAAAAATACACTCAATATTCAGAGACTTCCATCAGATGTACTGACGACACATTTCTGTGCACGTAGCGTGTATATGCAGCTTTTATAAAAATGCAAGTACATGTTTATCATGCGTTAAGCGCAAATGTACACGATTGTAAATGCAGATACTCATGCCAATAAATAAGAAATGAGCTGTATAATGAATTTATATAATAATTAAAAGAATCGAAATTAAACGAATACTAAAAGTGAACGACGATTGTATTAATTGAACATGTAATAAAATCAATATGTACCATGACACCTTAGCTCTGTATACTTTTTTAGAACGTTAGGTGAATAAAGAGATAAATAAAATGATGAATAGATTTATAAAATGAAGACAAGATGATTGTTTCAGTCAACTGCATAAAAGTTAATATATAGTAATGATATTGCAAATCTAAATAAATAAAAAAAATATCCGAATGTACCAAATGATACCACTGTTAGATGAAGAAAAACCGTCGATAAATTCTATGTAACTATAAAGAAAATAAAATTATTTAAGACATTAAAGTCATTATTACTTCATTAATTCCAAAACTCTTTCTTCTTTTCATTCGTTAAAAATATATGATCATAGGTCATACCTCTGATATAAGAGTCGAATAGTAAACCTCATGGGTTGATGGCCCACCCTTCCTTTAAATGTACTTCGTAATCTACAAATTCATTGACATTTCGGAGAAAAAAATCTGGCTTTTTTACTACAATTGTCTGTCAATCAAAGTCGTTTTTGAAGTCTTAATAAAAAGTTTAAGCTCCGTTCTTTTTATTATATAAACACTTTACCGAATCATAACGAATTATTTTCAATATCAATTAATTTATCATTATATGGATGAATATAAAATTAAAGTATTACATACCGATACACATTCAAGACATTCAAGTTAACGAGTAAAATTTTATATCATAATGGCTTGCTACGTTTATAAAAGTTTTTAATTTAATTATATTCAGAAATATATTTTAGTAAGAAATTATCTAAACTCAAATGCAATTTAATTTTCAAAGTATTAAAAAAATTTAAAGTAGCCGATGATAATATTTTCGGGTATTAAAGTATTTATTTGTTATTTTGAATTATTAATTATAATAATTTTTTAAATTAACTATATGCAAACTTAATGTTCCTTAATGAACGTATTGTAAACTTTTAATGTAATACATTGTACAAATTATAATTTATGCTCCTGTTACAAAAAATTTAACATTTTATCGTCACTATTAATCATAATTTAATATTAATTAATATTGAGGTTATCCATTGTATTTAGATCAATGATTCGCACATGAACATGTACAAGCACAATTTTTTTTAACTCACTTAACATTTAGATCTCCATCGTAACCATTGGTATCATAGATACAGGAATTTATTCTCAACGACTTATATATAAATAAAATTATTAGAATATCATTTTTTTTTTTATTAATAAAATAATAAGATAATTTATTGCTCATTCGTTTTATATTATTAATGAAAATTTCGTATTTTACTCGTCTGATTTATAGTAATTTGTCCTACTTTATATGAGTTCTTGTATACTCTTTTTGCCACATTAATTATAAATTAAATACCAAGAGAATGCGATGTTTGCATATTGTATATTTATTAAATTATATTTATAATACAATAAAACTTTAAACTCTTCTATCAATAATTGAATTTAATCGTGAAGGAGCTAATCAACAGGATTGTAGGAATAAATTAATCATAATTATTTAAAACTAATAACTTTATAAGTTGAAAATAAATAACGTAATAAACTAAAAATAAAATTAATACATATAAAAATGTATTTATTCATTGTAATGTTTATAGACGTGGAATGAACGAAACAGGATAAATAGGGATAAGCAGTGCATATGATTATACATTCACTGCAACATTCATGATATTGTTTGTTATATTCATATATTCATTCATATATTGATATATGAAATATTCATACATGAAATCTGAGTTTATGAATGTATCCTAACGTTCGGATAATTAGGTGAAATTTTGTACAATGAAAGAAACCTCTCGAACGAAAGAAAATGATATCACAGAGTCAGGATCGAATGTATCGAAAGTAGATCATCGTACGTAAGAAGCGATTTATCGCTCGATCTCTCACGAGGATATAGAATTCTCGATCCTTGGTAAAGCCAACGACGTTATCTCTTTAAACAGTCGTAGGTGGCGGTGGGGGTGGGGGTGGGGGGTGGCGGCGCCACCGTAGCATCCAATTCGATCGACGTTTTCGTGAACGCGCGCACACTGCTGCCCCCCCCTCCCCTCACCCATTCTCGAAACGATGTGCGGACGACCATTGCCACGTCCGGAGCCGAGCTAGTTTACCGTGACGGCAAGCTACTGCGAAGCACTGCGAAGCCGTCGTCGTAGCCGAGCAGCCTCTCGGCGTATCGGGCACTCAGCGCCGCCAACGGTACAGTCTCTCTCTCAGCTGATTCGTGTTTACTAGCAAACAAAGGAAACAAGAGGAGAGCGAGAGAGAGAGAGAGAGAGAAAGAGAGTTCGGGGCGAACGTAACGTCGTCTTAGTTTAGTGCTGGACGCGGAGCAGTTCGCTCGCGTCCTTGCCTCTCTCCCCGACCGCGTCGTCGCCAGCTTATCCTATTTCTACCACCGATAATAATAATAATATCGCCCGTGTCTTTGAACAAGAGATATACGAAGGAGAGTGCGCGATCTCGTCGAGGATCGTCGTCATCCCGTTCGCGTGTCGTGTTCACCGCTAGCCACCACCGTGGTGACCACCACAACCACCACAACCACCACAACCACCACAACCACCACCACCACTATCCTTAATCGTCGTTTCTACCGTTTGTCCCTGCCATTGTTATTGTTATTGTTGTTGCTGCTGCTGCTGCTACTGCTGCCGCTGTCGCTGCCGCTGCTGTTGTTTTAGTTATTATTGTTATTGTTATTGTTATTGTTATACCATTGGTGCGGTTGCTGCGATAGCCGAGTGAGAGGCCTGTTCGGGCCCCAGTCCAGGCCCTCAGGACAACCAGCAGCAACCTGGCACAGTGAGTAGCGCGTGCGTACTGATTTTGCGACGCAGTTTAAGCCAGACGCCTAATGCCCGGGAAATCTTGGCGCCTTTGCCAAGAGGACCAGGGCTCGGTTGCCCGAGAAGCCGAGGGCAAAGAGAGTCAGTCAGTCAGTCAGTCAGTCAGTCAGTCAGTCGGTCCCGTCACCATTGCGCCAAGCCGTCGCCACCCCCTTCGCCCTACCCGAACAATGCCAATTTCGCAAATCCTCCACCAGGTTCCTCTTCTTCGATGCACTTGCTCCAATAATAGCTCCGTTTTCCAATACAAAAATCCACGACTTTCCTCCCATGACATTCTATTATCCCTCTTCATCCTTTTGGCCCCTCACCTCTAGTTTCTCTTGCATTTCCAGGAGAAGCACAATAACTTAGCTATTGACACGTATTTTTTTCTTTTTTTCTTTTTTATTTCATCTACTTTTTCATGTCACGTAGGCTGTCTGCTAGATTTCAAAGTGCTAGCTTAATCCACGTTCGTGTCTAAGGCAATCAAAGAAATTTATTCCTCCGATTACATATTGAATAATTAAGATTGCATTCGTTAGTAGTGTTTCGCTGTCGCGGGCTCCTCAAAAGAATTCGCAGTTAAATAAACCAATATCCTTTTGAAACTGCCAATGATGATGCACTGCGCCGATGATTAATGAATAATATGTCAATTAACATGTACTTGGCGTGTTTATATTGTTTACATATGTCGGCAAATACATGAATCAAGTTGAAGATTCCTAATGGCCCTAACCTTCGGGTCATACGACCCTTATTAGTACAAAAAAAATTTTTATAGCTTACACCGCAGCTTCATTTCATATCAATCCTTTGATTAAATAAAAAAATATTTATAACTTCAACTTATTGAGTTATACGACATTTAACTAACGATTCCTTCTTGGATTCAACCATTTTTACGTGTATTCGTTTATTATAAATTTGTATAAAAAAGAAAGTTTATTGGTTCACTTAATCGAAATTAAAGAAATTTCTTTCGCAATTAATTGTATAAAAAAAAAAAAATACTTTTACATTCATGTGATATGCTTACAATGAAAAATGGTAAACAAAATTTAGATTTAGTATTTCTATTAGTATGCAATTGTATAAAAATATAATGGAATGGAATTTATAACGTTCAGAATTTAGTTGACGAACAATTACATACGATTACTATATTTCTTGTAAGATGAATTAATATTTTGGCTAAAAAGTTAAAACAAATAAACACTATTGGAATTAGTATATATTTTTTAGATTTACATTTAGATTTAATTTTTTTATCCAATGATTGGCCGTTTATTCTACTTTCGACTCAGTCGGTACGGTACTTTAATCGTAAACATCAATGTTTTGATTTTCCATTAAATTATATAAAAAAAAAAAAAAAAACCAGATATATATATATATATATATTTAAGAAAGAAATAACAAAATGTCGTTGTTACTTAAAATCTTTTAAGTTGTGCAATATAAAAATGTATATAAAAATATTTATAAATATATAAAAAATAAAAAATAAGCTATATTTGCTTATTTACAGGCTGTCGAATTTCAATAATGTATTTTAAGCTTCAATTGTATATAGTTTTGAGTTATTAAGCTTACTTAAGATTAGAAATGACAAGTATCTAAAAAAGATTTCTTTTTTTTTTGGCATAAAATTTATTGGAAATTTTAGTATTAAATTTAATATTGCAAAATATTTGCAATGCGGATTTAAAATGAGTATATTTAGATAACTAATTTATTAAAACTTTATTTTTAGCTGAACGTACACAAAATAAATTAACACGCTCAAACAAATACAACTAGTTTATTGTTTGTTATATTGAAGAAAATTTCGAAGTGATATAGCAAGAGAAATATATTTATATATAAAAATTAAGATTTACAAAATTTTCATCAGTAGAAAAATTATACAACTTCACTATCTACTTACAGTAGATAATTTTTAAAGAAATAGAAAGTTATTATATAAGATGTACTGAAGATAATATATTCAATTGAATAAAATATACTAATTAAAATTCTTATGCTATTTTATTATTCGAGTTGCAATCTTTAGTACATGTAATTTTAAATATACTTGTCGCTGCTTAATAACAAATACAAGATTTTATTAATGTATGTGTACATTAAAATCTCTTTCGAAAATATATTAAAATGACGTTTGTTTTTAAAATACAAATATAAAGTAGAAATTTGATAAATAATGAGAAATGATAAATTTTCTTAATTACTTTAAATATTACAATTACAGTAAAGTATTATTTATTTGTATGAATTTAGAGTATTCCATTTTAATTTAGAAGCACGCCACGCCAACTACCCCACGACAGTTTATTTTATTTCGTTATTTACTACTTACTTATAAGTTACTTTAATTAAATTTACCGATCGATGAATAATACTCAATGGTATATAGGACCTATTGATTGATTGTTACAATGTTTCATAGAGTTTTAATTTGGCTTTGTTATTTAAATCATGTAGATCTAATGTTAAATTCTAATAAAGTATGGCATTGAATAGAAGTAAACCCTGAAGGAATTTGAGGTTACTTACATTACAAAGTACCCGAATCACATAATGTTTTCATACTTGTCGGAAGATTAAAAGAAACATGTAGATAGGATTCCTCAAAGACAAAAGATAAAGAAAGAGATTAGCAATAAGAAGTGTACAAAGCAACATTGCTTGTAATGTAAATAATTTGTACGGAAAAAAAAAACAAAACAAAAAAAAAATCCACATTACTCGTAAACGCGTCACAAAACATGTTGATGATGGAAATAGAGCTTTCCGGTATAATTGGACACTCGCGATATCCCGGGACCCTGACCTGATTCCCTCTCTCTCTCTCTCTCTGTCTCTGTCTCCTTCGTACTCTTGTTCTTGAGCGGTGCATAGAGACACTCTGTACTGTCGCCTCTCTCGTACATTTCGTCTGCTCCATTTTAGCCCGACCGCAACTAGCGAGACGCATTGATAGACACAGGTACAGTCATAGGCTTCCCATCCACGTCAAAACAAACCCATGCATCAAATATTAACAGGTGGATAAAGTGGGAACGGTTAGTTACGAAGAATGTACTTGTTATTCTTCAAGCTGGCCTTTTAAAATCATTCATCATCATAAATTATCATTTGGGCGTCGTCAATATTAAGCAAAAGTGATAATGACTATGCTTCCGTCACTCGGCTGTTTTGTCTCTGAAATTTAAATTTAAGTTTATTCGTATTCGGACATTTCAAAAGTTCAACGACATTCATTGAAACTCCATTCAATTACCAACACTTCAAAACTGAACAAAATTAGTAAACAAAATTAGTAAAAATCAAATGAGAGTAAATAAAACTTTTATGAAGTATTAAAATATATATATGTATATAAGAAAAAGAATTAATTAGCTGTATAAGGTTAAGTAACGAATGTACAAATATCATTTGGTATATTTCTTTGTTATTTTAATATTTTTCTCAACCGTATGGCAAGCTTGACATAATAATTGCTCTTCAAAATTTAAAGTTAGTCGGCACTCCTTAACGTAATAAGCCTTAGAGGTTACTCCGATTTTACGTAATCGCAAAGAAAGAACGACAGTACTAAGCTTCTTTTTATTTTGAGCAATGCTGAATGAAAGTTTACCAACAATGTTTACGTTTCTAAAGTCATTATCATATCATACGGTTTTAAAATTGTTTAATTTTCATTACGGAATTCAATTGCACCTTTCTTAATTTCTAATAATTAATTAATTAATTTTTTTAAATGTTTATAAAAAGAAATGTTGCAATATAAGTACAACCACTAAAGTTTTAATTAGGAAATTAACATACAATTCGAATAATTTTATTGTCATAGAAGACAATTACAATGATATTACAATGTATATTGCAATTAAAAAGAAAACTTTATAAATTATTCTTATAGAGCAGAAAACTCTTTTTCTTTTTCGTTTAATGTCAACAGTAGGTATTTCAAATAATTTTTTAATTATATAACTTTTACAAAAGTACAAAAACCAAAGCAATTTTTTTTTTTTTATTAGAGAAGTTAAAAAAATAAATAACTGTTAAAATCAAATTTTATATCTTCAGTGAAGTTGACAATATCGTATTAAATATACACAATTCCATGCTCTATGCTTTCATCTCTTTCGTATAGAAAAAGTGTTGAATAGAAATATTTCCTACTTTTACAAAGAGCGAAAGATATAAGAGATTTAAATTATTTATGTATACTTTTTTGACTACATTTACATTTACAAATGTTTGTTTGGGTTCGTTATACTCTGCGCCTTTTCTCATTTGTTATGGACTGTAACTCGTTTCGAGCACAAGTGAATGAATAAAAAATCAGACTTATTTTCTCTACTTTCATTACATTGACCCTATTTAACTCAATTATTATCATATCATTTGTAATTCTAGTTTTTTAATAAAGCTGTTCATTCATTCGCTTTTGTCTTACTGTACTTTATTTGTATTCTCATGCGTACTTTTAAAATTATTTTCTAATTAACGAATTAGAAATAAATTCAATAGTAATTGAAAAATATGTATTTTAAAGCTTATTTTATGTAAAAGTTTATATTGAAATACTTCCGAGTCACAGTATAATAATAAAAAGAATTTTATTGTTGAATATACATATATATATAAATAGGTAAAAATTCTCATCTAATACATATTACGTATTACAGCGAGTAAAATTTATTTCCAATTCTTTTTTTCTTCAATTTTGCTATATTGTGTGACCTGTTAATATTAAATTCTGAAAGGTATAATTTTTATTACCTCACAGTGACATAATAAGAAAATTCTATCTATCTAATTCTATTAAATTAAATAAACTAGGAAGTCGGGCACTTTCTATTTTTCTTTTTTAATAATAAATGCTTAATTTGCATACAAATGCTCGTATTTTCTTTTTAGTTATTATTATACTCAAAGATATAGTATAAATTACATTATTAACTTAATAAGCTTTTCAATCGCTATCGGTACAATATAAATGAACAGTTCCATCTTTTATAGATTATATTTTTTTTATAGATTATATCATTTTTTTTATGAATGAAATAATTTGATATTGTTTTTTTACTTAGGGATATATTTTTGCGAATAATATAAATAGTCGCAATACATTATCGCCATTTTATTATGTGTTATTTGAAAAGATATTTACCAAAAAATTATTCATAAATCATTAATACTGATAAGTATTAATCAAAGTATACTAATTTATTTCCTATTCTTTTTATCCTAAATTTTATAGAATAATATTCTTCATTTTGGTGACTATTAAATTATTTTATTTTAAATGAAGTATATACAGAAAAATTGCGTATTAATCTAATCTTCCAACGAGCGAGTTATTAATAATTAATGTAATTAATCGATAGAACGTAAATTTTAACTCGAATTTTCTGAAAATAAATTAAATCGTTATAAAACCAATACGTATAAACTATTAATGTAGTTTTTGAATTGAATTAGCATTGTACAGCAAAATATGGTAAATAACTGCGTAAATAGGTTTTACTTTCGTATCAAAATAATATATAAATCTTTTTAGAAATTAGACAATACAATGAAAATCAAATGATAAACAATTCATAAAAAAGGTAAAGCTGCAAAGACAAGTCATTATCCAAGAGATAACGTTTTCCGATAAAGCGTCGAGAGTCGTATCTGACCTTGTCGCGAGATGACTGCGTACCTGGTCTCATTCGATTTCCTTTTTGAAATATTCTGCTCGTTGCAGTGCGGGAGGTGGTGCTCACTGCAACACGAGTCGTAGTTAAGGCCGGAGGGGGGGGGCAACAGAAACGCTCTAAGGTAAGGGTACGAAGAAAGATAGAACGATAAATCAGTTGCGCACGCGTCAATATATTCGCGTAGATGCTGTATGTTGGCACTTGTGCATGTACGAAATTTCGAAAATTGCTAATAAATTTAATTACGTTATGTTGCAACGCGTTCAAGACAATCAATTCGTGAAATAGGAAAGTGACAAAAATATCTATGCGTACGTATAATACGTACATTTGAAAAATGTTGCTCTAAAGTTATCTAAGAACGGATTCGTGTAACTAAACTATAGTTCGTAGAAATGAAAGTAAATTACTTATTAGCTCATATAAGCTGAATTTATTTATGATTAGAAGTTATTACACCTACTTAGATCAACGATTTTTCTAATTAGAAATTTCATTACTTTATACTTACTTCGTCTTATTAACATGAAGTTCTTACGTCTACTAATCTAAACGTTGATAATCCCAAAAGATTTAGAAATATCAGTAAACGAGGTGCTTTGTTAGGTTTTAAAAATCTAAACGTTTCATAATGGGTCATACAAAATTATATTTGTTTACATAATACGTATATTTCCCACATTGCGCATAAGGCTTTTAATTAACATTTTAAACTGAATTAAAAATATATAATGGAGTGAAAGTTTTGCTCACATAATATTTAAATAGAGACGAATATGTAGTGATATAATTAAATATTCACTAACAAATATTTATCCCTTTAATCTGCAAAAATTACAAAAGCATATATCGAAAAGATCAATGAAACTAAAAATAAATGAATTTGTAGAAATATTAATTTTATCGTGCCACAAAATAATGAAATTTTATTACATCACGCTGAAAATGATTAGAATTTCCGTTGGGACTTCATTATTTCTCGAATATATAAAATCACGAATTTTAATTATAACAATGATAATTCTCTCTCTCTCTCTCTCTCTCTCTCTTTTAATAAACAAAAGAAAAAGAATCTTGTGACAATCAATATATAATAATTATATCTCATGAGTAATTAATTAAGAATTTGACTGAAATTAAGAATTGAAGAAAATGAAGATATTGTGTAATAAAAGATATTAAATATCTTTCCCTCGATTTATTACGAAAGTAATAAATAGCAATAAATTTCATTTGAAAATGAAATATTTTTGAGGAAGGGTACGATAATAATGTATTACACACATAAGATTATATTCTGAATTTTTCTTATGTATTAGTTTCATAACCAGGTTTCAACATTTTATCACTATAGTAATCAATAAGGGAAAAAGTAAAATTTTTCTTATTCGTATTATTAAATACTAGACTTTTCTGAAAAATAATTTTCAACGATTGTTTCTTAGATCGTATGTAGTCAATTTCAGAGTTTTAAATATAGTAGTTTCGTCTTCTTAATAAATAAAATATTAAATAACAAAGAGACTACTCATAAATTCGAGAATATAGATATAAGATGTATTATAAATATATATTATATAGTCGGGTAGTTGTAATAAGTTCATAGTTGCTTATAGCCATTGATAAATTATATCCGTACGGTCCAGATTGTACGGCCAAATAATTGAAATAACGCATAGTTAACCATTTTATAGTCGACTTGTAGATGTGAGCATGAACTACTGTTCAGTTTATTCTTTAAGTTCGTATGAGAAAGAGATAGAAGGAGACCATATACTGCATTTGAAAGCTGCATGTATATTTATATTTCAGATTTATTAATCAGTGATTCAAATTATTTATTTATGAGCGACCTGCAAAATAATATGGGTCAACATTGTATAAATAAATAAATATATATATATATATATATATATATATCTTTTAGAAAAATGTATTATAAATATAATGTTTTTATACGTTTTATCAAATAAAATTTAATTCAAATCAATGTTTTTAACTTTATAAATATGAGTCAATAATATTTATATTTATTATTAAATAGATAACAATATCACATAGTTGGAATATTAGTTTAATATTATATCAGTCTTAAAAAAATATGCAAAGAGATTAACGGATCAACTGTTTTTAAATTAATGTATCAAAATATTGATCGAACAATAAGATCTCATTCATACGAGTTAAATTGACGAACGAATACAATTATCGCTACTTAATGGAAACTATAAAATATTTATATATCTTCCTAAGGGTGATAATTTATCAATAATTACATAATATTGCTATTAAAAAGATACTAATAATAATCGAATTATTTAAAAATGATCATTGATAGTTAAATTATTTGAAGATGAGAATATAAAGTTTTGTGTAAAATTTGTGAAATGCTTAGTTTCATTGGTATTCAGGCTCAATACAAATTTTAATGCCAAATTTTTTTAATAATATTGTAAAGAAATATTTTTTATTAAACATGGAAAACGTAAAAAAAGTCAAGGATCAAAATAGCGGCAAAATGGTAGATGAGAACAAGGAAATGCAGTGTACACGAGACAAAGAGGTATCCCGAGCAGGAACACGTTTTTCTCACACATACAGAATCACGATCAGCGCGAGGTAGACACTTACCGAACTCTACTACTCATACGTATTTTAAATGTAAAACGCGTGCACGCGATGAACAAAGAGAGTAAGCCCCGAGATGCGCGCGCAATAAAGTTTTGTGTATGAACATGTGCATCGGATACTTTTTTTTTTTTTTTTTTTTTTTTTATATAAAGGCATTTATAGTTTCGTGTAAGAATTCCAACAGTGAATAATTTAGATTAGACTGATTACATGTAACAATTCCATATTGTCGTATACGATGCGTGGCTCATAAGTAATATATAATATATATATATATAGAAAAAGCGTATATCGAATAATAAAAACAACAGACTTCAAAAATATAAGAGTAATTGTCTTTATTGTTCTTTTCCATACGCAGTAGTTGAAACAATAACCAGTTAGGTAATTTTACATTTAAAACTATAACTCTTTGTAATTATTAATAAGACTGAGTATTTATAATTTTGAGATCGACAGCGATCGTAAATCATTAATATGTTTAAAAACTCTTGATTCTTGTTTATGAATGAAAAAAGGTTGATACATAAACTTTCTGCAATAAAATCATGTATTTTCTCAATGATTTAAAACCATGATTTACACTAAATTCTTATGTTACTAAACCCCTTCTCGTTTTCAAAATAACCGGACAAGAACTGTTTATATCATTTAAAAATACATAAATTTTGTGATGGACTGATGATTTTTAATTAGAAAAAAAAAAAAAAAAAAAAAAAAAAAAAAAAAACGAAACTGCAAATGTTTCTGGGAATCTTTAACATTGAGTTTGTAGCTTTTAAAAATGTTTAATAATCAAGAAGCGTATTCCAAGTACACGATCCACGAATGTTTTAGAATATATTGAGGAATCAATCTTGTACCATCGAGTCAGAGTTTTTGTATGAAGAGCCAAATGGAAAAGTCAAGGAATTCGAGCTGTTCCTTAATCCTCTGGGATACAACTTTCCCCTCGCATGCACATTATCCAAGGACATCGCGCCCACACCAATAACCAACCCGGTTTTTAACGAGACGTACCGAGACGTACCGAGACGTACCGAGACGTACCGAGACGTACCGAGACGTACCGAGACGTACGTGTGGCGTAGCTTCGCTAGCCATTTTGCATAGCCATTTTACATCTCGCATGCTCGCATTGTTTTGAAGTTGTTATTTATAAGAACAACTAATAATGAGTGTCTGCGAATTCGGACGGAAAAACGAGTTGACCGGAATAGAAAATAATGTCTTTTAAGAGTGGCACGGTTAAAAGTAATACTTATCGCGACGGGAGAATTTTATTTCAGAACTAGAGTTTTTATAATAATACGGAATTGAGGCTCATTCACGAGAAAAGATTTAACGTTTGAAGAGAAAGCGGTTTCTCTTGTTAACGGATTCCACGGCTTAACTCCTACCGGTCGTCTTACATACGTTATTATACCATTTGCTTTTTCATTTCAATTAATGGCTAATTATTATTTCAATTATTCTCACAAGTGATATGATATTCATTAACGTAGTCTCGAAACTAACATAGTATACTTAACTTAAGTAAATAACAATTAATAGTTATTGTCAAATTGATTAGGCGAATGTCAGTATAGTATGATGATATTCGAATATCAGCGAATTGTAGTGAATTATTTATTTTCACTATGAATAAATCACGTATTTTTTAATTATATAAGTTTATTCTATAAGAATTCTGACGTGCTCACTTTTATTATAATTTCGTATACTCCCTTTCTTTTTCTTTTCTAATATTTTAATTGCCCGTAATTGGTTCTCTTCTAACTTTTCTATTGTTATTTATAAAAATACTTTTTAATAAATATTTCATTTTGTTTTATCAAAATTAAGCAATTTAATAAATTTCCAGTTCTTTTTTTTTTACGAATGACGTTGTAAACATTTTTATATATAATTTATATAAACCACAGTATTCAAAAAAATTAAAACCATGTCAGCTACATTTAAACTCTTTTATTTTTGATTTATTTAGTATTTGGACTATCGTGTATTTGAATATATTCCGTTAACGTATAATATTTTGTTCCGTATGTTACGCTTTTGCTTTATAGAAAGGTAAATCAATGACCCTGTGTACGTATATCTCTATGTTTCAACTTAGCCTAGGTAAGAACCGCTCTCACTCACTCACTCACTCTCTCTCTCTCTCTCTCTCTCTCTCTCTCTATACGTCTTCTTAATACTCTTGCGAAATATATTTTATTATGATACTAGTAGAGATTCACACGCACGTGTAAGCATGGCTTCAATTGATATCAATTATGAAGAGCGAGATAGAAAAATGCTTTTAAAGAATTATTCTTTATAAGACTTTGTTATAGGATATGGATTTATAGGATATGGATAATGACTCGAACGCTTCTTATTATCGCTTTGTTAACTTTGAACTTTGATATTCAGACGTAGTAGTTGTTTTTCCTTAAACCAATGAGGATAGATAATAATTCCCTTTTTTTTTTCTTCGATTCGAGGTATTGGCAGTCGGTTCAACCGGTCCACCTTAGAGCTATTCACGAGCGCAGAGTTTTTATTATCGGTATTGCCTGCAGTACCTAACGGGGAAGATTGTACTTCCCGCAGTCGTCAGCCGCCACATCACCCTCTTACTGATTATTTAAGGGTGAGAGCTTCTTGGCATATTACAAAATGACATAAGTTGGCGGAATTTTATAACGTTTTTACAATTTTAGAGTAAAATTTTGTAATGACTTTTACAAATTATTCTGTTTATTCAAACACTTGTGGGCGGGTCATGCAAACAATACTATTGTAATAGTGTGATTCTAGGCGTGTCACGTACATCCCAGTGAAATCTTTACGGAAGCGTGAAATAATTCGGTTCTACCGAATTATGCGAATTAACCGATTGGTGATCCACACGTACTAGATGTTCCGCGTATTAATCAGAAGGGATTACAAGTAGGTTTTATTCCGTCGATGCAGATTGTAAGATCTATGTTGTTAATGGTAAAAGTTCTATTGTCTCGTCGTTACTTCCAAAAGTCCATCATATCGAGAAGGGGCGGATGTCGATGTGGACGGTGTTGGCGGCTTCAGACCAACACATAAAGGGCTCAACATATGTTAAAATATATTCGAAACCTTTAAGGATCTGTTTGAACTTGCTGCTGGTTGTTGCAAAATTTCCAAAAGGGACGCTTAAAGGACTTATAGTTTTTTATGAGAAAAACGTTTGACATGAGATACAAAGTCGGCATACAAAGTGGACACATAGGCAATGATGCTTGTCGGGGCTCACGATAAGAGCTTCATAAGCGTCGTAGCCTTCGTAGATGGCTGGTTGATCCCTCGACGCATTAGATCAGCAAATAACTATATTCACTTTATTAACTGTCGGAGCGTTTTTATCAGTCGATTCGCCTTGATACTAGAGACTAGTCATATCATCCATTAGCTGCTTGCGAGGAAATCCTCGGTATCCTACGAGACGGGTGTACCGACACTAGCCACAATAAATATTCTAAATCCAAGATTCAGTGTCAGAGTTTTTATTTTAGTCTTAGCTCGCAGCGTACAGCTCATAATCGCATTCGTACAATTCTTCGGTTGCGTGGGCTTTTCTGAATGACTTACACGATTCGTCCGCACGAGTCTCCATTATCTATCGAGTCTTTGCGCACTGGTCCATGACGAAAATGGGATTACTCGCTAGACTCCCTCAATGGTTCTGCACTTTTCCTCATTGGTATATTTAAATGGTGACGTGCACTTTGTTCGGCCGACGTCGAAGACTGACGGCCTTGTTGCGAGAGCTTTTCCTGCAGCTCCCGACGAAGACTTACTTCGACGGGTTCGATCCTTTCGCAACAGATTTATATTGAGATTAATAGGTAAGGCAAAGTAAGGTCGTCGATATAATCTCGAGCGACAATTTTCTAAGAGTGTAAACATGAAAAGGCAGGAAGGAAGCGTTATCTGAAAAATAATGATAATTCGGAGAGGTAAGGCAAACTGTCGGAAGCGCTGGAGCAATAGCGATAATAACGGACCGGGGCGTTGGATCTCATCCATAAATGCGTGGTAAATACGTTATTGTGCTAGTAGGCGGGATTTCGCGACGAGCCGATAATGATCTAAGCGTAGCTTCGAGCCGTCCTTCGTATATTTAGGGAGTCAATGTAGAGCGTCGGTCCACATACATTGGAAAGCCGCTTTTCTTACGCCATCGACGAGGCAGCCTAGATCGAATGACGAAGAACGTGCACGAGGCGTGTTTTATCCGAACGAGGGATAATTTTAAAGAAAGCATCGGCGATGGGCCGCTGCTCCACAATTTCGAACGCGCAGAGCAAAGGGAATCTTGAGAATCCCCAGGCCTAACTGGTCCCACTATTCCAATTAACAATGGCTTGATACTATTTTTAACTACATCTTTAATCATTAATCCTTCAATTCGTGCCCATTATTTGCTATTGCCATAATATCTTACTTACCTTACTTCTTTATTTTCCGATACTCGACAATTTTATTTAAACGCCCCTTGAAGGATTTCAGGAGCCCATCGATTGCTTTATTATGTACTTAATGCGTATTTCATTGATTACTCGAATTTTGAAACACAATACAATATGTACAATATGTAGGGTCGAAATAATTTAATATTTTTTACTTTCATTTAATTAAAATTAAAATGAATTATTCCACCCAATGATTATTACTTTTTAGGAACAAATACCTATAAACTTTTATCTGTTTCTGCAACATATTTTTTATCCTGAAGTACTTTTCGAACATAGATATCAGTGATTGTCATGGTATTGGTTCTATTATAAAACCAACAGACTTATAAAGCTTATTATGCATAAGGTTTTTTAATCATACATATATATATATAAAGATTCATTATATCTGTATTGCTTATTCTAACAATCATTTAATCGTGTTACATTGACGTAGTAGTTTAACAATACTGTACTGTATACTCGAAATATTAGTATGAGTGTGCATAATAAATTAGCAAAATAAAATAAAAGTTTCAGCTTAAATTTGACATTTTTTTACTAATAACTTCATCAATACACTATTTGTGTTGAAGCGATAGAGTATAACGCACAACTCAGCAGTTCTTAAAATACATCTTTTCTCGGTATTTAATCAAGCAATCTAATAATATTTTATACTTGAAAGCTTCGAAATATAAAAAATATTGTAAATTGATATCTTTTACAATACCATCATTATGTATTATTTATGTTTTATTATATTGCAATTACTTATTTTATAATGTTATTAAAAATATTTTTATATTTAGTTCGTAGAGAATGTTTTCATGGCGTTTGTCTCTCATGGTGAAAACATTTAAATATTTTATTCTGGTAAATAATATCAATGTAACTTGTGTCTACAGAGTGATTTATAACCTACAAAGTAAAAAAAAAAAACAAACAAATAAACAAACAAACATGGTAATCATCTATATATAATTTTTAATTTTTTAAATATTACAAAATAAAATAATTATATTTTACACATTATATTTTAATTTTTTACACATTACAAAATAATTACGTTTCTAAAAGAAGGAATAACTAACTATTGCAATAGTATTAAAAAACAGCGCATTGAAGTACAGTTTTATGATAAAAACTTCAATTCGTTTGAAATAAATGTAATTAGTATTTTATTCCGTGTGTCGCCTTTTTTTTGTAATACACTAGAAAACAGTAATAATAATTAAGAAAACTTATAATAAATTTATACTTTTTACGTTAAGTATATTAAGGAGACCATTATATCGGTTCGTGTTCATTATAAGTATAAAAAAATGATGGCTATTGATTTATGAAGCGTATTAAAGAATAAATTTTATATAAGCGTAAAAAGAGTATCCGGAGAAAGGAGTAAATCGATATTGATCTATTTACTTAGATCAATCTACTCATCCGATAAAAATTTCATTGAAAATAGAAAATAATACTTTTTTTTAGTAAAGTATGGACTGTAGATAAGCTGTAATTGGTATTGATTGCATCCGCACTGTACAATTGCTTGTATATTTTTATCTAATTTTTTTTAAAATTAAATTACCCTTTTTCCAAAATAATAATGAATTTCTATTGTACCGAATGTATATTTTTTGATTATTTTATAAAGTTAACAGTAGATAAAGTACAGACGTCGTTTAATTGTCGAAGTAGAATTTTTAAGTGACTTTAATTATATTTATTTGAAGACAATTATTATTGTCTCTGACTAAAAGAAATGAAAAATTGTTGTTTTATTTGTTTGAATATTAAATAAATTTGTTCTTCTGAAATATATATACACACAAACATATATATATATAATACGGCATTCAAGAATAAGTGAAAAAGTGACTGTAATTTAAAAGAAAATTGTATGTACATGTGTAGGTAGAACTTTATATCTGTTCATAGTCGGGTCTTCAATCAATTGTGTTAATAATTTTCTATGTAATATTAAACGTACGTACTATTAAGAGCGAGAAAATACAAACTTTATCATAATTTAAATACATTTAGTGCATTCGTTGTTGTGAATATGAATAGACCAAATACGTAGTTTAAATTAAATTTTCAATCAAACGTTGATATTATAGAGAAAATATCAATGTTTTGTAAGAATGATTCTTTTTAAAGTTTCGATACTAACTATTTAAATTATAAAATAGCATTAATGCGTCGTGGAGGGGGGAGAGAGAGAGAGGGGGGGAGGGGATTTAAAGCCCACGTAAGTCATTGGATGGACTTTATTAAAAAAAAATATATCTATTTATACAGAGAACTCGGGACTATAATCGCCATCACGTGCAGACAAATATCAAGATGCGTACGAGCGATGTAAATAAAAAACCGGATCAGATCTTTGTTTGCAATCGTTAAAATAGCTCGCGAGTGCTGGAATGTTACGATGACGTAGAGATGATACACGGTAACAAAATTGACCACGCGCAAAAAATGTCCCGCGATCCACTGCACCTGCGCATTGGACTCGAGCGAAACTCTAAACTGCCCCGTTGTTGCTGCTGTTTTTAAAAGGCAAGTGCATAATGGAGCCGAAGCGTGACATTCGAAAGGACTTTTCTTCTACTATCGCTCGCACTCGGCCATAATGTACAATTTACGCGTACATTATTATAATATTATAATAACTTTCATTTTTACAGAATTACAATTTCTTAAAGTAATAAGGCTTATGAAAGCTTAAGAACTGCGCTACGAGAGCTCGCTCGGTAATGAAAAATTATTATAATATTAATATTGCAAGCACGTCTTCTATATTTATCCATTACCCTTTACAAAATGGATTTTTATCCGTAACACAAATTTTCGTTCCTCTTCCGTCTCTGCATTCTTAATTTTATTTAACACTTTCATATAATTTTAATAGAAAATTTTTTGTAATATTCATTTGTACAAATACTAACAGTTCGTTATACTATTTAATAATAATAACGATAATGATACAGTTATTTCTATTGTTATAGGTATACTTACTAATCAGCTTCGAAAGCATTAAAAATAAAAATTAATATTAAAATTTATATTCTTATATTCGAATATTTTCATTAATATTAATAAAGATTAAGAAAAATCAAGTAGAATGAAATTATTTTTTCTTGTTTTATCCAATGTTTAAATACGTTTTTAATATTATTTCTAATTACATTCAATGCCTATTGGAAATCAATTTAAAGCATTAATACATGACAGGGTAGTACGCATTCTTTTATCAGTTTTAAAACTAATAAAATAAAATTAATGCAACGGTACGGACGTATGATTTATTATACAAATATTGAGTTTAAAAAATGATTGTATTTTTATTTAAATTATAACTGAATTAAACAGTCAAATATTTCTTAAGAAAAGAATATCAGACAAAATCATTTAATATTTTGGCTTATTTATAAAATGAACATATTGAAACGGTCGTCATTATAATGAAACGATAAATATTCCCATGTTTTATTACTTTGCATCTTGTAAATATTATCATTGGTATATACTTGTGCTATGCATATGTAACAATAGAATGAATATGTACGTAAAGATAAAATATAAAAATCCTATTTTATGAATTTAAAAATTTCTGTAAATTCATTTTATGAAACAATGGTATTTTATATGTCATTGCATATCATAGAGTATTATAGAATGCCTTGAATAGAATATGATAAGAATAATACAAAATATTCTGTGGGTATATTGTAAAGTAATGTGTTTATTACGGAATGGATTAAAGATGATATAATATAATTATAATAATTATCGAGCAGACATGCCGTTGTCTCCATACAAATGAGTCCCTTTAAAATTATGCGACAATCTACACATAATTGAAGAAAACGAGGTAATTTTTTTTTATTTATAAATTATAGTAATTTCGTAAGCATATGACGGATCCATTTTGACCGCGTGACAGGGTCACGGTCGTATGATTTTCTGAATATAGCTAGAATTGCCACGTGTACTTTCATTAGTTAATTTTAGTTTTTCATTTTCGAGTATTTGAAATAGGAGAAAATGGGGGAAACGAGAACGAAGATAAAGGTCAGAAAGAAACAAGAGAGGCTTGGTATTAATTCTGGAGGGTCGATTGAATTTGTTGTGGTAACGGTGTCGTTGTTGCTTCATGTATTTCATTTTTCAGTGCGGACTAATGAGATTATGATAATTTTAATCCCCGCTTGACGTAAGCTTTACATAGTTTTATTACAATGAATGCGTTTCAGTATTAAAAATATGGCGCGCTGGTTTCGGGAAATTCCGTATTCATCATTTACTCCTAATCTTTATATTCGTAATATTATTCATAATATTATTAAGTAAATGGTCGAATTGTCCAATAAATATAAAAAGGTAAATCGTAAGTAAATGAATTCTAAACGATCTCGAACCATTAATTTTGTAATAAATGTATGTATGGGCCGAATAGGGAGGGCAATAGCAAACATCTTGATGGTTTCGTAAGTAGATAATAACGCGCGTTTAAGGGATCAAATAAATAAATCTGCTTTCAGGCTCGTTTACCACGGCGTTAATAATCAGTTTTCGTGACGTCACGCGAAGAGAAATCAGTGATGTATGTTATGCCCGCGAGGTATATATAATTCAATTAGATACGTGGAGCGAGAGGAGTGCAATAGGAGGAGACATTGATAACGGAGTAATCGCGATTATAAATAGATGGAATAAAATAATATTTGCATCTCGGGTAATAAGGGCTGGCCATAGGCACAGCATAATGTAACAGCAAGTGCGATGCTACTTTCGAGTCAGCCTAGGAGAGCTGCGATCGCCGCTATCGAGCTCTAGAGAAAGTTAATTTCGCATGGCCGTTGAACCGATCGCTATTACGTAGTAACCATGCCAGTGGCCACGATACAATACGTTCCTGGGCTTAGACGCATACGTACATATACATCCTGCTCCCAGAGAGACACAGAGAGAGAGAGAGAGACAGAGAGAGAGAGAGAGAGAGAGAGAGAGAGTGTGAGTGAGAGAGGGGGGCGGGTAGGTGGGAGGATATTTCGTTACGAGTGGACCGATGATTTCCCGGGCAGTAGTGACCTTTTCCATGCCTATTACGAGTACTACGGAAGGGACCTTTTACAATGTAAAGTACCTTAGATAAGATCATGTATGTGAATCGGCTATTTCGCATTATTAACACAAGACTGCGTTGTGCGATATTTTTTACCTGGTTCAAGTAGTTTCAATAAAGTGGCGTAATTTTACAACTATCTTCCTTAATATATCTTTATTGGAATTGACTTTTCAAGCGAAATATTACAGAGTATTAAAAATAAATTTTTTAAGCTGCAAAATTGAAATCTTATTTTCATGAAATAATTTAATGATACATACGTATATAGGAAAGTATATTGCTATTGAAATGCAGTACTGAAAATACTTGAAGAAACCTTTAAATGTATCTACGATGATAAGTATTACAATATAGAAAAATAATACTGTTTTTATTTGTGACCGCTACTGATTTAAATAATCTAAGTTAATTTGTTAAAAATATAATGATGAAAACATTTTAGATGTCGAGCAGTGTGTCAACAGATTTTTTCATGTGTACAGATGATCAAGTATTTTGGTCTTTGTTCATAAAAAGTAGATATTCTTTCTAAAAAATGTATAATTTTATGCAAATAATATAGATTTTTATTTATTCAAAGGTTAGTTTTTACTTCATTTTTTTTTTCAGATGGTAAGTCCGATTCATTTTTCCTACATGGAAATAAAATTTGTTAAATTAGATTACTGATTTTTTGAAAGGTAAAATTTCATTAATGATTCATTATTATAAATATTTAAGATTAAAATTAGTTGATTAAACCATTGCAAAATATTCATTGTTTAATGTTGAATTGGTTTTTATGTTAAATTAATCAAAATACTCAAAGTAATTAATTGCTTTCAATATATTATAAAAAATAATTTGTCCTAAGCACTATCAGCATCTATATTTCCTATATTTTTCTTAACTTATCATATGCAATGATTGAATTAATATAACATATGTTATTGTTTTCATAAAATTAAAGGAAGCATGAAAAATCACTAAGGAATGGTTTATTCGCGTTAATTAATACGTTCTAATTAAATGTTTAGAGGTAAAGTTATTTTTCCAAATATAGAGGCTTTAAAAAAATAGATCAAGAACTTAAAAATGTACTTGAAAAACTTGGGTAAAATATAAACGTATCGCACTATACAAGAGTCAGCTCAATGATATTTTTTTAAAAAGTGTTTGAGAGAGAGAGAGAGAGAGAGAGAGAGAGAGATTGATGGGGGGGGGGGAATACGACGTGTAGATCAAAGCTAAAGGCTTGTATTGGTACATACTGTTTTTTTTATTCACTTCTTTTCCGGTCTTTTTATTTTAGCGTCGCATTTGACTTTTCAAGCACGAGCTTAGTGGGTTGCCGCAAACTGACGTCACACAGTGACTGTTAAAGTATCTGGGTCTTTTGAAAGACAGCACTTATGCAGCTTGCCTCCTCGCGGATCTAATCAGCGCCAAGCCGTTGTTTGCACCAGTAGAGCGACTTATTCTATTCGGTGTGATATTTTTGCAACGCGTCTCCGCCTCGGCCTTTCTCTCCTCACCCTACACGCTACAAGCCGCTGTCATTTACGGTCATTTTACGTCCATCCTTTTCCCTTCACGTGCTTCTTCTGCCTTCCCGCTTTTTTCCAGCTCAATTTTCTTTTTGCAAAAATCTATTAATACAAGGTTAATGATCCATTGCTCCGATACAACGAAGAATTTTACTCGTGGCTCTTACAAGTTTCATTAAGTTAATACCAGTGAGGATTTCTTTCATCCTCTATCCCAAGTGGCGCTTTTTCACTAGGTAAAAAAAAAAAAAAAAAAAAAAAAAATCCAATCAAAACGTGGCCTTTTAGGACAGTGTATATATATATATATATATTATTTTACTTGTTTCCACGGCGCTGATCAATATAAATTTAATTATGTAAAAACTCAAGGCATTCTTTATTATTAAAACAAGGCGAATTCTCATTATGAATTCTTATTAAACACTTCTACGACTCGTAATACGTATCCCTGTATAGAGCAGGTCATGCATTACTTTATAAATCGACAGCGTTTAACGATACTTTAAAGATCGTTTCGCGCCTACGGATTTGCACAAAGAAATTTTTAGTCCACATCGATCTTTGTTAATCTTTCGGTCGCTCACATTTAGCTTCGGACAAAAGAATTTCTTTTCAATCGGTCCGTTAATATAGAAAAATCAATGATGGCGGTCGTGTATCTCCTGAAACATCAGGTACTCGTACACACCTGCGTACACACGCGCACGCACACGCCGCATTATTTCGCTTACTCTCTCTCTCTCTCTCTCTCTCTCTCTCTCTCTCTCTCGATCGCGTGGAGGACGTATATCAAGACGACGACTAGTATCTGGTTTGACCATATTCGCTAAGGTCATGCCATTGTCTTTTTGTGCCAGCCGTAGCTGGAAACCGGTCGTACGTACTTATGTACACGATCATACATTAGCTACCCGTTCATCTACTTCTTTTGATGCTGTTTCTGTTGCTATGCTCGGAGAGTCCGAGCCAGAGACTCGAGCTTTACTCGTTTCGCCCACACATCCAGTCGCCTATTGAGTTTTCATTTTCCGTACGAAGCGCATCTGCGGCTTATAGAATTTTCCCATTTTCACCGTCCCCGTGAATTTACTACTTTACGATTTATATAATAGGTTGATGAACTTTCATTGATAGGCTCAAGTCTTAATAAATTAGATCCTCCTCTCTTTTGATTTCTTCACTGGTCACTAATAATCTACTTACCATACGTAGAGCTTAATTTTTTACACAACGAAATTACATTTCAGTTTACATACTATGTGTAAGAACGAATTAACAGGTTTCTTAATCGAAAAATTTTACTCTATTAACTACAGACAAAGTTTATAAACTTTATGAAAAATTTATATCACATGTTCGATTAAATATTTATAAAGTGTATAAATTAAAATCCCTCGGTTACTATATGTAATTATAATTTTTTAATATTTTTCTAATAAAAAAGGATACTAAATTACTATTATAACTTTGATGATGAATCACTGTATTAAAATTTATGCAAATAAGCAATTAATATTTTTTATGCGTAAATACAAAAATATAATTTTTATTAAAGCCTTTCAAACTCATTCAATTTTCTATTTAAATAGTTTACTTACAATTCAATCGTTAGTTATAAGATTTAAGTGCATGGAATATCTTTCTAAAATGCATGATCATTATTTTGTTTAATTAATTTTTAGTTAAGTTTGATTAATACTATGCATATTCTTCTTTTCATTTTCAAAATAAAAGTCATGTACAAATTTTAGAATTATTTATTGTAAATTATTTTTATATCAATAGTATCAAGAATAAAAATATGTACGTAAAGTATTTTATGTATGATTTTTTAATAAACAATTCAATGAAAATAATTTAAAATTTCACTTATGCGTGAATTAATTTATTAATATATAAATTATTTAAAAGGCGTATTAATAATTTTTGTGAAAATTAGTAAATTTAATTACTTAACAGTATGACATATTACCTGAAAATATTCGAGTTTTTTCTTTAACGTAAAGTGTAAACGGTATTTTCTTATTGAAGTTATTGAAGTATTAAATTAATGTAGTGCAAGATTTATTCAAGTTATACACGAATAAGAATTTGCAAAGAAATCAAAAAGTTCAAATACGGAGGAGGGAGTACGGAAAGGAAAGAAAAACGATGGACACTGATTCTAAGTAAGAGTGAGGAGGAAGGAAAGAGGGTAATTTGTAATATCCTTTACTTTTCAAGAGCAGAACCGCTCTCACGGATTGTAATATTGTCATCGCCCATGAATATAAAGTTTCTCTCCAAGGAGTTCTCTCTCTCTCTCTCACTCTCACTATCTCATTATTTCTTTTGTTGGGTGAAAGAGAAAATGCTCACTTTGCCAATGTTTTTGGTTAAGAACCACAGAAAAGTTGTGCCTTATTGGAATTTTAGGTGGAACGTTCGAGATCGAGGAACTAGTGCCTTTATCAACTTATTTATGTTATAAGAGTACAAAATATGCGATGACTGTAGAACGGAAAGCAATTATTTGTCGAGTAAAATGTTTTTTAAAACTATCTATTAGATCTTATCTAAGAATGTATAATTAGAGACAATTTATAATAACTCTATAAATTGATAATTTGATAATAAATTTCATAGTTTTATAAAGTTATTTTCTTATGAAGAAGTTTGTATTCGTATTAAGTAACTGTACATATATGTGCGTATATATATTATATATAATCAATACAAAATTAATTTACCAATATCACATATCCTAACTATTCAAATATAACTTAATTATCAGGAAACAAGGGCTATACAATAACTGTTATACGAATATGTATACCAAAACCATTCTCATATTTATTTATTTATTTATTTATTTATTTATTAAGTAAGTTCTGTCAATTAAAGAAGTCTAGCTTTTGACAAGTAAAAAACTATAGCTTTAGACCTAGTTAATATATAGTTAATATATTTCATTTGAATTGATTATACTTTGAAATAAGGATAACGATATAGGAATACATTTATTTTAAAAAGAAAGTTTTTGGTGTTCAATCAGAAAATATAATTTCATGAAACTGTGCCTACTTGAAGAATATGAATTTAATATGATTTTAAGCTTTACGGTCGTCATTATCACGATTATAAATCCATGTACAATTAATTGATTTTTTAAGTTCAATTCAATTAATGAAATTTATGCTCATAGATAAACTTAGTAATAATATTTCGAACAATAAAAACTATTGGCTAATAAAATAAAGGAAAGTTTAGTTGTTTTTAAGAATAATCTGTATATTATTATTAATGTACATATAAATTAAAAATACAAGTAATTACTACTATTTTTCAATATATACAATAAAAAATAAAACAAAAATGTATTTAGTAACGCAATAAAAAATTACGCATAGAAAAATTGTTTCACAAAAGAATATTTTAAATTAATTTTACATTCATTTTTTAAATATATTTGATAAAACGAAATGTATTTTGCAAAATAAAATTTCATGGTTGTAAATACAGTATTTTTACTATTGTATTTGTTTTCAATTTATATTTATAAAATGGCATAACCTCAAAGTAAAATATTAACAATTCATAATATTATTTATTTATTTATATAAATTTTATTTATAGTTATTTACAGTTGTAATTAAGAGTATATATTGTCTAATAAATATGATTTTGTACTTTTTATAATTATTTCGAAATTTGAACAGTATATTCGAAGAAGTGCTAAATAGTTTATCGACATAAAAATGTTTCTAATAATGATTTTCATAAAAGCTATAAGATCGATGACACTTTATAACAAAATTATAATATAAATTATATCTATAGCTTTATAAATTTTATTTTAATTTATTAATATCATTGTTGTTGTTGTTGTTGTATTTATAATTATTATCATCATCATCGTCGTCGTCTTCGTCGTTATTATCGAAGTTTTTTTAAGAATCATTTGCTGAACTATAACACACGATTATGGGCTTAATGCAGAATATATATATATATATATATATATTATTTCACACGGAAAATATGAAAATCTTAAGAGTGTAATAAAGAGTTTCTATTTTGAAATATCGTTTTGAAAATATAAGGCATTTGCGGTCGGTCGATACTTTATTCCAATAGGCTGCTACGGTTTGAATATAATGCCTTAATAAATTGACACAAAACGAGGATCGATAATATAAATAAATGTCCTTTCGCCCGCATGACAAATGATCGCATTAACGTTGATACTTGTCTGAAGAGAGTCAAATATATAGATCCAACTAACATCTATGTTCCAGCTAACCTAAGCGGCTATCGAGTTAGCGATTTAGGCAACTAGCAGTTAGGAATATATATATATATATATATATATTCTGAAAAACTTGTATATTACTGAAGAGTAGTATCGGCTCCTGGGCCTAAGAGTTATATAAATTTTTGCTTGTATTATAGAATGCAGTGAGGATGCCGTCGTTGTTGGAAGCGCTCGAGCTTAAATATGGTCACACGCCGTCAGACAGTTGTCTCACGGACGAGGAACTCGAGCCTCCGAGCCTTAGCGGTTCGCCCCGAAGTGCTGCTCTGTCGGTTAGCATATTCATACCGAAGAAGTCGCCCAGGCACACGGTCCCGGCCCTCCTCGTTCTCCAGGACTGCGACATCGAGTGTGCGGGCGCGGACGACGAGAAGCTGCGCAGCAAGTGCAGGAACGTCGAGGAGCTCGACCTCGCCCAGAATAAACTCTCCAAGTGGGACGAGGTCTTTGGCATACTCCAGCATATGCCAAAAATTAAATTCGTTAATTTGAGCTTCAACAGCCTGCCCGAGACACTCGAGGTTAGTTTCGACGTTCTCATCTGCCCTGTACGAATCCTTCGCTCGATTTACATCTTACCCCACCCCCCCGATCACCCACACCCCCGCTACCTTGATTTTACCTTCTGCCGATATATCTATATATTTCTTGCATTATTTTTAACACGAGCGATTTCGATGTTTATTTCACTCTAAATGCTTTTCTAAACGGACTGCGACGACCGATGGTCCGCTGAGGGTTATGTTGTGTTCGCTTCAATTAAAACCGAGCTAAGTTTATTTGTGATTCTTGGGTTTCTACGCCAATCGATTGACCAAACGATTTACGAATTATTGATTAGAAATTCCATGCCTCTTTGTTTGCCGATTTTTTCAAATGCGCGAAAAACGAACGGCAAAATAAAAATCATTATGAGAATTTTGAATTTTTTTTCTTAGCAACTACTAAATGTCGGTCACATTTGCACTATTTACATTATGGGATAATAAATAAATAAATAAATAAATTTGACGTTTATCAATAATTCCTATAATCCAAGGATGTTTAATAAAAAAATTCTACGAAGGTAATTTTTTAAAATCCTTTCATCTTTGTTTCATGGTGACGAATAGAGCTACGGAAAATGTCGTTTCGATTCCTATAGAAAAACCATTCGTTATATTACAATGAGGCATTAGATAGATGTCTTTTATGTTTCTGTTAATTATTAAGACGATGGACGATGCTAAATATATGTTAATAGATGCATAAGATACATCGAAAGGACCTTAATTTGTAACAAATTATACATAAATAACAAAGAATTTTTTTTTAGTCTGTAAGCAAAGTTTAAAGCGTAAGTATATAAAGAACTAAAATTTGTTAATATTGTTTTCATTTGCGTTGGCGGCGAAGCAGTACGATAATTTTAAACATCCAGGTGCGGTTATAATACATATTTTAAATAATTCATTGTCTATAGATTATTGCATTACAATTTTTAACTCAATGTTTAGCTTTTTGCCATACTCATTATTAAAGATGTGATAAAAATACAATCACAATGTTTTTTTTATTTATAAACCATTATTTCTTAAAATGCTATAGTTACAATTGTTTTGTATAAGAATACCAGTTTTTGTTTTGATTTACGTGAACAATACACGTATATTTCATATGAGGCAAGAGACTCTTTGTATTTAAATAAGCTATTCGACATGATGATAATGATAATCGATTGAAATAGTTTGCGTAAATTGTGAAAAATATTCTTATACAAGTACGAATTATTCATTAGATACGAAAAAAACTCTTATTACAGGTGCTTTCTATAGATTTTCAGATTGCGTATTAACAATTTGTTATAATTATTAGCATTAATTAGGCATTAGAGATTCTATTAGCTAGGAAAAACAATCGAGTTATATGAATTTTTTTTTTTTTTTTTTTTTTTTTACAAGTACAGAATCATATATTGTTATATTATAGTTTAGTGAAGTAAAGAATCAAACTGATCTAATGACTTAGATATTTCATTTAGGTTAGATATTTTACTATTTTATTATTATAGGCTGACTGAAAACAACTTTTGAAAATTTATAAATATTAAAAGCGTAGCAAATGCTTATGGGTTATTAGATTTTATTTATTAAATTACCACATTACTCGAGAGTTTGTGAATTAAATATGAACTTAGCTGTTGAATTTTTTATGAATTTTATGTTAACGCGATAGAATTGAGATTTTTATTAATGAGATTTGTAATTTAAAATTGAACATTTTCTTGAATTTGAAAGGTAAAGGACGGAAAATACGATGCACTTCGTAACCTGGTACTTAACGGCACAAGGGTATCGTGGTCCACTGTTCAGGGTCTTATCCGTTTGCTACGCAACCTAGAGGAGCTTCACCTGTCTCTAAACGAATACAAGACAGTGGATCTAGGTTTCGAGAAGCCGGAGAATTGCAATTACACGTTAAAAAAGCTTCATTTCACCGGAAACCCCATCGAGTACTGGTCCGAAATCGCGAAGCTCGGCTACGTCTTCCCAAGTCTCGAGAGTCTAGTGTTGGCCGAGTGCCCGATTAGATCCTTAAACATTCAAGAGAACGAGAGATCGGAGAACACGGAAAACGAGGACACGGAAAATATGAACCATATTGTTGAGAGAAATGGTGGCTTGCATCTAGAAAACGGATTCACCACTAAAGGTAAGGATTATTACTACGTCGCTGTCTTTCATTTATATTATTAATTGCAATCTTCCATTGCAGATCTTAATCGATTATTTTGTATTATAATTTATTATTTTATGTTTTTCTCAACTCATTGAGCTGGAAAGTTTGATATATAGTTTAAATTATTAAGACGGGAAGAGTAAAAATTCAGTTTAATGATTATGCCTACTTCATAGAATACATACATTTTATTAACGCACACGTTATTACTTAAAATCGCTTTTAAACGCTTTAATTAAATCTTTAACGTTGTTTAGATTATATGCTGAAAAAAAAAATAAAATAAATAAATAAACTTTCCGTGCAATTTTAAGTACATTTATTGGAAAGTTTTTACGGATTTTAAATATTATGTGTATGCGTAATTAAAAATTAGCTACGAGTAAATAATTTTTATGATATTAAAACAGAATATAACAATGACGTAGATGAACGTCTCATTATATGGAAATGGATTGATAGTTTTGCTTCAACAGGAATTTCTTTTCTATTTATTTATTACACGAACTTGTTCATTTGTTTTTAATTTCATATAATTTACAAGAATGCAAAATATTATTTATAAATGTATGAATTTAGGATTTTTAATTCGAATATATAATAATTAATATAATCACAAATTATAAAAAGTAAGTGCAATTAGTATTGTTTTACGATAATAGAGAATAGGAACTTCGAGGAGAATGACATGATGCCGAATTATTGTATATCAGATTTGGAATGCAAGTCGATTAGCGCTAAGATCAAATCTTCGCACGATCCCTTTCGAATGCTGAGGTTTCTTAATGTCAATGGAACATTATTATCGACGTGGGACGATATCGAGAAGATCGCTCGATTTCCTTTATTGAAATCATTGAGGATCCAAGGATGCCCTTTGTTCGAGGTATTCGAATTTTCCTATCGAAATAATATAAAAATATATAAAATCGCTTAGCGCGTCAGATTTTCGCATTTGGTATTCGATGAGAAAAAAGTCTGATCTAGCCGATACTTATTCACTTTTCTAATGGCGCGTAACGACGGGATGCTGTACAGAGTCCGCGCGAGTACACGGAGCACGAGAGACGTCAGCTGCTGATAGCCAGATTACCGAACGTCGAGACCTTGAACGGGGGAGGCGTCATCTCGTCGCAGGAACGCGAAGACGCGGAGCGAGCCTTCATAAGATACTACATGGATAAATCGGAAGCTGAGCGACCGGAGAGGTAAGACTCATTGACTTTGTCTATCATTTATCATTTATTTATGTCCTCCTTCACAACATATGCTGTCGCTCTTACCGATGCAGTAAGTAAAGTCGATATCTGTCACTCGTTTATCATTCTCAATTCTTGTATTACGTCCAGCCGTATTCATAATATGGTTAAACAACACTTAGCGTACCTCTGTGTTATATTAGTCGCTTAATGCTTCATATTCGCGCAACCCTTTTGCGCCAGAAGCGCGATTTTTATGAAACTCGGACTATGATCGATGACGACGACCGAGTATACGTATATAAGTCCTTCCCGGTTCGGGCTCTTTCATTTACATTTATATCTTTTAATCAAGGTGCATTTCTCATTTAATTTAGGTACGCCGAGCTGGTTGATATTCATGGAAAACTTGATCCACTTGTGAACATTGATTTGAGACCAGATAAAAGGGTTAAAGTTAAATTCACGTACGGAGACTTGGCTGAGGTAAAATTTTTATTTCATATTTTCAATCGCTTCTTAGTTTCTATTATTATAAAAGCTTCGACGGATCCATTCGAAGATTCTTAAATTTTACGTCGAATTTATTTTACAAAATAATGTACAAAGAGAGACAGAGAGAGAGAGAGAGAGAGAGAGAAAAAGAAAGAAAATTATTCATTTTTCAGGTACGGTCAGTTGATGTTTATAGAACTGTATTCGAATTAAAAAATAAACTAGAGCCAATGGTAAAGATTCCTGCAAATCGAATGAGGCTATTTTACATTGATCAAGTGAGTATTGCGATCGATTGCGAGAAATGATTGCCAGTATTTATTTTGCCTCGTATTAATTTTTAGGAGCTGAGATCTCAATACGGCCCGGAAGAAATGTTGTATCCGAATAAGCAACTCTACCGGTATAATATCCGCAATGGCGATGAAATTATTATCGACAGCAAATTAAATCGCTACGTGTCACAACCATCCTCGGGCTCGCAGCAGCAAGATCAACAGCAAGAGTCCTCCGTTCGTTCCTGAAGCTGATCTTGCAAACGCTAAAATTGGCGCTGTTTATATAATAAATTTAATTCAAAATGACTAAGATGCGACGTAGCGTTTTGACGAATTCAATCGAAGACGAAAGTGTTTAAGTGCGAATGGATAAGTGCTACGTGGAATATTATGTGATTTTTGATATTTACTTACGTTTTAAGTATTGATCTTGCCGTTAGTCGCATTACTCTGTTCTGCAGCGTTTATAATTGTACAAACGTTTCCACAGAATGCCGTCCCATGATCGACAAGAGATGCGTACGGTTATTACGGATATAAATGCTAATGAGTGTGGAAAGTCCTGTTTTAACGATGTGCTATTTTCCTGAAATTCCAACAGTTTTTTGAGTCGCCTGCTCATATCATTGTCATGATTATGATTAAATGCCTATACTCGCTACTGTTTTTCATTGGAATTTAAGTTATAGTATAACTGTTATATATTACTTTTTTAATTTTATTACGAATTTATTTTCATAATCGAGCGGACGTTGCCGGCGATTAGACATGTTTAAACTCTTACGGTTGCATTTGTTCAGACATTATTTTATTTTTACGACAGATTATGGAATTACAATGTGAAAAAAGGATTATTATTATTTTAAATGTCAGAATCCGAATTTTTAAATGATAAATAGAGTCAATAAAATATTATTATTTTTTACGAAGTTAATAATCGATTTAAATTTTAATATAGTTAATACAATGACTGAAGAGATATAAAAAATTAGAATTATTGTCATTTTAAGGAACACTAAGGAATTAGATGTATTTCCGAAGCTCGATAAATTCACCGAGTCACAATACGTATAATTGCTCCTTACTCTATAGTTTTCTCTTTTCTTTCTAATTCAAGTTTAAATTACATTTAAAATTATTAAGTACATATTACGTACTCTAAAGCTAAAACTTATGTAAATTATTTACAAGAATGTATATAAAAAAAAAATTCAGTAAGATAAAGTAAGAAAATTGTAAACGAAATTTTTTTTTTTTTTTTTTTTTTTGTTTCAAAGTATACGATAATGTTACTCATTTGAAAATGTGTATTATTTCAATGGATGTAATTACTTATAATTATACGTATTTATAAAGTATCGTTAAATTTTAAATTCACCTGAATCATTGTATATAGTAACTGAAAATTTCGAGCCGATTAAGGATTATCTCAAGTAACACATTATTACGAAATAGGGATATTTTGGCTGAATTAATACATTAATTGCAGTCAATGTACTCGAAAGAAAAACAGCTGATATATTTTTGTAGCTTAGCAAAAGAAAATATAACAATTGCGTTAATTCATACAGAGGTACAGAAAATTCTAATCGTTTAGATCATTTTTTAATGTTTTTAATAAATGATTTCGTGTTCCTTTATAATACAAAAAATATTTACGACAAGCTTAATAATCATTTACATTTCAATAATAATATTAAATCGTCAGTATCGAATAAAAATGCTACAAAAGTTTACATGTGTTATGGAATTATTACATCAATCAATAGTTTATCTTTTTAAATATTACGTTTTATAATAATTGTTACATTTAGAGATAATTATTGAAGTGATTGTTTTATTTATAAATATTGTGTACATATTTACCGAAGCTAAAGTTTAAAAAATGAACTATTATTAAATATTTTATTTAGTATATATATATTTAGTACCTACTAAATATTTTTGTACTTGGAAAAAATCATGATATAATAAATAAAGTGTGATTGATAAGATTTTTCGTTTATAAATGTTACGAACTACATTTTATATATAAATGTGCTTACGACGATATTACATTTTCTTCATGTACAAAAATTAATTTTTAAGAGTATTCATTCATTTAACGGAGAAGTAAATTTTAATCTATAATAATACGAATAATTTTTGAAAATAAAATGAACTGTACAGCAGGTCTATTAAAAGATAAGAATCAACGAGCATTGTAATTATATTTCAATCACCTATCATGTGTGCAATTAATTGATAATCTTATTTTATAATATTTCTATAATTCAAATTATTCAGTGGTTATGAAAATAAAAAGTTTTCGTTGCTTCAGTGGACCGAAAATTATCTTGTCACTTTTCTCAGTATATGGGAATTGAGCTTTTTTTTATGTTACATGTACATTTTTTTATACGTAACATATTATTATTGTTATTATTATATTATATTATATTATATTAAACCAGCCTGAATAGTTTGAGAAAGAATTATTATTATCAAACGTTGAGACTTAATTATTTGATCTTATTCAATGATACACACACACACACACGAAAAAAGAAAAAGAAATATAGTATCTCGATATCTAAGAGGCGATTTATCTATAATATAATATATAAATTTCTATGAAGAAAGTAAATTTTTTTTTCTCTTGTCTTACAAAAGTACACGAAAACGATCTAAAAAAGTTATTTGCTAGTGCCTGTACTAACATTAATGTAGTTTTTTTTTTCATTTCATTTCATTTCAATATAATATTTAATAAATTTAATCAATTTGTCGTTCGACTTATAATATTAGAATTTTTTATTGTCATTTTGTACTAAAGTACCGATCGATTCATTAAATGCATAATGCTTATAATACGTTAATTTCATTTATTTTTACATCTTACAATACAGTTTAATTGAAAAAATTATTACTTTAAATAGTTAATGAAAATCGAATTATCATAAATGATTTAGATACACGAATGTAGAATTCGATTAAGATTCAATTTGATGTTATTTTTTAACACTGCCCTATATGAATATATTATACGAATTGGAAACGCGCAACTGTAAGTCGTATCTTTCTTTCTGGAATATAATAAAAGATTGAAAGGAAGTATGTACCTAATCTGGGCAAAAAGAAGGTTATTGGGATCTGAATCTTTTATTTATTTGAATTATAAAAAAGAAGAAGATATTTAAAAATCATAAGTGAACTTTTATCGAATAGAACATGAAATGAAGAATAGGATGTTTATACTTATTAAGACATATAAAATAACAAAGAGGAAAATGGACTTGCTCTGTAGTATTCTTTTCATAGTACCTAAAAAATATTATAATAATAATTTTTTATTGACAGGATACGCGTGTACGGTTTTTAAACAAACTCTAAAATTTACTTAGTAATTTCATTTCTTTTTATTAGCAGATATTTTTATAATTATTGTTTGATTGATCGATGGCTTAACAATTTCATTGTCAATGTATCTATTATTATTATTATTAAATTTAAAAAGTACATGGTCTATCCTGATTCTTAAAAATTTATCTCTGATGGATATGGATTATTTTTGAATGCATAAGTATAATTACCTAGAATTATTAATTACATTAAACATTTCAAATATTTCTAGATAGTAATAATAATAATATTAATAATAATTAATAATATTAACTTTTATAACTCAATTAATTAGGACTTTTTTTTATTTCAGTAAAATTTTCATTTGTAATATTTGTAATATTTATTGTACTGCTGTCGTAAACTTTACTTTCCTAACGTCACAACTATTTTTATGTAAAATTTTATAGAAAAAAAAAAAAATAAATAAATAAATGGTTTGGTTATTACTATAAAAAAGATCTTGAATTTTACTTATTTTCAGAAGGGGTTCATTATTACATTTCATTATATTTTATTGCACGAGTGTTCTTATAGATTAAAGCATTTTTAATTTTACGTTACAAACAATGTGTCTATAAGCTCTTGTGAATTATGTTATCGAATAAGTAATATTGTTTAGTAATTAATAACTATGTACAGTTCTAGATTAGTTGCTGCGATGTTTTATTAAATAATCTATCGAGTAAATAAGTGACGTAAGATGGCGATACTTTTTACATGTTGTAAAATATTTATACCTTTTATATTTCAATAACATAAATAGGCCTTTTATAGTTAATTCTTTAAATATAATTATAGATTATTCTTTATTTTGAGTTATATTTTTATTAATTTAAGTGATATTCTATTAGCACATAAAATAAAAATTAATAATAATAGTTGTTTAATAGTTTGTATTTTTTTAGTTAATTAAATTTGATGTGTATAATCTTAAATCGTATAATCTCTGATGATGAAAACCAAAGTGACATCCATTTTGAAACTAATTAATATTTTAAAGTACCATTATTCCTAATACGAATGAGTTAATTGGCATTAATGGCATTAATTTAAATATTTACGCTCTATCTAATAATATATATATATATATACATATAAAAATATAGTGAAGATTTGTATATTAATTTTGTGATAAAATGTAGGAATACTTTTTAAAATTTTAAATATTTAGAAATTATGATTTAAAAGATCTTAATTATATTGATAAAAATTAAAAGTCTAGTTTACTTATGAAATTCCAGGATGAAAACTGGCATGAAATGTATGAGATAGTTATCAATATCGATTGAGTCTAATTTTAAGGGATTCAGTTAAAATTAGGTTCATCTTTTTTTGATGCCGAGTTAATTTGTGAGTTGAAGTTCAAATCTACTAGCACTTCTACAATTTTATCCCTTTATATTTATATCTACAATGTACTAACAATATATTCTATTTAATTCATCGGATTAGTTACATAAAGTCTATTCAAATGATTAACCTAACATTTTATTATTTATTAGGATATTAGATTTAAAATATGGACTACGATACTTAAAACTTTTTATTATTTGACAATGAGACAAGATATATTATTCTTTATATTTAAAGAATAAGAGATTTTTTTAAATCATTTAATTATTCTAGTATTCTCCTCGACTCGTGAATCCCTTTACATTATCCAGTTCGGGGGGCAGTGCGCCTGCAACCCCGGCAGTGCGCAGATACACGGAGGTACGGCATGTAGACAGCGCACGGCGAAGGGGGGTGGGCGGTGAAGGGACGACCCTCGGCGCGCGTCAATCTTCTACGTTATGGTATGTATTTAGCGCTACATTTTCGTTCAATCTTTATATTGTTGGAGTCTTTCATAGTTGGTGGCGAATATTATTATTCACATACATTAGGTTTGTAATAAAAAAAAAAAACTAGTATAAAAATTGATGGAATAATTTCTTTATTCTTTTTGTAAGTAAAAAAGCAGTTCATGATTATAAATATACTCTTAGCGTGGAAAATTAATATCACTTTGAATTTAATTAGTGACATATAAAAATGTTACTAATATGGTATCATAAAATAACAATTTTCAATATAAATTTAAATTTACTTTAATATTTGTAATTCTTAAATCATAATAAACTGTACTGATAAATTAAAGTTTTTTTTGTAATCTGCATATTTATTTTATTTGACTTAATTTATATTACAAATAAATATTCTACTACATTGTATATATACATATATACATTTATCAGTTTATAACGCTAAATGAAAAATGTTAATATTCTTATTAATATGACCAATTATTATAAGAATCACGGGCACGTAGTAGCTCGAGTCAACTGAAAACAAGGGATAAAATTAGCAGACCGAGTATAAAATTGACGTATGGTATACATTCCAGTTAAGCATAATAAACGTTCATGTGAAATTAAGCTCGGATTACATGTGGATATTACATTTTATACTAATCCTTGAATCTATTAGCGAGCTTATAAATACTTTATTAAGAATATCCAAAAACAAATACATTATCAACAAGGCGCTTTTATTGCTCGAGTATTAATAATAATTATATTAATAATAATAATAATAATAATAATAATAATAATAATAATAATAACAATAATTATATTAATAATAATAATAATTATTATATTAATAATAATAATAATAATAATAATAAAAATTAAAAGTCAACTTTATTAAAATTTTCATTGTAACGATAAATATTGTATTTATTTGTTATAATGCACATATTTAGTTATTAGTTGGTCGAAAAAAGATGAAATTTAGGACGTTTTATTTTTCACTCCCTAAGAATGCTCTGGAGTTATTGCAACCGAGTCGCGGTCCGAGTCCGAGTCTCGATCGGCGGGCTAATTGGGTCATGTACTTCATGACTTCAACACTTTCGGGATAAGAATGTCAATGTTGAATTCAGGTTGAGGCGACTTTTGTTTGTAAATCGACAGAATCTTCTGTTTCAAACGCGATTCGAATAATGAAAGCCGACTCTCGACGGTACTCCAGGAGCGCCAAGATCTAGTTCAGCTATTGGTTAAAAGCGGAAGGGAGCCGAGTATTCCAGTCCCTCGTTTCCACGACAAAGGGTGTTGGGACGCACACATACTACTGCTCGGAGCGGAGGTGGTTCAACTTGATCGATGCTTGCTTGCCGCGTTCGAGGGCGAACCAACACAGTCAGGCCAATGCTTTCTTGCCTATTCCGATTTTGTGTGCCTCTCTCTCTCTCTCTCTCTCTCTCTCGCTCGCTCTCCTTTTTTTTCCATATGCAATTTCTATTCTGTACGCTGAAAGGGCGCTTTTGTCTTCTTCTTCTTCTTCTTCTTGTTCTTCTTTTTTTTTACATCCGAAGACGAGGTAAAAAACTTCAGTGTTCACTACTAGACAGGACTGATGCACGAATTATTAATATTAATAGCGTGGCAGATAATATTTGAAATATTATTTACTTTTATTTACTGTTATTGATGCGTTACGGTAGTTGTCGTTCATTCTATTGAGGAAAAAAAAAAGAAAGAAAAAAAAAGACTATTAGACATATAAGAATAGATACGCTTGTTTATGAGAAATATAACGCTCTGCTTATTTTTTTAAAATTCCGAAATACTGGAGTGAGAAGATTATATTTAAGACTGATATTAAAAATGGATCAAGAGCATGTTATCGAAGCTAAATTTATAAAATTTATAAAAGTAAATTCCCAGTGAAGGTCAATATTAATTATTTCCTACAATATTGTATTTATTTTCATAAGGCAAATCATTCATTTTAATATACGTTTACATTTAATTAAAGACGGCTCATACGTTTAAATAATGTTCTATTGTAATGAAAATTAGTGGTTCTTCAAGTTGCAATAAAAATCTTTGCCTATACTTAAGGACTCGACGATAATGACACGAGAAACAAACAAAGCTTTTTAATATATTTATATATATATATATGTCCTTGAAAATTCTATTGAATCATTAAAATCGAAAGTTCTTAACGAGAACTATTTGGCGATTGTTGTGGAAGGATTTATGACGTTTTAGCGGAAATATCTCGCAAATAGCTTTAAAAATAAGTAAAGGGATTCCAGACTGAATGAGGCGGCGACGCCTGGCGTCGTGACGACAGAATATTCTAAGCCTGCGGAGTTTCTGACGCCCTGGGAACGAGTAGTCACACATTTACCACGAAACGGTAAACTTCGTGCTTTCGAATCAATGCGGTTCCGATCACGTGGATACGGAAAATTGTCGTTCATTCTCGTAGTTTTATTATTATCCATCTTTGAGCTTGCGCTCGCGAAAGTATAGGTGAAATATATTTCATTGACATAGACAAATATTACGTCTTCTGTTAAAGCATTATAACAAAAAAAAAAAAAAAAAACAAAAAAACAAAAAAAAGAAAACAAACGAACGAACGAAGGAACGAATGAACCGTTTCAACGAGCGAATAAGCGAGTAGGCTAATAGGAGGCTATAATTAATATTTATTTATTCGTTGTATATGTAATAATGAAGTGAAAACGGTAAGTGAGCGAGAAGCTGTTCAGTCTTGGATGAGTCTTCGTGTGTTAATGTCGCACGGAAAGTGGATGAAAGAACGAAATGAGATTGTTTTGGTGGAGAGATGCGAGGGCGCCACTATTGACCTAACAAAAGCGAATGGGTGGGTGGACGTGACACGCGGAAACCATCTAAGTCGAGTCATAGGGATAGTGGTAGTAATACACAGGGAATGCTACATCGAATGCTAGGGGTTGCGAACGAGAATACTAAATTTGGTTAGACAAGTTGCATCTGATACGAAAGAAGAGGGGAAACAAGTAGTTCAAAAAAAAAAAAAAAAATAAATAAATAAATAAAATAAAGTAAAATAACAAAAATATTTCTACCAATTTAGACAATCGTTTCGTTAATATGATCAATAAACTTTATTTAAATTAACACCCGTTCCATTATGAATTCAATAGTTTTACTAAAGAATATTACCCATATTCTATTTTCCAATATTCTTTTTAATAAAAAGCTTTACAATTCATATCTCATAGTTCAGTTAAAATGATTTTATTTTACACTTTATAATAATTTTTTTTTAATACTCCTAACTAAAAAAATTATATAAATTATAATGCACAAAAATTTATTTTGTTCTAAAATTCGAGAGTAAGTATTTAAGTTCCAGAAATATTGTTTCATATACTACGCTTAATGAATCTTATCGAATTTAATATAATTTATCTGAGTTTTAATTTTCAAACATCGAATAAGTGTTATTGTAATGTAAACTAATACAAATGTTGGAATAAAAAAAAAAAAAAAAAAAAAAAAAAAAATTCTCTTATACACTGGGTTAAACACGATTTCGCTATAAACTTCTGTAATTTAATAATTATTTATTATCTAAGAGAAGTAGTAAACAATAGAGTAAAATATAACGCGTTAAAGTCAATTCTTATTTAAATATATTCATACGTTTAAAAATCTCCTCAAACTTTTCATAAAATTCATTGATTTATTTTTGTTTTCAAAAGATTTAGAAAATTAAGAATATCTTTGAAATATTTGGTAAACAGGCAAATTTTTTAAAATTCCATTCCATAGTTTGAAACGAAAACAATTCATATCCTTATTATTGCTTATATTTCTCAAGTTTTTTCGTTATTTATAATAATTTAAAAGCCTTTTGAATTAAAAAATATATTTAAGTATATTAGGATTCTGTAATTGTGCGATTGTATTTAAGTAATTTAAAAGTAATTTGGGAATTAATATTTTAATTAATCACGTTGTTCAGGTTGTTTTAAAATTAAATTTTGTAGGAATGAAATTTGCATGAAAACAGAACGTGGGCTTCAATTATAAAATTTTATTATACATTCAAACTTCGCTATTAAGCGCGAATAATTTCTTCGTCTATAGAGCGCGTTAGTATGTATCAGCATATAAATATTCAAAAACTGTAGCTTATAACTAATTATACAATAAGAGCTGGGTAAGGAGATTTTTTAATTAATAACATATTGTGTTTAACTTGTACTGCACAGATTTCGATTGAGCAATTCATTTCGTTTGCAAATGTTACGATGTGGTTTTGAAATACAATGAAGGATATGTTTAAAGGGTCTGAGGAGTAGCCGCTTTGAAACGGAGAGAAAAGTTGGATGGATAAAATGAAAAAAGCTTAGAGAGGAAGGAGCAAAGGGACATGAGGGCCGTTGCAGGAAGGTCCTTAACCTAAAAGGGAAGCTGATTCCGAGACTCGGTATCGATAGTAGGGGTAGCCGATGTCGAATCGGATCGGAGGATCGGAGGATCAGTTAGGGGGTGTAATGCTGATCAGTCGGAGAGGAAGTCCTCGTCGGTAATTACCGACGGGGCATTCTATCAGTCGGCCAAGCTCGCGTCGTGAAATGAAAAGTGAAATGAAGCCTGGTGGCGAGACGTCGTTTTGCTCCAGGACAGTCAGTCGTCTCAACCCGTAACATTGGAGAGCGCCACCTTACTTACTAATAGCCTGCGTTACTCTTAATTCCGCGAGCTATCGTTCTCGACCTGCCCCAGTATTCCTCGTGCATGTGCCTGGGGTGCGCGCGCCGCCTCAGATCGATTGGAAGCCTGATCAACCATGGAGGAGAGCCACCCCCGAAAGGAGCGTCTCTAGGTAGCCTTGGGTTCTACAACATCCAGAGCCAGTGGCAATCAGCCGGGGCTCCAGCCGTCTCCCATGGAAATCGTTGGGGCTACTAGCAGTCGGGCTAGTTGTCAGATCGACTCTAAGGGTACGCAACTTACTAGAAGCCAGTATACATTAGCTAGTTTATCTAGTTTCCAAGTCCTTGGAAAGTTTCGCATGCTTTAAAGACACGACTGCTCCTGAAGCAGAGATAACTTACCTTCGGTCATTCAAATTTACTCCATTCCATTGATCCTTCTACTGCATCTATCTTACTCGTTTTATTATTTATACGTAAATCCTAGTAAGTCACCCTTTAAAATGTGAAAAGTACAGTGCATCTGAAGAAAAAGAAAACATTTGTGACGTGAGATATCAGTACGATTACATACGGGCCGAGAGTCCGAAAACTCTCGTCTTCTCCACGTGTGGAGATTTTCACCAGTCTGATCTCGTTATTTTAAACACAGTGATTTTCAATGCCCTAGTGCATATTTATATTTATATACGCACGTACGCAATAAGAAAGGGATTTTTTCGTTTATCACTTGGCTCAGTTTTTATTGTAGAATATGACATTTCTCGGCTGTGCATTGACTGCATTTCATTTTTCATTATTTTCTCGTTTAACTCAATACTATTGATAAGTGCTTAGTATTTGTAGAAACAAAAAATAAAAAAAAAAAAAACAAAAAACATTTACAACATTACTGTCGTAAAGGAATATTATAATTATTGAACTAAGCTCCATTTTAATCAATATTTAGATAAACGACAAGATTCTCTAGTTCATTATTTTGCAATGTAAATATACAATTTAATTTTCATAAAAAATTTCATAAGAAATCAAGAAAAATTATTATTATTATTATTATTATAGATATAATGAAAATATAAGACTGTAGTTGTGAAAATTTTGCTAAAAAATTAATTTCTTTATGAGAATTTTTCTCTACGATTTTTTATTACTTTGACTAGGAAATTAAAATTTTTTTTCTTGCGGTTTTAAATGTGTAGCACCACGACTTAATATTTTAAAAAAACAAAATTTAAATATAAATAATGATTTATTTATACACAAAGTCGTAACGAATACATTGAAGTTACGTTCAGTTAATTTTTTAAATTTATAATACTGTGCCATCAATCTGACATTTAAGAATTCTATCTTTAATTTCCTTTAATAATAGACCAGTCATTAATAGTTGTAAAATAAATATATTATTCAGAAACTAAATACATAATATTTACGAATAATATTAGTTTCCTTTAGTTAAATAAATATTTGTAAAAATTTTACATTCAATGTTTCGTTAGTGTATTTAATTAAAATTAATATTAACCAAATTTATTATTAGAAAAAAATCATTAGAAATTCCTTTCTACAACAGAAAAAATTACAAAAAAAAATTATTTTTTTTATCCATTCAAAGGATTTATATTTTCTTCAATAAAATAAAGTATTATTAATAAAATGCATTTTAAAAAATATTTTAAGTTAAAAAAAGTAATAACTAAAAATACGTTTTATTATTTAAATTATTGTTATACTTTTACTTCTATAAACTGATCTTTAGATATTACTGAATTCATGTATGTGTGTGTATTTGGTTGTCAACTATTTTTCTATTGTTATTTTATTACAATCACGTGCGATTGTAAGTACATCTAGAATTTGTTGGTGCATGCATTTCATTTGAGCGTGTCACGAGAATGTTTATAAACTTATTCTTGACATAAAATTGGTGAATTATGTAAATGAAAATCAACATTTATTGAAAAATATATCATACAGGATACTCAAAATCATCAATATTATAAAAAAATTATAATTACAAACAAAATTTGTTTCATAAATATTTTATTTATATATTTTTCTATCAATGTATTTTATTTGTGTTTTATTCTATTGCTCCTAATATTATTAACTTTTTAAAATATTATTATTAATTATTATCTAATGTTAGGGAGATTTTTAATACTGTCAAATTTAACGTAATCAAGGAAATTCTTTAATATAATTTGAACAATTTATTATATTTGTATAATATTTAATAATTAATTTATGAATTTTCTCACAATATTGATTTTCAACGGTCGAATGTCGACTTATAATCAAAGTTATTAATTCGTTTACATTTTACATAAATTTATAGTTTTCAATTTATGTTACTCTGGTGTAATTTCGAGAAAACTTACATATCAATGATATTTTTATGAATAGAATTCTAATTATATTGCGTAGATTGTTTATATTTATAGTTCTTATTATTATCAATATGTGTATATATATATATATATATATATGCGTATATGAATAAATATAAATAATATGTTGATAAATCGAACATCTGTTTGAAAGATTTAAAAATATTCTTTAATTAATAATTTCCATAGGAATTAAATATCTTGTACTCACGCCAAACTCATTAAAATATTTTCTATATTGGCAAAAAAAAATTCTAGATTAATACGTCAAGTGCACATTATTGTATATTGATTATCGCGAAGTAACTCGTGATTCAAATATTGCCTCGTCTCATGATCGGAAATTGACTTATAGAAACACTTATAGTTTGATCGGCTCATGGGCACCGTTTCCGGTCGGAATATTGACCCTGTAGGTTTGAGTCTTCAGGTCATTTGCTAGAAACTGATTTCCTAGCTTCGTCTGAAACGAACCACGATGTCACTAAATGTGATGTATTATTACGTTTTGCTATTTAAAAATATGCATTTATTAAAAATTAAAAAATATATATATATTTATGAAGTTTTAGTTAAATTTATTCAATAAGTATTAAATATAGAATTTAAATCAGAACTAATTTTAAATTAAGCCAAATCTATTGTCCTCTAATATATATTTTTCAATTGTATATATAGAAAATTAGTTACTACATTATAAATTAATTATTTACTCATATGTGAATCATATGGACCTTAAAATTTTTCTAATTATACCTCCGATCCTCTTTTAGAATCGTTAATTTTCACACGGGATCGGCTTGTGCACAGACTTTTTTGTAGACAATTTATACAGTCTTAAGCTTATTCCGAGAATTGCTTATTTTCTTTTTCTCCTGAAATAAATATCTTTTTTACGGAGATAAAATAATCGTTGTGGCCGGAATTTCATTCAAATGTTTCATTGGAGTATATTTGCTCACAGGAAAAAATAAATCTTGAATATTTTTTTTTACTCCAAGAAATTCTTTATAATTGTTTATAGTTTACTTTCTCGATTGTATTTTTGAATCAATAATTTCTTTTCTTATAATAATTAAACAGTATTCAAGCTTTTAATATAAAACTATTAAATAAATTTCATTATCAACGTTAATAAGCGAACCAATAATAATGATCTATGTTAAATAAAAATTAAGAATAGGACAAATTTAATACGTTGGAAATTAGGATTAAATTATAAAAATATTGTGATGAAAAATATATATATATATTTATAATACTATTTAATTGCAACGAATAATTCATTATATAAGTTATCTTCGTATTATGATTTTAATCTCGTATTCATTAAATTTAACCGTGATGAAACGAAAAAGCGATTATTTTATGAAATACTTATGAAATGTCGTTTTGAAACGTTGTATTTATATGAAATCGTAATCTCTTTATCTATAATACGGGTAACAATAACATAACTAATATCTTTTACAAGAAAATAAAAAAAAAATGAAAAATATTTTAACCAAGACATTGAGTATAATGACATTAAATATAGATGAAGTAAAAATACGTAAACGTGTGTCGATCTATTGCGTACGTTTAAAAAATAAATTTTTGGACACATTTACATAACCGTTCACGTATTGTATTATTCAAAAAAAAAAAAAACTACTCGTTGTATTCTCTTGTAAATAAATATATTTATGTTAAATCAAGAAGCTTTTAACGTTTAGTATAATTGAAAAGAAGCAAGCGAGTAAATATTTGTTTTCCATGCCATTTGTCAGCTCTGGCTCGCTTTTCCACCCAAAACATATAAAAAGTTTGCCATTTTTCTAAGGAAAAACTGTCGATTACATGGACCAATCGTAATGGAGTTATAAAATAGCCCTTTTATCGGTATAGTAATAAGATAAGATAAATCGTAATAACAATTAGGTAAGCTGACGAGATAGGATAAGGAAGAGTATAAGCTAGAGTGCTTAGAATAACAGGGAAAAAAAAAAAAAAAAAAAAAAAAAATACAAGAAGAAAGGAATAGGAAGTAAGGCATAAGAAGTTTAGCTATTCCGGAGATATTCTCGACGAATTCCCCGAGTGAGAAAGTGAGTCTGCCGAAGCCGCGTCGCTCTCCCTTCGTCGTCGGATTTTTCGATCGGCAACTCCATGCCGCACGTTAGATACACGTTTGGACATAAAGCCCGGAATAGATATGCACGGCTTGAACGAGCAATAAACTTACGGAAATATACGCTTAAATGCACCTTCGCAATTTGTTTTCTCGGCTCGCTTTCCCTGACCCTCGATATACAATGTTAAACATGCAGAGATACAGAATTTTATTTATACATATATAAACATTAGTTCTTATAATAGACAGGATAGAGCAATAATTTTACCTTCGTTTTTATCTCCTCATTATTATTCGCGATTCTTATTACACTCTTGATTACATGTGCATGTAAAGCTTCTCCTTCTGGTCGATTTATGCACGTCTACATGCATACTGAACAGGCACCTTTAAAGATTTTCTACTTCCCCACTACATTTTACGTTATAACGAACTTTTTTAGATTTAACATAATAATGATGATGATGATGAAGCTTCGAAATCAAAATAAATTTTAGTGATACTAACTTTATATGTTTTTAATCGATCCATTACATTTATCGATTTTTTAAATTTATATTTTCTTCACATTTAAAAAAAGTTTATCTTATGCTTATCTCTGGAATTAACGGTGTTACTTAGTAATTAGTATTTGACGCCCGAGTATATATAAACCGTTGAAAAAAAAAAAAATAATACGCAAGCTTTAACTATATTTTCGGTTATAAATACCTACAAAATTCTCATTAAATCTCTCGATATATATTCTTCGTTCAATAATTTAATTATATTAATAATTTTTAATAAATACCTTCTTTTAATAACGCAATACGAATATTTATAAAATTTCATTCTTCTTTAAATGTTCACCTATTATTTATTTATATACTTATGGTTAAAAATTATAATTTTTTACTTTCTTCATCACCTCATTTAACGTATTACAATTTGTTCAACATACTAAACTATATGCTTTGTTAAAAAAATTGAAATGAGGATAATATTATTCGGATTCGTTAATATAGATGTCTTGTTTAATGTAATAAAACTATGTAACACATTTATTGGAGACTTGAAGTCTATTCTAAATATGATTCGAACCTAGAATTTTGTTTATTACAAAACTATTTATCTGATAATACAGTTGTCTATTCATTTCTGTAAATTGAAGATGTTATAACAGATGTGATATTAATTAATATATTTAAGAATCATAATATTAGTAATTTATCATGAAATTATACGTAAATTTGGTTTAAAGTGCATATTTAGCAAATTTTCTCTCTCTACGTAATATCGAATAAGTATTAAATAGTAACTAATCTATTTGATTTATTATACATTATTGTTTAGTATATATAAACTTATAAAAGTAACTAATGAAAAATAAAATATAGCTTTTAATAAAAAATAACGTTTATTCCTCACGAATAATTTCAATAAAATTCAGTTAAAATAAAAAATTATTTCAACTTTTACTTTATTTAATTGATTCGTATTTTATAATTGTAAGTTAATTGTGCTTTAGTATCAAAATTGTAATTTTCAACATTTGTTTTTATACTAATACGAATCCTTTATTAATACGTTTTTATAAAGGGAAATTTTTGTAAAATTTATTATTCTTTTCAAATTTATATTAATTAATATTTTTATATTAATAGTTAATAAAAAAGATGATGATTTTTTATGTAAAGAATTTTTATTATCAAATCATAAAATATTAATATAATTTGACACAAAATATATATTGTTTTTATCTCCTTTACTGTAAGAAAAGAATAAAAACATAAAAATTGTTTCCACAAGGCTAGTAATAGTTGTTGAAAAAAAAAAAAAAAAAAAAAAAAAAATGGTCAGGTATTTCATTAAATATAAAGCATGTAATAATTTAGTGAGAAAATAGTAGGCAATTCGACCGAGTTACTAGAGCAATAAACAATTCAGAACGGGTCATATTTTATATGCAAGTTGTACCAATGCACCATGACTTCAAAAATCTGAAAATAATGCACTACTATTGTTTTTCTTTTTATGTTATTCTTTTAGTCTTTAACCATATATTTTATTAGTCAAACGGAAGATTAATGATGAAAAATATTCTTTTATCTTACAGATAAAAGTTTGCCGAATAAAATTAATTTCGATTAACTAACATGTATTGAATCTTCGGTAAATTAATGATAAATATCTGTTTGTTAACTGTAAATAATTTAATTATCATTATTTTATCGTATACGTAAACATTTTTTTCCTCAAAATTCGATAATATTTGTATCATCGCGACGAATGGATATATTTGATGAATAGGATTAAGAATCGAATGTAGTTATTCGTGAGATTCGTCGAAGGATCAAAAGAGGCGAGAGAAACGAAGGATTTGTTAATAAAATTATCACGGCATCATTCTATTTTTAGCACAGCAGCGATGATACGGGCAAAGAGAGGACGAGAGAGGGGGTGATCGGAAGAGAGAGAGAGAGGGTGGACTAATAGAGGAGCCCTTAAATATTAAAAGGGGGGGGGGGCGGGGGTTAATAAAATCCATCTGTTGATTCTACAAATAGGATGGGGGTATTATCACCTCGTGAGCTCGTCTCCCCGTTTAGGAGGACCGGCTGGGAAAATTGTGCATCCGTAATATCGGTCTTGGCCCAGTTAAGCAATTGATCGAGGGAGGACTCGGCGATATTATAGTATCGACATCCTATCCAGTCTGATGACGTGTTTCGTTGATGTCCAGAGGATTTGCCGACGCTTCGTAATAGAAGATAGACGAGACTCCGGGGATCGTTGAAGATCATGACTGCTAAATAAAATCACAAATTGTTTATAAAGATAGGTAAGTGTGGCCTCGTTGCGAATACTTGGGGAGGCGGGGGGGAATCGTTGATCTATATGAGATTTCACGCCGAGCGCCGATACATTTAATTATGCAGATTATTGAATATTTTAATGGACCTGCTCTAGAAAGTTTTTACGACATCCTACATTTCCAAAGCTTATATTCTCATTTTAATTTCATTATCCACTCCGACCTTTAGGACCTCCTTCCCGACGGATAATCCTTTTTTCTTCTTACATCTTATTCTTACAATCTATCCACGTTTTCCTTCTCTATTATTATTAACGATTTTTGCTTATCCATAAATATTCCATATTATTATTTTGTGATATTATATTTTTATTACCATCCCATTACCAATTAGTTGGTTGTAAAAATTTATAATTATCCTTCATAACAATATAACTTTAATTATTCAATATTAACCCGATAATTCATTTTTTATTTATTTTACAAGTGTATACTCGAACCTCTTATATTTTTGTTTCATTTACAATATACGTTATCCAAGAATATATCCTTAATCAGTCGAAAATGTCAAATAATTCATAAAATACATATTTTTATTAACATTGCAAATTATTGGCAATAACGGTATAAAATAAATCTACTTTTAGATATTAAGAGTCTATGGAACTTATTTAGTTTTCTTTCATTTAATGTCTTCAAAAGGATATTTCTATCAAGGAAGCGAATATTTTTATTACAATACTGAGTAATTAATTAACCTTTTATACTTTGTACTTAGTAAATTATCGTTTTCTTTGAACTTATCGTGTGAAATTGAATTAATTATAATACTTTTAAAAAAATTTAAATTCTTTAAATATCGGTTTTGTTTAAATGAATCTTCGACTTACCGTTGCGAAGGCTGAATCAGTAAAAAGATATAGATTTTGATTAGTAATTGAATTTAAATTAAATTCAACTTCAATTTAAACAGATTATAATTATTTATCTCGAATTACTTCGCTTAAAACAATTCCTAATTTAAAACAGAGTTAGATGTTGTTTAATTAAACAATTTTAGAATTGGTCTGGATAGACTATTTAACAAATAATAATTATTCGGCATACCATTTTCAAGTATAATATTCTAACAGCGTGACACTCTTATGTTTCGAAATAGATCGAAACAAATTACGCGAGTGAAATTAACAAAATTCGTAAGTAAAATTGTAAAAGTTATGATCTCGGTCGATTATTACGGTCAGGATTTAATTAGCCGATTACTGGGAGCGTCGCTTTAATGCAATGTATTTTCTTAACTCGCAAGAGCCGCTCGAGAAAGGAATGAAATTTTAAAAAGCACTTGTCAAAAGCACGCGACGCTAGAGTTTGCAATTATGCAAAGCGACATTCCTGTCTGTTGCAATTCGACAAATAAATCGCGCCTCCGTCATCCGAGCTTTTATTTCGATGCTCGTGCCATTGTGAAGCGTCTACCCTGTCCAAGGCGAAATTCTTAGTCCGTAATCGTTCGCCGACTTTATCTTAATATCCGATTTTTTTTGTTTTTTTGTTTTTTTGTTTTTTTGTTACCCTCTTGGCTTTACAAACTCCATTCGTTCACTTAAGCGTGGAAACACGATACCATTGACAACGCCGACAAGCACAATGTTTTTGTTTCAATCATTCTATAATTGGTGACAGGTTGAAAAAACGCGAGTAGAGCTATTAGTCAATTCGATGAGAATAGGAAGAACCAAATTTTTCTTGCTACATACGAAAGCCCTTACTTTCCACTTTGGAAATTTTCAGCTCTCGGTGGTGATAAATTTCACTTGCAACAATTTTTACCGTATGTAAAAAACTTCAAGCTAAATATACTTAGGCTTTATCGATTTAATGCGAATATTGGCCATATATTATGTATTAGACACGTACGTTGACGTATGGATTAGGAAATAGTTAAGTAGCAAAATTGAGGGAATACCTTTGATTGATGACTAACATTATTTTCACGTGAATAATATTTCCAATAAATTCGTAAGCATTACAACCACATTAAGTAAAATTTATTATATTTATCTTTGTTTATTGCACAAAGTAAGGCTCATCGTGAATTTCATAAGTAATGACATAATTTCGTGTATAAATAGAATATTAATATAACAAGAATATAACAGATCACAAAAAGCATTTAATGCGTGAATAAATATTAGTTACAGAGTCATGAAATACAATCTATTTACCTATACAAATACAATCGTTATTTGCTTCATACAAAACAATAGACTCGATTATTGTATAATAAATTTTATTACCTATGCTAATTAACGTTCTTAAAATTTAATATATAAAGTGCATTATGTATAAGTAGTAAGAATATTTTTTGCCATATAGTTGAGATTATAACGTTCACGCATTAAATAAGATTTTAATACTCTCGGTGGGAAATATTTTAAAATCAAATTGCAGCTCAGCTGTTCATTTATATAGCGTATTTACACGAAAAGGCGCTGGAAAGACCAATTTTAGATGTTAATTAGTCTCAAGTAAAAAAAGTAACGTATATTCAGAGGTTTTCTTGAATGACCGCTAAAGCGGTTAATAGTAGAAAAAAAATTAATTGTATCCATTCAATGTCTTATTTTTAAAGACCATTTAAGATTTTAATTTAATTAATATTGTTTATACATAATGGAAAAAGAAATTAATTTTGTTCCACTAATCACATACATCCACTAATAATGTACATTTAGAGTACTGAAAATAAATATCAGTCATTTTACAAATTGTTATAAATTTTTCCTCTCTTTATGATTCCTCTTCCTGGAAGTTAGTGTCCGAATAGGGTACTTTTTTCCTTTTTACTAATAATTCTGTAAAAATGCATACGTGTACTATATATTTATACATGTATGTACGCGATTCCATATTCTTCATGATATTCTTGTTATCTCTAATAACTATTCATTAGCTCGTTCTTCCTACAATATTCGTCTACTTTTCTCTCGGAACGATATTTCAACAAACGCTTATAAAATAATTGAAACATAGTTTGAAATGGTATTAATAGCAGGCAATATTATAATCCGCGAATATTTAATAAAACCATTTGAAATTTATAAAATAAAGTAATCGATTAAAAATTTTATGTTGTTATAAGTATTTCATGCTAACTATTATTTATAAAAACAAAATTTATTAATCATATTAATTAGTATACAATTTATGTAACTGTATTTGTGAATATTATATTATTATGCATAACGATTTTAACATTAAAAGGACAACTTTTAGAATTGAAATATTAAAGTATAAAATGTTCAGTAAGAACTTGTATAAATCAGAATTATAAAAATACTATATAATTTAATCGGTCATACGTTTTTAAAAAATTAAATTCAATTTTTGTTCAATTCAAGAATCTTAAATTTACGAATTCAACTTATTTTCAGCTTGGTAGCTTAATTTAACTTATTTTGACCTATTTTAAGCTTGATTTAGCGAGATTATCAAATGAGCATAGGTCAAAAAAGAACTGCCTAGACATTTCTATATTCGGTAAATCAGTTAGGAGAAGAAAGTTTATAATAATTTATAAAAATAAAACCCCCGTACATTCTCAAGTTTCTTATTTTCATCTTATTCTTATAAAAAAGACGCTTTATTTATCTTTATTAGTTTTTTGTGCAAGAAAATATTTTATTGTCAATAATAATTTGGATTCCCTTAAATATTTCTTAAATATTGCAATAAAATTTCATTGTAACATTCAAATTTCAAAATTGATCGAATAAAGTCTTGCAACGAAAGATCACCTTATAAATTATGGTTTAAACAGCAATTTCGCAACTAAGCATCCACGAAGAATCTTTATGTCCACAATCTTTGAGTACACTTTAAAAGTATATCCGTTTAAGAGATTTAAGTAAATTCTTAGATCTCGATTTTATTAAATAGATTAAAATACTTTAATTTTAGTTATAAAATAAATATAAATTTTATTAATAAATTCTATAGTTATAAAATAAAGTTAAGAACTTTTGTATTTAACTTATTATATTGTTCTTTTAATAACTAATGTGAAAATACATTTATAAATAATCCCTTTATCTTTGTATGTAAGAGTAGGGTATCGGATAAAGCAACTAAAGTACCCAAGTAAGATTATTCCCTTCCCAATAATATTATTATTCCTTGCTTGTCCGAACATTTCCCGGATGGCCTTGAAGATCCGGAGCTTAAACGCTTACACTTACTTACACGATGATGGGATAATTTCTCTGTTACAGCGTTAAGAAGCTGTAAAGTACAAAATGGATTCGGGCTTTCCGAGCGTTCATCAAAGAAAACTCGGGCCGGCACCGATCGCATCATTCGAGGACCTGTCGGACGAACTCGAGAACGTAAGTATGACCATAAGGGTGGCGATTTATAAGGTGTGATTAGAATAAGCGAGAAGGAAAAGAGCAGCATTTTGTGCACAAGTGGCTCGATGGCTCGATGGCTCGATGGCTCGATGGCTCGACGGTCGGCTCGTTAGAAGCTTCTGACGAGCGACAGTAAATTAGTGAGAAACAAAGAATTAAAACAAAAGCCTCCCGGGTATGTTAAAGTAAACTGGGTTACTTGAACTTGAACGAAAGTATCAAATGGACTTGGAAGAGCGCGATATAATTTATGATAACGAAAGGGGGGGATAGCAAAAGGGGGGAAGAAGTTGAGGGACGAAAGACGGCCGGGAAATTATTGGCCTAATTTGGGGTGGGGTTGGGGTTAAAATGCTCTGGTCGTCGGTAAGGCGGAAATTTTCAAGCTCCCGCATACCCGACGTCTAAAATTAAACTCTCGTAATGTAGGCGAAAAGTCCCGGTCAAGCGGCTAGGGAGGGGGATAGGGTCGAAGCCACGGACGGAGACTGCACGCGATGGATTTATCGGTAAATTGAATATAACACGTTTAGCAGGGAGGTGAGGCAGTGTCTACGTTGCCGGGGATCGAGGAGATGACGACGCCCGTGTCATCGGCGAGCTCCTTAAAGACCCCGAATACACCACGGATCGACATCAGCAGGGCAAGCAGTTCTTCCCATCACGATGATGACAGCAACTCGAGGGAGTCGACTCCAGAGAAAGAGCTCCTAGCAGGTACTACGACGATCACGGCACCTGTTTTTCAATATATTTCAAGCGTTATTCCTCGCGAAAATTCCTAAAGTATTGATTATCCTTACGTTTATTGATTTTACAGCTTCTTCTGCAGTGCATTAAATTATGTTTCATTTACTTACCTCACTACCACAAGATCAATCTTCTTCCCGTTCATTCGCTTCTCATCCACCATTTTTATTGGAACTGTAAAGATCAATTTAAGATTAATTTTTTCTAAACGCGCTCCTAGCATCAACATTATTTTTGTTCTTATTACAGATATTGTCGTTATTATATTTTTATCTACGATACGAGCGCTCCTGACGATTTAAACAGTGTTTCATTAGTACAAAATATTTTATTTACAAATTACTTTTCTAGTAGAGAAGGATCCACGCTTTTCTTCATCTTCGTACACATCGTTGTTTTTTATACTAATAAATAATAAATACTAATAAATAAATTTTATACTAATAAATATAACAAATACCATTCTTTCTCCGAATAATACGTAATATTAAGAGAGAGAAAATGTATCAAGTATTAATGAACAATAAATATGTATTTTCTTTACGAATTTCCTTAATATTCCTTAATATCCTGCGTGGAAAATAAAAATTTATACTATAAAGATCAGAATAGATATAGTAATATTTATTTTTATTTATCTAGGTCGCTAATACGTATTTAATAAACTACATTAATCAATAATATTTGATGTTTCGTTCCTATTGGAGAGTAAAATTAAGAATTAAATGCCATTAATATTAATAAATTTTTGTGTTAAACTTGAAATCTTTTAAATAGTTTAAGTATAAATTTATAATTGCACGTGTTAAATACAATAAGAAAGTCTGAATGGCTTAAATAATATATAAATGAACCGATAGTAATTAAATTATTTTAAAACTATGATATAATTATTTTTTGTTCTTCTCTTCGGTAAGATCAATATGGCTTATACAGTTATTGTAAATGTATGCATGAATTTATTTTCCGGGAATACGTTTCTTTAATTATGTTTAATATTTACTAATAAAGCTTTTCGTATGATTTTTTCGTAAAATATTTCGTATAACTTCGTGGTTATAAATACGCAGGGCTTTTTGTGGCGTAAATTTAAAAGGTTCATGCAATATTGTCAAAATTCTATGAATAAATTAATCTTTATACAAGACAGGAAAATGTTCTGAAAAAACTGAAATTACAAAAGATTAAACCCTATTTTAATTGTGAATATTTTACAGTTACGATAGTCTTTTATTTGTAAATAAATGTTTTAACGTTTGTATAATTTGAGGATCGATGGGACTGAAAAGAAAAAGATTTTGAAAAGCCGTAATTGCTAGTCAATGATTAGCGCGAAGCCGATGTTTTTAATGCCCAGGCAAGGAACCTACAGAAGACGGGTGCACCCTGCAGCTCGGCTATAAGGAAAATGCTCAGGAGCTACGCTCTTCGACGGAGGAGCTCGATCTCCAGGACCCGGTGCACGAACAGGACCAGAAGTGTAACACGAAGCGTCTCCAGAAGCGCGCCAAGGAAATTCATGACGGGACGCAATCGGAATACGGCTCGACTATCAAGGTGCACAACGACCGGGAAAGGAAGGACAGTAACTGCAGCGAGATAATCCTGCTCAACATCAGCGGTAGAACCTCGAGGCTGTCTTCGGTCGGGAGCCAGGGCTCCGGTATATCGGGTGGGGCGCTGTCAGTCGCCTCCGCGACCTCCTCCAGGTTCTTACCCCTTCGATCCGATCTAACTTTATTCAAAAGCATGGGCATTCCGTGTTCGTTTGACCGTATCTGGATCATTGATTTATAAATCTGCAACTGCTCGCGTTTGCGCTTACACCGATTTTACTTAATTAAAGAAAGAATCTTGAAACCAGTAAGTAATAAAAACTAATCGCGTGCCCTGGACATTGATCCACAGATCGCCGAGTCCTCATAAATGTCTGCTGGAGACGTCGTTCTGTGGGAGTGTGTCGACATTGGCCAACACCTTGATCGAGCCTTCCAAGCCCGAAACAGATGACCTCGCGAAAATATTATTGCAGCGGGAGGAGGACTCGACGAAGGCGATGATACCCGAGAACGTGCGCGTACCCATCGTCGGTGGTAACTTAAAGGCGAATCCCCTGGACATGCCGAGGCGCCAGGGTCGCGAGGAGCGTAAAGAGATTTTCAAACGCGAGGTCGAGATAACCAAGAAGGTCCTCAAGAGAGTCAATATTGAGGTACGAAGGAAATATGTTCATCCAATCAAATTGGTTTCAAAAGTTAAGCAATCAGCGCCACAATGTTAAATTAACGACGCCACTATTCTATATATTTTACTACATATTATTACTTATTAAATGTAGATAATAGTACGAAGTAAACTGCCGAAATACAAGAATGAAAAGAAAATAGTAATTTTATAAGTAAATTAGCGTATATATATATATATATATGTATAAATAATGTTAAAGGAAAATTGTATCCGTCAAAAGGTACCGATAATCAAGCTGCCGAAGGAACTGAACAATGAGCCGAGTAAGTTGGAAATCCAAAAACCAGCGAGTCTTAACTTGAATGAAGGACATAAGAGAAGCGCGAACACGTCCCCGTCGCATAGCGATACTGGTAACGTCAACGATAAAACCTGTCCTGATATATCCAAAGTATCAAGATACCAGAAGGTGCGAGATCTCGTAGGATCGAGAACGCCAAGTCCATCTTCTGTATCGAGAAAAAGCAGCTTCACGTCCCTATTCAAGGTAGATGTACTGAAATTAACGAATCTTAATATAACTTGTATTGGATTTATATTTGATGATTATTGGCGTTGGACTTCTATCGATTTATCAATCGATATACTTGAATTTATGCTACGCGATGTTGAAACTATTAAAACTTCTCAATATCATAAATAAAGAGCTCTCTCAGTCGTCGTCGAATGTCGGGTGCCGGGTGTCGGGGAAGGGGAGGGGGAGGGGAACCAAAAAAAAAGAAAACCAAAAAAAAAAGAAAACCAAAAAAAAAACCAGCAACAATCGTGAATCGAAAGAAAGATTGTAGGGAGTCTTTTATAATACGTCGCTTTTCTCCTTTTGTTTGGTCTTGCAATCTCCAATTCAAATGGAAATATCCAAAGGGCCGTGCAGAGGAGTCAAACTGCCAGCAGAATCAGGATTCGCCAGTAACTAGCATCCGAAGGACGAGCCTGTCGAGCAGACTCAAGGACACCGCCGCGAGTCTACGTAGCAGATCCAAGAGCCGAGATCGTGCCAGTTCGAGCGAAAAGTCCCCGAATGGACGGCAATCGGAGTCTAGAAGCAGATCCGGCAGCGGCGTCTTCTCCTCGACATTAAGCCTATTCAAGAAGCGCGAGAGGAAGAAGAGCGGTGACGGGAGTATCGGGAGCATCAACGGCTCCAACACCAATATCGACAGCATCGGTAGTGTCGAGTTCTCCTTTAACCAGCAAAATATGGTAATATCTGTTAAGAAACCATGAGATTCGCTTCAATGAAGAATAATGTCCTTTATTTCAATTTCTCCTTTCTTACTTTTTACGGATTCCTGATTTTTACTCAACGTAAAGTAGACGTTGAAACAAGTGAACCAAAAGGAGGACGTTATTTTCATAAGCCTTTACGGGGATAATGATGAATTTCGAAACCAAGAGGAAACACTGCCGGTCTCGGAAACTGCGGAGATACCACTCCAGGACAATTCGACGACTCTCGTCGACGACAACGATACCTCCAGCTCTCAGCAGACCTTGATTAATATTGTCTGCACTGACGCCACTATCGAACACCATAGAAGATCGGTACGTTGCTTCATTAAATTAATTTTAATAATAGTCTGAATAACATGAATACATTGAAAGGGAGATTCCAGTATATCAAAGCTGTTTATTTCGGCCATTTTAAAGGCCGAACGTAAATTATATTTTCTTCTGAATTAGAACGTAAAGTCTGAATTGTAGGCCGGAAAAAAATAATCGATGCTCGTAAATAGAAGAATGTTTGTATCGCTCGTGAAATACCGTTTTTGAGGTAACGCCCAAGTTAATGTTTGCGGAATTCTTATTGTGGAATAGAGATTATATATACGTATAAACGTTTAAGCGCTTACCTCGCGAATAATTTAATAACCTAGCAATTAATTTTATTATCATAAACAGAGAAGAAATGAAAGGAGAAACAGAGAGAGCGCGAGAATCTCGTCCTCGTCAGGTGACAGTATCAAAATGCCAGAGAACAACTCTATGAATAGGAAAACCGAAGAAAATAGGGATTCGATAATAAAATCCAATGGCGAGGAAGACTCTGCAGGGTTCAGGTAATATATTAAACCTAATACTTGAATTGTAATTGCAATAATAGTTTTCTACCGCGTATATCGCATACCAATTTAATGGTGCAACATGTATGAATAATCATTTTATGGGAATTTGGCAAATTTATAAAAAATATTATTTCATTATAATAACATTCGTGAGTTATAAATGACGTTAATTACATGACGACTTAGCAGACTCGAGTTAAATATATACCGACGCAATTAATTTTGATAATTACTATATTTATAAAAAAAAAAAAAAAAAAAAAAAAAAAAAAAAAGAATAAAATTCTATCAGTTATATGAATTAATAATCTTTTTTAATAATAAATATTGACCGGAAGCCGAGACGATAAATTGACCTGGCACGTATGATCGTGGTCCAAGGGGATACGTAATTAAATGATTTCTGTGAAAAATTCGTCGAGCTTGACGACGAGCTTGACCGTGCGATAAAGCGATAATTTATTAATTACAATAAATTAATTCACGAGATACGGTAACGAAATGCATACTGTTCAAACATTGATATGCGTATGAAAGGACGGATGAAAGGAGGCACAGGCGAATGTGTGGTTGCGAGCAATGATTATAGAGCGCCAATTAATTACGTGGCTTAGGGTCGTATTAAATAAAAAAACCTTAAAATGTTTATTAAAGTTACCAGCCGCCCTCGGAGAATCGAGAAGATGCAAGGAACGAGAGGATGTCGACGAGTTCGTCGAGGGATTCGATTTGCAAGAGGGCCGATATCGTTAAGCCTGAGCGAAAAAGCAAAAAACATTCGAGTTCTTCGTCGGCAAAGCCGTCAGCGGCGTCACAGAACTGTCAGGCGCCGGCTAAAGTCGAGGTGAACGGCAAAGCGCCGAATTTAACGAGCGAACAGGATAACAAGCCGAGGAACGAGTTGATTTTGCCAGAAAGTTCCCTTTCGAAGACGCCGAGTATAAACTCCGATCTCGATCATAACAGCTCGGAATCGGAGCGCGACTCCGAGATCGATTTCATTAGGAATAAGGTCGAGAAGGCGACGAAGGAGTTACCCGATGAAAGAAAGGGACTTTGCTACGATGAAAGTTTCGAGGAAGATCTACCGTATGTGCCAACGACACTGCCCTTAGAGAAAAGTGTCGCCATTCCGATGCTGCCAGTTAAGCAGAGGCTCCAGGACGTGAGGTGACGTTGTTTTTAAATTAAATAATTTTCATATAAATAATTAAATAATTTAAATAATAATAATAATAATAATAATAATAATAATCTCTCGATGATTCGATGGGGGTGAATAAAGTCACGTGGTATTTATTATTATGGGTACGTATTGTAGGACGACGCCGATCGACAGGCCACGATCGACGACCCCGATAAATCCGACGCTGCTCGACGAGTACATAATGCACACCTCCCAAGAGGATCATCAGCACCGGGTCGATAAGATGAAGATATCGCTGCCATGGGAGGACAATTTCAGACTGAAATCGCCTCACAGGTCATTGGGACACAACAGCTTCAGCGAGTTCGCGGGTCGCGTCTCCACGACGAGCCGACCACACGGATTCACTAAGTCCCCGAGTCCTCCGCCGTTACCTCCGCGTGCCCCTACCACGGTACTGACGACGGCCTTGCCAGGCTCCTCCAAGCCCGCCAATTGGATAAACTTCGAGGAAATACCGGAAAAGCGGAAACCCCCTAAAAGAATCCAGACGATACCCAGAGTCGAAGAAAATCCGAGGAGCCATTCCCAAGCAACCGGTGCTGCTACTGCTGCTGCTGCTGCTGCTGCTGCTGCTGCTGCTGTGCTGGTGCTGGTGTTGGTGCTGGTACTGGTGCTGGTGCTGGTACTGGTGCTGCTAACGCGGTACACTCCTCATCATCGTTATTAATTGAAAACTAGTTTACAAACGCTCGTACTTTTTAAAATCCTAAATTAACTTTAATCTCTTGTTTCTTTGTTTGTTTATTTATTTATTTATTTATTTAACAATAGGATATAATAAATTACGTGTTTAGAAATTACATCGTCAATGGCTGTTGTTTTTAATATTTAATTATTGTTAAAAAATTTTATATTTTACGAAAATACATTACGAAATTTTTCTTACGAAAGCACTTGTGACTCAATAAGAGAAGATCTTACAGTTTCTTTTATTTCTATAAAATCGCTTAATAAAATCAATCGCTAATAACAAATTTCCCTTTTTAGCAGAAATAATAAAATCTTTTAGTTATACGTAACAAAAATAAATAAGAGCTTATTCAAGTAGCGTAAGTTAGTAAAGCTTAGAATATAATATTAGCTGTGTCTAATGAGCTGTATAATATGAGCTGAGAGAGAGAGAGAGAGAGAGAGAGAGAGAGAGCCATGGGTTAATTAACATTATGGAGAAAATGAGCTTAGTCAATGACCTGACTAAAGAATCACTTTCACAGTCACAGGGTCAATTTAGTTACGTGCAGCCGGAGGAATGCAGGTGCGAATGCCACGAGGAATCCCGTCGCGCCTCGTTACAACGTGAATCCGGGGAGTCGAGGAAGGAGTCCTCGTTAACCTGCAATGGAAACGGCAGAAGCTTCACCAGTGCCGATAACAACGCTATTGGCATCTGCAACGGTGAAAATTGTCCGGCAAAGGCCGACCGGAGCAGCGTTGTTAGGTAAAGAGGACGCAACGGATCTTGTCCATTTTTCACCAGGACAGTGTTTAAACGGTCATTAGAGCATACATGACTCGGGTTTATTAATAATCGATCATACGAGCAGAACTGTTATGGTGTCATTTATATATATATATATACTCTTCTAAAGCACCTACTCTCGATATTGTTACCGATCTACATTATCTTTATATTTCATTCATTCGCTCCTACATAATAACCCACGACGCATGCACGCACGCCCGCACGCCCGCACGCCCGCATGCATGCACGCACGCACGCACGCACGCACGCACGCATACAAAGCTAAGAATGTCACGAGTCTAATTTGCAGAACTGATAGATGCAACGAAACGTAGAATTTTAGTCCTCAACTACGAAGGCATTACGATTGAATCATACAATGCATTTACATCTTGTATTATCTATCCTAACCGATTAAATATTATCTGATATCATTTTTTATCTCATTCGTAGTTATCGTATTATCTTTGTTAAGATATATTGTCATTTTCCATAAAATCATGAAATTTTATCTATTTCTTAGATTACTTATTCTCGATTATTTATTAATTTATATATATATATATATATAAATTTCTAAAATTATGTATTGTGTTTTTCTATTATTAGCTTAAATAAAATACATTTTTTAAAAGTAAAAATATAAAGAAATAAGATTTACAATTTTTGTTTTTAAATAATTTAGTAATTCCAGAATATTTTAATAATTAAATAGAGCCATTTAGTTTGATAGAAACTTCAAGCTATTTAAAACCTTCTTATAATTTTTATTCTATTTACGTATTTAGAAAATCTTTATTAAAAAAGCATATTTACTTGGTGTACGATACATTGTATGTAAAGAAAATGAAACAATTACATAATAATGCACGACATGTTTTTGTATTATCGTAAGATAATTTTAAATTAAAAAAAATCTGTGTTCTTTTTATTTATATATTATTGCAATAAAATGTTTTCTATTATAGAAAATTTTGTTTGAGTATTTTAAAAACAATATTTCAGAATGAAAGTTTAATGTGAAATATTAACTCGAATCTCGCAATTTTGTTTCTTTCCATGAATATAATCGTTTGATCGTTCGAAAATAAATAAATGGACAACGTAGTAGTCTAACTTATAAAAATAAGATTTTTTTCCTGTTGCATATAACTACGGAGAACTTCATCTTATTATTGTAAGTAATATAATTTGTAAGTAATATACTTCACGATGTTCACACATTCTCTTACACGTCACACAAAATAGCAGTATCATAAGCTTTATAATACTCTTGTAAAAGTACTTATCAGTTATATTTAGGATCTTTGTTAATAATAAAAGTAGAAGATATTTTTTATGTTTGTATTATTAATTTACTTACTCAATTCATTGTTAGGACCAAAAGATGAAAAATCTATTGGTATAATATCGTCCTACGCTCGAATGGTCTGAGATCGTATCGAAAAGACTATTTATTAGATATCAGACATTACTTTATCTCTACGATATTACGTAATGCGGTTCCAAATGTAATATCGCGAGGTCATTGTTTCATAAAAATTCGAGGATAGAAAAGTTTAGAAATGTCGACTATCGCGATTGGGGCTGTTTTTTTTTAATTTTTTTTTTTTTTCTGTTTTTGACAATACCAACGATTTTATTGACCAAAGTAAATCATAAAGTTTCATAGGATGGCCAAGAGATAAATCTCTACTTACGAAAGAATAATGAAAAAAGATCAACGCGTCATGATTACGAGACAGAGAGAGAGAGAGAGAGAGAGAGAGAGAGAGAGTTCGTCTCCAACACAAAAAAGGGAAGCGTAAGATTTGAATTCGAGTTTAATGCAGACGACAAGAGCCCGTCGAGCCCGAGAGAAACGTACTTCCGGGGTCGCAGAACCACCCGATGTCTCCGACCCGGGTTCCAGGAGATTCTCGACAGTGAGTCTCAAGAAACCCCGCCACCACCAGGAACCTCGGCTATTTCTAAACTATTGCGAGCCTCTTGGAAGAGCTTGTCCACGCACTAGAATTAGCCAGTCAGCCAATTAGACTTAATAGTCTTATCGAGGGGCTGGAAAGTCAAGGTTCTGCTGGACTCAGGATCGGCTGCTGCCCGAGGAGACGCGAGCCGAGGCTGCAGAATCGACTGCGTGCGGATTCGCGTGAGCGAGCTCAAGCGGCGAAGGAGAATCCGAGGGGAGCCCTTTGGTACCTGTAATTCGTACACTTAGGAAAGATTAATTAATGGAAAGCGGTTGAAAATCTCAGGGATCGAGGGAGAGAGAGGGAGAGAGAGAGAGAGAGAGAGAGAGAGAGAGAGAGAGGAAGGGAGGTCGGCAAGGGGTTGAAAAGAAGGCCCCGGGCCGAGATGGGTGGAGGACAGGAGAACGAGGAACGGACAACTCCGTGCGCGTAGCCCATCATCATCAATTCATCTTAATCCATCTTGCTATAGTTGTGCCATATATTTGAAATAAATATGTTATTAATAAAGATTCTAAAATAAATCTTTATACGCTATGCATTTATCAGCCAACCATTCATCTAAAATAACAAACAAAAAAAAAACAAAAAAATCCAGTATAAAAACTGTGACATATTCATAATAACATTCATCAATATAAACAAAATAGTAAACGAAGGAGAAAAGATCTAAGAATAGAAACAATAGTGTAGCACTTATTGAATGAAAAATGGTAAAGGTCTCTTGCTAATGTTCCATGTAGTATACGACAGCCGTGAAGAAGGGAGATGATAAAGTAACGTACGATCTCTGGTGATCCAGTAGAAATCTGTTTTTGTATTTCCAGTGACAACAGTTCGCTCGAGAATAGCCTTAGTACCGTGTACATGTCTCAAGAGCTCGCGCACAAGCAATCGTACGAGAACTTAAGCGTCAAACCTTTAGCCATGGATCTAAAAGTGAGCTCCGACAGATCAAACATCGTATCTCAAGACACCGAAGATGAGCCTCATGAATACAGTCGTCATTGATACAATGTGAATATACAGATTAACTGGTGGTCCGGATAAATTTTGTATTCATTACAATAATTTTCATTGAATCGAACAGTCTCTCGTGTAGGCTTATCGCAAATAGATCCATCATACGTCTCGTGTATTTCTCAATCATAGAGAGCAATTGTCTGTTTTTTTTTTCTTTTTTTATCATAATTCATTTTTCTATTTAATAGAAATTTTCTTATATTATTACAGGTTATTTCACAGCTCAGTTCTCGTAACGATAAATAGATCGCATTTAACAAAAATGACTTACAAACACGAAGTCGTATACTCGATACTCTTCTTATTTTTTACGAGATTAAAGAAATTTTCTTTGACAATGCTTTATTTATTAGCAATAAATGTACTAGGTTCCATACAAAAAAAAACAATGTATAAAGACCCATTAATTTACTTAGATAATCATAATTTAATTGTAGGAAATAAATCTACTAATATTTTAATTAAGTATTGTGTAGTTTGTGAAAGCCAAGAGCGAGACAACGTAAAGCCACGATTTGTCCAAAAAGTAACTTGTTTGTTATGTATCAAAATTAATAAAAACATTCTTGAAATTACAAATTTTATTATTCGATTCACGCAATAACAAATGTATGCCTAAATAAAATTGTAAAAACAAATTTTGAAATATGTTTCTTTACGTACTACTTTACGTAGACTTTTTCATAGTGCAATCGCATTGTACGAGTATAAATATTTATATATATATATATGAAATGAAATTTCTTGTCGATAAAATTTTTCAGAAAATCGTGAAAGAAAAAGATAATACAATTTTTAATGGATATAGATTTGCAGTCAATATTTTAAAAATTGCACTCCTTTCAATGCGTTCATCAACTTATTTTACAAACAATTAAAGTATAGTATAAAAGTAAAATATAAAAAAAAGCTTCATAGCTTCTCTAGATTGATAATTTGGTATTATTAATTTCAATAAAATGTATAATATCGTAAATTATGGAATAATTTAAAAAACTTTTACCTATCCTGTTAAAAATAAAAGGTAACACTAGATTCAAAACAGCATTGAAGTGATATGATCATATGTATGTATATATATGACACTGTATTTATATGACATTTTATTGAGCGTCATTAATAATAATATAATTTAAAAATCAAATAAAAAAAATATATATTAAATTTAACAGTCGTAATAAAAATGAAGAAATGCCATATTCGACTGCTTATTTGCTATTAAAAATTTCAGTGTTGTGCAATATAATATACTAAATAATATAACGTACAATAATTATCTTTAATATATTTTAAGATTAAATATCGACTGATTTTTGGCTTTTATTAAAATTATACACAGTCGGACACATAAATACCTATGTACATACAGACAAAGCACATTTATCTTACACATACAACATATTAAAATAAAAGAACATCCGTATTATTGAATATTGTGCTTCGTGACTCCTATGAGCCTTATATACTTACTAATTGTTTATATTCTATATTATTTCAAAATAGCATATTTTTCTAAAGATTATGCGACATGATTAAAGGGGTTTAAGGCATAATAGTGCTCAATAAATTTATTTCATAAATAAAAAGGCATATGAGCCACTTTATAAAAATATCAATATTAAATAGAAATTATGTATCCTCTATTAAATTAATTTTTTTAATTGTATTAGAAAAATTCTAAATATTCTTTATAAAATAATAAATATGAAACAATAAGAATCGAAATACTTTTAAAAAAAAAAAAAAAAATAATGTGTAACAATAATCCTTGAATTCTTGGTTAATTTTTTCTTTAATAACTATTGGCAATTTTAATTTAAAATATAATAATTAAGTTAAAAATTGATATGAAAAGAAAGGTAGGATAACTATTTAATTGGCGAAGGGAAGCATATTAAGAATATGAGTAGGGAACCGTTGTAATAAATAATTAGATTTAAAAAAAAGCTTTGAGCACGCCTGAAATGTTAATAGTAATTTAATGATAGTTTTTGCTTTTATACATGTTGAGTAGATAATTTCTACAGTATTTTTTTACATGCCAACGTAAGCATAAAGAAGAATCGAAATACGAAGTCATTTTTAATAATTTTCCGTTATTTAGTTATTGCATATACAACAATTTTAGAAAGGCCAAATAAGTTTTTATATAAATTTACACAAAAGTGTTCTCATTTTTTCTATTACGTCGTCGCTTTTGTATAAAAAGATTCTAAAATATAATAGTCTACTAAAAAAAAAAAAAAAAAAAAAAACGACTCAATGACTAAATTCCTAGTATATACTTACAGTATTTTTTCAATAAGTAACTTTTTAATTTTTTTAGATTATCAAAACAATCGAAAACAAAACAAAACAAAAAAAAATCATAACGAAAAACAAATTGACGTATTTTGATCTCATTACGATTCAACTATTAAAAACGCAGAGATATCAACGAGAAAATATATGTGTTCAGATAAAATTATTAAAGGAAATCTTTATGCGTAGTCGATAAAAAAATATTGATAAGTCGATAAAGTCATTGTTCGGAAATTAAAATCGAACGTTCGCGTATCGAAATTGTCGTTTTATCATTTGCTCTGTAATAATTATCCTTAGGGCATTATAATAATCAATTTTGCAAATAATACGATTTCTGTGAAAAAATCATCAGTAAAAAACTATTACTAAGAAGTAAAATTAAACTTTTCAGACGGTGTACGATTATTTGCGAATATAGCAAGTCATTATTTCAAAACGTTGTCTTATGGCTATTAAATTAAAATAATTATTTAATATTATCATTCTTTATAATATAGGACGAAATTGTTATAATGTATGAGAGTATAAAAAAAAATCGTTTATCTACGGAATAAAACCTTTACTGCATCTTTATAACTTTGTATCGTAAATAGGGCCACAGTTTTTACTAGTTTTAAATATTCGTAGCTTTGTGTATATATAATTAAAAAATATCGTCTAAGGGAATGAAAAACTATTTTGGCAAATGATACTTGTTCACACATACAAATAGTACAACATAGTATGAATTACGCATTCTAGATATTATTAAATGTAGCTTATTCAAGAATTATTTATTACTCAATATGAATTTTTTATGATTTTTTTATGATTTTATGAATATTTGTAGTTAATAAATATTTATTTATTCATCATTTAGATAGAAATTTAATGTATGAGTTTTTAAAGAAAATATTATTTTATTATTAGTACTCGTTTTTATGTATAAAAATCAAATTAATATTCTAATTAAGTATATTAATTTATGGAATGTTCTGTAGTTACGTATTAGTTTGAATATAATAATAATGTACGTCTTTGTAAGTTTCCATAAATCTTATATGTACAGGTAAATAAAATGTCTTATGATAAGAAATAACACTTAAAACTTCTATATTATACTTCTTGTATATAAACAAAATTAATAAGTGATTTTTCATATAAAAATATGAAACGAAATGGAATATTTTTGTTATTCTACAGCTTCAAAAACTTTAACGTTATTAAAAAAAAATTATTTCTTATTTTAGATTATTTTACGAATGATTTTAAAAAATATATTTATGTATATGTGTGTATATATATATATATATATATACATATATATGTATGTACGTAAAAATAATCCGCTTATTGTAAATCTTTTGCAACACTAATAATGTCATTATTCTTAAATTCTAATAGTGAATGCTAAAATGTATAGCAAAAGTCATTTAGAAAACGCAGTATAGTATTTCGTTATTTGATTTGACCAAAAGAATTATTTAGTGCAAATAGTTTTACCAAAATCTCCTGGTTTTTGTCCTCTGACGATAATTACGACTACGATAAAGAATATCGAAATATATTAAGTAACTATTTTATTGAAGAAGCACTTAATTGTAAATAAGAGTAAATAATTTAAAAAAATAGTATTTAAAAGAAATGAAAATGTACAATATTTTTAAAATAGTTGTGGACTACTGTTTCACTTATAGTATATACTTCTTAAAATAATTTTTCTTTTTTTTTTTTGACAATCGTTTAACTCTCAACTAATAAAAGCAAATATATAAATTATATGTAGAACATTTATATGTTTACTAGGTAAGGGTCATTTCAGTTTATAAATAATAAAGACAAATATAATCTAAGAACGAGAATAATATAATAATTTAAGAAATTTCATTGCCACTAGTTTTTATTAACGAGGAAGGAAAGCTTTGAGATCAGATGTAATTAAGGAGTTGAAAAATTTAGTTAAAATAAAGAATATTTCATTCAGGGAAAAATTAATAGTAAAAGCAAAATTTGTTATTTAAAAAATAACTTTATTGATGTATCAATGTGTACAAATCTTATCGCAGTCCAATGAGATACGAGAAATTCATTAATAAATGATTGAATTTCGATCAACAAGATTTTTAACCCTTTTCTAAGAGAAGATTGAAATCAATACACGTAAATAAATAAATACATAAATATTTATATATATATATATATATATACACACACACACGTATTTATATGTATATGCATATGTATATATAACGTTCTTGGATTAATGAAATACTGCGTATATTTATTATTCATCATTGTTTTACAAAATTTGTTAGCTAAATAGCAAATTAAATTAATATTTAAAAAATAGCAGCGACCTATAAAAAAAAAAGAAAAGAAAGGAATACACTTATTCAGCCTTTTAATTAAAATCAATTATTCTAAAAAAGGAGTTGATTCTTAAAAAGTCAATTTAAATTATTATTTTTTATTCACAAATATTTATCAGTTGACTTAGTGCAGATAAATATTTACTTTTAAATGAACTATTTAGTTTTATTTGTTCGAGCCGATAAACAAATGTAAGTGTTTTACTGTTTTAACTGAAAAGCATTTAAGATATTTTGATACATATATATTTCCCGTAGATTATAATTATCAATTAATAATATAAGTAAACTTAGTTATTTTAATAATATTTTAGTTAAATAAAAAAATGGAGTAATATGAATATTTTAATATAGTTAAGAAGTCTCTTCTTTAATGAATATAAGGAAGAACTAAAACCAAAAGACACGTTCTCTGTATAAAAAAAAAAAATAAATAAAAATTATATATTAGCTTAGAATTAAAAAAAGGAACAATAAGATAATATTTCTCGTAGCGACAAAGATACGGGAAATGACACCAGAATCCCTAGGAATACGTGAAAATTTAAAATTATTTTTAAGATGCATAAGCTACTCTACGAGATATAAAAAAGGATGTTTAAATGTTTCTGATATTATGTATATAATAACTATTTGTCAGAGAAAAATATACATTTTCAAATAATAAAACATTATACGATTCGTTCGACAACCACATGTTCAAAAAATAAAATGTTTATGTGTTTTAAATTTTGTTGTTAATTTTTACATTACCTGTACGTACAATCAAATATAATTTAATATACAAGCCATGTGTATTAACAATTGAATAAATTATGTATAATTATGTTAATACAGAAATCTAATGAGTCGCAAAGGATTCATAAATTGTGAGACCATTAATCAATGATTTAAGCAACACGAAGGCATATTATTCAACATTTAAACTCTTATATTATTTAAAAAAAAAAAAAAAAATTTTTTTAAATATAATATTTTTTAACATTAAATACCTAAGAATACTCAGTTTTTTTTTATTACTACACTGACAAATTCAATTAATTTCTGAATTTCGTTACTTTGGCGGACGACATTTTCTTTTCCGGTTTAATTAGAAATGGATTCTTCGTCACATTGTCTTCAATATTTATGTTGTCGTTAATTCTGGACGATAATGGTATTGGCTGATCGATATTTCGTAAAAAAAGTGTTGTGGCTGTCGTAGTCGTTGCATTAGTATTATCTTGTAATGATTGCTATGTGACAAAAACAATATAAATAGAGTTTCTCAGTTTATTATAAAATAACGTGTATTTAATAATAGAAATTCTGATCTACATTTAAAAAATTTCAAAATATGAATATTTTTTCCATATATTTCAAAAAAAAAAAAAAAAAACTCAAAGAAAGGCTAAATAATTTTGAATTTAATTAGAAAAGAATCGTTAAATGACGATTAATTATATATATAGTAAATAATATTCATTTAGAAAAGGTACATAAATATGATATATAATAATATATTGAATAATTGCTCTTAAGATTTGAATTGATCGTTAAAATGAAAAATTTGTACATTAACTTTTGTATATTAAGTCAAAACGTTATTGTTAAATATTCGTTAATTGACAATTTTTAAAAATGGTTTTAAACAATAATTTCTTAATCTCTTATTCTTTTTATAATATGATAAGGCATACGCACCTGCATTACATTTAAGAGAAATAAAAATGCAAGTAAAGTTAAGGCACTCAAGGCAGCAGTAGTGCCTCCATTATGCCCTTTACTTTTATGCCTAAAAAGATTGTTTAAATGAGAACTTTTGAATTACACGCCATATTTTATAGAAATAGCAGCATCATTCTTGGGATTTTAAATCGCGTTTGGAATTTCAACGCTAAATTGAATAAGAATCTTAAGAACGTTCCGTAATAAATTATAAATTCTTTAGAATATTTAAAAGGAAATGGAATTTTTTAAAGCACATTTCCTTTATAAGATTTCTATTATAATATAATTATTATCGTATAATTTATTGGCGAAGGCGAGCACGAATAAAGGATCATAATAAATCTTCGACTGAATTTAAAATTTATATATTGCAATTGGTAGGCTGTAGGTAGAATCAAGTAAGTTGTACAAGTACGAGTGAGTGATGTCGAAAGTTGAATTATATTTTGAATTATATAATTGTATGTTGTTATATAGCGACTTGCCCATGCCATCCGCGTTCTCGATCGTTATTGTACCCTTGATAATAATAATCGAAGGGTGGTGTCGTCGGCGTTCCTTGAAATCCTCTGAAATTTAACGAGCCCGTGAACGTCATTACGATATTATAATTGCAAAACGAAGTCAAGTTAATTCGGTTTTCGGTTTAAAAGAAACTCAATGACGTTTTCAAGTCCAGGAGTATTGTTACCTGGAGATGTTGCAAGACCGACTCAGGGTCCGAGCTTTCGTCATAAGGCATAAATAAGCTTTCTGCTTTGCCGAATCTCATCTTCGTCCCGAAATTATTTAGAGCGGTGACAATTAGTGACTCTTCATGCTATTGCTCGGCCTAACAGTGCCTCCCTCCGTGCCCCCCCCCATGCCCCTTATTTTTCTTTTTGTTTTAGAAATCTCGCATGAGGAATCACCGGCAACCGGATACTTGCTCAATTTAAACCTCCTTGATTCGCCCTGTGTACTTGGTTAATTGCTCTTGGTTCACTTCCGAGAACGAATTACCATGATTGTGGAACATTTTTTTACATGACCTCGAGAATTTCACAAATAAGGAACGACGGCTACCTCTACATGTCATGTCTCATTCTAATTGCCTTTATTAATCTACATTTTAAGCTAGAAAAGCTGCACTCGAAGCTGCTTATTCCGCGCAATCGCCATATCATTTTCACTTCCGAGTAATAATAAAATCATCATAATTTATTTATATTATTTACATATTATTATACGAGATATTAACACGTTATTCGGTCTTTATTAAATACCAACTTTTTTCAATTAAGTAAAATTAATATCATAATAAATGATTGATAAATTATATATTTTACAGTCTATATTATTATTAAGCTTTAAGACGTGTGATAGTTGTATCTGATGAAAGAGAAAGCATATCATTAATTTTAATATAAATTTTTATTGTTATATTTGCTAAAAATAGAATCATACCTCAACACATATAGTCAATGAATTCTACATAATGTGATAGCCGAGAGTTGAATTATACCATTAGTGCTTAATTCTAGTTTGCAGATTGCATTTACAAATAATGCATATATATACATAACGAAAGAAGGAATGATGACGATGACAATAATAATAATAATAATAATAATAATAATAATAATAATAATAATAATAATAACAATAATAGTAGTAATGGTAATGGTAATAGTGATAGTAATAATAACAATAATGATGGTAATAATGGTAATAATAAAAATTAATAATTAATAATAATAATAATAATAATAATAATAATAATAATAATATGAATGAAAATAGTAGCAACAGTAATGATAATGATCATAACGATAATAATAGTAATAGGTTTTAATGGACTCCGAAAATATAATAAGAGCACAAACCAAAACGAAATAAATAATAGTCCTGAGATAATAACTCTGGTGAAACATGGGAGGTGCACTTTCTACGTCTAATGCTTACTTTTTTTCTATAAAAAAAAAAAAAAAAAAAAAAAAAAAAAAAAAAAATAACATGATCGTGCATAATTATTAATGTCACGTGAGAAAGAATAGTCGTGGGTAACTCTGAGAAAGTTACAAATTAATTAATTACCAATTAGATTGAAAGTCTTAGAAGTAGAACGTCCCTCCCAGTCGACATACGAAAAGTAATAAGATTTATAAAAAAAAAGAAAAAAAAAAGTGAAGCTTACTTACAGAAACAATGCATATAGACTACAGACCGGTATATCATAAAAGGAAATAAAATACAAGAAACGATGTATTCGATTTCTTTAGTGTACCGTAGTAATAATAATGATAATGATAATGATAGTAATGAAAGGAGTATGGAGTACGATATGCTAGTTACGCATATTAAAAGGTATTTCTACGCACAATTTTACCGGCAGTTAAGGGTGCAAGTTAACTAAATAAATTTCTACGCTTATTAAATAAATAATTAAATAAAATCCTTTCGTTGTTATCGATCGTATATATGTTGGTCGTTAGGCGTTTTCGGTACTTGGCCGAATCCAAAGATCGCTCTTATCTTCAGCCAAACTCAGATATCGTTTTCAGTCTACTTCTACGGAAAATCCGTTCTTACAATATTTGATTTCCGCGAAGCCGAGTAATGCCAATTCACTATTGATCAGAGAGAAAGACAGAGAGAGAGAGAGAGAGAGAGAGAGAAATAGTATTTTTCATTATGTCAATTGCTGCGGATGAAATACCTCCTTTAACTTCAATCGTATATCTTATTAAAGAGTCGTCTCGTCTTATAAAAAAATCCGTTTCAACGATTGCAAGAATATGGGAAGAAAAATGTCGAACCTTAAATGCCAAAGCTTCTTGATTGCTCTCTACTATTTATTTACCGAAAATGTATTAACACCGCGAGAAAGGTTTGTTTAAAGAAAAGGACTCTGAAAAGAACGACCTTTTTTCGCCTTCAATAAAAACGGTCGAAATGAAATTTAATCGTCGAAAAACCTCGTAAATCGTTATTTAGCCTCAGTGAGTAAGTAATATTATTATTACCTTTCTCTATGCCCCAACCTCGGTTCTTCACTTTTCTTTACTTAATTATAAATACAATTATATACGTATGTGTGTATGTATATATATATATATATATATATATATACAATGTCAATGGTAATGATGATACGAATGTTTACAAAGTGTACTTATATTAATATCGCGTCAAGTCGTGATTTGCGTGTATGGGTACCCTTCCGCACGTGCGCGTCACCCGTCCTCAAGCTAACTCAGACAGCGTTGCAGTCGAGGAAGAGTGTCCTGCAGTCTTCTCCGGAGCGTCCACGTCTTCCGGCTTCGTAGAGGGCCTCGAAGCCGATGCCACTCTGTCTCTGGAGGAGGTAACTGGTTGCATATCTGAAAGGCATCGTTTACTCGTAATTTCACAGACGACTGGCGCACGTCTTGCCTCGATCAGTTTGTAAATCGTACTTAGCCGTTCTCAGTTAACGACTTAGTCGACAAATTAATACTAATCTCAAAAATTACAACCAATTAGAATCGGATAATTAAAATACCGTTCGACTCTTTTCTAAACAAATCGAGTTTTTTTCTTTTTTTCTTTTTTGTAAATATACAAATTCTTACGCTGTCAATAAAGAACGAATGAATGAATGAAAGAATGGACGAATGAATGGACGAATGAATGAATGAATTAATTAATTAATTAACGGGACATTGAATAAACGATGCTCTCTTATGCTGAAAAGACTCTTGTGCTCAAGACTAGGTCAGCTTTAAATGACAAGTACTTACGATCCGAGCTGGCAAAAGATGGAAGTGGTACCCTGGGAATCGGCGGCGCACTCGGCACTCGCCTCACAAAGTGCTCTTTCGGCACATCCTCTCTGTCCCTCATCCTCGGCGCGTCCGACGTTGCTAAAGGATTTCATCGACCTCACGTATCCCTAAAAAGTCGTCGTGATTCTCATAATCTCCTCCCCTTCGTTAAATATTTCTTTATCCTTTTCTTACAATTACAGTATTGGTATTTTAATTTTAATCGTACCCTGCGAAAATCTACCGATTTAAATCCAAACGAATAATTAATAATTACCTTGAGCATCGAGATAGAGGCGACTGCTGCTTCGGATACCGTATCCTTCCTTCCAAGCGAGCGAGCGTTAAGTGAACGATGCGAGAAGGACGTTTTCAGGGCATCCAGGAGATTAATTACGATATTGATGAACTGCTTATGGCAATATAAATACGCTTAAGAACAATGTATCTCGAAATTCTGATATTATTATCGTAATTATTGATATTATTCAGCGCTATTTAACTGTATTTCGTCCATTGGCCGATTTCCAATGTACATACAGAGAATTTTCTCGTTATGTTATTATTGCAAGACGTATGTGCATTATTTTAAACCTTTAATATTATTACATTATTACATACGTCTACGATGCGTTACAATTACTAATAACCACTAAAGGACAATGATTGTTTAAATTTTAAATATTGTGCAGTTTATAGTATAGTATAGTATAGTATAGTATAGTATAGTATAGTATAGTATAGTACAGTGAGTCTTATCATGTACGTTATAACTTGTATAAAAATAATAAGTACGTTCAACTCTGAATTGAATCGATATGAAGACAATGTAACGAAAACATCTGAATCGATACATTATTGTATCACAAATATAATTTATTTTCTGTACATGTTAAATTACTACTACTACTACTACTACTACTACTACTACTACTACTACTACTACTACTACTACTACTACTATTACTACTTATTCATATGAAAAATGTATGAAAATTAATTTTAAATTTATTCGCAATTACGAACATAATGAGCCATTGTAAGGGTAAAAAGAATTATTTTAAGTATCATATTATTTTTTATAAACAAATTACATTATTAAGTAAAATAAAATTAAAATTACTTAAGCTTTTGTTATAAAGTTATATTAGTTTTTCTTTTATGACATTACAGAGGCTGTTACGAAAAAATTCTCTTTTATCAATACTTCCGTATTAATCAATTTTTCTGTATTGTTAGTAAAGTATCTGTTTGTGCAAGTCTTTGTCAATTTTGATGAAGAGTTTGGTCAGGATTTTGTAATATAACGATAAATTATTCTACTTTTGTTTCATTAGACGTTAGAAATTTAATTCGAAAGTTTTATAAATACAAATTGATGTATTATTTTTTATAAAATTTCCAAAGCACACATTTATTAAGTTACCTAAGAACTGTACATTTTAAAATACAAGTCCAAATGCATATCCTCAGAATTAGTTGAATTATAATAATTAATTATTAATAAAATTCATTATTTTTTGCATATAAAAATATTTTGTATAAAATAATATATGTATAGATTTGACAGTAATAAAAATTATCTTTATATAATATTTCGTCAAATGGAAACGTAATTAATACATGGCATAAGTTTCATTACAAATTATTGATTGAAGATAGTGGTAATAATAATAATAATAATAATAATAATAATAACAACAACAACAATAATAATGGTAATAATGATAATAATGATAATAATGAAATAATTACAGAACAGTCATTTGTTAAGAAAGCTAAGAACTTGGTATATTACGTGGTCGTATATTAAAAGAAAAGTAAATACGTATGTATGAATAAATATCGTAGGTTTTTCAATATTCCTCGTTGTTTGGGAGAGTCCGTGTTTCGGAGGGCCTTACAAAAATATTAAAGGCATTTATTTTACAAAAGCGTGACCTACGTCTACAGAGCGCTTCGGCACACGTAGCGCTAACTTATTTATAACTTGCAGCTACAATTGTGCAAGCGTGTATTAACGTGTGTTTGCGTGCTCGTTTGAGTGCGAGTGTGAGTGTACGTGTTCGTGTGAGTGTGAGATGAAATAGTGGATGGGCTTGTGATTATGCGTGTACACGCAACTACTGACCTCGCTAGCTTGTCCCGCTATCACAGCCACCTGATCTGGATTCCTTCCCTGTCCCAGAAACGCGCCCAGCACCGCTGTCAAAATCCCCTAATGTGTACGGAAATTACATCCATTCTAATGCATTAATGTATTTACAGGAGATACATAATATGTACAATTGTCATAAAATGCCTCTCTTCTAAGACTATTATGCTTCCTGCAAGTAAGAGCTGTGTTATTTGCTTGTATCGTTCGCTCCTTCGAAAATTAAGACTTTTTTTCCATCGTGCTGACAATTAAATTCATTACAATTACTACGATAATTTCATTCTTTCTTACTTTCTTTCTTTCTTCCTTTCTTTCTTTTTTTTTTATCTTTAAAATACTGCAACTTTGGTAGCAAAGCAAATAAAGGATAAACAAATTACGATCTGCTGTACAGTTTTTTTATTGTTAATATACATATATATGTATATATATATATATATATATAATTGTGCAACTTCAAGTGAATTGATCCTCGTAAATTGACTAGATGAAAGTAATATTATTCACGAGACTTTACTTATAAAAAACATAAGTAAACATGACAACTGATACTTTTTTTTTTATTATTTAGCGTTCTATTGTACTAGAGCCCATTACCGTGCAAAGTCTGTTAGCAGCACGTGTAAGATTATGGAAAATAACTATATTTAAATTAGTAATATGTTTTTAAAGTTTCCTTGCAAGGTTCTGAAATAAAGTATGAATTGTGCTAATAATATATATTGTGAGTACTACGAAGTAACATGATCATTTTATATTAAAAATTTTATATTAATATACTTATTTTATTAATCCAAGGTATCCAAGGTAAGTAAGATATTCGTAATCACGTGACAAATATTTGAGGAAAAAAAATGTTTAGACTAGTATTTAAGATAAACAGATTTTTTAACGTTCATTTAAATATTTGTAAAAATTTACATATTACACGATAAAGCCTATTTTCGATACTCTATGCTATATTTTCATAATTATAAAAACAATGTTGTTTAAAAACTCTATGAATTATAGTCTTTAAAGAAATGAATAATGCATTGTGTGCGGTTAATACTAATGGTTTTATTTAAAGTTTCATCCAAATCTGTATCTGTAACAATTGATTTTATAATTTATTCCAAATAATAAAGTGGAAAATGAAGTTTGTAAGATGTTCATGAAAACCGAGAATATCTTGGGCGTAGATTTTGTTTTTGCTTTTGAATTGAGCGAACGATCGTTGCCCGGATAAAAAAAATAATTTTTCTCGATTAAGCGAGTTGGCATTTTGCTTTGAGGGTACGAAATTTCATGTTACACCGGAGAATAATTGATAATCGGCAGTGCTTTTGCAATAAGACGGATATCTTTCAGAAATTAAACACCACCATGAATTTTTGTAAGAGACTTTGCAGTCTGGGTTACCTAGGCGCGCAATACAGAGGCATAAGCTACAAAGTACTAATTAGATATGGACAATTAGGTAATAAATCTGAGGAATGGATAGATCGCGGAAGCATTTGTACCTGCATGGGACTGCTGCTCTGGTTGTCGACCTTATCGATACCGTCGACCTGCTGTTGAGGTCCTCCGAGGATGGCCGTGAGTACTCGTAGCCCGACAGAGAGAAGATTGGCCCAAGGACTCGCCGGCACTCCCTCGTCGACTTCGTTCTTGCTCGGACTCGTGATTCCAGCCGTCTGGCCCAATAGCATCTGCATCAGCATCCCTAACATGTTCGACCAGGAAAAGCCCGTGCCTCCACCTTCCTGTCGTTTACCAAAAGATCCTATGTTTACCTCCAAATCCACTCTATCTCCTTTATTTATTTATTTATTTATTTATTTATTTATTTATTTATTTATCTTTCTCTCTCACGGTCAAACATATCGTATAGTTACTGTCTAATAAAAAAGATCCTTCGATTAAATATCGAAAAGGTAAAAAAAAGAAAATTCTAAAACTGTAAAAACGAACTCGTGCGTTATTTATTTATTTATATCGGGAGCGTAGGGGTGGGGGGGGGGGGGGGGGGGGGGGGGGGATGGGGGGTAAATGAAATATAATTTCGGATAAATAATCAAAAATATGAAATTTATGCCGGAGTTATGGCTAAAAATATCGAAAAACTCGTTTTTACTTTGGCAAAAGGCTTTCCCTTTAAGAAAGTCAAAGTCTGAAGAACTAATTTTCACTTTTTTTTCTGTCCCAACATTCTCATCATATGAGAAATCGACTTTCGCTGTACCTCATCATTAATTTACACGCGAATAACTTTAAATCATACGAGATTTTTTTTTTTTTTTTTTTTTTTAAATACCTTAGACTCGTTATTTCCTGACTCAAAATTTTTAAGGCTACTTTTCGACTTACTTGAATCGAATTGGTACTGATGTCCTCGATGTCATCTAAAGCGACTTTTTTCATAGCATTTGGCTTCTCCGCGAACTTTCTTGCCTCCTCGATCTGCTGGTGGAGCAGCGATTGTTTAGGGAGCGCGAATGCCTGGCCCAATACCAGCACGACGAGCCACAATGACAAGCACTTTTTGTTCTGCATATTTCTGCTAAAAGCATTTTAAATATATATATATGTATATATATTTTTTTTTTTAAAAAAAAAAAAAAAAAAACAACAATTTACATCCTTCGAAAGTATTGATTTCCAAAAGTTCTTCTACTCTCAACGATCCGAAGCGATAAATCAAAATCAACGTAATCGCCGTTTTCACCGTTAAATTCAACAAATACAGCGCAATTGATTTCTATCTCGCTCTTAAATCGTAATCTAATTGAAGGAATGAAACGGTAAATGGAAATGCCACAGTCTTAGTTAATTCATGATCAAAATAAAATGAACGGGGCAAGCAAAGGCAAGTCGATCAATGGATTGGAATAAATCCTTACGTAATTATTAATAAAATAATGGCCAAAATCGCAAGATCTCGATTGTTGGGAACTTGTTGGATAAATAACTCCAAATGAAACCTGTCGCTCTTTTGAAGGGACCATATGATTTTCTGTCTCCGTGACGCATAACGCGCATCACGTGACGCATAACGCATTAAGAATGTGTCACTTCCGCCCGGCGACTTTCCCTGTTTTGCTCATATAAAATTTCGCCGGCATTCTTTATCCTTTCGTTCGCAACTAGATCACCAGCCCGTATTAACGCACGATTTTTTCTTTCCACTTCTCCTTCTCCTTCTTCTTCTTCTTCTTCTTCTTCTTCTTCTTCTTCTTCTTTTTATTCGCTATGAATTCAACTCGTTGGCTTGTCTTAACGGTCGCGATGTCAGGCTTAACCGTTAGTTCGGCAATCATAGAACCGATTCGATCTAAGAGACTATTAATTAGTCACGTCCATTAAGGAATTTTCATTAAGCCCTCATCAGGTTTAATAGTGATTGAAATTGATAGGCACGTGTGCGCGTGTGCGTGTGTGCGCGCAAGTATTTTTTAAAAGCAACTCTTTGAATACCGTTATTAAGAATTCCATTTTCTTAAGAAGGAAATGGTCGAGGACTTGTTATTTAAAAGATTATCAAAAGATCAGTGATAAATGTCACCGGCTACTTCCTTCTCTACTAATCTTCCTTTTGCCTCCCCTCCTCCGCCACCGGGATAGCGCAGGAATTCCTGATTTGAAAGTCAAAGAAAAATCGACAGTGTAAGTGGGTTATTGAGTTAAGAATCGTCGGCAAACAATGATTGAATAAAGCGTCATCCGGAAAGAGAGAGAGAGAGAGAGAGAGAGAGAGAGAGAGCGAGAGAGCGAGAGAGAGAGAAGTAGAGGGTAATTGGTAGGGCGAGACTGATAATAATACCAGGTCTAGGAGTAATGAAGTGAAGGGGGAAGGAAGAGGGTTATTGGACAGTTCTAACATTGGACAATGTTAGAGTCTCACTCACTAGATGACGGCTCACTCGATCGGTCAAGTGGATGCTTTGTAAATAACCTTGACCATGAAAGTAGGTCAGACTTAGGTGTCGTTAGCTAGAGGCCTCATTAGCCCAGATCCAAGTCGAGCGAGCAGCGGGTTTCTTGACCCCCGTGCGCCGAGAGGTACCGTTACTCCGAAAACGAGGTCGCGACCTACTACCGACCGACTCGTAAACGACAAGTATATCATCAACCACTAGGTTTACACCAGCTCCCTCCTCTCTCTCTCTCTCTCTCTCTCTCTCTCTCTCACCCCTTTCACTTCGTTCCTCGCTCGGGAGTAGCTGTTTACGAGCCTGACCTGGGAATTAAAGCTGCTCCAATCCTATCCCATCGACCGGGTATTCAAAGAATACCAATATTTTCTTTTTCTTTTTCTTATTTCATCGCTCTTTTCGACTTAATATTACAAATATTCTCGCTCGAGCATTTTTTTTTTAACGGAGCTAAAGCTCTTCACTTCAATTCAGCTCCATAATACTTAGAATTAACGGTTTCGGCTCTTGGAATCGTAATGGCTACTGACATACAAATTGTTGATTCTGCATTTTCTCCGCAGACGTATTTCAATCAGTTTTATTATATACCTTCCGTATACAAACACAAGCGAATATTATTGGAATTTTATTGGCAAATTCCTTTAAAGAACGAAGCATTTTTTAATATTCAGTGAAAAAGATTTATTGTTTTTTTAATCCATATAAATATCAATAAAATCAATAATGGTGAAATTATTTTTTTATACCCCTGATCGTCTATAATAAATAATTACATATTAAAATATCGTTATTTTTTAAAATTTGTTTTTCAAACAATAAATGTTAACAGTTATTAAAAGTCAATAGTTAATTTGTCATTGAATTAAATGCTACTTCGTATTATATAGAATAATATTAATATAAATTTAATCTATCGACTTTGCTTAGCTAATTTGACAACCAATGTCGTTTACATTCCAGACATTCTAAATAAAAGTACCTAAACGGACAGTGAAGCTACCACCATTATTAATATTATTTCATATATTGTTAAATTCTTTCGTGCTATAGTTATATTTCATACTGTATGCCATCTAATTCTTATCTTACTACTTTACAGTAAAAACTATTTTGATCTTTTCAGGGAAGAAAAACATTATAAAATACTAAAAACGAATATACGGTTATCTAAATAGTTATAAATAATATTGGAATAACTATTGTAATTTTGTACAAGCAATCATGGTTATTTTAATAATTCGAATATTAAAATACACATTTTAATTTCAAATTAGCAAGAAATTTGTAATGAAATGAAAATGTGCGAGAAACAAAGCCGAGTTGAATTGAAAATATGATTTTCGATATGATTCCATGGCAATGTCCGTTATTTAAGTTATACAAAAATGAATTACAAGTAGAGAAAATAGACGATCCAATTGACTGGTCTATTTTGTTTAATACATCAAAATACATCACCTGCTAATTAGAAAATCAACATGATAGCTCATATTAAATTAGACGTCACCAAGATGGATGGAAAAAAATTGCCGTCCTTGTATAAAACCTACGGGGACCGGGTGCACATAGAAAAAAAATCATTGATATGTGCATGAAATAATGCAGCGGGAGTATCCGGAAAAAGGTCACAATAGATCGCAACTCCCACACACTCAGCCCTTACGAAACTTAATATAAAACTAGGGTGCGTTAAAACTCACTTTTTGTTTTCTTTAATTTAAAAACCAGGTATGCTAGTAAAACTCTGTCTGTTGCAACAACACTCCGGTTCTGAAAGACAACATTACCCTCCGGGTCTTCTTATAGCCTGCGTTTCACGCGGTCCCGTAAACCATGGTGGGGAAGAAACCGTTCGGCCAATAGAACACGCACACCATGTTAACTGGGGCCTCATCCAAGGAATTCCGCTGCTCCCCACAATGATACGTAAGGGACTGCCGATTCCCATTTTTTTTTTACATGCGATTTCGCAGACGCAAATCTCTACGCGTACAACTTCTCTCTTCTCGGTTGATACCTCCAGAGCTTCCGATCCCACCCGAATCATTGAATAAATACCTTCGAATTTTGATGATCTATGCTCACTTCATTTGTCAATTACTATTCCGAAGAAAAATCAATCGATTAAATTTATTATTATTAGTTAACGATTAATTGCGTGGGTGTGCTTGTACATATATCTGCACTTAAACCCGTACTAAGCCTATACTTTCTGAAAATATATTTAAAAATTCACCCAACCAGATAGAGTAAGAAAATAATTTGTCTATATAGCGTTTTTCATTAAAGATATGAAGAAAAGGTGAACGCTTTCCTACGTGATTTGCTAAAACCTTTTACAGTCTTATGTATATCTATGTATATATATATAATTATTTATTTATTAATTGCTCGTATTGAATAAGAAAATTGTCATAGCAAAATAACTTTTTCAAACAAAGTTTAATTACATGAATTAAATAATTATAAAAATCTACAGATTATGTAAGACATGTCTTTAACACTTTTAAAAAACTATATATTGATAATTACAATTATAATATGATTAATTAAACGTGGATGTAATGTTCTCGATATGCTGTATGTTCTTGTATGCGTATCAATGAAAAAATTCATTTAAAATAATTGAAAGTTTAGTAGGAAACTTGTATAAATTTTATATTAAATTTTTTTTATTTCGATAAATCATAATGGCATTTATTAATTTCATATAAAATTAATAAATAAAATACTTAAAAATATATTAAACATAAGAGGTTGTATTTAAATAACCCATATAAATTCAAAATATATACCATACGTTACGCAAAAGGTTATTTATTAGAAAGATGAATCTAAAAAGATAATTAACGAAAGGCTAAAAAGTATAAACTAAAAGGCTAAATTAAAATGCTTCATTTAACATTCCGAACATAGTTAAACATAAATTTTATATTAAGTATAATGAGAGCTTTCTTATTTCTGGAAATAAAATAAAAATGATGGCTCATATAGGTATATATTTTTTTATTTTTTTAATATATTTTTTTCACTTAATTCATTTCATTATTCTAATCGATTGATAATTAATATTTAGTTCGTACAAGATAATTATATAATTAAAGAACATTTTACTTAACTAAATAAAACTTAACTAAAGGACAATACTTAAATAAATCACCAGTACTTACTGACTAAAGTATTAAGTAAATAATATTAATAATAATAATAATAATAATAATTAAGGAAGAAAAAAATCAATTTTTATAAGTAACGTACGGAATGCTTAAAAAACGTAGGGTAAATTTTTCTTTCATTTAGCTAGAAGCGACCATGTTTGCGATTTCCAGATTTCTCTTTAAAAAATGCAGAAAGAACTTGCGTTCAAGATAAATAAAAGTTCTCACACCGTTACCCGAGAAGATGACAGTGTTTTGAAAAGTGTTTGTAACGAGTGCCAACACTTTACTTTACTTTCTTCTTCCTCGCGCAAGATAGTAAATGATATATGTGCAGGCAGCTTGCTCTGTGTATAAGTGCGTCTAGGCACGTATACCTACACATCACCGTTGCGTCTACTTTTTACTTATTATTTTTTCTTTCTTTCTGCTTTTTTTTTTTTTTTTTTTCCTTAAAAACATTAGCCTCTCAGATAATAATTTGATTTTTAACTTTACTTAAGTTTGGATGTAGGCGAGTTTATCTATGCGGGCGGCAACTATAGATATACGTTGTAAAAATAAGAAAAACGGTCTGAAAATCAGTTTAGTCCATGTAATGTATCGATTTAATATCTTTATCAATTCATTAACGGGTGCGTCGTATTTTTCTTACATAACCTATAAAATTACGAATAAGTTCTGGTCTAACTACCATAATTATTTTTATCATTAATAATCAAGGCTTATTCAGTGTAAATTTAAAGAAATTGAATTATTACGTATTTATTAAATTTCAATAAAAAAGATAAATTTATCAATTATTACATTAGATTAATAATTACGTTATATAAATTGAAATGCTAATATTATTACTAGATTTTCTTTAATATTAAATACTCTTGTCTAAAATAAAGTAATATTAGACTGTATAAAAATAATGCTGTATTTCAAGATATTATATTCTGTATTAAAGCCAATATTCCATAGGCTAGAGCATATGCTTGCACAAATGTGCTAAAAATATGGTCAATAGTTTTAATATCGACAAAAATTAGCGAAATGAAAATTTATGGAAGAAAGTTTTTAGAAAATTCTCAATTTACAAAAGTTTACTATTTATTTGTACGTTATCGCTCTCTTGTAAATGATCAATAAAAAAAAAGTATTAGTATAAAAAAGTATAAATAAATGTTATTAAATTAAAATGTTTTGATTGTTACTTGTAAACCGATACACGATATTTTGAATGGTTCTTACAGAATATATTGAATATAATAATAAATACTATTCCTAACGTGCGATTTTATAATTAATGACCGTAAATTTATACAATAAACATTATAGTTTGAATATAAAGCACGTAAAATTGAAACATCTTAACAATTATCTTAAGAATTATAATTACAAAAAAAAAAAGTTTTATATCGTCCTTAAATACAAAATATTTAAGAGAATTCATTCTATATATTGACTATAAATCTTATTATTTATCTATTTGATCTATTATGATAATTAAAAATAGTCAATAGATATTTAGATAGGAATTCAAAATCATGAAAATTATGTGCGCGGCAAAAATATACTTTTACAATACATGGTTAGTCGCGTTTTACAATTCTTTTGAGAATTTCCTCCATTCGTGCATTAGTTTCATTGTAAGATTAATTTTGATTGTTGTAAGGCTCGAGGGAGGGGAAGGGGTCGCCTTTCCGCATAATTCACATTAACAAATGTTTCTATTAAAATGTAATTCTTTTAAAATTATTATAAATATACGGGTCAAATCGTGCCCCCTTTGAGCAGCAATGAGCGCATTCGATCGTAAGATCATCTCGATCGCACCGATATGAGGGAATGGCTTATCGGGCGGCCAGCTGCGTTTTTCGCTTTTAGAGGAGCGCAACGACTTTCCCCGAACGAGGAAGGCAAGTTCCAGCCAAACCTCAATTAATCGCAGTTAGCTTAGGGAATAATACGTATGGCCCCATCCCTGTAGATCTCTTAGATGCGAGGATTTTCTTTTACTGGACAGGGCAAGTCGCTCGCGCTGACTTTTCGCTCTTGTATTTTCTGCTCCTGAATTCGAGGCGAGCAATTGCGTACGCGCCGTGCTTATTTCTCATCCGGAAACTCGCCCGAGGGTACGAAAACTCACGGTCACGCGTTGTTCAACTATTTCAGCTATCAATCAAGCTAAAAAACCCCGCGAGGCGAAATCATCTACTTTTTTCTTTCTTTCTTTATTTTATTTTATTTATTTTTTTCTTCTCCTCGCCAAGTAACGGATAACGTACTTCATGACTAATAACATGTAATATCATCTAACACGTTGCCCTCTTCCAATAACAATTCTCAGGCCAATATCAATCCGTAACAGTTTGTGTAATTCGCTTACCATGAAATAAGCTCATTAAATAATTTAGTAGGCCACGTGTTTTTAGTCAGACTGGAATTCGATATATTTTACAATATTGAATGGAAAATATGCCTTTTAACAAGAACTTTATTATTAATAATATTATATACATACATACATACATATATATATATATATATATATTATAATAAAGAGGTTTTACACATCAAGTGTTTTATTTCATATTGAAGTAGAAATCCGAGAATTGCATATTATAATTATTATTTGAAAATATAAGAGTAGCAAGTTTTGTAGTAAAAACATAACGTGTTAATAAAATCTTTGTGAAAACGATTACGCGCGACAATAAAAGAAGTAATGTGCATTGGAATATAATTTTTATTTAAACAATTGAATGCATTGCCTAATATTTTTATAAAAAAATAATTATGGCTAAAATGAGATATGTGTAACGTTAATTCGGAGAGTATAAATATTCATGTGATTAAGCTCTAAGAGAAATTAGTTTATCGCCAAATGAACATATAAACGAAACGTGGTGAAATGCATTTTCATTATCATGGCATTATTGGAAAAATCAAATTTAATACATATTTGTATATGTATATATAAATATGGCCAAATTATGTAAACCATTATAAATCTATTACGCGATTAATAAAAAGTACATCACGGAATAAAATAATTGATTGTATTTTTTCATTCTTTAGAATTTATTCTAATGAACTTTATATATCACAATTACAAAAGCAATTCGGTGCTTTTGGTATTTGTATGAGACATAAATTAAAGACTGATGATTTGAATGATTTGAACGAATGAATAATGTCTGTAGTGAATATTTAGAATTTAGGTAATGGCATGTAAATTAATTATTATTAAGTAAAAAACTGTTTGAAATTTTATAATCTTTGGTGGCATACAACGTCGCATTAAAAATCGCACGAACCGATGCGATCGTACTAGATTTTATAATGATGTAAATAAAAATTATTATAAACAAAACAAAATCAAGCAGTTTGATAATTATAAGAAGAAGTAAAAAATGAATATAGAAGAGGCCGTAAAGTTCTTTTCAAGTTACCTTTATGTCTAAATGATACCAAGACAGGAGGAGGATAAGGATAAGGAGAAGGAGAAGGAGGAGGATGAGGACTTCATTCCGCATAAATTATTTATATTTAATGAAAAGGGGGGTTGCGTGTGATCGAGTTGAGACGGGATAATTTCCGATCCTATTGGAGAATCGAGAACCGAAGCGCCCTGGCAAGTCTAACAGAGATTTATCATAACTGTTTCGGTAGCGGGATGCTGCATGCATTTGCTCATCTTATTAGAAAGATAGCACTAATCGGTCCAAGTTTGCCCGCGTACGTACGTTTACTTGCTGTGTACCAGTAGTCTTATTATTTATTTATTTATTTCTTTTTTTTTTTTCTTTTTTTTTTGACTCCCGAGGCTGAGAAGGCATTAACGCTTCCTGCTACGACCGTAGTTCCCAATAGATCTAATCTCCCTTCGCAAGAGACGTCTAATTAATTTCGATTAATCAGGTGTTTTTCATTAAGTCTATACTTTCCTCGCCGATACTGACCAAGGACTCCAAATATTTCACAGGTTTTATTGAAAAATGCCTACGCAGATCGCTATAACAGTATTTACAGCTAAGCTCCTCAAAATTAACATTGTCTAAGAGTAATGTACTCGATAAAGCCAAATATTTCTTAACCAAGAGATAAGTTCCTACATTCCATGCTCTATTGCTATGTTTATAATGAGTCGAATTAAAAGAAGAAGAAGAAGAAGAAAACAACAACAACAACTGACGATTAGTCGAACGAAAGCCAGTCACGTGAGCCGATTACCGATATCGATCTGGATAGCGACGTACCTGCCAAGCTTTTAAGCTCTCGAGTTGCCCCTTTCCACGTCCTTTTGCATTTATCAAGTAAATGCCAAACTACGGAGGAGAGGAGGCGCGCCGCTAACGGGAAATTCGTTCCTTTTCCTCTCGCTACTACTCGCGAACGACCTTCGCCGGATCCCCGAGACGCGATTCCCTTCCCCCACGAGGTACACAATACTTCTTATTTGAGAAGAGCAGAACCGAAAGCAGAACGCGCTCTCCGATGGCTTATCGCTCGAGTTATGAGATCGCCGTTAAGCATAAATTAAATAGATATTCGATTATTTATAATATATATATAACAATATAACTAATTGCTTTGACTGCCGTTGGCTCTAGCCGATAATTCCTTTTTTAGGAAATTTTTTATTTTTATACAATTATATATTTGTTTTCAGACAATATTGACATATTGACTGAATACAAGACAATATAAGTAGCGAATGTCATTTTATCTCTTCAATTAGAGATTCTTATTTCTAAATACATAAACTATTAATGAAAATAAATCAGATAAGATTTTCCAAGTGAAGCGAAAATAATTATTTTCAAGTACTTATTCGTGCATTACTTAAAAATAATAGCAAACAGTACTTTCAATATACCAACTGAAGAAATTAAGGAAACATTGTTTTATTGGCTACGTTGCTTAGTCGTTATATTAACTAAATCCTTTGGAGCAATCCATCGTACTTTTTTATTCTAAAAATTATATCTCAATGTCATATTATTGTTCAAACTTTTTTTAATAAAATAATAACGTAACTGTAATGTATTTATTCTAATATAATTATAATGACAATGTTCTATAATAATTAGAAGTAGTACTAATATATTAGCGTATATAATCTGAATCCTTCTTGTATGTTGTGATAATGTATATTAGACACGTTTAATTTAATATCAGAATTATATTAGCACATTATTACGGATAATTTTATGATACTGTAAAATATGCGAAATAATGTATTACTTACCAATAATGTCACGGTTATTTGTTTCGAACTCCTATTTCGGTAATGATATTTTTTTTCATTCATTATATTGCCACGTAAAGGAATTGAAAATGATACTTAATTCAAAAATTTATAAAACAAATAAGAATTTCGTGTTTAATATAATATTTACTTTTTTGTTTGTTTTTTGTTTAATGAAATACTTGTACAAACATTAAAATTTGATCAGAATAGACAAACAGTAGTGTACATCAATGCCTTTGTTTTTTTTTTTTTTTTATATTGACGATTCAAAGTTTTTATGCAACATTAAGCAATGGTTTGAAAACGAGTCTTTACTCATAATAATGTACTTATTCGATATACTACGAACGTATTTAAATTCTAAAATACAATTTTATTTACTTGTTAATGAATGTCTTAAATTTAAAATTAAGAGTCTAGAGATGCGTTTCCGTCACAAAAGCATCGAACGTATTTTTTAAATTCTAAAATTACAATAAAAAAAAGACTATATTAATCAGCGTATATATCGGATTGTATTTATTATCTTATAGCAGGATGAAGTATATTATATATATATATGTGTGCAGGAGCTTGGAAACTATAAAGAGACAGACAGACATATTGTAGCCTCGAATTCTTGAGAAGCCAGCCCCGTATCTCTGACCAAGAAATGCAGATGCTAGAAAAAAATATAATAAAATAAAATAAAAGTAAAAATGAAACGAAGCGTGGAGCATAGGAGGCAGTAAAACAAAGTAGTCAATGCTTTCCTCGTCTTCGGGTACTCTCGTGTACGACAATCTCTCGGCAGCTAGAAAAGCATTAAAAACAAATACATGTCCTCCATTGGGAAGCAATGTATGTTCATTGTTCATTTAGCGCGTACGGTATTGGCGGTAGGATCGTTAGGAAAGCATGTCAGGGGCCTGATTTACAAAACTTCCGAGTTTATGAAATACTGCAAAGAGAGGATGGACTTATATCGGCTGAGTGGATGGAGGATGCCTGGGGGAATCCATCTACGGCGTCACGCTTGATTTCCGTACCGGGCCTCGAAATTCAGTAGACGGTAGAAGGACAGAAGTCGAAGAAACCTGTTATTTTCCTCCAATTTTATCAACCCCATGTTCCTGTTTTCTCGCTCGTCGTCGGCAACTCGAGAATCCGTCTCCATTATTTATCGTTATGGGCTGATTCAATCGGTGACACCTTTTTCTTTTCAACAACATCAATGACAATGTCGGGTAATTGATAGTTCTGATTCGAGGATACCGAGCAGTTCCGTATTAAATGAAACTCGTATGAACTCCGGCCTATTATTATGAATAATATTCGAGATCACAAAATAGCCTGTTTTTTTTTTTGTTTTTTTTGTTTTTTTTGTTTTTTTTATAATGAATCCGTGAGATGTCAGTCAACATCCTTTGATGAGATACGATGAAGTCGTAGCTTACGGCAGTAGCTTCGGTTGAAAAAGACAAGATAAGAAGAAATTAAACAAAAAGTTGATAAAAGTTGGACAGGATAAGAAAGGACGGTAGTAAGAAACGGCTTGTTTAATAATTTAAAGGGAATAATTGAAAGGTTAGCCGGTGAAGCTGGTGTGGTGTAGTGCGGTGTGGTGTGGGAGGAGGAGGAGGGGGGGGGATTTAAACGAGATCTCTCGTGCCGAAGAGAAGAAGCCGAGCGTTACGAAGACTCCGAGTGATAATTAAAACCTCGAGAGCTCGTGGTCTCGCTTCCTGGGCACCGGCGTGACCGGATCCGCGCCCAAAAACCTTCACTAGCAGCGCAAAATCGTGGCAAGCGACAGATGGATAAACTCGGGAGTTACAGCTATTCGACACAGAAATACCTTGCGTACGTAGCGGAACTCGCACGTACGATTCACATAATAAATATGCGAGTAAGTACCCGGTAAACAGCAGTGGCAGCAGCGGGAGCAGCAGCAGTAGCAGCAACAGCACCACCACCAGCACCACCAGCACCACCACCACCAGCGGCTTCCAAAGCGAGCTGCTAAGTACCTCTACGACCTTGTCGCACTCGTGAATTCCAAGCAAGTTCTTACTTGCCGAGCGGAGGTGAACGTCTTGTTGCTTGCACTTGTTATGCCGATGATGCATTTTATCCCTGCGCATCTTGACGTATCCAAAGATGCAAAGTAATATTTTCTTCCTTCGATCACAAAATGACCGACTCTTACCAACCGCTCTTAAGCTCGTCCTTTGCTGACCTTCTCCCTTTGCGAAACTTTTTAATCGGAATCCGGCCATCGCGTAACAACATTAAACCTTTAAGGAAATATGCTGAACTCCAGTAAGAATTCCATCGTAGAAATATAAAATCACATATTATTGTTAATACTTAATAAAACAAAAGATCGTGTCACTTCAATATTTCTCTTTAAATGCGTATAAAAGAACATTCATGTAACATTAAAACAAAAATAAAAAAAAAAAAAAAAAAAACTACTCGATGGAAATTAGTTTTAATCTGCAGTCGGTTGTAAAAATTTATAAATTCGATTTATTAGCACGTTTAACAGTCTAGATATTTTGTTTTATACAACACCCAATACAGTCTATGCGCTTACTGTTATTTGTCGTCTTAATAAAATATTTCTGCTGTCAATCAATCAATCTCGCATAATTGTATAATCACTGCTGTTATTGCGATTCCTGTTTTTAAATTCTGTTTTAAACGTTGTTTATTGTTCATTGTTTATTGTTATTAAAAATTAAGTATTGTAAATTGAATTGTATAATTCAATATAAATTCTTCGTAAACTAATATAATTGGAAAGAACGAGGAAGAAAATTCTATACTTCGACGTATTCTATCCTACTACTTTTGTACCATAATCGAAATATTTTTATAAACACTATTTAAAAAAAGTAAGTTCCAATAGAAGAAATTATTATTCTATTGTTAATGTCGACATCTGATATATCTGAATTATAATCTAATATCGGCTTAGATTATAAAAATATTTTTCCTAATTCACGACGTTACTTAATTAAAAAATGTTTCTCTAGAAAATTCCCTCCCCCGCCCTTTCATTATATAATTCCGAGCTACACGTTCGAACGTCGTATTAGGTCATCTGTACTGGTTGAAAAAATTAAAAAAAAAAAAAAAAAAAAAACAGTTTAAGTTATCGTCACTTTCTATTATTTTTTTATGCACCATAGAAAGCTTAATTATCATCTTAATCATTTCTAATTCACGTTACTTTATATATATATATATATATATTTCACTTAATACTTATAAATTCTATAAAATTTCAACGAGTAATTAAATAAATATCTATACGCTCGTTATAATCGTTACGATTTTATTTTTCCTAAAATTAATCAAAATCATCATCTGCAGTATCGTCTAATTTTTCCCCTGGTTTCCTCTAACGTGACTTTGGTAACAAAATTGAACAATTAATGTTAACATTTATGAAATACCTTACACATACGAATAAGACTTGTTTTTGCGTTATCGAAAATCGGCTTAATGAATCTATTTCTTTTCCATTTCGACGCAAGGAATCAAATATGTAAAGAGATCAATTATAGTCCGAATGCACACGTTGTTATGATGATGATAGTAGTGGTAGAGGTACGCGCACGAGCCGGAATGCAATGCATTTTAAGGATAATTTTTACTCTTCGCATAACTGCTTAAAATTATTTATTTGATAGTTATTTTAACGATCGAATAAAATTCTACTCAACTTTATCATTTATTTGATAGACAAAATAAGCCTGAGCATTTAATGCATTCTATACATAAAAGTTAGGTTTATTAAAATTACTTGCATGAACAATTATCACAAATGTATTTAACATTGCAACAATAGTTGCAGTTTTTTTTTGTTTTTTTTTTAATGAAACGAAAAAAATGCCTATCTTATAAAAAATCATAAGCACAAGATAATTGCCAGACATAATGTATAATCATTTTTATGCATTTCACTGATTAGATAAAACATTTTTGCGCGATTTCAATTACAATGACTCAAAAACCTGAAGTTATTACGTACTTGTGAGTTTTAATTTTTAAGATCGACATTCTTAAAAGTTCTTAAAAGGTAATAATTAAATATAAAAAACTTACCTGCTTTTGTCCAACGTATGTAAATTTACAATTAATATTACTACGGATTATTAGTACTAAGGCTACTACACCAAAGACACTGAATTAAAAAAAGTATGAAATTCATATAACTTACCAAATTTACAATCAATCCTTATTACTGTTAAACCACTATTAACGTTTTAAATAAATTGAAAGCTAAAGATTCGTATCTTAACAATGAAGATTAGGGAAGTATTAAAAAAAAAAAATAAATAAATAAATAAATAAAGTTTATTTTATAAATGAGAATCAAATAACATGAAATAAAAAAAAAAAAGAACTTTCTTCTTCCGAGTCAATAACGATTTAAGAACAATTAATTGGGCCTCTAATTAATTACATTCTTTAATAATATTTGATAATTGTATTTTATTTTATTTAATATACCATAATGCTGTTATATTATTACAATATTCCATGTTAATCACTGTTATAAAATGTACGATTAGAAACAATAAATATTATTATTCGCAATTGTGACAATTGTTACAAATTGATTAATATAATAATAATAATGCAGACATAATTACTATCTTAACTAAAAAAATAACTTAAGCAGCTTTGAAGCTTAATGTTAGAGCGCATTAGATGAAAGGTTAAAGGAGGATTATGAATAAAAGAAAAACATTAGGCAGCGCAGTGGCACAGGAAAAATGCATGTCAGAAGCGAGCATTTCTTATACATTATGCGATTTATTAATGTTATGCATTTAAATTAAATGACAAAGAAGGAAAAACAAAAACTATTATATATGTATATTTTTTTTTTTTTTTTTTTGTTGGGAGTTTTATTGAAATGAAGGCTATAAAACAAGATAAATACATTAATTAACTTAATAGTAAGTAAGAGCGTATTATATTTTTGCTGATTTTTTTTCTTTTCCATTTTTATTTTACAAGTATTCGTTATACAACGAAAATAGTTCAGTATGTAACGGAGCAAATAATCATTATCCGTTCGTTAATATAGCAAAAATAATGTGCTAATAATAAACAAATGTGTAAACGCGCATACTGGTGCAGCTTACTGTTCAACCGAGTCGCTTACAATCTAATGAAACAGAGGCAAACCGAATCACAGAGGCTCGATCAAGTTTTTTTATTAATGCTGTTGTTGTTGTTGTTGTTGTGGTTGTTGTTAAATAACAAAAAAAAACGCCTGTCGTTCGTGTTATCAGGGATGTATCACAGAAAAGAGAGAAATCTTGGATGGTAAAGTTCAATGTCTGTAATAAGACGGGCTCTGCCAATAGTCAATAACAAAACGTGTCGTATTTAAAACGCGAAAATAGTTTTCCTTTTCTTTTATTGTTTTTTTTTTGTTTTTGTTTTGGTTTGTTTTTTGTTTAAAAACTATTATCTAATCCTAAGGCGAAGTTGGCCTGTACCAGGTCCTAGCTTCGATGGCTCTCTTGATGAGAACGTTCTGGCTGCGCTGCTTCATACGCTGAATGAAATCCTCCTTTTCTTCCAGTATAACATCTCCCGCGGCTTGGATATTCTCCTTGTTCTGACAACAAAGCGAGAGTTACGATCCGGACCTTTTTCCAGTAAGCATCATCGCTACGACACGTTATGATTGACCTCTTCTCTGCTGTGTACACACGATAGCATAGGAATAAAAATATTACAAAGAGTGCCACGAAGTGCATAAGGCTGAATTTATGTTGTTGAGCATATACACCGAGAGAAAAGATCATGAAAGAATGACACGGAGATCCCCAGTTGGCCGGGATACGAACTCGAGAGGCCGCGGGGGCACTACTTTGAGGCGTATTCGCGACATCCGCGGGGAGATCGCGTTATCCTTAAGGAAGCATCGACTCTCAGTGGCAATGATCGATTAGGGCTGTCGTACAATTATAATACGGTTAAAAGTGGCTTTTAAGGCTCGATCGGGGGTGTCCGGGTTCGGGTCCGGAAGAGGGGGCCAATGGGAGTAGTCGTTGGTCCATGTATGTGATATACCTAGGTGGTGGTGTGCCAATGGAGGTTTAGCTATTGTGGTGGTGGTGCTTATTGCGGTAACGTAGGAGTCAGTCGATCGACAAGTACATAATATAATGATAATAAAAGGAGATGCTGGGATTGTTCAAAAGGTTCGTTCGTCAGCGAGGGAGGAGAAGAACAAGAGGCTTAGTTACGAACCTTTCCGTCAAGCTCCTCGCCCTCGCCCCAGCGCTCGTAGTCGTCCTCCTCCCTGTCCTCGTGCTCACTAAGAGCAGGCTCGCGGATCTTCGGCGACGGCTCCCTCGAGCGCTCCACCGGCGAGCGATCCCTCTCCCGCTCCCGGGGCCTCGAGCGCGAGCGCTCCCGTGTCCGCGACCTCGTGCGTTCCCTCGTGCGCGAGCGTTCCCTCGTGCGTGAGCGATCCCGCGTACGCGAACGCGACCTCGAACGGGATCTGTCACGCGAGCGGGGCGCTCGCTCGCCACCCTCCTCGAGCATCTTATTTATCTTCTCCTTGGCCTCGTCGACCTTGCGCATCGGGTCCGGCGAGTAGCTCCTGTCGCTGTAACGCTCGCGCGAAAACGCTCGTCTGTCTCGGAAGTCCCTACGGTCACGGAAGTTGTCACGGAAGTTGTTTTGGCGATTGTTGTGGAAGAAACGGCCCCCTCGGTTGTTCATGCGTCCGCCCCGATGGTTCATCATGTGCCCGCGCTGATTGTGGTGAAAGTTCCCGCGTCGGTTATTGAAGCGGTTCTGATTGTTCTGATTGCCGTAGAATCGCTGCTGCTGACCGTTGTTACGGAAACCCTGGCCACCGCCGCCTCCTGGGCCGCGGTGATTTTGATTATTGAAGGGCTGGAAACGCGGCTTGTAGTAAGTGCCACGGTTATTGTATGGCCGGAACTGGCGCTTCCGGTAGTAGCCGCGATCCGGACTGCGCGACCGGGACCTCGACCGCGTGTAAGAACGCGAGCGGGAACGAGAGCGTGAGCGTCCGGAGTAGGTGCCAGAGGCAGAGCGGCTGTATTTGCGCTCGTAGCTTCCGGAGCGCCGACCCGAGTAGGAGCGAGAGCGCGAGCGCCTTGGGGAGCGCTGGGAACGGGAGCGGGAGGAGCCGGAGCTGGAGCCGCTGCGTGATCGGGAACGGGAGCGCCGGATACGCTGCTGATGCTTGGGGACGCGCTCGCCCTCGGAATCCGAGCGTGGTGTGCCCTTGGTCTTCGAGTCAACGCCTGCGCCCGATGCGGGCCCGATCGGTTGAAATTTGTTTCCAAGACTAGAAGAAAACTTGGTTGAATTCGAATTCGACTGCTGCTGCTGCTGTTGCTGTTGCTGCTGCTGTTGCTGTTGTTGCTGCTGCTGTTGCTGCTGCATCGCGAGCGCCGCGTCTTTGTAACTTTGGAACTTGTTTTGTGGTTGAGGAGTTGGGTACTTTACAGGAGCTTGCGCCTTCATTGGTGATTCTTTATGGCCGGGTGTTGGCACTGGAGCCACCATCTGCTGCTGGGCTCGTTTTTCCGCCATTTCACGTTGCATATGCTTGCGGATGTTGAGTGACTTGTCGAGGGGCCGCTGCATCTCTGGTTCGTCATCTTCACTCTCGAGCGCTACCTTCTGCTTCTTTTCCGGCTGAAGTTCTTGCCATTTTTGCTGTTGGGGCTCCCGTTGCCTAAAGGTCAAATCCTCGAGTTAATAACATTCGCAATCTCTCTCTCTCTCTCTCTCTCTTTTTTTTTATTTTATCCCTAGTCTCTATCTAGTCTCTAATTAATGAAAATTGTTGTTTTTTGTTTTATATAAGAAAACTAATACTGGCTTGTATTACTGACGATTGATTATTATATTGCGTTATTTGCATTAATTTGCATTATTATATTACAAATACAATATCTTTTTTCTCACCTAGCAGCCTGGACAGCTTTCCATTTGGCGTTTAATGTAACAGTATCTAAACTAGGGAGCTTTGGCTCGGGATGAATCAATTGTGATTCTTGTTCAAATATATCTGGAAAAGGCTTTCGTTGTACATCTACGGAGGAAATACAAGATAGTAAGAATTTTTTGAACCGATATTAATTGTACTTATAAAGAAAAAAGTGCCTCACCCTTTCTCTGCAAAGGTAAATTAAGCCTTGGGTCTCTTTCATGATATGCTTTAAAAACTTCATCTCTATCCTTCTCCCTGCGCATATCATCATCTCTACGCGTCGATTCTGCTAGCTTTTCAGCATTACTAAGAGGGGAAGGCATGTCATTATACTGAGCAACATACCTATTAATGTAAAAAACATAAAAATAAAATTAAAGCCCTCGTATATACTCAAGATAGAGGCGCAAGAAAGTGCTACTCTGCTTTAAACAAAAAACGAACAACAAAAACAAAAACAATAAAAAAAAAACAGAACACGCGTCTACCGTATTACTACGAAATTGATAATACTAATATTGAACAATAATTAATTTTCGTACGCATAGAGACGTATGCACGCGTAGTAGAATCGAAAGGCAATGTGGTCGAAAAATGTGTGGGAAAGCTAACCTTTTAATAACCGCTGTTTCTTTTTCGACCTTGGCATAATAGGCATTTAATTTTGACTCGAGCTGTTCGAGATCGGGCATGGACGTTTGCAAATCTCTCTCAAGCTTGTCCTTATTTTTGCGCTTCCTGCGCTCTTCTTTCTTTTTCTTCTTCCGTAATTTTTTCTCTTCCTTGTCCTTATCCTTGATCTTCTTTTCTTTCTTCTTCTTCTTCAATTTTTTCTCTGATTCGGAATGTTTCTTTTCCTTTTCTTTTTCACGTTTCCATCTAGCGGTCTCTTCTAAGAATTTCCTAACCTACGTAACAAAGACAAAAAAAGAAAAAAAATATAACGTGGTAAAAAGAACATTCAAACTAAGCGAATAAATTTAACTCTGGACCATTGGAACGCAATGAAAAACTATGATAGATAATTCTTTTTCGATATTGCACATTTTTTCCTACGGCTTTTTTTTTGTTTTATTAATATTATATATATCTATCTATATATATATATATATATATGTATTTTTTATTATTTTTATTTTTAATGCAGTGTCGTTATATATAAATCAAGTCCATTAAAAACTTGAATATTTAGAAGCCATAGTGTTTTTGTTTATATTTTTAATTTATTTTATGTACGATTAACTGACGTTTATAGTATGTAATGAAGGAGCAGTCTTCTTCGGGGCTACATCAATACAAAATAAATGTAAAATTGAACATAATAGATGCAGAATTATTTTTACAATTAATTTTATGCAACTCACCAATTTAATAATATGCACATATTTGTCTCGTGTAAATGTTATCTAATTAAAAAATATCTAAAAGTTTTAAAATTTATTTAAGCCAACAAAAAGTTTTTTTTTATATTTTCATCTCAATAAATGAAATTCAACAATAAATCAGCTTAGTTATTGATTTCACTTTCAGGTGCGGAACTTTTTGTTGGAATTCTTAAAACTTGAAATCACAATTCCCCTATCGCGGAATTAATTAAACTCCAACACTGAAAATTGATGTAAATTTTCATACTACCAGAAATCAACTTGTTTAAAATTAATAGCAATTTTGTTATATTATAATTTGATGTAAAATTAAATATCTTACAGTTGCTTTGTTGATATTGCAATAATATACAAAGGACAATGAAATGAAATAATTTTAACGTAACACCTGAGTCACGTCAACCCATTTTCGTACTAAAAAACGTGCCGCTAACTTTGAAAAAGAAATATAATTCAACACTAATTTGTCGTTGTGTTCCAGCGACGCAAACAGCGAACTTTACGTGGTAATCCTATCGAGGAAAGTACCTTATCCTCATAATCAGAATCGTCTTTGGTCTGCTCCAAGAACTTGCGGACTTTCAACTCGTAGTCTTCCTTCTCACGTGAGTTAGGTCCGTAAAGTTGTACCGGTGGTATGTTATCGTGACTGTTGACTGTCGTGACTGAGACAATCCCCGTAGCCGGTGGATTGTTATATTGCGCCATACGCTTAGAGAGGGGCGACAGCGAGGATCCGTGGTGTTCCTTCTTATGTTTCTTTCTGCGATTTGGCGAGCGGGAATTAGAACGCGAACTGCCTGGGGACGAGCTTGAGGTACCCGACGAATCGGAACTACTGCTACTGCTTGATGAACCAGGGCTAGATGAACTCGAGCTCGAGCTCCAGCGCTGACGTTTCTTAGATCGCGATTTACGCTCTTTTTTGCGCTTCTTCTTCTCCTTTTTAGTCTCGCCATCGACAACTTCATTTTCACGCTCGAAAGCTTTGAACGGCTCGAGGGAATTTGCGGATAAATTGCAACCCACGCCTCCGTTACCACCGCCACCGCTGCCTGACAGATTTGTTTTGCTTTTTATATATTCTATGGAGTTCTTTGCCTCTTCGTGATAAGGCGCTATCGTTAAGCAATTCTCATAAGCTTTGAGCGCCTCCTCGTACTTTTTCTCATCTTCATAGCTGCGGCCCAAAGCAACTAGTGTCTCGGCCATATATTTACGGGCATTAGCGTGACTGGGATTAAGTTTCAATGCTGTCTCAAAATCATCGATGGCCTTCTTGAAACTGCCGCTATTAGCATACCTATATTGCGAAATAAAAATTCTCACTTATTGTTTTATTCTATTTTATAATACTACAGACTTTTAATAACATATGGAAATAAGATATTTAGAAAATTAAATGTTACTTACAATGCACCTCTAGCTACAAGCCCTTCAACATTCCGTGGATCAACAGTTAAGGCTTTATTCAAGCATTGGAATGCCTCAGAATGTCGACCAGCTTTGAAATGATCAATACCTTCTGCAACACTGCGAAAAGCCCACTTACTGGCTTGGGCTTGTCTTAATTCACTAGCACACTCATTGGCTGGGAACCTTTCTCTGCATTATAACAAACAGACAATTATTTTTATTTTTCATTTATCCGATTTTTAAAAATAATTTTTATTAAGTTTATTAATTATAACTATTGTTATTACTTTTTTTTTCTTATTTAACTAGCCATTCTCTATCTAATATTCATATATATATATTTATACACACTTAAATATATATTTTTGTATTATCTGATTTTAATACATAGATTTAAAAACATATTAAATAAAAATATTAATTACCTTAACCCAACCATATTAGAATAGCTTAACTGACCAAGTCCCATCAAATCAGACAGATACTTAATGTTGTTAGGATTGTTGAATCCAGAACTATTCTCCATGATTGTTTCATAGCTTTGTCCTTTGTTGTCCATTGCTTTTCTAAATATAAATAAAACAAAATAATGGTTATTATGGCGAAATGAATTTCTGTAAAATTTTAATTTTTATATGAACGTCGGAAAATGGCTGCATTGTTAACATTAAAACACTTCACTCTTAATACTAAACAAGTCGACGAATCCACTATTGTCTTTCCCTGTCGCATCGCTTTCTCTCTCTCTCTCTCTCTCTCGCTCTCTTTATCTCTCACACACACATAGCATACAAGCACACACCCTCACTTTTTCTAGCTCTTAATTTCACTGTTTACCCATTTGACAGAAATTTCAAGTTGTAGTTCTTAAGTCGTAGATGGTCATAAATTCTTACTTTTTATTATCACTGAATTTGTTTGCTTTTTTATTTCTTTCATTGGATCTTATTAAATTTAAATCCACTTATTCTTCACAATGTTGAATAAATCAAGATTCAGGCCTATATTTTATGCAGCTTACTGTTAAAAGAATACAAGTCAGTTGTTGCTATATTTGAATAATTTCACAACCAATAACTTCATTTTGTTAACAAGCAGCCACAAAATTTTACAAGTAAAACTAACTTTGAACTTATCCAGTTTTTTATTTGTACAACAGTGCAACACCTGAAAATTATTAAAACTCATGCCTCACCTTTCTAATTACCCCTAAGATGTATACTTATAGTCTGTTTGATTGGTATTTATAATTTTCTGTAATACATTTTCTTTCGATACTAAAGCATGTGCTGCCCTAGCTCGGGTACAGAGGTTATATTTTAATATCAAAATTCATTTTTGTGCAACAAAATAATATGCATAACCCTAGGTTACGTTTTAACCACGTCATTATATATTTTATTTATCATCCACAAGTTGACCAAAAAAACAGTTTTAGACGTAGCACATTTTTTGGTGTTATGATCAAATGACATCGTTTTTATTTGTCAAATAAAGCTGTAAGTTTAAATGATGTATTAATCATCTTGACAAAACGCGAATCATTCAAAGATTAAATTAAATCACTTTTGGATGCACGAATTGAGTTGCTTGGTCTTTAAAAAAAAAAATAAAAAAAAAATAAAATAAAAAAAGTAAATAAATAATTAAATAAAGCAAAAACTATTGAAGAAATTTCAACACTCACGTGGAACAAATAAGGTGCACAAATTCATTTCATTGGCTGTAGTTCAAAAAGGAAATGCACAATGGAAAGACCAAACAACTGTATTTTTTCTTTATACCTACCATCCGCAATATTAGACCAGAATGCCCAAAACAGCGCTTCATACTGCAAATATAATCTCAAAATATATTGAGATCATTTGGCGTTTAGTGATATGTTCATTGGTGCTTGAAATATAAGACATTTATATCACTAATGTAGATAGAATGTGAAAACATTAACAGCTGTGTCAACCACTGCTTGAACTTCAAATCTTTCTTATTGCATTATAAATTCATTGTCATATCAACTACTGACACTTATATTATAGACAGTCTGGCACCTGGATTCATAAAAGCTGGTCAGACAAAACTAAAACCTACTTATCTATGGTCGTTTATAGCAATTATGACCCATTTCAATTGGAAAAATCTTTTTTTTTGTCAGTAAATTTTTTTCTGGGTGATATTCATAGTTGGGTTTTTCATTGCTAGAACTTCCAAGATTTGTTTTAGTTTATTCTTATAGTCAAGGGGAGAGAGATTCAGCCTAAGATAAACTGATATCTAAAGCCTGACTGTGAATACCACCTTAATACTAATAATAAATTATTGAATTCAAGAGCAATAAAAAACAAAAAGGCAAATACAAGCTGCATAAACGCGTGAGTGTTCAAAAGACCTCAATATGATTAATTACCTTAATTTGAAGTTTTAAAAATATAAGCTTATATTAAGTAATACATTTTTCACAAATATTCAAGGCTTAAAATTAACTAACTTGTAAGCATCGGGTAGATCTTCAGCATGTACAAGTCCCATGGGTGGATGAGAAACTTGACCTTCTCGAGCTGGCACATTCATAACTGCTACAACTCGCTCAGCTTCCACATTAACTTCGCCAACAACAACGCAGACAAGATCATTGGCCATGTAGCCTCTTGAAACACCTTTCTTATCCACTGCTGGTACTGTGGCAGTGTTTAATATTAAAGCCTGTTAAAAATAATTTAAAAAGAATTTTTAAAGACATTTTTTATTTAACATAATACTTATATGAAATTAATATATAAAATTATTACTTTTACGCCAAGATCTGAAACAACTCTTGGAAAATCACTGCAGTTGCAAAGAACCTTTAATAAAAGCCCAGCAGCACTTTTGCCCATCACTTGTGCAAAAATGACATCACCAACTATTAAACTCTGAAAACACATTTAAATAGATTTTTTAATTAATTGCTAGTTTTTAATTTATTAATTTAATATTTCACTTGTACATCAATTAATTTTAATACTTAGTTACCTCTAAAAAATTACGTATTCGCTGAGATTTTTCCATTGCCACAAATGAATCCAGACCTGGCATTGTTGCATAGAATTCTGAAAAAAAACCTCATGTTTTTAATAATTTACTTAACAAATAAAATTTCTTAAAATTTAAAATTATACCTTCGTCTCCAATTTCTTGTTTAATAGGATCAGCACTTTTCACAAGATTAGATTTGTCATACAAAGCATCTGCCTTCTTTGCTAGAAACTGTTGTAGTTTCAATCTTTTGCCTCTATCACTAAAACTAATTAACAAGTATCGTTGTTATACAGAGTTTTGAAGATTTATATATTTTTCAGAAAGAATAGTTTCAATTTGTATAAAATATTTTAAAAATAATTTAATAAAATTCAACATTTAAATATAAAAATTCAAAGGTCTAAATATCAAGTAATAAGTATCATCTAATTTGCCTACCCTGTTCAGCTTCCTCAATATAAATATATTTAATTATTAGATTTATGAATAATTGTATATCCAATAAAATATATATAAATTTAAAACAGTTGAAAATAGTTTTTGGTTAAATCATCTGCAAATAAGGGTTATAAATTTAGCTTATATTTTCATAAATATTACAAATGGCCTATATTAATGAATATACATTAGAAACTTTGAATTTTTATTAATATACAAGAATTATACTAAATTTTCCAAATTAACTTAAGTAAAATTAAAAAACAGTTTATAAAAATAGTATATAATTGTGGATAATTTGTATATAGTGAATTAGAAAATTAGACCTTTGATTATCAATTTTAAATATTAATATTGAAAAATATTAAAGAAAAAAAAAAGTAATATAAAAAATATTACCTATTTTTGGTAAGATTTAGAATATATGATACAAGGATTTTGTTTGTAGAGTACAATAAATTCAAAGGAATTTTGAAGACAAGTCTCAGTCAAATTAATATTTAAACTGTTATTAATATTAAAAAATACCTCAATGTTTTATTTCGCTGCTGATAAATCTCAAAATTAGGTTCCTTTAGATTAAGCATAGACAGTTCAGCTTCATTACGCTCGCTTTCCCAAACCTTTTGAAGCTGTTGACCGTGATAATTGAGAGCTTGCCCAATAAGTCTTGGGTCCATAGAATCCATTTTAAATTCTCATCTACTTGTAATCCTAGAAAAGCTTAAAAGAAAAATGTTTTTTTATTTTACCCATAAGATGATTTAATTTGTATAAACTGTATAAAAGTTACGTTTTTTTTTTTTTTTTTTTTTTTTTTTGTAATATATTGATTTTATACAAATGTTAAAATAAAAGTAACTACACGAGTTTACGAAAGAACTATTAATTCAATAAGAAAATCCCTTAAAATCTATATAATTCTTTTATGAACTTTTTTTATTACTATATAATAAAATCTTAAGCGTAATCGATATTTCGATTGGAAGTATTTTGTATAAATTATACTAATATGAAAATAATAATATAACGGTATATTTGTTAATATAAAATTGTTGAAAAATAAAATTGACCATGCGGTGAAACGTGCCAGTATAACTCACCTTTATGGAATACCTCAAAGTAGCATTAATTTGGTTCCACATTCGACCAAAAATATATAATATGTTAAAAACTGACTAAATATACGTAACCGTTGATTACAATACGTATATTATAATACACGCATTATCTGAAAATGCGAAAGAAAGGACAGATCCAAATTAGCAACGTTGTCGGCGATGGCGACGAACAAACATGGCGCGTATCGGCGTCTGTAGCAATCGATTCTCTTTTACGTTTCAACTAAAAATGGTGAAGACGGTCGCAATGAGCGATTCCAGGTTCGTTCCCCCTCCCCTTTTAAGCCAATGTCGTTGTTCAACGCAGTCAAGCCGGATGTCAGAAGCGACATCTTTAATACCGTTCGCAACCCATCTACACGATATTTTACAAGATATTTCTATTTTTTTTTATAGATTCTAATTAATTAGAAATTTATTTCCTGATTTTCACTTTTATTTCAATAACTTTATCAGATTAAGAAACTTTCATTCGCCTTTCACGGTACAATGGCAATAAATTGCCGCTTCGTTAAATTATACATGTGTTCCAAACTACGATTATATAGGATCTGCATACTATAGATTTTCAAATTTTTCCTGGAACGATGCCAATTATTACATTATTGATTTACCTATGAAATCAACTTTCTGAATTTTAAAATTCTTGTAATCCAAACTTCGAATACATTACAGAGAAATTTTATTTATCTGATAGTATAATTTAACCGTATTATGTATTACAAAATATACTTATTATAATTTATTATAAATTACAATTCCTATTCCTATATAATTTAATTTAATAATTTTAAAAATATCGATTTTTTAACGCATATATTTACCTAATAAAAATTTCATCCCCATCCCTTCCCGCCCTATTTTCACGAATAAACTTAAATTTTAAATTCAATTAGACTCAGACTAATGCTCCTCATTACGTTCTATGTAACTTAGGCTGCTTCGTAAATAAAGGAATAAAATACTCTTCGTATCAACATCATTCGAATTATTATATAACAAAGTTTTATTACATATAACTATGAGACTTATGCTTACGTTCAAATTCTAGGTTAAGGCTTTATTTCGTTGATATTATTAAATTGTAAAAACAATCTTGAAAAGGAATATTTTCGACCAACGAGTTAATTCTAAACGTTAATTATTTTATTGCATATCAATTATTGTCGGACAATTTTAATTGTGTATAATAAAAAAAAAAAAAAAAAAAAAAAAAAAAACGAAAGTATAAAGGTGTGCCTTGCATTGAAATGTAGAAAATAACTTTACTCTTATCTATAATGTCAAGGTAATGAATAAAACTTGGTCTATACAACGGTACATAAGAACATATAGGTAATGAAAACATTGTTTTTGCTAGCGGTGTCGCTTACGTTACCCTACCCGTTTAGCCATGAACCAAGTAACATGACTTGCATCGACGGACTAGTTTTTTTATAATGGTCACTCGGCTTCTTTTCATATAGCTGATGAAATAAATTCTCAGTCTAAAATCAATGATAATCAAACTGATTATTACGTATTTGTCGAATAATAATATTATTTTTTTTTTTTGTAATGAAAACAATAAAGGTTTCAGTAAAGAAAACAGTTAAATATCCTTTTTTTAATGCATCCCTGCGTAATAAAAAGTTCATAAGTAATTAACCATTAGAAAATAAATATTAGACAGAATTTATCAATATATAAAAGTTTCAAGTTATCATTGATCACAATAGAGATTAAAATCTATTTAATCAAGATTTTTATTATAATAGAATTAGTAGATTTTGAAAAATCGTTTTGAAACCAATTAAATCAATTACATACGATTTATAAATAAACAAATTTTTTTTTCTTTTATTTCAGACACTTATTGCAATGATATGAAAGATGCACAATCAAACATTAATGATAAAAGGCTTTAATTGTAATTACAATTAAAGCATTATCAGACTGAACGTTACATATTATAAAATTTAATTTAAACAAGTATACTATAATTATTATTATATATGGTGAAATGAAAAATATGTATCATTATAATTTTGTATTTAAAGTATTTGAATAATTAAAAATCAATTATAACATATATTTTCATGGCTTTTCATAAACTATTAAAACTATATTATTATTATTTATAAAATAATATTAATGCTTATTTCGTATTTATTTTTCAATTCTATAATCTATTGAATTATCAAATATTAGTTAAAATATTTTAAACTTTTGAAAATTTAATATTTTATTTAAGATTTCTTGATTGAATTCAAATATAATAAATATCATTAAACTCTTTAAAAAAAATGTCTTTTCAATTAAACAAATCTTTCCTCCTTAACGGATTTAAAAATTTTGTATTTATTATTTCACTTATTATTATTATTATTATTATTATTATTATTATTATCAACTTTATAATTAATCAACTACAGTAGTAATAATATTTTAATAAAATATTAATAATATAACGTATTTTCGTATAAATATTAAAAATAGTTAAGCGGAATAATAAATTTACTATTTTATTACTATTTTGAGATTATATTTATTCCAAATTTTCTTGAATGCTAAAGTAATAACGTACGAAGTGAGCAAAATAAACTCTGGCATATCACTAACTCTTATTGGTGTTGATAATATTACGCATAGCTTTAACATTCTAATACGTTCTTATAATATTAATAACAATACCATTAAACTGGATATATTAAAATATTCTATTTCAAGTCCATTTTTTGTTAATCAATACATTATTGTTACTTAAAACAAATTGTACGTTTGAAAATTCTTTCGGCCATAAGAATTTGTACTTATCTAGAAAAGAATTTGTTTCATCATCGATAGATGTTTTTGGTTTAAAACATTAGACTATAGTAAAATTTGTTAGCATTTAAATATTACGTTAAAATATGTACGACTGGATAACTTGTTTGAAAAGACTGATGTAAGGTACTTGTGTAAGATAAAAGTAATAAAGACTCTTTCTAGGTGTGTATAACTTAATCAATATATCATACGTCATACTAAATAATGTAAGATTATTGAGTGGAAAAAAACAGTTAACGACATTATACAACTTAAATACATTTCATGCTATTCTATTTTGATAATATTATGAAGCGTTAATTTCATAATAACAAATACATACTTCATGTATAAGCAGTTGAGATAATATATTAGAGTATGAACATTTTAGTGAATTAATTAATTAAAAGGCATTCATAAAGGCAAATAAAAGTTTGTATACAAAATACCTATCGCAAACATACACTTACATTATCTTTATTTACATGTTGAATTATTTTCGTAATTAAATCAATTTTTTTATTAATTTTTGATAAAAATAATTTTACTAGCTGTATAAAGTAGAATTTACAATGTAGACTAACAAAGTTGTTATAGATAATTATATATATAACTTTAGTACAAATATATATTGTGTGTTAATAACATAGATAAAAGCTTTGTTATCACACTAATTTAAATTTCAACGAAAAATTTTAATGGGATATTCAATAATTCTTTTTTGAAATCTTTCTTATTTTTAATAATTAATTATTATTATTTTTCCTGCCTTAAAAATTTAATATATTTTAGATTTATTAAAATTTAAATAAAATAACCTGTAGAAGTTTATTGAATTTCTATAAATATTTATAATTTAATATATCTTAACATTCATTTTACGATGAACACTATTAAATATAAATTTACAATCAATTAAACTGTACGATTAATTATTTTTCAACTTCATCAGTTATTCTACAGGTGTCAGCACACACTAGTTTCAATTCGTACTAATAGGATAATGTGCAAATATATATATATATATAAAAAAAAAAAATTTTACAATTACCTATAAATCTTATTTATTATATTAGCAATTTGTATCTATGAATTGAAAAATTTATAAAATTCGCTAAAATAGTACAAAAGTGTGGGTAATTTAAAAAAAAAAAAAAAAATCAAATCCATGTTTTTATTTTCGATTCTTAACAACAATTGAGTGTGTAAAATCGATATTTGTGTAAAACACAAAGTTTGTTTTCAATTTCTTGTATTGAATTTTGTCATTAATTCATGCACTAATATTATTAATAATAATGTCGAAAATACCAGATACTAATTTACGGAATCCAAAGCTTATTCAAAAAGATACAGCAATTTCTAACGTTAACAGGATTATTAATAAAAAGATAGAAAGTCCTTTGCGCAATTATCGCATTGAAAAGGTTAGACATCGATGACTAGACATAATTCTCCAACACAAATAAAGTTTTCATATAAATATCAATATTTACATCACCTATTTCACTAATGTTTTTTTAAAACGACTACTCATATAACATGAAGTGACTGTAACATTGAAACTTAATTAATTATGACAATTATATGATTACAACTGAACTTGCTTCTTTTTTTAATCGATAAATGAATTTTTCTAATATTTAATATTTAATTGTAATTATCTATATAACAATTAGATTTTCTTTTTATTAACGATTACATTTATGTATTTAGATGTACGTTTTTTTAAGCATATTTGTAAAGAATATTTAAATAATATCTGAAGATATTATTTATTAAACTTTATTAATAATAATTGTAATAATTATATATTCATGACAAAGTATTATTAGTACGAAAAATATGTATAGAAAATATAAAAGAATAACTATTTACTTAAATTTTATTTATTTAAAAATTGTACCTCATAGGCTGGCACATAAAATACGTATTAGAATATAATATGAAGTCTAGAATTCGTTAGTAATGTTAAAAAAAGAAGATAATTTTAAATAAATAGTACGCTATTCTAAATTATACTTTAAAGGTTCGCGAAAATCAAACTACAGAAATATTGGAACTTACTGCAACCCAGAAGGAAATAAGACGTCTTCAACATCCACCAAAGGAAAAACCAGAATGCGCCATACCACCAATCGAGAAAGTCTGCGCTGAGAAAATGAAGGGGCTTGTGAAGCGTTTACCTGTTCCTGGACTTCTGCCAGTAAACTCAATCTTTATTTACACTTATTTTTATATTCGATATTTTTTATTTCTTAATTTAGCGTTAAGACATATTTATCATGCCTCGAGTGTCATTGGTCTGCAATATTTTGCGACTATCCTTAATATAATGGAGCATCAATCAAACGTAATATGTATCGATCACCATCGCCAAGAAAATGCAATTACAGAATTATAACTATTACTTTCATTAAAATAAATTATTCGATAATAGAGCGATAATAAAAAAGAAAATCTTTTATACTTTATATATATATATATATCAAATTATACACGTACTGCTGTAAAATATTTTAAATACTACACAGATTGTATAAGATCACATTTCGTATAGAAATATAAAATTGAATTCTTTCTCATTTATCAATATAATTTCTTGACTTCTATCTTTTTCGTAATGAAATTATTTATACATCAGATAAATGCAATAATTAATATACAATTTATATTACAGAAATAAGATTATTAAATTAATCAAAACTTTGTAAATATATTTTTGTTTATAAAAATTTTAAATTGATGCTGTATTATTGCAATAATAGTTTCATTGTTTTAATTCCACTCTTAATTATTATACGTGATCAATGTTAAACTAGATTATACACAACGTATCTAAACTTATATTACATATAATTTTAATTTAATATATTTCACAGTAGGTATTTTCTTTCTAATGTAATAAATGCAATTAGATATAATTACTTTTTTAAACATGAATGTATAAAATTGATATACATTAGAAGAGTTAATATTTTGTAAATTTTGAAATTTCCATTGAAGACTTCCAATTATTTATCCTTTGTAAAAAAAAGATACATGCATAATTTATATAATTGGATTTATATCATTGTAAAATATTATAATAAAATCTGATTTTATTTAAAGTTTATTATTTATCGAAATATATTTATTTAAAATATATTTATAATTATAATAATGTATTATAAATATGCCAACTCACGCATTATGTTTATATGTATTAATGACATCATTGTTATAACGTTAAATCTATTTTTATAAGTAAGAAACTGATTACTTTTCTATTATTTAAATTTAAAACTTTTAGGAGTGGGAAAGAGCGATAAGAAAATCTGTGCCCCGTGCGATGCGTGAAAAATTCTTCACCAATTTTGAAGATCAAATGCAAGAGGTTAAAGATCGTTATCTTAAAGTTATGCATAAAACGAGTTTAAAATGTGTATTGAGATACGAAGCGGTTGGCGGAGGTGATTGGGTTGGCGAACAAGACTTGCCGTATAAATTACCAGGACGATCAAAATATTATGATAAATTCCTACACAATCGTTGTTATATTTCAAGAAATTACTTCCTTCCACACAAGCTCATGAGAACTATAGTGTATAAGGCCGTAACTCGTTTACCCAAGGTTTTATGTGATTTTACAAAATACAGGGAGAAGGGATACTTGAATTTTGAAACGTAAGACATATGATAAAAAACCATTTACAATATTAAATTTCTTTATAACTTTATGTACAAAAGTAAATATGAAGATAAAATTTTGTCACTTTAAAGAGTGCAACTGTTTATTTTTACTTTTTACATTTGCGAGTGAGCTTACGTATTCTAAGCAATATAATATATATATGTACAAATGTATAGATAGTATATTTATGACTCCTGAGAATTATAAAGTCATTTCCAAGAAATTAGTTAAATTCTCAAAAATTATTCTCATTAGTTATTAAATGCAGAAAAGCCATTGGCTATTTCGTAATTAAAATTCTTTAATTTTAAAAATTAATAAACTATTGTAGTATAGGTTTAGCAATATATGCTTAAATGAAATAAATTACATTCGTAGTTATGTGAAACAATGCACATTTACATTTAAAGTCAAATATTTATATTATTCTTATTAATATTTATATTCTGTATTCGTTTTATAGTTTTTGAGTTTTATAGGTTTATGGAACTTGTAGAAACGGATTTGAACCTGGGCGCGGTGAGAATCGCGACGACTTATTATGCTGATATTACAAAGCTGCTTAGTCAGCTTTATCGAACGTACAGAGACGTGAATGAACAGAAAAAAGAGAATTTTTTGCACTGCGCGAATAAGCTTCTTGAGTTACAAATTATGAATCGAATAATGAATACTATGGAAAATTTGATATTTGTAATTAGCAAGCCCATGCTTGCACCATTGCTCGATGTGAGTCTGCATTCTTATGTAACATTTTAAATTTAAGAACACGCGGTCAAATAAAATCCTTTAATAAATTACATCCATTAATATTAGTTATTTGAAAAACATGTTTATCTGGATTTGTAATTATGAAATCCACATACGTAATTATCGTAGTTATCCGGATTTTATAATCTGGTTTTGTTAATAATTGAATATATTATAAAGAATACTGGATTTACAAAAAAAAAAAAAAAATTATAGATTGATATTAAATGTTGTTTTACTACGTTACATTGTCTCGTATTAACTTATTAAATTAAAATTTGTAGCTAAATTTGAAATGCGAGGACAACAATCTGTTCGTTATGCCTCTTATGAGCGAGATCCACTCTACTCTTCATGAATTGCTGGATCGTATCTCCCAATCCGCAAAAGAGTTACCTTCGATCGAGGCGACCCTAAAGCTCCCAAAAGCTAAGGACTTTTGCAAAGTCCAACCTCCCGATTGGTACATCAGAGACTGCCATGAGCGATTCAGTATAATCTTGAACGACGTTTTCAGTCCGCTCGTCGATTACGTTAAAATAGTTTATGAAAAGTTCCAAATGGTTTTTGATCCGGAATCGCAAAAGGATCAAGTTGCAAGAATCGTAGATGGCAATGATTTTGACACGTGTTTAGATAAATTCGATGAATTTTGCAATGCGATGGGAGTTGCGCAGGGAATGGTTGGTCTCGTTTAAAAAAAAAATAGTTGAGTAAATTAACAAAACTCTGTCTTCCAAAGTGATTTAAGATACATTCAATTTTTAGTCTTCGAATGAATACTTTACGAATTGTAAATTATTTCAAGAGACCGCTATCGATGGGCTAAGGTCTTACACCGATGAAGTGAAGAAGCTTATAATAAACGAGCTCGTTTTAAGGCATAGAAATTTTAATCTGAGCATTTGCGCCGAATTCGAATCAATCGAAGAAAAAGCTCTGAATATTCCCGAAGAAACTAAAGAATTATTAGAACTTGGTATAATTTATTAATAAACAATATTTTGTAACCAACTCGAATTCGAATAGTCTAAAAAATTATTATAATATTGATAGGGCGATACATGCTTCACGCATCGACTGCAGTAATCGATGAACTTCGATTGAAGATTAGACTATCGCTAAAAATGATGGCTTCCTTATTCGAGATGACGTCGTTGGATAAAGAGCACGTGGAACTTAACAATACGACAGTCAATTGGTTGAAAAATTTCAAAGACATCCTCGAAGAAAATGGTATAAAATTTGAACAGAAAAAATTCGAATTAGAAGACAGGCTACAAAGCAGAATGCAAAATTTGATTAAACGTATCGACGATATGTTTCCCAAGTAACGTTTCTTCTTATGTAATAAGATTTTTTTTCTTTATTATTATTTTTTTTTTTAACCGATTAGGTGATCTTTATTACTTTGGGTATTCACGATTTGTTAAATTTTTAAAACTATTTTAAACGTGAAGTAAATATAAAATTTAGAAGGTTAACGATCGACAAAACAATTATTAAATGTATCTTAATTAATTAACGCAATTTATTATATATATATATTTTTTGACGTATAATACTTAAGAAAAGAATTATCAAGTAATAAAATATTGGGTTGTTATGTAGATTAAACTTAAAATTGTTATCAATTATATTTTTTTAAAACTTTTTAAAAAAGTCTTAATTTTCAATATTCTTAATATACTTTAAGAATTGAATAATAAAAAAAAATTTTTATTAAACGAGAAATGAATCATTAAATAAGAATATTAGATTTTGAAATATTATATGGTTTACTATTACAATAGAATTAAATAATTGAATCATACGTAACTTAGCGTGTCGAGTCGATACGTTAATATTATTCGTATCCGTAATACAAGTGATTTAATCGACTTGACATGCTTAGTGTTAGTGAGGTCCAAAACTTTAAAATGAAAGTACTAAAGTTATCTATTTAATCATAGGCTCGCTCTGATGGATGATATGGATGATGCCGAACGCTTACACGAGTACATTCAGTATATGAGAAATTTTGCTTATGAGCTCGAACGTATGAGTTTTGAAGTTCAGTGGATAAATAGCGAAGAAAGGCTGTTTCAGTTTCCCGAAACTACCTATCCGCGACTCGCTGAGCTCCGAGACAACATAATGATGCCATTTTATGATCTTATTCATCGAGGTTATCGATGTCAAAAGGATATCAGTGTATGGCTGGACGGGCCTTTCGAATATCTCGACTCAGGCGTAGTGGATAACAAAACCACTGAGTATTTTCAAGGTTTCTCAAAATTAAGTAAAACATTTAAAACAAAGATCAAGATGCAAATCGCAATGAATTATCCCTACAGGTATTTACTATAAAAAAAAAAAAAATAAAAAAAAATATAATTATATATGAAAAATATTAATTTGTAAAATCAAACAAAAAAATTATAAAATCTTTATTGAAAATATATTATTTCAATTGAAAGCTCGTGGTGGGAGAAAAAAATTTTATTTGCAAATTACTCAATTAATTAGTTTTTAAATAATAGTTTTAAAGGTAATGTGGATGATGCAGATCCATTACAACAACCAGCGCCAATGAAATTATGTCATCAATTAATAACAGAAGTTAAATGGTTCAAAGTAGATAGTATATTCTTTAAAATAAATTTAATTAAAATGAATTAAAAATGAAATGAAAGCATTAAAGTTCGGAAATCGTTATTTTTTTTTAGCAATACGTGCCGCTAGTACTGTGTTTTTGCAATACAGCTTTGAACCAACGACATTGGGACGAAATGAGCGAAATAACGGGCTTCGACCTAACACCGAATGCCGGAACAACTTTACGTAAAATCGTGGAATTTAATTTAATGGATAAACTTGATTTGTAGGTGCATTTCTTCGTATGTTACCTCTCAATAAGTTAATAATATAAACAATATTGTCATACTCAATTTGTACTCATTGTCAGTTATTAATTAGAAAATGTATTTATATATATATATATATATGATGGGTCGGTGGTTTAGTAATTAATTTAATTGAAAATAATTTTCTTTTGTTATCGACAGATATGAGCAAGTGAGTGTAGGAGCTACGAAGGAACTTGGTTTGCAGAATTTACTTAAAAAATTAATGTCCGATTGGGATGACGTAATATTTGTAACGATGCCTTTCAAAGATAGTAAAGTCAATATTTTGACGCAATTGGATGATATTCAAGCATTGCTTGAAGAACATATTGTAAAGGTTCAGGGGATGAGAGGGTCTGCTTTCGTAAAACCAATAGCAACAGAAGTCAAAGTATTTTACGAACTCTTGATAAGAATTAAAAATACTTTAGACGAATGGATCAAGGTTCTTTATTTTTTGCTGTTACCTCTAATCTAGTATTTTAAATATTTTAAATAATTTTTTTTTGTGTCCGTATACATTACACATAATTTACTTATCAAATATCCAATACATTTTTTAACATGATAATTACAACGATCTTTCTTATCGCGCGTACGATTGTTTAAGAGAAACGCAAGCATTTGTTGTGTATGTAAATGAATCCTCTTTGCAGATACAAGTACAATGGATGTACCTGTTACCAATATTTTCAAGTAAAGATATCGTTGCACAACTTCCCGAAGAAGGGGTCATGTTCTCGGAGATTGATTCGACGTTTCGCAAGTGCATGCAAGGTGTCTTTAGGGAGCCAAGAGTACGTGAAATGGCTGGAGCGGTAGGTTCTAAATAATCATTCTTAGTTCCCTTTAAGCCCTTAGCTTTTATTTTACAAATAGCGAATAATGCTTCGTTATACGACGTTGAGCTTTTAAATAAAATAATAAAAAATTTTCGTTATAGTTGGTCACGAGTACATTGAAATAAGACAACAATACAATTTATAAAATTTCATTCATATATAAGAGTTAATTTTATAAAACTAAGAAAAAAGAAAGAAAAAAAAAAAGCCTAAATAATTATTATTGATTTTCTTTTTATAGTGAAAAATTGAATGCGATCGAGTTGATATTAAATAGCGGTTAAACAGTATTGGTATAAACTTATTTTAATACTATTATAATTTTATTTTAGATAGGTATATACGAATCTTTGCAAAATGCTAATGAATTAATGGAAAAAGTAGAAGAAGGTGTTGCGAGTTACCTTGAAAAAAAGAGATTGTTTTTCGGTCGATTTTTCTTTTTAAGCAACGATGACATGCTAGAAATACTTTCCGAAACGAAAGATCCTCTACGAGTTCAACCACATTTAAAAAAGTGCTTTGAAGGCATTGCGAAGCTCGGGTATTGTCATCTATTGTCATCTTCTTTTGCATAGTTTTAAATGTACTTTACGTCAAATCGATAGGCATTAAAATAAAGACAAACATTGTTTTTTTTTTTTTATTTTTTGTATAACTTCTTTATTTTTAACGTTCTAAATACTCGTTTATTACGCGAATACTCAAATATTAAGTTAATTTTGCAGTAAAAGTTTATTAATATTTAATATTATAAAATCTGCTTCAACTACGAATTGCATCGAGAGCATAATTTTATAATCATTAAAAATACCGAAACGTGAAAAGTTAATTTCTTGCCGCAGATTCACTGACATACTCGAAATTTACTCAATGATTAGCGATGATAGAGAGGAAATAATACTGACAGATATGATATCGACTGCGGCTGCACGAGGTTGCGTAGAGAAATGGCTAATACAAGTAAATACTTTACGTAAAATATTTGAAATTCTATCAAAATTTAATTAATAAAAAATATGAATAATTATTTGAGCAAATTAAGAGAAAAATTAATACTAATAACATTAAAACAATGAGATAACGTGGAAGAAAGAAATTTAAACAAATAATCTTTTAATACGGTATCTTCTATTACTAATACAATTTTTATGACGCATATTTTTCTTGTTAATTTTAAATTTTAAATAATACATAATACCCGTACCGATCGCGCTCTCGTATTTATTTCAATTCATTCTCATCGATTCCTTATTTAAGAAGAAAAAGGGGCTGGGAAGTAAAGGTTTTAACGAACCACATTTTTTTTTTGGAAACCTATCGATTAACTACTACTGTATAGAATTAAAAATTAAAAATTAAAAAATAAAAATTAAAAATTAAAAAAAAAATATAGGTCGAAGAAAAAATGTTAATATCAGTAAGAAATGAAGTGCTTATGAGTTATCGGGATTACGAAGTTAACGAGCGAATCGAGTGGGTAAAAATCTGGCCTGGTATGGTCGTACTCTGCGTATCCCAGATTTACTGGAGCATACAGGTTCAAAATGCCCTAATGGACCATATGGAGTCATCGATGACGGCTCTATATCAGATGTTGAGAAAACAAATTATCGACATGGTGAACCTCGTAAAAGGTGACGCAAAACATTATAAAATAAAGTCTCCCGCAAGCAAACAACTAATTTACTAATCGATGTATTTTATAATTAGTTAATCTCAAAGGCCGTAAAACTGACAATATTTTTTAATATTGAAAATTAAATGCCCCTGCGTAAACGATTCATAATAATTTATAAACATTTATATCTTTTTATCCTCAGGATATAAGGTATTTTTCTTTCAAAGAATATAAATATCGACAGAGAGATTTACGCTCTTTCCTTTTTCTTTTCTTTTCTTTTCTTTTCTTTAATTCTATTTAAAAACAAATTCACATTTACATTTAAATTTTATCAGCTATTCTACTGTTTCAAAAAAACGAAATCACGGTATAACATATCGTTAGTTAGTTAATTAATTAATATTTGCGAATGCATTCTTTACTAATAATAGGTCCACTGTCCAAACAAAATCGGACGACTCTAAACGCATTAATAACGATCGACGTACACGCACAAGATGTCGTTAAGATACTCATAGCCAAAAAAATCATAAACGAAATGGATTTCGAGTGGCTCGCGCAATTGAGATACTACTGGGAGGATGACGTTATCGTTAGAATAATAAATGCCAGCGTGCCCTATGCTTACGAGTACTTGGGAAATTGCCCCCGGCTCGTCATAACGCCGCTAACCGATAGGTTTTTATACCACAATTATTATCTACGAGTTAGAATCTCTTTAATTAGGAATCAAAAATAATTATAAATAAGCATCGGAAAGTGATAAGAAATCCCGAAAATTGTATAACGAAGTGAAATATTATTTTACAGTTACTTTAATACTGATAATAATTGAAATTTATCTATGATCTACGATTAATGTGGTATGCAGATGTTACCGGACCCTCATCGGCGCGTACTCGCTTCATCTGAACGGGGCACCGGAAGGACCGGCAGGTACCGGTAAAACCGAAACGACAAAGGACTTGGCTCGCGCCCTGGCAGTCCAGTGCGTCGTCTTCAATTGCTCGGAGGGTCTCGATTACAAGAACATGGGCAAATTCTTCAAAGGTCTCGCTACCTGCGGAGCTTGGGCTTGTTTCGACGAGTTCAATCGCATTGAGCTCGAGGTACTGTCCGTCGTTGCTCAACAGATCCTTTGCATCGTTCAAGCCGTCCGCGGAAATCTAAAAACATTTATTTTCGAGGTAACTTTTAACTTACTTATAAAGCTCACTTTAAGTATTTATCTCAAAAGGAGTACTTGTTGTTAAACAATATCTATCAATTCGTACGATATCCTGGACTGCTTAAACATTTAAATCTCAAAGGTCTTGCTTCAACTTTAAGCGATAAGACCATTATGTAATTATTTAAAAAAAAAAAAAAATAAATAAATAAATAAATACGAAATGATAATAAACGTACATTAGCCAGGGAGGCCTTGAAATATAATAATATTAAACTTTCGTAAATTTACTTTTGAGGGTACAGAGCTCAATCTCAATCCTGCAGTCTACGTCTGTATAACAATGAATCCAGGATACGCTGGCCGTTCTGAATTACCAGATAATCTGAAGGTTTTGTTTCGCACAGTGGCCATGATGGTGCCCGATTACGCAATGATCGGTGAAATTTTTCTCTACTCGTCAGGATTCTCGAGCGCCCGCATTCTCTCGACTAAAATCGTTACGACTTACAAGCTTTGCTCCGAACAATTGTCAACGCAATCTCATTACGATTATGGCATGCGAGCTGTCAAGACCGTTTTGACGGCAGCTCAGAACATGAAACTCCGTTTTCCGGATGAAAATGAAATGATTGTTCTTCTACGTTCGATTGTCGACGTTAATTTACCCAAATTTCTAGCATACGATGTGCCTTTGTTTCAGGGTATCATTTCTGATTTATTCCCTGGTATTGAATTGCCAGTACCTAATTATGACGTTCTTATGAAAGCGATAAATCATGTCGCGGTTAAAAAAAATCTTCAAACTACGGATGGATTCATATTAAAGATCATTCAAGTATTTGAGATGATGATTGTTCGGCATGGATTTATGCTTGTCGGAGACCCTTGTGGAGGCAAGCGTTTATACATTATACACGCGACATATTAATTACAATTCATTAATAAGATATATATTTGTATTTTATTACACATTGTGTAGGGAAAACGACGGTCCTTCGTACAATAGCAGATGCTCTAACGTTGATGCATAAATGGAAACATGAAAGCGGAGCGAATGTAAAGTTTACAACGATTAATCCGAAATCGATAACAATGGGTCAGTTATTTGGACAATTTGATCCTATTTCATCCGAGTGGACCGACGGGGTTTGTGCCGTTGCTTTTCGTAAATATTGTTCCGATGAATCATCCGACAGAAAATGGATAATTTTTGATGGGCCCGTGGACGCGGTGTGGATCGAGAATCTAAATACTGTATTGGATGACAATAAGAAATTGTGTCTTACGTCGGGAGAAGTTATGCAAATGACAGGAGTTATGTCGATGATTTTTGAAGTTATGGATCTTTTACAAGCTTCTCCGGCTACGGTCTCCAGATGCGGAATGATATACATTGAGCCTCACGTTCTTGGCTGGCGGCCAATCATGAAATCATGGGTTTATAATACTAATCCATTGTGGAGAAGTAATCACGAGCCTATGATTTTCCTATTAATTGATTGGTATTTTGAAATTTGCTTAGAATTCACAAGAAAGAGGTGCCATTCGACTTTGAGCGCTGGTCAAATAAATCAAGTAATGTCAGCTTTAAATTTAATTGAAATTCTTATGGATAATGCCGTTCAAAAAATCAAACCTCAAGACGTCGATATGTTTGTTAATTATTGGCTGCAAGCCGCCGTTCTAATGGCTTTAGTTTGGGGTATCGGGGGAACGTTAGATTTTAATTCTCGAGAAAAATTCAATGATTTTATTACGACTATATGGAGAAATGAAAATCCTGAATATCCGGTCCCTAATGAGCTCACCGATTCGATCTCATTGCCTAGCGATGGACTCTTGCACGATAATTTTTATGCATTTAAAGGAAAAGGGGCATGGAGATACTTTGGTGAGGTTATCAAGTCAGAACCTATTATTGAAACTGAGAGTATCGGTCAAATGATGATACCGACTATCGATACATTAAAGTACAGTTATTTGTTTTTACTGCACATCAAGTTCAAAAAGCGTTTTCTTCTTTTTGGAAAAACCGGAACAGGCAAAAGTTTTTACATTCGCGACATAATTATGAATAAATTGAATAAAGACTTGTATTTACCTAATTTAATAACATTTACTGCGAGAACTACTGCCGCACAGACGCAAGATCTCGTTATATCGAAGCTTTTTAAAAGAAGAAAAGGCCATTATGGTCCAATGGGAGATGGCTACTGTATTTGTTTTATCGACGACGTTAATATGCCAGCAAAGGAAATTTACGGAGCTCAACCAGCGATTGAATTATTGCGTCAATTTTTTGACCACAATTATTGGTACGAATTAAATGAGCCAGAGGTAGTTAAGGTATACAACACAATGTTTATTTGTGCAATGGCACCGCCAGGTGGTAGCCGTCAGGAAATTTACCCTCGATTTTTAAGACATTTCAATCTTTACGATATCAGTGAGTTCTCTAACGCCAGTGTATTCCGTATTTTTAATAATATTGCCCTCATTGGCTTAAAGAGAAATGGCTTCCCTTCTGATATTAATTCAATGGTGACAATTGTTGTAAACGCGACGATGATTATTTTCGAACAAGTAAGGACCGAGCTCCGACCGACCCCAGCGAAATCTCATTATCTCTTTAATTTACGTGACGTAGCGCGCGTCATAACCGGATGTGCTATGATTAAAAAAGAGTCGGTTACGAGTAACAATACGTTCCCTCGTCTCTGGACCCATGAGATTCTACGGGTATTTGGGGACCGGTTGGTCGAATCACTTGATGTGCAATGGCTCTTCTATGAAATTAGGAAAATTATTGAGAAGATTTTTAAAGAAACCTTTGACAATGTTTTCGATGATTTACCAAAGTACGAGGGAAAATTGACCGAAGACAGTCTAAAGAGTTTAATTTTTGGCAATTTCATGGATCAAGATGCAATGCCGGAGAACCGCAAGTACGAGGAAATCGCGTCTAAGAAAGATTATTTTAAAATCGCAACGACGTGCTTAGATGAATACAATGCCACGCATAAGAGCAAAGTTGACATAGTTCTGTTTCAATACGCCCTCGAGCATCTGGGAAGAATATGTAGAATCTTAACTACCCCCACCGGAAGTCTACTTATGGTAGGGGTGGGCGGATCTGGAAGGCAATCTTTAACAAAGCTTAGTTCTGAAATGACGAATTCAGCCTTATTCCAGCCGGAAATCAGTAGCGCCTATGGAATGAACGAATGGAGAGACGACATTAAAAAGGTTTTGAAAACTGCCGGTAGTGGCAAAGACATTATTTTCCTATTCACCGAAGGCCAGATTAAGGATGAAGCTTTCTTAGGGGACATCGACGGTCTTTTAAATTCCGGTGAGGTTCCCAATCTATTTTCTATCGAAGAAAAACAAGAGATTATTGAGTTGATGAGGCTAGCGGCTCAAGGAGGTAATCGGAACTTAGACATTTCCGTATTGACTATATTGAATTTCTTTGTTAACAAATGCAAGGAGAAAATGCACATGATGTTATGCTTCAGCCCGATTGGGGAATCGTTTAGGACGCGTCTTAGAATGTATCCTAGTTTAGTGAATTGTTGTACTATCGATTGGTTTGAAATCTGGCCGGAGGAAGCATTGGAGCAAGTTGCACTTCGCAGTATGTCGAGCATAAACGTCGCAGAAGATGTAAAAATTCATTCGGTTGCTGCGTGCAAATATTTTCACTCCTGTGCTAAGGAAGCCAGTGACATTTTTTATAAGAATTTCGGAAGAAAGACCTACGTGACCTCGGCAGCGTTTTTAGATTTAATAAAAACCTTTGGGATACTCATGAAGGAAAAACAAGATGAAACAATATTGGCTAGGTAATAATATATTATTACCTAATATAGTAACAAATTACATTAAAAAAGATTATCAAATTTTATATTTTATCGATTCGTTGGCATTGCATTCGATCAGTCGATTCGGTAAAAGTTCTAAAAACTAATATAATTACATGTTTATGAATTATGAAAGAAGAATTTTTTATTTACATTGGGCTTATTTATAGTAAAGTTCTTAAATTGTATAATAATAAAAATTTACGAATAGTTAATTTCTAACTTTTAATGACTTATATTACTTGGGCGTAATATTCGATTAAAAAGGCATCTTATAAATGTTTTACTATAATGTTAAGCTTGAAACTAAAATATCGCCCTCTTTCGACAGTATTTGAAATATAATTTTCGAACACAACTAATACAATAAGTAATGCAATCATATAATCAATATTTAGATATTTTTAAAAATTTATTCCTGTTTATAAAATTATAATTTGTTATATAAAACTTACATTAAGGATTTAATTTATACAAATTATAACTTCCCGCTATTATTAATATTATATTCTTTTTAAACTTTTAAAATTCATGAGTATATTATTTATAATAATGTTTTTTTTTTATGGGATAATTCTTAGAAATCGTTATACCGGCGGACTTGAAAAGCTTCAATTCGCTGCTCAACAAGTCGAGCAGATGAAGACTACACTGATTTCTTTACAGCCAGCCCTCGAGTCGTCGGCTAAATTAACAGTTGCGACGATGCAAAAGATCGAAAGGGAGAACATTTCGGTTGAACAGACGACGATAGTGGTGAAGCAGGATGAAGATGCTGCGAACGAACAAGCAAAAATATCTGGTGCACTGAAGGCTGAATGCGAAGCGGATTTAGCAAAAGCTCTACCGATTCTCGAGGAGGCTGTCGGTGAATAAATTTCTTATACTATTTGATAAAGCGATTATTCGATAGGATTGCTTACTCTTTAATATTGACAATTTTCAGTTGCCTTGAATACCCTTAAGCCAGCAGACATAACGCTAGTTAAATCTATGAAGAATCCACCCGTGGGCGTTAAAATTGTTATGGCGTCGGTCTGTGTTATGCTGAACATTCCCCCAGATCGCGTTAATGATCCGCAAACCGGTAAAAAGGTTTTGGATTATTGGGGGCCGAGTAAGCGTCTTCTGAGTGACATGAAATTTCTCGATTATCTTCGAGATTATGACAAAGATAATATCCTCCCCAGTATAATGCAGGTTTGTTAAATGAAAATTACATTGATATATTATAAATTAATCACACTATAAATATTTATAAATAAATAAATAACAGCGCTTAATTAATTATCAAATCACTTTGATAAGGGCCGCTCGTTTATCGAGTCGCGCGGTATGCAGGGAGGAGGCGAAGGTAAGGGGCAGAAGAAGAAGAAGAAGAAGAAGAAGAAGAATTAAAGGTCGCGAAGAGGGGGTGGGGGGTTAAGAAGGGAAGACGCGGGCGTAATTAGATGTGTCCGGCTGCGCGTCGACGAATTCGCTAATCGTCACGAAGAATACACTGGCGCCTTTTCTTCCATTGTTTGTTCCTCTTTCGCGCCTTCGTTTATCTCGGCTCTTCCCTCGCCACCTCCCTCGGTACTGATCTAACGGGCCTTTTTCTGTAGGGTGCATCGGGCCGTGGGGCCAACCGAAATTACGTACGGGCTGTCCGGATACCCTCTCCCGGTGCACGTCAACTTGTTTCTTAATTATGAACTTAATTACACATAATTAATAAATTCAGCTTTTTGTGTTAATATCGAAGCAAATAAATTATTGAGTATCATATTGTAAGATGTTGAATGTTAGAACTGATTGGGAAAATTTCCAATTTCACTGAAAGTCGATGTTTATGTATTTACATAAAAAGTATGAAAGCACTGATATATATATATATATGTATATATAACTATAATCTGGACAAGAGTAAAAGAAACGTTAAATTTAATGTTAAATTATTTACAGACAATCAAAAAAGTTTATTTGAAAAATAAAAAGTTCGAGCCTAGCAAGGTAGCGAAGGCATCGCAAGCTGCGGAGGGTTTGTGCAAATGGGTCAGGGCCATAGTTCTGTACGATAAAGTTATAAAAGTTGTGGGCCCTAAGAAATTAAAGCTCTTGGAAGCTGAAGAGTCATTCGAGCAGACAATGAATTTCTTGAACGAAAAACGTCAAATGCTTGCGGACTTAAACAATAAGTTGGCCATGTTAAATAAACAGCTTAACGACGTGATAGAAAAAAAAATCGACCTCGAGAATCAGGTGATCATGTGCAAAAATAAATTGATTAGAGCAGAAAAATTAATAAGGTATGCATAATTATTACTACTATTATTCCTATTATTCTTAATCAATAATAAATAATGCCACTGAGCTTTACTATGATACAATACCATTTAAATATGACACTTTTTTGCCTGATTAAATAATTAAACTCATCTAATTAACATTTAATAATTACATTCTTTAAATATTTATAATTCTTAATTTTGATTTATTGATTAAATCTGCTAAATTGTTGGCTACGTAATATGAAAAATCATTCGCCTCATACTCAAAACGAAAACGCACGTTTAACCGATTCATTCAATTCGCATATATGTTTACAAAATTATAAACTCGTGTGTGCATTTCTTATTCCATACTGAATATAATTGAAATAATGACGGAGAACTTTTAAATATTTGCAGCGGTCTCGGAGGCGAAAAGTCTCGATGGACCATTAACGCAGAGAACCTTCAGAAGGTCTACGATTGCCTCGCCGGAGATGTGCTGATATCCTGTGGCATGATAGCATATCTTGGTCCTTATACGAGTTTCTTTCGTTTGAAAAACTTAGGAAAATGGTCGGCTTACGTTCGAGAATTGGGTATTCCGAGCTCGGAAAACTACAGTTTCGTAAGTGTCCTTGGCTCCGAAATAAAAATCAACTCTTGGAATATTTACGGACTGCCGCGGGACTCATTTTCTATTGAAAATGCCATCATCATGGACAGTACGAAACGTTGCAGCTTGTTTATCGATCCACAGAGTCAGGCAAATAAATGGATACGTAATATGGAAAAAATGAATAAGCTCAAGATCGTTAAGCTCTCAAATAAAACGTATATGAATACTGTTGAACATTGCATTGAACAGGGTAACGAGTTTTAAATACTCTATGCATACACAGATCAGATCCCTCAAATGTTCACAGTTTAATCATGATTTGCATTTTATATTATAAGCTATAAATTTTATAAATAAGTCTTAAATAAGTACGATGATAATCGTTACATTTACAAAAATCGTTACATTTACATATCTGTTCATCTCGTAAAACGCAGTACTGGAATTATAAATTTTTTTTAATAGATGATAATACTGTATATATAACAGCTAAAGAAAGCTGAAATAATTCTTAATAATTTTAGGAAAGCCTGTACTAATTGAAAACGTAGGGGAACAATTAGATGTGCCGTTAGATCCCATTTTAGCAAAAAATATTTATAAATTGGCCAATATGTGGTTTATAACCTTAGGAGAAAAGACCGTCGATTACGATCTTAACTTTCGTTTATATATAACGACGAAACTTCGCAATCCCCATTATTTGCCTGAAGTATTCAATCAAGTGACCCTTATAAATTTTGCCCTTACAATTGAAGGCTTAGAAGATCAACTTTTGGGAATCGTTGTATCCAAAGAACGACCAGATTTACAAGAAAAACGTGAATATCTTATTGTTCAAGGAGCAGCTAATAAGAAAGCTCTTAAAGAGGTTTAAATTTGTTTAAATAAGTATATATGAAATGCTAAAATTAAATTAAAATCAATGATGTTTACATTATTATTAATTATTTTTTCAACGTCCATGTGACAAGAGTAATAAAGATGAACAATTACCTTTTCATAGAGAAATCTAAATTTAAAAGTATAAATACGTTTCATTCAGTATCTGAATATTATAAGTCAAGGCAACGAATTCTATTAATCCTGTTTAGTTAAATGACGCCATACAATTTTATTTTAAGCTTCATGTCGCTCTGACGAATTAATAATAATAATAATAATAATAATAATAATAGCTGCCCGTAAACTCAATTTAATTTTTAAATCCTATATGCTCATTAGTAAAACACTAATTAAAATTACGATAGCTTTCAGTCTACGTACGTGTTCAATGAATAGACATTAGCACTTTCCTTTTATTACTTTAAAATAATACAACTTTTTCTATACTTTTCTGTAGCTTCAAATTAGTTTATTTACAATATTCATAAATATATTATATGTCCGGTTCATATTTTTTTTGTCTCTCTCTCTCTCTCTCTCTCTCTCTCTATATATATATATATATATATATATATTGAATGCAAAGATAATATTATATTCAAGTAAATATAATATATTTTTAATTTATTTGTAAGAATTGTACAATAAGAAAATTTTCTTGTTTCATATAAAAATGTTCAATAAATAATTAATAAATTGAGAGAGTGAGAGAGAGAGAGAGAGAGAAGAATACGAGTGAATGCGTAAGGGTGAAAGGGGGAAGCAAATAATAAAATATACTATATTAATATGTAATATATATTCATAACATAATAAATAATTAATAATAGATTTTATAATAAAATAAGTCTGAACTATAATAGAATTTAAAAAGAGCTTTTTAAATTTAAAGCTTTTTGTAAATCTGATTTAATCGGTTACAGGTCGAAGATGATATTCTTCGAACTTTATCGACTTCCGGTGCAAATATATTGGAAGACGAAGAGGCAATTCAAATTCTTGACTCATCCAAGATCCTGTCCAAGGATATTCAACGTAAACAAGAAGCAGCTAAAGAGACGGAGGCGAAAATCGAAGTTTTCCGTCAAAGTTACCAACCAATAGCCAAGCACAGCGCTTGTCTCTATTATACAATTACAGAATTGCCGAATATCGATCCGATGTATCAATACTCGCTCGCTTGGTTCATCAACCTATATATCATGTCGATAGAAACCGCTAGTAAAAGTAATGTACTTGAGAAACGGCTTAATTATCTTCGAGAGACATTCACTTATAATCTTTATCAGAACGTGTGTAGATCATTATTTGAAAAGGACAAGGTGAGCTTATCCGTGCACCACCTCATTATAAATCCTAGTCATAATGAAAGTGATTGTTCCCAATCGTGTATCGTTACAGGATACTTTAATTACATTATTTTTAAAAAAATCTTATTATAATTTTTTTACATAAATTAATAAAATGATTTAATCTTTTTAGAACGTCTAAATAAGCAGATTTTTTTTACTACAACTATTGTACTCAGCTGTTTTATCAATATCTAGTTTAAGGCTGTATTTCGTAAATAAGTAGTATATTATAGCTGTAGTAAAGCTTACTATCATAGAGAGAGAGAGAGAGAGAGAGAGAGAGAGAGAGAGAGAGAGAGAGACACACACACACAATTTCTATAATTCAAGGCTATAAGGATTACTTTTCGTTTGCAGGTTCTGTACTCGTTCATTCTTTGTACGACGATTCTCTTGGCTAATAAACAAATTTCAAAAGGCGAAATGAACTTTTTTCTTACCGGCGGCCTAGTACTTCAGAGCAGTCCGGCTCCAAATCCTGAGCCCAAGTGGTTGTCAGATAAGTCATGGGATGAAATAAAACGCTCGACGAATCTTCCTGTCTTCGCCGATCTTATGAATGACTTTCTCAGCCCATCGATAAAACAGTGGGAAAGTTTTTATAACAATGTTAATCCAGAGACAGCCAATCTGCCTGAGCCTTGGGAGACAAAACTCAATGAATTTCAAAAACTCATTGTTGTGCGAATGATTAGACCTGACACAGTCATTCCTAGGGTAGAGTTCTTTATATTGCAATAATAATATTTTTACGTAATTAAAATCCATAGTAAAGAACTTATCCTTTCTAAGAGCAAAGACTTAAAATTTTCAATATTCATTTGTATTCCTACCCTCATAAGACTTCAATAATCTATTTAATATATTATTAATATATTATATATTATTAGATATATTATTAATATTCATATTAATAATACAAATGTTTGACTTTTAATTAGATTGTTCACATTATTAATTAAAAATTAAATCAATTAAGATTACAAATATGTATAATATTTTTTTACGATAACAATATTTCAATTTCAATGAAATATCAGGTGAAATTTTTTACTATTGGAATTCAATATTTCAGCATTCAGTTTTTGTTAAAACATGTGAATATAATATACTTATGAAGTAATTACAATTTTAATATCAAGCGTAATTAAAATAATCTCTCTTTTTTTTCTTTGCTTTTTTTTTTTTTACAACGAATAAAGTCGAAAACTATAAAATATAAAATGCTGAAATAGTCGTTTTGTGTTGTAGTTTTATAAAATATATTAATAATTGACTGTGTAACTGTTAAAAAGAAAAAAAAAGAATAAGAAAAAAAAAGAATAATATGAATTATTGTAAATATAATGTAACATAAATATTTTTAAAATCTATGAATTCAGACGATAAAATTCGTTCGAAAAATGATGGATGCCCGATTCGTCACGCCTCCAGCTTTCGACATAAGCCGTTCATACATGGACTCGAACTGCCTGATTCCCCTTATCTTTATCCTGTCGCCAGGATCAGACCCGATGAGCGCTCTAATTAAATTTGCCGAGCTTTCCAACTTCTCGTCTCGGTTTTTCTCAATATCGCTTGGCCAGGGTCAGGGACCGATCGCGAAAAGCCTCATCGAACAATCTCAACAGGAGGGCTGCTGGGTTTGCCTTCAGAACTGTCATCTGGCGATTTCTTGGATGGCCGAGCTTGAAAAGATTTGCGAAGATCTCGATTACAGCAATACTGTGAAAAATTTTAGATTATGGCTGACCAGCTACCCGAGCGACAAATTCCCAATAACTGTGCTGCAAAATGGAGTTAAGGTAACGTATTGTTAAATTTGTCCTTAATTCTACATTTAATCAATCTTCAATCGCGCATTGTTATTAACAATTATAAATATACGTGTATATTTAGATGACTAACGAGCCACCTAGCGGAATCGGACAAAATCTCATGAGGTCGTATATTTCGGAACCAGTCAAGGATTCTGAATTTTTTGCCGGATGTCCTGGAAAAGACAAACCTTTTACGAAACTATTATACGGTCTGTGTTTCTTTCACGCCGTTATTCAGGAAAGAAGAAATTACGGATCACAAGGATGGAATATCCGTTACGGTATTCGTTTTTTTTTTTTTTTTTTTTTTTTTAATGTATACCATTTACAATATAAGGATATAAAAAAAATTCTTATTTTAACTAGTATATCAGAGTTTTCTTAATACATATTGTATTTTAGGCTTCAATGAATCAGACTTTCAAATATCCGCACAACAATTACAAAATTTTATTAACGAATACGACGAGGTTCCATTCAAAGCTATTATTTATTTGACTGGAGAATGTAACTATGGTGGTCGGGTCACTGATGAAAGAGATCGACGTTGTCTAAATACAATTCTTGACGATTTCTATAACCCGAACGTTATCACGAATCCTAAATACACTTTTGCTGCGGATGATCCAAAATATTCCTTGCCGAAAAGGTGAATATAATGATACAATAGGCACAAACACACTTATACGTAGACTAAAAAAAAAAGAAGTAAATAAAAAGTATCTTCACGTATTTAGTATTGTGTATAAAGTTGAAAACTCATAGACGACATTAGATTAAAACTTATATAAAAATTACATCTAAAAACGATTTGTACTTTATTTATGAAAATTCGAATAATAATAATAATACCGATATTTAGAATAATAATACCGATGAAGACAGAAAAAGGAAAACATGCCTTAATCACGCTAATGTAATGATTCTTAAATTTTCCAAATAGCAAATAAAATTATCTTTTTCTTGCAGATGTGAATACGAAGATTATATAAAACAAATAGAATCGATTCCGGCACATCCGCCGCCTGAAGTAATGGGTTTGAACATGAATGCTGGCATTACTCGAGATCTCGAAATAACAAAGATTTTCTTTGACTCAATGAATGACATCGAAGTACGAAATATATGTATATATATTAAATTCTCAAATAGACATACGTATATAATTTAACGTATTTAATGTTGAATTTTAAACCATCGGTTAGGGAGGGAGTATGAGCGATTCGTCACAACAGGACGAAGTATTATTGTCCATAAAAAACGACATATACGATCGACTTCCGTTAGACTTCGACATCGAGGAGGCGCAAAAAATGTACCCTGCCTCTTATACCGAATCTATGAATACTGTACTTATTCAAGAACTGCAGCGTTATAATGTCCTGCTTCGAGAAATAAGAAGCTCGATGATAATGCTCGAGCAGGCTGTCAAGGGTATAATCGTCATGACACCAGGTTTAGAAGTAAGGTCTCTTGGGCCGTTGTGGCATCTCTTGTCGTATAAACAATAAGATGTTATATAAATTGATAAAGCAATGTAAGAAGGAAGGGAAAGGTCGGGGTTAATTAAATTCACTCTGGTCGGAAACGCGCGTGGAGCCAGCATCTTCCGGTTCAGTCTTCCGTTAACTGTCTGCTCTCCTCCCGTCGTCTCCAGATCCTCCGGCGAGGGCCCCCGTTTCCGCTCGATCGCCCGGATACGGAAAAAGCCTCGGCCGCGGTCGCAATAGTACTCTCCTCGGCTATATTTTCCCCGATTCTCTCTCTCTCTCTCTCTCTCTCTATCTCAATCTCTATCTCTATCTCTGTCTCTCTCTCTATCTCTGTCTCTCTCTCTATCTCTGTCTCTATCTCCATATTCCCTGGCTCGACCCATGGGTCCTTTCCCATTGTATTATTCGGGGAGCAGCCTCTTTGTAATCTGACCAAGGCGCAGATACACGGCGGGACGTTTATTAGATAGCGGTAGGGGAGGAGGGGGACTCTCGGCGCACATCAAAATTGAATTCAAATGCCATTCGTTTTACGATTTGCAGAAATTATTGGATCGCATTTTTATATAAATTTTGTTTAATGCTTGTATTTGAGTAAGAATTGAAAATACTTTAGTGGCTAAAGTAAAATATATACTGCATATTATTTAAATTATTCATGTAAAAAAATATAATTTATATTATAATCTAATTAGTATCGATAAAATGAAATAAAATTTAAATTCTATGCTAATTGTAATTTTATTACTCTTTCGATATTAATTAAATGAAGTCAATTCATTTTTAATACAACCGTTGGATTAATAATATTTTCGTTATTATTTGATTATTACTTCCGTATAAGATTAATTGAACGTGTAAATTTAGGTTTTAGCAGCCCATGCGATTAATGGAAGGATTCCACCTTCTTGGAGAAAAGCGAGTGCCTATCCGAGTCGCAAGTCGCTTTCCGGTTTCGTAAATGATTTCTTGGAGAGACTTGTATTCTTTCAAAACTGGTTAAACAATGGCAAGCCTCCGATATTTTGGTTGTCAGGATTTTCTTTTGTCCATGCATTTTTGACCGGCGCCACCCAGAACTTTGCTCGAAAATACAAAATATCCATTGATTTGATTGATTTCGATTTTAAAGTATGTTTTACTTTAGTTTTTTATTATTATCTACGGAGCTTAAATTTTTCAATATAATGACATTGATGTTGTATTGTTTACCTTTTTCCAATTAATTATAATAATTAATTTAAACCTATGTTTAAATAGTCATAGAACTACCGAGAAAATACTATTGGATCAACTGTCACTATATTAACGGGACTAAGCTATTGTACAAGAAGTTTCATTAGAGCTTGATTTATTTATTATAGCTATGAACAGCCAAGCATTTTCTTTTTTTTTTTTTTTTTTTTTTTTTACAGGTTTTGCCCACTTTCAAGTCTGACACTCCTCCAGAAGATGGAGTTTATGTATATGGGATGTTCTTAAGCGGTGCCCGTTGGAATATGGATACAATGACTTTGGACGAAGCAAGGCCCAAGGTACTCAACGAGCCAATGCCACTTATTTGGTTCATACCCACGAAACGCTCAGAAATTCAGAGTGGAACTCGTTATCCCTGTCCACTTTATATAACATCCGAGAGATTCGGCACCTTAAAGACCACCGGCCACTCCACCAACTACGTGCTCACAATATTGCTGGATTCTGCTGTACCTAATTCACATTGGATTAAGCGGGGAGTTGCGTTGCTCTGTCAACTTGATGACTGAGTTATGTCCACGTTAAGGTTAGAAATACAAAAAAAAAGAAAGTTAAAAAAAAGGAAAAGTGCTTATATAATTAAGTGTAATCTTTCGAGGGTTAAGAAAAGTGCAGATGAAGAATATTCATAAACCGCAGATAAAGTGTATATATTTATATGTACACGCAGAGCTACTCTGCCTAGTTTAATCAAATGAAATGTTTGGCCCAATTTGGCATCTATACATCTGCATGGATCTTATATAAAAAGTTCGCAAAAGAGCGCCAATTTTTATTTGTTTCCTTTGCTATTCGAGCCTTGGCAGACAAATTTACATTCTTTCTACTGATTCGGTATTGGGATATTTGCAACGCTAAAAGTTTCGAATGTTTATTTTCCTTATGTTACAAGAATGCATATTTACGAACAAAATAAATAGTTTACGAGCTCGACAATGAAACACATGCTATTATCGAGTATAGAAAATTTTGTCTTTTCATGATGATAATATTTCTAGTAATAATAGTAATAATAATACTCATGACAACGATGATGGTCGTATAATAGGAACATAATCAAGTAACAATATAATACGATTGCCAGCATTATCTTGTTATCAATAATTTCGATATTTTGATTTACAAAATAAAATTTCTATTTAATTTTATAGTAATAAATACGTGATTAATGTAAGACAAATTCAATGAAAGTATATTATACTCTAATGATAAATGAAAAGTTTTAGTGGGAGGGGAAAAAAGAAAAGGAGATAGAGTGCCAAGACAATCGCGAATCTACCTCCGGCATCGACTGCGTCAAATATAGGAAAAATCTCCGGACGGGCTGAAAGGAGGTTCGTACGCGCGAAGAAAGATGTAGGGAGGAACGAGGAAAGAGAGTATCTCTCCCTTGAAAGGGACACCTCGACAAGCAGAGGCAGGATAAAGTCCAAGGCCAACGAAGAGGAAGATTTACGCGTATATCGTGCGGGGAATTCGCCACCAGGTCACCCCTTCATCTCGCGCAAACTATCAATTGCTAAAAAAAAAAAAAATTGAGAAATCAATTTAAATCATAATAGTAATAATAAATTTATAGCTATAGTTTCGAGATGATATAGAGATGACACTCGTTTCATTTGTTTCATTGTTAAATAAAAATCTTAAGCAGATACAAATAGTATGATGTATAAAATTTGCAATTATTTCTTCATATCAATAATAACGTAACTACTAGAATAAATAAATGAAAAATATTTAATGAGAATAAAACGTTTTTGTAGTCATTTTTAAATTATGCGTAAAATAAAAACTTCTGATTACAAAGCTAATGTATATAAATTTTTAATGTAAATGTAACAAAAGTAAATTAAATAAAATTAATTGAAAAAATAAACCCTCCATTGTTTAAATAAATTATTTTTATTCATTACAATTAATATTTTATTTGTTTTTAATTCAATATTCAATCAATTGTTTTCGTTTCTTATGAAAGTAATTTTAAATAGAAAATGTAAATAAAGAATCTTAAATTTAATAAAAATCTTTTTATCAGGCGTTATATAAATTACAATTACAAAGACGTTATTAAGTCATAACATTATTGGTATAACAACAACGATGACACATTATTACATTTTTGTAACTAATTTTAGATGTGTATTCTCTTATTATTTTATTGATCACTTGCAGATCACTTGCAATTTCATAAATAAATACATAAATAAATAAATAAATTTATAATTATATCATGATGAAATTTTTTAGAAAAGTTTAAGAGTTTCAAAAATCCTTTTAACATAAAAAGATGCATTCTCTTTTTTCAATTTGTTTAGATTAGCTTGTTTTAAGATTATATTAAATGAAGACATTCGATATGGTTTATAACTTGAAAGATCTTAGTTATTTAGTTACATTTTTTATGTAATTTTTAACTTTTAAAAATGCATCTGCTGTAAATAAAGGAAATAGTTGTTTCCATTATTTTTTTTTTTTTTTTTTTACCATAGAAGTATTTGCGCATTCAATTGTCTATTTTTTTGAGTTTATTGTAAATGTAGTATAAAAATAAAAATTCCGTCAACATTTCAACAATAGTTTCCATAGTATTTAACATTGAAATAAGAAAATTAATGTGAATATAATTTTTCGCCATTAATTGTTATATTCTATAAATTTTATAAATTCAAGTGTTAACAAGTATGCTATGGCCAGTTGTTTTTTCTGAGCTGCTCAGACTTATTCGTTACTATTGAATAACACAAGATTATTTTATAACTAATTACCGTAAATTGTTACAATAAACGTTTCAAATCCACGTAAAAAAGGTAAATATTTTTAATGTTTTATATATTTAAAAAATAAACTGGATTTCGAACGAGCGAATTTAGTATAATATTTTCATTAAAATTACAATTACGATAACATTTCATAAGAATAATTACAATTATTGAGTTTTTTTCGATTGGAGGATATATTGAGAGAATGAGAGTTGTGGAAGGGAATGTTATTTAATTGTCTTTATTGTCGCAAGATATACAAGATTATACGAGGTCATTATCGTTTTGTTACTGCATAGATATTCTGTTCGCTAAGGCAGATTGGATTTCCGCAAATATCTTATTAAAAACACTTCACGTTTGAGCACACGAGCTTAACAATATTAACAATGTTATTGTTACGGTTGTACGTTCAAATTATTGATAGCGAAGCTGAATTTTTTGTATTATTCAATAATACCAAAAGAGAATGTAATTGAATAATAACAATGTATCTTTATACGTAATACATATAATTTGTTTTAAATATTCATGTAATAAAGATAATGTATAATAAGAAAAAATTTGCAGACTTTCAGAGGCGCTCGTTTGGTAAAAGCTTCGGGGCTTACGTAGTTCGATAAGAAAAATATATTATGTACAATAATAATCCATAAAATACGATAGAGAGTAACTGCGCAAAGTAATAACAGTGTAAAAGAGCCCTGACCGATACATCTAATAGGAAACATTGTGTTTTTTATGGATTGACCAGAGATCGACTGCCGATATTTCTGCTTCTGCTCTTTTTAAGCACTAAATAATACAAGTAAATTGTATTAAAAATTTAAGGATTAATAGTAGAGTAATAATAATGGTTTTAATGTTCTTTGAGAGATTTAATTCAAGTGGTTTCAGAAGCAATTATACACGTTCATTAGATTTTTACGTGACCGAGCCTAGGACTTGAGCTTTAGATTCAGAATAATAAGCAAATGCATTGGCTTGCGTATTCCAACGTAACATCAATTATAAATTGTAAATTTATAAATTTTAAACGTTCTCGCGTCATTGCGATAATTAGAATACGATCGCGCGAGTCTCGGCAGTTCTTTAAAGATTAATGAATCAATGATTTACGGGACAATTAACGCAGCGATGATTGAACGAGACTATGTAAATAATATTTGTCCGTTAATTAATCACGGCAGAAAAAAAAAAGCATCGATGTAGTAATTCGGAACCTTTTGTAATTACGAATACAAGACGGCTTGTAGAATTTATTTTTGATTTTCTTTTATTATCTATCGGAAGTCAATGGAGTGAAAACTCGGCTCTACGATGCATCACAATGAGAAGCTTAATGAGATAGGCATTGGAGGAGATGGAAAGCCAAGCGAACTTTTCGATCGCCAAAATCATTCTGTCTGATTAATTTCCAAGCGAGTTTCAAAGTTCGGCTCTTCGACTCTTCGTTAGGAACGGGGGATGGGACGGGGACTCCGAATGCAATTTGCAGGGATAAGCGACTGACTGGAGTGAATCGAATGCGAATATTATCCCGTAAGCGGTAATAGATCGATGGGTAAAAAGGTGAAGAATGGTTAAGTCCAGAAGTGATTAAGTTCAGAGTTCAGTGCTGAGAAGAATCATCGGGAGCTTTATCCAAGAGCGAAGGCGCGACGAGCGGCCGATAATAACGGAAAGTAAGTAGGGTAGGATGGGCTGGAGTGCCCCCCCCCCCGACCCTTCCACGTTGGAGCGGTAAGATGTTAAGTGGACATCGATGCGCATTATCGGCGCTGCCAACGCTACGCCCGATCCTCGAGAGGATACTCGGCCAGCCGAGTCGGACATTGTAGAAGCGCACACACAGTCAGAGTGAGAGCGCTCCAGAGTATACGGGCCCATCCCGCCGCCAGCGTCGTCGAGTCTGCGCAAGCGTGTCCGCGTTACTCGTACGCGTGCGTCTATCTAGTACGTCTATCTAGTCATTTTCGGTCGTCGGAAGTCCGTAACACCTCCGCTCCTTCGGAGAGTGGCCGCGAGTCGCGTTTCTCCATGTACTCACTGTGTTCATGCTCCCGATTGTTGCGAGTGTCTCCGCTTCCCGTTAAACATAGATACGGATAGGCGTAGAGATAGGCATAGGAGATAGAGATAGAGATAGTGGGCGAGCGAGCGAGCGAGACAACGAGCGAGAGAGAGAGAGAGAGAGAGAGAGAGAGAGAGAGCGATAGGGATCGGCGCGCCCCGCCCGCATCATCGCCAGTGGGCTCGAACGACTACTACTCGTGCCTCTTCTCGTTTCTGGAGGAGCGCTCTTCTCGTCATTAACCGTGATCAATGGATTCTGGCGGCGTCCTCTTGTCTCGGTACGTCAGTTGGCGAGGGCCGCGTCGATGAGGCCCCGCTGACGCTGCTCGCCCCGGGCTCGTGCTTCTTCCGGGCTTCGACTATCACCGAACCACCGAACCACCGAACCACCGAACCACCGAACCCTCCTCTCGTTATATTATTCACTGCTCTGCCCGCGCCACCCCGTGGAATGTTAGCAGCTCGTCGGCCCACGACGTTTCCTGGAACCGCCGCTCGGACCATCTCTGGGTTAGCGCGAGTGTTTTGTTCAGTTCCCGAGTGAAGAACCCTTTGCTCATTTCTGCCGCCTCCCCCCAATCTCCCCCCCTCGTATCACACGTAAGTCATCTTTTATTTACGCCTATACCAAAAGAACGAAACTCGGTAATCTTTACAGATCCGCTCTTCTCTTTACTCTCCGGCTCTCACCATCATCATCACCATCATCATCACCATCACCATCATCATCGCCATCACCATCACCATCACCGTCATCGTTTTTCTTACTTTGGCCTCTCTAAGCTTGCAATAATCTCTTATCTAGTACTTTCTGCCTCTCTCCGCACTTCCTTCTCTTTCAGATCATCCTCAATTAATTAAAATCTCCTGCAAAGTATATCACTCTCACTTAATTTATAGCGTTTTTTTTTTTGGCCTTTCAAAAGCTTCTGTCTCGCATTGCATTAAATTATCAGGAGCGTTAATTTATTACATTTATGATCAATTATATACATGCGCACCCACGTATACGCGTACATGCGTACACAAACCTCAATTTACTCACTAATTTGATAGTACGGTAGTTGTATGTAAGAAGCTGAATAAGGATAATTGATAATTGCCATTATTCCACATTATATCGTCAAAACTCAACAGCAGAACGAATAGGAGTTTTTCTTATTTTTTTAATTTTTTTTTTTTACAATTACAAATGCTTGTTTCTCTTTTTATTCATTTAAAGCTAATATTCTTATTTTATCATTCTCATGCTCAAAGCTTGACTATTCTTATAAACCAATTAAATATATCTTTGTTTTAATTTTATTCAAGCTAAACGAAAACGTTTTCGAATTAAAAACACTTTCTTGATTAAAATGCATAAATTCATCAACATTAATAAGACATTGTCATACAAAGACATTTTAACGAAATCGAGAATCTTAATTTTATAGTTTTATGGGGAAAAAAATTCCCATTGACTACTCAGCCTGTATATAATTGAATTTATTTGTTTTTGCCAATCGAATGTGACAGGATGCATAATGAAATTTTTTACTGTAAATATACATCTTGATATCATTGTAATAAATTTATTACTTAAAATAAAATCAGAGGCCTACGGATTCTTAGTACAGAAATTTGTTTCGTTTGTGTTTATTTAACTTAATCTTTTCTATTAAGTTAAATTACCCATTGTTTTTTTTTTTTTTTTTTTATAATTTTATTACAGTTTATACAAGTTATATTTTAATATAATACCAACTTTTAATTAGTTAAAAACAAAATGCAATGCAGAAAGTACTATACGTTAATATAGGATAATTAATACTGAATGTATCTAACGGTATTTAAAAAATATAAATGAATAATCCGGTAATAAGTAATTAATTTAATATAACAAATTAGTAACAAATATAGAAAATTCATTAATCTAGCCTATAGATGAATTTTTTATTTTAATTATTAATTTTGTCTAATAAATAAATGAAATTTACAAACAAAAACTAACATAGGCAAACAAAATAATATAAGTATTTGTATTTATTAGGTATAATATAAAAATTCTGAAAACTACTGTTTTTTTTTATACTGTTTTTAGTACACATTTTATACTTTCTTTGTAACCTTTTTTTTTTTTTTTTTTAATTTAATAGCAAAGCAATTTATAAAATCTGGCTTATATTGCAGTAGAACTTAATATTACTCTACCATTAAAAAAATTATTAACGATATTTGTTGACTTTATAGTAAAATTTTAACTCTATATACACTATATAGAATATAGCTGTGATATCAGTACATTTTGCAATAACAGTATCGTTTAAGATACAGTGTCAAAATTAGATATTATTATTATTTTCTGTACAACTCGTTAGTTTTTAAAATGTTGTAAATTTATAGATTTTTTCTACTTTTTTGTTAATAACATGTTAATACTATGTTAATAACATACGTAGTTATTTACTTCAAAAAGTTACATCATATGTAAAAATTTCAGAATTTTTAATGGAATTATAATAGAAATGTATTCAAAGACTCAATCATTGTGTTTAATGTATTTGTGTTTCTATGTTCCCTTGATGTATATTTTGACAACTTTAAATTAGTTATAAATAAAAAATAAATAGTAATAATTGTTTATTACTGGCACTGAACAAAGTAATCCGAAGACAATTGTTCGCTAATTCAAACTGTTTTAATATCAATCGTTCATCTGTATTAGGTTGCAGAAGAAATACCAAGTAAACACGTTCAATATCATTGTGATATGATTACATCCGTCTTTAGTCAAATAGTAGAATAGATAGATAGTAAAATACGTAAAGATAACATAGCGATAGAGGAGATATATTTGGATTAAATGTAAAAAACTTTTGTTTACTTCGTCATAATATTTATATTAATTTAAAAAAAAAAATAAATAAATAAATAAATAATTAAATGTTTACAGGATAAATTGGAATTTAATGATTCGTGGTGAAAGCACCACACTCGATAATAAGTTAATATTATTGTAATTTGAGACTTTACATTACTTTATATGTAGATTTATGAGGCTTATAATAGCTGAATATACATAATAATAACGTATGCGAGCAGAGCGTGTAGAATTTAAATTTAAATGACATTAAATGCAAACGTGGAGGAATGCTAGTAACAGTATTTTTATTTAAGAGCGTTCGAATTGCCTTTAGTCACGTGGAATCTGTTGATAGAGAATTGGTCAGATTCGTACAAGTATGTAATTGGTAATGTTATGTCGGACGAGCCCTTTCGGACAATTCGTAAGAGCCGGCGTATGATAATGTCCGCGTGACCGTTGACGAATTGATTCCACGACCTCGTTGTGGCTTGTGCGCACAGGTCGAAAGGTGACATGTAGTGGAATGATTCGAGTACCCGGAGTTCGATTTTCTAAAAGCTCCGGCTCTCGATGACTGTCTGGCCCTTTAAATTTCATAACAACCTTATAAGTTCTTGTACATCGAGCAGTATCGACCGGGTCAGTAATTTACAAGTGCATTCATTAAGTGCAGCGACGTGCTCGATGCATTAAAGGACAACTGAGCTTTTTGAATTTTTACCAACATTAACCTGAAATTCTATACAATACGTCTATTCTATTCTTTTTTAAAGTCAAACAATTTAGATAATTTAATTTCGAAACTTTTAATTTTCATCTTTTATCTAGATAGAGGTAATTGAACGTTAGAAAATGTAATTGGAATGTCAATAGGTGATGCTGATAAGTATGGAATAGTTACGTAAAACATATGTCATTTGTATATAATGAATCGTCATTCGTTACCTAATATTATCCTATTGCATTAGATGTTAAATTTTTATATTTACAAGAACAATTTCTTTTATAGATCTAAAATTTTTATTAATCCAACGTATTTATTTGTTTCGTGTCCAAATATTCTTTAGCGAATTTCACCCTTTTTACTTTTTATAATTATTCTTCGTTAATTTAGAAAGCACGAATATCCTCAATTTGTTAAATAGTGAATAATGTTGCAAGAGTTAACAAGAATAAGCATTTATTTACAAGTAATTCAATAGACCAGAATGAAATGTTTTGAAGTGGAATCAAAGCTTTATACTCTTTTTGGAAATAAATAAAAAAATTTATAATGCAGTAGTCACTGACCTTTCTTACATAAGTTTATAATCAATTTTTTGAAGTTTATATTATAGTAATTTTACATCTGTTACTTCCTTTTTTTTTTTTTTTTTTATTTACTTTATATTAAATCAATTTTTACTGTGTAATCTATAAATATTTACGAAAGTGATTTATGTTTATAAATGTTTATAAATACAAAAGCATTCGGCAGCATTGAAAATTTTATGGTTTGGTTGCGAGAAATTATTATGTTTTTAAATTTGTATTTAACTTATAATATTCAATGCGGATATGCCGATTAAAAGAAATATCGATTAATTATAATAATAAGTCGAATTAAAACTATAATTCGATTCAATCCAAATAAATGCCGTAGTAAAAGTTCATGACAAATTTAATAATACAAGTTAAATTAATTGTAATATTTATATTGTGTAAACTTGAAAAATAAATAAAATAAAAACTTAAAATAAAAAATTATAAAACTAACTGATATTGGTAAAATAAAATTCGATTCAAAACAATTTTTTTCTAATATTTGAAACTTTAAAACATAAAACATAACATAAGTAATCTAATGTTTATATTTAATTTATAATAATGTAAAGATTTCTGCACATTTATTTTTATATAATTTCATCTGTATGTATAAAAATGTTTAGATCTATAATAACCTTTATGAAGATATAAGCAAAGATTCCAGTCTTACTTTATATTTTTATAGTGAATGAATTTTGGCTTATATCTTGCTAATCTAGAACTGTTAATGTTCATTTTTTATTAGTTTTTTTGTATAATTATGATCGCATGGCACATTCACATTGTTCCGAAGATTAATAAACATCACGCTGAATAATTCTTATGTTTTTCTAATTCGTAAGGGTAGTATGTAATTCATCAATTTTATTATTAAAAGAAAAATGGCGTTGGTTTGTTTATTTTGTACAAATTTTATTTAAATATATTAATTCACAGTATATCTGTGTCTTTGAATGTATATTTTAATTATAAGTTTACTTTTAAGAAATTTAAACAAGAGATGTTTTGATAAAAATAGTATTTGAAATTATTTGAAACGAAAGTCTGATTTTTGTGAAATCATGTTTTTATTAGAATCTGAATATATTCAGACAATATATTCTTACTCTTTATTCAATTTTAATTACGGGTTTAGGATTATATGATGGCTAATGAAAATATAAAATTGTGTAAGTGAGAAAACTAAAATAAGGATGAAAAAGATTTTGGTCCAAAGTTTCTCTCTTTTCTTGGTTAATTGTAGATTGTGCATAAGAATCGCATAGTTAACATGTGTGTGTGATTTTTTGTCCTACATTTTTCTATCTCTACTTTTCTTCTGATCTATGATTTTCTCGTACGCAACTGAATCGCTTTTGCTGAAATCGTGAAAATATACACTATCTCTGATATATATATATATGATACTGTGCATGTGCTGACGCTCATTCCGTATAAGGAATATAATACCAAACAGTGTAATATTTCATAAGATCTAACTCATTCGTTTTCTGATCCACTCTTATACTCTCTCTCTCTCTCTCTCTCTCTCTCTCTCTCTCTCTCTCTCTCTATCATTCTGTGCCTTTCTATATTTGTTCATTTATTTTGTAGGTCTACCTCCTTCTCATTTTTTTCCCTTTTCTTAATTAAATGATTGTGATAGTAAATTAAGATTGAAATTTTATTGTAAATGAATGTTCTGCATTAAAAAAAAATATTTTTAAACGAATACCTGAATTAATAACGCCGTAAATTAATATAATATTAATCAATATGGAAATGTCAAATTATTATTGTATGTTACTGTTTATATGATTTATCAAGACTCGAAACCAAGTTTATTTAATAAGAAGATTAATAAGATTTAAAAATTTAAAATTTTTATAACTTTATACATAATATGATTTAATGAAAGTTTTATTTGCTTAAGCTACTTTATAATATTAAGACGAAGGAATGAGTATATAATAAATATTAATCTCTAACAATTAGATAGGGAAATATTGCCAATTTCATAGGAAGTTATTCAAGATTAAGTAAAACTTAATTACTACTATTAAGATAAATCGTTTGTAAATTAACACTGAACTTTACTGAACTACTGAAATACTGAACAATACCCACTTACGAAAGTTCAGTATTAATATCCATTAAAAAAATGGTTAATATATTATAAACAATTATGTCTAGAAACGGATGTAATGTTTATATTAATATATATATATATATATAATGTGATTGGAATCGGCAATATAACTATATATTTTACAATTAACGTGTTTAAACACTCAAGTACTTATTAAACTGATAATTATTTCTTTCGAACAACTATTTTACATAAGTTATTTTAATAAATATAAATATTTTTACTTTTATTTCAACGTATGAATAATTCAATTGATAAAAAATGGCTAATATTTGAATTTTAATTTAATAGTTATTTTCTTAAAAATCAAAGTCCATTAAAACCTTTCAAAATTATTTTTTTAATTCCTCCAAGAGCTATATAATTTATTATTAATTAAGGTTTTAATAAATTATTAAGCAATTTGTCGTGTACCATCGCCTCGAATGTGTAAGCTAATCATTCGGATGTCCCGCGCGTCCAAGCCTCCGCCCCTTTCTACTAAAACGGGTCTGCGTCCCTTCCCGCGCCACATGAATTCCCACGGAAACACAAGCGCCGGGTTGAAAGGTAGCCGATAGGCTTCCGACAGGGCTTTCCCCAGGCCCTACTGTCACGAAGTAACGTGACGGCTGGAGGGGGGGGGTGAGGATGGGCGGTCGGTATAAGAAATCCGAGTGAGTACGAAGAATTTTTCCTACGAACGGGATGGTCGGGACGGAGTTGTCTTCCTCCTCTTCCGCCACAGACCGCTCTTCGTCTACGAGGAGGAAGACGCGTCCGGGACCAGGCGATGCTCTGCAAGTAAGAGTTATAGGTACGGGAAACCGCGACCGACGCCCGACACCGCGGATTCGTCCCTCCCCTAAATCTGAACATCGCGCACTCCTTCTCGTCCTCTGAGAGTCTACGAACCTCCCCTCTGGGGCTTGCCCTCCTCAAATTTTATATAAATAAATTGAAATAATCTTTTTAAAAAGGGAAGCGAAAGGTTTTTGTAGTATAAAAGCTTGACAAAAACACTTTTAACATTCTTGCTTTTAACATTCTTTTAACATTTAACGACCATTTATCAGCCATTCAGATTATCATTACAGTGAGTAATAAAGCACGCTTCTGCAGATGAATATCATTTATTCTTAAGATAAACAAGTATTCGTAATACATAGTTAAATATACGCCTTATCATGAGAAACAAAACGCTTGATCATTAAATAGATAATCGTTCGTTCTATTAGGTAAAAATAGCTTAAGTAATATCTATAAGTAATAAATATAAGGGATAAAAAAAAGTAATGCTTTTTTCATAAATAACAAATTGCAATATGTTTTCTTGAAGTGAACTTTAAAAAATGTCCATACTACGTAAATATTAATATTACGAACACGAGTTAAGAATAACTATGATTGCTCTGGTAAAAATACTTTTAACTGCTTCTCGGCAGTAAGAGTCCTTGAAAAAATGATCTGATAGTTCGTTAGTCGATAAGAAAGCGTTACGGAAATCAAATGCAGAGAGTTTGAAAAATTTAGATGTCGAGTAAAACGGCTAAGAATCTTTTTAGCGTCGTCGCCACTGTCATAACTTAAAGAATCGATTCGCCTTTTATTCCTGCGTTAATTATTTATAGTTTTTTTATTAGGTGGACTGGCTAATCATGCGTGATTTAAATTGATTTAAATCAAACAAATTTTTTTCGTAATGGAAAGCTTACGTAGGCTTCTATACTTAAATGTACAGATTGTAAGCTATAATCGTTCCATTGAACTTTCAGTTATTCAGAAAATTACTATGTAAACTCATACATTTGTATCGATTCTTTTTTTTTTTACCCAGGTCAGAATATACATATTTAAACGTTATTGAATAAAGGATACTTTAATTAATTATATTCAGGCGATACCTGAATTGTCGCGTTTCTATCCTAATTCGTAATATTAAATTATTAAAATAAAATATAAAAATTAGTTTAAGATTAAATTAAAAAGTAATTTTCTTTGAATGTTTTTTTTAAAAATAACTATATTTTTAATACGTCAATCAATAACTTTATAGGATTCTTTTACAAAAAGGTGTTTAGATATTTAAATGATCTGGTATTGCTTTCCACACAAGTTCAATCATTGATATCATTCAAATGAAAACTGCGTACCTACATTATACGATTACAAATACAAAGAGTACACAGAGAGAGAGAGAGAGAGAGAGAGAGCCGGATTCAAATTGTGTGAAAGACGTAAAAAAAATGAAGCCATGGTTTTTCGTATAGTAAAATAGCGAGGGAGAATAGAGTTTGAATGGTATGTTTTTATGCTCAGCCCTTTGCAGATGAAGAGACAATGAAAATTAACGGAGGGAGGTGAAGAGCGAGCTCGGGAGCAGAATAATGAGCTTGCGAAAAAGAAGATGAACGACATCGAGAACTTCGGGATGAGCAGTGCCGCGACGAAGATGCCACACAGCCACTCGACACCTGCGGGCGTGGACGGGGGAAGTCGGACGCCGCCGACCACGCCGAGGAAAGCCGGGAAAATGCTCGCCTTCAGGGTGCAGATGCTCGACGACTCTATCACGATATTTCAAGTGCAGGTACGCTTAATATAAGGCTTGTCAGCTAATTGGCTGGATTCCGTCGGCATTGATTACAGGCTGAGCATCTTCCATCTAATATAAGATACGCCCAGAGCACTCGATTAATTACCTTCCACAAGTCAAGGGATCGCGAAAAAACTTGTGATATTACGTCTAAGCTAATTATTACATGCATTCGTATAGTTTTTTTTTTTTTTTTCTCAATCGCTTCAGCCAATTTTCGCTGCTCAAGTTTCTTCAAGACTTACTGGATCTCTTTCATACGTTATACTTTAAGGTTTAAAGTATTTTCAACGATGATTGTAATACATAAATAATTATTATTATCCTGGCATCGTTATTTCGTCCGTTTTTTCTAAATATAAAATCAAATTTTCGTTGCACATTTAAAAAAATGTTAGCTTTTATTTCTTATATATATTTTTTTAAACTCATTTTGTTAAAAGGTTATTTAGTTCAATAGTATATATTTTTTTGATTAATAATAGTTGGAAAATATAATAAGGAAAGAATGATCGGAAGCATCGGTTACAAGAAAATCATTTAGAGAGTTTTTACATTAATTAATTTTTTAATATCTAATATTTTTCATACTTATATTTGAGTTTTGAATAATTAAGCAAATTATTTATTGCACATCGGTAATATTTTGTTTGTAAAATAATCAATTTCCTTACATGTATATATATTATTATTATTATTATTATTATTATTATTATTATTATTATTATTACGCAAAAGTATCGTTGAACGATTTCATTCAAGATAAAATAAGATTTTTCTGTTTTTATTGTAAATTGTTTTATTGTGAATTGTCAATAATTTAATTGTTAGCACTAAAGAAGTTTATTTTTTGATATAATCGACTTTACTTTTGTCTAGGCAAAGGCATTAGGCAGAGTATTATTCGATCAAGTATGCAAGCAACTGCATCTCTTGGAGGCAGACTATTTTGGTCTTGAGTATCAGGAAGCTAATGGAACGAAGGTAAAATAAAGCACTAAATTTTAATTTTCTCGGATACGAAAGAACATAAGATAATCAACTAATCTGCCAAAAAAAAACAATGTACTACATTATTATTTATGTTCGAAATGCTTCGGCAGCACGTTTCATAAAAAATTATGTATTTATAAAAATACTTAGTTCTTTTAAAAGAAAATATGAAATAAAAATTTTTTATTATTAAATAATTCATATTTATTATTATGCAATTAATTAAAGCAACGTTGATAATATTTTGAAAATATATTTTCTATGCGTGCGTATCGAACAGTTTGTTTACGTGAAGTATTTATTAATATTATATCAAGACCGTTATAAACTAATGTAGATTACGTAAATAAAAATGAGGATTATATTCGAAGATCGTTAAAATCATTTTAAATTTTAAACGGGGTATTAAATTTGACAAGTATGAGAAGTATTTGTGCCGTATAAATAAGTAATCATCATGGCAAGATTTAAATTGAAAGTTAATATAATTTTGAAAGTTATACGTAATTGAGTATGTAAATGAATTTTGAAATCGGTCAAGATTTTTAATGAAATATCCCCTAGTCAATGTAATGCTACTGCTATTCATTCGTGATACGATTTGCTTTGCATAGGGTCACGGTATTAAATATTCAGCAGCGTTAGTTAAAAAAAAAAAAAAAAGTATCACGTGATAGAAAGTATCACGAATCCCAATGAAAAATGTCCTCGGATTAAGCTACTTATTGTTAGCGTATTACCCCGATTTTTATCAATTTTCTTTCTCCTTCCTTTGCAATCCGGCAGTACTGGTTGGATCTTGAGAAACCAGTTTGCAGGCAAGTGGGGCTCTCGCTGGTCGATCCGATTCTCAAGTTTTGCGTCAAGTTCTACACGCCCGATCCGGCACAACTCGAGGAGGAGTTCACGAGATATTTATTCTGCTTACAAATCAAACGCGATTTAGCGCTTGGCTTGTTGCAGTGCAACGATAATACAGCTGCTCTAATGGCCAGTTATATAGTTCAAGGTCAGTTAACGTACACCCGATTAACACCCGCGCCATTAGCATGTAAATTTACAGAAGCTTTTTCTCAGGAAAATTGACGATACGAGAACTGACCTTATTATCTTGTACGTGTAGGCTATACACCCTTTTTACACCCCCATTTCTAATTATTTCCGAGTATCTTGATAAATAGACATCTATTAACAAGGATTCCTACGAAAGAAACACACGCGTTATGAATGGTATATATTTTTGTAAAATAAAAAACGACTGTATACATAGAGAATAGCAAAGAACAACGAAAAAACAAAAACTAAAGGAAAATTCAAACTTTCATTTTTAGTATTTTTCACTGTACTTTCATAATTAGCATAACACTACTACTTAAAATACCTGAATTTTAAACGGTTACTTGTATTTGCTTGTATATCTTGTATTATCTTCTACTATGTCTTCGTATTCATATTGATAAATTTAACAATACTTATATAAGAATGTAAAAGGAAGATTAATTTGAAACTATATTTACAATTTGATCATTGGCTGTAAAAACAGAATGAAACGTTGATGTAAATATGGATAAACAAAATAAAACCTTATTTATTTTAAGCATGTTCAATATTGAGCATTGTTAATTATAAAGTTACCACTTCACTTGCTAATTTAGAAATCGATAATGCACAAAGGATATTACATTTTTTAAAAAATATTTCATTATTCTCATATTTTCTATCGTAGTCGTTACATTTTTTTTTTTTTTTTATTTAACTAATAATTAATTTTTATAGTTTGAATTTTTGTAAAATTTTTTAAATTGCAAAAGGAAGTCAACATTTTTTTAAACATAAATCTATAAATGATATTTATTTATCGGTAATTTTAACTAAATTATTACGATATGTATCTTAAATATGTTTACTGTTACCTTTAAGTTTATCACCATATATGATATTTTAATATTTCAGCCGAATGTGGAGATTATGTTATCGAAGACTACCCGGATCATACGTACTTGTCAACTTATAAATTCGTGCCACATCAGGATAATGAGCTTGAACGACGAATAATGGAGAATCACAAAAAACACGCGTATGTTATTTGACACGTGACGATTATATAGTTTTTGCGGATTATATATATAATATATAATATCCATCGTAAAAAGTAATATTCATATATCAATTATAATTATTGCTAATATTAATTGTATTTTTAAGAAATTTATTCTCTACGGTGTTTAAGGGTTTAAAATTTATTTAATTACATACGGACGTTACTAAAAAAGAATTTAAATACATAAATAATAGATTAATTCGTAATCTCGTAAATGTGGTATTTCTAAATGTTTAATTTAAATTAGGGGTCAATCACCAGCTGAAGCCGATCTAAATCTTTTGGAAACTGCCAGACGATGTGAACTTTATGGAATAAAAATGCATCCAGCAAAAGTAAATATTATAATTTTTAAATTTAAAAATCAATTATTACAATTTTATTACGACTTTCTTGCTAAATTATTATATCAATTTATTATTATTATTATTATTTTTTTTTTTTTTTTTCGTTGCTACCATATTATATAAATATATTAAAGATTTTTTTTATTTAATTTAAAGGATCATGAAGCTGTATCATTGAACTTAGCTGTGGCGCATATGGGAATTATAGTCTTTCAAAATTTTACGAAAATTAATACATTTAGTTGGGCGAAAATACGAAAAATTAGTTTCAAACGAAAGAAGTTTTTAATTAAACTGCACCCCGAAGGATATGTAAGTTAATACTCTTATTATATTATATTTCTTAATAAGTATAATATAAAAAAGTTTTGTAATAAAAATAAATTCATGATGTTAATGGATAATTATAAGAATTATTTATTATAGGGATACTATAAGGATACTGTAGAATTTTTCTTCGAAGGACGGAACGAATGTAAAAATTTTTGGAAGAAATGCGTTGAAAATCACGGATTTTTTCGCTGTTCAGTAGTTAAGCGAGTGATGCGTCAAAAGACTCGAGTCCTTAGTCGAGGATCATCGTTTAGGTATGTGAATAATATGCGAATAAAATTACACTGTCGACATTGTACTCATACAACTGTGCCCAATTAAATTGATCGTTTATAAATCTATCAATAGATAAAAACAATCTTGGTAATAACAATTATTTTTATAAATTAACTTATATAAATTATAAATTTTTATAATTTTTGAATTATCATGCAACGAAATTCGTAATTTAAATTTAAGTAAATATCTTTTCTTTATAATATATTATTTATCATTATTGTATAGATTGTATACAACGATACAATACACCAATGTATTATAATATTTTAAAATTATTAATTATTTGTTTATTAGGTATAGCGGCAAAACACAAAAACAGATAGTTGAATTCGTACGAGATAATTATGTGAGGAGACAAACGTTTCAAAGGTGAGCTAATTATATTCATTTTGTACGTTTATTAGTATATATGATTTCTTTTTACATAGCAGAGTAATTTTTTCATTCGTGTTTGTAGTTAGTGCATGAGAACTACTGAAAAACAAAAATGTGTGTGTGTGTGTGTGTGTGTGTAAATTATGCAACATCGAACATCTTTAAACACGTATGTATGTATGTATGTACGTATGTATTTATGTATATAATGAACAAAATGAAATAAAAACTAGTCTGATGTGTTTATTATTTTTCTGTATAATCCCATTTTTTATGTCACTACTGCCTGTTCGGACAAGGGTGACGGGGAGTCAGGCTCACCATCAGGCACGATTTTACCTGAATAATCATCAATGTATTTTTCCGCTAATATTTTTTATATAACATATTTTATTCTTAATGTCAATGATATTCTTTAATTTTTTTACACATTCATTTATCGATGTAATCTTTTCTTTATACTGCACATTAGTATTGCGTTAAACAATAATTTAGCCATAGCTGTAAAACCGTTAGACGATATGTTAGTCAATCACTCGCTTCTCAGAATTTATTTCTCAAAAAATATCTTATATAATATATATATATGTATATATAACAAAATTTAAACGTGATATATTTCAATTATGGCTGCTAATCTGATATATATATATATATATATATATATATTCAAACTTTTTCTATTACTAATGATTTTCTCACAGTGCTCATATACAATTTCTTTGACTTTTATCACCATAGTATTCATACAATTATTAATTTTTCGGCTAACGATAAACAAATGATATATTTTTGTAATAAATCAGAATAAGTAATAAAGGGAATATAATAACTAAACGCATTTATTGAGCAAAATAATATCTTACATATAAGATAAGAACAGTATGTTATATTATAACCATATAATATATTTAAAATGTTGAGCATCATTGATTTATTTAAGAAAAAAGGAATAAAATACTTTGACGAGAATAAGATAAAATAGCTTTCATCGTTTTTTATGACTTAGAGTTACGTTTTTAATATAATATCGAAAATTTTAACAGATAAAAGCTAAAGAATTAATAATATTACTGGATAAGAAAAATATTGAATGGACTTGATAGCGTTAGGTCTGATGCTGAACTTGACTCTCTCTTGCTCGCAGGTCCAATTCATTCCGGCAGAGTAGCAGTGGTAGGGCATTGCAGGGCCCGGAGGGGGGAGGCTATCGTGGAACCACATCAAGCAGCTCCCTTATGGGCAGCTCCAGCATCTCTGCCCACCCCCTCCTGCCCCTTGGCGATCCTGGTACGTACCACAAGTGACACCATCACTCACGCAACAGTATACGAAATAAAGAAATTCTTCAATTCATGCTACACAAAACTTTAATTTTTCAGTAATTTTTGTTTTTTTTTCACTTTATTTGGATTTGTTTTAGCTTTACACGTTTTATAGTTTAATAGCTGTTGTTTTTCTGTCATTTTTTTTTGTTTTGTTTGTTCATACATGCGAATTATTGATATTGGTAATATATTAATCATTGAAAATAAATATCCATTCGTTCATGTGTATATATATATGCATAGACGTGTGAATTGAGTAGTGGTAGAATAATATAAGTAGCAATTATAGAAATTGATTCATTTTATCATAAGGGGAAGATTTTAATTCTTCAAATACTCTAATTTTTACGTAATTTTTCAAAGTTGGCGGCCCGTACTTTTATTGATAACGCGCACAGACGTGTAATTAAGAAAAATAAATAAATAAATAAAAAAGAACGAAAAAAACTATTACAACTTATTGTTATAGTAATAATAATATTAATTACAAGGATAATAATTAATTAAAATAAGACATAATTTGTATCTGTACTATTGTCTATTTAATGAGATTTAATATAATTTGTAGCACCGGAAACGCCGGCTCTATCTCTGTCATGCGGTTCGATGACACTGGATTCTCCGACGACTGTGACGAGTGTTTCGATAGGCGGAACGAGTCACCGTCACGAAGACACAGCTATGTCTTGTCGGACGCTCACCTCTATCGACATCCATTCTCCAGCCACGCCGTACAACCAGGCCCAAGTACCATTGCATGCTACCAAGCAACAACACCAGCAACAGCCGTACCAGCACCACCATCAGCAGCATACGCAACAGCAGCAGCAGCAACAACAGCAGCAGCAGCAGCAGCAGCAGCATCAGCATCAGCAGCAAACCAGGATTTCATCAACAGGTCGTATCAGCCCCTCTAACAGCAGTCCCCCTGAATTCCCAGCGGCACGACCAGTGCCCAGACATTCCTGGCAGCGCTCGGCGAGCTGTCGAGATCTTTATGCGATAAATTTTGGGGATTCCGAAAAACCTTACACCTCGCCGAAAGAAGTAAAAAACTCGAACTTGAATCTCGAAGATTTCCAATTGCCGTCACAGGCCGAGCTCGATAATCCAGTGACGCGTTACGAAGACATTAATCGTTCGTACAGCGCTACGAGCTCGAAATTCCCATCGCTGGACCGCGACTCTGTCCCCGACAAGATCTACAGTAGCTCTTACCCGGGCACATCGTCCCTGTCCACCGAATCGGGACACGAGGGATCGGCACACGCTGGCGATCTCTCGCACGATGATTTGTCACACGATTCTTACGAACTACTTGAACGCGAGAACGAGTTCGAATATCCAGAGTCTTATTCGAGTCCGCATGACGAGAACGAAATGATTTCTGACCAAAGTGACGAGGGAATCGAGCCCGAAATGTTCCAAATGGATTCCGAGACGGAGTCCTTCGTTAAGCAGAGATCAATTCGTTCTAAAGATAAAAAATTATTTAAAAGCGTTCTAGCTGACATTAAGAACTCGAAAAATATCAAATCAGTTGATCGGTACTCAACAACAACAACAACAACAACAACAACACCGACAACGGCTTCGCGCGTCGACGGCGAATTCGTCGTTACGGAATCGCGCATTCAAAGATCAAATACGCAAATAGAGCGAAAATTTGAAACCCGGCATTCTAATTCAATTGAACAGCAGAATAATAAAAAAGTCAGTCATCAGGACTCGACGGCCCAGTTGGATCCTGTGGTACTGCAGGTGCAAAAGCAAAAAACTACCCTACTCGATGAGCTTAAAAATCTTCGCCCTAAGCATAAAATCACTCACGTTGATTCGGAAATTTTGCGCGACGAGGGAATCATGATTCCGAAGTCGCGAATAGACGATGACGTTAGCCCATCCGATTCTAATAGAGCGATCAAGTTCACGGGTAGGCAGGCCAGAGCGCGAAGCATAGCTAGTTTGGATGATAATCAATATCCGCAAACGTATGATGAAACGGGTAGCTTAGGCAGAGCTCAGAGGTCTCGCGAAAAGAAAGCCAGAGAGGCTGAAATGAAAGTAGAAAAAATTTTAATGAAAATGCAAGAGAGAGAGCGCAAGCGCCTCGAGCGTGAGAACTTGCGAGAAATTCGAAAGATTGAGAAGTGCGATTCGCGCGATCGCGCGTCAATAGAAAGGGCAGATTTCGGGGAGCACCGAAGCTACGAACGAAGCGATTCGAAGGAGACGAGACGAAACGCAGAACTACGCCGTAGTATAGAACGGCTGAATAAACGCGAGCGAAGTTTCGAGCGCATTGATTTCGAACAGGATAGGTATTCGAATTATCGTAACGATTCCTGCGATTATAGAAGAAAGAGCGTTGAAGATTTAGATTTCTATGAATTAAGGAAAAGTATGGAGAATATTAATAGCAGGAATTATAAAAATAATCGCCAGTGCGAATTACGCGATAGGCGGGAAAGAAGCATCGAATGTCTGGGCGCGAGGTATAGTCCGGGTCGCAGTCCTTCCTCGGATTACGATCAGAGGTATTACGATCGGCGCGTGTATGGGATACTGAAGAATTCGGCGAACAAGGATAACAACGGCAAAAGCAACGACGTTATCGATAATGATAAGGCTATTTTTGATTTCGATCCAAAAGCTATCGAAAGATTAAGTTCCTTTGAACGGTATGAGCTAATGAAAAAGGATAGGGCGTCGCAAGACAAGCAAAGCAATCACCAGAGACACGTAGATAAAGTCGACAGTAAGGATTCGCATGATTTTGTGCCTCGGAAGACTTTCGGTTACCATCAATCTAAGGAAAGAAAAAATTTTGAAAATTTAGATCATGCGAATTATTCTAAAGCGGATAATCAACACGTGCGAAGATATGATAAGCAGTCTGAGGTATCGCGAGAATGTATGTCGAAGGAAAGAGACGACTGGAGAAGCTTAGAGAAAGCGAGGAAAAAGGAAGAGCTTAGAGAAAAGGAACATTTAAGTAGCTTGAGCTTGGAATCTAGAAGCGACTCGATGATTGATATACCAGGCGAAAAAGAAAGCCTTAAGTCCAAAGCTGTATTTACTGAATACGATCCTAAGGTCGTTCGCGGTGTTATTTTAGGATACCCAGCCATATCTACGCTCGATTACGGCCATACTGCTATTGAAAGGACAAAAAGTGATCCTAATCCAGCTAGGGAAAGACTCGGGTCGAGCGGTAAACGACACGTGCTAACCCATCAGAAATCAATTGATCTTACACCCGCTGACTCGGGCGATGAAAATGCCTTTGTAGATGCCACTCAAACACGAAAGTCCAATACAGACATCCCTTATACGTTGCATAAACGTCACGTTATGAATGGCACGGCATCGGTTGAAAAAGCCGAAACGGACACCAATAAGCTTGAAAATACTGCTTCCAAACTTCTTGCCAAAGATTTACCGGCATTACCGTTAAACCCGGTCGTTGATGATTTATTCGTAAACGTAACAAAATTAAAGTCGCCGGATAAACAACAACCTCTTTATCCATCGTCATTAGATAAGCTTCGCGGTACTTTTGTTAGTCCCGACAAGTCAAAAGTAGCTTTAAGTCCAACCGATCAGCCTAAAGGCATTTTAACCGCAAAACTGCCCAACTCGAAGGACACGTCTCCAAAATCTACTTCATTAGATAAAATTAAAACCGAATTAAACGTTCTAAATGCATTAAAATCTAAATCTTTGAGCTTAGATAAGAAGTCAATACAATATTCTCCGACTGATCCAGATATTACATTATCCTCTGGTCTCGATAAAAAATCGCCGAAACACTTATTGCCTACGGACGCGACGGTCAAGATTGTTTCTGCGCTTGAAAAGAAATGCTCTACCGATTCTTTTTCTAGAAGTTCGAGCGTATCGGATAAATCTAATAAATTAAAATTTGTAGAAAATCTGGGAATGGGAATTAATCGAGAAATTGAGCAGCAAGGCATTGTGGAACACGATAATATTAAAGGTACACTGCTCTCGGATATGGCTGATGTTGATAAATTCAAGCAAAGTTCGTCGAAAAAGCCGCCGATACCAGAAAAGTCACTGAGTGCTTGTTTGAAACAAGATCAGGGTGCCATCAAAGATTATTCTCAGGATGATATTTCAGAAAAGGACGGGCAGATATGTGCTTCAAAAGTTCCCAAAACTTCTGCTTCGGCGGAAAAAAGCACATTGAAAACCTTCGAAAAGCCTTTGATACCAGAAAAAAGAAAACAAATTCTTGATCAAATTGAATCGCAATTTACCGGCTCGTCGAAACATACATTGAAAGCTTTAAGATCTCGAATAATTGATACGGGGCAGGATGATTTTGTTGAACCAGTTGCAGATTTACCTTTCGATGAAATAACCTTGAAAGCACCTTTGGAATTAGACAGCCTTAAAGTTCCAGAATTTACACCATTTATGTTTAGACCTCACGGTGGAGCTTTGCGATCAAAGTCTTTGTCACTAGCCGAAGAAAAGGCTTCTATAGATACTCTTTTGTCACCCGAAACAGAAAGCAAATGTTTTACACGCGATTTGTCTCCAAAGCGGATTAAAAAGACCAAATCTGAGCCTATTAAAAAGGATTTTATAAAACAATCTAAATCACTGGAAGGCGATAAGCCACCGTTTAAGAAGAATGTTTCTAAAGAAACTAAGCTTTCCCCGTCAAGTTCAAGGATAGATAAATCAAAGCTGAAGCTTAGTGAAATGCCTCAAGAAATAATCGTTATTGATTCAACGGACGTAGTACCCGAGGTTAGTATAATACAAAAAGGAAGGTCCAAATCAATAACTAAATTTTCAGATGGATCGCTGTCCTTATCAAAAGACGAAGATTTAAAGAAGCCTCGAACTAAATCTGCATCCGTTGACGATGAATTGCTAAAAATTAATAATATCTTAAGAAGTGAGAAATGTAGACCTAAGTCACTTGGCATATCTAAAAGCTTAAGTAGCACAGAAACCAAAGATTCTGTTGGTATCGAAGCCAATAAGACTGAAATATGGAAATTGTCCAAGAAAAATTCCCCTAAAGTTTCACCAAAGGTATCACCTAAAGTATCGCCAAAGGTATCACCAAAAGTATCGCCAAAAGTATCGCCAAAAGTCTCACCAAAAGTGTCGCCAAAAGTATCGCCTAAAGTATCGCCGAAAGTATCACCAAAAATATCTCCGAAAACTTCACCGAAACTCTCCCCAAAACTGTCCCCAAAAACTATTCTAAAAAAGAAAATTTTGGAAGTAAAGCCTAATAAACTGGATAACGGATCCGAGGATCCGTTAATAAGAGTTGTTAATAAGAGTGAAATAGTAACATCAAAACAGAATGAAAATGAACAATTAACATGCGCTGACGTAAAAAAGACCGTTGATCAACAACTGCCAGATATTGTAAGAGTCGAGCAAGAAGAACCGATGGAAAGAAAGAAATTAATTACCGATCTGAAGAAAGAAACGAAGAAGTCTCCAATACTATTTCGTAATGCAGGCCAAATTCCTATTTTATTCGCTCGAGCTCGGCTCGGACTTTCAGAAGGAAGCGGTATTGGTACTTTGCAGCGTCAAGGTGCAACGCAATCACCTACATCTCAAAGGCGAGCAAAATCTTTAGACGCACCAGTTATATCAGTTCACAGATTACCACCAGCTGATGCTTTCTCCAGTAAAGATGACACTGTTGACGTGAGTGAGGCCATGGAAGATAAAGAAATGTCCAAAGAGATGCAAACGTCAGTTAAAGATACGGTACGAAAAAAGGAATTTACACAGACAGCGGAATGCTTAGAGAATTCTAATCTTGAAGGTTTAGAGAAAACAAAAGGTCAGAAAGTATTAGCGTCTTCACAACTAAATAGCACAATATGCGATCTAAATTCAGAATCGCAAGTGATGAATATTGAAGACGCAGGACTACAATTAAACAGAATTTCCGACAATAGAGAGAAAGAGGCTACGGCTAGCGATACCAATGAAATCCCAGTCACAGAAACGAAGGACGAACCTTCTAAGTCCAATAATGTAAATGAAATCTTAAAACCAAATAGTGAGTGCAAGAAAATTATGGGTAAAATGAAGTTTTCGCTGAAAAAAATTCAATCCGATAAAAGAATGAGTGAAATTGTAACGAAATTCGTTGCGTCGCAAAAAGAAGAGGAAAAGCAGGCGAACGAAGAGAAAAAGCGCACTAAATTGAAGGAGGAGGAAGAACAAGCTAAGTTTAAAGAACAAGAAAAATATAACGAGAACATAGCGGAGAAGGAAAGATTTGAGAGTGAAAGTAATTTATCCATCGAAGGAAATATCGTGGATCTAGAAAGTAAGTCCGGTGATAAAGAAAGCGACATTACGAAAAAAAATAGCTTGGACAGTGAAGGTAATGTGGAAAAGGCTGCAGCAGAATATAGGCCAAAAGATTTTGGCGATAAGTTACCAAATGTTACCATCGCCACCGTCAAAACCCATGTTCAGGGCCATAAAAATAAAGATGGAATAATAGAGCCGGATTTTAGTGACTTTCCTCCAGATGGGCCAGACATGGCCAAATCGCCCATTCAAATTTCTATCGAAGAGTGTTCTGATGACGATGTCGAGCACAGCAGCGATATAGATCAGCGTTACGATGAAATAGATCCGAAAACTAATAAGATCGTATCGCGAGCAAAGAAACGACTGGACTCCGATGATATAAGCGACGATACCTTGAGCGCTTTGGATACGCAGATACAGATGCAAGCGATCGATAGCGCGACGAGCTCGCCCGATCACGGCGGTCCACAGAAAATCGATAACAAAATGTCCGTTGAAGCTGAATTGACCGCGGAATATTTAGAAATGCAAAAGGACGATTTGGATGGTACGGAGGAACTGCCGGACGACGCTCCTTCTAAAAAATCTTGGGACCCGGATGATAATAGATTGTGCGTCGACAAAAAGGACAGGCTCAGCACAGAGCGCTCTAGGAGCGAAGAAACGTGCACGTGGACTCCGGACCGAGAGGATCCTGACTCGAGTTCATGTTCGATAGCTCGACCGCTTGGCATTGGTCAGGTCCAGCCGATTGTCGATCGTCATGAGATTGATATGATAAGAGAATCGCGTAAAAATGCCTCATTGGAAGATGAAAGTAGCAGCAGTTCCTTGTATCCGGGATCTCACAGGCCAGACATGAGTGGCGGAACGTGGAAACCATTTCTACTCGAAAGTTCGGGCAGCTCGAGCTTAGAAGAAGGCTGGATGCCGCACGATGATAATCAACACCAATCGAATTCCGAAGATAATAACGGGCCGAACGAAGAAAGCTTCCAAGGTGAGCTCATGAGCGGCATGCCAGGGGATTTCAGATATCCAATAAGCCAAGAAATCCTAGCTAATTACGGGGTGTTCAATCTGTCGAGGACACTGTCGCGAATATCCGAAAGATCAACAACGTCGGAGCAAGATAAAAGCGATTTGGATGATTCGTTTAAGCCGAGTTCCAGGTCCCCTAGTTTCGAGGACGAGTCATTAGTTTCGAGCGATCACCAGCCGTCCCTGTCCTCGGATCCACCGTCAGCCGCAGCCATGCTCTCCGTGTCGGAGGATCGTAGAACGTCCTCGGAGCTCCCGGACATACCTATCGACGTATGCGCAGAGTATGGCGACGGCGACTCGCCGATGGCCAGCCGAACGAAGCTCCAGGCGCAAACGTCAGAGGATTGGCCGTCGCCGCCCAGCTCGCCAATTTACGAAACCAGCGGCATCGGTCACGTGCAAACTTTTTATATGGAGGTCAAGCCGGAGGAGGCTGTAAGGGTCACGGTTGCAGACGGCACCGAAACCGGCGACGGCCCAAAGGCTAGCGACAATAGCGACTCCAGCGACGACAATAGAACTCTCCACGATGATTTGCAATCGACATTTCTTGAGGATCTTGAGAATCAGAGCTCGTCGGCGACGATTAACGGAACCGTCAGGGTCGCCGTCAGGCCTCGCTCGAATTCTCACATAACGGGCTCCTCGCACAGCGAGGACACGTCCATGGGCTTGTCAATGTCCGAGTGGTCGAGCTCTAACAATACCGTTCGCCAATTTTGCCAATATTCCGGCACGAAATCGGACGACAACTCCTTAGCTGACCTGGGCGCTTCGATTTCCGATTGGTCTGCCAGCACGACAATTATACCTCAGCAGTATTACGTACCGGTCAGCGGTGGGGATAAGAGCCAAAGCGACACGACTACGTCGGATAAGAGCGGGACGAGCATGAGGCCCAATTCGAAATGTCAATTCATTGAATGCCAAGGGGCGAATTACGTCGATAAATCGTTGGGCGGCAATGGGGAGAAGGAGGCCGAAGGGACGAGGGATGAGTTCGACGCGGCTAGAAAATTCGTCGAGAGCCAGTTCGACGTGATGCAGAGGGAAGAGGGGCCCGAGGACAGCGACGTCACCTCGATCCAACAAGTGTCGAGCGCCACTCTTCCTCGCGTTAAGCTAGAAAGTGAATTTTACGAGGCCATCGAAGAGAATTTCGACATCTTACCGGATATCCTTGATCTGCCCACGTCCATACCCGAGGAAGACGAAGACGAACAAATTTACGATAACGTCCCGGCGATGCGCTACTCTTGCGGCAATCGAATCTGCGTCGAGGTAAACAGAGGCGACAGCTCCGAGGACATGCACGAAGGTTATGCGGGCTTGGCCGCTACGAGAGCCAACGAGGACGATTGGTCCTTCGAGGAGAAGCGAGCGGCGCAACCGGATCTCCAAAGCGGTAGATATAAATTCGGTGCCAGGGCTTGTCCCGATCCCGTACAAGACAAGAAGTGGCCGCCGTGCACGAGGTCGACCGAGAGACCCGTTGTCGTGCCGATTATTAGAGCAAAGCCTACTACGCCTTACTACTCGACGACCAGTTTAAGCGGAGAGTCGACAACGTCTAGCCCACCGATGCAGACAAAGGCTCAAATCAGAACGAAAACCCTTGCTTACGCGTCGGGTAAGAATCCGCAGAGCGAGGGTGACACGTCTTCCAGTATGGAGAGTCCCGCCCATACTCCCGATAGAGCCCAGAGAGCTTTTAGGCGAAAGAAACAGCAGATACGGCATCGGGTAGTCGTGGATTTGGAGATTAAAGACGGACAAATCATATCGAGTACCGATTCTAGTTTCGACGTCGCCACCGTACCACCCCCGCTACTGCCCCAACCGAGTATTGACATCGACGAGGAAATTAACGAACTATCCGAGGCGAGACTATAAATTTTATTACATACAATTAATTGTTGGGCGACGTGCGACGAGCACGTGTTGGTAGAGTTTTTTTTTTTTTTTTTTCGTTTTTTCCCCGTTTTTTTTCGTTTTCTCTCTCTCTCTCTCTCGCTCTCTCTCTCCCCCCCTCTCTCTCTCTCTCTTAAATAAACAACGAAAATACATGGTAATTATTTCAAATAATCGATCTCAAAGAAAAATGCCGAGTCTAAAGCAGTGTTTGTGCAATCTGCAAAGGAATTGAATTGGAAGTGGCTAGAACAATTGACGCGCGGCAACAACAATTTGCCATACATTAGAATTGAATAAACGATTGTTTTTTGTTTTATTTTTTTGTTTTTTAACTTTAAGAACGTTTTGACAATATTAATCACAAATTACTGCTCAGGACATGTAAAATTAGTTATTTCAATTATAAAAGAGGCTTTTTATTGCGCATTGACACAAGTGACAAGGAAAGTATTACCCAACCCTATAATTTTATGCAATTCATTTACGTAAAGTAAATTTATTAAATAAATGAATTGTTGTTTTTACGAGGTATAATGTATTTACGAGAACGACAATCATCGCTACATAGGATATTGAAAAATAGAATTTATTATGAAAACGGTGATGATACAGTTGTAACGTAGCTTAACAAATATCATTTTATTCTTAATCCATGGATCTCTGAGTAATAATCGTAATGCACGGTATATATACATATATACATATAGACTTTTTTGTTTTTTCAACGCGATGGTGAATTTTTTAAGATAGAAATAAAAAAACCAAAGCAAGAAAGTTAAGTAAAGTAACGAACGGTTTTTATAATCGAAGTAAAAAGCCAAATGGTTGTTAATCTATAAATTCGTAAATCTGTAAATTGACGAGCAGTTTTATTGTGTGTCCTCGTAAAACATTCCTATAAAAACTTTTTACGGGGTAAAAAGTCAAACAAACACCCTGTCAATTGAGTTTATTAAATTGAGTACCCAGTTTTTATACGATTTTTATATAAACGGGAAAAGCGAAGCGGCTCATTCTCGGTCTTTTCTTCGTTTTCCGAGGCATTATTGAATTGAATATAACGTAAAAATGTAGAATAAAATATCGAAAATAAAGTATAAAACGGCGTTAAGACTTACAATTAAATTAATTAAACTTTGTCCGTTATTTATACGAACAAACTAAAGAAATTATTTCAAAGTAAAGATTATTTAAAATATAAGAAAGTATATTTAATTTTTTACAATAATTAGCATACATTATTATTATTATTATTATTATTATTATTGACATATATATGTTATGCAATGTTATTTAATCTTCGTTATAGTTATTATAGGCATAAATTGCAACGAAATATGTTATTTGTAATTTAATACAAAGCCATGTTGAGTACCAATCAATTAATTATGATTATTCTTGTACTTTAAATATAAATCAGTAGATAATCATTTTTAAGGTGGAATACCTTCATACGCATCGACCTAAATTCATTGATACTATTTCCAATGAGAAGTTCAATTGATATTATATTGTTAATATATATTTATAAGATTTTTCTATGATCTGTAGGTCTTTATTTTCTAGTTAAGATCTAGTTTCTTTTTTCTTACTTTTTTTTTAAACGTCTACAATTAATGAGTTTATTAAATTACATATTTTTTATCGACTGAAGAAAGACTTGGGATATTAGATTTGTTATTCGTCAGTTGTCTCGTTTTTATTTCAATCAGATGCCTATTGTCCACATAATAATCATCATGTGCATTCACTAGCTACTTGTATATTTATTAAAATTGATTTTCGCAACGCTGTTAATTTAAGAGCTCGATTGAAAATATCACAATTACTATTATCTTTCAATTAAAAATTAAAAAGTTTTAATAACTTTATGTTTTTGAATGTCAGTAAAATTTATTAATACGTTAGAGTGGAAAATTTCTTTGAATGTAAGAACGCGCAAATTAAAATTTAAAAAGAATATTCTCTTAAATTAACGATTCCGTGTGCTAAAATTATTATTATGAAGATGCATTTTTTTTATTTATTATTACATGTATTGGAATAATTATTTTCGCTCATTTCAGCAAAAGAAATTAATCTTTCGTCGTTTATTGATAAATCACTCGTCTGAATATATTTTTAATAATATCATGATATTATTAGTAAATTAGAAGGTTAATTTTATAACTGCAGCAAAGATCGTTCACGTAACTTAAGATAACAAAAGTTGATAGGTATTCTTTAACTTAGTTAAGTAACTAAAAAGAATAAAATTTAATAAAAAACATTATAAGTCTTTCGAAATCGTTTGTTAAATTGGTAAGAAGAACATTGCACATGACGTTTAATTGAAGATTTATTTATGGGCTTTATTTATTATAATAAGCGCTTGGCCGATAATGCAGTAATTACAATTTTCATAGACGATTTACAATAAATGTTAAAAGTAATAGTTACGATTTAAAATTAGGATCGGGGGGAGGGGGGTATTTCTAACGAAAATACGCATTCGAACACATTAGTCAGGGTTGCCATTTATCTATCGAAAACCTTACTCGTATTAGCATGTCGATTTTAAAAATTTCAAAAGCAATTTTTAAATATTTATTATTTATATATATATTGAATTAATTTTGTTCCTTGTGTATAACTATTGATTATATATATATATATATATATACACATATTGAATCTAGTGAAAATACATATTTTATTGTTGAATTAGTGAAGTTTTTCTAGTAAAATTCATAAAATTGTTGAGCTAATTGTAGTGAATTAGGCGACAATTGATTTTTGTTAATAATTATATATTTTTGAAGTTTTTAACGTATTAGAGTATTGCCATTGAAGCGGAATTAAGAATTTTGTATGTTTCGTGTGAGCAAATTGTAATTGCATATTGTATTGCAATGGTACTCTCTATATGAGAAAACGAAGAGTGCACGCACGGACGGCTTAATAGTTAAAGTGCACAAGAAGGAAGTATTATGTCGGTTATTGGGGTTATTAAAAATTATACGTGCGAGAAAGATAGAGAAAGAACCGTTATAACGTAAGAGGAGGGAGAAAGATCAGTTAAAGATGAAGTGCTTCTTGACAGGTGGTGGTGATGATTGCAATGCTTGGAACTACCAGAATGAGTACATGAATTTGCCGGCTTGGCACGTGCCTTACCGGGTGAACCGAATCCGTAACGTAATGGTTCATGCGACGCCCCGCAACCTGACCAATCGCTTCTTACCGGTCACCACACCCATCTATCCACGCTGAAGTGATTTATAATTGGGAAGCTTTAACTAAATGTGCTCAACAAGCTGTGCCATGTCTGTCGACTATTTAAAGAGCCTTGGAATGCAACATCGGGATCGTCTTTCGCCTTGATTCATTCGAGGAACGCTAGTTAGCCGTTATTATCCCGCTCACAAGCAGATCTAACCTCTTCTAATCTATCGTTTTGTTGCATTCTTAATTATTTCACCAAGGCACACAGTTTTGCTTGTCTCCAAACACTCTCTCTCTCTCTCTCTCTCTCTCTCTCATTTCATTATTAAATATAAATCCATAGCCATTATTATGACGATCAATCAGATCAGACTTACGCCAACATCTATTTCATTATTATGAACTCCAATACTAAATCACAGGCTAACAACATACGCTCTCTTAACTTATTCATTCGACCTGTCGACTAATTAAATTAACTAATCCTTCAAATCAATCAAAATCTATTTATCTTATTAATTTTCCGTTATTCTATAAACCTCATTATTATAATATTACGAAATAGAGCGTAGTTCGTTTCTGCTCTGATTAATATCGGCAAAAGTACGCACACATGCAATAGCTAATAGAGAAATACAAATGTTTTTGCACCTCACGCATCACCTTTCGGTATATAAGTAACAAAATCACATAAATTATATATACTGTAGACAATTAAATCCATATATATATTTGTAGTTTCAACACCTGGTATTCACCTTTTTCTTTTTTCTTTTTTTTTTTACATACTCTCGGAAACACTCAGCGATTAACAATTAACAATTTATGACGTAATTAGTATAAATATATTTGAAATGAATTTCAAATAGTTTAATAATTTCTTGAATTAGATAAAACAAAAGTAATATGTCAAACTCATCGTTTCGTTGTTATAACATTTAAAAACCAAGTAATCATTGTATGATAGATTTTTTTCTATAATATCGTAGGCTATCTAATGACAATAATTATTCGAGTTATAGTAGCTGATTTGTTTATAACTGACCTCTCTTTATAAGGCATATTGTATGTATAAATTTTTCTGTTTCGATGCTGGTTTGTTTCTCAGAGGATTATTGATTTAATACAAGTAAATAACTAAAATCGTAAATCTTAGTTTCAATATTAGAGTTAATGTTTCCAACTTCATAAAACATATTATGTTATTTATACAAAGTAAAAAATAGTCCTCCAATCGAAATCTCGGATTTTCTACAATTTCTTATGCACCAAAAACTTTAGAAATTGGTTTTAATTATGGATTGAATCCTAAATTCAATTCAATTTTGTTTTGTACCGACTCACCTTTTCACTAAACCGTCATATTGTATACAAGTATCATCCCCATAAAGTAAAGTAATGTAAATTAATGTGACTTGAATATTAGACATTTCTTTGAAATGACTTGTGTATTATGGGATTGTCCTGCATCAATTTTTAACTTTTATACCCGACTTACATAATTTTTTTTTATTATTTTTTTTTTTTATATATATATACATATATTTGAGAACCATTGCGTACAGATCCTTCATTGATGATATGCTACGTATAAAATTCTTAACTATCTTTAGAGTGAAAGTTTTTAATTACGAGTTACTACAAATAAATAATATTTTCAGAGGCTTCTGATTTTTAACGGACTTATATATGCACAAAATACGAATTACTAATGGTTAATATTTGTTACGTTTTTTCGTCTTTGCCCTTAACTCGTTTATTAAATTTTATTAAACATGAAATTATCGCGAATTTATTAACTAATATTGTTAAATCATTTGTGCAAAAAAAAAAGAAACCTAAACTAAATTGTTCCTTTTTATATTTAATTTATTAATCTTTGCTTTATACGATTTTTATGAAACTGTTGCATGCAAATATTTATTTGTATTTGAAGTGAAAAATTAGTCGTATTTAATGTTATTATTAATATTAATATATTAATGTATAAGATTTAAATAAATTTAATTTAACTTAGTTTTTATTTGTGATCATGTGTTTCATGTGACCAACAATAACTATATAATTTTCATTACGAGATATAAAAAAATCATGTTTCAGTGTATTTTGATATACAGTTATATATAACTACATAATTTGTAATTTTATCTAGAATTATATTTCGTGCCTACGTATATACGTGTTTTATTACAAGTATCTTAGAAACTTTTTATTTTTTATGAAAAAAAAAAAATAAAGAATGTAATTTTATTATTAATTATTACCAAAATCAGAATAGTATTATAATAGAAGACGTATCAGGTTCTGCGTGCATTAATATATATCCAAGAACTAAGCATTTGTTGCAATTCATTCGATCAAATCTTGCGAATCCGAAAATACTACTAAATCCTTCAAGTTTATATACTTTTTTTTTTATTTTTATAAATTTTTTATCGCAATTAATAATCTGTACAGAACGAATTTTATATATTGAAATTTATACCCAAAAGTTTACGTGCGTATTTGAGAAATTTATGCCACCACTGCATAAATAAATCCCTGCATGTTAAGCATGATTCAAATATATAAAAATTATCGTTTCTTTAAAAGATTTATATTGCGATATATGCTTAAAAGAATTTTTTTTTTTTTACCTTTAATATTTATTTAAGATCTGGATGATTAAAACTTATTGTAAATGACTTGGTAAATTAAAGTTCGAATTGTTTACGTTTAGAAAAAAGTAATTATAATCAGTTTTCCACCTCTACCTCGCATTTTCTAAACAATAAAGACTTCGAAATGGCTCCGAGAGCTGCTTGTCTATTTCTATTATTTAAGTTCAATTTTCAATAATAAATATTGTATTAGCACTAATGAAACATTTAAAATGATCTTAGACTTCGTATTACTTATATTATACAATTTTCAATTAAAACAAACGATCGTTTACTAATTGGTTGGGTAGTATAAAATGTTTATTGTAAATAATTTGTGATCACGTTTCAAAGTAACGAGACTAAGGCTAATTGAAAATTTTAACTGTTTTAAATGGAATTCATGGTACGAAACAATTTCACTTCTAAAGGACTAATAAGGACCGTTTATACAATATAATTAGAATTTTGTGAATTTCACTGAAATACGAATGCTCTAGTTTTTTAAGGTCAGCAAATTTAAACTGATCTTCTTTGAATTGGAGTTTATTCTAATCTAGTCATGGCTGCATGTGCATTATATGCAGTATGACATTATCTGTACGTGAGAAGATAAATGAATAAGTAAATAAAGAAAATAATACGACGAAAATGACAGTTCGTGCGAGCTCAATTATGAAAAAATCAAATAATGAGACTATATATATATATATATATATAGATTATTAATATACGATTTGTCTAAGGGTATGTTATATTTGTTGCCATGAAATACTTCGTTTATATTTATATAATTTTAAAAAGTCGAAATAGAAAAAAATTAATTCAATAATTATTAAAAAATTGGATTAATAAAATAATAATTGTTATAACTCTATATTAGATACGTTAATCAGCAGCACGCGTGTTTTTCCAAAAACCTTTCAGATATTGACTTCGATGGAAAAGGAGGCGATATACATTTTAATTACGAAAATGAATAAAAATGTCATGTTAGGTCATAGTAAATCTATTGTACATTGATTATTGATACATTTACTTAATAAACTTATGATACAATAATACAACGTTAAATAATATTCATAATTTGACGTTTTCAATAGTAAATAGTTCTTTTAAGTAGATTTTTTTCATTTATTTTCGCCCCGATCTTTTACTTTTATACCCGAATGTAATTAGAATTTATAGTATTTTAAAAAATATTAACATTTATTTATGATTTCTTTATAAAATTTTTTTGAATTCTCATAACGAAAGTATTAATGAAAAATTTTCTTTATACATTTTTTATTTCACAACCTTAGTAAAAATTTTATATTATATTTTATCTTTAGTTATAATGAATAATGAATTTAGAGTCATTTTGTTTTGTCAGTTTTTGCAATTGCACGAATAAAAATATTTAAAAATATAACTGCAAAAAAATAATTATAATTTGTAAAATAATATTTTATAATAACGTAGAAAAGTTTTACTTTAAATAATTATTTTTAAATTGATCGAAAAAGATTAATTTCTTATCTTTATCATTTTTCAGTTACTCTTTATATTTCATACGCATTTGAATTTCACTTATAGACCTTTTGTTCTTTTTATTCATTTCAAATTCTTTTTCGCTTTTATTTCTTATATTTTTATGGTGCTTCTGGAATTGTTGACCAATTGGATGACAATACCGCCGTGTGAGTAAATCTCAAGGAAATAAAATGATTTTATGTACTGTTTTTTTTTATGCCTTTTGAAGTATTTAATTTTTTTTATCAAGACTCGTATGAAGTTTTTCGTGTAGAGCATAATGTAGCATGTGTAGTTACCATTTTAAATGTAGAAAAATATTTATTAAGTTTCAACATATACTTTTATTATGTAAGATGCAAATTATATATTTTTTTTATTTTTTATTTATAAGTACCTGACGAATTAAAAAAATATAGTGCAAATATACTTTATAATAATCCATACTAACTAAATTATATATTATAAATGATCTACTTTATATAATAATTAAAGATTTTGAATTTTTTAATAATTTAATATTATAAATCAAAATTTCTCCAAATTTCAAATATTTAAAACTGTTCGCATAAGTTTATTGCTTTATGTATACAGTTTATTTATATTATTTTTATTAATATTGAATAGTGTATAAGAGAAAATATTATTGAGATATTATTTATCGATTGAGTCCTACATTGAATTAAAATAATTATATATATGTTTATAAAATTTATATATATATATAGATGAGTATGATTTAGTAAATAAAGTTTAATAGTATTTATTTCAAAATTATTATTTTAGAATTGTATGAGTACAAAAAAGTATGTTTATATATATGATATATGTATGTGCCGTATTAAATTTAATGACCGTTTTGTATGTATAAATTAATTTTTTTATTTATTTACGTATTGCTAAATATCTTTGAAAAATATTTTGCTGAATATTTATTATTTGCGAATTTTCAATTTACAAATATGACTTGATGGGCTAAAATTATCCAAATGAAATACTAAGAAATAATAATTTTGGCATAATTGAGTTATTACTTTCAAGCATGACGCTATAGTTTTATATCGATTATTTAGTGTAAACAAATGAATCTCGATCGAATTAAGTATAAAAAGTATTTAGTAAAATATGGACAATTCGTGGAGCGATTAGAAATTAATTTAACTAATTAATTAATCGGATATTTAGAGCCGTAGACTATTGCTGTACGCATAATGAAATAAATATACATAAATTTTATTTTATAACGATATAATTATTACAGAATATACGGGATGTGAGAAAGCGGAAACCGGAGAGAACCAATCGGTCTACAAAGTCGAAAATAATAATTTGCTATACACCCGGAGTGTACAAGAAAGACGAATGCCGAACGGCGGATACCCTCAGGAGGTGGAGGGACTGAGCTCTGGCAAAATGCTGAGAAACGGCGAGATAAGCGAAGAAGTCGACGGAAGGAAAACGAAGAGGTGGCCTACCGACAAGGCCTACTTCATAGCCAAAGAGCTCCTAATGACCGAAAGAACGTACAAAAAGGACCTGGACGTTATTAACATTGTACGTGACTGATTTACTTTAATCTGGCTAAATATTAAAAATAAAATGAAGTCAATTTAATTTCGTAAGAATGCCAGGAGTATAATATCAGAGTAAGAAGTCATAATGCTTTATTTAAACTTATTCGAACGTTTTAGTGGTTCCGAGAGGAATTGCCAAAGGAGTCGGAGAGCGAGGGTCAGGGACACTCGATTCTCTCGTTAATAGAGCTACTCGCGGATGCTCACGGGCCCTGCTTACAGGAAATGGAGACAAGATTGGTGCGCTGGGAGAGCAACGCGCGTCACAATATCGGCGACTACCTCTACAACACTCTCTTTAACATCTTGCCACTCTACGACCAATACTTGGAAAATCTCATACCGGTGCTAGAGAAGTTCGAGTACTTGATGCGCACGTCGAAACATTTCGACCAACTCTGCAGGGACTTCGAGCTCCAAAAACATTGTTACCTGCCCTTGACCAGTTTTTTGCTGAAGCCCTTGCAGCGCCTTCTCCATTACAACAGTATCATTAATAGTACGGAGCCTTTAAATTAATTCACTTTTTCAATATCAAACTGATGAGAAGTCCCCCATCCCCGCCTCCCCTTAATTCTTGCTATGCTATGATAATTGATGCAATGAAATCTTCTATTCAACAGGCTTATTAGATCATTATCCTAAAGATCATACGGATTTCGAAGACTGTTTAGCTGCAAAGGATAGATTAGGTGAAACGTTACTCGAAGGATTAACAGTTCTTAATCAAGCTGTAATTATTTTTGCTAAATTTTAATTTTTTTTTTTTTTTTTTTTTTTTTTTTTTTTTTTTTTTTATATCTCACAATGGCTAACGTATTCTTGTTATATCATGCATTATAAAAACATTTTAACAGGAAAATTTAGTACAATTGTGCGAATTACAACGAGATATCAGTGGTTTTGATAACTTGGTGCAAGAAGGTCGAAGATTTATAAGACAAGGTTGCCTACAAAAATATAGTCGCAAAGGCTTCCAGCAAAGAATGTTTTTCTTAGTATGTAGAAACTATATAAAATTTTGTACTTTACTTAATATTTTAAAATGTTATAAAAGTCATATTACATTTTAGTTTTCTGACGTATTACTTTATACATTCCGAACCCAACAACCTACGCAGTGCTTCAGGGTCCATGGACAATTGCCTTTAAAAAATATGAAAATCCAGGAAAATGATAATAAAACCGGAACAGAATATTCTTTTGTTATTCACGGCATTGGAAACCAGTGAGTGTGTCAATGATTTAGTAAATCAGTATCAAATTAATAAATAACATACGAAGGGTAACATGTTTCCTTCGTTTGATCGAAGGGATCTTTTGTGTAGTTCAATATTACGTAGTTAAAATTTTTTAATGTAAATGATCTCATTACAAGGACATCGTTTCGCGATATTAATTATTTTTATTATTTTTAAGATCATTGACAGTGGCTGCGTGCAGCGAAGAAGAAAAAGAGAGATGGCTAGAAGATCTTAATACGGCAATTGCTCGAACAGAGTCAGTGGAAGGAAAATTGCCCTATTTAAATTTAAAGACTTGCAGTAAGTTATAAATACATAATAGCAATTTTTTCATGAAAATTAAATAACACAAACGTTTTTAATGCCCATTTTATTATATTTATTTTATTTCTTTAGTTTTTATTGCTTTAACGTTATTAAACATAATCAAGAATATTAGTTTTTCATACATATATAGACATTAAAATATTATACTTACAATTTTCAAAGCAATTTTAACAAATTTGAATAAATTTTACAGTCTTGGGATCTGTGGACGAAGTTAGAGACGGTACTGGATGTGAAGGTGACCATACTAATTGCGATGGGGCTAAAACCTCCCAACGACGCAATACGACGGTCCACGGGTGTTGGCATCGAAATACGAGCATAAGCTATAGTGATCAACTGCGAGCATTCCAGGTAATTCAATATTTGCTAAGAACCTTAAATTTTATAGTCATTTATTTTAAATGAATTAAAAAATTTCTTATTCATAATATTAAAAATACTTTTATATCTACAATATTAAACTTATTAAAGGAAATTTATTTTTATAAATTCTATCTCATATGCATTTCCGAAACGATTAATTTAATTTTTTCGTTTAATTAAATAAAATTGATTATGAAAACATAGAAATTATTAAACATTGATACTACGCTTTATATATATATATATATCAAATAACTTTATTATACGTACTTACATTTGTTTTATATATAATGCAGAATCAGCTCAGTGGCTTTTTATTACGGAAATTCAAAAATAGCAATGGTTGGCAAAAACTCTGGGTCGTATTCACCAACTTCTACTTATTCTTCTACAAATCACACCAAGACAGTTTTCCGCTAGCAAGTTTACCTCTATTGGGTTACATGGTCTCTCGACCCTCGGATAAGGATGGAATCAACAAAGACTTCGTTTTTAAGTTACAGTTTAAAAATCATGTATATTTCTTCAGAGCGGAGAGCGACTATACGTTTGGAAGGTGAGTTATATGATAAAAAAATTGTAATAAAAAAGTAAATAAATGAATATATTCAATATCTTATTAAGTAATACTATTCATTGATTTATTTATCAATATATTTTTCAAACTGTCAATTGCAATAAATCAAGCAAATGCAAATTAAAAACATATCTTATTAAAAATACTATTTTAATTTAATTTTAAAAAATTATATGTCGAATAATTAACGTAGGCTATAAAAACAAATTAAGAATTTTCAATGAATTTATACCATAATTTATATTTTAACGATTTAATAAAAGAAATTATTCAATAACAAGTAAAATAAACAATAACATTTCAAATTTACCTTTTAGATGGATGGAAGTCATTAAAAGTGCTACACAACAAAGTCATTCAAAAACAAGCTACAATTTCAAAGAGGAACATTAATGTATGAACAAAGTCAAACTTCATGAATAATGATAGTTAACATTGCCTTATATAATTCTCTTAAAGTGTAGGGTATTTATAGCATATATATACATATATATATATATTTATTTATTAAGATGTTTGTTTAATTTATCATGTTCTCTAAATTTTATTTAAGAATTATTTATGTATATCAATAATATGAAATATATTCTTAGTCTTCATTAAGAAATATTTGAATATGTTATAAAAGGATATATAGTTACGAAAACATTCAATGTTTTTTTAAAATTATAATATTCTTGTAAAGTCTTGATATCGTAAAGAAGACAATAAGTATCTATGACGGCCTTATAAATCAATTTAGTACAAAAAAAAAAAAGAAAAAAAAAGTCGGTTATCCGCATTGTTAGCCTTCAAAATTCTAAAAAATGTTTTGTTGCTTTATTATTCTAAAAAAATATTAGTGATCTAGAGATTTCTTATAATATTGTGTTATTTATACTAAACAAAATTGTTTTTAATTTCTTTTATTTTTCATATATATTTATATATCATATATTTATAAAATAAAAAACAGTCTTTTATTGTAGATTTTAAAAATATTTTAAACAATTTATAAGTCATAAATAAGCACAAATTTTATAAACATTAAAAGTTTATAGGAAAATAAAAAGATTAAACGTCTATTAATATGTAAATAATCGATAAAGATATATATAAAACTAACTCTATACCTCTAAATTTATTTGCTTTAGTTTTGAATACGAATATGTAACCATATTAATGCGAAATAATTTGTGAAAACTGTATTAAGATTTTATATCATATCGCAAAAACTGACTTATTAAAAGTCTACGCAACAAAACAAAAAATAAGTTAAGGTCAAATCCAAAAGTATAGAAATTGCCTTCGTGCCTTCCAAAGTGTATATCTTTATAAAGAAACCTTTACTCGTTATATATTTATATTTACAATTGCGTTTTAGCTAGTGTTCAATAAAAAATAATACCATGAATACTATATTGTTGCCCTTGAGAAAATTTCTTAATTTATATGGAAAAAAAAGTTATTGTATATAAATCGAATCTTCTTCAAGTGAGTTTTAGATTGTCGATGACATTATAATAGAGTATTATTATAATTATAATTATTGTTAGCAAAGTCTACTTGTTAAATGAAAATGGACAATATAATAGAGTACCGATAAAATAATTTTGAATAATAAATTTTTATTTTTTTCTACATATGTAATTTAATGTACTCATATACAGTATTAAGATAAAACTTGTCAGTTTATTAATAAAATGTCTTCAATATTTTTCAAATAAAACATTGAATATACAAACAATTACATTAAAGGATATTGTTTCAAATAATTATTTTTCCATTAAATCCTTGTTATTCCATTTTAATGAATAGTTAAGACTGTAGAACATTTTACGTTTATGTATTCATAATTATTCATACATAGAAAAAATTTTTAAAAACATTTTAAAAATATGTTATCTACAAGAAATAAAATGAAATGTATTATAAATTTTTTCAGGATATTTTTTGCTAAAAAACGTATTTAAAAAAACGAAAGATTTTATACGTTTTCATACATTAGATTATGGAAATAATAAATTTTATCTATTTTTTAATATACTAATAATTTTTTAATGAACGAATATTATTTAAAAATTAATATTTACGGAAAACCAGTAAAGCTAATATGAAATGATTTACTCACTTTAAATATAAATTTCTATATTATATTAACATTAAATTGATTTATAAAATTATTCCAAAATATTCTTGTATAAAATAAATTTATTAAAAAATTTATATGTAATATTACAATTTTAATAATTGAATTGTATATTGAGGTAATATAGACTGAATTGAGTATTTAATTAAAAAAAATAACATATTTTTATGTAAACTTTTGTGTTTTAATAGTGTATAAATTAATTTAATATACATTGTAAAATATTATATTTTAAATTACAGATATTAAATATTTTTCAAAATTTCTTCAAAAATTATTTTAATATATAAGTATACTATACTATAAGTTATAATAAAATAATAAAATTATTTATTATATATCTTTGTTAATAAATGTATTTTGGGTGTTTGTTCTATTGCGCGTATTGTGTTTTAATATTAATTATTTTCATGTGATTTTAAATGCATTTCACTTCATGGTCTTAAATACCATATTTCGTCACTTGACTAATAGATAAATTATTATAATTTATTTATTAATAATTTCGATCATTAAGTATTAGTTTTTCTTCATTGCATTCATATTTAAGGTGCTAGTGTTAAAAATATATAAATTTTGGTCAAGTAATTAAAAACAACTATTATAGAACCGAATCGCATTGCATTAATAAAACTAAATATATATTATCATAATTATATTTATGGGATAAAAATAATAAATCCATATGATTGATTGACTAAAATAGATAATATAATATAAGTTTGATATGAAGAATACTAGACTTTGAATAATTCGAAATTGGATAATTTTCAATCCTTAGAGAATTCTTAGGTAAACGATTGTTCATTGATTTATACGATTTATAATCTTTAAAACAAATAGCCGCAGATCATTAGAGAAAAGAGGTAAGAATAGAAGGTAATAAATGATGAACAATTCATTGTATATGTACCACAAACAAATATCTTATTATAATTTCTTAAATAATAGCATCTCGTCCCAAAGCCATAAATATTACGAATCCTGAATGCTGTTAAGAGAAAATCGTTGATTTAAAATTATGATGAACCTCACATGTATGAATCAACATTAACTACAATCAAGATGACTACATGCAAAGGAGCAAATAATCAGAGATGCAAAAACTCGAGCTAATTGAAGGATCGTTATCGATGGCTTCGAATAATTTACATTTACCTTGGATTTGAAAAAAATTCCAAAAAATTCCGTGTAATTTTGTAATTAAATTAAAGTTATTAATAATTACCTGAAATTTGATCATTTTTATGCTCCTCGCGGTTCGAATTAAAAAAATTAAGTTTTTAATAAATTAACGTTTAAATTAAAATATTTCTAATTTAAATTAAAATATTGTAAAACGGCTAAGTGGAATAACTTTTAGCCAAAATAAAAACGTTAACTAAACAAAAAAGTAATTAATAAAATTGTATTGATTAAACAATTACTTATTCAGAGTTGAATATCTTATTGGAGCATGGTTATTCAAATAATTATTTTCTTTATTTTAATGAATAATTGTTACATACATAATTCAAAGAAAAATATTACAATATATATATATATATTTATATAAAATTGTATACATGAATTTGTGGTAAGAATGTTATATCGATTATAAGCTCTTAATTCAATGATTTCGAGGGATTTTTTTATGCTATATTATTAACATAGTTATTACGTATATACGAATAAACAATTTCTATCCAAACTTTAATCTCTAACAAACAATATTTTATTTAACAATTAAAAAATTATTAATACGATTTAGATATAAGAAAAATTTCAGTGTAGATTTATTTAATAAGATTAATTTAAATATATTTGTATTGATAAATTACTCTAATAAAAATTGATACATACGTAACAAGACAATAAAATAAAATACTTATAAGATACTTAGAATTTTCTAATTTTGATTAATAAATCACTTTCACAATTCAAAATACTCATGCGTATAAATTGTTTTCGAGAACAGTAATGAACAAGTACACTTAAAATTGAAAAAAAATTAAACCTTTAAAAAAACTACGAATAAAAAATTAAAATCAATAAAATATACATTAATTACTATGATTAATAATTGTTTTAGAATAAAAGTTCTTTAAATATTTGCTAAACATACCTTTTTATAAAATATTGAAAATTCATTAGTTTCCTATATAAATAAATTTTTCTCAGATCTAAGGCATACACTGCCGTAAAGCAAAATTATTATTAATTAAGAAAAAAATACGAGAATAAAAACAGGTTGATTCTTTTATAATTTCTTTGTTTTCAGCATCTCATACACAAATATAATATTGCCAATAAAATGTTAATTTGCCTTTTTAAAAAAATAAGAAATATTCTTTGTACGTTGAATTATATATAAACTTATGTATCTATATATAGTTGAAATGGTATAATTTTTAATTTCTGAAATAAAATATAATTAAATTAAAACATTTTTTTAATATTATAATTTAAAATTTCTTCTTTTTTTTTGCAATAGATATAATTTTATCATTAACATTTCTTCACTTTTGACCTACTGCCTTTTAAATTCATTAACGACTACGTATTGGGTATTAAGATTATTTAATAACAAATAAAAATGTTTATATTAATTTTATAATAAGTTTAATTTACTTGAGGACAAGTTTTATCAAAATACGAAATAAATAAGGAAATATTAATAAAAGATCTAAGACGTAAATGGCTATCAAATTGTTATTTATATAATTCTGACCTTTATGTTGTTATGAACTTTTCTGATTCGTTAAATAATTTCAGAACAAGAATAATAATGATATTCGCATAAGCGCAAATATACGTGTGAAATGAAAAATCTCTTATGAAACTTTTAAATAAATACCATTGTCTTTATTGATAAAAATTGATATAAGTCTATCTATCGTTTATAGTATAAATATTTTCTATAACTTATAATTACGTCCTTAAAATAGGAATATATTGATTAGAATATTGCTTTTAATATTAAAATTATGATATTCACCTGATTTTATGACCTCAAAGTACCTCGAAGTACTTTGTGACTTGACTAAACTAATTTTTATTTTTAGTAAAATAAAATCTACGTGTATTTGTGTGTGTGTGTGTGTGTGTGTGTGTATTAAATGAATTGCAGAGTTGAAGTTCAGGAGAGCAAATAATTTATAATTCATATTGGTATCACTATTTTAGTTTCAGTTATTGAGTTTCAGAAAATTCGAAGAAAATATCTTCAAATATTAATGCCCTTCGATCCATACTATGCTGAATATACTTGTAAAAATCTGATACATCGAGCTTATTAACTGCCATCTGGTGATTACCTACTTGAGACACCTTGTCGAGTGAGTTTTGATCTCTTCGCATGCTTACGCTAACGAGTGAATAATCACATATACAGATATTATTGAGTATAAAAGAATATATACGAATGTGTTCTAAAACTACTTGAAGTTTTCATTCTTTATTTTCATAAAACAATTTTTTTAAATATATTTAAACGTATGTGTAAATATTTATTTTAATATCAAAACGTATACTATGAGATAAACAAAAACTAAAATAATAAATAAGTTTTCAAATATAAAACATAAAATTTATGTTATTTAGCATTGGAATGTATATATCTACTTTATAAATAATTACTGTGACCGCATACATTTAAAACTGTAAATAATACCAAATACTCCATCCAATAAGTATAATATAGAACTGATTTTTTATATTGGAAAATTTTGAACGAGAGTTGGTATCAGCTAAATTTTATATTTGAAATATCATAAATCGATGGGTTTGTATAAGAAACAGGTTTCGTCTCTAAATGATAATATCAGATTGAAAATATAGGTTTTTCCTTTTAAAAGTTTTATACTTACGCTCATGAAACCGTTTGAAATAATCGGCAACTAAATACAAACAATTAATTAATTGGTTAAATTTTTTACAATTTATTATAAATTGTATGTGTGTGTGTATATATATATATATATAACCGAAATCGGAGGCTGCTGTTAAAGCAAATACTTATTATTACGCTAAGTAGTGTAGGTGAATTTCAAAACCTTTGGGGGAATCCCCGAAGATCGCCGACAGCAACCATGACTTCATTGACCATCGTATTGCCACGCACACATGAACGTTTTTACGCTCTCTTCTTGACGTAACGATAGAGCGTTTTGATTTAATCTCGGATCCGTAAATGAGCCTTGTAATATATATTATCAGGCGACTCCTATTGTCTCGCAATACGAAAACATTAAATAAATTCCACCGAGAATCGTTAGTTTTTTTCTGGAAGTACTATAATACTGTTAAAAATATTCCGCGTTTTTTTTCAAATTAATTCCATATTAATTGATTAAATGTTACTTAATCTTCTTAATTAATATCGCCTTTCGTTTTTAAGAAAAACCACGAGCATGGAATAATAATGTTTTCCATTGGATTTAAAAATATAACATTTGTCTACGTAAAAAATAATACCAATATTCCTGATGTAGAATTAAAATTTATTATTTCATTTAAATAAAAAACAGAAAAATAGGATTACCATTTACGAAACACTGACTAATCGTAAGAAATGTTATCATTGTATTTCTAATTATATTTATGATGTACGATGCGCTTATAATATTATTATAATATAATGCGAAAAATATTGGCTATAAGCATGCAAATAACTAGGTACGCGATTATGCGCAAATTTAACTTTACTGATAATTTATAGACTCATTTCATATTAGATTAATTATGTGTTAAAGAAGATCTTATACTTGTTACAAGTTTTTCTATAGTCAATGAAATGTCATTAAATTTGAAAAAACAAAATAAACGCAACATCGGTATAATATTTATATAATACTTAATTATACGGATTGTATAATTAAATTTAAAATATGTAGTATACATGTACTCTTGTTGGAAGAATGGGGGGGGGGAGTGAAATAAAAAAATATACATGTATCTCAAATATACATGTATATTTTTCAAGTTTATATAAGCCTATCATTTATAATATAAATATTTTCTACATTTTATTACTACGTTTACTCTATTTAGGGAATTGAATATTTATAATTTACTTATTCTTTTTTCCCATTAAACTATTAATTTTAAAATACCTTCTATTAAATTTTATTAAACAAATGTTTTCACGAACTCGAATTATACAATACATCTGAATAATATTATTCATTAATATAAATGAAGTTCATTTATAATTTTTTGGTTCAAATGCAGCAGCATCATCATCATCATCGTCATCGTAATCATCAATTTGATCTCTACCGATAATTAGATATTCCAAAGATTTAAATAATTTTAAATGATTAATAAATTTGTATATCAGATGTATTTGTTGTAGGCAATACCTTGACCGTTTTATCATTTCGCTTATTTAATATTACAGTATTCGACTTGAGAACCACTACAGCTTAAAGAAAAAATCGTTTTATCCCGAACTTTCCAATGAAACAAAGCTTTTAAATACATGTTATAAATGTCGAAGTACTTTTGCCGAAGTATATTGATTTTGTATTTTCCAAAGTTTTATTTTCGAATTTTTCGATACTTTATTCCTATATTTTTGCTGATAATTTATGTTTACATAATTAGTGTATAAAAGCGTATTTTCAAACATACAAAATTCTTAGAAATTACATGAAAAATCAATCACTATAGTTAAATGAAGCGTGCGTTTATATGCAATGCTCAGCTGTTTATTTGAATTTAAAGTACAATTACAGTCACATTCATATTTAAACTTAAATCCTACTTACAATAAATATATAAGACTGTTATTTAGGCGAAATCGTATTTATTTTACTTTTCTATTATTCGGTCATTCGATCAACTTTACAAATTATAATTTTTCTGATATCCGGATTAATGTATTAGTAATTTTCTTATAATATAGAACACTTACATTAACTACATAACCGAATAAAGTGTCGATTTGTTAAATGTGAGCATAAAACTTGAATTTTCGTCAAAGCATGCTAATGTAAAAGCAATTTGATTATGGATATTCTTTAAAATTTATATCGATAACGAAAATTTTAAATCTATAATCCAGCACTTAACTGACATAATTATTTAGAAGATTCATCTCTTCATAATCTGCTGACGATAATTTAAATTGCATTTAATTGAATTTTTTCAGCACCCAATTGATGTACTCGTATTTCTAAAGATTGGAAAATTTTCACAATAATGTTTGTACTATGATATACGAGTTAAATATTTTCATCATCAATTGTTATCAATTGTTAACAATAATATTTTTGCATTTTAAAATATATGCTTTTAAATTTTGAATGAAAATGTAAATACGTTAAAATTAAAAAAAAAAAAAAAAAAAAAACCCTTTTCTCAAATCCTTATTAATAATATAATAACAGATAGAAAGATAAAATACGAAGAGTTTATATAAAAAAAAAAAATAATAATAATAAATTTGTTATTTTTATATGTAACATGTGTAGAAACAAGAACGGGGACGATTTCAAAGTTTAAAATAACAATTTATAAAACGATTTGCGAATGTATAAAATTTTTGAAAAGTCGTACGATTTTTTTGATACCCTCTCATTTAATTTAATGCTTGATGATCAGTTTATCGGTTGAATGCAAATAAATTTTGTATTCGCAATGAAAACTAATTTAATGCCCTGCTCAACTAATTAATAGTAATGAAAAATGCAAAACATCAATGTTAAAAGAAATTAATAATAGAGACGAGATACAGTAGGAAAATCAATAACAAAATTGTAATTTTGATATTTGCCATTTACATTTATATTTATATTTACGTATTGATTATTAATATATTCCTTGATACACTGATACAAGTGAGCTTCCGTGTGTCCTTGAATATTTGTTGATTCTGAAGATGACCGTTTTCAAGAATAAAGATGAAGAGAGAGAGAGAGAGAGAGAGAGAGAGAGAGAGAGAGAGAGAGAGAGAGAGAGAGAGAGAGAGAGAGAGAGAGAGAGAGATAAATAAATAAAAAAGAAAAAAACTGAGATACCCGTATTGGGAGTAGTTAGCTTTAATGTTGAAAGAAGTGGGAGGCGAAGTATAAAAGTCAGAGACAAGCCAATGATGAGCAGAGTTGTACAGCCATGTCACGATTTCGGTTAGTCTTCGGGCTTTTGGCTCTTTTCGTTGTGGTGCAAGGTAACTATCATCAGCGCGCACTTTCGATTGTTTCTTTTTCTTTCCTTTTTACCAGTAACTCATTCCGACATGAGCATCTATAATGTTTAATAAACATTAAAATTATTTAATACTAATTTAAAACAAGTATATCGACTTATTGTATTTATTAAATATTCCCAGTGGTTTCATTTAATTTTATATCAACGTTTTATTAGTATTGAACCTAATTTATACTATTACTTTAAATTACATTCGCTTAAGAATAAAAGGCGCAAAATAATTATTTTTAATGCATTATTCACAATGCTGCGTTATTCGTTAAACTGTATGAAATAGAAACAACGCGATTACATTGACGAATAGAGCGATTTATTAAAATTCATTGTTAGAATAAATAATTTCTAGAAAATAAAAAAAATAAAAAAAAAACAAATAAAGAAGAACAAGAAAAACTAGTTTATGAAACTCATAAAATCCATAATGCGCGTATAAATGCAGATTTTCGCAGAGCCGTGCGAAACTCTCGCGAGTGCAAATAATTAATTGCAGCGCGTCTCGAGTAAATCACTGGGTAAAGCTTGGTAGAGATACTGACAGGGGAAACAAGGAGCGTTAGCGTTTGGTCCAGACGTTGTAAATCTCGAAAAGATAAATTTGTCGATTTTGCAGCGAGTGAACAACTTCGCGTAAGACGTCATTCCGGCCTGGGCTACGGAGGAGCCGCCGCGAGTTCCTCTAGCAGTTCATCCTCGAGTTCCTCGAGCGGCTTCGGAGGCACCCATACCAAAACCGATACCCATGCGACCGGTGGTGCTACCGCCGATGCCAAGGCCACGGCCTTAGGAGTCGGGAACGGCGGTGTCGGGGGCATTTACGATGGCGGCTACGGAGGCGGTGGTTATGGTAACTTTGGAGGCAGTGGAGTTAACGGTTACAATGGTGCCAATGGTGCCAGTGGCTTTGGAGCTGGTGGTCTAGGTGGTCACCAAGGAGGCGGTGGTCAGTCTATTTTTCGTTTATCGTATTTTCATTAACCCTTTCTCTTTTATTAATGCATTGATTGGTTAAACTTTTATAATTATTTATTACGATAACGTGTTTTAAAAATTTATTCTCAGCACTATTCAATTAAATATTGTATAATAATTATAGTTATAATTGTTCAATGACGGATATTCAAATTAATCTCTTGCTATAATTCAGATATTTATGTACAAAAATGTTCGTAATATTCAAATAATTAAATATGCACATGCACGTATTTATTAAGTAATCGATTATGCTAAAAAAAAATTAAAATATATACTCATAATTGCACGTGTAATTAAATATCATACGTTCGGATAAAAATATTTACTTTTAGGAGTATACAATTAATAAATGATCTCAAGATCATTTATAACTTTCGATTAATTAGAAACGTAATGAAAACAATTTTCTTCTTCTACGCGTAGTAATAATATTTTCTGCAAGAAAGTAGCTTTAGCGCACATATACACGTCACACTGAGTTTTCAATCATATTATTAAATCGGCGTGTACTTATATATTTTTTATCACAAGTATATAGAAGTTTTTTCTTTTTTTTCTTTTTTAACGAAAGACGTATAAAGGGGTCAGTATTGAAGAAAATTTGATATTTTAGGTTACGGTGGTGCAGGTGGATTTGGTGGTGCTGGTGCCAATGCCAATGCCGCAGCCAATGCCAATGCTGCAGCCAATGCCGGGGGAGTCGGTGGCGGTTTCGGACAAAATTACGGCCCCGGGGGAGGTTACGGGGGATATGGAGCTGGAGGCGGATTGAGTGGTGGCCACGGCGTCGGGGGCGGATTGAGTGGTGGACACGGCGTCGGGGGCGGATTGAGTGGTGGACACGGCGTCGGGGGCGGATTGAGTGGTGGACACGGCGTCGGGGGCGGATTGAGTGGTGGACACGGCGTCGGAGGTGGATTGGGTGGTGGGCACAGCGGTGGATTAGGGGGTGGACACGGCATCGGAGGTGGATATAATGGTGGACACCAAGGAGGAGGTATTGGTTTGGGCGGACCCAACTACGGTGGACACGGCGTCGGAGGAAGCAACGCTGGAGCTGGAGCTACAGCTAATGCCAATGCTAATGCCGCTGCTATCGCTGGAGCCGGATCCGGAGCCGGAGCCGGTGGTTTCGGTGGTCCAGGTGCCGGAGGCTACTCTGGTGGTCTAGGTGCCGGCGGTTACTCTGGTGGTCATGGAGGCCATGGGGGTCTAGGAGGTGGACATGGAAATCTTGGAGGAGGCTCCTTTGGTGGACAAGGTGGATATGGCGGTGGACAAGGTGGATATGGCGGTGGACTCGGTGGTGGTCACGGCGGTGGACTCGGCGGTGGTCACGGAGGTGGACTCGGAGGTGGTTTCGGTGGTGCCAATGCTGGTGCTTCGGCTACCGCAAACGCTGCTGCATCAGCTGGAGCTAATGCCGGTTCCGGGGCTCTTGGAGGTGGAGGATACTCAGGTTCGTAAAACTTCAATGACATTTATACAATTTAATAACTCACTATAATCTATAAATAATACTTAATCAATTATATATTATCGATTAACCTTTAACGATTCGTGATTGTGTTAGGACTTTATTTATATTTTCTTTAATAATGTTAAAATGCTGTATTATCGAATGCTTTTTTTACTTAAATAAAAATTCATAAATTGCTTCAGTGCAATCACAGTTGCACTGAATAACGCCCGCTTATTAAAATAAAATACGCTTCTAATAAAAATCGCCTAATGTAATTTCTCAGGCGGTTTCGGAAATTCCGGATATGGCGGAAATGGTGGCTACGGTGGAAATGGTGGTTATGGTGGTAGTGGTGCCTTTGGTGGTGCCAGTGCTAGCGCTAATGCCAATGCCAATGCTAATGCAGGAGGCTATGGCTCAGGATTGTAAGTACTCATATTTTTTATTACAGACAAAAAAGCTTATTGTCGATTAAGTTGTACGAGAAATAGTTTAATTAACCAAGCAATGCATTATTTTCTATTTAATTATTTACGTTTACTGTATGTTTTATATTAATTAATTCGCGCTTTTATCAAAGATTTTCATGATGAATAAATAATTCTTATTTCTGTATAAATAAAAATTTGAACTAATATGGAAACCAAATCTCAATATGTGATCGGATTAATCGTTAATTTACATATGGTTTTCAATAACTTTATTTACATGACTTTAGAGTATCCTTGACGTATCCAGGTACGAGTTTTACTTGTAAACTATCACGGCAACACATGCAATTAAACTGACAGAATGATCTGTTCTTTCTTTATACTCGTTATGTCGATTAGTAAAAAAAAAAAAAAAAAAAACCTATATTACGTCTCAGCAATACTTATGCAAATAAAAATTAACTTAGTATCACTCTGTTTTATAAATCCGTTTTATAAATAATACTCTTTTCGCGTAAATAATTACGCCTATTACAATTAAAGTAAAACTATTAATTTCAAAAGGTTTAATATCATCATATATTTTGGATTCTTCTACAATATCTACAACATCTAAAATTTTTTTTAAACTTAAATATAATTTAAAACTTCAATACCAATACTTATCTTATATTATTCAATGCCTTTAATAGATTTTTTCTTTTTATTATTATTAAAAATAAGAAATATTTATCTGTTTTTCGAGAGTAATTTATTTATAATTTTTCATATAACATGCTGAAGAGATTTAAAAAAAGAAAATAAAAACAGTCCCTTAAATTACAAATGATTAATTTCATAATATAAAAGTAGTATTTACAGTAGACGTTTGAGGAAGTTGAAAATCAGCATGAATTTAAATATCGATTTAGCCATTCCCATGGAATCAATAGAAATCAGGAATAAATATTTTCTACGTGGTCAGGCAGTACTCGACCAGACTGTTAAGGAATATAATTTATAAAAAAGAATGTCAGGCGAAAATAAAATAGCTGACATGTCGATGCTTGTCGATGCTTGTCGATGCTTGCCGATGCTTGCCGATGCTTGTTTGATTTCAATGGAAATAAGTGATCGTTATTATCATTTCAGATTCGCTTCGCGTATAAACGCTGACAACGAATCGGAGGTCAAGGAAAAGGGAACCGTCGAGAAAGCCCAGGGTGTATTTAGCAGCAGTAGTGCCAAGATCGACTCGACAGGCAAGGGAACGTACGAAGTCTCGGCTGGAAAAATACCGGCTTAAAGTAATAATTTCCTGTTTTCTGTAAAATATAAAAATAGAAAGGAAGAAAGAAAGAAAACAAAAAAAAAAGAAGAAAGAAGAAGAAGAAAAAGAAGAAAAAGAAGAAGAAATTGTTAAGCCGTAGCAATTAAGATTCAATGAATAATATTCAATGCGGTTTACCTTACAAACACTTATATTCTTATTTATTCTCGTTGTGGGTGCTTATTATCCTCTATTATTGAAAAAACTTAACGGAGAAAGTATGTAGTAATATTATTATTTATTGTACAATAGAATGTTAAAAATGATAACAATGAATAATTATGAATTGGAATGCGCAATTGGAAATGGTTTATTTAACGCATAGATTTTTCGCAATGCCGCTAAACAGTAATCGATGATTTCCTCGCGAATTACACGAAGTGAGAGAAAGAGCGTCTAATAATAATCGACCATGATGATAAAGATTTTTGTTTGTTGTGTATATCGTTGCCTCGAATGCTTTCAAGTGCATCTTCAGAAAAATTGAGAACGAGGTCATGTGTATGGTTCATTCCTATATTACTTAATCCGAGCTCTTCGTTATATTCTACAAATCCAATCTCTCACGCTCATTGAATACTCAAATCGAAAAATTCGCATTGTGATATTAATAAACGTCGATGACATTTAAACTCTGAAAATACTTTTTCGTTTCGTGTTCATTTTTTTCTAACTTCCTTATCACATTAACGAAGAATTTTTACTTTTTTATTCATCTCAGTTTCTAAATATTATTATCGTATTATTTACATTATTATTTCTTTGCGCAAAGATTTTAAACGAAATATATATATATAAGTATATATTCAATTACTTTAACAATTTCATATCTTCATAATTATATACAAAATTACTTTTCTTTATTATTTCAGCTTCTAGGAATGCGTTATATATATTCTTATTTTCATATTTTTAGCTACTTCCATTAGATGACGAGAAAAAATTATATAATTAACAAATAAAAGCAAAAACCATACTAACTATGTATGCGAAGCGTACAATAAAATAAATAGCTTTAATTTGTTACGTCTCTTAAATAAGTTTTCATCAAATTTAAAGATCTGATAGAAAAATGTATTAATTATATTATGAAAATAATATTTTCAAAATATCGTAAACTAATAATAAAGATTCAATCAAATAATTGTCGATAGAGATTTAAAAGAAGTTTGGAAATTGAAAATAATTAGGAAACTTTTACTGCAATGTTGTTATTCTTAGATATTTATGAGTTGACTGCGATTCTGTATAAAACTATAGAATCGCACCGATTATTTTACTTAAATTTTACTTAATTATTAATTATTTTACTTAAATAATTATTCTCGACAATAAAAAGTCTAAATATATATATTTAAACATGAAACTAAATAATTATTTCGAAACATCTCAAGTTTACGTTGCGCAGGTGTTGATTAAACAATTAAGGTATATTTAAATTTCTTTACTCATACGCGTAAAATGCATTTTTCACTTACGACTTATTACGTTATAACTTTTCATTGACTTTCAATATAAAGCCTTTTGTGCATTAAGCTCACTTTAATTGCAAACAACAATGTTTCATGTGAAACTTTTGAATTAAAAATAAAATATTACTTTTTCGTAATGTAGATTTTCTATTTGTATAAAATTAATTTTTTCTGCCATTGGATTTTGTTCTTTACATAAACTTGAATTAATATATTTTGAAAAAATTTTAATATGTAAATTACATTCTTATAAATTCATTTATATAACGTTTAAAGTTTCTATTCTTTACATTCGGTTTCTGCAATTTATTTAAAATTGAAAACTACAATTTTTCTATGATTAAAATACACAAATAAAACGTCCTTACAATTATTCCACGAGGCATAAGAGCTAAAAATAATAGAGCTTTTTTAATACGAATAGTGTTTTATATAAACAAAGTATACAAAATAATATGAATTTACTTGTATATTTGAGCTACAATACATTTAGTCCGGATACATAAATGTATATGTAAAAAAAAATATATAGACATGTTTTAATAGGCATTATGCTATTTCAAGTTATTAGATTTATATTACTATATCATTGTATTAATCTTATAATCTATTTCTAACGAAGCTTAGAATTAGGTATTCTAACGGCATTATTTATATGATTTTTTTTTTTTTGTAATGATCAAAACGTGCGAATTGCAATAATGAAAAGCTTTAATATACAACTTGAAGTTCAGATTTAAATATAATTCAGATTGATGTCTTGAAATTGTTGCAGTGTTATTAATTGTAAATATTAAAATTTACGTCGAAACTAGAGTGAGGAAATAAAATTTTATTAAATTCAGGTACTTTAAATAATGAAATATTTTCTTGTAACAACAGAATGAAATTTAATACTGATTAGTAATAATGTACGTGTATATATGAATAAACCCAATGTCTTTTTTATAGTTACAACTGGAAAGCTTTAATAAGAATGTCCGTTGAGATATCAATGTTCAGTAAAAATCAGCACCAATGAATTGTTTTCTCTAAAATTTATTTACTCATCGCCTCCTTCGCCCGTGGATAAAATATTTCTACTTCCTCTATGTAGCGTTGATGAGTTTGTTGTAATTTTAAATAGCTATCGATATCTATATTTCTCCTCCTGACGGAAAGCTCGGAAAGCTTAAACGCTCATTTTGAATTCTCAGTCGTCAAAAACAATACTGTCGACGCCCTTGACAATCGCGTCGACGACATCGAATTTCTTGGATTCGTGGTTGCCGGCGCTTCTATACAGCCAAGGCTGTCGGTGTCTGTGCCCGTAGTTATTTGCATAATACTCTGAATAAGGATATCCTTGATATTGACTACCGCCAGGGTATTGACCAACAGGATACTGAGAGCCAGGGTACTGAGAGCCAGGGTACTGAGGGCCAGGGTACTGAGAGCCAGGGTACTGAGCGCCAGGATAATAAGAGCCAGGGTACTGAGAGCCAGGATAGTAAGAGCCGCTACCTCCACCCCCACCTGCAGCTGCACTCGATGCTGCGGACGAAGCTCCGCTACCTGTATCAACAATAATTTGCGTATTCGTCAAGTACCAATGAATCGTTCAAGTTTTAAGTTTTAAGTCAACTATGGTAGAGCTGCTCACTTGACATCTAAGCTAATAAGAGCTAGAATGACAAACATACGAACGGATTTTACCTCGTTTTAAGTGTAAAATATTTCAGTCAGAAATACTTCCTGATCTTGTCAAGGCTTTATAGTTCTACTATGCCATACCCTACAATAGAATAATTATTAAGTAACTATTTATAGAAATAATATTATCTAATATTGCTCTTAAATAATGCTATAATTTTATGTAAATAAAAAAATAATTTATAATTTATATATTATTGTTGTGTTTATTTTTGCCGAAATCCGTTCAACGGATTTCGTAGGAAATACACTTTATATATTTAATATATTGACGCAATTAATATAACAATACTTTTTATGTGCGTTCTTCTCTTGAAAGTCTAATGTCTAAAGTTATAAAAATTGAGAGTTCAAGTGTCTTACAAAGTCAGTAGTTTAACGCGCGAGACTTAGTATAGGGAAGCAACAATAATTTATTATTCAAATCGTCTTTATTTAAAGAGTCGTCTCAGAGCATTTATTTATCAGCTTAATCCGTATAGGTAAATGGTTTTAATTAAAGTATTACTTTAATCTTTATGGATTTGAAAGAAACGTTATACGAATGGCATAACGTGAATTCTCTTTGTTTCTTACATGAAGATAATCGTGTAAACTTCGTTACGGTATATACCAATCTACCTGAGTTCGAATTCAATTGACCTTGTACCGGATACATAAGTAAATTGGCAAAACTACATTACGTATTTATTCACTGTTTACTCTTATGTTTAGAAAATTCTTAGGGGAGTCATGGAAAAAATACCGAAACTACGTATTAAACGTTATTAAAATTACGTATTCAAGAACGGGATGAACGGTATTCAATTATCGAATATATATATATATATATAATAAAAAAAATGGCAGAGCTCTCTTGTAAAAGTAGTAGAAGACGTTTGTTATTTCGGCAAAGTGATTGATCTTACCGTTTGGTGAGGCGCCGGCGGCTGCGGCTGCGGCTGCTGCACTAGCGACAGGGGAACCGTTCACGTAACCCGTTCCCGCAGATGCTGCTGCCGCTGTCGACGATGCTCCACTAGCCCCACCGGCATTGTAAGATTGGGAGTTCGATTGTGCATTTGCATGGGACTGGCCGCCCAGCGACGGATACTGATTTACATTGTAGGACGGTCTCTGGTAGAATGGCCCGAACCTGAGGTTAAAGTGCTCTTTATTGTTTTCGATGCGTGACTTTTTTGTTTTTTGTTTTTTTTTTTTCTTATTGGTACGTTCAATAACCTGACTTGTTCACTTTAAACATCCCAATCAAAGTAATAATTCATATGTATATATAAATTAATAATTATATACTACGCATACAACAACTCTTACATCTACGTATTGCAAGAAATGATATATATATATATAATATAAAGAATATATATATAAAATGTTTACGCTTATGTTGATAAACCTAAGCCTGCTAACTCTACCATGGCTTATATATATTTAGCAATAATATTTTTCTATCGTATATAACAAAAACTACTTGCCGATAGATATTTATTCACATAAAAAGAGGTTTTTTTTTTCAATAAAAGAAATCTCTGATAGAACTTACTTACTATTCTAAATTACCTATTAAAATTTTTTTTTAAGTAACGATATCTAACTAAATATACTGAGTCAGAATACATTATGCCTCGTTAAATAAATATAAATAAGAAATAATTTATAATATTCGTAAAAACATACGCATTAAACAATAATTAATTCTAAAAATTAAAAATATTTCGTTCTTCGAGCTTTAATAATTCGTTGTTCTTATAAGCGTGTAAAAAATTGAAAATTATTATTCTTCTAACTGTCCTCACATATTACGGTTCATATCTACTTAAAGATAGGCGTATAAATTCTAATTGATACTCAAAGTCCAACTTGACTACGAATATATCTACATGTTCATATGAATCCTCAACAAATAGATATTAGAATACAAAGAAATTTGATAACATTAATACTTCCACTAGTAAATAAGATTTTTGTAGGTAATAAAAAATGAATAAATAATTAATTTTTATGGCTTAATACATTCAAGCAATTATTTAAATTCAAATAATTTATTTAGAAAATTAATAATCATACGAATGAACTAGTTGAACAATATTTTACAATTATTATTACTGTTTTTATCAAAATATATTTAAAGTTCATCATTTTTCGTTAATTTACGTACGACAATGTACTTTGGCTAAAGCACATAGTCGTTTAAATTATACTGTTCACTGTAATACCTAATCATATAATAAATAGTATCGATGCTATCGTTTTATGCATAATGTATACGATTATTCGTATTATTACTGAATAAAAATTGTATTACTGATTGACAATTCTGATAAATCATATAAAAAAAGAGTTTCGTATATGCAACTTACCCTTGTCCAGGATTTTGTCCGGGGTAATTTTGATATCCGTAATTATCGTAATCGTCGTCGTAAAGTGACAAGGGTGACCTTTTGACATTGGAGTTGGCATTTGCGTTAGCATGGGATTTACCAAAACCATCATTCCAGGCTTCACTTTTTGCCTCGGATTTGACTTCGTCCGGAAAATGGAAACCCCGTCCATGAGCTTGATTAACAATAACAAGAACAATAATAAATAGAATTAGTGCCCTTTATAATATTTCAATAATCGAAATGACTAACTGATTTGGATTTTATATTTTTTTATTATTACATTGTAGAAATTTATTATTCTCTTAACAGCAAAAGAATCTGAGCATTTCACTTTATTTCACTTTATCGATAATAAGATAGTTGTCTTTATAGTATAATTTACACGTATATATGTAATCATTAAATTACATAGGACTTCCTTCGTGTTTAAACGGAGCTACGAGGTATATTTCATAAAACCGACGAATTATTGTGAAAGTAAATTTTCGAAATCTATTCTCGACTACTAACATCGACTTCAAATTAATGCTTTACGTAAATCGAGGGTTCAAAGTCGTAGAAACTTTTTAAACGTAATTCTTATTAAACGTTTAAAGGATTCCATTGGTCTTGGTACGGGCACCCATGAAAAATATGATAAAAATAACGTAAATAAAGAGTAAGAAAGATCTTACCGATGGATAAGCTGATGAGGCAGCAAAAAAGCAGCGTCCACTTCATTGTCGGTCAGTTACTGATCGGGAGGTGCTTCTTATTCGGTTCTGGGCAGACTCGGGGCTCGTTTTCTCGAAAGTATTAAGAGGCGAGAGATCGAGTTTAAAAAAGAAAGAAAGAAAGGAAAAAAGAAAAAGGAAAGGAAAAAAGAGTGGGTAACCCGTCAATACGATGACAGGTTGGCCGATCGACTGGTCAGGCATCGAAAGGCTCCCCCACCTTTATACCACGTCGTCGTCCCTCTTCGCTATTAAGCGCGTGGCCAGACAAATTTCGAGTGACCAAGAGCTGCGAGTCGAGATTTTCGGGCAAGGTCGGACTTTCCGTGGCGAGGTTATCCACCACTGACGCAATCCCTACTCTGCTGCCTCATATCCAATTTGCTTTGCCATGATTTCTCAAGTATCCCCGGTCCTTGCCCGCGGCCAGCCTCTGGGATTCCCTGATGTTTCACGGGCTTTTCGCGGAGATAATGAGCTGCTCGACGGTACTTCTTGGAAGCAATGACGCCTCCTCCTATACATCCTCAAATCCGTACCCTCTTTCACGCTATTACTATTAATAATATTTATTGGTGTGCTGGCCGGCTCCGTTCGCGCACGTACGTGTGCATCCAAGAGTTGTGAAATCCTTTCCTCCTTTTATTCGATGACTAACGAACCTTCTCGCTTTCTATTAGTCGAAGATTATTTTCAATTTCTGTTTCAATGGGAGCATAAATAACGACTTATTTGTTATTCCCATAAGGAAATAACTAACACTGACTGTCGAGAAAAGAAAATCAAACGAGTTCTATTTAAATTATTCCGATATTAATGTATTTTAAATCGTTACATGTTATTACTTACAATTTTATACGATTAATCGCCGACTAATCTGTGCCTTTTCTTATTCACGATTTTCTTTATACCAGCTGACACTCTAAATTTATAAAACCATAATAAGTCCCTAATACAATACGCCTCAACATTCAATAGTAATCGATTTAATTTTTATCCATTTCTACACTTGTTTCATTCGTTAACACCCACACTCTCTCTCTCTCTCTCTCTCTCTCTCTCTCTCTCTCATTCACTCAATCACTGGCTCACTCAATATACATATATCGTTGCGAACTACAGCGGCATGATCGGCAGCATAAGGCGCGTCTACGCGATAATCCAAATAAAGAAAATAATAATAATAAGTCGTATCGTCGCATCTCAAATATTCCACATAAAAGAATGGGCTACGGGCAGGTTGTCTACGAGAATGGTCTACGCACAGATTGTCTACGAGAATGGTCTACGGGAAGGTTTGAGATGCGAGAACGGGCGGTGGTCGAGACGTCGAATCGAAAGATCTAGGGAGGAAAGGCAAAACGGGAGGAGTAAAGGGGGTTTTTAAAAACCATGGTACTCTCGTCCCAACATCCGCCCACCGACTGTCAGAAAAATCAGCCGTACAACATAACAAAAGAAAGAGAGAGAGAGAGAGAGAGAGAGAGAGAGAGAGAAGACATCAGGTCCGTAGACAAGAAGGACGAAGAATTCGCGAAGAAAGTGAAAATCCGAGTGAGAGAAAATAAAATTATATATATATATATATTGTATAATTCACATTGTCCTCATCACCTGCCTTACCGACTGTTCGGGAAAAGACTCAGTGCGATAGACACTAATGTTAGTAATAAATATTTAGTGTGTAATAAATATTCGGATACAAACAATTAGCGTGATAAATAATCTGATTGTATATTAAATTAAAAGGCGTAGTTATAAACGACAATATTATAATTATTTGTTAAAATAAGTGTAACAGACCTATAGTAAAATAAGGATAGTATTATAAGAATTTGTTAAAATACGTAAAATAAGTATATTTTATAATAAATAAAATAAGAATATAGTGTAAAATATAGGTGTAAACAATAGTATACAAACATAGAATAGATACTAGAAAATAAACAATAACTAGTGATTAAAAGCAATCCATTCCTTTATATATTTACATACACACCCATTCATCACTACCCTATTTACAAAAGTATCACCTGTTACTACACACGTATCGGGTGATTACATATATATATATATATACATGTATCGTTGTTTAAAAATAATACTAATACGTACATCGATATTTACATATCAAAGAAAATAATTTTATCAGAAACAACTATATTTGAATATTAATAGAGACACGACTTATTCATTAATTTTATATTATTAGTACAATCACATTGCTTAAGTATACGTACAGATGTCATTGTATGATAATTTATATTCTATATCCAACGCTTGGACATGAATATAAAAAAATTTGTATCAATTTATAAAATAATGTAATATATATATATTCGTTATTAATCATTAATAATTTGTTTTAATTATATTATTCCACTTGGTTATTTAATAATTGTTATTCAATGTAATATTTAATGAAATACAAAGTTTATATAAAATAAATAAATTACAATAATAAGATTATATAAAAATATATAATAATGCCATTTATTCTACCACACAGTATTAATAAGATCCATGATGTCCACAAATATTTAGAAACATATCTTAAAAATATCAAATTTTGAATTAATATAATAATAAACAGTACATTTTGTATTTATCAATATTTTGTATAAAACAACACTTATAAATATGATATAGTGAATTTAAAATAATTATATTTCCTAAATTATTGTAATGAATTTATATCCTTACAATTTATTTATGAATTTATTTACAATTTATGAATTTATATCCTTACAATTTATTTATGAATTTATTTACAGTTTATGAATTTATATCCTTACAATTTATGTATGAATTATATCCTTACAATATTTTACTCATCGTAATAATAACAAATACTGATGAAAGCCTATCAAATTTATTTAACTCTTTTAAGCGAAAATTAAAATCTTTTTAAAATAACAGATACATTAACAAAATTTCTCGTGTACTCGGTTATTTTATATGATATTTCACTCAGAAAAATAGTCTACAAATTTTCTATGTACAAGATTGAAATAAAGTATATCCAGGACATACTAAAGATATTTAGTCAATAGATTAATAATTTATATAACAAGATTTTATTGCATTACAATCTCTTGAAATTAATATTAAGATAATTTATTAATTATATAATCTTGAACTTATTTTCATAAACTTTTTTTGCAGTATCTTCGAGTATATCATATTTAATAGCTCACTATCATAAAATTAAAGAATCTCTTATTAATATGGAAAAATTAATATCGTTCGAATATATACATACATATGCGGCACAAACTATAGTTATGAACACATTATGTACCATATGCTCTACTTCTAAAAGTTAGAATATAAAATAGTGGAAGTATTTTTTTGATAAAGATATTAAAAAACTACATAAAAGTTTATTTCTTATATTTTTCTTGAATTTTAAAGATATGTAATGATTTTTTAAGTATTATACTGTATTTTAATAACTTTATTAAACGTCGTTGTATTTATGTATTATAATAAATATCTCTATTATACTATTCTAAGCATTAAAAGATTTTGTTATTGATGCAGTTCAAATAATTAGATAAGGGTTTTCTATTGTAAAAAATAATATAATATTTTAATTTCAAATTAATTTATATACCACTAAGTATTTTTAATTTACTTAAGGCAAAATAAGAGTAATGAGCTTATAGTTGAAACTATTGTTTACTTTGAGGTAAATATAAAATAATGGCTACATTTTATTAATTAGATTTTTAAAATTTGCATATAAAACTTTCTTATTCTTCAAGAAATTTAATTGCAGTTGTTATCTATTAAGGATAATATGAAAGTTATATCTCATAATAAAAAAAAAATTCATTATGACAATTTACTTGATTAACAATAGTTAATCAAGTATGAATCAAGTATGAATAGTATGAACTATTGTTTATTTAAATATATCGATCTGGTATTCTAAAGATATAGAATAACGCGAATCAACAATAGAAAGATAATAATAAATACGATTTTACAATTTTTAATGTTTGAATTGTAAATATTATTCGATTCGATTCGATTCGATTCAATTCAATTCAATTCAATGTATTATAACTCAAAAAGATTTGCTGTATGTAAAACAATTAAGTTCATTAATGTCTCGAATGGTGCGTCTGTCTTTTTATCGAGAAAAATCGATTAACGATTGTGAATAATCTTCGGCTAAGACTTTGTCGAAGAATTTTTTTAATTCCCCCACGTGACCTACTAAACACCGGAAGTAAGACTGTTTCGTAGCGGGTGTATTTCTATATTTGAAACAAAGCTGTAGTGGATCGCAGGACAGGTAAAACTCAATCTTTTGACTATATATCCGTTTACCGAGAACAGATGGTGCTCCTGTCCCGTTAACAGCAGCCCTGACAGGGTCAAGGAGAACGAAGACGTTTTGAAGAAAGAACCCAGGCTTGTACTTCGACGCATTACTTCCAACATCTTTACGAAAGTCTTTCCTTTTCTTCCGCAGATTTCAGGTTTATGACTTTATATCCTGGTCCAAACTCAGCGGAAGAGCTTTCAAACATGCCATAGAAATTTTTCCGGATATGACCAATATATTGGGATGCGCTCTTTCCATCTAGGCTCGTTCAAATTTCGTACCTGATTTCGAACCAGATGCTCTACTCTCTGGAGTATATTTCAAAAACATAGCCCACCAGGCTTTGTTGATCGAAATGCTGATTGACCAGATCAGACTATCAATCCAACCGTATATATTTCCTCCTACTGGATGTCAAAAATGATTATTCGTGTCCCCTTGATACACATCCCTATTCATGTACGTACTGTATTTACTTATGCTTCTCACTTCTACATTTCTTTTGTACGCAGTACGCCATCAGACTCATCGAGGAGTACTCTCTCTCTCAAACGGTCCATGGCTTTTTACACCATTCTATTAATCTTTTTGTATTCGTTCACGAAGATGCCAGCAGATTTAACTCACCAATCAGCTATAAGGCACTCAAATATAAATAATTTGCATAATTCGGATGGGAATAATCATTACAATAAGATTAATAACAACAGCATTAATTTATTTATTAACTATTATGTTTTTATTATAAATATTATTAAATATTAATAAGTTACATATACATATTATAAAGTAATTTTATACTAAAAGCAGCAAAATTCAATGAAAATTTTTAGTACGATAATTAGAATTTATTTTAATAATTTTGGACATTTCTATAATCATTTTCAATTCGGATTTTCGGTCTTAAATGTTTTGGAGACAGTATTCCACGGAGCTTGAATTCTTATAATTGGTGTAGCATCATTAATTCCTTCCGGTCCAATATCAGGACCAAAAGAACCAGATATAGTTTTAATAATGAAAGGATGATTAGGATCATCCGATGTAATTTCGGTAATAATATTTGAAGGTCCAGTTATATTTGTCATAACTGGCCTTAAAAGGTCAGAAAGGAATGGATTTTCTGGCAAATTAAAATTCGGTCCCGAGTTTTCTATTACGAAACTTTCGGGATTATTGAAATCAGAACTACTTGATACAGAAATAAATCCGGAATTCATAGGTTGTGAAAAAAATGGATTTTCTGGCAAAGGCATGTGAGGAAAACCTTCAAATGGTTGGTAAGGTAAAAATTTAGAAAGATCCAGGGAAGGAATGAATCTAAAAGACAATGGTGGTTGCCCATATGGTGGAGCAAGAGGAAAAGGCCAGCCAAGAGTATCATCATTGGATACGTAAGATATATCTTTGCTGTGATCATCTACACTTTGTTTAGGCTTATGAACCTGTGGCTGACCCTTATGGTTTGGATCCTCGGAATTTTTACCTTGATGAGGTGGAACATTTGTATGTGTATCAGAATCTGGATTTAAACGAGTATCAAAACTCATTTTAATATTAGATGCTGTGGGATCTTGAATGATTACAGGATCGGTCAAAAAAGGATTCGTCGAAATATTTAATGGTGGTGGTTGTAAACGTGGAAAAATCTCAGATGAAGGATCCTTATCTTGATTTTTTGAGATATTTGGTACAGGCTTACATAATACAGGTTTATCGTCAATTGGTTTCACTATAGGTTCTGGCGTTGTTGGCCTTTTCTTTTCAGGCTTTTTCTTTTGTGGAGGCTTATTTGTAGGCTTCTTCGGTTTTTTATTTTTAGGTTCTTCGACTGGTTCTTCGGGGTCCTCTGGCGACTCAGAGTCATTTTCAATATCTGGATCCCCTGTATCTTCTGGTTCCGCATCATCAGTTTCAGGTTCGGGCGTTGTTGGCTTCTTCTTTTCAGGCTTTTTCTTTTGTGGAGGCTTTACCGAAGGCTTTCTTGGTTTTTTAGGTTCTTCGACTGGTTCTTCGGGGTCCTCTGGCGACTCAGAATCATTTTTATTATCTGGATCCTCTAAATCTTCTGGCTCTAACTCATCAGTTTCAGGTTCTAGCGTTGTTGGCTTCTTCTTTTCAGGTTTTTTCTTTTGAGGTGGCTTAGACGAAGTCTTTTTCGGTTTTTTAGGTTCTTCAACTGGTTCTACGGGGTCCTCTGGCGACTCAGAATCATTTTCGTTATCTGGATCTTCTGTATCTTCTGACTCCAAGTCATCTGGTACAGATTCCGGTGTTGTTGGCTTCTTCTTTTCAGGTTTTTTCTTTTGAGGAGCCTTAGCCGATGGCTTCTTTGGTGCATTGATTTTCGGCCCTATAGATATTTTAACAGGTTCTTCTGGTGATTCGGAACTATTTTCGTTATCTGGATCCTCAGTATTTTGTGGCTCTAAGTCATCAGTTTCAGACTTCGGCGTTGTTGGCTTCTTCTTATTAGGTTTTTTCTTTTGTGGAGGCTTAGCAGAAGGCTTTTTCGGTTTTTTAGTTTTAGGTTTTTCTAGTGTTTCATCAGGTTCCTCTGGTGATTCAGTATCGTTTTCCGTATCTGGATCATCTGTGTCTTCTGGCTCTAAATCATCAGGTTCCGGTTTGGGCGTTGTTGGCCTTTTCTTTTCAGGCTTTTTCTTTTGTGGAGGTTTATTTGTAGGCTTCTTCGGTTTTTTACTTTTAGGTTCATCGACTGGTTCTCCAGAGTCCTCTGGCGACTCAGAATCATTTTCATTATCTGGTTCCTCTATATCTTCTGGTTCCGCATCATCGGTTTCAGGTTCCGGCGTTGTTGGCTTTTTCTTTTCAGGTTTTTTCTTTTGTGGTGGCTTTGTAGAAGGCTTTTTTGGTTTTTTACTTTTAGGTGGTTCGACTGGTTCTTCGGGATCCTCGGGCGATTCAGAATCATTTTCGTTATCTGGATCCTCTGTTTTTTCTGGCTCCAAATCATCAGGTTCAGATTCTGGTGTTGTTGGCTTCTTCCTTTGAGGATTCTTCTTTTGTAGAGATTTATTTGTTGGCTTCTTCTGTACATTAATTTTCGATTCTATAGATATTTTAACAGGCTTCTCTGGCGATTCAGAATCATTTTCGTTATCTGTATCCTCTGTATCTTCTGGTTCCGCATCATCAGTTTCAGGTTCGGGCGTTGTTGGCTTCTTCTTTTCAGGCTTTTTCTTTTGTGGAGGCTTTACCGAAGGCTTTCTTGGTTTTTTAGGTTCTTCGACTGGTTCTTCGGGGTCCTCTGGCGACTCAGAATCATTTTCGTTATCTGGATTCTCTGTATCTTCTGGTTCCGCATCATCAGTTTCAGGTTCGGGCGTTGTTGGCTTCTTCTTTTCAGGCTTTTTCTTTTGTGGAGGCTTTGCCGAAGGCTTTTTTGGTTTTTTAGGTTCTTCGACTGGTTCTTCGGGGTCCTCTGGCGATTCAGAATCATTTTCATTATCTGGTTCCTCTATATCTTCTGGTTCCGCATCATCTGTTTCAGGTTCGGGCGTTGTTGGCTTCTTCTTTTCAGGTTTTTTCTTTTGTGGAGGCTTTGCCGAAGGCTTTTTTGGTTTTTTAGGTTCTTCGACTGGTTCTTCGGGGTCCTCTGGCGATTCAGAATCATTTTCATTATCTGGTTCCTCTATATCTTCTGGTTCCGCATCATCTGTTTCAGGTTCGGGCGTTGTTGGCTTCTTCTTTTCAGGTTTTTTCTTTTGTGGAGGCTTTGCCGAAGGCTTTTTTGGTTTTTTAGGTTCTTCGACTGGTTCTTCGGGGTCCTCTGGCGATTCAGAATCATTTTCATTATCTGGTTCCTCTATATCTTCTGGTTCCGCATCATCTGTTTCAGGTTCGGGCGTTGTTGACTTCTTCTTTTCAGGTTTTTTCTTTTGTGGAGGCTTTGCCGAAGGCTTTTTTGGTTTTTTAGGTTCTTCGACTGGTTCTTCGGGGTCCTCTGGCGATTCAGAATCATTTTCGTTTTGTGGATCCTCTGGTTCCGAATCATCTGTTTCAGGTTCAGGCGTTGTTGGCTTCTTCTTTTCAGGTTTTTTCTTTTGTGGAGGCTTTGCTGAAGGCTTTTTTGGTTTTTTAGGTTCTTCGACTGGTTCTTCGGGGTCCTCTGGCGATTCAGAATCATTTTCGTTTTGTGGATCCTCTGGTTCCGAATCATCTGTTTCAGGTTCAGGCGTTGTTGGCTTCTTCTTTTCAGGTTTTTTCTTTTGTGGAGGCTTTGCTGAAGGCTTTTTTGGTTTTTTAGGTTCTTCGACTGGTTCTTCGGGGTCCTCTGGCGACTCAGAATCATTTTCGTTTTGTGGATCCTCTGTATCTTCTGGTTCAGAATCATCTGTTTCAGGTTCGGGCGTTGTTGGCTTCTTCTTTTCAGGTTTTTTCTTTTGTGGAGGCTTTACCGAAGGCTTTTTTGGTTTTTTAGGTTCTTCGACTGGTTCTTCGATATCCTCTGGCGACTCAGAATCATTTTCGTTATCTGGATTCTCTGTATCTTCTGGTTCCGAATCATCTGTTTCAGGTTCGGGCGTAGTTGGCTTCTTCTTTTCAGGTTTTTTCTTTTGAGGTGGCTTTGCAGAAGGCATTTTCGGTTTTTTGGTCTTAGGTTTTTCTAGTGTTTCATCAGGTTCGTCTGGTAATTCAGAATCATTATCTGGATCTTCTGTAGCTTCTGGCTCAGAATTATTAGTATTAGGTTCTGGCGTTGATGGTTTTTTCTTTTCAGGTTTTTCTTTTTTTGGTGAATCTGAGTTATTTTCCTTTTTTGAATCCTCGGGTTTTTCTGGCTCTGAATCATCATTTTCTGGTTCTGGCGGTGATGGCTTCTTATTTACAGGTTTTTCTTTTTGAAGTGGTTTAAGTGGAGGTTTGTTAGGTGTTTTGTTTTTTGGTTCTTCGAGTGTTTCTTGTGGTTCTCCAGGCGATTCATTATCATTTTCGGTTTGTGTGGTTTTTGAATTAGATTCTGTATTAGGAGCTTTATCAGATTCTGATGATCTTATTGTCAATTTATGTCGTTTTAAGTAAGGTAAAATTGATTCATTGTTTTCTTCTATAGTTTTTATTTCTTTAAAAGGATTTCTGTTGTCATTTAGCAAATGTATAATTATTTGATCATCTGTAAATTATGTATATTTTATGTAGAAATTATTTCTATTAATTCCTTTTTCATTATATGTTTTAGAACAATAAAATTAGGATACGCGTAATACGTTTATAGAATAATGTACGATTCCTTCGAAAATTATTTTGTATAAAATAAATGTATTTGTTTAAATATTTTTCTAAAGTTTTTACAAATATCTTTATATCTGTTAATAGAGAATGGTTATATTTAAGAAGCTATGAACTTAGGCGTATTACTCATGAACAATAGTTACAATAATGTGTTATGTAGTATATTTATTACTGCAATTGATTTTTTGAAATAAACAATCACACCGATACGCACATTATATTTTAATTTTAAAAATATGCACTTACTTTGTTTTTAAAATATTTGTTTATTATTAAGTGTTATTTTAATTTTGAAGTTTGATTGAAATTTTCGAAGGCTACATATAGTGACGCGTTAATGTCGAATATTATTATTATTTACATTATTTTTATGTTTATTATTACTTTTTTTCATATTCTTAATATGTGATATTAAATAATTAATATGATTTGTTTACTTTGTAGTTTATTCTCTAATTAATTATGTATATACATAAGATTATTGAATTTAATATAAACTTTCGATGTTGTATAAATTACCTGTAGAAGTCGATAATCCGTTTTCATTATTTCCTGCAAAATTGTTATCTATTAGTCTAAATTATCTTACGGTAAGAACTAGAGAAAATCATAACATAATAAATGAAAAAAAAAAAAAAAAGAAGAAGAAGAAAAATCTGATGGTTCATGATATTATCAGTAATTTGAATTAATTATGGAAGAATTTATAACCGATTTATGTAAAAGGTTCATTTTATTTACACCACTAATCACTTATTAGTCGTATTATAAAATTTGTTTTCTTTCTTTTTTTTTTTTTTTTTTTTTTTTTTTTAACTTATCCCTTGATTTTGAGAATGAGAATCACCTATAGGAAGTGCCAGGACACAGGTTAACGAGAAAAGAATTTGAACCAAGCCGACGCTGGAAGTACGACACATTTTCACGAGCTCACCATCCGTAAACGTAATCTTCTTCAAACTAAAGTTGTAATGGATTAACAATCGCCGATTGAGTGTAAATAGATAGGTCTAAGTAGATGCTTTTATAGCCGATGCTCTAAGAGAATTAAAATAAAACAAACAACAGAAAAAAAAAACAAAAACAAAATAAAAAGACTCTATGCCGGCAATAATTCTCGGAGGCTGCATAATTTAACACGAGTTAAAAGGATACAGAAGATGATAGACAAAGACAATAGCATAATGAAAAAAAATACCTACATTCATCTGAGAATACGTTTTAAAGATAGATAATACGATAAGAATCACTGGCATCGAGTAGATTTTCCCTCCCTCTCTCTCTCTCTCTCTCTCTCTGTCTCTCCCTCTCGCAAGATAGATCGTTTTCAAGATAAATGGCAGATGATTGTGCTTTGCCTAGACGCGATAAAAGCGTGCGATTAACTATGTATTAAGTAATATTGTAATACCACTGGTCTTTGAGCCTGTGTATTTTGCTTGGAAATTTTATGTTTACTCAGAAATCATAATAAGTAATCGGCCTTTCCAACGTACTATTTTTATTCGATTGTGCATTTTCGAACAAGCGCAGCTCGATTCCGCAAACGGAAATTACAGGATACGCGCAGAACACTGGGTTTTACATAAAATTCACAGCAACTCGTCTGATAATCGCAAACAAGCATTCAAGAATTTTATTATTCAGTCGATCGCCAAAAATAATTTATTATTTCCAATTACCTAAGCTTTTAACAAACTTTTACATGTTACCGTTTAGATAAGATTATTTTTTGTACTTTCGTATGTTAAATACTTGTCGAAACGTTATTTTTAGCAATTTTCACTTCCATGAATATTATGCAATGATTTTGACATTATTCAAGGAAATATCATGCTCAACTTGATCTATGACATTTAATAGCTGTATAAAAATAATAAACTTTTCTTATCAGAGGGAAGACGGGAGCTAAAAATAATGCTTAATTATTGCATGAAATGTTTACAACGCTATTACTAATAACACATTAGTAATTATACAAATGTATCGTACGATTTATTTTATTTTACTTTATATAGATAAGAGTTCGGTACACTAATAAGATACCCGCAAAACTTTTTAGTTATTACTTTGTCACGTAATGTTCAACGTTTATTCGTCGGTTAATTCATGCATATTTACTTATGCATAGAAATAGAAAGTAAACATTTATTTTTATTTATACGTAATATTATTGGTACAAAACGACCGTTATTCTATTAAATACGAAATTACAACGTTGTTCAACGACAGACAAATAACGAAAGCAAAATTATATTTTATTCCTAATTATACTTGGAAAAATTGTTATCGTGTAGAAATGTTGCAAGTGTATATATATTTAAATGCCTTTTACTATTTTATATTACGATTACTTGGTACTCGTTAAAATAATATAAATTATATTTTTCAGATTCGGTCTTATTAAATTATTAGACATAATCGACATTAGACATAATTAATAATTAAATTATTAAAGCTAATCGAGCGGTTCTTAAAGTATTATAACATCTTTTAAATACATGGTTTGTGCATTATTATGACAATCAACGTGAAGTTTGACAGTTGGCCTTGATATTGAAAGCATTCGTTCGAAACGAAATTCAGCAATTGAACGAGGACAGAAGTTTTGTGCGATTGAAAGAACAATCACAACACACACACACACACACAGTTTATAAAAAGTACCAATTAGCTGAGGTTCAGTTGTATAATATAAAAAAGTTGAGCTTGTAGGGCGTAAAATTATGGTGGGTATATCGAAGGTCGGTAATCGAATTTGCCGCGCCGGCGGCCATTTTGCTCTATGTGGACTGCCAATGGTAGCCGACAGCGCCGAGCGTCGCGTCATCACGTCGTGAATATAAACTTGTATTCGTAACTCGTTGGCCCGCTCGATCGATTAAATTTATACCTTCTCGAAGGCTAAGCTCCCGGAATCTAAGCGCGTTCATCGCTACGCCATATCGCGATCGTCATCCTATTGTCGTCGAGAGGCTTTTTCGCTCCGAGACTGCGAGGGTTTATTTTATGAGCCCAGAGGATAACGTGGACCTGAAGCTCTATTTCGGAAAAGGTAAGTCCAGAAGGGAGGAATATATGCTTGTAGTGTGTGCCCGGTCCAATCCTACCACTCGACCTTACTCCGGAAGGAGTTCCTCCCAGTGCGTCTCTTCTATCCGCGCACTCGATTCACATGCCTGAGTGTTTAAACCGCTTCATTTCCTTCTTACAATAAATATACTTCTTCTTCTTCTTCTTCTGCCGCATTACTATTACTAACAGGATTTTAATCATGGATTCCTTTTCTTACTTTACCCTTCAAACATCTATCGCCGAATATTGTTCTGTTGTGAGTAGTGTGTGACCTCACTCCATACGTACCTTCCAACCTTTATATATATTTAAAGATCTCATCATCTGCATTCAAATTCTTTTGACCGACCTTATGTAATTTTATTCAGGCTAATTAAACAAATCATCGGCCAAGTATAAATATCTTTTCTATCTTTCACTTTACAAGACAAGCCACTTATTCATTTTCTCGTTACCATTACAATGTATATCATTATCTGCATTAGTACAATAGTAAGTATGTTATGATCTGACGTTTCTATTAGATTAATATTAGTTTATTTTTATTCTTATGATAATTAAATCGAGCTATTATTTTACATTTATATTCGTTCAGGGCCTTAAAGCCTTAAAGGTACACGATTTTGACCAATAGTCCAAGTTTGTTTAGTAACTTGTATTAATTTTTATCATTAGTAATTCAATTTATATATTCACAATTAACGATAATAATAAATACAAATAATATTTTTTATATCATAAATATACCAATATATAATAATCCCACATACATCTATGTCAGTTCAAAAAAATTAATTTTTGTCTATTAAAATATTTTGTTAATATTTCAGGGTCGCTAGTATTTTATAAACACTAATGGCAGACTCAGATGATGAATATGATAGGAAAAGAAGAGATAAATTCAGAGGTGAAAGAACAGAGTCTTATAGAGAAGGTAGAGGAAGAGAAGATCGTAGAAGAGGAGATGATTGGGCTGACAGGTATACATAATCTGTATTAATAGTTGTATAAATTTCAACAGAGTAATTTTTTGCTTATAAGCTTATTTTATTATTGTACAGTGGATAAGTTTCCAAAAAGCATTCATAAAAAATAAAAAAAAACTTCAGATTTGAATTTTCTACTTGAAAGTACATAAAATATTTATGTTATTTTACTGGTTTAAAGTCTTCATAATTTATTAACTTGTAATTTTTTCACTTCTGAGTTTTAATTCACTTAAAATCAAAAGCTTTGTGCTGAAATTAAATTTATCGTGCTCTTATTGCTATACCTGACAAAGTTTTGTTTGTAATTCTTTTTAAATGTATTTTAGTTAGAAAATATTTTTATAAATTCAATTACGCAAGTAATAACTACTATTATTTTTAATACTATTATTTTACTTTTTATTCTACCAATACAGATCTATTTGGTTTCATTTTAAGCAAGGGCAAATAAATAATTATAAAATTAGAATAATATTCATAGAATTGTACTCTTGTTTATAGTTTATAGTTTAAAAAAATGAATACTTGAATTTTAAAATCTGTTTTTATAAAAGAGAGTATTTTATAGAATTTTATACAAAAATGTATCGAAAATGTTCTCTTTCATAACGTGAATTTACGATTCTGTGGAACAAATAAAGTAAGTAAAGTAAATAAAGTAAAAAAAAAAAAAAAAGAAAAGAAAAGAAATTGCCTCGAAGGGTAGCAGGCAATGAAATTTTAACGCTGCTCTCGCTTCTGTGATTTCTATGGATCTCTATGAAGGTGGTGAAAGGGGTGGGGGGGGGTAGCGGCCGAGGTATATAAAGTGCCGAGGCGGCATTGCCAAAATTCGCGGCATTGCCAAAATTCGCGGCAGGAAAAACTAATGTAAATCTTTTATTCGATAATAGGGAATGGTCGAGCAGGCCGCGTGCGAGGCCAGATTATCGAGATTACCGAGGCGGCGGGGGCGGAGGTCGGGAGCGCTACAGCCCAACCCGATCCCAGGACATGGCGCCCCCGATGAAGCGAATGAGGGGCGACTGGGACGACAGGCCCCCACGTGGTCACTCCTACGGGGATTACTATGGGGGAGGTAGTGGTGGCGGTGGTGGCGGCGGTGGCGGCGGTGGTGGTGGTAGGGACGGCGAGGGCGTCGGAGGCGGTGGCGGTGGCGTCGGAGCCGGTCGGGGCGGCGTCGGCGGAGGCGGCGGCGGCGGCGGTGGAGGCGGGGGAGGAGGAGGAGCTGCTGCATGGAACCAGGAGCACTATCCGGGGCCGCACCATGGGAACCATCATTACGGTAACCACAGCAACAACAGTAGCAGGTAAGCGAGTCCAGCAGTGACGGCGCTTGGTTCGCCTCGAAGATCGTGTTTTGTTTTCTGGTCCCGGTGTCGCATTCATAACCTACCTCTCTTGATCCCTTGATACCTGGAAGATCGCGCGAGTCTCTCACTTCATCCGCTAGAGATTCAGAGTTCGTTAGGCGGTTATTACTAAACCATAAGAAAACATGAATTGTCGTAGGTTAACGAAAAAAAGTAGAATGACACCAAAATTGTTGGCTCAGTTAAGGTACATATCGTAAAGTTGCCTCACATCGGTAACTTTACTTTTCCTTATATTTTAAAAACCTAATGTTTTAAAAACCCGATATACATTCTGACTAGGCACGTCATTTTACGACGGGTTTTCAAATTATATGTTTACTTGTTGTTACTGGTTTCAATTATCAATTCTTCCATTTTACGAATTTTCGCATCAGTGTTTTTCTAATCATTTTTTCTATCAACTCTGTTAAATGAAAAAAAAAAAAAAACAGTATAATTATTCAGTTTAATGTAAACAATAGCTGCACATTTAAAAAGTAATCGAATGTAATTTGATATACTTTTTTTTCACGATTTTTAAATTATCTTCAATAATCTTTAATTGGCTTTTAAAAAATTTTAATTTAAAAATTATTATAATTACGAGCGTAATGGAGTGTATTGGCCTTAGCCTTTTATTGTTATTACTTAAAGGCGTAAATGTATCAATTTTTCATGAATAATAATTCATACAATAATTAAAACGTTATAAAAATGAAACATCCATGAGTTTAAAAAAATTTTTAACGAATTTATACGTAAAATTTATTTCATGTTCTTTTTCCTCGTGTTTATTAACCGCGACTTCATTATATTAAAAAAAAAAAAAAAAAAAAAAAAAAAATTGTATTAAAAAATTCGGTTTTTGTTGTTTTGCACAGTCGTGAAGTTGCTGGTAACTTCAGTAATTCCAATGTTGAAACCCAGCCTCCAATGATGACTTTCAAAGCATTCTTAGGTACGCAGGAAGATTCAATCACAGATGAAGAAGCTATTAAGCGTTATAATGAGTACAAATTAGAGTTCAGACGACAGCAACTTAACGAGTTCTTTATTGCGCATAAAGATGAGGAATGGTAAGCTTTAGATTGTTTTTGTATTGTCAAAAATTATCTTTTTTTTCTTTTCTACCTATGAATTATTTTTTTATTATTACTATTACCATTACCATTATTATTATTATTATTATTACTACTACTACTATTACTATTATTATCGTTGTTGTTGTTAATGTTATTATTATTATTATTATTATTATTATTGTTATCATTATTAGTATTCTGTCTGTAATATGCATGGTTTTCACATGCAGATCAAATTTTTCCTCAGTGTTTGTTAATTAAATTTAAATACTCGAAACGTAAACTTCTGCATAAAGTTAATAAAAATTCAATAATGTTATAATTGTAGTTAAAAATTGCCAAAAATGTTTAAGTAGCTCGAACGAAATTCTGAGCGATAAATATTAATCGAGAATAATTTTTTGCATTTTTTTCGCTACTCATCGATCGGTCTAAGAGAAATGCATAAATTTATTTAAAGTAATTGTTGTACGGATACTGAAAACATTTTCAATTGCAATTTATGTAAAATGTACGTAGTAGTAATCTCACTACGATGTTCGATATGAAAAAATACGTTCGACACATAATTTTGATAAGAAATCCAAACGTTTATGCACATAATGTATGATAGTAAACGAGAGAAAAGTAAAATGTAGTAAAGAAATAAAGAAATATTATCAAAACAGCCGAACAAATTGTGAAACGGTGGATAATTAATAAATACTGAGGAAGAAAAAGGTCCAGGAGTGTCTTAAAGAAAAAAAAAAAAAGAAAAAGAAAAAACAAAGTAAATCGTCGTGCTCAAGCGGATGATTGACAATTTTGAAAAATGTAAAAATGATAAAAGAAATTATTCAATAAGTCCATGAAAAAAAAAAAAAAAAAAAAAAAGAATAAAAAAAAAGTTGATGATTTAACAAAAATTGTGAACAGATGTCTGTCTATCCCTACAGCAAACAGCCGTCGCACGGGTCTCGCCTCGTCCAATTATTATTTTGCGCATGAATAAATCTATTATTCATGCGAAAGAGAAAACCAACACACGCGTCGTTGAAGAGAAACACTCGAAAAATATCAAAACTTTACAAAAACATACCGATCTTAGCTTAGCTCTCGTCGTTACCACTGAGAAAGATATATTCTCACAATGCCATGCTTGCAAAATGGAAATAATAGCATCATGGGCGCGCAAGGCCCATTTGGTGCTCGGTTGTTAGGTCGCGTTCTTAACCCGCATACATGTTTAGGGAAAACTTGAAATCGCGACAAAATTTTTATTTAATAAATAAAAAATTATGATAAAAAGCATCGAGCAATGACGAATGCACAAGGTGCCACAGGTGAGGATCCATTACGTATCGGATCATATTGACCGTATATTGTCAATATAATACATACATTATTATATAAAATAATAGCTACACGTTAATATTAAAAAAAAAAAAAAAAATGAGGCTTTTTTTTTCATTTCATGAAGGAGCAACAGCAAATTACAAATACATTTGTTTATCATTAGTAAGACATTTATTTAAACAGATACGCGCGAGTCCAAAGAATTTCTTCTATTTTATTCACTATTGTTAGAATTACAAAACCAATGGATTTTCTATTTTTATTTTATTTTATTTTAAAATACAATGATTTAAAAAGTTCGAACGAATATAATTCTAATGAAATAAATTAAGTAACCATAACGGAACTTTGAATTTATATTTCTACTAAATTAAAAATCGTCTAAATTATTAATTAATTGCTGTTGTATCCTATTTGAAATTTATTTTTTATTTATCTTCTTCATATATAAAATAAATAAAAGAAATTAATTTTTTTTAGAATTAATTTTAGTAATGTTTTTATTTCACTTGTTTTTTGGCTTATTACTTTTTGAAATAATACACTATTCAGTTATCTTGGTTTAGATGCATACAAATAAAATGAGATGAAAAAATTTTTACTTATTACATTATATATATATATATATATATGTATATATAAAGAGAAAAATTAAAATTTTGCATTGATTGAAATAAGAAATAGATTAAAATTTTTTTTAGTTATTACATAAACTGTTGCATGTGAACATCTTTTTAAACACAGTTACAAAATATTTTCAAACATGTATCGGCTTACTTATCTTTTTTAAGATATACCTATTTTTAATGTAAGGCATATCGAATTTATTAAAGTTATAATTATTATTTCATTTTGAACCTCAGGTTCAAAATAAAGTATCACCCGGAAGAATCGGTCAAACGAAAAGAAGAACAATTCGCCGCTTTAAAAGTAAGTAAATAAGAAAAAAGTTAATTTATTTTTTTTTATTTTGATTCGCTATTAATATGATAATAAAATTGTTTTGATTGCTTCCGTAGAAACGTGTGGAAGTATTTCTCGAAATGTTGGACAACAAAGAAATAGATAAGGTATCGGTGGATGCTGACCAAACGGATATATTATTGCACTTGCTTGATGCTGTTGTAATTAAACTCGAAGGAGGCACTGAGGACGATTTGAAAATCTTGGATGCTAAGCCACTTAATCAAGTTACCGCTAAGGAGTCCAATGCCAAGGAACTTATAATTAAAAAAGAAGACGAAACGAAAGATGTTAAGGAAACAGGTAATTTAAAATAAATTTATAAAGTAAGAATTACTACGATTATTTTAATGCTCATATTCAACCAAATTCAAGTTTGATCATTATTATTAAGATATATGTACGTTACATTGTCTATAATTTACTTATTTATATTGTTTTTTTTTTCAGTAGTAATTAAAACGGAGAAATTGGACAATAACGAGAAATTGAATGAAGACAAACTTGAAATAGCTAAAGAGGAAATACATAATGGTGATATTGAGATGAAGGGGGCAGAGAAGGATGAAAATGATGAAGATAACTCGAAAAATAAAGACAAGATAGTGGAAGACAACTCTAATGATCATAAACAGAAAGAAAATAAAGATCTCGATGAACAGAAGAAAACTGAGGAAAAGTCTGAAGATATTAACCCGAAAAAACGTAAAAGGAGCAACAGTAATTCAAGCAGTAGCAGTAGCAGTACGAGTAGTTCATCCGATAGCGCTGATAGTAATAAAGCTGCAACGCCACCTGGTCCACCTCGTAAGTCAGCAAAGCTCGATACTTTTTCAATTCAAAGTATATTAGAAAACGTAATTTATTATTTTAATTATTCCAATAATTAAAAAACGATTTTTTTTAAGGTCGTCTTTTAAATGACCAATAAGAAACATAATTGTGTTCGTTAATAATGTGTTGTTGAATCCGTATTGAACAGTATTTCATTTGCAGCTACTGAAGAAAAAGAGAAGGAAATAAAGGAAGAAAAAGAAGAGAATAACGAGACTCCGACTGAAGAAAAGGAGGTGCTAACGAAAGAAAAGTCGCCTGAAAGGGAGACTGAAAAATCGAAAAAGGGGGCTGATTCAGAGACTGTGATTGATTTAGCTAATGAAAAGGAACCTCGTGCTCTACATAAAACTAGCAGTATTTTTCTTCGAAATTTGGCACCTACTATTACCAAGGCCGAAGTTGAAGCTGTAATTTTTTTTCATTATTTTTTCATTTGTAAAATTAAGTCATAAATGTAACTTTACCGCGTATTTAAGTTCCTTATGGTTCAAACTCTTTTAATTTAATATATTAAATTAAACTGACTGTAATAGCTGGATTATTCAATGATCAAAGCATTTTTTATTCATAAAAATATGAACTAAATAAAACTTTTTATTCAATATATTTTAAAACATTATAGATGTGCAAGCGATTCCCCGGTTTCTTAAGAGTAGCTATTGCAGACCCTCAGCCAGAAAGAAGATGGTTCCGCCGAGGATGGGTTTCATTTGAACGACAAGTCAATATTAAAGAAATATGTTGGAGTTTAAATAATATCAGAGTAAGCCCTAATTTTTTTTTCACTCTACAGAAAAATGTTTGTTAAGCATTTTATAAATTGAATATAAATTAATTGTATATTATTTCAGTTACGAGATTGTGAGCTTGGAGCTATCGTAAATCGTGATCTTTCTCGTCGTATTCGTACTATAAATGGTATAACTTGTCACAAACAAATTGTGAGAAATGACATCAAATTGAGTGCAAAAATTGTACATAATTTAGATAGTCGTGCAGGGTTGTGGTCAGAAGATAAGAAGGAAATTTCAAAAGAAGAAGAAACTAAAAAGGAACAATCTGCAAATGATATAGAACAAGCCGTAAGTATTAAAGAATATATTTGCTATTATTTTTATAAGTATATATTTAATCATCTGTTGATGTTTTTTTTTCGATAATTTTAATTTTGCTTGTTTTATTCATATACTGTGTAGTAATTTTCTTTAAATATTTTAGGCTTTTGGATTATCATCGAAAAATCCAATTTTAAAAAATATAACAGATTATCTTATAGAAGAAGCTTCTGCAGAAGAAGAAGAATTGCTTGGAGTTTCGGGAGATCATGAAGAAGGACAATTGTCTTGTGAAGCGGAAGAAAAAATTGAAAAAGATCCAGCTCTAATGAAAGTAAGTAAAAAAAAAAAAAAATAATAATAAAAACAACTCTTAGAATGAGCTTTAAAGGTTTATTTTGAAATATTTTTTAATGAAAATTAAAAAAAAGTGTTTAAAAATAAAATTCCTTTTAATATTTGTAGCAATAAAAATAAATATTCAATCGTTTTAAATGTTTTTTAAAAGAGTTTACCCATGAATGTTTTCTAGGTTTTAGATAAGCTGATTTTGTATTTAAGGATAGTACATTCTGTTGATTATTACAATCATTGTGAATATCCGAATGAAGATGAGATGCCAAATCGATGTGGTATTATGCACGTCAGGGGTACACCTCCTATTACTAAGGTTTCTAACAATGAATTGACTGAATATTGTAGAAATTTTGAAATTAAAATGGCTGCATTCCTAACACCCATGGCAACTATCAACCCTACTGATTATGACAAGTTGGGCACTAAAAATGCTGAAACGTACGAAATTTTTATTTACATAACTCATATTTTGTTTTATAGCAAGATAGCACCGATCTATCAAACTTAAATTTCCAAAACTTTTCACAGTGAAGTAGAGAAATTCGTTCAAGCAAACACGCAGGAGCTTTCGAAAGACAAATGGCTGTGTCCGCTGAGTGGAAAAAAATTCAAGGGCCCGGACTTTATCCGCAAACATATTTTTAATAAGCACGCAGAAAAGGTTGCAGAGGTCAAAGCGGAAGCCGAATACTTCAATAATTATCTAAAGGATCCGAAAAGACCGCAGTTGCCTGAACATCCAGGCAATAAAGCCCCTGCGAGGGACAGTGCGAGGGAAACCTATACACCTTACAACACTGGCGGGTAAATTTTTATTAATATTATATTTTATACTGACATATCAAATATCATGAAAGTTGTTGTTCTCTTTTTCACTAAAATAACATAAAGTATTGATTTCATTTAAAAAATTACTAATAGAAATAAATTAATGTCTATAAGAATCGAATCTTCTGTATGACGTTATCTCTTACTTCATTACATTATCTTTATATTTCAAAAGTTTCTTATCTTGAGTCGTATATTGCTTGTAAATATAATATTATTATTAATTATTAATTAAAAATTTCTTTCACTATTTTAACATTAATTCATGACATTAGATTAGACTCCAAAACATATTTAAGTATGAAATCACATATCAGAGTTTACTAAAAAAAAATGTTAAAAAAAAGTTATTTTTCTTTTTAATGCATTTTAAATGATCAACGGTTCAAATCGATAAATTTAAATCATTAAAAAGGCATTTAGTGTGAAGTTATCATTTTTAAAGAAATGCTAAAAATTTAATTGCAAGAAGTAATTTGATTTATTAAAAGATAAATTAGTAATTAAAAAAATTTTATTTATTTAAATTCGGTTATCTTAATATATTTGCTTAAATTGCGTATTATAATATTTTTATATATAATGCAATGAAATTATTTATAATTTATTTCCCTTTAATAAATACTAATTGTTAACGTTCGACTAAGATATTGTATCTAGACTATTTTTACATATATTATTACTATTAATATAGATTTATAGTTGTTCCATTTTTTTTATTTATTCATTTTTAAAAATAATTTATGTGTGTGTAATAGGAATGCATGCTTGTTATTCGTCCCAGGGACTGAATCATAACTAAAATGAAATAAAATGAAAACAATATTTGTCGTTGTTGAATTAAAAATTTTTAAAAATATATTTACGTTATTTTTGTTTTTTTAATTTGTTAATGAAAATAGTTATGGCGCTCGATTCAATAATAAATTATTTAATATTTGAAAGAACCGTTCATACAATTTCAAAACTTTTAAATTAACCATACAATTGTATTTTTCATCAATTGGATTTCATGAAATCCTTATTTAAAATAAAAAAAGAGATATTTTAATTATATTTAATAATAATCATCCTAACGTATTAACAGGATATAAATGACTGATAAGAATGCAATATTTAAATAAGCATTATTGATTCTTAAATCTCATAATTCAATTGAACAAATGTTATTTGTGCAATAATTACAAAAATAAGAAATTTAATTATTTTTATTGAAGGTAGTACAATATTTGGAAAAATGTACTTCATGTATTTAATTTCCAACATGAAATTTACGATTAAAAATTATAAAAACAGCTTGAACATTTGTAGTTACAAAATATTTGAAGTAAGTAGTTATTTAAAATTATACTTTTATATCGTGATTTTATTTATGAGATATGACTTTGAATGATGATTGAAAAACTAATCGAAAAATTAGTATTAATTAGTAAAAGAGTATTATTTAAATCTCAAATACAAATCGTATAAATATGAAGAATCGAAAGGAATAAGGTTCGAAGAAATTTTTTTAATGAAAAAACAGTCGAAAAAAAAAACGGATCAACGTTATTAAAATTTTAATTAATATTTGTAAAAGTATAATTGAAAATGTTTTTAGGGTTATGAATTAAATTAAGCACATACAGCACCATAACTTCGTTAATAAAAGTATTTATCTTATAAAATCTAATGAATTAGAAAGATTTTTCTAATTGTACGGAGAAAAAAATTATGACCAATCATCACGTGTACGTGAAAAATAGTCAGAATTTATTTCTGTGTCGTTTCGGTCCCTGACACCATGAAAAGTATCGTTTGTCTTTACGTTATTTAAGCTCTCGGACTCCCAGTAGATTCGCAGGCAACTACACCACGAACTTTAGTAGCAATCGTGGAGGCTTCGGAGGGGGCTACGGCGGAGGATTCGGCGGTGGTTTCGGAGTTCCTAGATCCAACCGAGGCGGATTCAACAGAGGCCGGTAAGATATTTTTTACCTAATCCACACCCTCAACCATTAATTCTCTTTTAAGGATAATCAGGAGCTTATTGACTCTTGGGCAACGTATAACAACTACTTACGAATGGCATGCAGCTGCCCAAGCATGAATTTAATCGTTTTTATTTAAATTTTGCGGAAAATCTCTCGAATCAAACGATCGAGTTAGCTGAATCATTTTTAAATAGTTTTTCAAAAGTCTTGTAGGTATGAGATCGTTAATTCTTATAAACCTTAAAGAAGAGTACCGTATATCTGGTTAATTGCCATTATTTCTCTCAGATAATTAATCGATTTTAATAATTAGATTTTAATAATTGTTAATACGTATTTAATTGTATTAGCTTTTCGATCGTCAAAGGGATTTACTTTATTATACCACACTTTTTCTGTTTATTAATAATTTTCCTTTTCTGATAAACAACGTATTATCATCCTTTTTCCTTTAGTCTTTGTAAAATTATTAAAAAGTGCTGAATCTTGACGCTGACGTTATATTCAGAGGAGCCTTTATTTTAAACTCTTGAATTTCAAAAAACAAAATGACAAACACGTAGAATTTTAATTGATAAGATACAAAAATCACTGCTATATTTCCAGAGCTGCTCCGGATTCAACGTCAAGACCACTGATTAGTTATAATGACCTGGACCAGCTGGATATGGATTTATTTTGAATTTTGCCCATTCAATTAGAAAGTATTAAGTGTGCCAGCAGATTTAAAATCTGGATTATGTAACACGCAATTATTAAAGAATCGAAATGATATGTACAAAGTATTTTAGACTATAAACAGGACGAGAATAATTAATTTTCATTGACAAGTGTTACAAAATCAGCACATTCACTTTTTTTTTCTTTTTTTTTTGTTTTTGTTTTTTTTTTTGTTTTTTTATAGAAAAAAAGGTTAAATTTAGTTGAAATTAAATTAAAATAGAAGAGTCAATCATTCGTAAATAAAATAAAATGAACTATCCCGTGTATTTTATATTGTAAATTTGCCTAAAACAATTTATACTAATATAAAATTTAATGATATATTTTATTTTATTGAAGAAAATAATAATAATAATAATGATAAGAATAAAAAATAAATAAGACCTTGTATATAAAATATAATGATACATTCTTATTGAATGAAAAAACAAAAAAGATAAAAGAAAAGAAAAAAGAAAAGAAAAAAAACGATAACTAACAAATAAATTTATTTGTTGAATTACTCTTGTTATTTTATTTTATTTCAACCCCATTCCACCCGTATATATTTTCGTATACGTATATACGTCATGTCCAGTTGGTCTGGAAAATAAATTAATTGTGTCTTTTATGAACTAAAATTTTTTTATTTTCTTTCCCGAATAAAAACTTATAGCGGAGGTGGTGATTTCAGACCTGTAATCCATTATCGAGATCTCGATGCGCCACGAGAGCCTGATGAATTTTTATAAAAACGAAAGTATCTTTCGCTTATTGAATATACACGCCGTCGAAAGAAAATAGTGTTGCCGAAGAGCAAAGAAAAATTCATGGCTGGTTAAAATTGTAATATGTTCGGCATGACGAACTTCGTTTTTAATTTATACAATTTTAGATATGAAATGAAATGTCGAATCAATTGATTAATTGCGAAAATGTAAGGATAAACTATATTTTTCAATAATTCTTCGTTTACTAGATTAAGTTTATTGATTCACGAGCAAGAGTATAAATGAAAAATAAATTTTAATATTGTTAATTTTAATTATACTTTTCTTTTGATAACCAAATATGAGCCGAAAGTAATGTTATCTTATCTATATTATCAATATCAATTGAATTAAAGAAGTTATCTCAGATTATGGATGTATGCAATTGTAGTTAATGTATAAAACAAAACAAAAACAAGCAAACTATATTGACATGAATATGTAGGTAAATTTTTGGTACAATATGAATTTAAATGAAAAATATGACTCTTTTAAAATAACATTCATTCCAGTCTCGGAAAATGTAAACTACGTATTTTTTAATTTTTCGACTGTGAAGCGATATGTGGATATATATAAATATATATACATATATGTATGTATGTATGTATGTATGTATGTATGTGTGTATATATAATTACATGCTTATATCAAAACGCCGTTGTGTAAATACGTGAAGAACTCGAGTCGATATTGTGAGGCGAATGAAGAGAAATGACAGAGTTTGCTTAGCGTTCCGTTTTTGTATCAATTAAGAAAGTAAAAACAAAAAAACAAAAAAAAAATTCATAAAATACCGTAATTCATAAATTTACGAGTTTTGTCATTTACGTTTATTTTTTTTTCAATTTTTATCCTCTATACTATGTACAAGTTCGTAGAATATACAAAATGAGAGAAACTCCATGTAAAAATATTATTGAAGTCAGTATAATCTACATGTATGCGTAAAAATGAAGAAAAGAAAAAAAAGCTACGAAATAATAATATAATAATTAAACAATATTATTACAAAGCAAAATTTACACTTAATGCTCTTCCTCTTTTTCTTTAGATAATATATTTCGTCTTTATTATTATTATTTTTTTTTTCTTTCAATAATTATAACAATATTAATAATTAATGATAATAATAATAATAACATTAAATTTTTTCTAGCCTAATTTTACCTATACAATTAGAATATATTACTCGCATTTTTCTTTCTTCGAATTGAAATTCAGCAAGTCCTTTCTTAATCATATCATCATTTCATTCTTTATATTACATATTTTCGCTCAGCGTCCATTATGTATAAAATGTGCCTGTTAGATCGTCGCGCATTCGAGCTGCACATGTATAAATATTTATACGTAATAAAAATAATGGTCATACAATAAAAGTGTACGTTTTATAATCGATAAAACACGTTTATATTTAAAATATTTCCTCTTCGTCTCTTTATTCTTATTTTATTTTTTTTTTTTTTTTTTTTTTTTATTATTTTTTTTACAATCGCTCTCTGCAATGCTGCTCGTCGCTGCCGTCACCGCAGTCGTCGATGCCATTGCACTTCTCTGTCTTCTGGATGCATCTACCATTGCTAAGGAAGATAGAAAGAAAAAACATTATTGACATTAATAGGCATTTGTGGAATTATTAATTATAGCGTGTAACTTCAAATCAATGTATTTTTTACAATTGTCATTCGTGTGCGCATCAACGTTTTTTAGGCATTGATGTTCTTTTTTTTTTTTTTTGTTAAACAAACAAAAGTATAGTTTTTTTTTCTTCAAATCTGTATGGATTTGTGTATTGAATAAAATTTGGAATTAATTAATTCGTTACTGCAACGATAGCAATAAATATATTTAATTATATTTATCGAAAGCATTAATGGTATTAATTTTTCAACGAATGAATAATTAATTAACTTAAAATACTTGGTAAGAACTTTGAGAAAACAAATAAGAACATTCGAATCAAAATCATTTATGGAATGTATTTTAATGTCTTAAAATGATAAGGTCTCCTTATTAATTACTTGTAACCGAAAACAAAATTAAAACTTAAATACCTGTAGTTTTAAAAATATTTTCACACAGACTATATATAACGTTAATAATTTATGGTAATGTTCTATGTCTTTACCGTGCTAATTGACAATTGAGTGGCGCATTGAGATGAAGGTTCTTTTTTAGAAAATCTTATTATCGTTATATACGATAAATACGTTGGAGACTGATTACGTAGAAAGATGAAACATTTGTAATATTAGCGGGATAATTCCTTGGCATTGGGTATGAGATTGATAACGATGAATAGATGTATGTAGAGTAGAGCCGATGAGGGTATAGCTTTGTTCAAGAAAATAAATGTCCAATTAAAGGGCGCGATTCGCTCGCTAATGAATCAATTTATAATGAATCGTACTTAATGATGCGGGGTAGCTGAATTTATTGCTTTCGTTGTGGCTCCGTATTATGCATAGAGAGACCATTGAACAACTCGACACAATAAAGCGAACATAGAGCGAAAAAGAAAAGCCGGAAAATTGAAAAGGCGCGTACTCGTCGTAGGTAGACAGCCAAAGGGCATATAAAAATGATAAATAGAATCATCAACTGGGCTACAAGTTATTTTCTTAATTACACTTGTAGATAAAAAAAAATGCACGAAAATACTTGTGCGTGTATGTAAGCCCTTTACGATGTATGCGGGCGTGCCAACGCCGCGGGCGACAGTTCGTAAATTATGCAATTTACTCTCCCCCCTCGCTCTGAGCCATTTTTTTTTTTTTTACTCTTTCAACTTCGTAGTTTACGGATACGCACGATATCTTCTGTGGCATATATACATACATATATACAATGGACAGGATACGATCATATAAATGATGGACAAGCTTCCTCGGCCCGGATATCTAATAGAAACTGCTTTTAGTAAAACTACTTTCGAGGATGCCAAGTATAAAGGATAATAACTACACAATGTAACGTTTTTCTAGCAATGCTTTGACATTTGCCACAAGCCAGAATATCTGATCAGAGTACAATAAGACATGGCGATCTTTGATGTATTAGTGCTGGGAGAAAAGAGGAAAGATATAATAAATATTTTGTCATCGGCAATGATCTAATGCATCTAATGCTCTTTATATGGTGCGTAGCTAATGGATTAATGAAAATTTGAGTACTAACCACAACGAGGTCGGTATCTCTTAATTTATACTCACTGGCAGGTAAACTCGTACTTGTTACACCGACCCTGACATCCGTCCGGCTCATCGGATCCGTCGTTGCAGTCGCGATATTTATCGCAAAAGCGTTTCTTCCTGTAGCACTGCTGCTTATCCCTACACGTGTACTCGTCTTTAGATGGGCAAACTGCAAGGGCATAAATGAAGTACTTAGTCGAAGTAGTACTGCTCACTCGTACTCTCCATTCCATTTAATGCAAATGTTATTGAGCTAATCGAGCCTGACTTTACATTTCTCAAACTACAAGCTCCTCCTGCGGCTTCATTTTATATTTATAATTTAAAATTTAAATTTTATATTTATAATTGAAATCTATCGTTTTTCTCTTCTTTTTGTCCCCCTCGAGGCTCTTTTTACCCAAGATCTACTATTTTACAACCTGTACCGCAAAGAACATTTTTTCAAACTGATAATTTATTATTCAACATTTAAAGCAGACGACATAATACGAAAATCATCAAGAATTTTTATCAAGAATTTTCAATATTCATTTCTTGACTTCCTCCCTTATGTACAGGCTAGTGACGGTTCCGAGGAGGGGTCGTGAACCAGGAAGGAAGTCTCCTCGGTACAATCGCGTCGTCTCCGGTCTGGGGTTTTAATCGCAGGACGCAGACGGCGAGAATGCATTGTGGGGGGGGGGGTTTAATGGGTATACCGGCGTCTTCAATTCCGGGGACTTCACGCACTGGTCTCTAAAAAATGTCTACCATCCTTTACCAAAAAAAAAAAAAAAACTACTAAAGTGTATTTATTGATTCAAGTCCATGGTTTCATATAAGAATTATGAATTAGAATTTTTAATAATAGAACCTAAATTAATGAAAATAAATTTTTATTTGCTTATTAATTTTAGCAAATACCACAATATATATATATATATATAAACACTTCTTTTCACCAATGCGCTTACAAAGTAATAAAAAGGTAGTAATATAAACGTATTGAATAAAAATAAAAAGTTTACGCTTTTATGTGTAGGATATAAATAAAGAGAAAGCAAATGTTATCGGTGTATTGCCAATTTGGTTACGAATAAATTGTTTATACGCGTTTAAACATTATTGATATTAAAATTTAACTTGTACTGATTTTTTTGTAAATATTCTTGTATTTTAATACATATATATATATATATATATATATATTAGTGATGTTCTAAAGAAAATTTTTGAATTTAAAAAAATAACAGGGACTCACTTGTTGTGCAGTTTTCTTCATCTGTAGCATCAAAACAATCCACGTGACCGTCACACATTTTTGACAGAGGCAAACACGACGTTTGATTACCACAATGGAAATGAGTTTCTAAATTACATTCTTGAAGGAATGAAACAGTGGAATCAATTATATATTAATTACATTAATAAAGTAATAAAAAAATAATTGCAATTAACAGAAATCTGTAACTCGAATGCGCAAAATTAATCACAATCGACTTGTCTACGTTTTGTCGTTTAAAAAATAAATTGTCTAGAAATAAAAAAAAGCACTTGGCAATATAATTTATTTATCAAATTTCAAAGTTCTTAAATTTTAGTTAAATCGGCTTATAATTGCATTTAAGTTATATAGCCTAAGAATTATTTAAATAAAGCATTTTGTTTTGTTATATAATTTTTCTAGAATTTTAATATTTAATAAGAACGAACCGTTTCAAATTTCACTTGAATAATAACATAGAATGTAAAAGTAAATTAAAAATATCTTAAATTACGACTTATACTTTAAAGTAGACCATTTATAAAATTATTTATCAATTTACCACAATTATACTCGTCTGAGTGATCGTAGCAATTCATTTGACCGTCGCAGCGCTTCACCAGAGGGATGCAAAATATATTCAAACACGTCCATTCATCTTCGAGGCAGTGATGCTCTATTTTCGTACACCTGTAAACATTATATAATTGAGTAAATTTTATATAAACATGTGAAGACTCTGCAGCCATCGAATCGTCTCGTGATTTTAGTTGATATTAATTATTACTTAATAATAATGAAAAGTATAATAAGGGTTTCTGTTACTTTAAACTTTGTACATTTTTATGGTATATAGCTGATGCTTTATTTTATGGGTTTGGAATAAAAAATTTTACGAGAAAAAAAAAGTAGATGAAAATGGACGAAAGGATCGTTAAGAGTAGAGTATGAATAAATAAATTTTTAAATAAGTAGTCGAAAGATTAAAACGATATGTAATATACATCTAATTACTTTTCTTTTATTCTCTTGGTATGATTCTACGTTACATTAATAATTCCTATAGAAAATTTAACAGCTACTAAAACATGTATAGGCTATTTTGAAAGAATGGATCTTCTACGTTACAGGTCAGTATTGCTATAAGGGACTGTACTGTACTTCTGATGGTGTTCGTAATAAGCGAACAAAGCCTGTAAAGAGTAGAATTTTTTTTTTTTTTCTAAATATAGTACGGAAATTAATAAAATCATGGGCTTTTTTATTATAAATGTAACATTGGCAAAAGAAAGGTTGGCAAATACAAAAGCCAATCATAATGCTCGAATAAGGTTCAGCGTTTGAAATGGATTTTATTGTCTCGTTCGAGTTGAAAAAACAAGGTTGATCCTCGACTGTTTTTTTTTTTATACTTTTCTCAAAAATTAGCATTTTGATAAACTCCATTATTCAAGAGTTTCTTCCGAGAATACAAATGACAGATTATGCCTTCGCTTTTTTTCCATTGTCACACGTGCATAATATACGCACAAGTGTGGGTGTGGGTGTGTGCGCGCGTAAGTGGGCATGAATTTTTACATTCGAACCGATGTACAAAAAGTTATACGAGTATGAATAAAAACACTGAATAAATGTGGTGGGGAGATATGAGCGATTGCGCAATAGGCATTAATGACAAATTGTATTGAAAAAGTTATTATAATATCGGTTTATGGTTTACGAACCTAATGGAGTGTTTTACAATCGCCACGTATTTAAAATTAAAATGTGTTAATTTTAATAGATTTAATAGCCGTTTTATATAAATACATATACGAAACGAATGATCTTCGAAAATAATCGTAGTGCATAAATAAATAACTAAATAAATAAAGATTTCGGAAATTAAAGGAATTACTTATAATCATTGACAAATGTTTGTCAATTAAAAAATCTATGGAAAGTCTTTGGCTTCCTGAAACTTCTGCCAAGGGGCCAAGGTTATAAAAATTGCGATTTCTTGCGATCGAAGGGCCGTACATAAATTTAAAGCATTATGATGTAAATATTTTGTAACGTTTAGAATTATCGATTCGGTATTACGTACCTATAGGCGCCCCCCTCGAGCCTATAGCACTTGTGAGTGACGGCGTTACAGTGACCGGCACAGCCGCTCGTGTCTCGGGGATCGAGGGCTCGTCTGCAGAAGGGAACCTCATCCGTATTCTTGGCGATGCAGACTTCGCCTTCTTGGCACTCCTCGCAAGGCCTCCACCTGTGTATGTGAGTCTCCAGGAGTCCAAAAGCGGACGTGACGTCATTGGCGGTCTCGTTGTTACTGACGATGTCGTTGACGTTAACGTTGCTGCTGCTGCCGCTGCTGTTGCTGTTTCTGCTGTTGCTGTTGCTGTTGCTGTTGCTGCTGCTGCTGCTGCTGCTACTCAGTATCGACGTCGACGGCCTATGCGGGGCAAGGGAGGAAACGACGATTAATCGATCATTTATTTATTTTTATCTTGTAAAATCGTTGGCAGCTCTTGCCGTGGAATGTCAGCTAAATCAGTCACAACAACAGTTCATTCGTTCGTTCTCCGTACGTACGGTGTTTTTGTATTGCATTTACGAATTTCTATGTACAGTAAACAACCTACGTTGTTAAAACTTTGCAAATCGACTATTAAAAGAGGTAGACAACCTGTCCCGTCTGGATGCATGCGGTCTGTATTTTAAATTAATTACCTACTCTTACACGTAATGTTTATAATTAGTCCTGGCAATATTGAAAACTCTTCCCCATATACTTTAGATTCCCTGCAATACAGTGCATTTATGGGGAGTCGGTTACGTCGAGCAAAGACGTAAATTGCTTAACGAAGTGGAAAAACAGAAAATAAAGAAAAAAAAGAATAAGATTATTTACCTGAAGGATGTCGTCGTTATGAACGTGGTAGTGAATGTAGTATCGGCCGGTCGTTGCGTGGCACTGGCGAAGGGCGGTTCGATCTCAGCCTGGGGTAGTTCGTTGGATTTTAGCAGAATATTGAGGAAGGTGGACGTCGGCGGAGAACTTAGCCAGGTCGGTTGCTCGAGTTCCGTGCTATTCGTCGCCTCCGCGGAGCTCGAATTGCGAGCACTTGATCGCAAGTATTGTTGTATTACGTGCAGCTTCTCAGGTTCTATACGACAATTCAGGATTCATTTATAATCAATGGCCATATTATTAATCGAGTTTTTTAAAATTTATTTTTATTAAATGTATATATAACAGCCCGAGACCGCAAGGAGGACCGTTAATCTTGCATTTAAATTCATAATTTTGAATATAAGGTAAAATATCACGGCGGCCAGGTAGCGTACCTAACCTGGCTGCCGTTATTCACAGGCTGCCGAGGAGAGTTCGGATCTCAAATTGAGAATCGAAAGAGACGCTTAGTAACGAGTGAAGCCCAGCGAAGATAAAACAATGTATTTTTCTCTGGCGAAGGAAGTCGAAAGTTCGGCGATGGCGTGAAGATTTTACAAAGGCGTTGCAAAAACTTACTTAGAGAATCGGCTCGAGTGAAAAAGTGGAAAAAATCGGCAGTAAGACCGAGCTACCGTGCTCAGTCAATCTGCCCTTGAAGTTCAAGGTAATGATCGGATCCTTGCAACATATATCCCTTTTCTTCTTTTTTCTTTCTTTCTTTCTTTCCTTCTTTCTTTGGAAGCGCAAAAAATTCAACAGGTATACACGCGGACAGAGGATGCACTCATTTTCACACTCGATTCGGACGCGAAGCGAGGAGAAACGGTCGAATCCGTTTTTGCTTCGTGGCTCCCGATCTCTCATACTCTCTATCTTATCCATAATCCGATCCACAAGCTGTGTCTATATGTAGATATGTGTACAAACCGAGAGTTATGGTGAAAAGAGAAGTGGCGAAAAGGGACGTTTTTTTTTTTATTAATTACGAAAGGCGCTAGTTTTATATCCTGATCATGAAATTACTCAATTATCGGTAAGTAGAGTACTCGTTCGATACTCCGAGAGGAAAAATTCGAACAATTTTTACAGTCAAGACTGAATCAATTATCTGGTTTTATCTGGTGGTAATCTACATTGTCCAGTGCTTAGAAGCATTCAGTTATGCTGAATTTCTCCTTTATACAAAACGCCAATTATTCATTCATTTTATAAACGTTATTGCCTTGATTGCCATTATTTTTCTTATGCACAACTTTATATATACTTCTATTTACATACTGCTCTACAAGTTGGTGTAAATAACAATTATATTAATACATCGATTTTCAGAAAATATGAATAAGTGCAGAGTTGAGTATTAAATTTAATTAAAATGTTTAATAAATAATTTTTATTGCGCTATATAAATTCATATCATTAATGTTTTGAAAATTATTATCCGGACAAAGTCGTAAGAGTTAATATCGTATTATTAAATTTATAAAGATGTGTTTATTCATAATTCGACCAGCGAGATAAATCCTTGAATATTTAATATATTGTTCGGACTTTCTTATTTTTCTCTTTCTCTTTTATAATAAAAAAGCTCGATATTAAATATAATTACTCGGGCGATTATCTTCGAATGCAGAATTTATATTTTACTGTCATTAAATAATTAATTTGACACTGTGTTCGCTTGGATTATGATTAAATTGCAAGATCAGCAGCAATTAAACTGCTGGAATAAATAAATAAATAAATTTCTTACGAGCATACACTGTAATCAGGCATAATGGAATAACAGAGTCATTTTACTTAAATATTCCATTAAAATGAATTATTATTGACTTTCTCACTCTCCTCGATAGACGCGAGGAAATTCAATTGGCCATACAAGAGCTCGGGCTAAAAATGAGCGAGAGAGAGAGAGAGAGAGAGAGAGAGAGAGAGAGAGAGAGAGAAAGAGAGAGTGAGTGAGTGAGCAAATGAAAGCGGAAGCGCGAAAGGGAGAGAGGGAGGGATGGAGCGAAAAGCAAGAGTGGTGCAAAGGGATTGATTTCAATTTGCATGAACAGTCTTTTTATCCCTCGTAGAAGGCGCGAGGACGATAAAAATTTCAATTAATTTTACTGCAAATTGACCGCTACCAATTCGAGTGCCGAGCTGAGCTCTGTGCACACAGAGATGTGGAGGAATCCCCTTCGGGACATCACGGGCAAATGACAGGAGTTAACGATAGCGATTTATCGCCGAACCGGTTGTCTCTCTCTCTCTCTCTCTCTCTCTCTCTCTCTCTCTCTCTCTCTCACCACCTCCATCTCCTTCGTCATCTCCGACCTCCCTTCCCGCCCGCCCCTCCCTTCACGCGCGTTCGCTCGACCTTACCTTGCCTCTACACCACTTTCTCCCATTCTGTCTTCGATCCCCCTCCCCCTCTTTGCCCCACCCAATGTCGAGCGCTCGTTTCTTTTGACCAGCGAGTGCTGTGCTTCACTTTAATTTTCTCGAGCCTTGATGCCGTGGATAGATTGTACGTGTACGAAGAATGATCGAAGTTAAAATGACGTTATTGCGAGGGAGAAGCTAATTTAAATTGTCTTTCGAGTAAAATACCAAGACGTGACTTGATTTAACACGGCCGCCATCCTTATATCCAATATTCTCTATATGACTTAAGCACACTAGTAGAAATGAGGAATGACTTTCAATGACTTTTCAAATCAATTGACCTATTTATTAATGTTATATCTTTTGCGCTGTATTTGTAAGCCTTTCTTCAACTACAACGTTTCAATAGTCTCGATGTATCGATTAATCGATGCCTGGGTCATTAAAATACGGGACATGTGCTTTTTTTGGATCACAGCCCGTTAATATCGGCCTCCTAGATCGTCGCGTATCGAGAAGAGCCGGTCCCCGCAAGAGACTCTCTCTCCCCTGCACTCGCGAATTCCGAATGCAGAAATAGACGAGGGAATGTAAAGGGGGATTCCGAGCTCCGACCAATGTATATACGAACGAAAACGCTTCGTTGCACATGAACTATCTGTCGAGAAAAACAAGTCTTGTACTTGACAACGAGGTGATTAATCGATAACTTCAAGAATTTTGGCTCGATCTCGTGCGACATAATACTGATTAATTCATTTTAATTATGATTGACGTAGCTTAATTTATAAATTATATAAATTCATGGACTTGTTTAAAATTATCATCTCTTTATGCATTGATCCCCCGGGAAAACAATAGCCTCCTCGTTTTAAAACAACTTTTAATTAATTATATTTAAACTTCCAACATCCAAACATCCAACAAATATATCTTATAATTACGCTTTTACTATTATTTTTCTTTATTTTTACAATCACACGTAGATTATGAAAATAAACGTGTAAAATATGTAAAAACTATAAAGATATTTGATTTTATAAGTATAGCTAATACATGTATTATATGTATATGTATAGTAATAAGGTATAAGGTTCCTATAGAGGTAAATTGATTATGATCGTGACATTAACTCTTTCGAGGATAGGAAACCAGAGCTGAGAAAAATTAAACTTCATGTCCCTCTTGCAGACTTATGCGTTTAATCCATTCCCACTGCGTATAATCCAGTTTCTTTTCTCTCTTAAATGTAACTCGCTTTATAATGCGGCTTATAATAGGATTCTGCTTTGAATCTCATCGTAAAATCGTACTGAAATAATACGAAGGAAAGAGCACGAGGAACAAAGTGTCAAGAGAAATGTCAATATATATTTATTAAAAAGACGCTCACGGTACGTTGAAAATTATTTGTAACTTCTGCATTTATTGCCTAATTCATTTTCATATTCATTTTTATATTCATTTTAATGTATTGTTTTTACGTATTCCAAAGTTATAAAGAAAGAAATGATTAGTTGACGTTTACGTGCGAGCGTGAATGTGCTTATTTATGCGCATACACGTATACGTATAGATGAGAGAGATCGACTTTGTACATAATAGATATTCTATATTTTATGATCTCTTGTGTCATGTTTTGTGCGAAAAGTAGAAAACAAGTTTCAGTTTTGGTCATCGTTACATTTTGTGTTTCTAATTCGTAAACAGTTTCGAGCATAAATATTTTATATCCATATAAGCAACAATTCATAATTAAATGATTTAACCTCGGAATAATAGAACTTTCATCACTATATTTACGATCGCATATATATTAATAAAGAGTATCAAATGATGTAATGGCTATAGAGCGCACGCAGTATTTGATGGTTTAACAAGATCAAGATAAACAGAGTATCAATTAAATTCCCTTTATCTTATTTTCGTGCATAAAAAAAAAAAAAAAAAAATTGTCATTTTTAAATTTTATACAAGCCTGACACTGCATTTTATGGCGACCATTAATGTTTTTATTATAAATAATAATTTTCAAGATCATCGCCAATAAGGAGCGGTCATGAATTATACAGATTTTATAATAGATTTGATACAAATCGGCAGCAGCTAAAAAATTTTTTTTAAATATATCAGCAACGGCAATAGTTAGAACAACAAAAGTCAAATAAAACCTGACGTTATGGATAAATCGGCCAATTATTAATAAATATACGTGATATCGGAAGCTCATTAAACTCTGTAATGAAGCGCAAAGTTTCTTTTCGAGCATTCGTGAGATACTCTATTTTTAATTAATAATTAAAGTGGATAACGACGGAAAGGTTTCTTCTGCATGGACTCGGAATAACGATAATTCGAAGTAATTGATAATCTTTCGAATAGTCTAAAGTAGCAAGGGAGTAGCAGGGAGTAGGGAGGAGGAAGCGCAAGTGCTTACCAAAAGCGATGTAAAGTGCGATGCCACCTACACCGAGGAGGGCTAAGACGATAATGAGGAGGAGGACGAGAGACTTGGTGCAGGAGGTCCCGCTGAGAGGATGGCCCAAGTGAAGCGTCCAGCCATGGCGATGCTTTCGGAGTCTTGCAGGGTGGGGCGCGGGATCGTCCCGGACGCTGCGCCTCAAGTTCGCCCGGTTCTCCGAGCTCGGCGAGTTCGCCGACACCGCCGAATACGCCCTCTGAAAAGCAAACGAGGTAAGAGTTTAGTAAGAAGACAGCGAATTCCTTCGTGTGCCCTGAGCGGAACATCCATTCGCTCCGGCTTGCCGGATCCTCCGAATCTTCCTATCACCCTCTTTACTCCCATTCCCTCCACGAGCCAATAGATTTATTAGCCCGGATACCTCAACGAGCTACGCTTTATTAATCAACAATTAATAATAACCGAGAAATAATGGCCGATTCTGCCGTTTCTAAGATCTCAGGAATGATAAAGGAGCTTTATCATTTCCCAAGACAATCTGTTAAGCAAATGTAATTCTATTTTGACAATCTTATGCGTAGAGCATTTAAGTCTTGAGCCGACTTTAGTAAATTTTAGTAAATATATATTTTATGTATGACTTCAGAACGTTATTTCTGAAAGCAACTCCAAGCTTTATAATCCTTTAGTATAATCCATATTGTCATTATAGAGCTTCTAATAAAGCTTATCAACTTCAACTATAAATTATATAACTGACTTCGATGCGTTTTCGTTAAATTATTTCTAAGTATCTTATAATACATTTTAAAATCCACAGGTGTTGATTTATATTTATTACGAACGTCTAAATATATATATATATAATATATATATGTAATCAAATGATAACGTGATATGACAAATAAGAAGATTATTCGCTTCCGAGGTATTTAATTTATCATGCAAACTATTGCCGTAGATTTATTTTTATCTAAAATATTATCACAACGTTTCTTATAACATTAATAATGTAAAGCTATTTACTATTTGAATATCGTGTATCTAAATGTAAAAATCTCGTAGAGACCGGAAAGAAAAAGAAAACAAAAATGGGATGAACGTTGCACGTTATAAAAACGATTCTTTGAACAATATAAAATAATAAAATACTTCAAACGAAAAGAAAAACACAGAAATTGTAATCTTCTTCCTGTATGTGCGCCGACTACGGCACACTATTTGCATACTTCCGACTGTTCGTGTCTTTTGGTTCTTATGTTTATGAAGCAGACGAATTGAAAGTTATTTCGAAGCCACATATTCCCATATGCAGAATAGATAATTTTGAAGCATATACTGTACATTTATTTACATTTATTTTTTTCTGGATTTATGGAAATTTCAGTTGCTGGACTACGTGGTAATACAAAATAATATTAACAATAAGTTTCATATCCTTTATATTCTGCTTTTTAAGCTATTTTTTGTTAGAAAAAAAAAAAAAAAAAAAAAAAAAAAAATCAATAACAGTTAATAATTGGAATTATTACATTGGAGTCGTAAATCATTTATCCCGATATTATATATTTAATTAAAAAATTCCGATTGTTCATAAAGTTTAGAATTTTCAAGCCTATACAGTGCATTTAGTTGGAAACGTCCACAACTTTACTGAACAAGTCGAAACAATGTAGGCCTTCGTTTATTATAATTGTAAGGAGGAAAGATAAATGAGTGAAATTCGCATGAGCCCCGCTTCGCTTTGATTTGTTTTTCAGCAAAAGAATACAAAACGAAAATGGCATGTGACAAAAACCTTCCATTGCTCTATTCTTAATATAAAAGGAATTAATTACAATTCCGAGAAGAGGAATAATTTCATGCAAGGAATAGGAAGAGCAAAAGCGAGAGAGAAGCACTTTATTGATGACGTACAAGATAAGGTATAAATAAGTAAGCAATGTGTGATATAATGTGACTCGTGCGAAAAGAAGCAAAAGTAAGAGGAAGGTGGACACGCGTATGTATGCGAGTCGCCGTCGATTTACGAAGAGGAAACACGAGTTGCGACGACACGCGCGCGCCTGTGTGTATGTGTTCACGTGCGGAGGTGGTGCGACTTCCATTTAGAATATAATGTGTATTTATACACTCGTCTCTCTCTCTCTCTCCCTCTCGCCCTCTGTATCTCTGTCCCTGCCGGTAGGCTAATGAAATTTTTTTTAAATAAAAGCACATTTAAGCCTGACAACGGTGAGTCATTGCGCTTGCGTAACTTTTACTTTCAAGCACGAGTACTACTTATCCTACCTTATATCCTACAGACGCTTAATGAATATTTTTTTCGACCGACCGCTCGATCCTTTTTCTATACGTGCTATGATACTTTGCAAAGGCCAGCTTCGAAGGACATAATGCATTATGGCTCCATTCCCAGTCCATTTTTATACGGAAAAATTCAATTTCTACACTCTATTTTCAAGCATATTATGTTATATTTTTTTAACAATGACGCAATGTTATTTTTTTAAACGTTTATTGCATTATTTGTAATATTTAATAGCTATAAAAAAATTTAATTATAAACTAGAAGTCAAGTATTTTTTATGAAGAATTGTACGAAGATGTGCAGCTTTTTATTTTTTTTTATTTTTTTTTTCTTCAACGCGCTCCCATATTATTTTAAATGTAACTTATTTTAAATTATTTTACCTGTAACTGCGAATTTCATTTTTGCCGATACCGTGTTTACAATAAGTTAGCTTATTATTTTTTACATTATAACAAATAACTATTACGATTCCAAATTGTTTATTAATTCAAAGAGACATTAATAAATTTTATAAACAAATCAACGTAATTTTACTCATACTTAATCATTTCTTTAATAAACAGTATATTGTTAAGGTAAGACTTATACCATTTGGAGAATGATAGATTATTCGAGATTATTGAGAAACGAGTTCTTAAATATTTACGCGTTCTAAAAAAATTGTAGAATATATAATGTTTAAAATCATATGAAAGTTATCGATCACCATTATTATTGTGATGTAATAGCTGCGTAATAAAGAGACGGTTAACATTCTTATAGTATTTTTTTACCTATACTGCCTGAAAATTAATTCTTCTCTCTCGAATACATCCGTAGAACGAAGTTATAAAATAAAGTTGTAAAATACAGTCATGCGAATACTTAATATAAAGATCTCTATCTTTACACCCTTAGGAGCAACCATAAATATTCATCTATTGCGTGAATTAAATCTGGATCTATAAATGTCCGTGTAAGTATTCAGCGCTGAAGAGAGAAGACGAAAAGCCGGTCGAAAAATTATGCATCTAACGCGCGTCCGTTACGCGAATAGCAAACAAAGGATTTCCTTTGTGCGAACGCCTCGCAATTTAACACAATACATATGTATTCTTCGTATACCATATATGCATATATATATATGTGTGTGTGTGTGTGTACACGAAAACTTAAGCTCGCACGAAATGACGATTTTCAATGCTAATTATCCTACGAACTTCTCTCGGCTCATAAATTCAATCGGCGCGGAACTGATAAGCGGATTGTGCGGAGTGTTGGACAATTTCACAATGTTTTCATTACACGCATAAGAAATCCGTTACCTGAATACTATGTGCTATTATTACGTACATTTATTAGGATCAGTAAAGACTAATTGAGACGTAAAATTGTAAATTTTTCTCAAGTACGTTTTGAAAATTCTGTACTCGAATTATATTATTATAATTTAGCCGATACAATCACATGAGCATTTAAAAGGTAGCAATGATCATCTTTACACGTATTACTATACATTTTTTTAACAATCCATTGTGAAGTAAAGGACAACGGGAAGAATAATAATGAGTCTTTTCCTAATTAAAAACAAAAATGTTGTTTTTTCTTTTTTTTTCTTTTTGTTTGTTAATAAACTGGATTGGGAATAGTAATAAAACTGACGATATCGTTCGCGTATTTTCGAGCTTTTTTTATGGAGAGTCACGAGGCGTCAAGAAATTGTCCGCATGGCCTCTTCCATATCTCTACCGGTCTATCGGGAAAGTCTCGTTCCTTGTCAACGGTAGGTAATAATTACGTTGGTCTTTCCCCTCACTACAGGAGAATGTCCCCCCCCTCCTCTTTTTCGAGACATTTTTATGGCCACCTTTTCTGATATTTCCTTCTCCCAAGATTCCCAAAATAAGTTGTAGTAGTCCTCCTACCTTAATATCCCTATCCTTAATCGGCAGGTAATTGTAGTTTTTCGGGGTCATTAGTTGGATGCCTGTCCTTTAATCCCCGAACGAGTGATCGTAATTAAGATTAGTCCTCGATTTTAATGATTTATTGTATAAATCATTAAAATCGATAGTGCGCAAGCGCGCGCGCGCGCGCGCGTGTGTATATATAAATCTCTCGTCTCTCGGGATAATTAAAATTTTTATTAACGACGATGGTATCGGAGCAGCACTAGAGACGAATTCGCCAACGAAATCTCTGGCTAAATAAATATTTTACTCGATAATAATTGCCGATAAATGTCCGTATACTCTTTTTTACAGGTCCCCCATGCATACATCACGGCCTCAAACTTTTATTTCTCACGTTTTATCTTTTTTCTTTTTAAAAGCCGATAATGTCATTTGGAAGCGGTCAATGTTATCCCCGCGAATAAGCTTATAATTGCCAAATTAAAAATATTTAAGGAGAAAAGATCGGTTACAATGCTCCTTCTGTTATCCGATACCCACTTATCACACGTTCGCTCCCTATAAAGCAATAAAACGTAATCAGATAATCCAAGAGAATTCTTTTCGTTTATCTTTAAAGTTTTACAACTCAAAGGAATTTATAACAGAAAAGCAAGAAGATTTATTTAAAAAGCCATGGCCTCTATTGAATATAATTTAATTCGATCTTTTTCGTGAAATATCCTTTAAACTGCTAAAAAAAACTTAATTAATACAGAGAAAAACAGAAACGTTGTGCTCGGTAATGATATCCGGTATTGTTGAACTGAACTTGTTACCTTGTACGTAATATCCAATATCCTATATTATTAAAAAAATCTTGACTTTCTTTTTCCAAACTCGTTTTAGATTTTAATGCAATAAAATGGACTAAATACTATAAATAATCCTTAGATATCAAAGTATATTTAATATAGAGAGTAGGAAGAAAACGTGGAATTGGTTGAGACTTCGGTAGCTACGTTATTAATTATTGCGCTAAAAGTCATGGATGAGATACAACTTGTCTTAAAGAAATTCGCAATGGGGGCGGACCGCGCGTCGGCTATACGAAATCGGAAGGGGTTGGGAATGCCCGTCCGTTGCTCCGCTTAAATTGAATCTCATTGTGCGAATTAAAGATTTTATGCGTGTGCGAATATAACCGAGTTGCAATACACAAGCTTTTATTAGACCGTCATCTATATCATTTCGTAATGCCATAATTAATCCGTTATGCCGGAGAGATGGTGAAATAAAGATGCTAATGGGGAAAAAGGAAGAAAAGCGTACCGACATTCGAGTAAAACGGATACACGAGACTTCTGAGAAGATGTGTATCTTCTTGTGTCTGTGTATCTTCTTCCCCTCCCGACCCCACATTCTCTCTCTCTCTCTCTCTCTCTCTCTCTATTTTTGTTTTTTATTTTTGTTTATCAAAATCATTGAAGTTATTGCTCATCACGTCAAATAATATCAATAATTAGATCATTTTAATCTCATAACGTATCTGTGTGACAGAATAACCTCAATAACCATAGGTATATTTATCCTATGCCGTCGATTGTAGTTATTGTAAAACGGTAAGGATAATTCTTCGAATCTTCGCATGTTTTAATACCTCGATTTAAATGAAAAAAAAAAAACTCGAATCGCGGGGCTGGATTATTTTTTGATAATTTCAAGTATAATCGATGGTCAGGTAATGAGGAGAAAGCCAGTGAAGTTCGAAGATTTGAGAATACAGTAACGAGAGTTTGCGTGAAGAGAGAGAGAGAGAGAGAGAGAGAGAGAGAGAGAGAGAGAGAGAAAATACCTTGAGTCTCCTCGAGCGAATGATCTCAGCGAGTTTCGGAATCCAGCCTCAGATTTACGAGCCGGGATATACGTCTTAAAAATTCAGTCAAAGTGAAAACGGCTATTATAATTAGGGGTAGTTCTTAAGGGAAGTACTAATTGAAGCAGTCTCGAGCAATTTATAAAAGGGGAAACTTGGCGGTTTCGGCTTTCCCTAAAATAAGATCTCGACGTCGGGTGTGCTCCTGGACGCAGCAGCTGCGCCTCGAATCGAACTCTGAAATTTCAAACGAGCCATTCGATCGGTCCACCGCTCCTCTGCCTATTGCCTAGAATCCCTTTTGTATAACCGACGCCGACGAGTCGCAAGGAGACTACGCTCAAAATATATCACGTACCACAGTCACGTGCGTGTGGGCGACATCAACGTCAGCTGCTGCTGCTGCTGCTGCTGCGAGCCGCGGATCCACTGGATCAATTTTTTTTTTTTTTTTTTGTAAAACTCAGCTTGTCCTTTATCGAATTGTTTCTGGTAAAGCTAATTGACGGAGGACATCGGGGAATTTGCATGCGGAGGAGGTAACGTCGTTAAGAACGAGGTTTAGCCATTTTTAAAGCCCAATCGATTGATTTCTCGTAGCCGTGACAATTAAAGCGACCGAGCCGAACTTTATCCGAATTTTAGCCTATAATTTAATGGACAAAGGGCATTTATGCAAATACATTTGAACGACTGCTTTGTCAGTATTTCAATTCAAGCGTAATAATTGAACTTGCTTAGTAAGAGAGAACAACTTGATACCAATATTTTATGATCATATTAAAAATTATTAATTTTGATTGGAAAACTGTGTGACTAATAATTATTTTGGATTTCACTAATAAAGTTTCGATGGAGTCTTTCAACATTTTATCAAACAGATTAAGAAAATCTACAAATGAATATAAAATACTTGATATTTTATAAAATATCGTGAGTATTAAGCTTTATAATGAAAGTATATCTCGTCACGAGCCCTAATCATATTACGTTACGTAACGGATGAAAGTATCGTTTGGGACAAAGCGCGATTGATTATTATCATGAGTAAGGATAAAAATATTTCAGCTGAATACCGATTAATATTTTTCGGTAATTACATTTACTAAGGACCTGAAAAATATTTTATCAGACCTTTTTCAGACACTCCATTGACTAATGCATTAGCGAAAGCTCAATTTTCTATATCCGAGTAGATTAGGTTTCGGTTTCGGTTTCGGTTCCAGTTCTAGTTCCAGTTCCAGTTCCAGTTCTAATAGAAATAATTGGATTTTAGTTACGTTACAATCGAATTCCGTGTGCATGGGGTATCGGGAATTACCGGGCGAAGGATATAAATTGCAAACTGACGTAAAACGAAAGGGCAGGAAGAAGTTTTGTAGAATTTCGCTTTTAATAAGTTTCGAGATTCCTGGTTAATGGGCCGTTCCGATGCTAAATTGGAGTCGCAACGCTTTTGCATTTCCGAGTAAAGCGCCATACGCTGACTCACGTGTTTAACAATGGCCAACACTTGCGAACTATTATTCCCTTTATTATATTCGCATTATTGTTATTGTTGTTACTACTACTACTACTACTACTACTACTACTACTACTACTACTACTACTACTACTACTACTACTACTACTACTACTACTATCTCTACTACTACTACTACTACTACTACTATTATTATTATTATTATTATATATCTCTGGAATGAATTTTCCCATGTGTGGAGCCGGGGGTTCTCGGCACTATGTAAATAATGATGGAAAAAAAAAATTTTTTTTTTCTTTAGAGATAAAGATAAGGAAAGAGACAGAGAAAGAGAGGAAGAATGGAAGGGAAGGATTTTTTTCTCTCGCGATTTTATCAGTCTTCCACGCGTACTCGGACTTGCGTAAGTTCGCAGCTACGCTCAAACTTGAAAGCAGTTTACAAGCAGTTGTGTAAGTACGCTCTTTCTCGGATTTATTATTAGAAATGCTAAAGGTGCGTAATGGCTTCGTTAACACGTCACGCCTCCTACTCTTATCTTCTTTATATATTCAATACGATTGATCCTTTTTCTTTCTTTCTTTTTTTTTTTTTTTTCTTTTATTAAGAAATACTCTCAAAAGCTTTTCATGTTTTCAAATGATTGAAAGATAAGTTTATTAAAGTTTGCCCAAGGAAATATCTCATTTATTTCTTATCTCCTTTTCTTATTACGATTTGCTAATTACCAAGCTATTATCTATAATATTTACTTCTCTATAACTGATGGTAATTGATGGTATTACAAACTACTGTTTTAGTGATATAAACTCTAGTTGGAATTTAATGGAATTTAATTGTAACGATTATCTGTATATTTTCTGACTGAATTGTAATAACTATTTTTTTTTTTTTTTTACTAATTCACAAACTTTTAGAATTACAATTACTATATATTTTATGATTAAAAAATTTAAATTTAAATTTATCTCAAGTAATAATGACGTATACATTAACCATACAAAGAATTTATAAAGCTAATAAATTGAAAGAATAATTAAACTAGAAATTCGGTTGTTTACTTTAATGTAAATATCACGTTATTCTTGTACAGAGATTTATTCCTATCCTAACAAAGACGTTTTTTTTATTAATATTGGCCATAAATGGAAATAAAATTAATTTGCATTTGCTTTTTGACGATTGAGCCGTTAAGTTTTATAATATTTCGAGGCGTGGAATCAATTAATTAATATAAAACAACAGAATTAAATGATGGAATACATTAAACTTCTTCGAGTTATATCTAGATCATATCTACTATATAAATGTAAGTTGTATTTAAAGTGATAAATTTTTCGAAGTCCTTTCTTACGATTAATAAAATTTTATTAATACCAAATTAACCTTAAGCAAGCTATTATTTTTTGTACGAATGACATTTATAAAGATTTTATTAAACGAGCTTAGTTGAAAGAAATACATATAAAATAATCAATACGAATGAGTGATTCGTAACAACTGTTGTCGATACCTGAAAGTTCCTGAATGTTGTTCGTGAACAAACGAACCTGAACCTGAATGTTATTCGTATTTAACAATGTTTTTGTATACGTATTAATTAAGTATAAGTATAGAGAGTAAATTGAAGACATTGATAATCATATGCTAATGAGATCAACAAGTAGTAACGTCCTAATTGAGATAATTCTTCACTTGTAAAATCTGAAATAATAACATTTACAACATCATCATCTTCTCTGGGACATTTTTATTAAAAAAATTCATCAAAACCTATAATAATAAAATTCTATGTATCAAAGTACGTTGTAGTAATCTATTGTATATCTTTGGCTAAATACATTTCATAATTCGTAATATTTCTATAATAGTAGTAATTATTTTAAAGCAGCAGCAGCAACAGCAGCAGCAGCAGCAGCAGTAAAACAATGTTATCAAGATTAAAAGCCATTTTGCTCATGTAAATTATTATTAATTATAAAATTGAATATAAAATACTGGTTACTAATTTTACTACTGATTTTACAAACATGTTTTCTCTCCGTACGAATAATGTTAATTAATTAGCGCCCCCGGCAATGGGATTTAATTTCCTGAAGCTGATGATGTGTGTAGTATTATTTTTATTATCACTTTTTTACTTTGAATACTTTTTATTATATAAAAATATCGAAATGATAAATTAAGTAAATAATTGGACATTTAATATTATATCTCCAATTCCAGGATAAATTCATCAGATCCTTTTAACAAAATATTTTTTAAACATAAATGTTCGATACATAATATGCCGTGATGGTTTCATTAATTGATAAACAAAGAACAGTCTCGGGTGAATTTAAATTTTAATTAAAATAATAACAATAATGATTGCAATAATTATATTATATATCTCCACCATTAAAAAGAGAGCATCAAGCAAGCAGCAAATACAAGCTATACGTGGATATATATATATATATATATATATAAAAGAAGCTGAAGAATAATTTCATTAGAAAATTATTCAAAATAACTTGATCTATAAATAGCGCGCGTATTCTTCAACCCTTTTTACTTATTCGCACACTTAAATATGTATATTAAATAGAAAAAAAGCTTAATATGTATACATATATAAATTTAAATAAATAATTATTTAGTTTTTAAATATAAAATTCGGGATAGCGCGAACGCAGTCCCGGCTAACAAAAATTATACGCCCGAGATATCCACATTAGGGATATTCGCAAGGGTCAGCTCAACCGTAGTGCAATGGAAGAGCCTCGCCCTGGAGGAACCGCCTTCGTGATCACGGTAGCCTCTGCGCCAGGTAAGTATGCTTTCTGGTTGTCAGATACTTCCTCTTGTATCCTCGACGTGAATAATCTGACTGTGGATTTCGAAGGCCACCATTTATTCTGAGGGCTTTCGCCACCTAACGGCGATCTTTATAACTAAACTTCTCGCGGATTGCCACTCTTTCTACGCGATTATAACGTCCCGCCTTTTATTTTTGCAATATTAGATGAAAATACTATTCCTACACATGTTCTGTCAATCAATCACCTAATGTTTTTAGCATTAAATTTTTGAGATGAAGGTTGAAAGAAGAGAGAGGGGGGGAGGGAAATTACTCTTACACAGAATTTCCATGATAAGCGGGATTTAACTTGCTCGACTTTTCATGTTTTGCTTGCCCTTCTTTTATTTTAGTCCAGGTTTTATAAAAATCGTGTGGCCAATCGGGACAACCGAATTTTTTCATTCTTTCATCTTATTATGTATATTATTCCTGTATTATCAACGACCCCCTAACACCGTTGCTCCAACACGAGCCAACATTATTGTCGATCATATACATTAACCAGCGATTCCGTTTCTTAATCATTGTTCATCTTGGGCCATACGCTTTTGAATCTTCTGTATCTTTAAATAATAAAGTCAATTCCGTTTATAAAATTAAAATTATTAATACTCTAGGGTAAAATATTTATTGCTCAGAATATTAAAATTGTCCTTTAGATGTACAAGCATTTTGTTCTTTGGAATTAAATATAATAATTATATGTTTTTCTTATTATAACGTTTAATGTCAAATAAAATTATTAAGCCAATAATATTTTTCGAATATTAAGAATGAAAATTATTTTCATTTAAAATATCTTGGAAAAATTAATATAAATTTTAAATTACGATTTTTTAATGAATTTTTCTTCAACGAGATTCTCCATTAAAATGTAAAAATTAATTAGCGAAGGTTTAGTATTATAACAAATGGGTATAAACCGATAAAGTATTAATATTGAATTCACGTGGTTTGCACATGGTGCGTATAAAGCGCACGCGCAAACGAATAAATAGATAAATTTATAGGCATGTAAAATTTCCCTACATAACTACGATCCTGGTCCATAACAACTGTAAATGATAACAATGAAATATTTACTAAGTAAAGTACGTTGACAGATACTTAAATTATTTTACATATTTACAAAACATAAGAGCATTGTCATAACGTAAACTAGATAAATAACATTAATTGAATACATAAAACACTGGTTGAAATGACGTAATTTCGGAAATATTCAATTAAATAAATTGTTATTATAAAATACTTGTTTCTAGAACGGGGCACTCAAGTGTCCTCTAAATCATCATAATCTCAACATATACAACAATTTCACACGTCAAGTTCTCGCGCGTAGGATTTCTAGTTAATAAAATGAGAAAACAGCAAACTAAATGAGTGGTGAGGTTGTAACGTTTCCAAAGATCTACGGCTCTTGCAAGCATAGGACGAATACTTCGTTACAAATATTATATTTAAATTATACAATTCTCATAATCTACAATTAAAAAAAGAAAGATAGAATTTAATTATATAAGTTGATTTCTTTCTTTCTTTTTTTTTTTTTTTTAATTTTTATTTAACATTCTATACTAGTATTTTATCAATTAGACATTTTACTTTTAAAAGGCTCAATCGACATACACTTATTTTAATATTAATTTCTCATTGGACATGATTTTATTGGATGTTATTTTATGTGTGTATATATATATATATATATATGCTTGTAAATAAAAGAAAAAAAATACAAAATGTAAAAATATTGGCGTATGTATGTAATAACGAGGAATTGTTTATTATAAATTCAACATGAAATAAGTTAATAATTCTTACTTATATTACCAATATTTATGATTAGTATCACAAGAGTTGGTAAAATGATAAAAGAAAAGGTTTAGAATGAAAATTCTTTATATGCATATGAACGTTAATATGATCCAGGATCTATACCGATTTTTTAAATTAAATTTCACGTAACGTATTAAGAATAGAGAATAGATGAGTTATCGGTAGAGGGTAAATCTTCCGAATAAATAAATTAATTCAATAAATAAATAAATAAATAAAGTTAGTATAAAAACAGCGGGGAGGGGGAGAGGGGTTGGTTGGTTGGTTGATTGATTGGTTGGGTTGAAAGGGTAAAGAGAAGAGGATTTGGTCCTGCATGCACAAGACGCGTGCGTAAAGGGTTTTAAGAGTACTAGGGGTGGCCCACCTGAAAGGGAGAGTCGCAGAGACTCTGATCTTTGGGGTCGTTAAAGAAGATCCTCGAATCCTTGGTGTGCCAGTGTTCCTGGGCGTAGATCGAATTGACCTTCATACCGGCAGGTCTGCCTCCTCCGTCGCCGCTGCCTTTCGAGTCCAACGAGGCAATGAGAGCCTTGTTTTGGAGGCCGGCGTCCTGCACGTGAGCGAACCTCGGCACCGTCGTCGGCTCTCCGTCCCCACTCACTGTGCAGCATATTTTTTTTTTTTCGCAATTGTCACATTATGGTCATGTAGTCTCGAGTCACACGCGGTACATCTCCTCCCATGCCTTATCAACGCTTTATAGTTTCGCCGTATTAAATCAAAGGGGGGGGGTATGGGGAGGTGGGGGGGGATTGTCTAAGTGTCCAGTCTCAAGCCCGTCTTTTTTTCCCTCGACGCGATACCCCAATAATCTTACGAGCGGATGACTACTCTATCACGGTCGGACTTCATGGGGGGGAAACGAAACGTCCCATCGGTTTCATTGATACCGCGATCACATTTAACGTTAACTGCACATTTACCGTTTAACGAGATAATTATTATGCGTTCCCTTCACACATTCATGCCCATGCTGCATTAACTTCACTCGTTGAGTTAGAAAACGATAATGTTGTATATTTTTCACGTATATTTTAAACAAGTCAATAAACTATTGCATTACGAGCGAAGTTTTCAAAAGTATCTTTATTCGCGTGATTTCATTTTATTTAAATACACCTAAGCAAAAAAAAAAAGAAAGAAAGAAAAAAGAAAAATCAACGTATTAGATAACCGCCACGGATGTGTCGAAGGTACCGTTTGTACCGTATTGTGTAGACCGTTTATTAAATTAAAGGATCCTAATGATGTGCGATGTTCGTCAAGTGCATATAATTTAATGTATGGTGAAAAAAGGTTCTGACGTCCGATTGTAATTAGTACATGGAGTAAGGACTATTATTTATAAGTTTGCCTTCGTAAAACCTGCGTCTGGAGAGTACCTATTATTATTTTTATTTTATTTTATTTATTTTTTTTTCATCTAACGATAATTTTTCTTAGCGACATAACGACGGACGTTGAAATTGCCAATTATTATTACCAAGTGCATTGGCGCAGTCGGCGCTGTTGCAGCCGATGGCGTAGACGACGTCAGCGTTAAGGAAGCCCGGCTTGAGATGGCATAGGTTCAGGTCCGGGTCGCTGAAGATGGCGCGAATCTCAGCACTTCTGTCCTCGTAAGCAGCCAGATCGTCACGGCGTTTATCCTCCTCGACGCCGCTTTCGAAGGCTTTGCTTCTGCAGTGGCGGCAGTCTTTTTTGCGTCGACGTGACGGTCGGCCGGTACTGCTGCTGCTCTCCTCGCGGCCACTGTCCCTGCGTATGTCAAAATCGCCAGGTATTCAATGAACGCTCTCTCCCCCAATAATCCTTACGGCGCATTATACAAAGAACCGAGGAAATTTGACAATTAGAAAAGCCCTTTCGGTCCATGTGACCTACAACTCGTGAATAATCGGCTTGGAAATGCTCAGGCTAGTCAGGATATTTAATCCAAACGAAAGGGATGCTGTATATGTGATACCGTTTGATAATTGATATCAGACAGAGACGACAGAGAGAGAGAGAGAGAGAGAGAGAGAGAGAGAGAGAGTTCGCGTTTAAAGAATGAGGCGAGAGAAGAGTGTTTTTCCTCTGGCCTACCGGTATCTGTCGTTTCTGCTGAACTGGTTGATGATGAAGCCGCGAGTCCGCTCTTTGTTAGTGACCCGCACCGAGGAGCTCGTCGGGTTGCTTTCAATCGATTCGCAGCTCTGACTTGTTCTTCGGAGCGGCAAGGTAAGGTTCCTGTGAAAGCCCATAGGGCCAGCCGGATTGAGGGCTATGCCGTACGGTGCAACGATATCCTCGTAGACGTGGCAGTCCGGGGTGTAGGGGAATTGTGTCAACTGCTGGTGGTGCTGCCGTAACTGCTCCTGGAGGTTCGCCTCGGCCATTTTGACGTGATCCAACGAAAACTTATCCAACAGGCTTTGATTGAGTTCCGGGTAAGGATGGTGGCGGTGGTGGCGATGCGCTGACTTGTTCGCTTCATCCTCGTAAGCGCGGTTCTCCATCTGCGATAAAACGTTTATGCGTTTTATGAACAAGTACATCGGCCAAAAGACCCTGTTTTTAATATAATACAGTTTTAAAGCAAAGTCATGCGTGGGGTATCGATTTTGTCGACAGAGCGCGCGGGCGTATAATGCATTACGTCAATCGTCTACCTCGGCCCGAACAGGCCCATCGAGGAGATTCCAAATGAAATTGGGCGTCCCCGATGATGCTATGGGAGACGTGGGAGGGGGGGGCGGGACGGGTGGCATTGGCCGTTGACTTTCAACAGCGAAACTGTCGATTCGGCCGAACCTGTAATAGGACCCTAGGGGCAGGTGACACTTGACATTCAGAGGTAATAGTTAGGAGAGGTGGACATTCAGAGGTAATAGTTAGGCATGGCGAGGTTAATTAGTTCTATGTCTTTCCCAGCTGCCGAAGGATCGGGGTTACTTCCGCGGGTACACTGTGCCCTGCGGGACCGTTACGGACAATGCCGTCCACGCGTTCTTCGTCTGTGAGCAACGGGGGTGTTTAATGCAGGCATTCGAGGGCCATCACTTCCGAACGCATCATCCCTTTAATGCTTTTCCAACAAGGAGAACCGGGAAACGGTTCTTCCCCATGCGTGTAGGCTACAGTAGAGAAGATGCGTTAGGAAGGATAATACCTGGTTCTCTCCCTTATATACGACCTAGCGTCGGTTCCGAGGAGGGATCCTGAACCAAGAAGAAGGTCTCCTCGGTGAAGTTTTAATCATAGGACGCAGACGGCGAGAGTGCATCGTTAGCCGGGACGGGTTGGGGGAGGGGGTTGAGGTTTTACAGAGGGCCCGGGCTCTTCGTGGTCTCTAAAAAAATGTCCACCGTCCTTTACGATAAAAAAATTCTAATTTTTGTATTATTATTTTAATAATATCTTGCAGGCATTTCGCTTATTTTGCACAATACAACGGCAGAACTCCAGTATCCGCGAAGGGGTAAAAGTTAAAAAATATTCCAACGAACGGCTGTACCACTAAATTTAAAATAAAAAAAAGAATTCTACTGGTTCGGGTAGCGAATGTTGATTTTCCTCGCAGAGATGTTAATCGCGTATTTTATGCCTACACATACATATTGCGTTGCAATTGTTGTTTTCGCTTTTGAAGCCAACTTAAGCACACGTACAGAGTATATGATTGTTTATGTGTTACCACGAGCCTTGCTATTACTTCGATAGCTCCTTCGCTCGCATTAAAATAACAGTTTGTTTATTTTTACTCGCATTCGTTTGCTTCGTCTTTAACACTTTTGCGTCTTTATCAATAAATCAGTCAATAAATCAGTAGAATTACAATAATAAATTGATATGCTATTGTTGTTTACAGCATGTAAACATATGAATCTTTAAGAATTTAATTAAAATCATTAGAAATAGATAATTATACTTATTAGATAATTATACTATAATTATTTACAATTACTTTTTGTGTTAGTAAGTGACGTGTATAATAACTGCGAGACAAATGTCAAGTTCAGAATTGTGAATGTTTGTTTTTGAATATAGGACTTGAAATACTTACAATATAATTATAATGTCTGCACAGTGCCAAAATTTATAGTCTGCTATGTATATAATTTATTTATCCTGATTATTCTTTACGAATACACTGTACATACAGAGAACTATTAGAAAATCTAGTATTATAGCGTAAAATCGTTTATCGAACGAACTTTATTGAATGAAATATTATCTATGAATAAAGAGCATTTAGAGTTATAGTTAATTTAAAAAAAAAACCTAAGAATTAATTGTCTGCTATTCCGTATTCAAGGTAATTTTTAACTCGATATGTAAAATAATAAAATAATCTACGTGGAATTACGAGCCCTTTGTAATAACAGGCATGAAGCAAAAAATTACCTGTAAATTAACAACAGAAACGAATAATGGGTTTCATCACTTCGCGAAAGGCAAACAAACCTTTGCTTTCACTTCTTTCCAGTTTCGTGCTTGAATGGCAAAAAAAGACACGAACGAAGCAAAAGAAACCTTGAGGGTTTAATAATAAATCTCAAAGTGTATCTCAGACCAAAGCCAAGCTTAGTGTATGAGTGAAATATGTCACGTAACTCTTAATCCATTATCGATCAATTACTTTAAAAAAAACAAAAACAAAAAGTCTATATTTTTATTTATTTCTATATATAGATACATACGTGAATACACGTGCTAACTATCTATACATCAAATCTATTCGAAATCTATTTTCAAATGTGCTTATTATTTTCTCTCATTACTATGGTGGTTGTTGTATCGGAATGTCGATACTATATTCAATTATATTCGACACTCTTTTGTTTAGGTCTATTCATTAGAATATTGTGCAACTTAAAATTCCTTAATCATATAATAATAATAATAATAACAACAACAACAATTTATACTTATTGAATAATTAATAATTTTAATTACAATAGTTTCTTTTTTAACTTTTATTGACATGCACGTCGTTTAAAGTTATTAAATTATTAATTAATTATTACTAATTATTTATTATTATTATTATTATTATTATTATTATTATCGATACTAATTATACATGAATCAAAATTAAATTATTTAAAGCTATAATGATGATAATAATAATAATAGTAATAATAATAATATAAATAATAATAATCGAGTTCGTAAATGATTATAAAAGTTTAATTAAAAAGAAATTGTATCGACAGGTCATTAAATTTCATTAAATCGGTTTCATTAAATCTTTGTTTAAAAGGATGTTAATATTTAAAGTCAAGTTCATATTTTTATTTATAAGTAGGTAATTACTATGTTTATATCTACAAATGAGGTGACAGATTAACTTTTTCATGTATAGGGACATTAGTGTCATTAATTACAATGTTGAGGTATATTCAGTAACAGATAAAAAGGAAAATGAAGTAGAATTATTAAAATCTATCGTATATAGAGGTGAAATAAATAATGCAAAGATTGTTCAGAAGGCTTTTGAAACATTCTGAAAATGTATGTAAATAACTTTTGAAAGAGTGAGGGGTAAAGTGGGGTCCGCAAGGTGTTACGAGGTGTTACTAGAAGATGATTTGAAGAGAAAGTCGGATGGTAGACTCAACAAAAGTTCCACAGAAATTCGGTTAGACGTTTCCCCGAGAAGGGAAGGGCATCAATTACTATAGGCGACATCTGATTCGTCAAGCATCCGTCCGTCGGTGCATTGTCTATCGATGCGTCAGTAGTAGGTACGAATGCGGCATCATCATCAATATCAATAGGGAGCACTAATACCACTAGGAGTGACGGCGGTGGTAGCAGCGCCAGCAGCAGCAGCAGCAGCAGCACCGGCAGCACCGGCAGCACCACCACCACCACCACCACCACCAGCAACAGCGGGAGCAGCATTTTGGAAAATGGACGAGACCCGGCCCGTATCTCTCGCTCCGATCGATGAGGAGCCGTGTGACCTGCATTCGTGCGTACATGCACGTGTAAGAATGACAGAGATAGAACTCGTGAAAAGGTTAAGCATCGTGGTCGATCGGGATCGCGATTACGGGAAGGGAGCGAAATTTTCTGGAACGAGTCGAGCCGTCGGAGGAAGAGCCATCGGTATAGGAAAGAATTTTTCCGTCCGACCGACTGGCTTCTAATGATTAATAATGGAAAATGATTACCAACGTTTGATTGATTGTGGCAGAGGTGCGTTTGAAAGGTGCGCGCGGCCCATCGCCGGAAAGACTCTTGTCTTTTCGCTTTAGAGCTTTCGGCTTAATGAAGAAAAAGAAACAAACTCCCTCGTCCCTAAAATTATATTTCTGGATATCCCACGTGGAAAATGCTCTCCTCTCCTCCTTGACATTTAAATTGCTGGATTCCGCTCAAAAAACAAAAAAAAAAAACAAAAAAAAAACAAAGATTAATCGCTTCCTATCCTCTGAACGTAAATAATTTTCAGCTGGAAGGACAAAAAAAAAAACTCTAAAAACGCTTCATCGAGAAACGAATTACGCTTACGAGAAGTCTTACGTTCACGTAATGAATACGTACGACCTTCAACGAAATAAATTCCCTAATTTTTAAAGAGCATCATCGCGACAACTGATCAACTGATAAACGAATACTGACAAACGAGTCGCGTAGTCGCGATCGAGGCGGAGGCGTTGGGAGTCCTCTCGAAGATGTGCAAGAGGTTTTATTTTGCGAAAGAAAAATTACGGAATCGAGACTCGCCGTCGCCTCTAAAAATAAATTATTCTATTAAGAGCGCGGGCTCTATGGATATAAAAATATACGGACAACGGACCTTCATAACGGATACGCTATAATCCGCGCCGAAGTAACGGAGAGAGAGAGAGAGAGAGAGAGAGAGAGAGAGGGTAAGAGTGACTGCTCTCCTTCTTCGTCGGCTTCTTTTCCCTGCGTAGCGACGCGGGTGACATCAGCCGAATAAGAAAAACAATGATGGAAGTGATAATCGAAGGCTCAGCGAGAGCTTGAATATTTTCAGATCAAGCCACTCGCAATCGTCGTATCGTCCCATTGAACCGAATATGATTTTTATTATATTTCAAGACTATTTCCATTTACTCTTCGATTTATCCTTACATTCAATTTTATTCTCCCTCGTACAAACTCCCTTTATTATATTAGTGGACACTTTTTTTTTTTTTTTTTTTTTTTATTATCCTTTAAATTTACGATAGAAAATCGATACTCTTACAAATACATACGCATTCCATACTCATGTATGTTGTTTAATCGTCTTAAAACAATTAATTTACGTATTTTATATACCTTACTTTAGCGCTTACAATTTTTACAATTAATATTCAATTTTACAATTGAATATTAAATGCATGAATAATTTCTATGATAAATTTAATAACTATGGTATTTAATAAATCATTGGAGTCTTTTAATGATGCCACATCGTGGCAGATTCGTGCATTAAATATTTGATATTTACTAAAATTAATCGTAGATCAATAGCTTGAAAGAGAATGAATTTGAAAGCACATTAGTTCTTACTGCCAAGAATAAAGCATAATGATTAATTTATTATAAGAGAAATTCATTAATATGCCGATATGCTCTATTTAATTATACATATTAGTTATACATATATTTTTGTTAAAGTTATTATTGCAGTAGCTGCATTGAGTACTTGGATATTACAACAGTGTAATCTATTGTCTTGTAGAAACAATATCGTACAAGCGATCGTAAATTCAAGCATATTAAGCCACACAGCATTAGATAGTATTTGTAATTATCTAATATGTTTCTTTTGCGGCATAAATACTTTGAAATATACAATTGCCTACTACGTAAAATATATTACGTTACATCTCAATGAAGCAATTAGATTAGTTTTTTCAACGTTACAATATATTTATTTGCAATTTATCAAAGAAAAAAAACTGATAAACAATATAAATTTTTAATGTTAATAATCTTTACAAAGTTAATTATCGATTAGTATAAGAAATCTAAGCTGAATAAAGAAGCGCTTTATTTATTAAATTTCATATGGTCAGTTAATCTATAACCCAGTACTAATACAAGTTTGATATTAAAGGCATTCATTGTATCGAAGCGAATCAAAGCAATCAAGTTTATGCCCATATTGTCAAATTTAATGCAAAATACATTAACTGCGTAAAATAATCCTCAGGATTTATGAATTTCTGTAATTGTACGACTCTCTGGTCTTGGTATAAAATAACATTCTTGGTAATTATAGTTCCGTATTGATTGAAAATTTAAATTAAAAACCTATTGCCGATAGGTTCGATCAGTTAACATTGCGTTGAAAGCAGATGAAACTTATCTGTTAATTGAGCTCCTTTATATTTTATTCTTTTTATTTCTCGAGACGCTGCTCGTCTTTATTGCTCTACAATTGTCCAATTGTGCAATGACCTACGATAATTAATCCGTTAACTGTTTTAAGATTGGAGATACCGCTCTCTCCCTCTTTATTGACATTTTTGGCTCGACTTTGATGACGCCGACGGTCACTTTTTTTTTATTTATTAATAAAAAACAGGGCACGAACCTCTTTTTTTTTCCTTTTCGTATTTTTGAAAATCCATTTTTCATATTTAAACTAGTATTTTATTAATATTATACATAAAATTATATTAAACATCTGATTTAATTAAGGTAGATAAAGCTTGATATTAAGTTGTTAGTAAAAAAAATATGATATAGTTGTTATTTTAAACATCGTGCGTCGTACACCGTACAAATTATATCATATAAATTCTTAAAAAGTAATTCATATTAATCGCGATGTAAATAACCGGTGGGTTTTACTAAAAAAAAAAAAAAAAAAATAAAAAAAGTTCACGTTACGATGTTGAAAGGCTTACGTAGTTGTAAAACTACTTAGCCTGAGGCTAAGCTTGTTGGACTTTGAACTAATATTAAGAGGATATTAATCAATGTTCTGCATAAGCTAAACAGCCGTATATTAAAACAAATCATCTTTATAAATCTCATAAACGTTGTACTCGGCCGATAAATAGACTGTGTGTGTGTGTTCTCAGTCATAGTAACACTTATTTTAAATTTATGCAGCGATGCAATATTTATTGATTTGTAGCTTCCAAAAAAAATATCTAAAAGTACAAAAAGGACTTTAATAACTCATGGTGACTATTTTTCATACTCGCAAGCGTGCGTTTATGTATAATTAAGTACAAATAATTAAAAGATAATTATGCTTGCGTAAGTGAAAAGGAGCGAAAGACGGGTGCAATTACTGATATACATAGAAGAAAAAATGTATCGTAAGCTCGTAATAAATATTGAATTCATTCATATTGAGGATCTCTTTCTCTCTCTCTCTCTCTCACACACACACACACGCACACACACACACACAGTCTCGTTCTACTATTGAGTCTACTATTCGGTCTACGAGGCCATTACTAAAGGGGCATTTTTAACTAACAGCGACGTGCGCTATCATAGGGTGAGCGAATGAAGTGAGCGGAAGAATGAACTTCAAAGCGACTTGTTGCGTACGCTTGTACTATCAATTTCGCCATATTAAATTAATGTATGTATTCCTATGTACGTGTCAGGAGGAGTTTCTGTTTTAAATTTTTATAACATTTTAAAGGATTATATTTATGCCATTATATTAGAGATATAATTTACTCATGAGCTTTTTATTAAATTCAAACGAATACTACTTGTTATTACTACGTATTATGTATAAATTAATTACGATTGTATTGACTTTTCGGCGAGGAGATGGATTTATCTGTCTTATTACCAACGTATTCGAAGAAATAAGTATAGAGTAGAAATTAAGGGAACGAAGGGATGATATTAAAATAAATATTCTCGAGCAGGTCTTAATGTTCGCGGCGTAACTTACTTTACAGGCAGTTATGTATGAGTTAGACAGGGAGAGGATGAGTTAATTAAGCGAATGAAGGAAAGGGGCGAGGCAGGCACGTAAGACTTTAGTTTTTCATGGAAATGCAAAGAATTAAGGAACGCAATTATCGTAATGAAGCGATCGAAAGATGAGTTACGTGCGCAACGTATCGTTCGCGTATCTCTGTTCATTTTGGAAGCTCTGAAGTATTCTGAAGAAAATAAGAGAGAGAGAGAGAGAGAGAGAGAGAGAGAGAGAGAGAGAGAGAGAGAGAGAGAGAGAGAGAGAGAGAGTAAAAAGCGAGATTGGACGAGTGGACCTCGTGCTCGAATGAAAATAAGATAATTCAGGAAAGAAGCGGTAATTTTTTACTCGAGGGGTTGTTGCACAGCTCTTTCGGTTTAATGAAATTATTCGAATCGCCTCGAAGAGAATTCAAGGTTGCCAGAACTACATTATTTGAATGCCATTGTTATTCGAAGGTAAACTCTTTCAACGGCAATTATTTAATATTTACTACTCGAAACTTACGATCTTACACGTACATCTTATACTTATTAATATTATAATATATTTAATAATTGGATATTCTGTATTTGTAATATATACGTACATAAAGCATGGAATAATTGACTAATACAAATAACTGTGAATCGCTAAAGGGATTAAAAAAAAATCCTCCCATGCATTAAGAATCCATCGGCTGGTGCACTAATAAAGGCTCTATTAATTTCAAATAGAGATTCTACCAGATTAAAACGGACGTCTTTTATGATGTTTTACGGAATTTCTTGCGTACGAAGCCCAATAACCTTTTCCTTTGGACCCTTTTCACATGGAGCCCGAAGGTGTACGTGTTGGTGACCGGTCACTACCGTTAAGCTTCATCCTGGCCAAGAGCAGCACCTGCGCACCTGGCTGTACTATATTACAGTGTCGTTTTCAGGCAACTTGTTTATCTGTTTTTCTGATAACTATTTTTCTCTCATATTGGCTCTCATATCCACCGCCTCCCCGCCCCCCCCGGCAACTCGGTTGGCCATTCGCTTGATACTCGGGCGCGATTTTACCCGAGCCCATTAGGAATTTCCTATTGTTTGAAATAGGAGGTAGTTCTGCTATTGTTAGTCCTGCCCTCTTGTATTTTACTTTCTGCGCTTTTTAAATATGTATCGTTAACCATTTGAATAAGTACCTGGTACAGCATGATCCATGTAAGGATTGAAAATACGGGAAGATGGAAGGGCGCTTACTTCGGAGCGATAACTTACCGAGAAATGCTTTTCGCTCTTTATTGTCGTTTATATGTCCTTATGTTGTTTGTTTATTACGTGTTAATCGGTGGGCATCGGGACCGAGGCAAGGAATATTATTCACAGTTTTTTCTTCGCGATCTCGACAGAAGCTTAATAAATTCGGCTCATCTACGTTTATGCTCATTGTTTAAATTACTCTTTATCGTCCTGATATATAAGTTCGGGGCTATATGATTCATCGTTACTTGGATTGATTAAATTTTAAAAACTCTATACTTTAGTATTCGACTTGGTGCTTTAACAATTCCGAATAATGATTTTCTGTTCAATTTAATTGCACTCAAATGACGCGTAGGCTATATAATTTATAATTTCTTGGTTCTTTCCCCTGCCCTCTGCCCCCCTCCCACATCCCACCTCCCACCTCCCACCGCCGACCTCCATCTCCACCCCCCCATCCACACTCCCCGGGCCTCTTTTAATAGTAACGTATTGATTGCTTGAATATCATTTATTCCGAGAAGTCAGGTACATTTTTAAGTCCGTAAATTACAGCCTCCTCACTAACGAGCTGGACAATTTACTATATCGGCACCAAAGAGATCATAAAAACCAAGAGTATCTCACCACAAGTAATTGACATTAAACAAACTGTGAATTGAATTGACTATTCATTATTCGCAAATAAGATACTTACTCAGCTCATTCCCCTTCTTATTTTTCATTATAATATCTTTATATTCAATAAATTCTACTTAATACTGAATTCTTTTATTATAGTCAGTAAAAATGAAGCCTGAAATTAACATCTAATAACAAGTAGTACTGGCAATAAAAACGCAGTTAATTTAGAATTACTCCATCGAGTCAACGATCGATATGTAAAAGTTTTAAAGTCTCCGGGACTAATTCAATCGACAGATGTCTCTGATGCCGTTAATTTACATCATTCGCAGCGAGGATACTTCGATTATCCCTTAAATTCAGCATTGTTCTACTGGCGGACATTTTTTATTGCCAAAATTATTATAAAAACTCTTAGCTTTTGCATTCTTCCTTGATTTTCTTCAACTACAGATAGAAAATGATTGAATAAAAATCGAGAGAGAGAGAGAGAGAGAGAGAGAGAGAGAGAGAGAGAGAGTAGAAGGGAGAATAAACATTCCGAAGTCGAAGTTTCATAAATATAAATAGGAATGTGGTATGTATTTGATTAGCCAGCGCATCGGCATGATTGTCACAATTATCGCAACTTGACTTCTTCGATTGATCCTTGTGACTGACGTCGTCATCCGAATCATGCTCAGCTTTGAGCAATTATGCATAAGTTGTCTCGAGAACCGACGAAAAATATGAACGAGATACACTCGCCTGACACGTGATTCGTTAATTATACTTCGTCCTGACTTTTAGTTAACATGTTTCCCCTCCATACATTCTTGCACGAATCTTTTTTTTTTTTTTTTTTTTTTTTTTTTATACAAATTTAATGAAATTGTTGCGCATTATTTATTATGAATTGTGGTTAGAATTTATTTTATAACCGTTTTCAGCCCGTACACCCTTCATTTTATATTTATGCACAGACATTAATAAATTAGATGTAACATATAAATAATAATAAAAATTTTCTGACTTTACAACTGAGTATTTTTTGAATTTTCTCGCATTGAAATAAATTATTTACGATGAATTAACAAGTAATTCTCGAGCGCAAGACTTTCTCGATTGATTATTTATTTTTCATTTACCTACGGCATCCTACTTAAATATCCCTTTAACAGCCCTAAGAATTACCTTAGAATTTTAAGAGAGACAGATTAACCGAGTCATGATACACAATCAATATCTACTTACACGGCACGCATGTCCTCGTTGCTCTAGCTATTATTATGAATCTATCATAATTTTTTTAAAAATATTTAACATGTAATCTGAAATAATTGGAGAAGCCAAGACCTTTCGATTAGAAATAGGTTTAAAATTGATCTTATTAACTCAATTATAGACCGAGGTCGTATCCAAGCTGTCTAAATTCAGGTCTTCGAGTCACACAAATACAAGCAAAGCTTAATTATAAGAAGGAGTAGTTAATATTATTATAAGGATGAATAATAATTAGACGCTTCAGATATGAGACGTTTCAAAATTTAATTAATGCAAATGTTTTTGTTTGCGTAATGGAAAAAAAATCTTTTAGCAAGAAACTTTCGACTATAAAAGCACCTAAAAGAGATAAAAAAAAAAAAAAAAATAAAACTGTGGAAGCGCATTGATTTGCAAAACCAAGGCTGCAAGCGCAATCTAACGGAAATTGTTCCTTCAGCATTTTAATATCCTGCCCAGAGGAAATAAATACTGAACGCCACCGCATACAATGATATAATCATAATAGGAAAATACTCAACAATACTTCACAGATTGTTAATTGTTAATTATACCGTCGAATATTAAAGAAAAACTTGTACAATTATATATAATCATATATGTATATTTAATTGCTTTATTGTTGATATTCGTTACAAAAAATATAAATAACAGTAAGAAAGTTTACCTTTATACTTTTTTAATACAAACGCTATTTAGCTTTTAATACAGTTTTTAATAGAAATCTGGGGAAAAAATATTTCTCCGCGCTTCCGTATACTAACGATTTTCAATAGTTCGAAAACAACTTAACAAAATGTAACGAATTTATAAACTCAAGATAAAATTTAACCGGCTTACTCGAAATAACTTATTAATGGATTTTCGAATTAATAAGTTTCGAAGAGCATAATAAAATGGGGGAAATATTATCTTTTACAAATAATAAATATTAAATTACAAACATTTTCCTTAATATTTTTATAGTAGATAAAGAAATATATGCGAGCAATCGAAGTTAACGAATTGAGACATAATCCGGCTTTTAAGTAATAAACGGAATGTTTGTTGATTGAATGTAAATTATTTATCAAAAGCTTTAGGCTTCGTAATTGGTTGAACTTTGGGATTATAGGCCTCCGAAGCTTTCTTTAAAAACTCTATCTTGCTTTGCTTTTCATTAATTTAACGAAGATTCCATGAATGGATTTAATGAAGGAGCGGAACGAACCCAAGGAGCTTGTGAAATAGTTTAAAGCAATAAAATGTTTAACAAGCGCGGGGCTTATGATAAAATAAGATAATGATTATCAATTTTATAGTACAAATTGCCATGAACTTTTGAAATTTATATATAGGCAGTAAGTTAAATTCTTTACAATAAAATTGTATTTCTTATCGATCTCTGTAATTACTCGTCAGAGTATCTAGGAACGCATTGGATTCAAATCCGTGAATGCTTGCCAACTAGTATCGAACGATCGGGCCGTTGAAGGGAAGAACTTTAATTACGAGATTATGCATATTTTCAGAAACGAGTATAATTTACGGAGATAATTTGTAATAAAAAGTCTGTTGAAAAAGGTTCTTGGGGAAGTTTGAAGAAAAAAAAAACAATATTTCAAAGTGGGCCAAGCGAATATAAATAAACATTGTTAGGAAAAATTTAAACGTATCAAAAAAAAAAAAAAAAAAAAAAAAACATGGAAAGGAAGGAGGAGAAAGACTTTGAATGCGAAGGATTGAGACTCACACAGGCTCGTATCATTACATCCTGAAGGAGGGCTCGACGCCAAATAAAGGATGAGTATGGACTTGAATAGCTAATTAAGTCATTCGGAATGACAGCAATTTAAATCCGAGGAATAATTCCTCAGTAATACAAACATTCCACCTCGAGTATAGGTGTATGCGTTCGGCTGTGTAGCGCTGCATGAGAGAACTTCTCCGTCCATTACGTTAATAATTTATTATTGGCTAGTTGTGAAGAAATTGTAACGATACTTTGCTCAGTATCAAAAAATACGTCCGCCTGATTATTCTATAGATTATTTGTTGGCATTCTCCTTTACAGCTAAACCTTCATTAATTTTAATACAATAATCCTTGTCATGTACTACAATGCCCTTGAACTAACATACCTTCATCCGACAAGCTCTCTACATTTTAGAAATATTTAATGTCTTTACACTTACGGTTAATAGAACATTCTACAATATTTTATAGAAGATCTTCAATTCGAGTATTGATGTAGCGTAATGCTGTAAATAAATTTACACTTTCATTGGCAAAATATAGTTTTATAATATTATATTTACATTTAAATTTCTTCCGAAAAGTTTATATTAATATAAAAAAAGAGACAGTTATAATGCACTGCGTGTAGAATATTAATATTTCGATGCTACTACGTCTAGTTAAAACGTGACTTAACTTGAATCTGTCGTAAAAAATCTGTGTTTTATTTGCATAAATATTGCTAAAAATAATATTTAGTCAAGTTAGATGTACAGATATTTTTTCATCTTTATTATTCTTTTTTAAATATCAGACAGAAAAAAGTTATAATTTCTATAAGGGATTCTATTTGTGTTATTAATCATTAGAATCAAAATAATAATGATCTATTTATCAATAATAAATATTCAATAATAAGCTAATATTATGAAGATTGATATTGTTTGATAATAATTCATAAACAACCTCAATTAAATAAGCGATCGTAAGGATCTTCTTTTTTTTCTCTCAAACTTAAAATAAATTAGTAAATTCGATCGGTATTAAATTGATCTCTCCTTTGTTTTTCTTAAAAATTACGTCATAATCTATACGAGAAATATTGAAATCTTACATTTTTCATGATGTAGAAATATTGTAACTTATTTTACGAATTAATTAATTTGTTCGGGAAAGTGAATGCAGTCCTTTTAAAACACAGATATTTAAATAAAAATAATTACATAAGATGCATTACTTCGATTAAATGATACATACATATTCACGCGCGTCGAGGGTTCTTGCCCCCCCCCCCCCACGACGCTATTTACGGAATGCCACCGGAATAACGAGAATACAACAATGCAGCGTCGGATTGAGGGGTACAGAGAGAGCGAGAGAGAGAGAGAGAGAGAGAGAGAGAGAGAGAAAATCGGGGAAATGAATCCGGTTGGGCCCGACTCCGAGGATGGGACCTGGGTTCCCACAAATGTCAGGGAAAGAGAGGGAGGTTGATCCGACCGCCCAAGAGCCTTGCGACAACGGGTGGAAAGCCAGCAAAAAAAGGAAATAGGGAAAAAATTTTTTTGCCGTAAAAGTTTTCGGACGTCCGAGCTCAGCGTGCCCACTCCTGTCGTATCCCCCTCCTTTATCATTTCGAACATAAAAGTTCGATTCATCTCACCGCGGCCTTCCTCGTCCCCTCGATACGCTCGTACCAATATTAATTTATCGAAATAGAGATTTTGTAATGTAAAAAATAAAAAAATAAAAAAATAGTAAACGTATCTTCAGTCGCGCATTAAATGAATTGTTATTATTGAAATATTAAATATTTAATTTAGAAACTCAGAATGATGTATGTTTGAGGTGAAAAGTGCACTTGTAATCTTAATTATGCACAATGCGTAGGGAATGTAAAATCCGGAAATGCAAGGACAATAGATTTTAGTGTAAATACATTCTTTAAAAGTTTCCCGGCATCTAATTGCACGTACAGATGCAGGTATTTGTTCCAACGGCTACACCTGCGGAATACATACTTACGCATACATATGAAACCTCGGTCGCGACGCTCGGCAATCCAATCAAATTTAACAGCGATAGATGCTAGACCTTCTACGTTTACGGCAACATCCACGGGACGATCGTTAAAAAATAATTAAAGAAGTGGGGAAACATGAAACAAGAGGGACAAATCATTTCTTAATGATTTTGAGATTAAAGGCGTTCGGAGAGAGACCGGCTAAGCAAATTTTTCCGTATTTATTGTACACTCGATGTGGCTGGGTTAATAAAACCTTTTAATTGGATTGACCAATCGGTTACTCCGTCTATTATTATTTTCATAATTTGGCCATTTCTCCCCTGTCTACGTATAATTTTCGGAGAATATTGAATTGCGGTCCATTACCACTACATAAGAACGGTAAACGTCATGTGCACGATTTTATTATGACTTTGAGGAATAAAGTAAAAGCTCGAAATTGAGCCATTAAATTATAATCTATCCTCGTTCGAGGTTTTTTTTTTTTATCAATGTTTATCTATTTAGGCTCACCATGGAAATACAATTATTCAGCATTTTATCAATCAGATAAGAAAGAACAGGTAATATACGAGTTTAATAGAAAGCTTCCCAGAGACGTTTATAATTCCGAACGTGGAATGTAATAAAAATTAAAAGGCAGAAAAAAATTTATGCCTTTAAGTACGTGCTTGTAAGCAACTGCAAACCATACAACAAACATTAAGTTCACATTAGCTAAAGCGTCTATTGTACTTATAATTCATATGAAATTATAAAAGTTTTTATGCCTTTCGTAAGAATAAACGTGAAATCCCGATCTCTGAAATTTTAATTTTTGTCATTTTTATGTCGGGACCCGCTAATAAAACGAATGATTCATAAAATAAATAAAAAAAAACAAGTAAGCTTATTGTATAATCCGTGTGACTATTGAAGTATTGGTGAGTAGGGCTCTTGCGTCGATTGAAAAATCTGATTTCATGGGGCATTTTTAAGACGGAAAAATAAAAATTTAACGACTTTCCTTTTATCGGATCAAAAATTCTTTGTACTTGATGATTAGAAAAACATAATATTTAATGACCAGCTGGAAAACAGCCATACACAGTGCAATAAATCGATAATATGTACGCATACAGTATAAGTACGTATACTAATCACAGTGCTTTAATATTATAAATTTATAATTTAAAGATAATTCCTGTTTTGCTTTCGTGTATGCTAAATCAATAGTATGTGTAGAATTTTTAAGCGAAGTGACCCAATGAGTGTTGGGGATAAAGTGACTTAATTCATTAAAATTGAGCGCTTAAATATGAAATAGAGTTGGAGCAGAAGGGAAAAAAGCACAATCAATTAGGTGAAGGTAAAAAGAAACTTTAAAATCGAGTGAAATATCAAATCCAATACGCTATTCTATGAAATTTTTAGCGAAAAGAAAAAAAAAACAAATAAAAAACAAACAAAAAAATCAATCAGTGGATATCAAAACAAGATTACAGAATCGATAAGTGCACGAGGAGGTTGCTCCCTCGAGGAGGAGGATCGAGCTCATCATCGTCGCCATCCGCCCTCGTTTTTACGGCTCTTCAACCAAGTGGAAAACTCGTTTCCTGCGACGGCGTACATACGTACAAGGGCGGAAAGGTACAGTGCAACAAAAAATGCGCAAACATTTTCCCAAGAGACTTCTTTAGAGCTACGAGGGCGTTGACATTGGCTCTCTAACGCTGCCGCTGCTGCCTCGTGTCTATCCTGACTTTTTAGCGCGAGAGTGCGGTCGACGATCTGTCGATCCGTCGATCCGTCGATCCTCATCCGTGTCGCCATTTGAATCTATATATATATATATATTTGTCAGCGCTCGAATCCAGCTATGTGCATTAATAGGTAGTTAGGCGAGTCGCCTCTTTTTATTTATTTCGATCCTAACGTAAATGACGTAAAATATACGACTGTTTTCATAGCATTTTTCCAATCCACTCTCTAAATCGAGGACTAAGCCGCTCGCGTGAAGACCAAAACTCTCCTAACCTCGAAAATAGTAACTCCGACATCCGTTTTAAATAAAAGGTATTTTATTCGTCTATCCAATAAGATCCACTTAATAAAAATCCGATGCTACGACGTTCAAAGGTAAAATAGGTAAAGTTCAATTGGTAAACTACGGACGAGCTTTTCCTATAACGTTAGCCAATATTTAATTAAAGCTAATATATATATATATATATATGTATTTAAAAAAAAAAAAAAAACAATAGTTTTGTCTATTAATTAGTCATTATTACCGAGATAAATGCCTACAACTTTGTAATATTAATTGCTATTAATAATAAAAGAATAAACTGAATCAGTAAACTAAGTGGACTCATTGAAAAGATATTGAAAAGTTCGAAAATTTGTTTCTCAATGTGATTGATAATTTAGATTGAGCAGGCGGGGGAATAGGAACGATCAATGCAATAACGACACTTTGCTTTCTATTGCGCTCATTATTGCTGTGCGTATTGATAATCTAGCGCATGCGCTCTAATCGAATCCTACGTAATTATAAATTGTATGTTTAAAATACAGGTCTGCGGGATTGAAGCCCGGAAGGTTTCGATTAGAGGGCGTTTAACTTATATTCACATCGCCATACGAGGGCACACGTACAGAGGCGATTCTGCTCTAGTAAGCCTACCTGATGCCCCGCCATATCGGCGGAGGGTGGACTGCCTAACGAAGTCCTTCCGGTCTTCTTCGTACCGAGGGCCCGAGCGTATGCAGTTCCGTATCAAATACGCACGAATCCCGCTAGCGTATTGATACCTAATCCAGAGTACGTGCCCGTGATTTTTTACTCCAAGGGTAAACTTAAGCGCTACTGACACCTCCCTCACCCCCGGCCTCCTAGAGAATCAGCGACGTTTCCTGTTTCCCTTTAAATCACGACCGACCGACCGACCGACCGACCGACCGACCCTTTCCTTTCCATTCACAAGCATTTCTCGGCTTTTCCGTTCCGAAGCTTATACAAAGCGATTTTGTAGTGTGCGCGGCGCGGGACGGAGGCCGTTGGAGGGGGTAGGGGGGACGGAGAGAACATTATCTCATCTCTCTATCAATTGTTTTATTTTCTTACGCGACAGTAACGATGGTCCCGAATAAAGAGTAGATCTCTACTCGTGGCTGTATACGTACAAAATCAATTTCATTTATCATATTTCGAACACGTACACCAATATTATATAAAAAAAGCTTTAAAGGTTTTTATGTCTCGAAGACGGATATTTATTCGATCGTATAATATTGTAAAAATTCTTAGTCCATACAAGTACGTGTGTTAATATTCTGATTAATTAACAATTCATTTATCGCTACGGCCAGTAATAACCCGAAGGCTCATTTGATTAATGATGGAGGCAAAAAAAGATACACATTGTCAGTCGATTTAGAAATATTAGCAAGTAATTAATTATCGAGTTGGTCAAATGATGCACATTGATTTTAACGGTACATTTGGTACAGCTGGTACAATTAAGAAGCTATTAGAGCATACCGGTTCAATATACATTCGTTAAACCGGTAATAATGATAATAATGATAATAATAATAGAATTCTTTAATTCGCTTTGGCTATAACTCGGTTTTAAGATATCTACTCGTTTGCACAATGCTAATGGGGCAATGAAAATAAATATTTCTTTTACATTTGGATTCACAGAATTCAGCAATCTCAATAAAATGACGAAAAGGGATATAATACGACGTCGCAGCATATAAACTCTGTGTGCCGTCGTTGCTCCTTCAAATGAACACACTCCGGAATACCTAAAAAATTATATTGCCTCTATAAAAGAATCCGAGAGGGAAAGAGAGAGAGAGAGAGAGAGAATTATGAAATGAAGACCAAGTAGAGTAGAGCAGGTTGCCTCCGGAAATTTATACGTACGAGCGTGTTCGTATGCAAGGGCACGCGGACATGTGTGCTCGCAACTCAGGTAGGAAGAGTTTGGCGAGAGTAGTGAGGCGTGGCAAGCAACGAGGCTGAGCAGCCGTCGCAGGCTCTCTCGACCTTGGAATCGAATGTCCAGAAAGATGAGCTGTGAAACGAACGCTCGATTTATTGCCATGGACGTGCGCGCGCGCGCGTGTATGTGAGTATTTAAGAGTCTCGCTACTAGGCCGGAGTCCTCTGACTCGGTCTCTCCCTCTCGAAACTGTCCATGTCCCTGAGAGACACACAGAGAGAGAGAGAGAGAGAGAGAGAGAGAGAGAGAGAGAGAGAGAGAGAGAGAGTGGACGAGGATCAAATTAAAATTTAACTCTTGACCACCGAAAAGCCGAGTCTGCTGGACTAGACGCTTTTGCGTGCTAGACTCGTCGTCATACTCCAGCGCGAATACCCGTGGTTCCTCAAGTCTTTCCTAGGTCACGAACTATCACGTGCATATAATTGAGCGGTTCCTAATCTGCTTAATTAGCGTAAAGGCACAATTTCGCGGAAGAATTTGTTAAAATTGCCGGAGCCCGGGGAAAGCGACCGATGGACAGGCGGACACGTTATTCCAGCAATATTAGATGATCGTTAGTCGCTAGTCGCTCGAGTCGCCAATCCTATATCGACCTTATCGATAAAGTGAGTCATCGTTGTAATTAGTCTTCTGGATCGTCATTATTTCTAAAGATCTTAGGATAATTGTATCGCTCGACGAAACCTGAGGTATATCAATAACACGCCCAAAGTCTAATAAACTCCGTGATTATATCTTATTTAGATATTGTAAAAGGAAGAAGCTTAAGTAAATTGAACTTTAAAAATTGGAATTTTCGATCGAATTATGAAAGAGATCATTTACTTAAGTACGAGCACTTTGCAAATAGCTTACTTTCTCGAGATCTCCATTAAAAATTTAAAGCCCGACGAGATGCGTAGACGTTTGAGAAAATTATTTTTTGCTTATTATAGGATTAAAATTCCATGAATTGTTTCATTGAACTGTAAAGATGATCCATCAGCGATAAATATCAGTTTCGATTCTCGGATATTCATTTTCATTTACGTATTCGTAAGTATAAAGGATTCAAATTGAAATATAAACATAATCTTTCACTCTCATCGCCAAAAGAAAAAAAAAAAAAAAACGCACGTAAAAAACGCAATGGATAAATATTTCACTTTAATAACTCTCTTCGTAAAATAATGTTCTCCTTGATTACAATCTCTTTAGCTCTTATTAGTTGAAATAATGAAAATTTACATCGTTGAAATGACGGATGATTTATCTGTATAAAAAAATCTTTTTTAAATAAATAAAAAAATTACGTTAAATATGCTTTATTGTATATTATTCAAAGAAATTTAATAATTTCAATTCTAAAATTTTCCAAGTAAAATTCCTTTTAATTGCCAAGAGCATAAAATAATACACTAAAATTGATTTAATCTTTACTGTCTCGTTTATCAATTATTAAAATTAGTTTATTTTTCGTTTTTTCGTTTTTTTTTTTTTTTTTTTATGGTCATCTAAATACAGTTTTGTGTGAAATCCCTCCTCTTTCCGTTCTCGAGAATTTTTTCTTTACATTGAAAAAAAGACGCTTAAGCTTATAGTATACTTTTGATAAAAATCTCTATGGTTAACAGTTCAGTTAGTGCACAGAAATAAGTACGACATTGTCCGAAGTGTTTACGGTAAGTCGAAGCAGTATATCTAAGCACAGGCAAAATGCTTCTTCAAAGAGTTTTTCGCGAATTTAGTTGATTTTGCGCATTCCCTTCCGCAAGTAACAAAGATTTTATTTTCACCATAGAAGACTGACGCTCCTAACTGTCAAGATCGATAAAGCTTTCAGCTACGGTAACATGATTTTGTATATTCCCTACCGTTTCTACAATGCCCTTCTTATGTTATCAATTATAATATTATTTGCGCAGTAGTTTATAATCTATTAAAATAAAAGATTTGTGTCTACAATTTATATCGCACACACCATATAATCGCCATAACATCTCCAGTTATAATAAAACGACAAATCTTAATATCAACTGCTTAAAGAAAATGGACTGTTTTAATGTTTTGAAAGAAATTGGATTTCAGTTAGAAAAATGACTAAATGAATGGGTAGAGGATGTCTGCAAGTCGTCGCTCAATCGCAATGCAAGGAATTATTATGTGAAACTACGTATTATAATAATTTCTACTCCGATGATGATTTAAAAAGTTGTTGTCAAATGTCAACAATAATTACCGCCTGTGAGCTCTTCATGATTATTAGAATTTCATTAAAACTACAATTTTATTAAGAAAAAATCAATACAAGAAAAAATAAATATAGAGTAAAAAAAAAAAAAGAAAAAAAAATCTGATGTGCGAAGTCATAGTACTTTGAAGAGAACAACGCAAAGTCATCGCACTTTCGAGATTACAATGCAGTACGCGCTCGACTAGTAAACGGGAAGCGAGACAGAGAACGAGAGAGAGAGAGAGAGAGAGAGAGAGAGAGAGGGAGAGAGGGAGTGCATTGTAATACTTCTACAGGTGTTCTTTATACATGGTCGGATCAAATGATCTCGTAATCAATTAGAAAACCTCTAATGGGTCGATAAGTAATATAACCTCACTTTCTCTTTCCTCAATCGACCAAATATCTCATGAAATATCGCAAAATGTATTCTGGACGTCTATCTCACTTTCAACTCACAAACTTGTAATACAATAACACCGAAGCAGTGGGAACCAGTGGTGAAAAAAACAAAAAAACAAAAAAAAAAGAGAAAAAAAGAAGTATCTTAGAAAAAGAAATCGATGTCTGCGCAACAAGTCAATTTCATCTGCAAATATAAATACAAATAAATATACAACGAGATGTAGACGTTATGGCGGTGAAGGGGGTGGGGAAGGAGGAGGAGCCTTAAACTTCATTAGCGTAGCCCATAAAATTTCTTATTTTCACGCTTCATCAAAGAAATAGGCAGGCAGATAAACGAAGTGGGCAATGACAGGCGTACGATTTCGTTCTCTTTTTTAGTCCTCTACCGTCTTACATGAACTTCCCGAGATCTTTCTTTTTCGTAAAATTTCGGCTACGATTTCAAATTCTCGAGTCTTTTCTTACATGACTTCCTAACTCTTTATTATTCATAATTTGGTGTCTTTATTAATTTTGTATTAATTGCTGCCTCGATTCGTGATTAGAAAAAATTATTAAATTGTCCCCTCTAACAATTATTATAAATCGAGTATGTGGGAAAATAAGAAATAATAATAAGTAGTTGCTATTGCCAAACATCTGATCTTCAATACAATTAAGTATTGGAGTGTTTACATTAAAGCAGTAAAGCCACTGAGGAGAGCTGTAATTTTAATAAAAAGATCGATAATTTAAGGGTATTTCTCATACTGTCGCTATAACTGACAAATTAAAACCGTATCAAGAAAAAAGAAGCCATAATAGATAATAGCGTGAATTGGATGGAATACAAACGTGCAAAGTTTAGGATCGTCGTATGTGAGCTTTTTAATTGGCTTCGATTGTATCAAAAATCGCATGCCGTACGTACGGCATATAACAATTCATAATAAACATCATTCTTGGGACTATATATTCCGGCGATTAAAAAATTGATCGATAAACTATCGGTTTAAAGAAAATATAGCCCATGGGACAGTTATGGGACATTGGTATTTAATGCTGATAAGAGAATTTTGCGGAAAGATTGATTAAACAGGAATTAAATAAGTAAATTCTGGAAAGGGCGAGGCGGGGGAGGGGGATCCAAGGAAAGGAAGAGGCTTTTCGCGATTGTGCAAAACGCGGATTTTATGGGGTCGAGCATGTAAGTCGTAATATCGAATATTAAGCGTATTTGCGCCTAAAAGAACGTGCCTTTAAGGGCGTTATACGAAAATAACGCGTAACAGGGCTCACGCCTACGCGATAAATTCGTTAGGCTATTTCCTATAGCTGTAAAATTCTTAAAATAAGCACGACCGGCACGTTTAAATTGTAGATCCTTTCAGTAACTTCGTGTTATTCTGCTTGAGCCTGGGCCATTATTATAATTCCCATGATTTAGGATTTATTTTACCACCTCTTGGAATACGGAGTTCGAAATTTATTCGCAACTGTATTTTTATCTGCGCTATTTGAACTAACGCTTTTACTAATCTTTATTATTTTCACGTTTTTCAACGAGTAGTCGTGAAATTATTGTTGTTTAAATAAATTTTTATGCCGTCACTTATTAAAGATTTTAAAGATTCAATGTCCATTCATCGAGCGAATCGTTAGATCTCCGCGAACTCATACCATCTTAGCGTCAACGCAGTGTAATATCGATAAGTTCTTCCCGAAATGATGATCCCCGTAGATGATTATATTCGAATATTCTTGTGCTTACGAGATAAGCGATCGGTACTGTTCCGAACCAATTATCGAACCGTTAGAGGAGATTTTCAAATAACTGTGAATCTACAAAAATTAATCTGCTTGTTCTGATTGTTTAGAATGTCAGAGTTCATAACAGAGTCTATAAATCGTTATGATATCCCAAGCTAAAACGTAATACTTTCAATTGTAAGCCTCAATTTATCAAAGCATTTCGTTCGCATTAAGCATTTCAGTCACAACAGTTCTGTAACTTTTATAAATTTTGAGAACTTGAGTTTTTAGCAACATTAATTATTTTACTAGTAAAACTACGTTTTAATAATAATAATAATAATAATAATAATAATAATAATAATAATAATAATAATAATAATAATAATAATAATAATAATAATAATGAAATATAGAATATCTGAAGTAGAAAAATAATAAGTATAGGAACATAAATTTTTTACTTACATTTTATAAACTACAGAGAAGTTAATAATTTTTGTCACTCACCTGTAACAATAAGTAAACAAAATCAATTAGGAATATGAACTTACGAGTTTATAATAACTATTGATTTCCATCAAATACGTTGTATAATTAAATAACATTATGATAATACAAAGCTTTTTTAAATAATGCAAAGCATTATTTAACATTAGAATATCAATTCTCAATAAAGAATTATTCGACATTAGTTTAACTATTTATTTTATAATGGTACGTAGATTAAAAATATTACGTATCATTTCGTAATTTGAAAAATTACGACGAAAAATTATATTCTGTCAACATGTAGCGTGAATAAACATGTTTGTGCTTAATTTTTTTGTATTTTTAAGTAAATATTTATACGTATTGTCGTGGAAATCAGGATAATATATCTTAATATAAATTATAAGTTATTAATTCAATATAGATAGATATAAAAATACAACATATAACATTAAATCAGATATGTGTACATATTCTTTTTTAGAAACACTTTAAATATTTTTTACTCTTAAAATAAAAAAATAAAAAAAAAACATAACTAAATGTATAGAAATGAAGGACGAGTCCTTCTCGTTTTAATTTGATTTTGTTGAATCATGCATATAAAATTCAATTTAGATAAATGCAAAAAATAATGTTAAACCATCAGTGGAACGATTAAACTTGTATTTTTTTTCCAGCTCCAAAAATAAATTATTTATATATACGCATATTAAAAAAAAAAAAAAAATTAACATAACAGTTACTAGTTTTAATTGTAAACCTATAGATTTCAATCCATGTTGATTTCCATATATTTGTTCTTATCGTTAATAATATTTGTATTGTAAAATTATACGGATTTTAATATTTTATTCAAGCAAATATATTTTATATTTATTATTATATAATAGATGTAGAGACATTCATATAATAATAACTATAATAATGTCATTTATCAATAAAAACTATACTTATGTTACTAATTATTTGGAAAAGATCGTTCATTGTAAATAAAATTTGTTGTAATAACAGAATGAATATTAATTTTGAAGATAATGTAGAGATTGAAGTTAATATAAACTTTTAGTACTCGTAGCTTTATTCTCTAGCTTACTTTCCATTTCGTGGTGAGTTCTTATTATCAAATACATCAATAGGAGGGAAAGGAAGAGGGAATTGCGACTCGATGAATAATTGTATATAAAATTATGATTTATCGATGAATATTCGCGATGCGTAAAACCCTATTTCGCCGGGAAGGAGGGAATAAAAACCTTAGAACACAGGCAATTTGCAAAAATAATATATTAAAATTAATGATTTATTTACGTAAGACCCGCGGACTTTCTACCTCTCGTCGTAGGACATACGGAGAGAGCGATCCTTGTGTGGTTGCGGACATCCAACTGTCCACAACGTCTCGAGGACCGAACCAGGCCGCGAGGATCTCCCTCCCACCCCACCCCACCCCACCCCTCTCTTTCTTTCTCTCTCACACTCTCCTGCGGATCGACAGTCGGGAGATGCTGTACAGCTCCGAAGGAAGACCAAACGCTTCCTGCTGCGGTTCGTGCGAGCACTTTTTTTCACACGCATACAGCCCAAGGACCGATCATGCCATGTTGACGTAACTACAAGCCAACAACATTTAGCCTCGCGACGCTTTAACACCTGCCTTCACAATTGCGACCTTTGTATTCAAATGAAACGAACAGTTCACAGTCATTCTCGATTGCTCCAACTATGTCTTATACAGGATTAGATTTTACCAGACTGAAACCCGAGGAAATGCTTGTTTACAATTTCTGTGCTCTTTTACATTTTATATCCTAAGATCTTTCTTCCCCCGAGGTCCGCAATACTTACCGCTGAATTTTATGGGATCAACCATGCCGGCAGATTTCGATATTCATGTCTAAGAATCCTAAGAGTACTTGTAATTAAACAGATTTTATAAAATAATTTATTACGAAGGGTGAGTGTTAGAATTAAGAACCCTTGATAATCTTAGACAATTATTAAGAAACTAAATAAAATTATAATTAATAAGATTGAAATTTATTTTTGTTAATTGTTAATTAATTTTTCAGCGACGAGCAAAAAAAAAACAACTACTTTTGTTATTGACACAAATAATTCTAATGGTGGTCGGTGGTGGTCGTAAATGGGGACAAAAAAAAAAATTTACTCAATAGTCGAGTAAAGTACGTTCGAAGGATGTAAATGAGTTTTCAGCTTTTTTTCCCCTTTTTCTTATGTTCTCCTTTATTTGCTTTCTCTTTTAGATGCTTCGAAAAACTAATAACCGTCTCGCGTTCCTATTATGCTTTTTTTCATTTTCATATTCTGATGCGATGTGTTGTCGCCCCTTTTAAGCTTCTTAGTCTCGGAGAGCATAACAAGCTGATATCGTCATTTCCAGACTGCCAGCCTATTATACATATCACACGACTTTGAAGATCATCTTGTTTTGTATGTGTCTGCTAAGGCAAGCAGGCAGGCAGGCAGGCTAAGAGCGGTGGAGGCGTGGGGAGGGAGGAGGAATGAGCGCGCGCGCGCGCGAGAGAGAGAGAGAGAGAGAGAAAAACAGCCAATTGGTGGAGTCGGACAAGTGATGGGGAAGTAGAAAAAAGTCTTGGCGTTGAATGAGAAACAGAGAAGAAATGAGAATGAGTGAACCACTGAACATGAGAGTGACGTAGGAGGGATAAAAATAAAAATAAAACACGCGGAATTTATATTTGATTTTATTTTAATAATAATATTTTTCAATGAACATATCAAGTTTTATTTATTGAAAATTTCTGTCCACATAATGGAACTATTATTAACACAGGGACTATTAAATCTTTAAATTTATTAGAAAACGATCGTTTAATTAATATAAATATTCAACGAAATATTAACACGTTAACTAATTGATGATTATCAATGAATTGACGAGAATCAATGAAATGCAGCTGTTGCTAATATTTACATATATTAACGATAATGTTTCGGCTAAACTGTTTATTCAATAATAAATAACTAACAGTTTATTATAGAGAAATGATAAGGTTTAATTATCGTTTAAAGCATTCTGATTAATGAGTAAACAAGCCAGGAATAAAATATGATTACGACTATGATAATATACAATAAAAGTGAGTGTCGGATCTAAATAGTTTCAATATCTTATCTACGAGTCGTGCACGACACGTTTGGCATGGGAAAAGGAGACGATCGGCAATAACAGAGAAGATAGGTGATCCAAGGAAAAGATCCGTTGAGAAATAGAGGAAGCTTGATAAAAATAACGAGAAAAAAAAGATGAAGAAGAAGAAGAAGAAGAAGAAGAAGAAGGAGAAGGAACGGAACGGTGTAGATATGCAGTGGATATCTCGTTGTTGCTCAAGTTTGCTTTCTTAGGCAGATGACTATGATAAAGAGAGAGAGAGAGAGAGAGAAAGGAGACGAGGCGCATCGGAGAAAAACCCCCCAAGTAACGTAGATATGGACACGAGCATTTACGAGTAAAAGATAGATAGGGTGGGAGAGAGAGAGAGAGAGAGAGAGAGAGAGAGAGAGAGAGAGAGACTTGTTTCATCGCGTTATTAGTGGCGCTACATCACGCGACTGCAGTGAACAGCTCATTCCCAAAACCCACACATACGTGAGCCGTATAATTGAAATTTACATGCGCCAACGTCCCCGCGAATATCCGACCCTCGCGCACACCGAAACGCCGAGGTTTTTCGGTGGGTTCACTCTCTCCTATGGGAATAAACGATTTACGCTACGTGGTTTAACGAGATCTCTTCGTTTCTCGTTCTAGCGACAAAGAAAGGAAATGACGCTGCTCCCGCATCTCTGTGAGTCTAGTTTACAACCATCTCCCGACAATTTTTAATTAGACAATTTTCATATTAATCAAAGGGGATTTGGACTATGTTGGACAAATATTATTACAAAGTGTTTGGAAAACTAGAAACGGATGGGATAGTGAGAGAGAGAGAGAGAGAGAGAGAGAGAGGAAATTCATACATGTGCAAACACTACGGCAAATATCCATACTTCATAATACGTCCTTTATCTCTAAATTTGATGGATTAACAAATATGCTCCTTGTGAATAAAAATAAATTCTTACCAATTTCCAAGGATTGGGGTTAGTTATATTATTATTGGTAATTCGTAGTAGTACGAGTACTTTATAATGCTTTCTAAATAGAATGACTCGTTAGCTTATCTCTATAACAAACACACGAACGTTAAGGGTAAAAGTATTCGTAATTGGTAGTGCGCCTCAGATATTTAGTTTTTAAATCAATAACGCGAATGTGAATACTTTTCTTCTCTTCTTGTACTGTCGAGTACTTGTCGGTGAGTATAATTAGCTAAAAACTCGAAACCTTCGCCAGACAATTTCATTCCACGGCGTTTTACGCATAATTGCTCGACCGAGTAATTCTACGACGTTATTATTGAAAATAAGTAGTAAACAAAATTATTTCTTACTACTTGTTTTTATTCTAAAAAGATTGTTGTATAAAGCACACAAAGATGTGTTTACCGTGCATGTAAGCGTATTTCTATTAGAATTTCAGTCGAAATCCGTCGATCGTTCTGCTAGACCAACCAGCAACGTATAATTTTCAAATTCTTCTTCAAAATACGATCGTCTTGCAGGCAAACTATTCGCCGATGTATTATTTATTCAATAATGCGCAAAATTCGAGCACGTGGAGGTTAAAAAATTTTTCGCAAACTGTCGCTGCTCCGCTTCCGTTTTTACCTCTCAGTCTCCTCTTTCTCGTTCTCTCTATTTTCGTACTTTCGAGCCTTAAGCCCATTTCTCGGTACTCGTAAAAACTACTTTGCAGCGCGGAGAGCCACCGCTTTCGCGAGATTATTATTCCCCCAGAAAAATACGAAATCGCGGGATAGCGGCGCGGAATTCTCCGGCTCTGCATTATTATCTTCCGTACGTACGTAGACATGAGCAATGAAATGCGAAAAAGGGAGGCATTGAGAAAAAGATACCGAGTTGGCAAGGGTGAGAGACAGAGAGAGAGAGAGAGAGAGAGAGAGAGAGAGAGAGAGAGAGAGAGAGAGAGAGAGGGGAGAAAGCGAGGGTAGGGACGAAAAATTAGAGCGAGCGAAAGAGAGTTAAGTAAGAACAATGTTGTATGGGTTGGTAAAAATCCCTCGGCTGCTAATGTTCGCACACGCCATCGGAAGTGCGACAAGAAGTGCGTAACGAATAAAGTAAGAGAGAGGGGGGTGGGGAGAGGAGGATGGAGAAGGGCGGAAGCTCGTAGCAAGAAGAATTACGTAGAAAAAGAAAATGCTTTTCTTCGTTTTCTTTTTCGCTATAATGGACCAGATACTTAAAATTCCCTTCTAACCAGCCGCAGCCTTTACTCATTCCTTGTAAGAATATGGCAAAATAGGAGCAAAGCTTCCATGATCCAAATAAAATCCCATTAGAAAAGCGCAAGTTATCAGTTGCCAACCGTGATTGCTATTAGAAACAACGTCTTTTTCCACGGCGATCTTTGCTTTTTTATCACCTGAGTACAGATGCGACGTTTTTTTGCAATTAACGTATAACGAAGTCGTGCGATAACTGCGATACGTTAAAGACGACAATCTCTTTTCTTTTGGGTAAATCAATTACCGTTACCTTTCCCATGATTTCTTACGTTAAAACATATTTTGCTCTAATTTCTTGTTATTCTCTTATACTTGAGACGACTAGAATCATTGGAAACTTCGATAGATAAACTGCCTCTCCTTCTAATAGTCTGCTTATCATTTACACAATCGAATGTACATAGATATCGAATACTAACTTGAATCGTCCTTACAATTTAGGAATCACTTATTATCAATTTTGTACCCTAACTCTGGTAAAAATGCCTAAATTGCCTCCTTCAATATTTATTAAAGAAGAAAAATAACGAATAATTGAATGATAATAATAATAATAATAATAATCTGTTTACTAGTAAATCTTTAATTTACTGTAGATAACTTTATTAAATGACGATTGAGTTCTTCGCCGATGATAATGTAATTAATGAAGAAAAATTTTTTATTTATTTTTCAAAAAATGTACTGAGTATGTAGCAGATAAGGGATAAGAGGTATTAATTTTGAAATTATAATACGATAGGAATCTATAGATAGGAGCGGAATATCGTTGTAATAACGTAGTATTTATTAAAAGCATTACACTTTACATCACGTAGGCCATATCTGTATTTTTATAATTATAAAGATAAATGTAAATATTACGATGGGCAATGTAATAAAATAAAAAGAGACACTAAAAGATGCGGTATTCTTTTGAAGAGCATGCACGAAGACAAAAAAATGAGAGAGAGAGAGAGAGAGAGAGAGTCGATTTGCGCTGAGGGGTACAAATGACCTCCCAAGTAGAAGCACGTTGACTGCAACGCCGTTATATTGAAAAATTAAGATATTCATCTCTCGTTATCTCTAGAAAACCCCCCCCAAAAAAAAAAAAAAATAAATAAATAAATAAATTTTTTAGAGCTATAAAGGAACAAACACCGTATCTCTCACCTTTTATTTCTCTTAGCTTTTTTCCTCTCTTTCTCTCTCTCTCTCTCTCTCTCTCTCTCTCTCTCTCTCTCCTCGCTTTTTAGCTTTTATTCCTTATTCCCATCATTCATCTCGCCTCGTAACTCTTTACTCACAATTACAAAATTATTCCATTTCTTTAGATCCTAATTATTTCTGCAATATGGTGATAAGTAATAAAAAGCACATATGTTAATTAGCTAGAAGGATTCTGAAGAATGGACTTGTTTACTCTCTCGTTAACCTTCTTAACTTTCTGCTTAACAAATTGCTACTTCATCGAGCTTTTTTTATCCCAAGACACTGAGACTCTTGAAACTCAAACTATTTAATGTATTTTATAGTTGTCGGGAAGGAATAAAAAAAAAAAAAAAAAAGAATAAGTAGAAGAATCTCTTGAAATTCTTAAGAAATTATGTAGTACAAGTTATTACTTTGCCGGGATCTATGTAAAATGTTCACGTACAGCTGCTACCTTACATTGTCAAACATCGTGTAAAAGAATATTGAGAAAATTTCAAAAGATCAATATCCTTCGTTTGCAGATTTTTCAGATACAATGATAAATATGAGAGAATAAAAAAATTGATTATTAATTAAAATGACGAACGACAATTTGTAAAGGGATTTTGGCATCGACGTTCAGTAGGCGATCGATTGAAAATAAAAATTATTGTATTAGAAGAAAAGCTTTTATCGAATATCCCGTGTTGTCTCAAGATTGGGTAAATTGATTAAAAAATCGTTAAGCGAGTCTAACAAAACTCAGCCTCTTAAGTGAGACTTGAGACCGTTGGCTGTCGTAAATTTTTTAATACCTAAAAGGGGCATAAAAAAAAATTTCAATTTTCAATTTATTCAAAACCTTTAGGTACTTTATTTCTTAGAAATAAGGACATGTTCAAATATATCTAAAATTACTAAGCTTTTTGGCTATGGTAATGTTATATGTATGTCTCTTAAGGAGTTAGTATTTTTTTTCTTTTCGCCTTAAGTTGTTCATTTGAAAGGAACCCATTTTCGTGGCCATTTAGATACGTTTTACTTCTTAGGAGTCGTAAAAATTATTTCCAAAGGTCATAAAATCATGCCGGCGATCGACTTCTATCCTAACACAGTTTACTACTACTGCAACTACAACAACAACAACAACTACTACTACTACTACTACTACTAATACTACTACTACTACTACTACTACTACTACTACTACTACTGCAACTACAACTACAACTACAACTACAACTACAACTACAACTACAACTACTACTACTACTACTGCTGCTGCTACTACTACTACTAATATTACTATTGCACATCCATTTGAAGTGTCCGGAATCTCTTTTTAAGTGCTCTTTCCAATCGTTAAAAGACTCACCACTCACCAATGTACCGCATGACTTATCATAGTTAGTTTTATCACTGCGAGCCAAGTTCGTCAATGCCTGTAATGAATCGACGGACGGACCGACCGTGCGACGCTTATACAGTTTCGTTTTAATTTATTTATTGTAATTGCCATGTGCCGAAACGCGTACTCGATGCACTTGCACGTCCCCTATTCTATATTTACTTCATCGTTTAATTATTACGGGCCACGTCAGTTCTAATGCAATTGAATTATTATGAAATTCAATGTTTTTCTCATACTCGTGGAAAATGCGGCCTCGTTACGCAATAACGTATTAGAGTAATTTCAATTACGATCCGGCGGACGTTATAAAATACTAATTGCCGCGGTCGCTGTACTCCCCCTAATACGTAGATCGCTGAGGCCTACCGGCCCCCGCCCCGACCTCGGGCTCCCACTGCGTGGGAGGCGACCTTCGTCCCCGAGCTGGAGGAGGCTCGGTCGATCGGAAAACAGTACGTCCAAACCTATCAACGCCAAATAACAATAAAGCTTTAAAACACGAAATCACGCCGAGCTCTTTGTCTCCTAAAACACGGTAACTTTAACCGAGTTTCTCTTTCCAACGCACACTCGTCAATATTTAGGCTTTTATAATATACAAATTCTCGATATAAGAACAATATAATTGAAGAGAGTTTGAAACTTTAAGGATAAAGTTAAATTAATCGGATTAAACGTAGATATAATCAGATTTACAATGGCCATGGTAAACGTTTCGTTCTAGTTCTTCTCCGCGATAATTTTATTTTTAATCCAATTACATTTAATCCATTCAATCCCATTGTTTTATGTTTACTTTTACTTTTTTTTTTTTTTTTTTTTTTTTTTAATTTCCGTACATCGCTTTCAAATGTGATTTCAATTTTATGATAAATTCATAAGTACTTTTTTGTATTGCCGAACTAAAGCTAATTGAAACCAAGAAAAGTCAGTTGAAATGAAAGAATTCCGTTTACATTAAAAACTAAATAAATATATAAATAAATAAATAAATAAATAAATAAAAAGAGTTGTGGGGGGGCAGGGGAGAGATCGTCGATTCTAGGAAGACAAGGGCTTGATGAAAAAAGGGCGATCTGAAAATCGGAAGGGCAGATCGATTAATTTTAATCCCGAGAGCTCGGGCACGTGTCGCTGCTCGCCATAATCACTTGGTGCGATGAAAAAGAAAAATGGTTCTTTTCTTCTACTTATCGGGACTTGTCGCAATTTGCTGGACGAATAAAAGGGAGTTTATGGGGAGGGGGAGGGGGAGAAAGAGAACCTGGAAGCGTACGTACAAGAAGAGCGCGCGCGCGCGCGCGAGATCGTTATCGCTCGAGGGTATCCTAGGAACAAACAATACAATTCTTCTACTGGACTTTCTTTCCCGAAACTCTGCCGCTGGTAAAATCTTCATTTCTTACATTTCTCTTTATGGTAGGCGCCGCCGTCCTTCGTCTGCCGCAGTAGCACCACCACGTGGCCGCGCTACCTTCCCAGTTATTTATCGTCAATTCAATTAACAAGGCCGAGGCCCGATATAATGTTTGCCGCGTAACGTTAGATCCTCCTCTTCGAACGCCTTCGCCAACGGTTCCTCATCAATTCCCGATACAAAGAAGAAACGGACTCCTCGTTCCTAACGAAAATTAACGAACCGTTTGCACGTGAAATACATCTCACCTTAAATGCAAATGATTAAGCCGCGTACAATTGTTCGCTCGTTTATTAACATTATGTCCTATTATTATTGCATAATTTACAGTCTGAATGTTAAACAAAACATAAGTAAATATACGTATAAATAAACTGTATTTTAAAAAGTACGGAGATCTCTAACGTGTAAACATTTTTCAAATCGAAAATGTAAAAATGAAAGTCTCAATCATAAAATAAATAAAGGAACAAGTATTTTAATTATTTGTTATCGTAAATATATATATATATATATAATGGGCTTTTAAACGTAAAATGTAAAATGTAAAATGTAAAATGTAAAATGTAATAATGCGAAGGGAAATAAATAAAAAAGAAGTTGGAATGTGAAAAAGGAAAGAGCGAAAGAAAAACAAACGAAGTTATTCTGTTGGTTAAAATGATTGTGAATATTTTTACCTTTTCTAATTGACGTACGTCAGGGCTATGTATTTATATGTTATCTCCCACGTTATTATAATATATCCTTTGTATAACTTCGCTCGAGGAATTGAATTAAATTTTGAATAAATTGAAACCTTCATTTATTCGATCGGCTCAAGCCGTAGAAAAACTTACGCCCGAAGAAAAGTATAGAATAAGTGGTGTAAAATAAAGAAAATAAAGGCTCGATCGGTACCGGGAACGCGGCACAAGAAAAAAAAGAAGAAATATTTAAAATCAAGGGAATAGGAGAAAGAATTGAATCCTGGCGAAGACTGTACGGAAAACGAGGACAGAAGAGACGGGGGGGGGAGAGGTGTGTCGGTTCTCCGCGCACACGTTATTGTTTATAAATAAGAATGGCAAGTGTCACGCCCCGCGCGTCGAAACGCCATTATTCCGAGATTCCATTGGGACGATAGTAAATATAGTAAATAAACCCCAATAACCCCACCACGTCGCACTTGCCCGGCTCCAAAGTCCAGAGATACGTGTACGTACAAGATCACCTGCCTGGCTGCCCAGGTCGATGCGTGTACGCCTGACATGGATCTTATTCTTGGCTAATGAAAATATGTGACTGTGGGAGTGGGGGTCCCGTACGCAACCGCTCGCAAACTCCATGGACTTTTTGCCCATGGACTCGGAAGGGTTCACCCCGTCTTTAAGGCTCGGGGAACAATAGGGCATTACAGGGCGCGCCGCTCCCCTTCCTGTCCATCTACCACCACCACCACCACCTCTCTCTCTCTCTCTCTCTCTCTCTCTCTCTCTCTCTCTCTCTCTCGCTATATATATATATATATATGTATATAACCGTGATTTCGTTAGCCCGATGAGAGGTAATCCCCCCTGCGCCTTCCAGGACAATGAAACAATGCGCGTGGGACGAGCGAGCCTCGTATCTGCATCACTTCTCTTCTCCCTCGCTACTCGACCTCGACAACCCAAAGAGAGTCTCTTTCTTTTCTTCAGTTTTTACCTTCGTTCCCTTCATCGTCAATGGGCTTCCATCCTCTTATTCGCCCTTTTATTACTACACGTAGAGCTGCACGGGTGTATAAGGTAGCGGGCCGCGGTCTCATACTTTACTGGAAAAATTAAAATTCTCGGCTATTTCATGGGTGAGCCGGTGAAACTCGCACCTTCTCCACCAATAACCCCAAGGACTTACGAGGCTTTGTCAGCTTTCTCGACCACAGCTTTCTTGACCCGTCGGGGCTTAATATTTTCAGATTAACGACGGGCATGCGATTCTAGCCTATGGGAATAGGAAAAAATCACTTGTTCCTCGTCGAGGACACCGTAACGGGGCTTGCAAGCTCTAATTTAACGTATTATTCAAGGAAGTCTTGTCATCCTCTTATCATTCCAATTTGTTCGCATCGTCATTTCGCTGGCCGATGAGAAAACTTGTCGAAGAAAACAAAAAAAGGTTATTTGGGGAGGGCGGGGGGCGTGGCGCGAAGGTGGAGAGAGGACATGCGTGGCTTCGGCCTCGGTGAGCGACGAGTAAACGTTTCAATTGTTCGCGTCCAAAATCAGGCTCACGGTCTCCTTGGCCAAATTAGCATCGATTTATAAAATCCCTCGAGCATTCTTCAAAATAACAACCTTCGGCCCACACCGACTCCCGCTACGTATGCGCGTACTTGACGTAAGGGAAGGAGGGCGGGGGAGGGGGGGGTCCGGTCAGTCGGCGTACATAATGCGTTTCACCCCAAAGAATCTGCAAGACCAACCGCAAACTATACCGACTTCCGAGACGACCCCCTGTAATAAAGATAAACGCTACCACTTACGTACCTCGTGATGAAGTAATGTCCTTCTCGTCAACGTATACGTGCGCACAAGCGGACGCGGTGGCGGGACTCGTGCGCCTCGACGTTTCTCAAGGGGATTTCACGGCATTTCGTAAGCGCGGGAGGCTGCGATAACAACGAATTAGAGCACGTGACCGATTATTATTATCATAAGGAGAGACGATTATTACTACGCTCGATTATAGTTAAGCTTTCACGGAATCACAAGTTTTGTGATTAGCGAAATTCAGGATCCGAGTTTGCCCAATGACTCTTGTCGAACCGTTGACTGCGCTCGTTGCGATTCTGACCTTCTTGGCAATTAATCCTACTAAACTCCATCTTTCGAAAGCTCAGCCGAACTTCAGATGCAATATTCTAATTCCGATTCTGAACAAAGAAAAATCTTTCGTCATAAAAACGTATGACTAAAGATCGTTGAACCCAAACGTCAATAAAAATTAGCCTTAACTTACTTATTCTATTAACGAATAAATTTATATTTAATATCGGTTTCGCTCTAAGTAAAAGGAAGAAGAGAAAGAAGACCAGGAAAGAAAAGAAAGAAAGGAAAATCATATATTTGATGAGAAAAGAAATTAATCTGTTTCAGTATCAGAGCGCTTGCCGGCATTTATCTTTTTGTGCGTATGTAAAAGTATCTTGAAGTGATATTGAAATACTTTGGCTTGAGTAAATATAAGATATGCTTGACGTTAAATTGAGTTTCGTAGCAGAAGAAGAGTCGGAGCGTTGCACTAAAATTTTATGTTAAGGCGTTAAGATATCCAGGAAGAACAAGTTGTGGCCTGAGCGAGCATTTTTCCGAGTAAATCTTTTTCAAAGGCATTCAAAAAGTTTGCCAAAGCCGTTTAAATCAATAATCCAGCGCATCCAGGCTTCCTAGAAGCAAAGTCTATGCTCGCGGAGTAAGAGGTTAGGCTCGCGAACGGGTTAGACGAGTGGGAGGGCCGAGGGAACGGGGGGGGGGATCGAGGGATTTTAACTGCACAATTACCGCGTAAATTCCTCTAAAGGCTTTTTCGCGATTTACTGTATTATGTATTCTTCTCGAAGTCGGTCTAAAATCGCGGTGGCTTGCGTCCATTGAGGTGACCGATCGCCGGTCGGAAATCACGGAAAGCTACATCGCCGCTGACCGATCTCGAAATTGTTCTTTTTCCACCCTCCCTCATTTTCTCCCTACACGCCTTGGATCATTTTCACATACTTCCAATGGGAATCCAAGGCAACGTATACTTTTGACCGGGAGAATTCTCTGCTCGTATGCTCCTTTTCACATAAATTTATGGGCACAACGAACTGCGCTCAACGTCCAATGCGCCAGTCAAAATTACATCCGAACTTCGAGACAAAAAATATAAATACATCTGCGATAAGAGTTTATTTTTGTAAACGCACGCCACGCGAACGTGCTAATATTAAATACAAGACGTGATAGCCGAAAATGTTATAAATATAATATACGATAGATACTCGGGAGATATTCCTCGAGCTATTGGATGGAGTAAATGCACACGCATCCACTTATACATCCCGTGAAGTTTGTATTTATTCCGTTAATAGCACATGTACAGGTGTATACATAGGAATAAAAATAGGAAAAGGATCTTATGAGCCATCTTCAATATAACAAGATCAACAACTAAATACGAAACCGCACGCAATGTTGGGATTGGAAGGAATTCAAAGAAGTGGAGCGTCGATGAGTAAGGCTGAAGTTACTGGCAGCAGCAGCAGCAGCAGCAGCAGCAGCATCTCTCCCTCTTTCGCTCTCTCTCTCTCTCTCTCTCTCTCTCTCTCTCTCTCTCTCGTCTCGCTTCTTTTCTTAAGACACCGCTTCAGAAAGTTGCTCCTCGCCTTAACGACCTTTTTTTCACCTTCATATCCTCCTTTTTTTTTTTATCCGAGTTCATCTACGATCGAAGTGTTTATGTGTTTTTCACCTTTTTCCTGGACATTCAACTAATCTTTTTATACCCTTGGCTCATCTGATTTCACGTGATTTTATTTTTATTTTCCTGAGCCCGTAGTTGGCTGAAGTCTCCAGTAAATTTTTTGGATTACAGGAGCCTTTTTATTATCAGTTTTCAAGGCGAGCTTGCTCGTTTTTATTATTTCCCCAGATACTTTAAATGTCTTCGGCAACACGTTTATGTAGATCCTGCAAATATAATTTAATCGTTGTTACCTTACCAAAGACTTGTGGTTACGTGCTAAACAATAATCTTCGGTAATAAGACAAGAAGTATTGTCTATTTCAGCTAATCTGCGTACACGTGTGATTAGAATAAGGCTTTAAAGATTATCGAGACTTTGGAATGACAGTCGAGCCACGGCATTTAATTATTATGTTAAAAAATTTTTTATTTAATACACTCGCACGATCCCTGGATTCTTTAATTCGTGTTGAAACAAGTCTTTTTTAAAAAGTTCTTGACGTCCAGAGTTATAAATAGTATCGACGTTCCGAATGGAATATTTACCGAGCGCATTACTAACATTGCTTAATATTTCTTGGGAGGGTTATTCCTTAATCGCTCAATTTAATACCTGGATAATTCCCATACCCTTCCCCGTGAAGGCCTCGTGCATTAGCAGATGTTGTTAAAGGGCAGTAAACGAATCCGCGAATCCATAAGCACGAGACGCGCACCGGCCGAAAAAAAGCTGCTTTGCTTCAGCTTAAAATCTACAGACCCACGTTACCGAAGCTTCTGCTGAAATACATTAACTCCCTATGTTTTCTCGTGATTGTAAATCCCAAACGGGAGCAATTTTCCGCGTTCTACTATTAAATTGCTCTAGATTTCATTACTCCCTACGTGACCTTCGAGCCAGTTATAGATCATTAAAGTACTCAAGCAAAAAGGAACTATTTTTCAAGACTTCGAGTACACATGAATTCATATACATTCCTTACTAATACATGAACTACTACTGTAAAATTATTTTTACGTATTAATTGCTCTTAATGACCTTCTCAAGAAGTTTCATAATACGCTTATGTTCTGTATATAATAAGCTTTTATTGTTTATTAATTATTATTATGTAATAATTATTAAAGATCTGTATAAGCTGTGGACTCAAGTACTGCACAGTAAACAAAACATAAAAGCAATAATAATATAAATAATAATAATAATAATAATAATAATAATAATAATAATAATAATAACAATAAATTACATGAAAAATTATTCTTGTTAATTAAGTATGCAGGATGTTTGCAACACAAATTTTTATACAAATCCATAAGTAATTTATTGCTATTTATTATTTTATTGGTAATTTATAAGTAAAACATATAGGAAACAAAGTAAAATTAATTAATTATCCATAAAAACCAAGTAGTTTCATTAAAAAGATGCAGATTAATATTAAGAAAAATGTTATTATACAAATTATAATTACAATTTTTACTAAAAATATTAAATTTAGGATTTATCAATAGAACAAATTATAATTTGTTCAAAAACAGGAAGACTATAAAAATATTTTACAACTGTACGCTCACTTTTTAAATAAGAATAAACTAAAAGAAATTTGGCTATTAAAGTACTCCACTCCCGATGCGATGGTATTATACAGGCGTTGAAATCTCCGCAATTACCGTATTAAATAAAACGTTGAAACGCTGGAGATGCTAAATTTCAAGTACATACCGAACTCGATTTATTTGACTTAAATTATTGATTAAAGTCAAATATATTTTTTCCTCAAAGCTCTTACAAATTTACTCGGTGTACGTATACATATACGTATGCATGCATATATATACATGTGTGTGTGTGTGTATGTGTGTGTATAATTAAAGGTGCACGTAAATTTTCAAAAATATATATTTCATTAATATTTCGATAAATTTTCGAGGTAATTTACATATTTCAAAGGACGTTAATCAAAATATAGATTATAATTCCTGGTATACGTAAATGAATAATTTAAATGTAAAGGTTCTTATCAATTACGAAGACTAATGACCAAACTGTGCAAACATAGGCATATATTATATTTTTTACTTTTATTTTGTGGGCGGGTCCCCTATCGAACCTTACGTTGTAAAATCATAAATTAGGCATTATCTAAAAATTTCTGTTTCTTACCTACATTTCTTCTGACCAAGTGAAATTGTTTTAATTACGAAATCGACGACGGAACACCTCTATAATAAACTTCTTTTTTTTTTTTACATTTAATTAAGTTTTTAAATTTTAAATTTACTTCTTTTGCTTTTGAATTTTAAAGACTCAAGTTTACTACTCGTTTAATTAAATATTACACTTGGCAGTTACAGTAAAAATTATGTTCGTGCGTTAAAAGCGGTAAACAATATATGATTTTAATTTAGTTTCGAATTTCGATAATGTTTTCTTTAATATTTTTAAAATTAACGATAATGCGTGAAACCGTTTGAATATTTTAAAAACCGAAGGTTCGTAAGGATAAGAATGATCTATAAAATAGTATATGCTCTAATTTTCATTGAAATTCATGTAATTACGAGAACGTGAAATGGTGAAAGTGGAAGAGAAGCATTAATCAATCAAATTTCGTTGCTCGCACATTCACTCGGCGATTGTAAATAACGGCAGACTTATCATCGTCCGGTATTTAATTGAAAGTTTACGCTTTATCACGGTATTTAACAAGATCTCTAGGATCTAGAAGATGGATTTTAAAGCTGCCAATGTATAAAAACTGATTAAGAATAAATTTCGTGGCTCGTCGTGCATCCTCGGCACTTATTGACAGCGAAAATTTTTACCAATTCCCTTTCGAAAATGAGGGTCGAAGGAGGTCAATAATAAATCGAACTAAAATTCATTATACGCTAGTACCCAAAAAATCCAGGGCCGCATAACTGTAAGCGGCATGTGATTTATTTTAAAAGCCCGGATACCAATGTCGACGATGACGACGTAGACGCCGCGGCCACCATAGAGCCCATCATCGCCGTACTAGTCCACGCGCGAAATTCCCGATTGCGAGTTAAAGATATTTTAATGGCTGCGAGAGGTGCGGACTCAACGAGGTCATCCACGGGTAAGAGCATATAAATCACAGAGGTAGCCACGAAATGTGCCGGTTGCGTTTTGCATGCGAAAAGAGAAGATTCCCTTTTTATTAACGATCTCTCTCTCTCTCTCTCTCTCTCTCTCTCTCTCTCTCTCTCTCTCTCTCTGTCTCTCCCCCGCCCGACCCTCCCACCCACATAGCAGGGACCACGTGTTTTTCTATATTGACGTGGTGGATCGTTCAAACGATCTTCTTCTTCTTCTTCTTCTTCTTCTTCTTCGTCTACGTCTTCTTCGCCTTCTCGTAGACTCATCACTTCCACTGGGGATCCTCATTTTTTACTCGATTGCCGTTCGCTCTTTCTTTTGCGCACTTCCTGCATTTTGGTTGAAGCATGACCGGCTGGCCGGCTAAATAAAAAGCAATTTTGAGCCCAGAGCATTTTTTGGAAATAAATTATCGATGGGGTGATTTATATATAAACACTTTGTTAAGAGTTTTGGACTTTTTAGCTGGTTTTATGCCTATGACCCTCTCAACTTATAATTATTACTTATAAGCTCTTCTAGTTTAACGTTCGAATTATGAAAACATTATTGTCCTTTAAGTTTTTTCTCCTAAAAAGCCTTGAAGAATTACTAAACTTTCACTAACTAGAAAATTATCTTACATACGCACTACAAAGATGATCGTTTATTATCACTAAAGAGTCTCACTTATCATCTCGGATTACTAATTATTACACGTTACTTTCTCAATGTTAATCAGGTTGCTTAGTTTAACCAATAACTATTCACGATATAATACGATTGTCTTCGACGCCACAATTGATTATCTGCAATAGGCTGTAATTGTCTAATTGAGTAATTGTACAGACACGACTATAAGTCCGTAGATCAATATTTACACAGAATATTTTGTAGGAATATTTCGGTGCTATTAATAGGAAATTTTATGAGCCTATAATAAATTGTCCATACACAGGCACACAAATAAGATTATATTACGTTCGCCGTGGGGGTAATATATGGTTAACCATAATTTACAGTTTGAAGAATTATGTGTTTAGCCTAAAGTCAAATAGACCAGAGCTGGGGTTATTGTTAATATCACGTGTTAGGAAGCTTACGATACGGGAGGTGATTGATGAAATTTGTTGTTCAGACTTCACGAGAGAAAGCTTATATTTTATACAGTGATTATCACCAGACTCGGTTCTCTTACAAATTTTTAATTAACTCGATCCTTTTTCAAAGGGCCGAGAGGAATAATAATACTATATTCGTAAACGAACGTGAAAAGAATATTAATCTTTTTTATCTGTGCACGTCTGTTTTTACAATACTTGGTCCTTCTCCCCCCCCTTCTCTCTCTTTCTCCTTCAGCCGTTGTCTACGTTATTACAATGTTTCCTTCTTTCTTCCTTTCTTTCTTTCTTTCTAGTTTACATCACATCACGACCACAAGAATATTTTCGCTGGTTTCGAGAGTGCATGCATGGCGCTTCATGTACGTAAAAATTAATTACTAAATAATTAAGAAACCGTATAGAAGAGTTAATAAATCCGTTTTAGTTTTTATAATTAGAAAAGCTTGGTGTCGATTAACGTCCCGTATCTATCTCGAAACTATAAATCGAATGAGCTTTCCACCAATAAATATCATTTATTCGTTCGCGCTAACTCCTCAAATTCTCTGTTCGAGGTTAGTTCATCACCTCGGTTCGCATTCAGAGCGCTGACCCAACGCGTGATGAGCCCCTTACACTTGTTTGCCGGCGTCGAGGTTTCTTATCCTCGTCAGCACCCGGACTTATCGCCCAGATATTACTTGACACCTTTGGGTGACGTGAAAAAAAATATAAAAAAAATACATATATACATATATAATGTAAAATCAGACTTATTTCTTTTATTTTTGCTTTTAAATTGATTATCGGAACCAAATGATATAATTATTGTAGGTTATTTCAGAAATTTGATACGAATGAAGATTTATTAATTGCACTTTGAATACATATGTTTTCAAATAACAATAACAACGACGATGAATTATAAAGGAAAATACAATGAATTCCGAGCGGCTAATTTCAGTACTCTATTGGCCGGAGTCTAATTATTAATACGTGATTTTTTTTTTTTTTAAACTAAAGATCATATATTATGCATTAAAATCTCACAGGTGTCGAGTTACTTTTTGTCAGATTTTCAGTCACGTGATATAATAGTCTTTTAATAATTTGATATTAATGCAACAACGTGCAGATATTTTCCTACGTAAATTATTCATTTGCATACATAGATAATTAAACTTATTCTTATCGGTTCGGTAATATTAAGGCCAAATTGCCGATTTGCAAGGAATTATTTTATTAGTCATAAAAAAGAACCTGTAGGGTCACCTAGAGGCGATCGCTCGCCGAATATAGATCTCGGCAAATATTTACAGACAATTACGAAATCGTAATACGATAAAAGATTACGATAAGCCACATATGCCAGAAAGTCGTGGCATTAGAACTACTTGTCCAATGAGACGTATGCCGACGGTATTGTAGTAAATTCCATCAATTGTAGTAAATTCCAGAAGGCAATAAATTAATTGTTACTTTTAATGATCGTAAGAAGGCAATTTAGCCGCTAGTATTTCAGTAATATTTCCGTGCTCCAGTAAATATTTTATCGAGAAGATACAAATTTCACTCTATAAAAATGATAAGTAGCAGTGAGTCGGTTAATCCACTTCAACTACGAGAAAGTAGTATTGGTAGTTTGCATGGGCATTCGAGCCTATTTGGAGACAATTTCCGGGATCCTGGAGACGTAAATTCAAAATTATTGCACCGCAGCTTGCAGGAAGAATTTTAAAGCTTCTAATTGGCTGCTCGTGCAATGCGATAAGCTGTCATTTCGATGTAGTTTTATCGGTGCACGGGGCAGACATTCATTTTCTTCAGCTGACTAGTAAAAACAAAACAAAAACAAAAACAAAAAAAAAAAAAAAAAAAAAGATGCAGAGAGCGTGGCGTCGCACGAACGAGTAAGAGGAATAAGAGGAAAAGGGAGCTGCGGCACTCGAATTCTTCGGATATTTTTCTAACATTGTGCAACCAGACATTGAAGGCGAACACGACAAGAACGGGTTTGATCGATCGCATCGATGCGATCGATAGATCGATCTTTAAAATAATTTTATCGGCCCCGCACAATGAAAAATTACTGAAAAATTTATTTCTTTATAGTTATCATCGTATGCACGAATTTTTTTCCCGCACGAATAGAGATCCGGAAACTTTTGAATTCACCGGGATTTAGAATGAAATTGATCTATATAAAACAGTCGGCCCTCGCTATATAATTTTCAAAACGAAAATCCATGTGTACTTGTTTTGTATTGTTATGTCGGCCGTAACATAGAGTCGGCGATTACAAAACATTGTAAGAACCGATACGTTAAAGTTTATTAAGAGAGACGCGGGGATTTATTAAAAGTCTTTAAAAAATAATGGCTCGGCTATCGATGAACAAACAGGTTGGGCATAATAATAAGGTTGAGTTTTTTTCGACTAGTTTAAGAGAAAAGCAAAGAATGCGAACGGGGCATAGTAGCATAGTATCTGTATATATATATATATATATATATAGGAGCAGGCGATATGGAGAAAAACCGTGACCGGAAAGGGATTTTTTACTTCGTTATAATTATCAAGGTATAATTTTCGATCAGTGCTTATTAGCGCCGAATGGTTTCGTAGAAAATTTCCTCTTCTCTCTTACGACTTGGACTTATCAACGAGCTTAAACTCGTGCAACGGAATCAATGTACGAATGCGAGATGTATTAAATGTTTTAAATAGCTCGGCCTTTTTACATTATTGCTTTCCAGTACTGCTTCCTTAATGTTTACTCTTCTTTCCTTCCTTCCCTCCCTCCCCCCATTACTTTTATCATAATAAACTAGGTTTAATTTTATTACTTATGTCAAAGCTCTGTTCGAAAATATACAATTATATTCTTTGAAAATGACTATACATATTAAAACGTTTTCATTATAAATTAATGAGTAATTTTTTTTGTCGATCCTTAGAATTCTTTCTCTCTCTCTCTTAAAAGAATATTTATCGATTTCCCCCGATGATATTTTGAAATTACTAAGTGAACACGATATTTCATGTCGCTTTCCCTTTAGAGAATCCGCTAGTGGATTACATGTTTTACATTAAATTTAAAATGATCGAGATATCTGAGAATAATCGGAACGATTAAAACTCGGACAACCGAGAATCGACTGAAGATCCACCCGACCACAAGATCACTGACTCCTACGTTTAAATCAGTTCCCATACGCGTACAAGCGTTGAGTTCATCAACAATTTCTTTCTTTGCTCGGTCTACGTTAAACTACGATTTATTTTTCTGAGCTTATTGGTACTTTATCGAAACGTATATTAATTAATTCGTGAAAAATGATAATTAGTTATTAGTGATTGAAAAACGATAAATGAAGATGGTAAAAACGTAGGGAAAACGGTCGCGTACGTTTTTGTACTCGTGATCGCGTATAGTAAGAAATAAAATGAATTTAATTGAAATGCTACGTACGGGAAGATATTGAATAAAGTATTGTAGTAATTACGTGACAAAGTATAAGCACACAAAATGTTTTGATTATACGTAACGCTCTCTTATTCTCTATACGTTGGTGATAAAGAAAAAAAAAATTGGTACAGTAGTAAAGGTGTGTGCGCACGAGGGAGATGTTTATCAATACGTGCGAGCGATCAGTCAGTCGGTTTGTTAGCTTCGGGCGTGAGTGGGTGTGCGGATGTCTACTCTTCGTGTGGGGGGAGGGGGGGAGGAATGCCTGGGTGAGAAAGGCAATGCGGAGTGACCAAGAGAGGACGGACCTCAAATTCTCAAATATAAGCGCCGTCCTTTCGTCGGCCAGAGTCAACCAGATCTGTCTACCGGAGCCAAGGAATACGTTTTTTCTTCTTCGTCTTTTTTTTTTTTTTTTGCTTTTTGTTTAATATACACTCTGGCCGAGACGCCGGCGCACGCTGACGAATAAAGGCTACATATTGTCGGTGTCTCGGATGAGCGCACAAGTATTTGATTGCGTTTCAGGAATTCACGAGTGCTTCATTGATGCTCGATTTTCATGATCGAATTTACTAATGATACCGGCCGATTCTTCACATCGAGCCAATTTACATTCGGCCTCGCGTATTCCTTCGCCACATACCTTTCCCATCCTTTCTTCCCATTCCTCCGGCAATACATCCCTCCATTATTTATTACCGACTCATTTTTGTTTACATTTTTTAAAGCCGCAGATAAAGTTTTCCTATTCTAATGCTAATAAACATCTTGATCGCCGCTGATATTCTCGGAATTTAGTTAATTTTTAGTTATCAGTAAAATGAAGAAATTAATTGTTAATAACATCTCTTACTTCTGGCACTCTGTCCCGTCGCAACAATTTTCAATATAGGCTTACCTGCAAAAGAAAAAGAAAAAGAAATCTTATTAATTTGACACTATTAATATTAATTAATTCGCCGTTATAAATATTTTTATATTGCCAGATAAATAATCTATTAGATACATCGTACTTTTTTATATTATAGCCAATACGTCAATACCTCCTTATATCGTTGTTTCACTGTATTCATTACATATAACTAACTGTACATATACATGAATTGAATTCAGATACAACAGGGAGAGTAGTATCCAGTTAATGTAATAAAAACGTAGATGCGGAGAGGAGTAAAAAGTTTGTTTTCCAAAAAATCCATTTCTTTTCGTTACTATGCGCTAACGGCAATAATTCAGTTAAAAATAATAAGTTCGATCGTCAGTATACAAACAATATTTGTCAAAAAGTTTGATTGGAAAATTCTCTGAGTAGTAATAGTCGAAAAACGTTCAATAAATAATACTTTTTGATTGTGCTTGTAAAGTTTATTTTGAATTGCGGATCGAAATGCAAGAGTATCTAAAAAAAAGATAAAATATTCGTATAGAATGTATTAAACGTGTATCTATTCAGTATTCTGAAAGTGATAGTCGTCAAGAATATTTATGCAAACAGGTCCAATGCTCTCTCTCTCTCTCTCTCTCTCTCTCTGTTTTATTCCAGCTCAGCGAATGATCTTACATTCTTGTTAAGCCTCATATGCGAGAAGAAACCACGAGGAGGATGAAGCGATGGGTAGCCCAGCATCCCATTCACCCTCGATGGCATTTCGTTTTTTATTTCACAGGACTCAATACGGATTTCGGAGCTTTTTTAAGTCCCAACGATGCATAACCAATATTTTATACATAGTATATCGATAGTAACATATGAATCTAAATATATAGTCTTATATTGTATAAGACATTGGGTGTAGTGCGTATGCGTGTGAACTAAGATATCTGATTTTACAAATTTCGATCAGCAAGCGCCTATTTATCTAATCCTCACCTTCGCCATCTTATAATTCTGAGTTTTTATTAGAGTTTTTATTTTTATCGTTATTTATGGAGCCAATGCTTAACAATTTACTCAACGTTTCCAAGTGAAATGCGCTTAAACAACTATTTATTATTAATTTAGAAAATTATATACCTTTTACTTTCTTTTCTTTTTTTTTTTTTTTTTTTTTTTTTATATCGAATTTATATTTACTTATTTACAAGAAAAACAAAGTTCGGTAATTATTTTATAAGTTTGCTAAACAAATTTTTACTAAAGTCGATAATTAATTTTTTAAATTAACTTTCAAATCTAAAAGAAAAATGTAAATTGATTGTTATTTTACTCTTACCGCTTATACAAAATGTACTGTCATAAGAAAATAAAGCGAGAGAGAGAGAGAGAGAGAGAGAGAGAGAGAGAAGAACCGAAACGAAGTAAATGGCAAGTACATGATTTTGATATCATTATAATTCAGTCGACGTATTATCATCATTTGGAATACTTTTTTCTCTGATCGGCGTCCATAATGAATAATCGAAGCTTTAAAGCATCATCACCGAATGATTTTACAATAGACATTGCAGAAACGTATTTTTGCGATTCGGTTATGCAATATATTTTATTTATAGTTACATTAAAGTTTCGTTCGAAAAAAGAACGTTGTAGTATTTATTGGCTCTGGCAGTGCGATTATGCTTAGGTTTCAATTAGTTTTTGCTGGAATAATTTTTTTTTTTACCTTAACACTGGAACATTTTTTAATTACATCGTCAAAATTCCTTAAGCCGGTCCCAACATTAGTATGGAATTGACTACTTTAATCTAATTATGATTAAGCCGACTGAGGGGACGTGCCTCTCGGTTCCCTTTCTTTTTTGCACGCAAAAATCATAGCACTAATTAGTCGTGCGCGAACCCCGACTTCCTCCTTTTATTCAGTCTATTCTTCTTTTCGTTAATGCTTCCTCGGGATCATTATTTGCTTTTTTATAGATTCATCATTCCATTAGTCGGTTTATTTTTCATTTCTTTATTATTATTATTATTATTATTATTATTGTTATTATTATTCTTTTTTTTTTGTAATTATTTCTATAGTACAAATGAATTATTTAACCGTTCAATTTTACTGAACTAAGAAGAAATTCGATACAATGTTATAATCAATAATTATCCATGCACATTATACGTTCTATGTTATTTACAGAATATGTATATCATGTTATAAAATTACAATTTTATATTACATAATGTATCGTTCGTGTATATTTGTTATTTATTGTACCGAATGGTATATAATTGCATAATATTACAGAAACGCATCAACGAAGAATATTACAATCTTCAAGATATAAACAATGAAAGAAGTTTCTCTCAATCTTATGACCAATACATAAGATCTTATGATAATATTCAAATGAATTTTATAACGTCCCTGGATAATATTTATTGATTATTATCCATTATTAGTCACGGGCGAATTTTCAATTTTGAATTTGCAATCTACTTTTATTTATTTATTTATTTATTTTTTTTATTTTTTACGTTTCCAAGACAACCTATAGGAACTTAATTATTAAATTTTAATCTACTGAAAAAGGCATACAATTTAACCTCTTGCTTGCGTCACAAGAATCAAATATAAATCGAATGGCTGCTGTCGCTAGATAAAACGTTACTTAAGGAGCTTCTACTCAAAAAACACAATCGTCATTACTTTTTCCGAACTAATTGTACTTTTGCAGAGTGCAAAGTTTCGCAATGAATATCATGACTAAGAAGTGAAGTGAAGACTTTATTAGTCAATCGATCCTTTTATTTATAAAAAACATTGATTACATTTATTTAAATAATCTTTGATTATTATATTTATTTAAATACATTTATTTTTATTTAAATTTATTTAAATTTATTTATTTAAATAATTCTTATGTTTTTATTATTATTTTCTAATAGATGATGCTAATTTTAATTTAGTAATTTGGTAATTCATTTTCTGTAGTTCGCTTCATTAAAATGAAGTAAGTTATTACTGTATGTTGTTGGTTTAAAAATTATCTATATTTTCTTATAATTATACGACTTATTTAGATTTAATGATTTTTCGCGTGATATGATAGTCTTATCGTAAATTATGATTGAAAACAATTGAAATAGATCGTCTTATCTCAAAATAATTAAAATACATATCCTTTATTTTTTGCGCCTTGTTCCAAGATACGGTTTTCGAATTTATTTCAATTGTTGGGTAATAGCTTGACGCGCGTGTGAGTCATTACGTCACGCGTGTCCCCGTGCTCTTTCGAAAAGAATCTGCCAACCTCCGAGAAAAGACCCGCGGAAAAATAAGAAAAGAGGGAGCCAGCATTAGAACTCCGCTCCGCAGGGAGGGCCGGCATTCGTGGGTCAACGCGGGAGGGCTTGGCGAGAGCGCTCGGAAGCGGATGGGCCTGGACTAATGCGCGGGGACCCCCGCGGAAGCAATGTAAGACCGGCGTTGATTGGGATTAGATTGTAGAAAACGTAGGGGAAAAAAGAGCCGATACGCCCCGGCAGCCGCGCCGTGGTTCACGCCTCACTTCCACCAGGCCGACGTCCTAGCCACGGCCCACTCGTCACCACTTCCACGGCGTGACCGAGGCATCATCACCTTCACGCTACCGCATGACGACGCCGCCGCCCCCGCTGCGGTCCACGCATTACCACATCTACGCGACGATCTTTAAGCAACCGCATTCGCGCTCCAGCCTACGTAACCTCGTTCCTGTGCCACAAAACGGTCGCCGCCACATCCGGAGACCATCTCCGCAGCAACGTCTCAGAGCCAGGTACACTCGCCTTTGCGCAGCGACATCGACACCGCCATCGCGCCCCGGCTAAGACAAGCTTAGACTGGTTAAGGCCACGCGGCCTCTTCCCCTAAGCCTGCAGTGCATCTCGATACACCGCATACGTCATGATTATTAAATTAGTAATGGACATCTATTTTCAATCTACTTTGTATAAATATTTAAAAATAAATAGTGACGTTGAGAACGAATTATAAATTATAATTTTTAAGCACAATAGCAAGTTCAATATTATTAATAGACTCATGAATATCCTATGTTATACTTGTGCACTACTAATTACGTATACATTACTCCAGACGATTAACTTTCTAATAATATACCCTAATTATACTAATTATTTTCCCTAGTACAAGCACGAGGTGGTTGCACGCTTAAATAATAAAGCAAGTACAATGTGATACGTAATTGGTACGCGGTTTTTTCAATCACCATTAATCATACCTATTAATTTGGTGGGTTTATTTTTAATTATTTTTAATATTTTCGCCACACGTTCGCTCAGTAAAAAGTTGGCTAGTGCGTATTGTATTAGTACACCCCGTTCAAAGATATATTTATTCGTACGATGAATTCAACATGAATATTGATGTATTTTGTAATTCAAAAGTTGGAAAAAATGTAGGGATTTGGTTGATCCGTACATGGTGGGGCTGTAGAAGGAAAAAGTCTGCACAGCTGGGAATATCGATGGAAAAATAAAACTGCAAACTCTTGGGCTAACGGAAATAATTGCGTGCAACGGATGTTATGTTATAACACAAGGGAACTTTCGAATACACGAGCACGTATATGTAGCAAATTCTTGATTCAAGCGTCTTAATAAATGCAAATGAAAGCAGAAAGGCCGAGGAGGCGTTTGTGTTGAGTAATTCTTGAGAATTTGAAGTAAAGAAGAGTAAAAAGAGTAAATTCGGTATTACGCCTTCGATACGAGGATGTAAATTTGTCTAAACGAATTACTTGCACGTTTATTGTATTAAATAGCCACGTTCGCCCATTGTTCCTTATTAATTAAGATATTATTTAAATAGTAATAGTTGATTGAAAAACGTATTCACCGACTAATCGTTTCGAAATTCGTATTTCAATTAGTTCGACAACGAAGCAGATCGACAATCTTACAATCGGACAAACTCCCCAAAGATATCTTTTTCTTTCTTTCTTTCTTTCTTTCTTTCTTTCTTTTTTTTTCTTAACAAAAAGTTATAAAATATTATATCGTGTTGAAATTAAGGGATGCGTAGAGTAAAATTCTAGAACATTATAAGGCACTGAAGCACGATCGCTACTTCCAAACTTCGTAGGCTTAAATTTAACGAAGCGCGTGGCGGCTTTGGTGGAAAATTAAAAAAATTCCCGCTGTCGATATTATTATATGTATTATTCGTTATTATTAATTGGAATTATAACTGGCATTCGTAGAGCCTCGTATCCGCCGAAACGACTATATTTCCTAATAATTCCGTGATCATTGACACATCAAATAAGTTTAAGTAAATTTATGATAAAAAGGAACGAAGCGAGTGATCGCAACGGAAATCAGTGAGATAAAAATGATATCTATACTAAAGTCTTATTAAGTATCAAGGTACGGGGTAGGGGTGGAGAAGGTGGGTTGGGAGGCTCATTGGAGGCAAAAAGTAAAACTAATCCGGCAATAAAAATGTTATTTGAAGTGAGCGCGCCCGGACAAAAAAGTTAATAAATTAAAAAGCGAATGTAAGAGGAAGGAAAGGGATGATAAATCATAACACGGCTTTGAAACTTTAATGCCGAGAGTTCGCTTAGCGAGCTCTAAGAACCGACTCTGACGTTGCATGTATTTAAAGTGTCACGTAAAAGGGAGACGCGTATTCCGGCGTAATCTCCTGATTTAGCGGAAAGCCCTCGCGGCCGCTGATGGACTCTATACGTGTGCGCGCGGGCGTGCTGGAATCGTGTAAATGGGGTATAGCCTCGGCGGGAGGGAACGAAAATAAAATGCCCGGGTACCGGTGCCGATGCCGGTGCATCAACTTTACTTTACGCCGAGTTGATTTCATAACTCCTCGAGTGTTAAATCTTCATTTAATATTCAAACGCCGAGCCAGATGTTATTTACTTACTTACTTACTTACTTACTTATTTATTTATTTATTTTTTCTTTTGACCTTTTTTTTCGTTGCCTTTTTATACCTTACATCCGGCGCGGAGAGTATTTCAATTTATCGAAAGGATATTTCGATAATCGATGAGTATTTCGGTGAAGCTGAACCGGGGACTTGCGAAATATTATCCTACGATTCACTCGGCCTTTTATGCCATTTATCACGAAGTCGCGTTCGATTGATGCAACGCTTAATTGCCTAAATACGACGGCTATCTCGCCCTTTATCTGCTTCGTGCCACGAGTTACGACAGGGTAGCTTAGAAGGGCCACGGGACGAGGGACGACGATTCGCGGAAGCCGAAAAAAAAGCATAAATAAATAAATAAATAAAAATAAAAATAAGGGTAAACGTGCGCCGCGGGGGCTTACATTGTCCACGGATTCGTGATCCGAGCTCTATGTCAGGTGTTTTTAAAGAGGTGCCGGATCCACTAAACCGATTTATCTTTGCGATTCTTAATTCCTGCGGGACTAAGCAGCAGCTCGCCTACCCGCAAAACTTTATACGTCCCGATCAGATAACCCGTTAGCCCATACATCTCACGAACGAATCTCTTCATATGTACCTTCAATTAGCCTTTATTATTGTAGCTTTTAATATATATTTATGGCCTGCGAATTTCTCGGATCTTAAAGTACGATTGTTTTTTTTTTCTCCTCCTTCTTCCTATAAGCCAACAAATTGAAACCGAATTGTTTAAATTATCCTTTATCCTATTTGGCCGTCGTTTCGTAATCACCGCTTTTCTTTTCTTTTTCTTCAAAGCCTGTATTTTTTATGTGATCTATATAAGTATCTCGATCAGATAAACTCATACAGAGCAAATACTGTATTATAATGAACGAGTGATTATTGACCTTCGTATTTTACTTTCCAATCAAAGTCTCTTTACTTCGTGACTACTTTTTATTTAATTGCCAATTTCAAATAAATTTTCAAATAAATTCACATTGACTATATTTTAAGGCTAAATGGTCGGATTGTCCCGATAACTGTCAGTCACTGCTATTGATCTCAATTTTTACTGCGCGCCTATTGACTTTTAGCGGAAACGTAATGACAAACTCTAATATAATATTTATCTTTAGTTTGGTTAGCAATTTAGCAATTTAGCAAATCGTATTAAAATTAAAGGGCTCAAGGTGGGAATCGGTCGAATCCCCGGTAGAAGAAAGATTTGGCAATATTAAGAAAAAAGAAGTTGAAAGCAAGATTGAGACTGTCGCGGAAATATTTATATTCTCCCTGTTAATATTATTCCGTTTTCATCTCGTCCGAATTCCAACCGCGGAGGGAGTGAGCCGTCTCGCATAGGGACCCTTACTGCATTCTATTAACACTAGCCCGTGGACTGTCTGTCTCCTCATCAACTAGAACAAGAAAGACGTCTATTTATAGCCGTTGGAGATGAGGGAAGAAGCCCTCTGATGCCTGGATAAATTCAGAGCTATTCAACGTCCAACGTCGACACTAAGAGACAAGAGTTTCCTCGAGGACGGCGACTCGTCCCTTAGCCGGATTTATTATTTACAACGTACTCAGACAATTTCTTGAGGAGTTACAAAGGTTCTCATCCGATCCTCATCCGCTACTGATGCTTCCATGCTCTGCTCACCCCCCTCCCCCTCCATCCATACCACCCATCCCAACCCACCCGGTGATGTTAAATCATGTACATTGCAAGTGCATGCCAATTACGAATTGAATTTTGCACGAAGGAACCTTTATTATTCAGGTTCCTTAACGAATATCGGCCCACGAACTATAAGGAGCTGCCTATGAAATAGCTAAGAGGTCGAAACGAGGTACGGTATACTCATTGCCTTACCGAAACACATTACGAGTATCGTATATTTTATTTGGAAGTATGAAAAATTTAATCTTTTCGAAATTGAAAGTACTAATTTTAAATGTTAAAAAATTGTGACAAAAAAAAAATAAATACGTTAAATAAACTTGGTTATATTACATAAGGCGTGGATGTTGAAATAAAGAATAATTTACGTGCAAAAGCAAACCTCTGATTTGACAAATTCTTTTATCCTGTAATTATTACACGAGTAGCTTATAATCTTTTAAAGTGCCTGGTATACAATAATCTTCAATCCGTAATTAAATAGAACTATCTGATTTTCTGGGAAGAGAGAGAGAGAGAGAGAGAGAGAGAGAGAGAGATGGCGAGAAGCCAGAAAAACACGTAGAAAAAAGAGAGGCGAACGGTGCGGTCAAAGCTGCAGTAAAGGCTGAGGACAGATTTCGAGGAAGAGTTTTGGGTATTTTGGATGCCTTTACGTTAACCGAATCCACGTTAAGGTTCGCTTGTTTCGCTATGTGCTTCTAGAGCCTCTAAATTGGTCGCTTGTCTTTCCGTCTTTATTTCGCATGATAAAATTAAAATTTGCACAGACCGAGTAGCTTTAGCTTCCAATCTTCTCACTCTGTCTCACTCACTCTATAGAAAGTCTCGTAAAGTTTTATTTTCCTTAAATTTAATTGTTGTCGAGAGAACCTTCGAGCGCCGCTGCATAAAACTTAATTTACGTATCGTTGCGACCTAATAGAAATTATATTAGAAATATTATAGTAAAACCATTCAAAGCGGATAACATACTCTTTAAGCCTTTTCTTTTCTCCCTGATTATTAACTCGACGTTTTCTCTACGTATTTCTTCGGTTGATAAAGCTTTCAAGATATTGCACGTGTCTCGGGAATTATTAAAAAAACAAAAAAAAACAAAAAAGAAAAAACAAAAAAGAAAAAAGAAAAAAAAAAAAAATTACCGACTTCGTTGTAACGCTCGACCGGGCCCGCAAAATTTACAATTTCAATAATAATTTGAAACGTATGCAAAATAATTACAACAACCTGAATAGCATTTTTAATTGGACCGCGCTAATGCTTAAATAAAATTGCCTATCTGAGCATAATAATCTTAAGAAAGAATGCGGAATATTAATGAAGTAGGATGCAACGATAAGTAGGGTAGAGGCGGAATGATAATAGCCTTTCTATGATGATGAAAGCCGTGGCAATTAAATGGAAATTTATATTATCCGCGGTCGCTCGGGCCCGTTTTGGTCCAATCATTGGACCGGCGAGTTCCGACTGTCAGCTGGATCACTCGGGCTTTCGGTATTTTCGCAAAGGTCGATTAAAAGATTCGTTGCTCTAGCCGAGCGCACAAAAGCGGCCTTTCAAATACAAAAGCAAAACGAAGCATGGCGGCGCGGGCTGGTAGTGGGAGCGGGGGTAGGGGGTGGGGTGGGGTGGGGGGGGGGGCGAGGGTTCTTGTATAAACACGAAGACGATCGAGCTTATGTTTTAATTACGCCTTTCAGCAGCAGCCGGAGCACCTTAAGTACTCGACTGACTTGCTTTCCCTCGTAATTGTATCTTTAATAGTTGAACGGATGTAAACGCCGAATAGCCGTGACAAAGGAAAGCTCTGCTATTAAGAAAGCTCTGCTGCTTTCTTTTACTGAAAGGAAGGCGTAAATCTACTTGCGTTCCCCGAAGGTTTTTGTCACGCGAGCAACGCGTAGTGAGGAGAAACAAATTCTACGAACGGGGAGAGTCGCTCGTCAAAGACTGCCAGCCAGTCATTCAAAGGTAGCTATTGTTCTTCTTGTTGTTGTTGTTGCTGCTGCTGCTGCTGCTGCTGTGTTGTTGTTGTTCTTGTTGTTGGTGGTGTTGGCGTCGCTGCCTGTAGTAGTAAAGCGCCACGCGTGAACAATCATTTGATGCATGCGAATGAAAAATAGCGACTCCCGGCTACACGCTTCAGTTACATTAGTAATCGTTTCTTCCACATTCTCTTTCTCTCCCTCCCCCGCCCTCGCCCCTCAACACCATCCGCTTTTTCTTTTTGCTTTTCATCTGCGTAGTACAATCAGCCTCTACGATCTGCGCTAACCTTTCCTCTTCCTTTTCCTCGCTCTCTCTCTCTCTCTCTCTCTCTCTCTCTCTCGCCCCCCCGCCCGTCTATCTATCTATTGTATATATTTTGTGCTCCATCCCACCCTCCCGGCCTCATCGACTACCCCCCCCCGCTCTCAAGACTCAAGCTTCCACTCTTATTTTTCTTTTTCTTAGTAAATTGAATATTATATTTAAAGTTCGGTCGACCATAAATTTTAAATTAGTTGCATTGTTACTTTTTTCTCCCCAAGCTTATCTTAATTACTTTGAGGCTTTTCTCTCTTAGGAGTTGAGTAATAATAATTCTACGCGTGTATCGTACGCATAAGAATTGTAAAATTTTGTTCACTGTTTTTTAAATGTTCTCTTTAAATATTCTCTCGTATATCAATTACTTCTTTTATTTTACAGTATCTGTTTTACGTACGAGTAATAATTCAATACTCCTAACCATAATATTGCTCTAAAAATTCCACCTTAACTTATTTCCTTTCAATTTCAAATTATTTACGAGCCATGCTTTCGGAGCCAAATAAATTTATCGTTCTAAATCCCTAATTCTGATCGCCAAATAATTATTACTTCATTTATTTTACGTTATATTACGTTAGACTTGATCTAATTAACTAATTATCTAATTGATTATTATTACGTCAGACTTTATCACTCAAGATCTCGACAAATTATCTCCATTTCGGCTAAAACACTTAAACGGTTTCTATTCACAAAATGACGTTTAAAATATATATATATAATAAAAAATTTAAATGAAGATGCCCAATATGAAAACGTTATGTTAATGTTTTTAAAAAATTTCTTAAATTTCTTAAATTAAGGCAATTAACGCGTAACACTTTACATATTAAAATTGTAATTAGCTTAGAGATGCCGTTAAACGTTAACTATGGAAAGCAGATAAAAAAAAAAACAACAAAAAAACGATTGGTATAAATTGATAGTTACATAGAGTAAATCATTGAGTAATCTTACGTTTTAGTAAATCTAGCTCGTGAGAACAATTTATACAAATTTTTCAAACGACTGGCTATATTATTTAAAAGATTATACATTTATGCACAGATAATTTAAGAGTGTTGAAGATTGAACAGGATACTTAGTTGAAATTCCGGTATCGAAATTCGAGATTAAGCATGCAAATCTAAATTCAGATTCTCTACATCGACTTCTATATCAATTAACTAAAAAGAAAAAGAAAAAGAAAAAGAGAATGAAAAAGAAAAGGAAAGATTAATGCAAGAGAATAAAATAAAAGTATAAGAAGGTATAGAAAAGGAAAAGGACGAATAAAGAGGAAGAAAGGATAGGAAAGGCAGAGGTATAATTTAAATATTATCTCATCGTACTCGTTATTGAGTGAAAAGTGTAAGGAAAGTCCGAGGGAAAAATATAAATAAATATATTTAATTATAAGGGAGGAATGACTTTGATAACAAAGCTTTCGTCGCGCTTTGGTCGGTCATGCATTTTTCAAAGATCCTATCCGATCAAAATCCCACAAATGCAATCTGTGAAAAAACACGAGATTCTAAAAAGGATCAGAGGATTTACAGAGTCGAAAAGAGATACAAAAGCTCCTTTATCCCCGGATCAAAGCAAAATGTAGGAGAGAGCTCGCTTCCATGAAATCGACAAGTTGCTCACATCTTTGAGCGTATGTGTGTATCCACGCTCACGTGTATATCCAGGATATACATAGCGTATGTATGCTCGTGGCCAGACCGAAAAGGGCAAAGCGAGTTATAATGCATGTATATAGACAGAGTGTCCCAATGATTTTACTCAATTATGTAAGGAACGTTATTACGGCCAGAGGAATGGTTACGTATGCTCGAGGTACGATCGACGAATGGACATTATTTGGATAGATATGTTTATTACTATGGAACCGTGAGCGCTCAAAGAGCTTACCCATACACTCGATGAGGAGCCTACATTGTTACTCTACTCTAGTTCTACTAAGCCTTAGAATGACGAGGGTTTGAACCGGTTATCCTTCAATACCGACTCATTACACCTCTCTCAGCCTTCACTCGCACCTAATGCCGTCGTCATATAGCATCACATTAGCGCGATTAACGTTAACTTTTGTCCCTCGTTCCTATTCAAGCTCATACAGTACAAGTATGCATTTGTCCGTAATTGAATGGAAGCTCTCATTGAAAGTGCTTTATCCTCAAAACCGATACACAAGCGAACCGCTTCTTTACTAATTCGACATAAGACGTATAACAACGGTGAGTTAATAAAATAAAAATTCATGCTCGCCGAGCAGCTAACGAACGTCGGAATTACGTCTTGTTGCATTACATTATGGATGGGCTCGTCTTTACTTGCACCGAAGCTCATTAAATTACGCTCGTGTATTCTACCTCTATTCGGGAAGTTACTTTGACCGATGCCTTTTCAGCCGCGAATCAATGAGTTTTAATAAAATATACCCGTTCGGTACCTGAATCCGTTAAAGTTTTTCATCAAAGACGGCGAGTGATCTTGCCCAGGTATTAGTTGCAGTTCCATTATCCGTCTACGGGGATAAGAAATTTGTCGAACGGGGTCACTTGGAACAGAGTCCCTTTTAATAATATAAGAATGGGCTCGAGCAAATCGTTTGCCCAAGTGTGTCAACAGACACCATCGCCCCGCGAATCGTGAGCTTTTTAATCAGATTATACCGCCAACTCTCGCTATGGATTTTGTACCAACTGTAGCTTAGAAAGATAATGGAAGAGAGAGAGAGAGAGAGAGAGAGAGAGAGAGAGATGTTGTGTGTGTGTGTGTGTGTGTGTGTGGTTGGGGGGGGGGCTCGAAAAGGAATATCCGCACACACCCGTTAGATCTACATTCTATTTATTTTTGTTTCCCGCTAATGAATACTCCAGTGCGTGAATGCGTGCGAGGACTACCCCCCTCTCTCTTCTTCCTCCTCCTCCTCCTCCTCCTCGCGGGAAGTACCGCTCGCGGATCAACGATTGCCCTTTGTATTATACGAACCTAATCCCGATATACTTTATTCCCGCCTCTTCTACAAGTCTCTAGAAGCCTCCTCTATCTCCCCATCTCTTTCTCTCGCTCTCGATGTCGCTCTCTCTCTCTCTCTCTCTCTCCGTTTCTCTTTCTGGAACCTCTTTACTAGTTTATTTTTCTTCCTACCGCTGTACCATGTTCTCCTATCATCAAGTCATCGCCTCTCCTCTCCGTCTCGCTTCCTCCCTTCTTACCGGCCCCGCTCTCCATCTCTTTTCCCTTAACCAATTCTGTCTTTTCTTTTCTTTAGCTGCAATTATTTTTCTCGCTGTCTACGCTAATCCCTTGCTTCTACGAGGATTTTTATCTGGTGACCGATTGCCTTTTTTAATTTACTTGCGTGTACGTTTTAGTAAAAGATATCCCGAAAGGATTCTACGTTTTACCTTGTAAATATTTTGAATTTACTTTTCTTTTATCGGGATACACGCATATATATATATATATATATTTATATACCTTAAACGATCTTTGTTCAAAGAAATGACACGACTGACGGATACAAAAATTTATCTTGATACGTTGGTTTTTAATACTTCTTTTAAAAAAAATCTATTTATTGTTGTATTGAAAACTTATACAAATACTCGATTATTACCATTTTCCCAGTCAAATACTTGAATTAATAGTTTAATTTTTCTTTCCAATTGAAACGTCGAATGTATTATTAAAAAAACGTTTATTAAAAAATATTGATTAAGGCGCGTGAGTATTAATGGATTTTCTAAGGGAATTTATGAAAGTAAAAACATCATAAAATACAGTGATTCATTTGTTATATTTAACAGGAAGCATTTACGTAGCCATTCAATGAATAAATTGGAACACGTACTTGTAAATACCTTTTTAACTAACTTGCAAAATAAAAAGTTCGCAAAAAGTTTCTCAATGTTTATTTATAGTATAAACATAACGTTGATAAATATACAAACTATTTTTCTAATCTCTTTGTCGATCTCGATACAATAAATAAGCTTGTACGATCGTAAATCTTCGAACGATTAAGTACAACTTATTAGGTGCAGCCAGATATCATTTAACGTATCGTACGTTACGTAGCGTGCGTACGTATGTTATTTAAAGATAGAGTGAAAATTGTACGATATAATGCATGTAGAACATTAATAATGTATATTTTATTTATTCGTCGTGTTGCTCTTGTGTGGAAGGAGTCTGCCTTGTAAAATTGTTGCGCTCGGGAAAGGGATTATTTGTAGCCGCATTGTAAAACTTAATTATATAATTTTAATTAAATGTAAAAAGCAAAAGAGTAAAAGGTATGGGATCCCGGTGAAATAATATTAAGAAAATACTCGCTTTACAATCGATCCATTTCGCGACTATGTAATCATTTCCTCTCTTTTTCGTTACTTCGTATCCTCCATCTTTGTTTTTTCTCCTTTTGATTATTTTACATTTTGCTTTGAAGTCAAGAAGAGTCTTGTTCCTGCCCTGTGAGCTCACTCGATGATTTAATAAAAAAGGAAGGCAGAAAGAAGAGCGCTCGCATAGGTCCCTACTATCCCTATTATTACTTTGTCTCTTTTGCCTCTCAGCAGCACGTTGCACTCATTTATTTCAATATGCATGCACTAACGTAATAAAAGTACGCATTATCCGTCTACAAGTAAACTCGTATACAAATTTGAAAGCGTATTTTTTATGAATACAATTGTTATCGCGCTGCTCGAGACTTTTTTTTTTTTTTACTTATAAAGTTTTTGTTTATAAAGCTAACCTCTGATCTAATTGTAATTTATGAACATGAATTTTTGCTTCTGCTCTGGAATTTACTCCTTTTCGGCGTTAATATAATGAAACTACGCAGGAGTACTGATTTTTTTACTAACCACGAGTGGGCAAATAAATCGTACTCGGAGAACTCTTTTATGATAAACTAGTTTGCGCACCATAAACCTGTCAATACAAGGTTTACAGTAAAAAAAATTATACTAATGCAGAATGTTATAAATTATTATTACCAGGAATTTTCTTATCGTTAAAAACAATTTATCGACGAGAGCTTGGCTAAAAATAAAAAGTTTTTTTTTTTTTTTTTTTTAGAAGGTTCTTTCGAGCCGTACATTGGTTTTACTGCTTTATGATCCTAGTGTATACCTAAGTATATACCTATAATAAGGGACGATTAAGTAATTGTCTCTCTTCTCTTTCATAGGCTACAGACTCCGAATTGGCCAATAGATTCGTTTAAAATGTATACATACAGAATTCCAATGCTTATAGCTGGAGTGTACGTACGGGGGAAGCCCATACGGTACCACGAATCGACCAATTTAATATCTCTTATGTATTTGTATTTGAATAAGAATTGCGCGCTGATAGGTGCGTGAGCCGGTTCACTCGACAAAACATCATCAACGCTCTACTTTACTTCGACTTTAAATTCGAACAAATTATTATTCCATTCTCTCATCTAAGGTAATTTATTTGTTATTTAATTTAGATTTTTTTTTTTTTTTAACGAAACGTAATTGGCCGTGGTTGAAAAGGGCAAAAAAAAATGAAAACAATATTAGATTTTTACGAAGGCATTATAAATTTACGAATTTATCTGAGGACTCGTAACCGTTTTCTTAAATAGAAATTCGCCTGCGGATGGCTCGCAATTTTTTTTTTTGTTGTCCTTCTTTTCGCTGTATAATTTTCTGTATTATCTTTTTTTTAGATTCTTTCACATAAATTTCCATCGGTTAAAAATTTAGGAGAAGGGCGGAAGATTGGCGAGGACTTCGATTGGGGCGGGTCTGTTCGGTGTTTTTTTTTTGGTTTTTTTTTTTTTATTTACATGTCGCGAGGACTCGAGGCCGTCTATTGGTACGTGCCTGGTCGGGTTTTTCTGTTTTCAGTTACGTAGCGCGAGAGGAAAAGTGTTTTTCTCGCCCATGAGCTTATCTATCGGTCCATCCGTTCGAGTCGCCAGGGTTCCTGGCGATATGAATTACAACTGCGTTTCTTCGCTTTAGCTTTCTTCTTCATCTTCTTTTTTTTTTTTTTTGTTCTATCTACTTTGTAATATAGATTATTTTCTTAAAAATTCAATATTTTATTTTAATATTTATGCCGGAGTTTTATCTACGGTAATTTTATCTATTTTCCCGTAGGTATTATTACACACGTTTGCGAGGATTTTCCTTTCGGAAGGCAGCTTTCTCGTGTTGATTTTTTTTTTTTTTTTTTTTTTGTTTTAAGATTGTCTAGTCCTGATTTCATGTCAAGCGATCTGTTGAACATTATGCGTCCACTAAGGAAAGCTCTCCTTCCCGAGTCTCGAGCCCATTGCTACGAAATCCCGGTCACGTGTTGTTGCGGCTCTTCCCGAACGAATCATAGAATTTTGCTTTTGCACATTTGCATATCTTTTTTTTCCGCCTCTCACGGAATCTATTCGAAATTATAACTTAACATTACGGATTTTCCTTCGTATAAGTAATAGACAAATCGGCCTCTTCCACCAATTTCCTCCTCGCACTCGCGTCTACTTCTTCTCCGTATAACTCTCTCTCTCTCTCTCTCTCTCTCTCTGTCTGTCTGTCTCTCTGCTCACGTGTGTGCCGGAGGAAGTTTTGATATTGAGAGAAAGGATAAAAAGGTAACAATAGATATAAATAAGGTTATACAAGCAAAGTACGTGTGTATTTATTTCTCTTTTAGCTTGGAGCCGCTTATTCTGGATTCAGGTCGACGAAAACCCCAGCACATTATTATCTCCCGGAAGCGGCGAAAGATTCATGTCGCGTTTCTAGTGAGTGCAAAGAAGCGGCGCGGGAACAAAATGCATGCTAATGACTGCTCCTGTGTCTTACATTATACTCGAGAGCTTCGGTTCGGGGAATCGTAACGATATAACGAGCATTATGTGCGCTTATACATTTGAGGACGGCATACGTGCAATTCTACGATCTCTTAGATTAGTTTTGAGCAGTCTTGTGATATGTAAAAAAAAAAAAAAAAAAAAAAAAAAAAAAAAAAGAGAGAGAGAAAGAAAATAGAAAGAAAGAAAGAAACAAATGAAACCTGTAGCTTAGTGGTCTTCGTGTCCGTTTGTATCGTATGAAATGCAAAGTCACTCGACATTCAATGTAAGAAGATACTTTACTAACATCACAGATCCAAGCGACGTTTAAAAAAAAAAAAAAAGAAGAAGAAGAAAAATAGGTATATAAAGATACAATACTCTTATAGAAATAAATAACCATCAACTACTGAACGTAAAACAAACTGTTGTTGCTAAGTTATTAGAAAAAAAATCTCAATATCAGGCTGATTTTGCTTAATAAATTAATAAGGCTCAATGATCTTCTTTCTAAAGCAAATAAACAGAGTAATTTATTCTATTAAAAAAGGGTCAATTCTTTCTTAAGAGCTAACGAAGCCTTCCGTTGTAGAATTAAATCTTTTTATCTTAGCAATATAAGATAATTATTACATTCTAATTGTGTCAAAGGGAAGGAATTTTTTTTTTTTTTTTTTCTACCATGGTCGAAGAGTCCTCTATTTTCTGATTCTGAACGAAACTGCTAATTACGTATGCAGAGTCCGCCGGTAAATCTAAAACGACCTCGAGTTTCATAATCATTTGGATTTTTGTGATTCCTATTTTGTAGGAACATTGATATTCGCACAGGATACTTTGTAACCACGAATATCACGAGCTCAGCTATCTGACTTTCCAGCAGATAAGCACTTGAAAAACATTGTATAAAATTACAAGCATATCATAATAATTTTCATAAAAAAGAAAGTCTGTACTCTTCCGAAGCAACATATATTTAAGATGGATAATTCTTGAATTATCGACTTAAAAATAATTTTCCAATTAAATGCTTGAATCAATTTGTATGCCAAGCATGACATTGCGTAAATATTATTTTTTGTTTTTTTAAATCCTTTTTTTTACTTTTCGCGTAGCACATTTACATCGTAAAGTTCCTCGTAAAAAATTACCATATTTTTAATAAATTGTACGTCGAAATCAAATATTTTATCAACTGTTAAGCATTTGTCCATAAAAAAAAAATAAATATCTTTCAATATTTGTGTAACGTATTCGTTAAACCTTTTTTCGCTATTTCATAATTTCCAACAGATGTGATACAGTGATTAATTTTCTAATTTAAAGTAATAAAAATCTACCGACAGTGTGTTAAACAATTTTCTTTTTTTATCTGACAATCCGCCTTCATGGATTTGTCGTTAACTATAAATTGGATTTCACGGGAACAAAAAATGCGTATTAAATTTAAAAAGTTAATTCGACTAGTGTTGTTACAATTATTTTTATGCAGGCTTCCTCAATAATAAATTTCAAATGTTATTTTATATCATCGGAATTATTTATCTTTTATTTTTAACCTACTATGAAGATTTATAATAATTGTATATACAGTAGTCTGTGTAAAAGAATTAATAGAATGAATTTTTAGATATAAAATAGATTTGACACAGAGTGTTATTCACAATCCTATTTAGCCTAACGATTTATAAGACGAGATAGAGGGTGATAGGTCGAGTGTGGGTGGGAGGGGAGCTGGTGGGTTTGGAGGGCATTCGCTTGGACAGTTAGTCACCTGCTTAAAATCCAGTAGACGATTAAGGTGAAGAACACGCGTGCTTTTTACTTGTTCGAGCACGTAAGAACACTAGGACTTGAATTGCAAAAATTGTAGAGCTCCGCCGTCTGCATTTATTTTTTATAGTTTCGCCATTCTTTAGCCTACCCTTTGGCGTTGGCCTTTTCCTTTTCAAGCAGGACGATGCTTGTAGGCCGCTTTAATTCCCCAGCAGGATTTCTATACCGAAAAACCAATGGAATTACGAGTCTCATTTCCGCAAAATGGAAAGTCAACCAACTGAATTCCTCTATGCTCCATCTGACCGACAGCTGATAGCTGATAACTCCTGGCGATCGGGCAGTATTATTCCTTCTCGTGGTACTGATATTTATTATGATTGCCAGCAGAAATACTTGGAAAGCCACACGCACTCGCGCTCAATAAACGAATAAGATAATGCTAATTATTGTATTATCCGCACAAACTGGTTTTACGCTTTAAAAACAAAAAATTATTATATTCTTTATATCTATTACGTCTAATCAATCATCGTGAATGACAAGTTAAATATATATATATATATATACATATTGTGTCTTAAAAAAAATTAAAGTCTTTTAAGATATAAAAATGAACAATAAACCGAACGCGATAATTTTCAAAGACTTTTAATTTCGAACATTTTTTTTTATGTAAAAGTTTAACGTTAAACAATTTATTAAGATTAAAAAAAAAAAAAAAAAAATGATACAAACATAAGAATCAATAACCACATTCTCTTTCGAAATCGAATTATAAAACGATTGTAAGATAGAAAAAAATATTAATTCGAAAAATTCGAATGTTTCTTAAATCTACGTATCACAGTGACAAAAGTGCGTCGTTGAATTTCGTCATTCTAATAACATAATATCTAATACCGTTGGCTCCGATTGCCCTCAATAGATGTATTACCATGTGAGGATATGCCGTGAATTTCACTAGCTCACAATAATATAATATATTTCTTGATTTTTTCGCTAAAACTGTGCACGGCATCAAAATCTCTGTGATCATAGATCGAAGACCAGGGTTTCGATCCACAATTCATGCTCAGCAATTTAGGATTTCTGGACGAAACGGGAATGAAAAAGAAAATATATTATTACGTTAACTGTAGACGTGAATTAGAATATAATTCTTTACGCTTATTTCTGGAAATATTTTGATATTAAATTTTGTAAGAAAAAAAAAATCGTGCACTGTACTTTCGTTGTAAATACACAAATAATTTTTCATAATAAAAGTTCATTTGTTAAATAAATCTTGATAAATACTTTGAGCCAGCTTTATATAATGATATATTTAAATCGATTTCGAAACAGAGAATGAATTTAAATTAAAATTCCCATAAATGCTAAATGTCAATCGGGAATAAAATTAAAAGGCTCGTTCGTACGTATATAATAATTATAAAAATTATATTTTATCTCGATAGGGGAGCATAAAACGTCATAATTAGATGGCGTCGGGACAACCGGTGGAGAGCAATCGTTTGCGTGCAGCTCGTACGGACGATTTCTCGCCTACTCATTCATTCGCTCCACCACACCCTTCCCCTTCCGCCCTTTTGACTTTTTGCTGCGTTCGCTAGCGCTGCTCGCCAGTGGAAAAAAGCATTTTATACGAAATTACGATAGAGCAGGAGCGAGGAGACTTTGAAGACGAACGAAGGGCGTAAGGGCGATGGAGGGCGATGGAGGGCGATGGGGGGCGATGGAGGGAGAGAAAAAAAGTCCTCGACCTTGTTTTTGCGACTGTAAAAGACAGAGAGAAGCAACTCGTGGTCGATTTGCGTGCCGGAGCGCTTGCAAGGTACGTGTGAATGAAAATGTTTGCAGGAACGGGTAGAAAATTGTTCAGCGGTCGGATAGGTAATGCGACTTTCGAAAGAATAGCAGTGAAACCGAAGTACTCTGGTCGCGTTGCGAAGGCTGCCGTGGAATTTTTATGTACTAACTTGTGCGCTTCTTTTCCCGGCTACGGCTTCATTTCATCTTTTCTCTCCTTGCTTAAAAGAAAAAAGAAAAAAGAAAAAAGAAAAAAAACCCTTCCTACTTATTTTACAAATTCCGATATAATTTCAAAGTTTTTTTTTTGAATTTCACCGCCAACGGTAATATTTATTCATTAGTTTTTAAACCAAATAACGTGTATTATGCCACTGATACTTTTAATATCGTGCTCGATCCAGTTCTCAGAATCTTTACATTTTTCCTACATCGTATTGATGTATTTGCATTGGAACGTATAGGGGAGCTGATCGAGCTGACTCTGCGCTAACATTCTAAAATTATAAACTATTTAGTATTTTGGCCAACGAGAAGATTTAATAATGAGTATTTAATTCGTCGTCAAGATTAATAACTTGAAAGAACTTGTTAATTGATTATTATATCGATAATACGCAAGTTCTTTTAAGAAAAGGGACAATCGTATTATTTTTACAATGATCATCGTGAAATTTATATTAGTTTGGATTATTTTGAAAACATTTTCATTCGACATTCTATAGAATAATTATATTCGATCGTTGTTGTTGTTGTTGTTGTTGTTGTTGTTGTTGTTGTACTGTGTTGTTTCGAAAGTTCTATTGTAATTTTTTACTTTGCGAAATATCACAGAACGTTTATTCCGATAGCATTTGTAAGCAACTTTAAGTGGCGGGAAAACAAAAATCTTTTAACGACTTGAAACTGCTTTAAAGTAAATGAATAAATAAATAAATAAATAAATAAATAAATAAAAGCAACACTTATGAACGGCAAGAATTGTGTGTATACGTAAGGGCACAATTGAGGAGGCTATTAGCGCGTTAAACTCACTTTATCACTGCCAGTGGCTGATTTTATTAACGCTCAACTCACAAGACTAAAACATTACGCGTCTCGTGCTCAATGAGGTTGTCGCATCGTATAGAACGACATTGACGTACGTAAAGTATCGACAAAGTAAAGCACTAAACTTGAGAGGGAAGTGAAGAAATGAGGATGCAAGTTGAAAAGATTGCTTACAAATGCTATCACGGGACCAAATGATATTCACGGCTTTCATTTGTAGGACACTTGACTCGGAACGTCAAAACGCATCTGGCCGAGTATAATTCATCGGTTCAAGCACTCACCATAGATCAGTTCAGCTGCGTCGCATTCCACACTTGATAAGGTAAACGGGTTAAGAGATCGAGAGGGTTATCGGGGAAACGAAAACACAAATCCCCGCGTAGAAGATAGACAAGGACGAGGATTAAGCCTTAGAAGCACAGGTTAATATATATGTATATACGTATATAATATGCACTGTATGAGAGAGTAACACTGTCAATCGAGTTCACGTGGATGGAGCACCAAAGTAATTTTACGGCTTATAAGCAACGACGGCCGCTAGTTGCGAAAAAAACGGGGCTCACACGCGGACGTCCGTCACATTTTGCGGTGTGTGCACTTAGCGTATTACATTCGAAGCGTTGCGGGCCGTGAATGAAGGCGCCCGAGTCCGACTGGAGTGGCTCCGGCTCGGGCCGACAGACCGCCGCGGAGGAGTGGAGGAGCCGACGTGGGAGCAACGGCCAATGGAGGGCCAACTCCCGAGTGGACCCGTCCAATTCCCGAGCGACCTACAACAACTTGCCGGTTTTGAACAAACTTTGCCGCCTCGACTCATCCACTAGCAATCCTATAGCCACCTCGTCCTCCCCCTCCTCCTCACCGTCACCCTCTCCCTCTTACCGTTCGAATGTCCTACTCCTCTTTTCTTATTTCCTACAACCGCCGTGAAAGTTTTAATTATTGCATCCTCTGTACGTTGTGCACGAACTTATGCGGGATTTCCTCGACATTTGCCACTTCTTATATTCCACAGATCAGCAGAATGTTCCCGAGACGTAAAATAATCGATCGCTTTCTTTCTCTCGTACATACGTAGAAATACGAAATTCTTATATAAATAAGGCAACCCAATCATAATTATTATGATTGATGATCGTAGTAATTAATATTTTTTCATCAACGTCTTAGATAATGATTAATTAAACAAAAGATCTTCATCGTTTTTTAAGGAATCGAACGAACAAAATAATAGTTATGGATTACAATGATCAATCGATCGATATATAAATAATGATAAACCAGAGCGCGTTCGCCCCGTTAAAATCACCCTCTTACATTATCTTTTCGCTTGCGCTTAATCTTACAGTTTTATTATTATTATTGTTATTATTATTTTTTTTTTTTTTATGTATAGAAATATTCTATGATTAGCCGGCAGACAGATAGCTATATCATCGCATTGCTCTAACGGATATCATTATTCTCACTAAAGGGATATTTATTGGGAGACGGGGTTGAGTAAGAAAGAGCCCTTCGACTCCCAAATTCATCCCTTCCGCTCCGGACGATGACGCGTAACGGCGGGGCGAGGGTGCGGGACATTGGACAATAATACTCACTAGTGGGTAAGAGGCACTTAACAGGGCTGACGTTGCCTACGGCGATACGAGCCAGACCGATTCGTAGCTCTTCCTCGCGTAACCGTGGAGTACCAAACGTAAGCCGTCCGATCATTGGAATCATTGAGAAAACCGTCTTCGCTACTCGTATCACGCCGATACATTCTTCCCCTCATCAGGTAGACGTTTTCCACCCATCCTTTCGTCCGTCGGCGAAAATGCTCCGACACCCCCGCGGATCCAGCAGTAGTATCTTTATCATCCCCGAAGCGCATTATAACAACTGCGCTCGACACCGACGCGACATTTTGTAAACAATCCACGTACACCGACGCCGTGCCAGCGCCGCGACCCAATACAGCTACGCGAGCTCGTATATATATATATTTATATATATATAAATACACGGACTCGGTGCATCTGTGTCAACAATGCAGAGCCGAGCGTCGCGCGGTTGACGCACGTGCGTTCAGCCACACGCGCTACATAGACGAGAAATCCCATGCCGGTGCTTACTCTACCCAGTACGCAGGCGTACCAAATCCATAGGTCGACCAATCAGTGCGCCGTATCATTGCGGCACATACGTATCAAACACCTTGCAATCGCCCTAAATTAACTCACCTTTCCTCGTTTTGGCTAATGTTCTTGCACACGTTATTATTATAGAAATACGATAGCACTTGTTCGTTGGATCAGGTTTCATTTGAAACGAACGTTTTATCTTCAAGTATTTATTTCAATTTGAAGTCCCGCACGATATTTACGAATTTTACAAGCATTACAATTTCACGAAGTGTTTATTATTTTCTTAAAGTAAGGGATTGAATCAACATTTTGATTGATTAGTTAAGAGGTGGAAGGCGCGAATGGCGTTTCAATTATATTGTATTATTTAATGTTGCGATTATGTGTACCTGGCACTGCAGGTAGTCTTTGGCTGGTAAACATTGATAGGGTTTTTCATCTGATCATAATTATAGTATAATTAACATGTACTACAGTAGTATCGACTGTCTATCCAACAGTATTTATCAGTTGAAGAATCCTAAGGACATTAAATTTGTTATAATTTTTTTATCATTAAATTTACGCAAGTAAGAACGCGCACCGACGTCTTCATTATAAAATTATAATTTCAGTTAAATAAAGATATCGGTACGTTACGTAAAAATAATCTGTCATTATTTTTCTTCACCCCTCATCCTTTCGACCCATTCATGGAAGTTGTCAACAAAAGGTAGAGACGTTTAAATACATATGGTACAGGCTTAATGTAATTCATAATAGATTTATATTCCTCATATTTATCTTAAAAATTTTTTTTATCCCCTATGTAATTTCTTTCCAATTTCAATATTGTGAAGTTCCTGCCTCCCGGAGATGACTTCTTAACGAATTATCGGAGAACGAAGGGTTGAATGATGAAATAGGATATAACGTAAACATACTCCTAGGGAGCGTATAGATTGGTTAGTTAGTAACGCTAGTGCGCATGCGTCGAGGCATGCACGACTGTGCATAGTCGCCCATCTAGTCGTACGGTACGAGTCGAACACGTGGGTCAAGCACGTGCATCGGCTTACGTGCGGACGCATCCAGATGTCAAATCATATATATGTATGCGGTATTTACAGTATGGCAGCGCATTTGCAATAATTAGCTGGCGATGTCGGGTGAAAATGTGTATACGTTGAGTCGAAAGGTGTGGGGGCGGGATTGAAGCTGACAGCCGATGGAATCATCGGACAGTCAGGTCGACGGGAGAATGCGGATTCCCGCGGAATTGTAAGAAAGAGGTTTTCCTGGAGATGACGGTCCTGGCTTGTTCGAAAGACAAGGAAGAAACGCCCCGAATCGTGGCTCCACGCACTTTTTGCCGAGATCGCACCTTCGCGGCGACTCCGTTTTTCCCTCGGGATGGGCTCGGGATACCCCTGTTACGTAATTCGTGTCCTGTAATATCTCTACTTGCTCGCGCCCTTTAGTCATCGCGAGTCCTGGGAACCACGTATTCTTAGCGTATATTGTGCTTAAGGGCGGGAGGGGGGAGTATTTTACTGAACCGGTCGGGATAGAGGTAGTGGCACATTGTTATTTTCTGTAGACTGAATATTTTTTTTTTTTTATTTACACTACAAACAATCTATCACCCGCATGATAATTATTATCCCTTTGAACGGAATACTGATTTCTTTTTTTTAATAGATATTTATTCGGACTTAATGCTTACTTAATGCTTCTGTTATGCAAAACGTGTTAATTTTGCATAATATATTAAGATGGAGTCAAGGTAATGACTGAACAATTTTTCTATAAACGACGAAGTTTTTACTTACCGGAAATTTTATAATTATTTTTCGTTTTATCTCGCTTCGCGACTCGAAAAATAGTAATTTTCGTCGACGATTCAAAAGTATCAAATGTGTAAATTTTATTGTATTATTATCATCATCATCATTACCATTACGTAAAAGGTCAGTAAGCTCGGGAGGCGGGAAGGTTATTGGGGTTTTGATAAGTAAAAGTCAACGATTACAGGTTTAACGAACAAATATTTATTAATTAACTATCGTGTCCCGTCGACACTGCTCCTCACTCCTGGAACGACGTGGACGACCTCGATGTCTCGCACCTGGCAGCCCCGACATTGAACGGAATTCACCCTTTCATTGCCGTGCGCAAAAGATGTCACTTGTTTACCCGATCCGAGACTTCAACGTGCAAGACTATTTATTCGGCAAGACCTCCTCGTGGTTGCGGTCCTCATGCACCGCATGTCCTGCGACTCGCTCGAGACTTCTTCTCGACACTTCCCGACCCGACCATCGAAATCGATGTTAGACTTCGGCAATCGCGCACGAGACGTTAAAGGATTTAAAATCCTAGATTTCCTCTTTCTTCCCAACGAATCATAAAAGCAGTACAATTAAGGAATAATACTATTAATAATATGCATCTTTCCGCAACCATTGTTCTCCAGGCGATTTAAAAGTTTGCAATGCGATTGAGCATTAGAGGAATCGCGGGTTTCTAATTTGTATAGATTTAAATACGGAAATAAAAAAAGTATCCGTAACGTTGGTCTGACTTCAATATTATTAAGTACGATGATATGGTACAGGTATTGGAGGCGTTAAAAGAGATAAATAAATTTTAATGAAAAACGTTAAATAGATATATTGCGATCGAGTATTGCTTGCAGTTCCATCTATCATGAAATCTGGCGTTTGCAATGCTATCCTTCATTATCGATCGAGACATTTGGCAGAGCTTTCTTAGTTGCAGGTTATATCCAGTTTTTCTTTATAATGTTTAAGGACCAAGTGGAAACAAGGTTTAATATTGCGAACGATGTAATTTTTTAGCGAGGCAGACGTATTTATTACTTAAAAAAACATTAATTTGTAGTTGAGTTATGCCTGTGATCAGCTTTTAAAGCAAGTAAGGTTTTGAAAATATTATGTCGACTATGAAATTTACATTAAATTTAACATTGTCTCGGAGTATTCCTGTATTATTCCTGTACCATAAGATTATTCATGTATTATCTAAAATCATATTTATCTTTTTTATAAAGTGCGCTCTTATTCAATTATACATTATATTGAAAGAAAGTAAATCGTTTTTATTTATACAAATATTAATAACAATGTTTGTAAATTATATATTCTTTATTCATAAATGATTCATTTATATGTGATTGGAAAATAATAATTTTTACGTTACGTGTGTGCATATATTAAGTAAATCTAATTTATCATTATTTATTATATTTGTAAAAGATATTTCAATTACGATTCCTTACAGGTATCAAAATGACTGCAGAAGAAAATCAGTTGCCATATCTGTTGACTGGCTGTATTTTTTATGCGTTTGGTATTAAATGGTGTTGCGAGTACGCAAAATTATGGTATGTCTATCCAAAATCTTGTCAACATCGTGACAAGCCAAAACTGGGAACAATTCACCTTTTTCAAAAATCATGCTTGAAGATGCTGCATAGTCATCCAATTGAAGGAAGTTTAAAATTAATTGCAACTGCCATTGGCTTAGCTGGAACATTAATTGGTGGCTTGCCGAATTCTGGAATTGTCTCACCCAAAGTTGTACATGCCACTATATATCTTTTCTTTGCTTTTTCTGGACTTGTAGATGTTCTTCATTTTTATTTTCCTCGCAGTATTAGTAACGGTTTATCCAAAATGGCTTTAGCGCAGAGTTTCTTTATTGAAGGTTTTTTATTTGTTTGGGCTAGTGTTAGCGAAAGTCCGGTGGTTAATATGATTTTGGCAGCAACTGTGTGGCTAACTAGTGTAGCTGTCACATTAGAATTGGTATGGCCTGAAGTTAAATTATTAAGAGGGGCAACGACATTATTACATGGAGGATGGATTGCTCATATGGTTCGAGTATTTCGCAATGAACCTTTAACGTTAGAAAAAATTGCTCTAACATTTTCTTGGCATGTGGCTGGTGCATCAACTGTTACCCTTCTTGCTGTTGCGATAACTCGAAGCTGCTTGCCTTGCGAACCTCCTCCGCCACAAGAAGTTCCAATCTATGATTATTGCAATGAATTAGAAGTCCGTTCTACATAATGAGATTCAATAAAATTTTTATTCTTTTAAAACTTTTAACATAAGAACGTTAATTATAAATATTTCAACATAAAAATTACTGAATTTTCAAAATATATACGACCGTAGTATATATTAAATATAAATTTACATGCAATTTAAATTTAATTGTAACGAAAATATTAAGAAGACATTTTTTGAATTCATATAAAAAAATTTGTCCAAAGATTTTTGTTAAACAATTCTCAAGACAAAGATTTCAATGCTCGTTTTAAAGTTTTTATTCAATAAATCAGTTTTTGATTAATTTATTATTTTAAGTATAGATATTTTTTAAACTATATTATTATTTAACTATAAATTATTTCCTATTTTTATGTGGAAATAATAATTGCCATAAATCTGCATTATATAAACTTTTTTGTATTCGAATTTTAATTCAAATAAGTATGTGCATTTAATTATAGCAATAATAAGTTAAATACATACGATAAATCATCGCTGTGTAGGCACAGAATGGATTTTAAACATATCTATAATAAAATATTTATTATCTGTTATTAAATATTAATGTTAGACACACATTTAAATATTTAAACTTTTTTTGGCTTCTTAGAATTTAGATCTACTAATATTGAAGGGCATTGGATTCTAACAATTATTGTAATATAATTTTGCTCATAATTCTTCACTTGGAAATTAACATATTCATTAATATACTTTCTGTAATGTATATAATGTAGACAAAAAATTCTAATACACTTACGAAATCACTCGGAGTATTCTGCAAACAATTACAACTTTAAAACGATAGTCTCCTATTAGTTATATGAATTATTTCTGTATGTGAAAAAAGGACATGTAATTGATCACTAATTAATTTATAACAAACAGTCAAGCTGATGATTCTTTTTGAACTTTTCAGGCTGAAGTAGTAAATCTAACAATATTCTTTGATTCGATCTGGTTTGTCTTGTAAATAAATGGTTTGTACCTTAGGATCTTTTTCGATAGATTATAGATTTCAAGTAAATATAAATTTCATATTTTTGTAAATTTTATTAAAAGCTATGGTTTCGAGTATAAATAGAAATTATTTGAAGCAAGTAAATTAATTTATGAAATGATATGAATAAAAAATGCAGTATAATGCATCTAAGATAGAATAGCAATGGATATACAAATTTATAAAAAATATCAGGAAAATCAAAATAATTCACGTTATACTGTCAATTAAAAATTTATCCTTGTTGAGATTTTAATGCAATCTTGAATTCAAATTGTTTTCGATTGTTAGTTTACACGGTTGATTTATATTGAATGAACATTTCAGTATAACATTTTAAAAAGTCCAATGCCCTTATTACTTATATATCAAATATATATATATATAAAGTTTACTAAAATTTTTACTTTTAGAATAATTATAAAAAATAATCTTTAATAATGAATCCGTAAGGGTTATTACTTAATCTTTACGTGAAAATTATTAGTGGATTATTAGTGGGTATAGAATTTGTGTCAAATACGTCTAAATGTGATCTTAAGCCTTATTGGTCCAAAAAATGTTACGAACTACCGTCAGTGCCTAAAATACATTTTATTCAAACATTGTCGATAATTTATTATTAATTTATAAAACAAGGAAATTACCACCGATGCATATTGGTATATGTTTCAAGACTGTTTCATTGTCAATTATTTTATAATATTCCAACGATAGCTTAAAAGCCAAACATGAATTTTAACTGTAAATTAAGTATTATAAATTTTTAAACGTGTATAGCGCACCTATATTGACAAGTATTATTTATTTGCAAATTAAATTATTCTTTTATCATTATTATTAGTATTATTATACAAAAAAAAAAAAATGAATTTTTTAATATTAAATACGGATTGCTATAATTTACGAAACATGTATTCACATATAATTGTAATAAACTAAGGATTTATATTTTGTATATAAGAATAAACTATGAATAAATTTTTGTTTTTAAATTTATTCCCTTGTGCATGTTATGTCCCACGGAGTTTTGTGCGAGTGAGTGCGGATGTCGGTTTCGTAAATGGGCTTGGAAGTACGTAATAAAGCACCGCGAGCATTTTTTTTTTTTTTTTTGAGTTGTGCAGCGCATAACAAGGAAACTTGGATAAGGATTTTTCATCGCTAAACGAGAAGAACGTTGATTCATTATTGATTTAAACCGAAGTAATTCAATGAAATTTCAAACACATGGGAGGTCTTTTTTAAATTCGACAACGGCTGACATGGCATGTTTTGTAATATGCCGCTAGAGTATGCCGTGGTCGTGTGGAACGTGACCGGCCGAGTCGCCGTCCTCTTTTTTCCTGTACAAGTTAACCGAGAAGGCAAACGATCAGAAGACGAGGTTTCTCTTGGTGTTCAAGTGCAGCCGTGCTCCAGAAGCTCGACTGCGTTATAAGCGAGGGCCAGTTTTAGGGACGCAGAGCTTATTCTACGCCCTTTCCTCTTCCCGTTAACGTGCGGGCCCTCGTCGAAGAAAAGAATTTTTATAGTTAAAACGGGCGTCATAATAATATTCTCGCACCGCGTCATGTGTCACTTCCTGCGTCTGTCCGAACGTCATCGGTGAATCGGTGAATCGGTGAATCGGTGAATCGGTGAATCGGTGAATACTTACCCACCCACCTACCTACCTACCTACCTACCTACCTACCCACCCACCTATCTACCTACCTTCACCTTCACCTCTGCATCTGCATCTGCATCTGCATCTGCATCTGCCTCTACCTCCGCCTCCGCCTCCGCCTCCGCCTCTGCTCCCTGTATCGGCCAATTCAAGAATTTCGACGAGGTTTTAGCCGTACAGGCTATCCTCTGCTAAAAAATGGTGAGTTATCCTGGGATTCTTCGTTTCTCGATGGCTCGATGGCCCGCCCCCAGTCATTTGTACATAGGCTATTATGGTACGAGCTAATGTCAAAGCATAGACTCCTCAACGACTATTACCTTAATACTTATTCTTTCCACGTACATTCCCTTATTTATCAATTATGATATTTTATTACTACTTACATTGAGAACGTCGAGCCCTTTTAAATACCGTAATTGTACCGCAATTACCTTAAGTATCGTACAAAAGTGTATTAGTAAACAAATGCGGGCATCAATGATAATACCCATACATGGCTAAACGATACGAATTTTTATTTCAGTCAAGTTCATTAAAGCCTTACCTCACAGCAGTGAGGCGCACATTGACTGCTGCTATGTGTCTTGAAAACTTTTCATCGCAAATTGTTGAAAAACATAACAAACCAGAAGTGGAGGTCCGTGCCAGTAGAGAGTTGCTTCTCACACCAATTTTAATTAGCAGAAATGCCAATGAGAAAATTTTGATCGAATCTAGTATAAATAGTATGAGAATAAGTATAGCTGTAAAGCAAGTGGACGACTTGGAAAGAATTTTATGTCATAAATTTACAAGATTCATGACTATGCGAGCTGAAAACTTCATGATATTGAGGAGAAAACCCATAGCGGTATGATTGCCCTTCTTTCTTTAGATTTATTTCCAAATCAATTGCAGGAAATTATTTATATGGAAAATACAGATTTGTTTTTTTTACAAATACTATAAGATTAAACATTTTAATTGTTAATTTTTATTTTATACTACGCTTACCATATAAATTATACAATGGAGGTAAAATTTTCATGACTTTTCACGTGTAATTTAAATGAATTAATTTATGTATTACCTCTCTCTGTCAAAATAGTTTTCAAAATTATTTTTAATACGTACTATACTTTTAATGAAATAAAAAATATTTTTTTAAATTCAGGCCTTATATATTCTATTGTTAAAGAAATAATTTGTTATTCGCTTAAAATTTTTTTACAGGGTTATGATATTAGTTTCTTAATAACAAACATTCACACCGAACAAATGTACAAACATAAAATTGTGGACTTTGTTATTCATTTTATGGAAGAGATTGACAGAGAAATTAGTGAAATGAAGCTTTCCATGAACGCTAGAGCTCGAACATGTGCTGAAGAATTTTTAAAGAGGGTAAAGAAAATTATTAAACTAAATTTAATTAAATATCTTGGTTCGAATATCTATATAATCTATCATAAATTATTTTTATAGTTTTAGTCTGAAGCTCTTAAATACTAAGGTTTACAAGAAGCAAGAATGCAATTACAACATTCTGTCAATGAAACCACCTATCGTCTGTTATCTAACTCTGGTTTTATTCATTCTGGAGTAGTACCAAACTTTACCTTGTTATCGCTGTAGGTCGAAAAACATAAAAAGTGAAATTTGTGTATTAAAAGATGGAAAGATATGAATTCTGGGTGCTGTAATGTCTTTTTCACAAATACAAGCACAAGGAAATATCAAAATGTATGAATGCAAATTTTTTTTATACGTACGTAATAATTTTAAGTGAATGCTGGATTTTGAAGGTGACCTCTAGCTTTACTGATATGTTGATTATTGTACTTTTCATAAATAATTATTATGTATAAACATGTAATTAGCTTCTGATTTTAAAACAAAAATATGTATTAATTTTTTGTTTAAAAAATTTGAATTACAAATATGATTATTTAAAATTAAAAAGTGATAAATTTCTTTAGAATAATCATTATTTAATTTAAGTTCAAAAATAGTAAATATAGTTGCTAAATAGAAACATCAATTATTTGAAGATCGATTTTAAAATAAGTCGCCCTATCAGTCAGAAAAATTGAAAAGCTTCAGGTTAAGATATGAAAGTATTTTTTTTTTATAAAAATGTATCTTTTAATTAAATTATGAAGAAGTAGGAATATTATTTTAAGTATTGTTATTGTCTTTCACATTTTGTCAACACATTTTTCTATTTACAATACAATTAGACTTATTTTAAAAAGTCTTTTTAAAATTGCTATCAATTTTGTTTCAAAGTATTTTTCGATTATAAATATTATTTAAATAATAATAAAAAAAATTTTTTAAATTAAACTAATATAAAACAAATAAAAAAACATAATAAAATTTGTAAGATATGAATGAATATTCAGACGCAATAAAAAAATGTTTTTCCTCAAGATTTTTATTATATTATGATGAATGGAAATTACATGCTCATACGTGCGTAGCGTAAATATGTGTGAAAGAAACAGATTAAGCGAGAATAAGTTGTATTAAAGGTTATTACGTACACTAAAAAGCTCAAGTAAATTATACGAGAATCATAAGAAAATAATAACAATGAAGGGGTCAGTGAAATAAATATTATTTATTAAAATAACGTCCATATATGTTCTTAAAAAAAAAACACGATTTATATATCAATTTCAATGCCTACTAATTACATATTACACATGTGTGCATCGCTTTATGCCTATATATAACTTGTCTTCGCAGTATACAATAATGTAAGGAATAACTAATGATCTTGATAGAAATTTGTTGTATACCGTGTGACACTTGTCATTTCTGTAAGGTATATTTACAATTTACTTTTACCACTCTATACTTTATATTTATAATAAAATCTCGCTCGAATATCTGGAATTCCATATGTAGTTGTGTTACTTTCTTTAAAAAGCATTCATAAATAATTCAAAATTTTGTATTTAATATAAAATTACGTGAATCCATTTTCCGATGTAAAGTCGTAAATTGTTCCTTTTAGACAATATTTTAAATATAAAGTTTTTAACTTGCTTCTAAAAAATGATTAAATAGATACATAGAATTTATACATACGTTTATGTATATATATATATATATATATATAGATGAAGTCTACGTTATATATATTTATTTACATTCTTTTTCATTATTATAGAATTATAGAAGTTTTCTTAAATTCTTCTTTTTTAAATCATAATCTAATATAAAATAATACTCTGTAAACATTATTTAATAATAAGAATAATTTAATTTTTAATTTAATTTGTTATAAAAAAATTAAGTAATTTCAAAGGAATCTCCAAAATAGTAAAAAATTAAAAATTGACAGTTAATTTAAGTTTTGTCGTTTAATACTCGACTGATTAAAAGCACGAGTATTTTTATAATTTATTGATATTATATAGAATATTTGATAATTATATTAGATAATTAATGAATAAAATTAAATGGTTGTTTATTTTTCATTAAACAAAGTGTTATAAACAGGAATTTCTATTTTCAAATACAATTCTGTACTCTTTCTAAAATTGATTTTATTATTATATTATACGAATATATTTAATGATTTTTTTTTTTCATTTAATATGTAGAATTCACATAAACTTAATATAAAATATGTAGTCACGTATAAATGAATGTGCTTGTATCACTATAATATTTCAATAGGCAATCAAGTAACGAAGTTGTAACCTTTTATTTACAAATAGTAAATTACTATACTTTTAAAATGTTTTAAAATTTATAATTTTCTATATTCAATATATAATTTTTAAATTTCTTATATAAACTTATTACTTTAGAAAGGTGTTTAACTTAATTTTTTTTATATTACTAGTGAATAAATTTAAAATTTCGAATCTTTTTAAATCACAATTTAAATTTGATGCATTAAAAGTTTGTTATAGAATATATGCGTGCAATACATATGAAGTATTTAATACGGCATTTATGTTTCACGTATTGTAACTCTAAAGCCAATGCATAAACGTTATATTTAAATTGAAAATATAGATTATTTTCTTCGTCGAAATATAATTAGTTAAAGTCGACAAAATCGTTGCTGTAATTGGAGAGAGAGAGAGAGAGGGGGGGGACATATTTAAAGGTAATTTCTCCACGCAGCTGAAATTAAAGGTAGAAATGGAACGAACGGCACGCAGTTAGCAGGAGTTAGAATACATTTTTCCGCTCATTTCTGAATTTTGCAGCGGCTTTCGCAGTGTAATTGAATGCGTACGATGCAAAAGACTGAACGATCTACGGGATCCATAGTTGTAAGGCCCGTCACGCGCATTCGCGCGAATGGACTCGTGATGAGGAGCCGCGGGAAAGAGTGTATTGGAATTTCGCAAGCATGAATTTCTTTTAGTAAACTGTATTTGTCGGCCGACAATGATAATGCCGTCCTGCAATCGAGGATCGCGAGGATTTTAGATTTTATTAGGATAATCCAAGGTCGCTTGAGTTTTATGGATATTACACATTGCCCTTTGCTTCAGTACCGTGAACCTCGAGGAATCCTATCAGTTGATATTTTCTTCATCAGATCGAACGATGACTGACTACCTTTCTTCTTCTTCTTCTTCTTCTTCTTCTTCTTCTTCTTCTTCATAATATTATGTTTATTTTCTTTGAGCAAATCCAACTGCCGTAAAACCTCACCTTCAATCACATTTTACCGACTGCGACTTCTTTTATTCTTATTAAATTCGTATTAGAATTTAAGGCATGTATGCGTACGCATACATAACAAAGATTTTGCTATACTAAACCTCCAGCCCTGTTTATAACAATGTACCGGTATTTTCATTTATTTTACCTCTAAATTGCTCTAACCAATATAAACTCGTATTCAACAAATATTACTCAACTTTATTTTTTAAATCAAATGTTGAATTTATTTATTTAACATTTATTTTTTTTTTTTGTAAAAAAATGTTATATTATCTTGAAAAAAAAATTTAAAGGGCTAAATTTTTAAAATATTTTTATGAAAAACCTTAATAGTTCGATAAATTATTTAATACATAATTCTATTGATATAGTTTATCTATTTCAATAAATATTTCTTATGTATTGTAATTTTTTTACTTGACAAAACTACTATAATTTAATACAAATACATACTTAATTATATAATATTAAAAAAAACTGCTGTATGTATTGTTTTTTTAAATGTAATAAACAATTTGAATGTATAACTTTATCGATAATTGAATTGAAACAAATTATTTCTTTTTTACAGAAGTTTCTTAATACAAGAAATTATTTATTATAATTAATACAATTAATTTTTCCAGAAATTGAGATGCAATCTTAAAGGAATAAGAAGGAATTTTGATTTTAATATAAGAATCGATGAATTTGCTTTTTAATTTCTTGCCTGTTAAATTAATTAAAAAAATAATGAAAAAGAATTGTACATTTCATTTATGTCGATAGGAGCCTTAGGAATATCTAAGTAAACGAATAGAATTTCTAAAGATCTAATATAAATGTCTTTTAATATACAAATTAAAATACATACATATTTAGTATATAAACTCTTTTATAGCAGTAGTAAAATTTATGGCTTAATATTAATGATGTTTATAAAGCGTAAACTGTAGATTAATATAGAAAAAAAAACAAAAAAACAAAAAAAAAATTACTAATAAGTATTTATAGAACAATCTACGAAGGTTTTAAAATGCCATAAGTTCATTTAAGTCAAGTAAACGTGCGCAGAAATGATACATAAACTATTATTAAAATTTATAATAAAATATTTAAGCCGGTGTATAACGAATTTGAGTAATTCTATAAATTATTCATTACTTTGTATATCTTTAGACTGCTGAATGAAATGAGACGAATAAAACGTCACGTCCACAACATACAGCATACTTCCAACAGTAACGTATTAAACTTGTTGCATTACTTGAAGCGTGATAAAGATTGTATTTTTTCATCAAAGCATTCGAATGAAACGTTCCGCTAAGCTGGAATATCTAAAATGTATAATTATGTTTTATTAATCGGGAAAGCAAGATTTTTTAAAACTTGCAAGACGTTCGTGGTTTGTTAATACAGCTAACTAGAGGTATAATTCAAAATAAAGTGATAACGTGTTGATAATAAAAGGATAAATGATACTTTTACTCTACGTGATATTTGAATAAAAATATTAGAGGGAAGAAAATTAGACCCTAACGAATCTTGTCATAGAAGGAAGAATCGTGGATTTACTCATCGAACAACTCGACAAAAAAGAAAAATGCTCATGAATCATAAACCATTAAAAACTCTGGAAAGCTTTTAAAAATCTAATAGCAAAAAAAGTAAACATTCCCGACTATAGTGAACTTTTAAGCTTGCAATGTATGCGAAGAAAATAACAATTTTTTGTTTTTTGTTTTTTTTTAAATTACCAGCAATATAATGAAATAGAAGAGGGGAGGTGAAAAATTACTTTGTAACTCTGCTGCTGGAAAAAATGTAGAAAGATAAACTCGTGAAATTTTTAGGGATGACGGGCGGGGGGAGGGACGACGACGACGACGACGACGACGACGACGACGACGGAGGACGTCTCATCACAATGATCTATGTACACGGGCTCACGTATAAAAGCATCCGATTGTACGCTTTATCTACGCATGTCTCAAAATATTCCTTCGCGATTTCTAGACAATTTTTTCTTACTCACTTTCTCGGTATTCCGACTCTAGCATCGTATTAATGTAACTTACTTCTTTTAGGCAAAAACGTACTTTGTTGGATCTCTTTGTTTCAAGGGATAAATCAATCATCCAAGATTTGTAAGAAGTTCTTGCGTTATAGAAATAAATAGCCTTTCACTGTCGAATCTTAACGTTATTTTTTATTTGAGATATCGAGTAATGTTAAGAGTTTATTGTAAATTTATAAGTACAACTTATTCAGAATATTAATTTTAACTTGAGGTACAAGATTATAAAGAATATTACTTCGCTGCGGTTTTATGATTTGCTCGCATGAGCCAAGAAGAAATTCAATAATAAAAAAAATATAAAAATACTACGTGATTAAATTTTCATGAAACGTGCGTTACAAAGGGTATCTTTCAATTCCTATTACTTCTTGATAAAAATCATATATTTTCTTTCGCTAATGAACAAGAAGAAACAAATATTTCTTAAATAAAGCCGATGTCCCATCACTTAATCAATATCGTTATAAATGAATAAAAGTTCCTATAAAGATGTATTAAAATAATGAATTTTACAATATCGTATAAGAATATTGCGTAAATAATAATATTAATAATAAAAGTCATCTACCTGTATTTTCAATGCCATTATTCTTCGATGTCTTTCGTTCTATTAGTAATACTTTTGCTTTGATAAAAATGCTAATTTCACGAAAATGAAAGTATTGCATCTATGATATAAAAACTGATATTTCGTTTGTTCGGCGGTGACATGTGTTATTGTGAGGAAAAACTCGGCGACATAAGTAACGCAGGATAGAAAATAAAAATAGGAGAAATTAATTATTCAAATAAAAACGAAAAGAAAAAAAAAAAAAAAAAAATTAACATTCGTACGAAAATCTTGAAAGCTGTTCCAGCGCATTACAGTGTAGAAGGGTGAAGTTACACTCGTCCCGGCAAAAACTGCGCCAGTGTAAGTGGCGCGAATGCGCCGACGCGGCGCCTCTCCCTCCGAAAAGCTCTCGGCGACCACCGCCGCGACCACCACCATCACCACTAGAATCACCAACAGCAGCGACAGCAGTAGCAGCAGCAGTAGCAGCAGCAGTAGCAGCAGCAGTAGCAGCAGCAGTAGCAGCAGCAGCAGCAGCAGCAGCAGCAGCAGTAGCAGCAGTAGCAGCAGTGGCGGCATTAAGTCGAAAGCTGCACAAGAGCAGTTGCAATAGTAAATGAGAGGATAGAGATAGAGGGACGGATGCGGAGATACATGTAGAGAGAAGGGGTGGGTGGGTGGGTGGGAGAAGGAAAGTATAGAGGGAGGAAGAGGGTGGGTGGGTGGGTGGGGGAGCTTGCGAGCGAGCGAGCGAGCGTGCGAGCGAGTGAGAGCCAGAAGGACAAAAATGAGATAACGATAAAAAGAGAGGTAGGGGCAAAAAGCGAGGAGGGGATCGGGCGAGGAAAGAGCGTAGCTTGGGCCACGGCGACAGTCGTGCGAGGAGTGTAGTCCGGGTCAGGTAGGATGCGCGTGCCTGGGTGCGGTCTGCCCCGACGAGCAGCATCCAAAGAAGCCCAGCCGGCCCAAGGCTGGGCCCCAGCGCCGTGATTCTAGGAGGAAACTCTTGTTGCAGGCCCACTACCCATACTCATGTTCATCCCGGATACCCTACGGAGCTGCATGGTGGAACCGGATGTCTCGACTTATCTTCAGGCCCCTTCCGTAGGACAGGTCAGTTTATCCCTTGGCTAACACGTGGGAACTTAATACTTTCTTCGCTCATAGGGTACAGAGTGAATGGTTATTGGGCTTCCATTGCCCCGCGACCGCGACCGCGACCACGACCATCCGACCTTTCCACGTGTGTATGCTTCTCGTCTCTCCCGACCTCTTCCTTGCCCTCGCTCATTCACAAGCCGTCTTCCTACCTCCCTCCCTCCCTCCCTTCGTCGGCATTTGCATTTTCCATAAGCACCACACGAGAACAATGCTCAACGAGACCTTACACGAATACACGATTTGTTTATTTGTATTTTAAATTCCCTTATGGAATTACTTGCCCCATCGAAATATTAAAATCGAAACGCACCTTAAACCTGCAAGTCTTTTACACCACAAGTATTGGATAATTGATTTTTTTAAATCAAATATTTACTTTTTCATTTGTTTCTATCATCCGACGTAATAATAAACATAAATAAATGGCTTGCGTTTAATGAAACTCGACCCATTGATGATACATCGACGAATGGCCCGAATAATCGAATAAAGAGAAATATTATTTATAGGTAAAGTAATAGGGTGTGCAATTAACGGGACGACTGACACTTTTTTCCTGAATAAATCGGTAAAGGGTATAAGTAGCCTTTGGGGATTTGACGGAGTCGGATCGAGCGAATAATAATTAATGCTGATTGTTGGGGTTGTTGTTGGTTGATCGGTCAGGTGAATTCATCGAGCCGATAAATAAAGAGGAGATTCGGTCGAGAGTCGGCGAGCAAAGTTGGCGAAAAATATTGACATGCACGCGGGCTCGCGTGTCGCGCACTGCGCTTCGTCCCCACTATGGCGACCGAAGAGCGCGACACTCTACGAGATGCTGCAGTGCCAACACGTGCGCGCGAGGCCAATATCGACGTTGCGACGACTCTCTCTCTCTCGCTCTCTCTCTCTCTCTCTCTCTCTCTCTCTCTCTATCTATCTATCTATCTATCTATCTATCTATCTCTATCTATCTCTCTCTCTCTCTCTCTATCTATCTCTATCTATTTATCTCTATCTATCTCTATCTATCTCTACCTCTCTATATTTATCTCCATCTCCATCTCCATCTCCATCTCTTCCTAGCCCTCGATTTGTTATCCGTCCACTCGCCCGCAAACTCGTTTTCGACTGATATACCTCTCGCACACCTTCTATCTTTTAAGGATCATCTATTATTCCAGAGGTTACGCTGCGAAATTACCACTGACAACTCCCTTGTTATTGTACTTGCACATTGTTACGATAATCGTAGCATCCACGCGAGCCCTTCCGCGAGGCTACGGACCCTTTCACTACGCTCATAGTCAGAATAATGGAAAAGCCGTCCTCTTCTGCTTCCTCCGCTATCCAGTACGCGATAACCCCAATAGCCTTCGTTAATATAATGTAATTAAACTAAATACCAAACAGAGTATTTCTAGAATCATCGTTGAATTCTCAAACGCCAAGGAATACCTTATCGTATAAATCGTGAGAAAATTTTTAATATCGGTTTTTAAATTATTAGGGACTAAAATATACATGTTCATATATATATATATATAAATAAATCAAATTACAATAGTATCTGCTTATTAAATACAAAAAATTGTCTATTAATCTATTAATTTAGTTATTGATCTTATGTGCTTATTATACGCAGTCAATATTCCGTATATATTGTTATTTACTACATTAGAGTAGCTTTTGAAATAACGAAGTCTAAGTATTGTCTAGTAATTTATCACGTTTCTCTTAGCTTTAGAAATAAGAAGGAAACGTATATGCCTATAGATGACTATAGGCAGACCTTAATTTCTCCAAATAATTCTTTCCTATTTATTTATAATACTCCATCAGTTATATTATACTTTTTTTTTTAAATATTTTATAATTCATTTGAAATTTCTCGAGCTCTCGATGAGTACTTTTATTTATATATTCTATTAACTTATACTCCTACCAATTACTGCATTAATATATATTTAGCTTTTACAACGTTTGATAAAGAATAAAAGTTTCATTATTTTTAACGAATACCGAAAGCTTTTATACGAAATTACTAAATAAACGGCAATCTTTTATATAATATGCATTTGAAAATTGAAGCTCTTGATTTATAGAATCAAATGATTTACGGATTTTTCCGAGCTAATATCCCCAGGTATTATATGTGCCATTGCCACAATTGTACGTTATTCGCTTTTTTAGATTTTCAGTGGAATTTAAGTTTTCAGCTGATGTTTAAAGGTATCAGAAAACGTGGAGCGGAATGATCGATGAAATAATTGTACACGTTTGAAATTGAAGTACTTTTAAAACGGCACTTCGTTCAGATTCAAATACCTGATTCGGTATTGGACGGTAGTGAGTTATTGGGATTATTGTATACAATACTAATACATTGTATGGGCATTAAATTTCTTATTATAACGAATTAAAAGTATCGTATTTGTAATTAGTGTAATTAGTGTATACGGATTATAGGATTTGTGCCCATAATTAGACAGTGGTAATTAAGTAGTCGGTAAGTTTGCGGATGGAGTTAAGTGAGCGCGGGGGAGGGGGAAGAGTAGGAATTGTCTAAAAGTAAATGAAAACGGTAAAGCTCGAGTGCTGCACCTCGAGTGCACCTCGAGTGCAATCGGGCTATTCCGTGGCGTAAAATCCGCTAAGCAATGCAGCTAAGCAAGATTAGACTGAAATGAAACGAGGCTGCGCATCTGCTAACTTCTGTCTTCGGGTATCAAATGACTTTATTTCGCCTCGTAACGTTTGGCGGGAAGCGTGAAAAAACCAAGCCGTAAAAGGGGAAAACATGGCGCAGTTTAAAGAAACGAAGCGGCAAATTGCGCGCAGATTTTTCCGCCACTGCGCCATGCTCCCCCCCACCCCCCGCCTTGGCCCGGCCCGGCCCGGCCCGGCCCTCGCCCTTTCGCCGCAGATCGAGATTCACGTATAAAACAATAGTAGAACGAGAGGTCGGCCGAGGGTAGCACGCGAACCTGTCCGGCACCGCGATTCGCTTCCTGGATTGCCCGTCATTGATAATCTTAGCAATATTTTTAGACCTCGAATATCGTTCATTAAAACACTTTTGAAACTCGCATGCGGCAATTTATGCGCGAAGCTCGAGCCCCTGACGAAAGGGGCCTCCTTGGCTATATAGCTATTCCCCTACATCGACGTTGAGGTGTTCACGCCAAAGATCTCACGTCCGTCTTTGATGGATCGAGCTTTCACGGCGCTATCCATCGAAAACAACGAAAATTGAAATATTAATTTTCCTCAGACCATGGTGGCTCTTTCCGTTCAATTATATTGTCGTCCTCTCCATTGTACCTATAAATTACCCGAGCAGTTAAAAAAAAAACCTCGAAGGATTTTTGTTTCAATTGAATATTTTATAGATGAAAAAAAAACAAAAAACCATAGAAGCTGATTGGTTCAGTAAGTAAGTATATACGTTACGGAGACAGATATGGATAGAAAAGTATAAAAGCTTTAAAGAGCGTCTCGCAGAATTGAGTAAAACGTCAATCAAACGAAAGTGTTATTTGTTGGTAATCGATAAGCGAGAATCAAGTCGAGGAAATTCTCGACACCTGTACATCCGCGAGCATCGCAATAACTTTGGTTTTGGGCTTCAATCGAAACAAGTGACACCCTTTAAGAGCGTTCTCCTTCTCTCTCTCTCTCTCTCTCTCTCTCTCTATCTATCTATCTCGTGGAAGACCTTTGAAAGTTCGTCGTCCTCTGTTCCCGCAGCTGGCAAACTTAGAACAGTCATTAGTGCGTCGTGCACACTTATTTAGGTCGATGTTATTCCTTCGTGTATCCCGATGCTCCCGTAGTCACCGCGATGTCGACTTTTGTCCGAGAAAGGGGAAGCGCACGTCCCATCGCCGGCTCTCTTTTCCTTTTCTTTCCTTCATAGATACAAAGGCCAATACCTTTGTTTACGGCATATTAACGTTTAGCGGCGGCGAGAGAAATTCGTTTCGACTTGCCCTTTTCATCCTTTTCTTCTACTCCCTCTTTTTTTTTTTTTATTCTCGTTACGAATATTAATTCAAGTAGCAAAACACGATAACTCGTCAGGATGAAAATAACTCATCAGATAATCGTTTCCCAATCATTAATACGTAAGATAAATAATTCTAGCCCCGAATTTCTTTCAAAAGAGTCATGAATTATAAACAATAATTGTAATTACTGAGAATATAATAATTTCGTTATTTTTACCCCTCAAGTAGCAAATGTTCATTTCTGTTAATATTCTAACGCTATAGTTTCATTGCTAACTTTAATTTTCATTGCATTTTACTATAAAAAATTGACCGATAAATTATGTTGTTTCACGTATTTTCGATGTAAAAAGAATCAGTGGAATGAATACGACTCTCGGGTCGGGTAAATACAAATGTAGGCTACCAAGCATTGGTTGTTACTATTAAATTATTAACGTTCAATCAATATCATTTAAAATATTACACCTGTAACATTATTATGGGGAAGAGCTAGAGCAGGAATTCCATTTCAGGCAATAAATTTCATAAAAATATTAATAATGTCTCAAACAAGTTAACTGATCTATAGAGTGAAATTGTAAATTTATCGTCTCTGTATTATTCGGCACGAAACGAAAGTCGGAATTTTATTGAATTTAAAAAATAAGGATCCTTCTGTTTAAATGTAAATGACGGTCGGAAATGTTGATATAAGCCGTTGAAAAGATTCGATCGCGTCATTGTTCTGATTGGTTCGAATCAGATGTCCGATCGCTAATAATAGACTGGAAATACGAATCAAAAAGCTAGGAAGATTTAAAAAAAAAAAAGAAAGGAAAAACTGATTCTGACCGAAATCGACAAACAGTTCGTTCGGTCCTAGTGCACGCGCATTGTCGCTTTGAAATTCATCGTCAGGGAACAAGACCATGATATATATATATATATATATATAAACCAGATTTACCTCTTACCCTCTTTGTCCACGTGCTTTGTTATCATAATACATAAAATAACCTCTGACAATCAATATTCGATAAATAAGAGATACGAGGTTTGCGAAGGCCTAGTTACAGTATTACCATGTAAATCAACGCTCGAATCGGTAATTGTATATAAATAGCGGGAGATTTGTTAATTATGTAATAAGGATCGCGTGGATATCGGGGTGACGGGGGACAGGGACGAAATAAGTTGTGCTTTGATGGAGACATTTGTTTGCTTTAGGGGATAATGATGGATTGACAGGAGCAACGAATTAAAAGGTCAGAATTTCTAAGGAATTTTTAAAAATCATCACGTATTTAGAGGAAAGTGCTTTGAACTCAGTACTCGTGAGGCGTATAAAATTCAAGGGATACTAGAGGATCGCGTGGTCAGCCTCTTTCTCAAACAAAAGGAGCAGAAAGTCTAGAAAAATATATTATTGCCTGGGAGCTGGCTCGGAAAGACAGATAAATAGAGAAAAAGAAAGCCTCTGAGCTTATCTTTGTAAAAAAGATTATTGCTGTGCGTTCGTAGTATAAAAAAAAAAAAAAAAAAAAAAAAAAAAAAAAAATAGAAAAGAGAAAAAAGAGGGAAAAAAATAGTCGCGAGAAAAGAAGGGCCTCGGGTAGGGGCGAGGGGTCAAGAGGGGGCAGGAGGTGGATGGAGGAGGAAGAGGCTCGTGGATCGCATGCTTTTTTCAGAGAGAGGAAAATCGAGGAACGCGCGCCGGGAGATCCTGCGCGGCCTACGTCTGCACGGTCATCTCCCGTCCTCTGAAACTCTACGTTTCTGTCTTCTCCGTAGCGCCCGCGTTTTTGCACATTTCTGTGTAGACGGCTCTGTGTTTCGCCAGACGTAGAGGAGTTTGGCTATCGATCGCTTTCACAGGAGTAGCCGTCTGGTCGCCTCTTCTCCTTCTTTCCACATTCCTCTTTTTCTGACTGCTCCTCTTCCTTCATTCCCCCCCTCCCCCAACCATCCCTTCCGCCCACCCCCTCCCTACCCACTCATCGCGTTTGGACGTATGTGCACTCACGCTCTATTTCTCATTTCTACGTTATCACCAACTCCCTCCTCCTCTCTCCCTCTTTTCCATTCTTTATCTTTCTTATCCTTATTCTTCCTTATATAATGTATATATACATACATACATATATATATATATATACGCATGTTCAAATGCTCTTATCCATGCTTCTAAGCATCTGATTTTTTCGTAGCTTTTAAAAGTAAACGCGTGTGGGTGTCTGATTTTTAAAAATGTTATGGTTCTTTCAGGAATAGAAACGGAATATCAATTCTTCTTACCGTTTTTTCACTCTCCAATTGCTTATTTATTTGTTTAGTATTATCGAGTATTCAATAATTTCGTTTTCATGCCAATACATGCCCACTGTTCTTTCTACCACATATTTTCCATTAGATTAATTCAATTTATCACGTCATAAGTAAAGTTTAGTGCTAAATTTTCTTACATTTATAATGGAAGTCTAATTTTTTTTTTTTTTTTTATAAAGTTTTACTTTTTCAAGCCCCGAATTACATTAATTTTAGTTTTAATAAATTATAAAGTAACTATTAAGTCGATAAAAATTCTGCTTTATTCAAAATCTTCGGAGCTATAACTTATTGACCAACAGTAAAAATTTCTTTGTAAATCAAAGCAGAGAACGGCAGTAGACTTACTCCAAGGAACTCATAACTTTCAACTTCCATTCGCACATAACAATGCACAGAAACACACATACATACTCTTTTTTCCGCATCACTCCACACCATCCCCCAATAACTCTCTCTCTCTCTCTCTTATTCTCTTTTTTCAACTTTCGTCGCTTCGTAATCGCGCTCCTACTCATACATTCTTTTCTAGCGTTTTTTCATCCTTAATCCCTTCTTCGGCTTACCTTACCATCTGACCATGCATCACTCACCGAGAAATCGCCATCGTTGCTGCGCCTTGTCAAATATCCTACGAATTGACAGTCAAATTTCTATTTTCATTGTAATTTATACATCGCCCGACACGTTTTTGTCCATAATATCTGTAATGGAGATTTTTTTTTTTTTTTTTTTTTTTTATCAATCTCCTAGCTTCCCAACATTACATTTATCTCTGGACCCGATTTATATTTCTCTAGACCTATCGTCACCAATACATTATTCTCTCAGCTTTAATATTCCTGCAGTCATTATATATAAGTAGTTTTATCTCTTACGTAAAATCAATGTTGAAATTGCAAACGATGAAGTGGGTAATTATAAGTTGTTTGCCAAAACAATTCAAATGTTTTATTAAATCGTAAATACTATTAATTTTACTATGGATATTTAAAAACAATATATCGGGCGAATAACTAAACAAGTTTTGTGATGAAAATAAATAACGCATAATTCAGTTCTAATGTATAAACAACATGGATTCTTCATATTTATGTGAAAATAATCCAATATCACATAATTGATTGTTAATAAAAGCATTTGAAAATAATGAAATTTAAATGGAGTTTAAATTTAATAGAGCCTCGAAGAGAATATGCACGCGTTACATAATAAAATAAGATATGCTAGTGGAAAAGGAAAAAATTACGCAATACATTTTTATCCCGCTTTTCGGCAACTAGGCATGTACTTGATTATATAATGCTAAGATTATAATGCTTTAACAAAATTTAGTTAAAGTAATACGGTTGCCTTCGGTTATTACACCTGACAAAATTATTCCAATAAATTGTAATAATATGAATTAATTGTCAAGGAAAGAGAGCGGATTAACGTACTATGTTTGAATGAGCTCTAAGTTTTGTGAGTCTATTCGAGCGGACGTTCGTTGTATACCGAGGCGAGATTAAAAACATGTAGAGATGCAGCGGAGCTTGCGGAGGAGAAAAAGCTTACAAATCGGGACAAGAAAAATAAGTAGTGGACGTTATCGACGCGTCCTGCCCCGAGCCGGAGAAAAAGGGTTGGACGCTTCCTCGAGGGGTCTGTTCGGAAAAATCCGTATGTAGCCCGTGGGCTGATCTTCTTATTGCAGATTTTATTTGGACGGCATTCAAAAGATGTAAAAGCGTTACCTTGAGCGCTCCGGCATCGATTTTACCGGAAGCTAAGCCGCATATGCGTTCCTACGTGTTGAGACGTTGCATAAAAAAAAAAAAAAAAGAAAAAAAGAAAAAGAAATCCAAGGGCTTCTGTCAAAATCTACTTCTCGCAAATGACACGACCCGAGACATTATCACTCCGTCCTTTCCTTAGCCTTAGTCTTCTTGGCCTTTTTAACGAGGGATTTTCGATAAATAGTTAAGTCGATAGATGATAGGTCGAGCCTTTAAATTAGAAAGGAATAGAAAGATAACTAACCGAAGCTTTATAGGAAAAGTAAATTTTATTTTATATTATTTTAAGTTACGTTTAGCGAAGGAAGGGAGGAGAGGAAGCGAACAAAGATACAAAGAGATAAAGAATAGTAGCTAATTTGAAGGGTCTATAAGATGTGATTTGAATTCGTTAAAGAAATTGTTTTATCGGAAGGAAGGGGAGATAAGGTAAAGGGGGAAATGAAAGCTGGACCATCTCGCAATAAGAGTTCGTGATTTTATTATTCCCCTTGAGAGATTTGGGACGAGAAAAGAATCACAGAGTGAATTTCTCGCACGTTTTCTAAGAGTATAAAAAAAATTTTAGGCCCTTATCCCGTCAGGTACCTTCCTTCGTTATTGTTCCAAGGTGTCAGAGAATTTTATTTATAAAACATTCATCGCCAGAGAATCTCCAAGTGATTTTCAAATACTAGACAGAGATAAAGCCTCTTTATTTTATTAAACCATACATTGACGCTAATTAACTTCCTCCCGGCGTTTTTTTTCCTTTTTTCTTTTTTTTTCTTTTGCCGCAAATATTGCAACGATTCTACAAAGTTAAATAATCAAATTAACCGCGAATCGTTTAATCTGTTGTAAAATAATGTTAAAGCGGTTTAATAAATTGATTCACTGCGAGCAACAATCCTCTATATGCACTTTCATGACCTTTAAAAGTCGGTCATTAAATAAATTTTTAGTTAAAATAATGAAAAAAAAAAGATAAATTTAATAAAACAAAAACAAAAACAAAAAGAAAAAAAGAAAAGAATCTTAGTCTAATCTGCCACGGTTGATATCCAATTTCCCTGTTTATATTCCGCAAACTTTACAACTTTTCACTGCTTTCAATATTGAAAAGTTGCCAGAACACGAATCACTATCCATTCGGATACGATCATCTCCGAATGATCTAAACGATGTTTTTTTTTTTTTTTTTTTTTTTTTTATTGCACTTTATTGCTCCATAGGCTTATTACTTGATACAGATCGCGATTTTTCGGGATCCGTAATGTTGATAAAACCGGCTACTCGTGATATTCACTAAATTGTTATTTCATTTGTTGAAGGGATCATTTTACAAGCATTTTATCACTCAAAATTTTAAATATTTAACTTTATTATTAGATTATTTAATGAGAGATTTACGAACAGAGCTGTACTATTTTTTCAGGGAACGTATACCGTAAATAATGGACATAGTTAAGTAAGTTACTTAAATTAATTATTAAAAGAATTATAAAGTTAAATAAAATTTAACGTTTAAGAAGGAGAATTGATGGCTGCGCGAGGTAAACGAGCTCTTGTACTAAGAGAAATAATTGTAAAGAAACAAATGCAATTTATAATGTATTATAATGTAGAATAATATAATATAAAGCGGTCGTGTATCGTGAATAATGAATTTCAGCAAGAATTATGTAAAAAGTGCTAATGCGCGTGGAGTTTCCCTGAAATGTGAGAAAAATTTAAGAGCCGAAAAATATCCGAGAATGAAAATGCATACATCTTTCGTCTGGTAACATAAAGCTGTAGCAATCGCTCGTATGACTTAAGAATCGAGTGTAGTCTCGGGCTCTGTCGTGTGCGTGCGTGCGTGTGCCGACGGTTCGAGGGCAGTTCCTCTAGTAAGCTAGGACAGAGATGCTATTAATAAATGTTTGGAGTGCTATGTACCTGGTCGCGCTATGCTCGCTCGCTCGCTCGCTCGCTCACTAGCGCTCTCTCAGACATACACGCACTATTAGTATATACTTATCTTCGTTTCTCAATCTCGATCTCTCTTTCCCGCTCTCTCGCTCTCGTGGGTCCGAATAAACGCGATTCCGTCCACCGGCGAGAGGCGTCTCAGTGTCGTCGCGACGCCTTCCAACGTCGTGTCTCTTCTACTACGCGACTCGAAAGAAAAAAAAGCGAAAGTGCAGGAGCTTTTTCTACGTGCATCGGAGCTTTACCTCGTAATTCTCGCTATCAGAGAGTGAGAGAGAGATAGAGAGTGTGTGTGCGTGCGTGCGTGTGTGTGTGTGTGACAGAGTGTTTGGGAGAGAGAGAGAGAGAGTCCGAGATCGAGACCGAGACCCAGAGAGAGAGAGAGAGAGAGAGAGAGAGAGAGAGAGACCGATAGCGAGCTTAGTTGCAGTGCGGTTGTGAAATTTTTGCTCGCGAGTGATAAAAGCCCGCTCGCGCTTTATTTCCAGAGCGCCGACTATTCTCTCTCTCTCTCTCTCTCTTTCTCTCTGTCTCTCTGTCTCTCTATCTATCTCTCTCAATCTCTCTCTCAATCTCGCTCTCGCTCTTTTTAGTAGTTGCGCCTGTCCCCGTCTCTGTTCAAGTCGCTCTCGCTGCTAAATTCGTATACATCGAGAGAGAAAGAGAGAGAGAGAGAGAGAGACTCGACGAGCAGCGTCTCTGCTTTTGGATTTTGGATTTCAGTGACATTATCTCCGCTTCGGTTTTTCATTCTCTCACGAGGTTCGCGCGACTTCGCCGACGAACCTTCCTACGATACTCCATCCCTATCTAAATTATTTATCATTCCCATTGTGATATTCGATTTCAATGAGTTTCCTCGGCTGCATGATGAGATACGATGATTGTTTTACGTCTCTCATTTGGCAATGAATTTCAGAAGACAGCCGCCCTCCCTCCATTTGTTGTTGACGTTTTATGAAACTACATCTTCTTCTCTGTTATTATTCAATTTATCTTTTCCGATCGTAAAATATATTGAGGTGAATTTTTAAATTTCTCTATTTGTTTGTTCAATTTACCAGATTTTTATTTCTATAAATGCAGATTATTATATTCATACTCTTCTGTTATCGGTCGACCTCTTTTCTAATGATTTCTAGCTGAATTACTAATACTCCTCAGAAATGTTAGGTTTCACTCTATATACGTTATAAACAATAACCATTATTTACAACTGCAATTACGTAAAAATTACGGTATACATCTACGTGCCATCTTATCTATTACAATTAGACAAACATACAACGTATTATTTATTAGAATAATATATTAATATAATAATTAGTAGAAAAAAAAATCATTATGAATTGTTAATTTAAAAAAAAAATACTTTAAAAATAACAGATTTCATAAAACTTAATAGACGTAGTCATCTATTTAATTATTTATTACAAATTTTATTTTAAATATTATCAAAAATACGTGTAGGTAATATAAATGAATAATTAGTTATAAATAAGCACAAATCAGTGATTAAACGTGTTTATTATTAAATTTAGAAAGTGAAACAGAACCTGAAAAACAAAACCGTTAAAAAATAATTAAATAAATAAATGGATATTTGTCAATGAATCTGTCGGTATAAAAATATATATTCTATGATAACAAAGTATAATGTAAAATACTTTTTAACGTGAAAAAAAGGGATGAAAATATTATATATATATATATAAAGTACATTAAAAATTGTCTGTTCAATTTAGGTTCTGATGAGAACTATTTATAAATAATTCCTATTAATTCAATGAAGAATATTATTTATAACCATTAGGACTTTCTGTAAATATTCATGCTTTACAAAATATACTCTGTTTATTTATATTATTCTTTTATACTTATTCTTCTGTTACTATTTATTATATTTATTTATATACTCTATTTAGTAACACATATCAGCAATAGTTAGTTTGTGCTCGGTAAAATTATCATAATTAATACACTATATACATAAACATTAGTTGTGCAAACAATGTATATTAAAACTTTAATATAAAATATAATTGGACTAAAAAAAAAAAAACAATTACCATAAATAAAATATTATTATATTTGAAATTTAATATGAAACAATATTTTCTTAATATCTCGTCTCTTAATAATAATACGTTTTCTAAGATATTTTTCATTGTAGCTTTACTAGTTTATGTATTTTATAATTAATTCATTTAGTTCGAATCCTTTATATTACTACTTATTTCTATGTGACATAATTACTTGCAATAGTTTTCGATACTGTTTCAATAGAAAAATATATAATAACATGTATTCTATAAATACGATTTTATTGAAAAATACGCGAATAATTTTACCATCGGTTTACAAGCTTATAATTTATTCGAAAGAGAAAAAAATGTATTTATTACGAGATAATATAATTATTTCAAGATATTGTAAAAATAAATTTTAAAAAAATATAAATAAAAATACTTGGATTTAAATTGTAATATATTATGCTTTAGAAATCGTTTAAATTAGAATATGGTTAAAATTACAAAAGGTACTTGTGACGCTAGAGTATAAATCATTTTTATGACTAGACATTAAAAGTAAAAGGAAAATCAATCGTTGAATTGAGCGGGTGAAAATTCTCAGAATCCTAATTCATACTGTAAAAAGTAAAATATTGGAGAAGATACTACACGAATAAAGTCTTGAAACAAATTATCGAGTTTTGAAAGTTTTTTTAGTCCCGAGAGTGGATGAAGATTTTCGTTGTTGACTCTAATCGGGGGTAATTACGTGCTCGCATTAAGCCGTGCCACCCTCCCCCTACCCCTCCGCCATTTCATATATTTGGGCGAAGATAAAGAAGAATAAGAAGGGTTGCATAGGGCGACGGAAGTTGAGAAGTTGAAAAAGGTCGATAGAGTCTCGAGGAGCAAAATTACTCATTCACTCACGCGTATAAGCTCTGTACTTTTAATATTTAATATATTTAATATATTTAATATATTTAATATAATACGGCTGGAAGGTTTTTATTCCGTATTCACTTTTCTTAACAATATCACGTATTTTTGTGAAAACTGGTAAACTTGATAACTTGCATAGTTTTTCGAATATCTTTGGTACGTAATCGTTCCAAGTAAAGATATTATTAAAGAGATTATTCGCTCCTGCGTAGGAAGATAAATAAAGGGCAGGATTCTTAAAAGAAAAGAAGTAAATTATCATTTTCAAATGCATCGATTCCTCTTCAAGCGCAATGTCGTTAAAATCGACTCGACAATCTAACCGCGAATATTTATTTGAATAGCGGCAGACAAAGCTCACCATGAACATCACGAAGGTGTTACGTAACAGCTTACGGTTCGAAAAAGAAAAAGAAAAAAAAAGCAACAGCATTTGCGGCGGGGAAAGGGCGGAGGGGGGGGGAGTAGTGACGAAAAGCTCGCGTCCAAATTTCAAAGTGCAGCGGCAATGACTTCTCCCTCCGTGCATCCATCCAGCACTTAGCTCCTCTCCTTCCTACAAATAAACCACCACCACCCCCCTCCCAACCCCTCCCCTCCCTCCCATTAGTCTACTCCCGCCCGTCGTCCCGTGCTCGATGAGAGTAGCAGCCGTTTTTCCTTGTCCTAGTTCGGTATTCGGATTGACAGATTCTTTTTTTCATGCGACGCGCCGCCTCTCTCCCTGCCCCTCCCCACCCGCCCTGTCCCTGGATTACCGAGGAACCTCTGACCTTGTTCAAAATAAATACCTCTGCGCGAGTTAATAGGCGCCTTCGAACTTTATCTCACCGCGTGTCCGTTTATTATTCCGCGACTTTATTTCATATTCTTTTCTCAAATCGGGCATTACGTATCTCCTCAGCCTTCAATTTCATCGTTCACATTCATTTTCCCCTATGTATTTCCTGATAATTTTAGTTTCCTCGATTTTAGAGGCTTAAATAATTACCAACAGAGACGGAGGACTTATTCTAAATATAGCTACGATTTTAGATAGATATGGGATATTAATCACAAGATTAACTAGTTACTATTGAGACTAGCGGCGTTTTATGCCAATTTATCACTAAAAATCTTTCTGCAAATATCGATACGTTTGATTATGCTTGCCGTCTATTCGTAATCACTGCTTCACATTATTCTAAATAATTTGGTCGAGAATATATATTTTATACTTTTTAACGAATTAATCGTTCTTAAAGCCTAATTGATTATCATTATTTTGACCTATATACGTAACAATACTGCTATTGCCATTTTCTTGTTAATAAAAATAAAAATAAAAGAAAAAAAACGGGATAATCTCAAGTAAACAAATTATTGAAATATTGAAGAGTGACTAATAATACATAGATCTCGGGGGTTGGAATATAAATAATAATTTATAAAATTCATTGCTAAATGCAAGCTGCAAGTATTTCGACAAGTACGGACCGAAGTCGATATAAAGATCAGAAATGACTTCGATAAGGATTATTATCCCAATTCTAAAAGTCGAATAATCAATTGGTAATAAAGGCTGGTACAATTTTTTCATATAGAATAGGGCGTGCTGCCAAGTGCCATCCTTTAAATACAGCTTCAACAAAATAAACGAAGACCTTAGATAGCGGATCGAGCGATCGAGCGAGTTAACGCGTGCTAAGTTGTTGTCGTACGGGATGTGCAGTACGCGTGCCGAAGAAGCTGCCCGGGATTTCATCACGTAGATCGGTCCTACTTAAAACGAAGAAAGAGACCGCCTAAGGATACTGTGCTAAGTGCGTGTGTGTGCGCGCGTGCAAGCAAGTGACCAGGTACGTTGAAATAAGGATAGATGAGGCCGAGATCACGAGGGATCGACGAGATAAGGGCGCAAGACAGGCTCTGACAGCTCGCGCGTTCTTAGGAAGAGTGAATTCAGGGTTAAGAAGACGATAAAATAAAAAGAAAGAGAAAAGAAGAAGGAGGGAGGGTGAGAGAGAGAGAGGAGAGATTGTGTGTGTGTGTGTGTTTGAAGGAAACGGAGGAAGAAAATAGAGAGAGCGCTAGAAGAAGATAAGGGTGATAAAGGGAGATAAAGAGAGAGAGAAAGAGAGAGGGAGAGAGAGAGGGAGAGAGAGAGAGAGAGAGAGAGAGAGAGAGAGAGACGGTGATAGAGGGAGCAGTGACCGCCCGGTGCTCGTGAATACTCGATGGTTCGTCAATGGTGTACTGTGGCTTGTGCTGTGCTTTTTCTTGGGAGGTCTTGTTGTTTTCTGCTCCCTGTAACGTGTTATGTTACCAAAATAAGAAACTCCGTTTGTTTACATTTCGAGCATTCGACGAATGTGCTGATATTCGAAAATGTCAATCAAATTAAACATTGCACTGGAAGTCTTGTTTTCTGCTAATTTACAATATTCGATAATCTTAGCTAACAACTCTTTTAATGTTTCTCAGCCTCATTCAATTACGGAATAAATAAATTTATCAATAACATCATAACTCTTGATGGAAAACATGGACTATTGATAATTTATCGATTCGAAATAATGAATATTTTATAATATTACGTTAGAACTGATCATGCAATGTTGCATTTATTCGGATTCTGTTATTTTACTTTTTTACATTCTCAAATCGGTTTTCTTATATTAAACAATAGTAGCATAAACAATAGTAACAACAATATTATCATTGCTCAAAATTATTAAATCAACTAAATATACGAAAAATATCCAATATATATATATATATATATATATATTCGAATATCAGTACTATTTTTTAATCTATAATATATATAATGACGCATCACTAATTCAAGCGAACCGAGCCACATAAATATTTTTAATAGAAATTTTTTTTGTAAGTAGTTAATACCATTTACCGAAATAAGCATAAGCTTTTGATCCTTTTTTCTTAACAAAGATTACCTATAAAATACCGTTTACCTGAATTCTATAAAATAGAATGAATTTTCGTTATAAATTTACGTACCCGATATTTATTAAACTTTGTTCAATTTACAAGTAATATCAGTTCTGTAAACTAATCAAACTGAGTGAAGTAATAATACACAGGATAATAAAATTAGTTAATTCGTTAGTATGAATTGCGATAATATATTAGCACTTAAGTTATTAGTAAAATTTATTTCGTAAAATGATGTTAGAATAGAGAAGCAATTTTAATTTAAAATTTAGTTCAAGTATATTAATGCTTAAAAAAAAAAAACTATTATCAGAATTTTACTCTTCACGAAATTGAAAAAGAATTTGAAAACAAGATAAATTTTTGAGAAAAGTAATCTTCTGAAAGTCACATTAGCGACTCTAGGTCAAACTATCTCTTCGACAGAACAAAAACTTTTCAATGAGAAGAGATCGAAGTAGAATACAATCCGCTTGAGTCAGACATACGTTGCTAAGCTCCTACGTATAAAACTTGTTGTTTTTTCTCTTAATCTAATAAAAATATTTCTTATACATTAAAAACTCACCAACTAATGAAACTACCACCATGTTCTTTTAATTTTCTACGCGTTTCTTGTGATTTTTTTTATTATAAAAGAATTTTAAGTTTAAAATAATTTAAACAATTATTTTCTTTTTTTTTTTTGTTTGTAAATGAATATGAATAAAGAAAATTTTAGCACCTCCTTCAATGAAAGAAATAAGAACTTAACTCTTAAATATCTTTAAAGAAAAATATGACGATTTTTGCGTATTCCATGTTGGCAGATACAGAAGCGTGCGCATATTTTTGTACACTCTATTTAGTGTTTTTTTTTGTTTTTTTTTTTTTTTTTTTTTTTATTAAGGTATTACGTTGTGAAATAGACCTCGTGTATGAACTTCTATAAGTTCACTACTTACCTTCTTAAAGAATTTTGTATATTTAATTACTTTTAATGTGTAATAATTGTACGCTTGTTTATCATCAATAAAAAAAAAAAAAAAAAAAGCAGAAGATATTTTAAGTAACTTTGAAAAAGATTATTTTAATAGTTTATAATTTTACGGCCTTATTCCTACATAAATTTGTCGAACAAAATAATTCCGAAATGTGTCATGTATGAGAACAATTACCAATATAGAGAATTTCTTACAATTGTATTTATATCTACACACACACGCGCGCGCGTATATATGTATGTATTATTTAAAAAGTAATTATCGAAAAATCTCATTAATATTACATTAAGAATAATAAATACATTCATACAAATTTCTTATACGAATGAAGAAATAGTAGAGCTTGGATTGACGAAATTTTATTTTATTAAATTGAACAAATTTTAAAATATTTACCGCGAGATAGAGAGGTAGTAGAAAATCTGTAATATTCAAGGTAGCAGGCGTTGAACGGTTATAAAAATAAATACGTACCGATAATACCTGGCGTACAGTCGAATGGATAAGCGTAAAAGGATTAAATTTTAAGCGTCTCAAGCGATAGATCTCAATTAAAGAAGACAATTAAAAATATTGAATCGAAGCTATTTATAATTTTTTAATATCATGAATAAGACTTGGAATTCTAAGAGAACATACGTTACAATTTGTTTAAGAACAATTATCTTTCCGACTTTATATCACGTTATATAAAATATTATTCAGAAACATGTTATATTTGTTTAAAAACTTGTTTTTGGTCCATTAATTACTTAAGTTCACGAAACATTAGCAGCCTTAAGTATTATATTGTCAACTCACGCAATAGCGTACTGCTTCTTAATAAATTTTTGATATTTCGAAAATACTTTTAGAAGACCGATTTATTTATATTCTGAATAAAATAATTGTTTCGCGGTTATTATATTACTACTATAGCTCGAACATAGAGTATAACCATTAATAAAAAAATTTGACTTATGTAGTGAACCGATATCTTTTAGAATCGCGAAGCCGTTGCTCTTTTATTTCGTTTCATTGTAAATGGAAGGCGCATCAAGATAACATTCGAGCGAAGTTTAAAAATACGTTTATTAAAAGCATCTAAACCTTTAGAAATTTTAAAGCAATAGGATTCCAAGCAGATCTAACGTAATCGCAGCCGCCTAATAAAATTGACCGACTTGTCGATTTCGGGAATAAGGTGTCGTCGACTCTGGATTCGCTAGCGCAGCTCGTCACGAGTTGCTTTTTTGTTTTTTTTTTTTTTTTTTTTTTTTTTTTCTACAGTAAAAACTCATCCAGCGTATTCGAAAAGCTTTTACGGCACGAATCAATCTTTAAGTTTTCGCGCAGTCATTTAAGTGGCGGTCTGGCTTGCAATATATCGATCTGCCTAGTGAGTTAGAAGAAGGAGAGCGAGAGTGGGAATGAAGGAAGCGTGCGTACGGGTCCGGCGGCTATAGTATTCGCGGTTGGTGAGGCGGGTGAGGGGAGGGGAGGGGCGGAAGGTAGGGAGGGGATAGATCGAGGAAATCTATCTATTCCATCGACAAGCACGCAGACGTCTCCGAGAACTCGAATACGGAAATATCCCGTTCGCGCTCTCAAGATCCGAGCTTTCGGTCTGACTGCTATTTTCAGCTCTCTCCTCTCCTATCTCTATCCTTCTTTCGCGCTTATTCTGTAGCACCTCTCGAGCTATCGCGCGACTCTAGCGTTTCATCAACGTGTCTGCCTGCCTTCGCACGTGTGCCGTTGTTTACGCGCGTACATTATTCGCAACTATTCACTTTACAGTTGACACCTTCATAAGACTATTTTTCTTTTTCTTTATTAATTAATTAATTAATTTATTTATTTACTTATTTTGGACAATTTTATATGTTAATACATCGGACTGAAGGGATTGATACTGTTTACATAATAACGTACGGATTGTTTTAGAGCAGGATTCTTAAAGTTTTTCGCTCGCGATATTCTATAGGCGTTCATCTCGTTTATATGGAATTCTTTACCATTAGACTATAACTGTAAACGTAACAATTAAAACATTATTATGAATAATCAATAATTATCAAACTTTTTTCCCATTACTAATTATTTTATTTATTTTATTCGTATTTTTGTTATAATTATTTATATAATCGTTTTATGATTAGCTAAAAATTAGCATTATATTTTATTCTCATATTAATCATAAAGTTTCACTTGAATCTGAACGAAGTATATAAAATTTTTATTAAATAAATATTGTAAAAATAAAAGAAATTAAAATATTTAAAAGAAATAATCATCTATTTTTATATTTATATATAATTTTTTATAGCTTTCCTAATATTTAATTTCCTAAAAATTCATAATTACACGAAGCAGAATTGATACATGTCTTATTAAGAATTATATTGCCAGTTTAGATATCTTCGTTCAGATATAATTTCAATAATAGTATTAAAATAGATATAAAATAGAACACGTAAAAAGGGAGATAATAATTCATTAATTAAAAGTTATTATAATTTTAACTAAAATTTGCTTTCTTTTCTAAATTACATAAACATTAAAAATTAGTGATTTTTTTTTTATAACGAATATATATAAAAAAATTTTGTATTACTTGTGTGTTTTAACTGTAGTTTTTGATTGAGAAGTTTATTATTTTGTGATTTTGTAAATTAATTCAAATGTGGTTTTAAAGAATCTTGAGCTATAACTATTTGTGCTTATTATTTATTTACAGCTTCCATTTGAGCGTCCTTAACCATTAAAACTTGTTTGTTGTACATATTAATTAAGTTTAAGTTAAAATTAAGAATGATCTAGTTATGTCTGTAAATATATATATATAAATTTAATATATATTTATATAAGTATGTATGATATTTTACGCTATTGTAGTATAATATGATTTTTGGAATGCTTATAATATATTAACTATTTTCTCATGGGATAATTTGTTCGTAATGAAATGCATCGAAATGAGTAGAGTCGAGTCAATTTCTTAATAAAAGTCATCATCACTTTATCTTGTGTTAAATTCAAAGTAAACCAAATACGAATAACAGTAATGTGAATGAAAATTAGAAATAAATAAAAGGGTTATTTCGCCCGCTGGATTAAAAACAATAATTAAAAAGCATTGTGTCCAGTAAAGAGGTACTTCCTAATGCTGCATGAAATTTCACGTTAAACATGAAATAAGAGAAGAAACTTGATGAGCCGCAGCTCTTAGAGATAAAAATGAAAAATGCTAATCGGCAAAATGGACATTTTGTCATTTTTTTCTTCGACGGTCGCGCCTTTTAATTATAGCATGATTTTTTCGCTGTTCATTAGAAATAAAAAAAAAAAAAAAAAAAAAAAAAAAAAAAAAAAATAAAAAGAGAGGAAGAAGAAAATAAAGGGATGGGGAGGAGGGGGGGATACGGAGATAGAGGAACGAAATAAAGAAAGATAGAAAAGAAAGATAGAAAAGAAAGAAAGAAAGAAAGAAAGAAAGAAATAAAACGAAGAAAGGAAGTAATTAAGCTGGGATGGGGAGTCTGTGCACGTAGCACTAAATGTTTTCAACGTACAGTTGTCTTTTTCGCTTAAATAAAAAAGAAACTCGGAAGAGGATGGGATCGGGAGGAGCGGGGGGGGGAGGGGTCGGGAAGGTAGAGTGGAGTCGGGGTGGGTGGCTAAGCATTGTTCAACAGTTCAGAAAATGAGTGGAAGAGATGTTGGCGAGTGTTAATGGCCATGGGGAAAATGAATGGAATGAAGTGGATGAAAAACGCTTTCGTGGAAAATTTCGAAAAATCTTTAATATTTTCTGCTCGCAGGATGAGTTCCATCCATTCATTGAGGCTCTCCTACCCTTCGTGAAGTCTTTCTCGTACACGTGGTTTAACCTACAGGCGGCCAAGAGGCGCTACTACAAGAAGCACGAGAAGCGAATGAGCCTGGAAGAGGAGCGGCAGTGCAAGGAGGAACTTCAGGTGAGTGTTCAGCCAGTTTTTTCAATACTCGTGCGGATTTGCGCTGATTTCGCTATCTTACCAAGCCTCGTCGTCCCTTCAAACGCCTCCGAGATTCTCATCTCTGCTGACGCCTACAGATTACACGAGTTTTAATTCGATGTCCAATGCGATCTATTGAAATATGGATCGAGATCCCATTTACCGACATCGGTATTTTGAGCCGACTCTTCCGTATCATTGAATCGTCACTATGAATTTTAATAATAATCTACATTGTCAGTTTTGTAAATTCAAACAATTTTAATGCATTCTTCCGCTAATACAGCCGTTTTCGCTCTAGAAATATTTTATTTAAATATGTTATTTTTAACATATTTGCGTGCATGTTACGTTATGCATGTATATAAGGATAACCGAATAACTAAAAATAGCTTAGGCAGAAAAGTATGTCAGATTAGAATTGAAAAATGTTCAAGTAAGGCTACATGTCTCCAATAAATATCCTCACTCCCTCTCTCGTTCATTGAAGAAGACTTTGAGGCGTTTTATTTTATTAGAAGCAAGCGAGACTTAAATTCCCAGACATCGATATTTAATTAACACATGCGTTTTATTATCACTGCGCATATTGAACACTCAATATGTTTATTTTAAAAGAATTTATGTAACGATCCGGCTAATGGCTTAAAATATCAATGGGTAGAGAAGATAATTGTGTCGGAGCGTAAAGGAAACGTTAGGAATGATTATATGATCGGATGAAATGCAATTAGAAATGTAAATTTATTAATCGAGAAATAAATAAATTTGGCATCGGGTGGCTTTTAAATCGGTAGGTATATAATGCAAGTATAAGTCCCGTCTAACGGTACGTGGGAGAAATTTTGCTCTTAAGAGCAAAAAATAATGAGGTACAAAACTATTTTTGGCAGTAAACGACCTCGTGACGTCCTATCGCCTCGACAGTGGTTCTCGTTCTGATTTAAGCACCTCTACTACGCTCGCTTTCGGAAGATCCATCAGCTGTCCTATTAACGCGGATCGTTAAGCTGCTTCTTTTTATAGTCAATTAATAAACGCTAATGTGGTAAATAATTTACAATCTCCAGCTCCGGGGGTAATGGAGGCCGAATTGGCTTGAATCGGTCTAATTGAAAGCTAATTACGATAGTTAATGTTAACCATTTCTCTCTCTGTCTCTCTCTCCCTCTCTCTCTCTCTCTCTCTCTCTCACTCTTTTTCATATTTCAATGAACCAAATCTATGATAAGCCTATTTCGTACTACTACAATTACTTAAACACCTTATTGAAATACAACGCGACGATGCTTCCTTGTGAATCGTCAAAGAGCTTTTTAGGTATCGTTCCTCTTTAATAGATCTTGATTACCAATTGAATGTAAAATATACATTAAAATATATATAAGAAGAAAAAAAAACAAAACAAAAAAAAAATGAAGCAAATAACGTAAATATAAGGGACATAAAAAAATCTGTTTCATTTTATGCGCGACGAATAAACTAGAAATATTTAAATGTATTACATAACTTATGCCCTACAAGTCAAAGTAGCGACAACATGGATGGAAAGAGTTGTTGGAATATACGGTTGTCGTAAAGTCAATAGAAAAGAAAGAATAAAAGTGATAAAAGCCAGTTCTTCTTGATATCAAAGAAGCCATTTACTTCCGGTTTCGAGTGCGCTACAAATTTTCCGTTCCATTTGTGTACGCGTATTTCACTCTCTTTCTTCGCTTAGCAGGAGAGGAAATCTTACCCCCACCGATTTTTCCTCTCTCTCTCTCTCTCTCTCTCTCTCTCTCTCTCTCTCCTCTACCACTTTCTGCGGCAATCGGGCTCTCCTTCCTCTCTTTATTTTGCCGTCGCCGCCGCCTCCGCCTCCGCCTCCGCCTCCGCCTCTGCCGCCGCCGCCACCGCCGCCATCCTCCTTGCTCGATCAATATTTTAATCCTGCGATGCTGCAGTATTTAGCAAATGGATATGAACTCGCTAAAGAGATTCTCTTTTTAGACCATCACCGGTCACTCTAAGCCTTCCCGCTAACAGTGATACTTCAACGGATCTGATTTCCCATGCGATTCCCTGTTGATTTTTACCCTTGATTTTTCTTCCGTAACCTACCTGTACTTACCCTTTACTCTCGCTCTCTCTCTATCTCTCTCTCTCTCCTGTTATTTTTACATCAACCTTCTCATCATTATCAGATTCATCATCTTCCTCCCGTTGACTCCTGGTGCGCTTTATCGAAAAACCGTTTATATTCGAGTGTGACCGATGGTTTAAAGATTAGGAGAAATCATTTATCGCTCTGCCTGCTAAATTTGAATTTATCCCATACAAGTTTCTTATAAAATGCATCATTGATTTTATTTATTTCACACCAATTTTAATTCTTTATTAGTATTTTTTTAAATTTAATACATTTCATTAAAAATAATATTCCCTTGATGCAATACATGCATCAAATCCCTCTCTATTCTACATTAATATTTTTAATCAGATTAAATGATTAATTATTAAAATTTCCACAGGTGTTAATGACTTTTATTTACCAAAAATTTTAAATATACCTATTCGTCCAGTTCCATTTACTATTTTTCTAAAATTTAACACGTGTTTACATTTACGCGCTACATGCTTGGATTTCCCCTCTATACATCCCCTTACGATTTTGAACCTGTTTCTAGCGATCTCTGTATTCTTTTGTATTCCGATCGCTCCGTGTTAATGTTGTTACGTGCTTCACTGTCGATTCCGATCTAGGAAATCTGTTAATCGATAAAACCGAGCCAGACTCATCGTACAAATCTATTATGCCATTCAAAGCAATAATAGAAGAACAGAAACAAAATCAACAACAAAGATCAAATCGCCAATTTAAAATTTTTTAAATCCTATTTCGATATCGTAAAATAAGCTGAAATCCAACATTGTTTAACGAGGAGATAAGAATAAATTTATTGATTGTAATACTCACACATTTGCAATCGATGAAATAAAACTTTATTTATTAATTTCTTATTATTCTTGATATGAGATAAGCAAAAAAATCAATAATAACAAAATAAATGAAATACGTCAATAAAAATCTCTTGCACATTTATATTTGCAGTATTACATGAATTTTACCAACTATCGAATAATTGTATTGACCTTACATTAAAACCTGCATTGAATAACTAAATATAAGCTAATATTAGAAGAAGATAAAATAATAATAAATAAATAATGTATTGCATGACTTATAAATAAATTACTGACAAAAATTAAAAAGTATTTCAAATTTTACGAAAGTAAATTCAAAAGTCTTGCTTGTATCTCCCATCATTTATAATTAGTCGATATTACCAATACTGGTTTCACATAATTTACTATTACATCGAAGAATTTATTCCTTTTTATGCCTTAGCAGTTAAATCGTATAAATTAGATCATGCCGATATTATTAATTTATATTACGAGCCGTTCTAATATTCATGGATCTTTTGATAAATATTCTAGTTGTTCATAAATCAAGATCTTACATTATAGAATGAATTTGGCATCGGCGATGACAGTGATTTTCAGCTAAGAATATATAGATAAAACTTTATAATATTCACATAAAGAATACTGCAGTATATTACGTAACAACGAATACGATAAGTTTACAATAAAACTTTATACGTTCTCACTGTTTTTTCTTCTCTCCTTAGAATATTGGCAAGTTTAAAGAAATTTTTGAAGAAGAAAATACAGATTGATTGTTCAAACTTTTAAACGCGGTATATTTAAAAAAAAAAAAAAAAAAAAAACTTTCACCAACTTAGTTTCTTTTTAAGAAAATTTAAATGTGTAAAAAGATACTGATACTATAATACAAACAACCAGTAAATGTATTTGAGAATCGACGATGTGAATTGGGTAACGTTTAGTTAGTGTTTATAAGAAACTGCATCATTTAAATCATTATCGTAGATTTTCTCTGTTAAAACTATAGATCGTATTCGTTAATCATCATTTAGGAGTAAAAGCATTAGCATCGATGGATTTTTGCATCGTAATTACCGCAACATTTAATTGTGACGATGTCGATAATAGTAATGTAAATAATAATAGCGATGGCGATGATAAGGATTATTAGTAAAGGTATTTAAGAATATAGAGTTTGTATTGGAATAAATAGGGGAAAAACAAGTAACAGGTAATGAGTTTCAGAGTAAAAAGGTTGTTGGCAGGCAGATTCAAGGAAATAGATAATATTACGAAAAAATTCAATATAAAGCACAGCTCGTTAAGCTCTAAAGAGCAGAGAAGAAAAAAAAGTATTGAGTAAGGAAAAGGTACGAGAGAGAGAGAGAGAGAGAGAGAGAAGAAAGAAGATAAAAAAAAGAATATATAAGTAGAGGGACACGAGGAGGAGGAGGAGGAGGAGGAGGAGGAGGGAGTTAAGAGTGGAAGAGAAGAAGGAGTTACGGTACAAAATCACCATTTGCCTCGGGAAGTGGAAACGTGCCGCAGCCGTGAGGTGAAATTTTTGTGTACTCGAACAGCGGACGGCGAGTCATTCCCTTAATTTCGAGACAAGCCATGCGGATGATATCGACTACCTTAATTCTGCTAGCAGACGAGAGGGAATCGCAATAGGAGTGTATGCGTGAGCGCGCGCGCGCGCGCGCACGTGTATATGTAAAAGATGGAGGGAATAGTATGGGTGTCCATTGTCTTTTTTTACAAGACCGTTTAGTAGAATAATTTTTTTGTACCTAACTACTTTTGATTTCATTTACGATCAACAGTTTTTAAAAACTCATCCTAAATCTTTAGTAAGAAACCTGCAAAAACCTAACAAGAGTACGAAAATGATCAATTCTACAAAATTCTCCATTTACTACTTATAAATAATAAATATAGTTCTTCCGTAACAGTTGACATTTTTTGGAAAAAAATAATTCGGTCGCACATGTATTTATTAAACTGTTTAATCTAGCGTTCATTTGATACAATTAGAAAAAATGTTTTTAACCTTTCAAAAAGCTTGATACGGCTTCCGAAAATTCTTTACTTAACAGAAGAATTTACGTAATCCAATTGAATTGAAAAATGTTTTGATAAACCGAATGGAATTGAAAACTGTGGACATATTAAGCAACGGCATGCAAAGGATTAGTAAAGTTATAATACACAGAGTTGCGAATACATCTTCTACGAATACAACGAATTTAAGCTTAATAAATATCTACATTACTCTACTAAAAACAAAAAAGAGGAGATGAATCCTGCCAATAACCTGCGACAAGAATTTATTCGGTTTTACGACTTTGCAATCAATTATTTAACTAGATAATCTCTTTTTCTACTTACCATTTAAATATTACATTTTTTCATATTTCATGTCTTTCGTTATGAAGCAAAATCACGTGTCAGGATTTTTTCTTCTACGCTTCATTAATCATTCTTTAAATATTTCAAACTTCCCAATACATAGCTGCGTTTATATGCTTATTATCTTTGGTTAAAAAAAAAAAAGTATTAAAAATCCAACGCACCATTCAAGTTTTGTTTACTACAGCTAATGTACTTTTTATCTTTAAAATATTTCTTTATTAAATAATAATAATAAAGCGAAATTAAATGAATCGGCTTTTTCTTCTAAAGATATATATTGACTTTGAGATAGAATTTTAATATTACTTTATTGTACTTAATGCTTTATGCAATGGGAAAGCATTATATATAACGGACCCTAATGAGTATCGAATTATATATTTATTTTCTGTCCAAATAAAATAGCTGCGATTGGAATACGTAGACAAGGATTAATGTCGTCGAAGGTTATTTAAAAAAAAAAAAGTATTCGTCACGCGAGTGAGATAATCGGGAACGTAAAGCTCCTCGGCTATTAGAACATTGATAACGCTCGTAATCGATGAAATGTCATCGGCGTTGTATTATACCTGCGATACAATTATCGTATGCGTTTGCATGAATTGCGCGTGTACAAAGTCTTCGTTAGATGCTCGTTGTTTCTTCGGGTGAGGTTTGTCTCTGGCTAAAGGCCGTAGTGGCCTTTAGTCTCAGCCGTCGCGGCGACCGCTCTCAACGCAGGATCGTTGATAGCGAAAGAGAGACGAGTTACGGCATTGCTTCCTGCACTCGTTCACTTACACGCACGCATGCATATATTCGCACGTGCATGCAGGCGAAAGCCCTCTCTCTCGCGCGCGCGTGCGGGGCCGCGTTCGGGTGCCGGAGGGCGGGAGGGGGGGAGGGGTGGTACTAACGGCGTCAGAGGGGCGAACGAGAGTAGACGCAGCAACGGCGGCTACGGCGGCTACGGAGGCGGCGGCTACGGAGGCGGCTGCTACGGAGGCGGTAGCGGCAGCGGCGGCGGCGGTGGCGGCGCGAACAGGGACTGCTGTGTGACGGCAGACTCGTCGTAGCTCGGCGCATACGGGCTGGCGTCGCGACGTCGGAGGCTGCGGCTAAGCGGCGCCTACCGAGCACCATCTATAATCTCTATGCGGAGATATCGATTCCGGGCCAGCCTGTATTTCCTAAATTTATGCTAACCAACGACCCTCTATGTAAGCTCTAACGAGTCCTCGAGAATGGATCGGAGATAGACTTGTGCTCTATAATACCGCGTGGTATGCATTTGTTTTTTATTTTTGTTTTTTCGTTTTTGTTTTTTGTTTTTTGTTTTTTGTTTTTTTTTTCCGCTGGTACCAAGATAATTTAAATCGCGCTTCCCGGCTAAGCGCGTCGGTCCTCGTCACCACGGCCAACAATTTCATTTGCCTTACCCCGTATTGCCTAACCCTCGGCATACCACGAGCGTTGAAAATATAACGGACATTGTTTTGAAAAAAAGAAGAAGAAGAAGAAGAAGAAGAAGAAGAAGAAAGATAAGCGTCGTCTGCACCGACATACTATTGTTTACCTTCACAAATCATATGCTTGTTCTACTAATGATCGAACCAATACGAATTCTTATATCTAAATATCCATTATCCGTATTTTTTAATCCAATTAATGCTTCTCCCGGTGGCGCTTGAAAGCTAAAGTTCTCCGAGAGATAGGAAGAAATGAAATTAAGGTTAAAGTATTGGACGTTCCGCTTAAGTATGTGTGCTTTCGACGAATTCAATTAACGTACGAAAATTCTATGCCTGCAACAGCCAAAGTATTGCAGCAAAATATTAATTTGAGGAGAAGAGTGGAAATAAAAAGCTCGATATATCTACATAATCCTTAAATTACGTTTCTTTCTTCCTTTCTTTCTTTCTTTCTTCTCTTTTTTTACGTTGTGCCCTCTTTGCGCAACTAACGGGACTCGACGTTTTGCTTGCAACGCGTCGAGAAAATGTTTTTTCGGCAAAGTACGCGAGGGATTATCGAGTTTCCCCTCTCTCTTTATCCTCCTATTTCCTCAACTCCACCCCCCTCCTCCTCCTCCTCCTCCTCCTCCTCCTCCCACTTTCTCCTCCTCTTTCTCTCCTTTTTCTCCTCCCCTTTCTCCTCCTCCTCTTTCTCCACCCCTTTCTTCTCCTTTTTCTCTCCTTTTCTTTCCAGCCATTACGTGTTTTGATTCACGATGTGCGGCTGTCGCTCCTTTTAGATTTTTCCCGATGCGGTAAGCGCGTACTTCATTTCCGCCGACAACGGCGACAACAATAGCTTTCTTCTGCATACAGCCGTACAACATGAAAGTGAAAATTTAGGAGATTCGTTTCATCCCGTACAACAAAATCATTGTCTTTTTTTTTTTTTTCCTTTCATATTTCACTATTTTCTTGATAATTATAATTTGCCCTGTTGCTTGATTCGTTTGATAATTTATTGTTGTATCTGTAGGACGCGATATCGTTATAAACGGAAATCTGAATGAGCATTAACCTAAATCGAATTTATTTCGTAATTTCTGACTTTATTCTTGAATTGAATTGAAATTACCTCAATTATGACGACTATTATCCTGACTTTGTGTACTTTCGTTTGGCAGTTCTTTATGCCAAATACAACACAACAATTTCGCGATAATTGAATAATAAAATAATATTGTTTATTTAACGAATCGTTCCTGGCACGACGAAGGGAGGAAAAGCTTCGATATAAATGCACGCTATACGTAGGACTTAAAAAAACTTAAAGACGCATTAGAAGGCTTTGTGGAATATAAATAACAATGGAGAGCTCTCACCTTAGTTTACTGGCTCTTTTTCCCGTGTTGGGTGGGTAAAGCAAGGAAGGGCTTGTTCGGATGAGTAAAACAGGATCAGGAGCAGCCGTTTCTACTTTTCCGGAGCCAGTAAACAACAACTCTGCCCTATGAGACTACGGTCTTCTTGTCCTTATGAATGATTGCCGACAAGAGAGTAATGGTCATCGCTACCATTATTACTTCACGACGAGTACGACGGTCACAGGAGGAGCTGCTTACCTCCGACTAGATTCATAGAATCCACGTATTTATCGAGTCCTCGTCGATGCTCATCGACACGACCTTCCTTCCTCACTTAACCATTATTATAATCATTAATACAATAGCGAAAAACGCTCGGAGCCGCGATCTTCCGTTGTTTTTTAAAGCGCTTTCGATGATTCTGATTATTATGCAAATGTCAACACGTGACTCAATCTAGTACAAATGAAACTTAATGGTCCGCGACCTCGTGTCGCCACACTTAGCTCCATACACATACTTCAAAGCTTTCAAATGTACATGCGAGAGACAATGTACAAAGATCGTTTTACCATTTAGTTTTTGTATTATAAATAATTATATTTTCTCGATACAATTCAGTGTAATAACGTGCAATTGTAGCCTGAATTGACAATGATACGTGTAAAAAAAGTATATGACGAACTAATTGGAAAAAAAGAACATTACAAATTAAATATAGTTTTGGGCAATTAGTTATATTATTAAATGTATTTGTTTTTATTTTGTTTATCTTTTTGTACGTTATACTTTTATAAAAAAAATGAATGATATAGTTAATAGTAAGATTAGTAAGTAGTGAAGTATCCACATGGTCAGGCAATGGTAGAAGCATGCAAGTCAATGAAGACGCGATATAATAACTACTAATAAAAAGCTTGAATATGATTCGGTATATAATGGTACTATATATATATGAATATATATATATATATGAATATATTACGTTCACACACACACACACACACACACACACACATATATATATATATATACATATATATTGTATGCACTTGTAAAATTATTCAAATATGTTGAATTTATACGTCGGTCCATAACTTGTTTTATCATCGCCTTAAATATTTGAAAACATGAACAATACGCTTATGCAATAACAGAAAGCTATATTAGTAACATATAAATTATTTATACAAATCATTTTGACGCAATTATAATTATAAATATATTTTCTGAAAGTCTTCTAAAAGAGGGGATGAGAAGGTGAATATAAATTTATTAAAGTAACGGTGTCCGTTGGAGGGTATTACGTAAAAACGATGAAATAGGTCGAAGTAAAGGTTTATCGATACGTTGAATTGAGTTACATCATGGCGAACGTAACAATAGCTCAATAGGTTAAAGCCAACGGAGTTGAGCTTATGGATAATATAAGTTTTTTCGGTACACAACAGAGAATGAAGAAATGTCATGGAAGCTGAGGATTATCTTATCTCAGTCGCGAGATGAAAAACGATATAAGGAAAAAGGCACGGAGATGTAAAAAGTACGTAGGTACGTATGCGTGTATGTATGGTACGTATGGAGAGAGTCGTGAGTAGGTGGGAGATTGTTAGACACGTAGGTGAACAACACCACCCGCAGCCTCGTTTCCTTTCGGTCCCGGCCCAGCGGAAATGACGGAACGCACATTCGTCTTTCCTTTCTTTGCTCTTTTTGCCTTCGCCGTCTGGCCCCATGGAGACCATAAAGTGCCGAAAAATAAGGGTACATCCGCAATAGGAGCACCGCCATCTCCAGAAGATTGAGAGCACTTGCGTATACGATCAGACACATTTATTCGCTCGCTCCGAAAGGAATAAGGAGACGGCGATTCACGGCGATCCACGGCGATTCACGGCGATCCCTTATGAATGAATTGCCGCTGCAACAAATTGCACTTAAGCGTATTAGAAACATAACTATTGCGAATTACCGGGAATTACGCGCCCAATGATTATATACTACACTTTTATATTATAACGATCCAACGTATATCGTTCCGTTAAACCTATATTAGCTCGAGCCTTTTTTATTTCTTTTATTTTTAACAGGAATTTCTAAATGGAAAAGCGCTGTTCGTTCTCATATTCTAGAACGCTATTTTTTGTTTCGCTCTCTCTTTTTTTTTTTTTTTTTTTAAATAATTAAAAGCCTTTCCCTAACAGTTGGAGTTGCAAGTTCGATCCGCTTGTTTCCGCGTACGTAATTTCTTATTCAATTAAGTTTAGTCGAGACAATATCATTACAAAATATCCACAATTAAATAGATCGTTAACGAATCAAAAAAAGAAAAAAGAAAAAAGAAAAAAAACATTGAGTCAATTAATAATCTTCGTTTTTCCTATTTATGTGAAATTGAGAGACGTTCGAGGAATTTTATACAGGATTCGCCTTAAATACAATTAAATATTTTATCTGGCTTGTCTTTGATTACGAATAAGGCTCGGCTTTAATGAAGAGACAAGTCGTAGGATGTAAGGGCTGCACCGGGACATTAATCCGCTTCAACGAGGGACACCCCGTCGTCGCCGGCGCATCCACTTTTACGGGACTCATTGCGCCCTCGCAAATTGCCTAGAAAAGAAAATCGCTCGAGTCGCTCGGTTCACGTCATAACGGCGCGAGCCATGGCGGGTAGACGATAGGGTAGGTGAGAAGGAAGACCGGGACGGGAGAAAAAGACCTGGCGTTGTCTTCCCGGGACCGCTGCCAAATTAATAAATATACCCGGAGTATACTGCTCGGCCGGCCTCGTAAGGTGGTTCCCTGTAAATTCCGGATTGACGCCCACCCCTGGATTAAGTGCGTGCCTACCGGACCGTCCCGACTTCTTGTCGGCGGCGTGCTTCCGCCCCGGAATGTCCACTGGAATTATTAAAAAGTGACGATGACGTATTATTCAAAAGGTATTTAAGAAATACTCAAGAGATCTATGACGCGGATATCTTATCACGCGGACTGCAAATTATCCGACTTTGACTCCAACTTTAAGAATCACACGCGCCAATCATACGCTCGACTTCACTTTCGCTTACGCCTTTAACGATATTTCTTGTTTTCTTCTTCTTTTTTTTTAAAGACGTGTACTCCACTCAAAGTGCATTATACAAGACAATCGAGCTGCTTTTATCTACGACTTCATTTCGATTAATATCCACCGCATCCAGTTTTTACCATAGAACGTTACCATACGTACAACCATTCGTCCAAGTAGTTGTATACCCGAACGATCTTACTTTATCCTAATCTATGAAGGAATTAATATTTTACATAACATACCTTGTACAAATTTTAAGTATTGTGTAATATTACGTGCAATCGTTTAAACAAAAAATGATAATTCATACAATGTAGATTACATTTGTAAATAATAATTAATATGAATAATAATCGGTTTTTGTATAACAATAAAAGCCGAAAAGTACTTTGAGTTGGTTTCATTTCCTACTTTTATTAAGTCTTGAAAGGGCAATAATAATAATAATAATAAATAAAACAAACAAGCAAAAAAAACGAGCTATACTTTATGCTGATAAAACAAGGCGGAACAGATTTTTTTTATCCACGGGCGCGTTCTGAATATGTTTAGATTTCATAAACCGTCGTATATTCAAAGGAACCACGAAAACACGGCTCACGCTTATCAATAAGTCCGAATTTCGGGAAAATTCAGCGTTTCAGCGTGTTCAGGAAAAGATCGCTAAAGGGTTAATTTAAGCATTGATTCATAGGGGCTGCATTTTCATATTATACGTAGAAGCGGAAGTGGAATAAAAAATGATTGTACTAATCGAAGGACTGCGAGTGAAATTGGCACCGTTTTATCGTCTCTCTCTCTCTCTCTCTCTCTCTCTCTCTCTATCAGTCCCGAAAGAACAGCACTTGTATAATTTTCGATAGATAGATATCCGAGCGAGCGTGGAAGTGCACGTGTGCGTATGTGTACATACGTGGAAAGGTAGAGAGCATCGAGTGAAGTTCCGAAACGAGGTCTGCAGCTAAAAAACCAAATCGATAAGCGCATAGCCTCACACTCTGCCGACGCGCGGCATATACCGACTCGTGTATGCTTGCACGTACGTAGATGTATGTGCCGATGAATGAGAATCAGGGAGGATGGTGTGTCGGTGTTCATGTAAGCATATACGTCCGATTCCGCCGTAGCCATATGTAGGTACATGCCGAATTCTCTGTGGCTATATACTTCGCATACTCTATGTACTTTCTCACCCTCCTGCCCCTTCCTCTTTGAGTCTATTTAATTTTTTAATTTTTTCCCTCTAGCCCCTAGCCTCAGAAATTCTTTGAGGCTAAAAAATTTACCTTCCAACCAAACGTCTAGTCAAATATATCAGATAACTTTTGAAATTATTAAAATAAATTATTATTATCGAGGAAATGCAGAAACGAATTAACCAACTGCATAATATTGGCATTACGAAACTTGTGTAAAATTTATATAATCCTTCTTCGGAGCCTAGACATATTATCAATTACTTGATAAATCTAACGAATTACACGTGATTATGCAATTAGTTTTGCAATAAAAAGCGTTATTATGAAGATTATTGTAAATATACGCGAAGCCTCTACTGCCTCGAAGCATTATACGGGAATATATATTGTCCACAGTCGAGAATATAAGAATATGTAGAGAAAATAAACATAAAAAATGAAAAAAGAAAGACGCATATAAAGGCGAATGTTCTCTCTTACATCAATAACATTTTCGCCATTCAGAGGCGAAAAATAGAGTCTTAGCTTCGAAATCGACCAACAAGAGAATCAGAAAGCGAGCTGTCAGTCTCCTTCTCACTTTCTTCACTCCCTCCTCTCTCTCTCTCTCTCTCTTTCTCTCCCTCTCTCTCTCTCTCTCTCTCTCTCATAGCCTCTCTTCTCTTTCCACTGTCTCTATCTTGAGCTTTCAGGTTTTCTCGTACGTACGTATATACACGTTACGACCCTCGAATGTGAGGATAGAAGTCTATACGGTCTGTTTTTCAAAGTCCCGACGAGCTGGAATTCGGTCTATCATTGCTTGCTTTGAAAAAAAGGGATGTTGGAAACCCATACTATTTTCAAACTATAAGAAAAGTGCATGTGTATCTACATGGAGCAAAAGAAAAATTAGAAGAGAATTCCCTACCGCTGTTAAAGAATCCCTTTTGTAATTTTTTTCAAGTACTCAGGGAAAATATATAGGATAATGGCAATATACTCACTCTCTTATTTCATTTTAAAACGAAAACGACGGAAACGAAATTTTTTAAAATCTTTAAAAATCTAACGCGCGAACTTCAATTACATAATCAGATGCCTACTGCATTTTACGTGTACATTGTTTGCTTCGATATTCACAGACTGATTGTAAAAAGACTATATTAATTACAATATGAAGCGAGAAAGTTAATATTTTTACGAAAGCTTCGGAAAAAGCGCGTTTAATAAAAATCTTCATAATCTTTATCGAATCGTTTAAACAAAGAAAAAATAAATAAATAAATAAATAAATAAATATGGATGCTAATATGATTTCGAATCATTTTTATCATGAAAAAAGCTCGGATAAATGGAGAGTGAGAGAGAGAGAGAGAGAGAGAGATAGAGTAATGTTAAAAATGAAATTTATTGCGTAACGGAGCCATTCTTTGTCTCCGTTTCGACATTTGTTTATCTTTTAGTCGGGATTCAAAGGAAGCACATGGTAATGTGTGTAATACAAGTGCAGTAATGTCGTATCAATGACCGAGCAGGCCACGTAATAAATATCTAGGTAACAACATCCATGATGAAATTGGCTCGAGTAAAGTGAAACGAGGCCCTTACATCCGCCCTCGAAAAAGACGATGACGAATGGAAAAAGAGGAAAAGAGAGCTCGAACACGTGGACACCGATAGCAACCACTCTCGCAACTTGGAATGCATCTCTCGCGTGCACGTAGCCCATTATAACGTGGCTCTCGCCCCTCGTTCTACGCCGGCGACGACCGGGCCAAAGTTCCCGTCCTCGTCGTTGTCGTCGTCTTCGTCGTCGTCGTCGTCGTCGTCGTCGTCGTCGTCGTAGTCGTTGTCGTCGTCGTCGTCGTCGTGTCGTCGTCGTCGTCGTCGTAGTCGTCGTCGTAGTCGTCGTGTAGTCGTAGTCGTCGTCGTAGTCGTCGTGGTCGTCGTCGTCGTCGTAGTCTTCGTAGTAGTCTTCGTAGTCGTAGTCGTAGTCGTAGCCGTAGTCGTAGTCGTAGTGGTAGTAGTCGTAGTCGTCGTTCTCACTCCCTTGGCCCCACGGCACACATTCATGAGCCCGCTGCCAAAGATTCGTATATCCGTGCGAGTCGTGGCCTGGGAAGGTGGATAGAGAACTTTGTTGATATGGCGAACGCCAAGAGGGCCACGTGCAAGGAGAAGCCGCCACCGCGTGCTTATCCGCACCGGCTCGTGTCCGCCACCGTCTGACAATTCATGCTAACCGAATCAATGAGTCGGCCTAGACCGGATGAAGCATCCAGAGCCCCTTCGATGGATATCTCTTGAAGTTTTCAAAATCCGACGCTTATTTATTAGTCGACGAACTTCGCTAAATAACCACAATCAAGCTCTGATTATATTATCGAAGGGCCATGAGTGATCAGATATCCCTCGTTTCTTACTTTTGACCACCGGCACACTTTCTATTTCCCATCCCCTTACATCTTATTACGTGATTACAATGCTATTGTAATTCTAATCCTTTCTTAAAGATTCGCTTCGACTGCTTCCTACAAGTGGATACCGTTTTCCGGGCAAATTTATTTTTACGAAGTTCGCTCAATGTTTTTGTCATTTAAATTTAGACCGAAGACCAATTCTCGGAGATAATAAGAAAGTAATCCTCTCCTGCAGTACTTACCAGTACCTACTGAGAATAAGCAATGCCGGATTCCCTATTAGAAGCCAAGTCGCTTTGTACTCCCGTTGTAATTACGTCCGAGTCAAAGATCATATCTGCCTGACCGTTAAATAATTAATGATTCCTTCTGCTTTTGCCCTGACCTTAGATCAGGGCCCAATCTCCTCTGTTACACAATATTGAGACAATACAATAATTGATTACATGATTCCTATATAAGAGACGTATGGCTTCGTTATATATATATATATATATAGATTTTACCATTTCTTTTACACTAATCATGTACATTACATTGATCCGAGTGTTGGGGAGGGAGGAAGAGATCGCGAGCGTGTGAGAAGATTCGAGTATAAAGCGTGTAGAATTAGCGATTGGCGCATGCCTAGAGACAAGTCGGATCAGTAATAATCGCCTTTAATTTAATGGGGCGGGCGACTCTGTCACGCAGTACTGAGTGGCCCTTTATTAGATCATGTTTATTATCTTACGGAAAGCTGCCGCGCAACGTCAGCAAAATTTTACAACGGTTTTACAGCGCATCTACACACCGAACGATTTGTCAACACTTTCTACAAATCATGTTGCAACCTCGTACGCGTGTCAGACGAGTCCGACGTATTCCGCGAGTACTGCTACTCGCTCATTTGATTTAATTGACAGTTCATGAAAATATAATCCAATCATTACGTATCGTATTTGAAATGACGTGATTTACGAAACGATCCGTTTGCACGTAATGAAAGGCATGCGTTATGTGCCGTTCTCCTGAAACTCGTTTCGTTTCGTATTTTCCTCTTTCCGTATTGTCCTCTCGAAGCATTTTTTTTTTTTTTTTTATTTTTTATTCTTTTATATTATATCACGACAATGAGCCGTATGTATAGCTTACAACTTAGATTTTTATTATTTATTTTCATTTAAATCGTCGTGCCGACTCGCGGTATCATGATCTCTAAGGTCTTCTGTGGGAAACTTGCGGCGAAAAGCGAAAATATTTAAAGCCTTTTGACCATTTTACCCAATAACGAGATTCGAACATTTTCCCCTTTTCTTACTCTTCATGACTCGAGTGCGTCCTCGTAGTTGAATCTAAATATTAAGGGCTTTTGTAGCCAATTTTGGCGCCGGCTATCTTGATTTTTTGGCTCGTTACATTTTCCTTCATGAGCAACAACAAAACAAAACAAAAAAAAAAAACTACCCTTCGAGAAACGATGTCTTTCTCCGACTGTATGCGCTATAACGCTTCGCTTCCTCCTCGCTCCAACGAAATAAATATCCTCTAAATCCGCGTCCACCCAAATTACATGCTACTTTTACTCTCTTTATAATAATACCCTTTCCTTCTCTATCTTCTTACTAACTTTTATGGCCTCTCATTTTCTCTCCATTCTCACTTCTTTTTCTTTTTTTTTTTTTTTTTAATATGGAAACGCTTGTTCTTCAATTTTCAAATTATCATGCCGCATTCAGATTACAATTTAAAAGCACATATTTTACAGAGCACGTTTTTCTAATTTATTTTAAACACATAACGGGAGTCGAAAAAGTTTCTATTTCATCTAATCGTCCGTGGGGTATCGATTTATATTCACTTGTAAAGATTGAACATCGTAATATCATGATGATTGTTGGAAAAATGATAATTATGGCGACAGTCGTAGATAAAATTTTCTACGTGAAAAGGAATTAGTGGTACCGATGTAACAAAGATATGTTTATTTATAAAAGGAATGAGGGCCGAATGGACGGCATGAGTAAAATAATAAAAAAATTGAAGCAGAACAAGAGGGTGGAACTAATTCCCGTATAAACTATAAAATAATAATACAAGCGATTTATGACGAAACGCGCTAAATATTTTGAAAAGAATAGTAAACGGGCGGTCGGGAGTGTGTGTGAGGGAGGGGAGGGGGCAAAAGTTGCGAAGAAGGGGGTGTAGGAAAATTCGAGCGCCATAAAAATTCGTAGTAACTTTCGCGAAGCTAACGTGGAAACTCATTGCTCACGTTGCTTTTATATCCGTTATGTATACTGGGATACGCCGCGCGGCTTTACTACGTACGAGCCTGCGATATCCGTCCTCTTCTCCATTTTTTTTTCTCCTTCGCGAGCAATAAAATTGTCTGACATCCGCAAACTGAACAGGTTGATACAGAGAACCGTCGCTTGAAATGTGTTTGCAGTTCCGCTAAAACAATAAGGGATGTACCGCCAAATTACGATACCGGCCGCATACGAACGCACGATAATAATAATTCCCAGTAGAATTATTACTGGCGAGCGGGGCGGGGAGGGAGGAGGGAGGGTTAGGTGGGCCCGCCCGGCTACTTCAGCTTCAGCTTTTCCAATGACGTAAAATTATTGTTAGCGCGTTCCCGATATGCATTAAATAAATCGAGCTCATCCCCACCCTCCCCTCCTTTGCTGTTTTTACCCCCGGACTGATAAATCCATTACAATATCGGAATTGCTCTCTGCGCCCACTGCTGATTAATTCCCATTGCTTTAATTCCGAATTTTCGTTTATTCTTCTGCCCGGTCTCCGTTCGAGATTAAATAATACACTACCTCGTCCATCAGCTGATGCTAAGCTTCCGAACATCTACCATTGTTCAAAAAATACATTAATAAACATCGAGGCTGTCGAATTACTATCGATAATTAATAAATGCGAATAAAGGCTATTCAAAGCTTTTAAGAGAATTAATGAAAATCAGCGTAGCATTATTCTAATATTGTGGGGGAGGGGGGAGGAGAAATGTCAATTAAAATACCTCAAGGGCTTCCATTCACGTATAGATAAATGTGAGGAGATTTCGGTGTGTTCCGGCAGATTGTAGGGAAGGAGGACATTTTTAGCGATGTACAGCCATCCTTAGACTTACAAACTCCAATGCCTGTGTAGTACTCACCCGATAGCCCCATGCAAAAGTAGCCGTTTATGTTCTTTTTTAAAGATAAGGAACCTTTCAGGCTATTAATAAAAAACACGTCTTTTTATAGTCCTAGATCGAAGAAATAAATCAAATTAGGAAAATGGTTCTTTTCCTCCTTTTTTTCTTTATTTTTTTTTTTTTTTTTTTAATACAATTTTCAGAGTACAAAGTCCAAATGGATTACGCAGCGGCGGCCGCTTCTTACATGTATAATATACATGTACATATAAAAACGCAGTGGATCTCGGCGTTCGGGTGGTTTTGCCTTGGTCGTCAGATTACTACGCACACGAGAGTCGAATACGAGATGTATGGATAGATGAAGATGAAAATGAAGAGAGAGAGAGAGAGAGAGGGGGGGGGAGTGAGTGAGCGTTCTCGCGTACGAGAGCGGAGAAGCACTTTCTCGATCGACGAATATCGTAGGATGAAAATGAGCTGACCGTCATTAAGCTAAAAATGCAGCGTTGCGCTTTATTTTCCGCGCCTGAAAATAGCCCACGAGCCCACGAGGACGAAAAAAATCGAACGCTAACGACGAGAAACTGGCCGTCTCGATCTCGGAAATGGAAGGGACGAATGAAGTAAGAGAGCGAGAGCCGTGACGCCGACAATACATTATTATGTATCCATAGGTAATGTAGTGCGTCCCTGTGCGGGGAACGGGGAAACTGAAAAAGAAGTATAAGGAATAACGGCGCCGAACGGGCCGAACGGGGGTAATAAAAATATGGAATGTTTTTGAAAGGGAGAAGAAGACTCGACTTATGCTGAATTTAGGATACAAATATTATACAAAAATACTTTTACGAACGATCGTTTCTTTAATGCCCTATCCTTAAATGACGGATTATCCCTCATTAGCAATAAATAATAGTAATTACCTTCATTACGTATTGACGCATTGTCGTGAGTACTTGAAGCCAAGTGCAAGGTTAACTTGAAAGCAAGCTTATTTTTGTAAATAAAACGAAAAATGATTATATGATACTATCATAGTTGTATTGCTCTTTTAATTTACATAGTATTGCTTGGGAAACAATCGTTGCGAGCGAATGTATTTAGAGATAACGGAAATGTTGGCAATTCTGACATAAAATAAATACGAAGAGAATTCGGCAGCCATTAAAAGTAATGCTTACTTGTTAGCTTTGATGTCATTGATTTTTGTATAAAAATATTTTTAAAAGCTTCGTATTACGCGACAATAATAACAACAACGACAACAACAACGACAACAACAATAACAACAATAACAACAATAACGACAATAACAATAATGATAATGACGATAATAATAATGGTGATAATAATGTGCTCTGATAATCAAACAAAAAATTCCGTATATGTAATATTTCAGTGCGAGTGAGTTCGTGTATAAAGAGAAGCATCTCGTAATTCTACTAATTACCTTGAACTTTTTTAATAATTCAAAAACTACTCGACTGCTGACTGCTCTGCTGATTTTAGTTTGCAATTCCTTTTGAGTACTGAGACGTAGCTGCAGGTAATTTTCATTCCGATATTACGTTAACTAAAATTAATTAACGTCCATCTGCATTTGTCCTATTGACTAAACGCCGATTTATATAATAAACTAAACGACTATTCTACTTCGGTAGAACGATTGAACGCGCAACGAAGCGCTAAGGTACAGAAATTGAATAACAATTTCATAAGATTAGGTTCGGTTGATTGATTATAATTTAATTTAAATGATACGTCATAGAAGAGTCGTCGGGTGTCTAAAGTATAGGAATAAAGTATAGGATTTGGCAATGTAAGTCGAGTATAGGTAGTAGTAGTTGCGTCAGACAATAAAAAGTCAGCAATGATTTTATAGCCTCGTTCAGTTTTTATTCGGCGGAGCGGTTGCAGGAGAAAAGCTCAGCCACGTTATTATGTAGTCCATGAGGAGAAGCCGTTTATAATTAGAAGTATTGAATGATTGTTATTTTCCTTGGTTTTTCTGTTTTCTCTGGCAAGAATACAAAAAGAAGCATGGCCGAATACGTACACGGATGCAATAAAGTCTCTCGGTCTCCGAGCGCAAGAATGGGGAAAGAAAAAAGATAAAGAGAGGAGAGGCGCGTTGGGGTAGGATGGAAGGAAGGAAGGAGAGGACAGTCGGACCAAATCTAAAATAAATCGGTGAGGCAGCTGTTGCGTTCCCCTTCGTGTGTGTTGGTACTCGCTCTGTCCACCGCCGATATACACCAAGTGTTTCGGGGTTACGAAGATGAGTACACAGAGAGACAGAGAGAGAGAGAGAGAGAGAGGGAGAGAGAGGGGGGGGAGAGATACGGCGAGACGTGGACAGTCGCGTTCGAGCGAGTGAATTTGCTCGTTACGGATCCCTGGGGGAGGAGGCTTTTAATTAGGAATTTCGTTGGCTTCAGCCGTCTCACAACAGGGGATTCATCTCAAGATCCGCTAATATTTTCGTAGCCAAGCTTTGACTTCCCGTCCTATCCACTATTTTCTACTATTCCTCCGCAACCTCTCCCCCCCCCTTTCCCTCTCTCTCTCTCTCTCGCTGTCTCTGTCACTGTCCCTCCTCATTTGCAAACTTATTAAATTCGCCTACACGTCCCGTAGTTTTGTCGACCATAGGACTTTTACTCTCGGCCGTCCGCGTCTATAGTCTACGGTAGAAAAAATATTTAACAAAACGTGTACTCGAGACCAGAGAAATATGAAAACAGGTTATAAGGAACAGCGTCTCGGAGAATCCTGCCTAGTTCATCATCGATTAGAATAAAATAAAAAAGTAAACGAGAGTTGGGCGGAACGGGAAAGAAGCTGTTTTCTCGGCGGCGTCCTTGAAAAGATCGTGGACTATTTCGAATTAAAATCAGAGGTGTTGGAAATCATGGGAAATCCTCCTATGCGTGGATGGAGAATTTCTAGTTATCATCATGCGAGCTTCGGTCGCTTTTTTCCCGATAATCCACTACTAAAGTACAGATAAAGTAAAGTATTTTTGATCGAAAGAAGCTTTCGGTGAGTCATTTACAAATTTTAATTTTGAAACCAATAGTACAATCCATGCACGGAAGTAAGTCTAATGGTAGTTGAAAAAAAAGTAAAACGCTACAGCATAATCAGAAGATAAATATTTAAATGCAAATACGAGAAAGACCGGGAGAATAAATCATAAGAGTCCTCGGCTTCGTTTGTTCCAATCTGTAACGTGAATATAAGTAGAGCCGAATACTGCGGAGCCGAGGAGAGGAGGAAATCTCATTTTTGCATCTCTATTTTTCTTGCCGACGACTGCGAAGACTACTACGAAGACTACTACGAAGACTACGACGACGACGACGACGACGACGACGACGACGACGACAATGTTTTCCTCTGATTACGTGAACTCAAGAAATATCGTGTCTAGCATTTCGCGGGCTTCACTTGTGCAAAGTAAACCACGCGGAGAAAAGATGACTTATCTCGGCCGTTTGATCTGGAAGACAAATGCTGCCGGGTTGCGGGTGAGGCAGACTTATTTTCTTCGTAATATGGATGATGATATATTTATTCGGAATGCAATAAACTTCGAGATTTTTCCCCTTTCCCTCTATAGCTACGTTCCTTATGCTCTTCCCTCTTATGCTTCTTTCCTATGCCTATACCTATACCTATACCTATACCTATATATATATACATATACCTCCGTTTCCCCTTCTCCCGTCCCATTCCCCTTTGTCCCCGTCGCTCCTATCTACCTCTGTACCCTCCGTCACCTCCACCTCCGCCGACTCCCTCTGTTGATTCATGGGAATTTAATTTTTATGGGTCTGAAATCACGGAATGGCTCGGAGAGATGCTCGGGGGAGGAGCTTTTATTCTTTAGATAAATTTATTGTACCAAAATGACTTCGTAATATTATGTTTGTCATTGATTTTACTCGGAATATCTCAAGGTTTAATATTCGAAAAGCCTTTTAAAGCCCATTGTAAGCTTACGAGAGCCAACGTTCCTTTCCAAACCTAATTTTGAAAACTGATTATGAGTCTTCCCTATATTTCATATCCCGATTCTATATGTACCTTAACCTCAAAATATTGTCTGTCAAAGGCAATTATTGAGAATATATATATATATATATATATGAATATGCATCTACTTTGAGGAAGGCGGCCTTGACAAAACGAGTACTCGTCCTCGAGGAGTAGAATGCGCGACGGCCGGGTAGAACGGCTCCGGGTGCCGTTTATTCTCCGTGGGAGCTCCCTCAGTCGAGGGGAGTCGCGGGGAAGGAATTACTATCCGATGGTCCTCCCGGGGCGGATTCATGTACTTTTCAGTCCCGCGGTAGAGGTACTGCCTGCCGTCTTTAGCTCCATTCGGCTCATTACATCGGGACACTGAGATTTGGGGAAAACCCCTGTGGGAAACCAATTCAATTCTTTTGGAGCCGACGCTCGAGTTCCCCGGAACGGTTTCCATAAGGCGAAACCGGCCGAAACACTCTTCTTTTTTCATTTTTTTTTTTTTTTTTTTTTTTTTTCCCTCTTTTGCTTGGAGGAGACACTCCAGGGATGGCGGGGGGAGGGGGACGCGCGTGGCGTCCTAACATGTAGCATGAGCCTCTATGATCGTGGCGCATGTCAGCTTTATTTACATTAATAATAACGAGCCATCTAACTTTTATCTAATATTTTAATTTATTTGAAATTTACACAAGTTCTTTCAATAAAACTGATTTCTTAAATTGACAAGAGAAATTTTGAAATACCATTGTGTTTTTAAAAAAAGTATTAATAAACTGTTCTTCGTGATCGTTAACATTCGATGTATTTGTATTCGAATCCCCGATTAAGTAAAATAAATAATTACTTTAAAACGAAAAGCTACTTGAGTTACGTAGCTGATTAATTTTACCATAAAAACAATTCGCTAAAAAAATAGAAATTACTTTTAATGCGTGACAATGAAATCTTTTAAATTGATATCTTCTTTTGTGCAATTATGCATTAAAACGTAATAATTGGTATAATTTATATAAAATACAAATCGTTTGTCAAATTGGTATTTGAGTCGGATAAAAGGATCTTAAATACATGAGTTCGTAATGAGTTTTTCAACTATTTTCATTGTAATGAAAGTGTAAATCTAATGCCAAGTTGAAATAGTTGAGATTTTTTGTTAAGGATGAAAATCGCTTAAAAAACATTCAAAACTTAACTTTTGAAATAATCAAATATGCAATTCTCGCCTCGAACTTTGACAGTCTGTAGAAGGAACAAAAATGCCAACTGATTATGAAACTTTAATGAATATCCCCAATCTCTTTTCCGAAAACGTTTAAACCAAAGGAAAATCGAAGAAAAAGGAATATTTTGCGCACTTTGAAAAGTTAATTAGCCAATTGTAGTTTCCCAGTACATTTGAACTTTCGAAACGTCGAGACTAAGAATAAGTCGAAAAGTAATTACGACGCTCTTTGTATGTAATAAGTAATTGCTGCTTCTTTACACGCGATGACTCTCTCACTCGCTCACTCTCTCTCTCTCCCTCTCTCTCTCTCTCTCTCTCTCTCTCTCTCTCTCTCTCTCTCTCTATCTCTCTCCCTCGCGTTCTATTCCCTTTAGAAATATTCACGGCACGTCTGTGCCATCGCAAGCTTCCGCGTCGTAAATGCAAAGGTCGCGGGCGTGATCTGAAAAACGTAACCCAAAGCTAAAGAGAAGAAGGGGAAAAGAGCTGTGATCCCAGTATGTAGGCACATTATAAATATTGAAGGTGGAACTGGAATCGAAATGAATATTCTTAGTTACTGCCTACCTGCTCCTTTATTTATCTATTTATTTATCTATTTATTTATTTATTTATTTATTTATTTATTTATTTATTTATTTATTTATTTATTTATTTATTTTTCTAATCTCCCGCTTAGTGCAATTGTATAAGCGACTTCATTGAATTGTTCGTACATACAAAATACATATACCGTAAAATATTTACTTTTAAACAATTTAAACAATTTAAACAATTTAATATTCTGAATTAAGAATACATAAAATGACAAGTAGTATTAAATTTATTTATTATCAAGACTAATAAAAAATGATTGCGAAACTATCCTCATTAATTTATTTTATCTTTTCTTATAATAATCTCAATAATCTCTAATGCTCAAAGTTTATAATTATAAAAGTTGACTGGTTGTTATATTGAAAGTTTCAGCAAATTAAAATAATGCTCAAAAATACATTAGTATTAAGAAACGCATCCCATGACAACTGTTGATAAAATATATATATATATATATATAAATGCTAAATAATAATTATATCTATAGTTTGCAATACTCCCCCGCCCCCGAGCGCCACGACACTCTCATGCGATTCAAAAAGACGTTCGTATGAAAATAGCCCGAGTTTTAGCGCAAATCTCAGCCACGCAATTCAACCGGCCATAAGTAAGTGGGAGTAATCGTCGATGTTGAGAGATAAATTAGGGGAACGTCGATCCGTAAAAGAGGGTAACAGCACCACTCCCTAATACTCTACAGTTACTATGCTGCTACCTCGTTTGCTGTTTCTGTTTATGTAGTTAGAGAGTCTCTTGGTAATTGTGATTTTTAAATGCACACGTGACAATTCAATCGAGTTTCTCCTTTATTTTATTTTTTTTTATTGCGGACTCCATGCACACTTTAGAATTTATAACATATTGCCTTAGAATTTTACAATATTTTAAATTTCTAAGTGTAAGGACTCTTAATGTCCCTGAAATCCGAATCTGTTTTATAATTTTATGCGTTCACTTCATAAGACCATTGAACTGAAACTCGGATCATGACTTTGCCAGCTGACGATTAATTATTTTTCATGAACTTTTCGGGCCTTCCTTCTTTTACGTGAACATATATATATACACGTACATACTCGGAGCATAGAATATTCTCGGCGAATTTTAAAAATCTCAGCGCATTCGATTGTAATAAAGGGAATATTAAATGCAAAGAGCACGAAAATTAGTTGAAAATTTAAAACCTTTAAAAAATTTGTTTATCATAGGTAAATTAACTATTAGTTAATACAATTTAAACTTGGGGTATATTTTACGACGTTTTATTACCTGATACGAAGCTTGGATTAGTAGTTGTATCGATTATAATTAACTTTTTCCTACCAACATAAGGTTATATAAAAAGTAGTATTTAGTGACGTAATAATGACTATGCGCCTACTAGAAGACTAAAATATTATACTACTAGAGGAAGAGGTCTTTATACAGTAATAGACTCTTAGGCATAAAAGATAGTGGCCTCGTTAACTGTAATTCTCTTTGCATGAGATAATAAGAATACTTTTGTCTTATACTGTACACAGTTGTAAGTTCGTATTTATCTGGCAGGAGCAAATTACTGTTAATGCGCGTCGTCGGAAACTGGATATAATGTCCGAACTTTCTTGTTTTCACGTTCTGTCATTGTTCCGCGCAGCAACGTTAAGGTTATTCCGTAATTTTAAGATTTACCTTTTCGTTGCATAATGAAGCAAACGTACGTGTACATTTAAACCCCTGAAATTATTCTTATCTTTGTTTTAAACATTCATGTAGTTCAGTATCAAAATAAATGAAGCTTAAGACGACGAAGCTTAAGATCGCGAATCGGCGCCCTTATTTACTCGTTTCGAATTTCTTTAATATGCAATTGTCCATTAGATTTTTCAACTAACTCCACGCGGCGGTTCTGGGTAGATGCATAAACCCAGTGTATATATATATATAATTATTTAAAATAATTATATAGTTTCTTTCCATTTATGGTCTTTTAAACTAAGCTTACAAGTAATTTAATTATAGATCCATAATTCGATATATTTAGAATAGAATAGAATTTTTATAATAAATGGAAGAATAGTAGTTGATTAGCTATACATAAATTATTCGGACGTTATTTATTTACAAAACAGTAAATATTAGACCATTTTATCGTATATCGTTAAAAATAATATAATTGACAACGTAAAAGAGTATGTTTTCGAGATAAATTGAAAAAAAGTAAAAGAAATAAGTACTACGTATTACGTATTATTATATAATGCTTGTAATCTTCTTACACGTAGGCAATGTAGTTTCTATTAGAATAATTTCCCCCGGACGCTTGATTTCTATAAAAAGATAAGTTAATAATAATAAGTGGGAATAAGTCGCGCGATGAAATATGAATATTATAATGACGGAATGGGCAAGTGTTGAAGTTGTTATTAAGAAATAATGAATAATGTCGATGGCGTGTAGAGGTATAAAGTCGAGTTGCCGAGCGCATCGACATTTCACTCGAATCGGATAGCGATACAAGGAGAAAAATGTAAAAGCTACGCTCGAGGCCTCAATGTAGATCGGACATTCCTCGGACTGTTTGTTGATCGTAGATGTGAGCTGCTCTTGGTTATTCCGTGCGCGACCTTGTCGCGTGCTCCGCATATATGTGACCTCTCGTTGACTCGTTTTCCGGAGCTTTTCCGATATCGCGTCCGCGGAATCTCAAGGAGCGACTGGAGGCTCGGGAATACGGAATCCGTGTCGATAGGATCGAGGGGAAAGGAGTCAACGAGGAGTCTCGAGTGCTCCGGAGCACACGTTACTTTTTTTCTTTTCTTTTTTTTTTTTTTTACTTTTTTTTTCCCTATTTCCCTCTGTTTGTTTGCTTTTCACGTTACGTTGGCTTTCTAGCTTCGGGCTTTCTTTTACTTTTTTACACCTAGCAGTCCTTACTCACTCACTCACTCACTCACTCACTCACTTACTTACTTACTTACTTACTTACTTACTTACTTACTTACTTACTTACTATAGTCCACCTGAAAATGAATTGGCCTGCTGGGGTCTTATGGGCTTGGGGACTCTTGGAAAGCAGCGATTGCGTTTAGAAATTTTAATGACTTCTCGGGCTTTCCATCCAGCTCGGGCTTTACAATACTTTATCGAACCACCGGCTCGACCATTTATAATAAAATACATTTCTAATTCACAGTTAAATACGGGCGAGATAAAATATCTATATGCACGCGTAGAATGAAATCCCTGTTGAGTTTCAAACTATACTTATCGACGAATATCCATTACGTAATTATACTTTCAATAATATAAATTCAATGATCCAATTGTATTATTACATATAAAAATTTAATTAAAGGCTTTTTCTTTAGAGGATGTATTTTGTCTACGTTATCCTATAGACATAAGATATATTATTTGTTAAATTTACCTGTAATACTGGACATTTATGGTGAAAATGATGAATAAGATAATGCGTCGAAAAGAAATATGTAATTAACGTCTCGTACAGTTCACGAATTCAGTTTTTGGATATTAAAATAGAATATTATAAGCTATTTTGAGAAATCTTGTCCTCGTTACTTAATATATCGAAGAAAATAATGGGACGGATATAAATAAGCATCATGCTTCATTAAAAATACACTTAATGAGAAAAACTAGTCTACAAAGTGTTATACATTCAAGCAATCATTTTTAAAACATAATATACAATTATTGTTTATATTGTTGTGAACCTATAATACAATATATAATAATTTTATTTTATTAACGTATTATATAATTAATTCAAATAAGACGTACTTAAAGTTTCATATTTCACTTACATATTTAATGTTTACAAGGATTTTTTATATCAATCAATAAACTTTATTAAATACAATTTTACCTGTAATCAACTATTGCTGAGTTTAAAATTAACTTAAGCGCAGATGCGAAAGAGAAACGTAGACAATGCTTTGTCTCGATTTCTATTTTACTAATAAATAACAGATTGTAATTAGAAAAACGTTTTTATTTAATTTTTCATATTAAAAATAAAAATAATGGAAAATTTTATCTAACGATAAATTAATTTATTGCATATTTAATACTGCATATACGTGAAATAATATTGTTTGAAAATGTGCGCACGAGCGTACGTGCGTGTTTGAAGACATCTTAATGTTTACAATTTCTAATGTTTGGAATCATAAAGTATGCTCAAATCGTGTTTAAATATTTTTCATGTATAATTTTTGTTATAACGTCTCTTTCCCGAATCGACACATTCCTACAATTTTTTATGATATTTATCTAATAATATGTATTTAAAATATATAAAAGTCTGATTATCCTGGTTTATTAAAGTATTTTAATTTACTAATAATAAATTGAAATAAATTTTTCAACTATTATTACAGAATTAATAAATTATTTATTTATATAATAATGACATTATTTAAGATTATTTTTGTTTTTTAGAAATATGTTTACTATAAATTAAAATGAATTGAGCAAGATGTCAGGGATTATTGCTTTTTAAATAAATTTAGATATTAACAGAGTGTCAAAAGAATTAAAAATAGAGGAGAAAACAGGAAGTAAGATGACCATATCCTTATTTACAGATGCGATATTACAATTTCGTGTTCTAATCATAAAATCATACCATGTCAATTTCATAATATTATCTTACTAATTTATTAACTATATGGTTGCATATTTAACGAAACAAGGTAGCTCTAGTGATTGCATTGTAGGTAAAGGAAGAATATATTCCAATTCGTATTAGTAGTAATAAAAAATAAAATCTGTATTGCAGAACGAAAAGCTGGAGGTAAAACAGAAATGGGCATCACGGCTTCTGGGAAAATTACGGAAGGATATTACGCAAGAGTACCGAGAAGACTTCGTTTTAAGCATTACGGGAAAGAGACCGGCCATGTGTGTCCTTAGTAATCCTGACCAGAAGGGTAAAATGCGCCGAATCGACTGCCTCCGGCAAGCTGACAAGGTCCATCATTACTCACTCTATTGACATTATCTTTTAATAAATTTGCGATTTCATAATTTCATAATGATTACAAGTTAGCGAATACGTTAGCGGACGTTTAATTTTAATTATTTTTAATAAACATTAATAGAGTTATTGCAACGTTTAGAGTATAATAATTATTATTTTAAAACTTGGCTTTTTTTTTTTTATATTTAAAATGATCTTCTTCTTGTTTGCAGGTATGGAGATTGGACCTGGTAATGGTGATACTCTTCAAGGCGATTCCTTTGGAGTCCACGGATGGGGAGAGATTGGAAAAGACTGCGGAATGTGCTCAACCTGGACTCTGTGTCAATCCTTACCACATCAACGTCTCCGTTCGTGAACTCGACCTATACCTCGCCAACTTTATAACCAGCCACGGTACGGTGTATTCATCTTACCCTATTTCCGTTCCTTATACGAGAAAAATCTTTAGAGGGAATGTTAATGGCTTTACCCCGAATTGAAACAAGCAAACAATTATTATATTCTAAAGCCGAAAAGCTAATTCGCTAATTTGGTTAAAAATATATATATATATATATATATATATATATATAGAATCGATCGCGGTCTGTGAATATTGAGAAGAAGCTTCGATGAAAAAGCGCGTCGAGGCTATTGATACGACAAGACCTTATAAAAACCTAATAGGAAAATGAAAGTAGGAAGAAAAAGAAAATGCGAGCGGATGGAGTGGAATTTTCGGTTTTGTGGGCATCGGCACGAGCGCCTCACTGAGCGTGGGTGCAACGCACTGCCAAAATCGAGGGACGAGGGAATTAAGGAAGAACGGGGGGGAGGGTGGCCCATGTCACGGGAACTGGGAAAATTGGCAACGTGTTAAGAGGAAGCGTTTGATTCAAACTCGAAGAGAATTTACTTTCTCTCTCTGCGCGGGCAGAGTGTCAGAGGCCAAATACATATGCGCCCTCGGCCAGAGTGTGACTCTCAATCGCTCGCTCACTCGCTCACTCACCGGGCTTTTAGCGTGAATGAGTATGGGTCCAGGCGCCAGTGAATGAATGAGTGCGCGAGCGAGTCAATGGCTCTTTATTTCGCTTCCTCGTCGTCGTCGTCGTCGTCGTCCTCCTCCTCCTCCTCCTCCCCCCCCCCCCCCCACTCCGCACCCCTCCACCCATCATCCCTACTCAAGAAAAATAAGCGTCCGATCCAAAATCCGCTGATACGTGGTGGCTACTGCCGCCGCCGCCGCCGCCGCCGCTGCCGCTGCCCCCGCCGATACTTAGCTGCCAGGAGTCAGTTCGCCAGAAAGAAAGGTAAGTAGACCGAGGAAGAAATAGATACATGCGAGAGAGGGACGATGTTCTGGCTCTGGTGCAACTAAGTACACGTGGATCCTTTGTCGCTTCCAATTCGGATCGAGAAGCGGTAATTCATTGCTCTCATCTCGGGGTGAAGTTCATTATTACGTGTCACTGGAGCACCGCGTGACGACCACGTGTCCGATCGTATAAAGCCACCTGTCCTCTTATTGCCTATTTATCAGATAGATTATTAGAAGCTCTTAGTTTAGTCTTACGGCCTTAAACTCAAACGATTATATATTCTACGTTACGGCTCCGATACTACTTTAAAATTAGCCCGTACACCATATTCTATTGGTTTCATAAACTATTATCGAACCATTAGTCGTCTAGTCGTGAAAAGGAAGCTCATACCTTTTCGGACATTTGTACTTCAGGGTTTTCGCAAATTACATCGAAGCTTAAGCTTAAGCTGCGCGCACACGTTTACTCAATACTCTACTCAATAGCATGAAAAAATTTCCCCGCGGCACGTAGTCTCGCGGAGCCTCTGAACTGAACCGACGGGATTATCCGGTGCGACTTATCTAAAGCGGGACCCGGTGAGGGGGGAGTTAAAAGTTTGTACAAAAGCTGACGATCGCGTTCGAATAGCGACGGCGGTGGTGGCGGCGGCGGTGGCGGCGGCTCGGGTATGCGCACTTTGGCAACGAACTCCTCAATGTTTACAACGCGCAGCCGGTTGACGCGGAAATTGGCCGTACTCCTACGAAAGTAAAAAATCGGGTCGTTGCCAAGACGATGGGATGGGGGATGGGGGGGGGTATGGGGGGGTATGGGGGTATGTTAAGGTGCTCCAGCTGCGCGAGATCAAATCGGCCTATTACATGACATAAGAGCGGGAAGTAGAATTTTTGGGCGACTTCGTTCCCGACTCGTGGGATACGCGCGCTTGTTTACCTTTTCCTCTTCCATCCTCTTGCTTCCTCTCATTCTCATCGTCTCGACGTCTTCGAGTCTTTGGCACCCCGGCTTTCCCTTACTTTTCCCTCGCACTCTAACGAATTTAATTCACGGTGAGAGTTCGCATCCCTACACTCGCTCGGCCTTTTTAACATTTCGCCCAGACTAATTAATGTCCCCAATTATATTTTATTCATTAATTATCCCTAGGCTAAACTCTCACCAACTTATCAATTGTTCGTTTTTCTCATTAGACGTTTGTTTTTGTTTTTGTTTTTGTTTTTTTGTTTTTCAATTGTTTATGCTCCATCATCTTAACGTCTCGTCCTATACTCTATTGATAATATATATTGATTACGTAGTCGTAGACGTATTGGTAGCAGCTCTGATCTCTTATCATTACGAGCGAACTAATCTAATTTATTTCTTTCCTCTACACTTACGCATTTCTAAATTTTATATACTCTTTCTGTACGCTTTTTTCTATAAATGTAAACGTCTATCATGCACTAATACATTATTTTCATTTTGCATCTCTATGCCTAAATGTCCCACGTTTTCTTTTAATAATTTTTGCTCCCACTAATTTGTTCCAGGACGCAATAAAAACAATAAAGTAATTTGCTAAAAAATAATGTAGGATTATTAAAGTACAAAGTAGCAGTTTGGCTATTGATGAAATGGATAAGCAAAGTATGTGTCATAAATAAAGAGTTGGCGTAGTAGTGTGGTCTGGCAAGGGAAAGGGAGATCGTAATTGTGTATTTAAAACGCATCTGAATAAATAAATCCCCGAAAAAGCTCCAATAGCCGGTGACAAACATAAGATCCATTGCAACTTCGTTTTTTATCGCTCGCAAGGCCGTTAATCAATCGGCAATTACTTAGCCATGGCCAAGATGCGTAATCATGGAGTGGTCAGCGATAACATCGGGAAATTTATGGGCCACGCCAGGAATCTAGCGAAACCCAATGAAACGCGGCCTTGGCAGTTGGCACGCACTTTATACGTATATGTACACAAACATATGTATATATATATATATATATATATTATTGAACTATGCTCCGTATATTTTAAGAGAGCTGTCCCGGAATTTTCATGATGTTGATAGCGTCGAGGGACGGAAGCTGCGCTCTCGATCCGTCGGCTTTATCAAGTGCGGAGGGAAGAAAGCCGAATCTCCCGTTGCACTTCTCTTTGACCGTAATGTGTTTTTATAATGCCGTCTCTCTCTCTCTCTCTCTCTCTCTCTCTCTCTCTCTCATCTCCGCCGCCTCCACCTAGCAGACCACGTCGTTTGTTTACCCCAGCTGAACAATTGATGATGACGAATGCGATATTGAGCAGGGAAAAAAAAGTGCACCGCGATACGCTGCGAATGGAGCTGCTCCTGCAATAAAGCCTCTTAATGATCTTCGGATCTCATAAGCATTGAATATAAGACGCGCTTTTTCGATCAATTGATGCACAATCCCCGTCCCTCCGATATTAATATTAAACAGTGGTCCATTTGTCTGGATGCGAAGGTTGCTCCGCTCTTTGAAAAATATAAGATTTTAAATTTACTACACCCCATTGACGTATGTAAATGCTTGTATTTGCACGGCGCTCTGTGCTCTTACAATCAATAACGCAAATATCCTATATTTTTATTATGCTATTTTGCAGAAACGATACATAACGATACATCACAATCGGATGTTAAATGCCAGATTTATTACTCCTTTCAGTAAGCTCACCTGTAATTATTCCCAGCCTTATATTACTTTCGCCAGTTCAAGAGTAAACTATCTTGATTCAACACTAGGGAGTAGTAAAAAATAACTTTTAAAGTAATTAGTGAAAATTTAGTAAGTAATTGCTACTTTTGCTAACGTAGCTAATATTTTCCAAGATTGCTAAAAGGTAAACCCACGAAAAGACATTATTCGTCAGAAGCTGTAAATTGTCGTATACGAGAAAAGTAAATAAATTTAGATAATTTTTTTCAATTCTCAAGTATTGATATGTTCGCGCGGATGTATAAATAATATTTAATGAAAGCCGATGTTAAATAAGGACTCGAGAGAAACGTAAGAACTTAAAAAGATGTAAGAATTTTATTGGTTCAATAAAATTGAAGAGGAGTAACTGGGGACTCCAGTTGATCGCGTTGCAAAAACCGAATTAGAATCCTCTTCGTCCAAATCGCGTTTCAAGTTTCATAATTAATTGCCGGTCCGAGGAGCGTCCGTAATAGCAGGTGAAATGGGTCTTGATGTGGCACGACAACAAAAAGACAAAAGGAAATGCTGAACGTAGGAATAGAAAAAAAAATAAAAAAAGAAAAAGAAAAAGAAGAAGAAGAAGAAGAAGAAGTAGTAGAAGAAGAAGAAAAGTGGGCGGTGGGGATAATTCTGTAATCAAGGTACGGTTAAGGCTCTTGTGGCTTAAAGGGAGAAATTTCGGCAACGTAGTGCTCTTCCGCGAGGCCTCCCTCGACATTCCCCGTAAATAATGTACACCGAGCGTGGAGTCGTCGTGGTCACTCGTGCACTCGCGCGTGTTTTTCCTCTGCTGAGTCAATTATCGTCGCTTTAACCGGCGGATACAGAGTCTGACTTCATAATTTAAAAGCTCAAAGGAAGAACTTCGCTCTGATATATTAATGCCAAAGGGTTTATTTCGCTTACGGGATACCGAGCCGACTGGCTAACCTGGAGCTCTGGGCGGGGGAGGGTGTGAAGACGAAGCCGTAGATTTATACATTTATTTATTTATTTATTTATTTATTTATTTATTTATTGCCTCATCGATAGCAACAAATAATCGGCTTGATCAACAGATCGTAGTTGCAGAAGGTAAATATGCAAAAAAAAACCCAAAGTTAATGAATTCTTCGTAATCAAGACGTAGATATGACTTTGTAGAATTTGTATTATCTAATTATCTTCAGGCGAAACTTTCGGAAAGTACTGTTACAAGTTATTTTCTTAACTAAAGTAAATATTTATCTCCTGGAATCCTTAACGTAGCTCTACGTCTGTTTTTTTTTATTTTTTTTTTTTTATCGAATTGCTTTAACATCCGAGAAGATAAATTATTCACTCGGAGTTAATAAATTCCACTAAATATATAGCATATCGAGCTAACTGTTAACGTGTTTGCCATTATTACATTAACGTATAATTAATTAAATTAATAAAAGCTTGAGCTATAAAGAAGGCTGATTGATAATATAAGTATAGCTATATAACTTGTGCGTAAATAAAAGAATAAAATAAAATTATAGTCTATAATATATTTCTTTAGTATAAAGATAGTTTTTCTAATAAGATTATTCCTTAAAATTAATTATTTCGGCATTAACTAAAGGGTATTCAAGTAATTTGCTTATCTTCGAGTCCAGTTGAAAGTTTACAGGCTCCTTGTTGTTAGCCATACTTGAACAAGGACGAATGACACAAAGAAAGGGGATCAATTGTTATAATACAAGTACGAAGCGAAATCAACAGGGTTTTAGTTTTTACCTTGAGTACGTAATTACCTCGAGGATATTTCTATGAATTAAGACCTCGGGGCGAATTTTCCAAAGTCGCGGTGTACCTGCCTGACTGTACACGCAGAAGATGGTCGTTCGCTCGTCGTTTACAGATTCACTGGTCGTTTACCTCGCTTTTACTTGTCCCCGCTCGCACTATAACCGTTGAGGTATTAACGACTCCAAAGCAATAACTTTCTTTAAATTTATTAGTCACGAGAGACATTTGCCTGCGCTCATTTTCTCTCTCATTCACTTTAAATTTCCTATCGAAATGTATAAAATCTAAATTAGTTTTCTTTACTCCGATGCGTGATTCGAGTTCGAAATACTAATGTAATTAGCATTTATTTATGGAAAAATAATATTCGAGAACCTCATTATTTATTTACGCTATTTACTATTCAACGATCTCTGAATATCATCACTCATGTTCTTATTGATATCCCAATATATTCAATATATTTTGTCCACGTCACTCTATGCTGGTCTACATAATCTCTTAAGTACTCGGATTTAACGGTAGATTTTTTTACTTCTTTAAAAAGGAAATGAAATTTAAATGACGAGCAATAATTTTTGTCGACGCAAAACGTGCAAAACAATAAAAATTCTTTGTATATGAGATTTAATTACTTTAATCTTATGAAATCATTAAAAAGCACTTTTAATTGTTCTTCAAAATTCTTTGAATTTCTCAAAATCGCACAAAAAATAATAATTCACTCGAAATTTTTTTCTTGTTAATATTATTTGTCCTCAGATTTATGCCCTTAATTTATTATGTAGCGGTGTCTCCTGGCTGCCTGAATAACGTACCGTTGCAAACGTGTGATTTCAAAAGCTATTAATCACCTCAAAACGTATTTGTTTCCCATGTGTTTTATTCGAAAATTAAGAAAAAATATTATAAATTAACTACATTTTCAGCGCGCTTTGACATTTGAATCAATTTTACGTATATTAATAATAATACAAAACTGAATCAATTATTATAAACTTTTTTATTGCAATAAATTTCTCTCGCTCAAGTTAGTGATATTATTATTATTATTAATAATAATAATAATAATAACAACAACAACAACAATAGTAATAGCAATAATAATAATAATAATAATAACAACAACAATAGTAATAGCAATAATAATAATAATAATAATAACAATAATAACAACAACAATAGCAATAATAATAAGAAGACGAAGAAGAAAAATTTAAAGGAGAGAGGAAATTTTTTAGAGACCACGAGGGGTCCGGGCCCTCGGTGCATTCTCGCCGTCTGCGTCCTGCGATTGAAACTGCACCGAGGAGACCTCTGTGTACCCTGCGGAGCTAGGGCAGGAACGTTTCCAAGTGATGACCCTTTCCCGGTTCTTCAAATGCTCCCCTTAATCGTCACCAGTTCTATTAATAAACAGCACTTTTCATAACACAAATATCATAGCGCATCAGGTTATAAAGCTTGAGAAGTTTAAATACAAAAGACGTATACATTTTTACGTGCGAGCATAAAACTCCCGTGAAAGAATCAAACTCGAGTGGTTAATAGAATCCCTTGGTTGCATTAGATATTCCTATTGTACGTACAAGCGAGCTTTTCCGATCGTTGTTTGGCGCTTATGCACAAGAAAATAATAATCACCCCGGTGGGTGAGTATAAGTGAATAAGAAGGACGAGTTTAAGAAGGATATTTCATAATACGTAATACTAAGTTGCTGGTATAATTGGAAGCCGTTGTAGCGTTAGCGTTAGAATGTAATTGGATGTAAAAAGCCAAGGCGGCTTGGGGAGGGAATTCAGTGTCAACGGTGCGTTTCAATAGAAAACGGCGACGAGCATGCCGAGCCCAGTCGAGCCTAGTTCTAATGTTCCGGGGCTCAGACCAAGTGATTTATTTTCGTGATCATTGCGTAATGGAGCTTTACGCAAGATCGAGAAATATAAAAAAGAAACTGCACCAGTTGCCAAAGATGACACCTTTCAAAGCTCCTGCTGACCTTTGGCTCTTTTCGATTCGAGGCTCAATTAATTGTTTTCAAATTTCAAATGAACTTTTATACCGGGCTTCGACATTTCGACAATTACGAAAATCCTAATGCATTTCGAGCCATATACGAGCGCATAAATTTAGAGCAGACGTGATTTTGAGTACCGAAGGCTATTCGTTTCATTGAAAATTCTATAAATCTTCTTTAATAATAGTTATATCATTGCATTTAAGTTTTTAAGTATTTTTAAATTCTATTATTTAGCCTCGTAATACTTTCTCTACTTTTAATAATAACGACTTACATGATGTATCTTGATAAATATTTTCTATTACTTAGCTAAAAGGAAGTGAGCGTCGTACTTGAAATGTACTTGAATATAGAATTATTGCTAAGCTTTTATTCGATCAGTCAGTATAAAACTTTCTACGCCTAAATATTTCAATAACATTTTCTACGTTCCTTTGCCTGTAATATTTTATAGCTTAGTAAACTGGTGCATGAGCGAACCTGTACATCATGAATGCATTTGTGATAATCTCTCTATTATTACGAGTAATTTGCTTCAGCGAAACCAGATTCCTGATCAATAATACGCATACAAATATGTATGACTTTCTTTATAAACAGACAAAATCTGTAAGTATAAAAGTTAAAGAGAAAGAGTTGGATAGGAAAAAAATATGTATAGAAAGAAGGGTAAGGGGTCAGAGACGGGGGATACTCAGATGCCGAACAAAGATGCGACTCTGCTTTGGTAGTGATTATTAACATATTTACGCTTGAAATAATAATAGACGTGTGTCATTCTCATATTTCTCTCCTTGCTTCATCTCTCTCTCTCTCTCTCTCTCTCTCTCCCCCCCCCTCTCTCTCTCACTTCGAACCTCCACTGTTCTCAAACTCTAAATCTATCTCTCCTTTATTCATTTTTTTTATCATTTCGTCCTCTAATGATCAACGTGAGCAACACTTTAATCTTCATATAATGCATTAATTCCCGATACCATTGCGTTTCGTTGAGTATATCTCAAATAATTAATTTTTCGTCACAAAAATTATTTAATATATAAAATTCTTAGACGTTGTTATAATAAATAAATCAAAAATAAAATTTTTTCAATTCAAATTGTATGTGCAAATTTATAGATGCCAATCGTTATTGTATTTATCCTACCCTACGTAAATAAAATAAATTATCATTCCGTTTAACAACGGTATTGCTGTTATTAAAGGACGAACTAATCGTTTAAATATAGCGATTCTACAAGTTAATTAGTTATGTGTGTATTGCCTTAATTTACAGATAATTTCTGAATAACAAAAATAAATCTAGATTTAATATATTTAATATCTTTAAATAAGTCTGTAGTATTCAATATTTACTTACACAATTAATTGTTTAGAAATCGTATTCAAACAAATTTCCATTTAATGTATTTAATTTAGAAAATCCTCTTTTGCATTCTTTCTCAAATAATAAATACATTAAACACATATAATGTACAAATCTATTGGGTAGAAAAAAGTATTTCATAAGAAAGAGCAAAATATCAAAATAAAAAAAAAAAAAAAGAAAAAAAACAACGTCGTTTATAATGTTAACGTAAATTTACTAAAAGGTTATTTGAAACGACGCCTTTAATTTTGTTGAACGAACAAATTCCAATTTCCACGTCATGGAATAATGCTTACGAATTACTACGTAATTAATATATCATATTTCCAATCAGTATGGAATAAGCGTAGACTATGTGACCTGGTAGTGAAAAATTCAAGTACTATCGTAATAGTGAAATCTATGTGTCCCGTGATAAATAGATACAAGGCTTTGGTATATACCGAAAATTAAAATTTCATGGGGTTCTCGTTGTTTTCATTCGGAACGAGTTCTGCGGTCGTCAGCCGAGCAAATATCTACAATATATTAAAAGTCGACGGTACGTGCACTTAATAATTAGAACCGAACTTCTGAAATAATCAACTTTTCAATGTCCGTTGCATCCACGTGGGATCTGGGTGCACGCGCAGAAAATAATCGTGTCCTCGACCGTTTATTTATAGTCTCCTGTAGTCGCATATTCGCGGTATTTTATATCTACGTGCACTTGCCGCCGTATTCACATACGTAATATCTACAAAGCTGCTGGAAGAAAAATTCGCATTCTCGTATTATAGCTTTATATAATACAATAATACAGTTATTGTGTTGATTTAAGGTGAGTTAAATTTCAAATAGGTAAGGAAGGCAGACTCAAAGTAATCCTGTCGGATGTAACTGGTTTATGATGCTTAACGTAGGCCAAGATCAACGTAATCAACTATAATCGTATGGGAATGATCGACAAACGATAAAAGCTTGATTCTTTATAAATTGATTTCTTTATAAATGTCATATCGAATGTAAAAATAAAGGATAAATAACTAATCACCTCAATTGGTTATTTTCATTTCAGAAGTCTTGAATGGCATTTGCAACGCGACTAAGGAAGAAGAAAGGCGACGAAAAGGTACGGAATCAGAGCATCTCGTTTATAAGAATATAAATAACCGCATAGGAAACAATAATTAATTATGCAATTAATTAACTATTTGATTAATTGATTAATTAATTAATCAATTAATCAAATAAATAAATGCGTCCGTTGTTTAAACGAAAGAAAGAAAGAAAAAAAAAAAGAAAAAAAGAAGCGATGTTCTTGATAAGACTTTGTTTGAATAAGAATCTGTTCAATTTGCAATAACTGCAGATTCAATGGGGAAAAAAAAAAAAAAAAAAAAAAAAAAAGAAAGAAAATGCACGAGGCATTCATGACGTATATACGTACATGTATACGTATACGTATACGTATATGTATAGATATATTTTTCCGTGCGTAAGTTCTTCAAAAAGTAAATCGAAGAAAGGCTGTTGGCGCTTTATTCTGCTTTTTACATAATAGCCCGAGGTCCATCGATAACATTCCGTTTCGTCTTCCCCTCATCCTGCCCCTGTCACATTCATGCCTTACCACTTCGTTTTTCTTTCAAGCAAAACGTATCTCTGCAACTCATATAACGAAAATCGTTCAAACGACTCGCTCTTTAATCCACTTTTTTTTTTCTTTTTCTTTTTACTTCTCTAAACGAAAGAGCTGTATGTACTGAATACTCAATCAACTGCCCTAAATGCTCTCAATACTCTTAATACGTTCATACGCTCTGTATTCTATATTTTATTACGCGTTCTTACGCATACTGTAATGGAAATGGAATTTTTATCCTTTCCTCTTCACATTTTCCACTTTATGCGTACGTAGTTTATTGGCAGATCTAATGCATTTCTAATTAGTGTAAAGGGGAGACTAGGTCTAATCGTTTGGATTCAACAATACTTGACTTGAAATAAATTTAACACAAAGGCTCGGGAAAAGCTGTAGTGTCTAGCTTTTCGAAGGAAAGCCGAGTAAAAGTTCTTGCACAATATTTGACTTCGAGTGTAGAGGCAAAATATTTCAAAGCGTCAGCGGATTTTATCTTATCACGAGGACCGAATCGGTAGAGTCACATACATAAAGTCTCCCGGGCGCGCCAATAGGAGGGCGGAAGGAAGCGATCGTTTATCGATTATCGATTGTATTTGTTCTCAGGTGCAGGTTACCACGAACTGTATAACGGTGTCGTGTGCAACGACACGATCCTCGCGACTGGCGTCTTCAGCTCCAAGGAGCTCTGGATGCTTTCAAAAGGTACGACGAGCGTCACTTCTCTTCAATTGTCACTTCTCTCTCTCTCTCTCTCTCTCTCTCTCTCTCTCTCTCTCTCTCTCTCTCTCTCTTTCATTAATTCTCTTTTCTCTTTCACTCACTCACTCACTCTCTCTCTCTCTCTCTCTCTCTCTCTCTCTCTCTCTCTCTCTCTCTCTCTCTCTCTCTCTCTCTCTTTCTCTCATACACTATCAATTTTTTCGCTTACGCCCACCCCCCCATCACGTCGCGGATGCTCTGCGGCGCGTTCGAATGCCTCGCTCTTTTGCCGCGTATAATGTAATTCTTTTAAATTTGAGAATGTCGGATGAATTATAAAATGCTCACGCGCCTTTAGAGTTTCATTTAACCATTATTAAAGTCGTAATCGCGCTTCGGGAATGGACCATACGTGTTCGACATTTATAAGGCATTTGAAAGTTATCTATAAATAAAATTTTTAGTATTTTTTATCTAAGCATAAGCTTACCTCATTCAATCAAGCATTTATTTTTATCAACAATTGTCTTTTTTCTTTTCTTTTTTTTTTTATTTCTATTCTTTTCATTGAAAATGGTCTTTCACATACCTGAGAAGATTATTGAATCAATTGTTATCTTCATTTTCTAAAAGAATCTTCTAGTTTTTTTTTTGTTTTTGTTTTTTTTTTATATTAAAAATTTATTAAAGCATCATTAAAGTAGTTATTAAAATTTACATATTAATAAAAATCATGTGCATTCCCGGCCACTAATAAATAATAAAGTCTTCCCTCGTACTATTACTTCTTTGGTTTTAATTAAATTTTTTAGTTTCTTGTATATCGAAAGCTAAAAAATTAATTCATCGTGGATGCTTTCGAAAGGTATAGGAAGATTTCTACCTTTTGAAAGCATCTCAAGCTAATGGTCAACAGCAATGAAAACTTTGGTATATGTTATCAAGCTTATACTCTCCGAGTATTTATTTATTTAAAAGCTAAAGCTGACCTGCGACAATCTTATGCAGTATTTCTCACGAAGATACATCAATTAAATTTTGTACAAAAGATTACAATTATAATTTACGAATGTCACAATAAAGTATATAATGATAACGTATTCAAAAGCTTTTATATTACAATATAAAGTATTCAATAAAAATAAATAAATATAATCAGTTCTGTCTAGTAGTGAATGTGTACACGCATTGACAAGTACTTGCAGGAAAATAAAAAAAAAATAAAAAAATACCTTTGATATACACTTGGCTTTCAATTAATAAAAATAAAAAGCAAATAAATTATTGCAAATAAAAATAATACAAGTAAATTATTATTATAAATAAGTATGGTTTTATAAGTTACGTCAATGCGTTACATTGTTAATGTAATTATTTGCGATTGTAAAATGATTGCTTGCAAAGCTGAAAATGTTAAGGAGACAGAGTTTTTCATGGCTCACGTGGGCCACATTATTGATACGAATAAACCTTTTATAGAGACTTTTAGCTGAAAACTTTATAGAAACTTACTGATTAATGAATATTAATTCATCTCGATTGCCAGCTGATATAATAAGAGTTTGTATTAAAATATTATATGACGCTGATCTATCGAGCCTAATAAACACGCTAATCGCGAATGTGATTGAGAATGTAATAACGCACGCACGCACGCACGCACGCACGCACGCACGGATAAGATCGGCGGCGGTGTGTTTCTAAAGAAAGGTACGGGATCGAGCGAGATAAGTCGATCGCCTCGATTAATCGGGAGGATTAACAAAAGAAAGAAATAAAGAAATAAAGAAAGAAATAGAGAAAGAAAGAAATAAAGAAAGAAAGAAAGAGAAAGAAATATTAGAACGCAGGCCTATTGCCTATGTATAATACGTGCGTTTGCGCGCGCTCCTTTTCATCTGTTTTAGCCTCTATACTGCATGACCTCAGCGACGTGCAGCCTCAAATAAACGCGATCAAAATAGAGCATCCGCCGTACTACTGCAGTAGCTACACGCCGCCATCAGCCACCACCGCCGCTGAACATGGACAGCCCACGGCTAACTTCAGTAAGTTCTTTAGGTTTCTTTAGGCTTCCTTATACTTTACATTTGTACTCCCCCTCCCCCTCCCCCCCCTCCCCCCAACCTCTCACGCTCGCTCGCTCGTTCTCTCTCTCTCTCTCTCTCTCTCTCTCTCTCACACACACACACACACACTCACTGACTATGCACCTATCATAATCCATGGTATCTTTCGTCGATCTTCCTTTCCGCCGCTACGAATTTATCGATAAATTTTATTTATCCGACGGCTACCCCAACGACGACCCTTTTCGCATTTGCATTGATATCGGCCTCGAGTGTCGGGGATTCGATTAAAATTCATGCTACCGAGACGTTTTCTTCCCCGTAACTTTCCAACTTTATTTCTTCGTCGCGGCAGACAAGCCAGCTTTTTACATTAATTAATAAGCTATTACGGAAGCAGGACCTCCGTAAAACAAAAGGGCTACCTACTACTTATTATTCTCGTAATTTCAAAATTTAACTTCCTCGTCCTTATTGACGATTAGTAACGAAAAGAAATGGATTTTTTGGGAAAGAAACTTTTTACTCCTCTTCGCATCTACGTTTTTATTACATTAACTTGATGCTACTCTCCCCCTTACCCGCGAGAGATCCTTAAACATTATTTTGTACGTATTCGTTGCACACGAACCGAGCAGTGTTTCAATTGTTCAAAGAATCGATGTTCTGTTCTGTACGTTGTTTCCCTCGCGGAAAATACGCCGTCGAAGAGCAAAGTTTCTATGTAAGGAGAGGCATTCAAAATCGCCTATTTATTTCTTGATCTCATTGATCTTACGTTTCATAGTCCATAGGACTCTTGCCAAGCGGACGACCTCGTGAGGGACGCAGACAATACGCCATTATGTATATTTGCATTTAATTGCATCTTTTCGTACCGTAAATACATTCACAAATAATCTTATTTTTTACAAAATCCCTTTCCGAAACGATTCGAATAAAGTCAGAGAGGGAATACTTTTACATTTCGGTAATTGAATTACAGTGAATTCCGCTACCAGCGTACATATATTTTTATTATACGTACGCAGAACTGTATCACACATATATTAGACATAAGTAACATCAACAAAAATTTAATCAGCAATAATTTTAATGAAGCAGGAAATATTATTCTCTATTAAGGCTGCCAACGTCTGCTTATCTTTCTATAGAATATTGACATATTCCTTAATATATATATATATATATATATATATATATATTTGAAGTATATAGCAGTTGTCGCTAAATATCTATCGCCAACAGAATTTGCTGAATGAAACGTATTTTAAAATGCAAGATCTTCTTGTATTATAAGGTACGATTTAGAATAACTATTCCATGCAAATGTAATTTACGGCGTAAGAATAATTATTCAAAAGTAAAAATATAATTAAGTTTAGCCGTTATTTAAGCTCTTGTAGTATGGAATTCCAATATAGTCCGTAGGGAATAAAATAAAAATAACATATAAACTTAGTGGCAATTATTAATACTATATATTATTGGGCAATGTAAGTGACAATTTTTCATATCTACTATTTTAAGATGGCTTTAACTCGAATGCATTTTGAATTTTCAACTCACATGTTGAATATTCAAATTATTTCGTAATTTATGCCTACTATTTCATAAGATTCAACTACTCGCAGCCTCAGCAGAGGCCACGTGATTTATAATCAACTTTAAACTTATTGATCGCCACTTGCTTCTTTCTATTTTAAATAAAATTACTTTTTAATATAAGAAAAAAACAAAAAAAACAAAAAAAAAAAACAGAAATATTTAATATTATTCGAATGTAATTGTAATATTAATAATGCTTTTGAGATAATTCGAGTAATTAATTCGTCGATTTAACTAATTTTCGACGAGTATGGAGAAATGAGGATTCCTATTTTATCCTTAGATTACGTAATTGACAATGTCGACGTCAGTCTTACAGAGGAGATAAAAGATCTTTATTAGTTAATGGGAATTAAGGTAAAAATAATTGCCTAATTGCATATTTAGGGTAATGCCAGACATGCTGGAGCTACTTTTCCATCGACTCTTACGTCTACCTCGCAGAGAAGCGTATATTGAAATTAAAATGCTATTAGTAGGGCCGTGGCCGAAAATCAATGCTTTTTTTTTTCATTTTTTTTTCTTTTTCTCTCCTCACGATCGTGAGCTCGAAAGAGAACGATGAGAAGCGCACGAGATGAAAAGCTCGGATGATTAAAGAGAGAGAGAGAGAGAGAGAGAGAAGAAATGTCGAGGAGCGCTGATGACACTTGGTTCCGACCTCGACAAGGTCCAACAGCGCCTGGTAAAAATCAGTCCTTTTGTTCTATCGCAGGTCCGCCGCCGGTGCACCAACTCATACGCAACGACAAGACTGACAAGGCCCCAACGGTTTCGGTATCCAGTGCCCCGACCTTCTCGCCGGTCCTCAGAGCCGAGGATGCTGGGGGCGGCGGGGCCCGCGGCATGGACTCACCCCACTCTCAAACCGGTATGTTCAACATCATACACGAGCCACGCTGTCGAGCTACGTTAATACGTACGGCATCGTACATTAATTACAATACAAGATTTTCATAAAAGATATTTATAGGAAGAATCGCAGAATTCAGGAAAATTTATAAATTTTCCATTGGTTCCGTAGATGCGCGGGGGGGTTGGGGGTTGTGTGTGTGTGGGGCGGGGGAGGGAAGAGAGAATAAAAAGAAGAAGAAAAAAGATAGAAAAAAGGAGAAAAAATCTCACGTCCCTTACATTGGTTTTAATTACAAATTATTCTACGGCATTGAGTAAATTTATACTTTCAGTCTACTTTTCTTCTACCGCTTGGATAATTTTTACTAAACGTTTTTCTAGTATTTCGTGGTTCTTAATATAATAATTCAAGGTGAAGTAAGACAAGGAAACGATAGAACTTGGAAATATGCCCGCACATTATTCTCCTATTTATTGATGCAAGCAAAAACTTTTTTACAATTATCTTATTTACGAAAATCCTTTGTCACATATACTTTCATCTTGTCCCGTAATTAATCTCTTCGAGGTTAGCATTTTACATTGTATTTACATTGCAATTTGAAAACGCACAACTAGAACGTTAAGTTTTTTTTCTTTTTTTATTTAACTAATTTTGAAATTTATATGAACTAATAATGTCTTTTAAATTTTAGAATAACAAATTAAGTTTCGTAATTTATATTTAGAAAAAATATCAAAATTAATTAAATAACCTTTAATTAAATATTATTAGAGATAGCTTATCTATAATATCGTTTTTATAGTCGAGCATTAGATTTCTCATTCGCATAACTATGTTAATAACTGGTAATGATTTTATTTTTGTCTATTTATAAATATTGATAAGATTGCATATACTAAAGAGTGCCGTTCGATAATTTTATTACCTTAAAGTTCATAATATTCGTTTCAACTTATTCTTACAGGACATTTACGATTTATTTTCTTTTTGTTTTTTGTTTTTCGCTATATTAATGCACAATAATATAATAATACGCAAGATTTATTGCTCAATCGGATATTTCTCATCATTAAATGATAATTTACGAGATTTATAGTTTGGAAGGTCATAAATTTCTCGACTATGATCATTAGAAATTTTAATATTTGCAATTTGGCTCAATATTTTTAAATCCATTTATTTGTTACACATAGCGTTACTATAGAGCTCAGACAGATTATTACTGAAATAACGTATTTGCATAGTGGTCGCCATAATTACATAAATGTACTTGCAATTATATAGATAGCTCACGACTACTTATGGCATTGTGAAAATATTTTCTCGAACCCATTGATACGTACAATTAAAGCGCACAGCTCGTCGGTGGAAGGTGGGCGGTGGGTGGTCGGGTCGTGGTGGGGCGTAGTGGTGTGCGGGGGGGTGGGGGATGGGGGAGCGGTGGGCACTCGTAGTGCAGCAAACCGTAAAATTCGCAAAAATACCCCGCATTGAGAATGTTCTCTCTTATTTTCGTTCTGCCCATCCGCAAATTACTTCATTACTTTTTAGAATGCGTGGGCAAGCGTCCAATTTTTGTACTTCTTACTTTCAAACGCATTTATAAACTTTGTCGTAAAAATACATTTTCGCTTCCTGGATTCAAGAGCAGCATAATCATACCTGAACGAGGAAAAAGGGCCAATGATAAGCGCTATGAATAAATAAGTTCCTACTCCCCCAACCCCCCCCCACCATTCCCACGGAACGAGAGGAGAAAATGGAGGGAGAAAAAAAGCGGGATGAGAATAGAGGGCAACGGGGCCAAGTGTGCCGAAGTACACAATTGCTTGGATCGGCGTGTCTTGGAGTCGAATCCTGGATAGCGGTGCACAAAAATTATGCACCCTCTCCCCCCTCCACCGGTCTCTCACGCTCCACGAAAATCCCTAATTCGGGTCAACTCGATTAAGCCGACAATGAAATACCTCAAATATTTCCAGTCTGAAATTTCATTCGATCGAAACACACATCCGTTTGAACCACGTCCTTACCTCGCTCTTCCTACCTCCTCACCTCCCTCCTCCACCTTCTTCATCCTCCTTCGTCCAGCCTTACTGCCATCACCGTTCGTTCACAAGTTGTTAACGAAAAGTCTACCAAATACACTTGCCTATCTGCAGAAAATCCGTCGCACGTACATGCGCACCTCCCACTAACACATAAGTGTTTCCACGTTGCGTTTTGTTAAAGAAGGGCGTACTTGATAATGGGAAATTTAGTCGAGTACCCAGTCGAAATTGAGCCGTTGCGCCGGGATCTCAAGTACTAAGAATTTCAAAAAATGCATTTCTAAAACTACTTATTTATCATTAATTAGTTTTTAAAATTATTAAATCATATTAAATGGTTTTGTGTAGATTAGTAAAAATAACACGTCCAATGTATCCGAAGCTTATACCTTTTAAATTTTTTAGTAATTAATTCTCATAAAAATTCTCCGTTATATATTTTTTATATAAACGGATTTTGCATTCAATGTCATCAAACTCAGATTAAAATTAAAGTCGCATAAAAAACAAAAAATAATAAAATATTCTATAGAATTTTTTTAAATATCAAAGTATATTAATGTGTTGAAAAGCAACGTATAATTGTATTCAACTATTTCTTGAAGGGTGAACTACTATTTTAGTGTCTTGTTTACCGATTACCATAATTTAGGAAGGAAGATCTTTATCAGTATTATCATTTTGTAAAAAATTGTCCAGTATATGATAAACCCGTTGTGACTTGTTCCAAACAGTTTGGAAACATATACAAATATAAAACAAGCTCGTGGTTTTTTTCTCTTTTTTTTTTACGTAATAACGATAACAGTACCACAGAAAGATTTCAAGAACATATGGAGAAACTTTTGGTATAATTAATGTTTAAATATACATTATTGTATTAATAATAATAAAATTCATTTGATATAATAAATAATATTTTAATAAAAATGTATGGAAATTAATAAAACATTCGTTTCCTAATATATCTTACTATAAATTAACTAAACTTCTAATTAATAAAATATATTTGTTCTAAAAATGTAGATATAAATTTGTTAACTAATTTAATAACGTTTTTAATGTCTGACTTTTAGTTCATCCTTTATATCATTATAAAGGTAATATATAAAATATATTGGTTAAAATATATTTTATATTTTATTGTAACTAAGCATAGCCATTTGAAATACTTATTTTTATAAACACTTGACAGAATTTTAAGTAAATTAAAAATGTAGAGAGATCAAGAGAGATCGTTGTACAAGATTAACTATAGTATTATATCGGAGAAGCGAAAATCTTAAAGAAAAAGAGAAAAAGTGCGTGTGACTAATATCGCGAATTATTCATAATCTCTGTTTCAGTCTGAGCCTGAGCATAGAGAGAAGCTCGATAAGTCAACTAAAAGGTATTTTTATGACTGGCTATGATGTTATAACCTACATATACAAAATATATACCCATTATGTATTATCTATGTATCTATCGATATTTGCATAATTCTCTATGTATTTACGTATACAACATTTTATATACATACGTATAAGCATTTGCATTATATATATATGTATATATATATATATAAATATATATGTATACGTACATACGGATATAATTAACGCACACGTGCTTGTACATATATGTATATGTGTGTATGTATGTATGTATGTATATATACATATATATATATATATATATTTATTTATTTATTATACCGATTGGATATTTAATATTATATTTATTATCATCATGCGCATCAACATATATGTTTCAAATAAAAGAAGAAAAAACATGCAGTATGTTCTTTGCAATTTAGTAAATTTCATTAAACTAATACTTATAAAGGTATTATTTTAATTGATATGTTTCATAATGTTATCAATTTTCCGTTATATTATTATTTTCTTATTTCGTCTCATTATTTAAACTTTTGCGATGGTTAACTTTTTACTTGAATACAAGTTTTATTCAAACAATAAGTAATTAAACGCGTTTTCATAAATAGATTCTCTTTTTAAATAGTCATAATAATTCTATATTATTAAGATATCAATTTAAATAGTATCTTTTCCGTAAATTAAGAATTAAAAATAAAAGTATACATGACTATTAAATTAAAAATGCACGATTCAGAGACCTATTTAAATGTCTAATTTTTCTTTTCTCTTACGTTCATATTGTTCCTTTCCACGTGTATATACATAAACATACTTACACAATAAATTTTCGTATGCACAAATGCATATAAACATATATGTTCGTACACCCATTCATATACAATTACATTTCTATGGGCACATTTATAAACGCACAGGCAAACATACAAACAAATAAAAATACTCACTCGGAATTCATAAATATACATCATACCGAGCCATCTATGTATACGCACATACATACATTCTTAAATATAAGATTCCGTAGTCGAAGCACGACATTATTGTGATTACTTGCTTTAATACTCTCGTTGCATACAAGAAACTTTCATATGAACCGTTGTTAATGTTTATTTTTCAGTGAAGCTTTGACTATGTTTAATTTAAACTGTGCCGACAATTGTTTAAAATTCTATTATCACGTATTTATTTACATTTACTCTATTACATTTATTTATTTTTCAAATATTGCTATATAAGAATCTTTCGTTTTTCTAATTATCGTTATAAATTTACTATGAAAAACGCTTCTACTGGAATTTTAAAAAACATTTAATAAATAATATTGTTTATTATTTTATCAATTCAAATTTCAATTTATAATAATATTATAGCTATATTATTATAACTATATCTTGAGACATGATACATTCATTATGTAAAATTACAAATTTCATTCTAAGCAAAAATCTTTATTAATAAATAATCTTTTTACTTTTAGCGTTGATTTTCGAAGAATTTTCTTTTAATTTGAAATACTTTAAATTATAAGAGCAAAATGTATTATTATATCTGAAAATAGTAAGAAACAGCTAAATAGGATCTACAATTATAATTAGAAGCACTATCGCTTTGTGCACTGTAATACACACACAGATATATATATATACTAATTTTACTAACCTTATCTTTCTTTATATTCGTTGTGTAGTTTGGACAAATTAATTATATATATAATTCAATCTCCGTTGTATTAATCTTTGATCTAATTGATTTTATATATATTTTTCATAATATTTTAACAATGTAAAATTTGATATACTTTAGAGTACATTCAAAATTATTTATTGTGGTTGAACATTTATTTTCATGTAATATAATCATTATTATTTCATACTTTATTATTTCGTAAAACTTTATATTTAATTCTTTAAATATAATATTGATTTAAGAAAATATATGTGAAATTTAGAAACTTGATATATTCTAACATTTATAAAAATTGGGACAATTTTTTTAAAATTCTAAACTAGTTATTAGGAAACAAAAAAAATTATTTATTAAAATTTATTAAATTAAAGATTATAAAAATTATCAAGGTCAGGGAAAACATCCACAATTCTAGGTTTACATATTTAATATTTTCACGAGATAAAATAAATTTATTATATTGATTTTATATGAAAAATTTTTATAAGAATCAATTTTAAAAATATAGAAAATCAGTTAATTATATCCATATAAATGAATAATTATTTATAAAATTTAAATTAAATTTATATTTTTAGTTAATATTTATATGGTAATAAAATTACTCAAAATTTAATCAACAATTATTAATTATGTATAAATCTAAATGACATGAAATGTAATAAATTATATGGTAAATTTAAAAATTTATTATGCGTTAAATAAAGATAATTCTTTAAAATATATTCTTGAGAATCATCGGATTCAGTGACTTTGTGATTAATTAAAATAATTTGTTATTTTATATACTACAACGTAAAAATCATTAGGAAGTAAAAAAAAAAAATGAAATAATGATTATTTATTTATTAATACTTTACAGAGAAATAAAGGCATTTTTCACTCGTTATACGATTTAACTATAGCCATTAAAAAGTATATAATAGTAACAGATTAAGCTAGATAGGTAATACTAATAACAGGGGTTGTTGCAAAGTTATGATTATTAAAAAGAAACAATTGCAAAAGCATATATGAACATATATTGGCTGAAGGCTTCGAAATAATGGTGAGGGTGGAATAAAAAAAAAACCGATACCGTATGGTAATCGTGTAGAGAGGTACTGAATAACTCTTAATTTTGGTGTACATAAGATATTTGTCTGTAATAAAGCCTGCCCAAGACAATCCGAGAGCAGCTCCTCGTAACCCGGCCCTGATCCGGTCCAGTCTGCCGTCGGTGCTGGGAAAATCCTTTCTTCGAGTTATCGCCCATGACAAGATCATGACTATGACGAAAAGCCTCCCATAAAAGCAACACCCATCACTCGTAGGTCGATGTTGCAATCCTATGATTCTTTACTTTCTTTTCTCACTCGCTCTCGTTCTCTCTCTCTCTCTCTCTCTCTCTCTCTGCTTTCTTTACTCACACTTAATCATACTTTTATACAATCGTATATTTCTTACTCTTTACTCTCGTACTCATATTATCTCTTTATGTATTTTCACTCACACTCGACCGCGTATTTGTAAGCACATATATAATATCTCTTACTCCCTCCCTCTCTCTCTCTCTCTCTCTCTCTCTCTCTATCTCGTTCTCTTGTTCTCTCTCACTTTCTATCTGGTCGTTTAACTGCCTGCAGCTGTGTGCACGATTGTTGGCGCGATGCTATCGTTTCTTAGAGCCGCGGTCTGACAAGTGTATACGTTCGCTCGTTAGTTTACCACCCCTACAGCCGAACAACCGTCTTAACTCGCACGTATAAACACATTGTCTCTCTCTCTCTCTCTCTCTCTCTCTCTCTCTAACTAGCTACCTTAGGTACCTAGCTACCTATCTTACTTATACTACTCCTCTTTTTCAGTCCACGTACAAGCAAAAAACCTGAAAGACTGATAAGGAAGCGAGCCGCGAAGGACATTACGGAGAATAACAATTCTGTTTATACAAGTAGGGATATTGTAGATGTTATGTGCTCGCAGTATACACGAAGGATTAAATATATTAGAATCAGGTGGAAAAGCTCGAAAGATAAGGCTAAGAATTTATTGAAAACTACACGACGCCCTCGTCTCATTGTTTTTTGCTTTACCTTTTACAATTATTCAGTTTCTTTTCTTTTTTTCTTTTTTTAATGTCTACGAATTTTCCGCATTAAGATAATTCAGTATTTCCAATGAAAGTTTTTGTTTAAGCGCATAAAATATAACTAACAACAAAGATACTTAAACCGTTAATTTTTACGACTCTAACGTTCAATTATCTTGTTTTGGCAGTCGCTCTTTTATTTTATAAGTATTACGCCGGGCAAAATAATTTATTATATTAGGACTATACTTTGTTTATACATGATTGTATTGGGATTATATATATATATATATATATTAAGAACCTGATCAGTCAGAGAGTAAGTTTATATGTAATTTATGGAACCGTATATATCTATCTATATATAATTATAAATATTATATGAAATTTTAAGTACAAATCCTTTCTATGGGAATATATTTTGTTCGCAAAATTATTACGTTTGCCTGTGATGCCAATGATTTGCCAATTATTTATACATCTACTGCAATTAATATATGCAAATGCATTAAAATTATTATAAATGTATGAAACCAATACTATATTAAAATAATATTGTCTCGTATAATTTTTAGACAGAGTTTGGAAAATGGAAGGATATCGTACGCCTTGTACCGTCTTTTCATTCATACTAAGAGCAACGCGTGTGTACACCCTTTTCTCTTTATATTAAAAGCCAAATAGATGCCTTGTTCGCTGTTTATCTGTTGTCCATTCTTATATTTATTACAATATAAAAATCTATAACTGTTTACCCAACCTATTGTTTTTTATATCTTGACCACCCTGTGTCTACGTTTACATATATACATATATATATATATATATATATATATATTTGAACATACTTGAATATTTATACATACTTGAACATAACATACTTGAAACATCAAGAATACTTAAGCTATTATTTTGTATAAAAAAAAAAAAAAAGAAAAAAAAAGAAAGTATTTTATCACGACCGTTGGATTAAGCATTAAGAATATTTAAGCGAATGAGTACGTATTATAATATGAATTATAATAACATGAATATCATGCAGTGTACTGAACTCATTCAATTTTATTGCAATAAATTTGACAGTTACTCACTTTTATGTAAATAATTATTTAATACGATGCTTGATACATAGCTAATAAAATAGTTACTACACATTATTAATTTATTGTTTTCATAAACAATGCTCTGGGGTACTTCATATGCTGGATAGTTTGACTATTTTCCCTTATCTTTCACTGTTTCTTCTGCCTTCACGCTCTGCCTCATTCTTTAATCTATTTCTATACACAAATATACGAACTTTGCGCACGTCTGCGTATACGTATGTTATTATAACGTAACTTATTTTAATAAAAATAAATTAATATTCCTAGTTTTCTTTTCACATTAAATGATAAAATTAATTATATTTTTATTTCACTCCTTACGATACCACCTCTTCTCCATATATGTGTCTATATAATTATATTGATGTTGCAATGTTAGTATTGTTGTTAATTTAAATATATATATATATATATATATATATATGTATATATTATTATAAATTACATAATCCTGCCTATACATACATACACATGCGCGCGCACGCGCGCACTCGTATGTATATATACATATGTGTATATGTATGTATGTATGCATGTATGTATATATATATATATATATATATATATTTATGTGTACTTATAATTGTTTGTTGATGTTTTGATGTTATTTTGGTGTTTTAATGTAAATATATTATATTACTCATTGTTACCTTGCTGTTTGATGTTTGTCGTTGCACTATAATAATACAACAGGCTGTCGCGGCTCAAAGTCCGAGCTCGCGATCGGTTTCAGTATACGTTTTTCCGAGTATCCCTCACAGTTATTCGATTTTTTCTTTCTTTCTTTATTTATTTATTTATTTATTTATTTATTTATTTGGCCCGTTTATTGAGTTAAAAAAAAAAAAAAAAAAGATAAAGAAAAAGAAAAAACTTTCACTGAAATTCTTTTTAAAAGAGCTTGGAGTTTGATTGCCCTAGCATCCTGTGTATCACATCTTCGTACGTAACAAAATAAAGTGATAAAAGAAGAGAAATATGATCATGTGGGGCTCTAAGTACACGCCTATGACCTCGGCTTGTATAATGTATTCATTACCTTCCTGATGCTAGAAGCAAAAAGGGAAAGAGTGGATCCTAAAGAAATATCTTCTTATACGAATTTTGTGGATCACATCATGAAAAGCGCGTACGTGTAAGCATACGTGTATTTGTATTCGTCTCTATAGCCAGCAAAATCACGCTTCGAGTACCCACCCATACACATATGTATCATATGTATTATGAGTTGCATACAAGCGCACACATCATGCACATGCATTTACTTGCTGTAACTCGTGTTGCTCGTGCCACTAAAACCACCCCCTAAAAACAATAACACCATCTTAACTCTTGGACACGATTTTTATTATATAACTATATAGTTGCTCTCATGCGTCGAAATTTGTTTACATGCGCATCCGAATCTGCCTCGTAATGAAGCTCATTTTTTCTCTCTCTTTATTCTTACAACGTAACGATCTTGTTCAGTCGTCAATAAAATCTTCTAATAAAATGATATGGAAAAAGAATCATCTTGCTTAAAGGTGTGATTAAATACCGCTTAAAAGTAAATTAAACAGCGCAATTAAAGAATGAGTCCTTGCTCAGATCGGCTTTAATTCATGAGTTTATTTGATCGATCGTCGAGTAATGCATACGAAGCTTTATAATTATGAACATGTTTATAATTTGTATAAGACAGTGCAAAGCGACATAACCTCAACGGCAAGTGATAAACTTATGAGCTCAATACAAGACACACATCGACCGGTTAATCGATGCGCCTCCATATAAATGTATAATAAACGCGTCATAATGAAATTCACAATGGTGCGCCTCGCCCTTCGAGCGTCTATTCACACATACATGTCGAGGGGGTGGTTTGTCAGGATGGTAGTCATCCTAAGGATTACATGTACAGACAAGAAAAAAAAAAAAAAAAATGGAAAGGAAAGGAAGCTATAGATCTCCAGGATCGTTTAATGTAATATTAAAATGTGTTTCAGGTTTACACTCGCCCCACGAAGTTTTGGCAGGCGGATCGGGACAGAGTATGTCCAGCCTTGCCTATTATCAGCCAGAACATCCAGGTTCGGCCGGGGTCGTCAAGTACCCGGAGAACGGCCACGATACTCTCTCAGACTTTGTGACGTTCGTCTGTCAGGAGGCGGAGAACACTCAGCAACTACCCCAGGTAGCTTCTGCGTCCAATCGCAAACGTCTAAATCGCAAATCGTTGATCTCACTGTCAATTCCTCAGAGCTATTATGGTTACCTGTTCCATTGTCACTTTTCCGTTTGATTTTAATTAACTCTGAACTAGATATATATATATATATATAGATATATATATTTGTAATCAAAAGCTCTCGTCCAGATAGTGCAATCAACGTCATGGCCGTGGCAACGTAGTAATTGTTATTGGCCATTCGCCCCGGATGGATTACCAGATTAGCGCGGTAACAACGGGTCGATTATACAAAGATCTTAGATCTTTGATTAAAAATATTCGCATACGGTATTATACGTGTAAGAAGGAAATAGAATCTTGGAGAGTAAGAGGTATCCATGGTTGTAATCCATCCGGGGCGAATGGACGGCCGTTCGGCTCGATTGTTGATCGGTGGCGTGCAATTTCCAGACGCAACTCGCGGGACCGCGGTCTGGCATGCAAAAGTTCTCACAGTATTACCCGAGTTCGATGTTACCGCCCCCGCCGCCTGCGCCTATGGCTAGGCCGGTAGCGATCATCAGGTCGACTGGGGAACTGACGGCGAGCAGCGCCAACTCACCCCCGAACTCCGCGGCATCGCCGACCGATCCCTCGGAGCTGGTCCCGAACTCCCAAGATCAGATGGCCGCAGCAGCTGCAGCCGGACTCGTTGGCTCCCCCTGCCAGACTTCCGTCGACCCCGGAGGACGCAAGAGCCCGACCAGGATCCTCGTTACGGCGCCCCATACGAGTCGGGAGTACACTTTTGCTCACTTCCACTCCCAGCCTGGCCAGGTGAGCCTCCCCCACGTTATCTCTCTCCTCCGTTAATATCCAGACTCCGGAGCTTGATAATAGCAGCATCTACTGGGATAGAGGAGAAGGGCTCGAAATTACCGTATTTAGAGAGTGCAAAATTCCGAAGTGCTCTTTTAGCACTGATTCTGGCTAGAGCGATAGGGAAATTTTTCTAAACCACGCGTACGAAACTTTAAATAGGACTTTCAAAGTATTTACTGTAATTCGCCCGAGCAAGCTAAAACGCAGTTAAAGTAGCTTAAACGATAATTAATATGTCCCTCGCTGAACATTCGAGCGTCTAAGCAAGTGGCAAGGGAACTTTCGTTGTCTTACTGAGGCAAGTTGGGTATACGTGAACGCGCACCGTCTTAATCGATGCCGCTTTATAAGCGGAGGAATTTTAAAGGGAAAATACGTAAAGACGGCTCGACGATGGTAAACGATGGTAAAGTAAACGATGTTTTTCCCCAGCAAATTTTCACTTACCCAACAATCGGCTCGATGTCGGGCGTCATTTCTCCGACAAACCTGTCGCTCTTTTCGTCGCCGGTGTCAGTGACGAGGCCAATGGCCACCCAGAGGTCCGTCTCCAACATACCACCCCGTTGGAACGCAGCCCCGTTCATAAACCTCGAGGATGATTACAATATGATAGCGCCGATAATCGCGGGGACAGCGAATGAGCCACCCACTGCAATGGAAGAAGGTATAAAACAACCCTATTCTCATGAATTATTCATTCTCGGGCTTGGGAGATAACTTCGCTCTCTCTCTCTCTCTCTCTCTCTCTCTCTCTCTCTTTGTCTAACGCCATTTTACACGAAATTGGATTTCACCCCCAGAAATCTCAAAATATGCACGATCCCGCTCGCCACATAAACGTAACCGCGTCCCACTCGTAAATATCATCGGATAATGCTTTTTCTCATACAACTTGACTAATAAAGAAGTTAAGGGACATTTTTATACCAATTTCTCTCCACCGCTCCTATCCGCTCTTTATACAGATGAGCGGAAGCTAAACGATCCACCTCCCTCTGCCGATCGATAGATATTCCTTTAATAATCTTGTCAAATGCTAATGAATCCACTTACCTTTATCATTCCAACCTTGAGATCCCTCGATCATTTAAATAATACTATTATTCTCTATTATATCTTAAATCCAGCGCATCTAATAATATACAGCTGGTCGAAAACCCTTATCTCCCTCGTAATTTCACGAATTAATTACGTAAACTTTCCTCAATAATTATCTAAACCATTTTCAAAGGAAATTTTATAATTTACATATTACAGAACGATACTTCCATCCCGTCCATACGAGTAGTATCATTAACAAAAATGGTAATGGCGGACTAATGGGCACGGACCTTGGCGTGGCAGCCGATCCCACGACGCATCATCACCAGCAGCAGCAGCAGCAGCAGCAGCAGCAGCAACAGCAACAGCAGCAACAACAGCAGCAGCAGCAACAGCAACAGCAACAGCAGCAACAGCAACAGCAACAGCAACAGCAGCAACAACAGCAGCAGCAACAGCAGCAGCAGCAGCAGCAAGGGATGCAAGAAAAACTCGGCAGACAAAAGTCTCCCCCGTGACATTGGAGGGCCGTTAATTACACACGTCCCTATGATGTTCCGGATGTAGCGGCCAACAATTCCACGAAGGAATTGTCGAGCAGATCGCGCCGCTGTTGTTTGGCCCGATAAATAACGGAACGTCGATCGATTACCAGTTTGCGATACGTACTCACGATTATCGAGAGAACCGAGCTAGGCTTTATTAAATTAGCCGTTCCTACGATAATCGAGCGCACTTTTTAGATTATAGAATAAATCCCTCTGGCCTCAAGCTCTCGTTAATCGCTTCATACCAACTTCATTATAATTCAATTTCTTAGTCTTCGTTTTCTTGCGGCTCTCGGTGAGAAAAATTTTCTTGAGCGCTTGCGAGCAAAAGAACCTCGACTCGCTCCGGACTCCTCTTTTAAAAAAAACATTTCCTAGACATTTTTACAAATGATAATATTTCGTACTCTTGTGCCAAAAACAACCGAAGAAACACCTTTTCTATTTCTAATGAACCTATACCTTCATGAGATTTACAATGGTGCAATAATTTTTGAATGCTCTCCTGTCACTTTTATCATCCTGTACACCGATTATAATAAATAAAAAAACGAAAATCTTCGCTCGAATCCTTTCTACCCCATTCGTTTAATAATGAGCTTCTGATTAAATAGAGCTTTCCGTCTTTACGGTTTTCATACGTTAATAAAAAAAATCTTTACAGAGCTATACAGTCTTCCACGTCGTTGCATACATATGGCCTTATTATTCTTATTATTCATTATTATTCATTATTATTCATTATTATTCATTATTATTATTATTATTTGCATTTTTAAATGTCATTCGAGCCTGCATTTTGGTACTTAAATGTAGAATAAAAATAATAGATTGCCTGCTCAAAATATTAATTAATTAATTATTGAATAAGTAATAAGTGATTTAACAGTCAAATTTATCAGCTTCTTAAAAGCCCAAGGATCAGTTAGTTGTATCGTTTTCGACGAATATGTATATTATTCAGTGCATAAAATTAGTTAAAATTAATACTTACTTGTGCAAATTAATAAATGAACTGTAACGTTGATTTCTTGAGCCATAAACATTATAGAGTAATGGTATTAATAATAAAATATTTGTTCGATCACTTATTAATTATTTGACTGCGTGCTAAATAGATCTTTATAAAAGTCTGTCAGGCGGATTGAGTCGCATTAATGTATCACATTACGATGAAAACTTACGAATAATTATGGGACAGTTCACGTAAAGAAGTATCAAATAATTTTCTCTCAAAAGTCAATAAAAAACAAATAATAATAAATGTACAATTTTTTGACGAGGTCTAGTATTATCTAGGTGTATAGTAATTTCAGATGAAAGTGATTGTTTAAAAGAAAAGAAAACAAAACAAAACAAAACAAAAAAAAACAAAAAAAAAGAATAACGATTTTCATTTTTATTCAAGTAAGAAAATATTATATTTTGTAAGACGCGTAATGGATTAAGAAAGAGATTAAAATTACGAAATAAAGAGAAAATTAGAGCAATGACGAGAAAATGATTAGTAAAGCCATGCGATAATATAGCTTAGTCATTTTATTGGGGCAGAGGAATTATCAGGGGTTGTAGTATACTGAAAATGAATTTAATTTTTATGACGATGCCACTGAAAAACATAAAGTCTTATACATCTAAGCAGAAATTAAATAATAAATTATTATTTATGTATTTATTTTATTAAGAGACGTTTCGAATATTTCTTACTTAATTTTTTGTTATTTTTTTTTTATCCATTAATTGAAAAATGCCTAAAGGTTTTCGACGTATAGTAAAAAAAGTTTTTCAGTGGCTGTAAATTACATGAGGGCAAATACTGCGTGATCTTTCTTATACTTGTATCTAACGCTCAGACTAATGCTAACGCTAGTTATTAGTTTCATGACTAGCGTTCACGACTAATCGGAGGAGATCGTTAGTTAGAGATGATGAGTAAACTTATAAATGGGAAAAGGAACAAAGGAAAAGCAGAACGACCGTAGTTACTTTGATTCTCTTAGAAATGAAGCGAAAGGTTATTTAGGAGTTAGCCTTACAACTACTGATAAGTAATTCATAGTGATTATACGAATTAAGAGATTATAACGAAAGTTGCGTTACTTGCGTTATGATTGCGCAGCATTGAGTGAAGGACACATTTTGCCCACCATTTTAAGGGCCAAGTAAAATGTACGTGTCATATTAGCCCTTAAGATTTTACATAAGAATAAACCATGCGATATGTTAATTTGTTTTTTTTTTTTTTTTTTTTTTTGGTTGAAATCAAAAAGAACGAAAAGAGAACGAAAAGAGAACGAAAAGCTTCAAAGAACGTAACTTAAATAATAAAAAGAGAACTACTAGTACTACTACTACTACCGTTACTACTACTACTACTACTACTACTACTACTACTACTACTACTACTACTACTACTACTACTACTACTACTACTACTACTACTACTACTACTACTACTACTACTACTACTACTACTACGACTACTACTACTATCTATCCTAAATGCTTCCAACGGCTGTTGAATGAGATACCGCGCGATTTTATGAAAGCGTACGTAAAACGATATTAACAAAGATTAAAGATTAAAGATTAAAGATAAAGTGTGCTATGCGAATAAGAAAAATGCCCGCCCAAATGAATTAAGTATATTATGTATACGCACATCCGTGTGTCGCGTACAGCATCAAACTAACCTTATATACATTTCGTATTTAAAATTCAAAAGAATGATGTTTGATTATGTCCCTCTACACGCACGGGATGCAAACTATGTCTCTCTTATTTTTCTTTTTTCTTTTCTTTTTTTTTTCTTTTCGATAAATTCTGCTTTCGTGTAAAAGCCTCTAACTAAAGATGAAGTATATCTGAAACCATGAATTGAGTTTACTGTAGAATATAAGGATTGAAAAAGGCTATACGAATAATTTACCTATTACACCCATTATCATCGTAAAGAGTCATGTTGTTGTTATTATTATTATTATTATTATTATTATCATTATCATTATTATTATCATTATTATCATTATTATCGTTATTATCATTATCATCATTATTATCATTATCATCATTATTATCATTATTATCAATATTATCATTATTATCATTATTATCAATATTATTATCATTATTATTATTTACTAATGGCACCCGAACATCGTTTATTTATATTCCCTAGGAAATGACTTTTATAAATAGCACATACGTTCGTTGTATTATTATTACTATTATTATAACTATTATGACTATTATTATTATTATTATTATTATTATTATTATTATTATTATTACACCGATTATTTTTATTTATTAGGCAAGAATTATTACTAAACGTTTAATCGCATTAGTTATTGCCACTACATGCGTATTTGTATTATATTACAATTCTTGAACTTAAACTTCATTAGCTTGGATTGTTCAATTAACAGAGAGATAATTTAAAATTATTGTTGATCGAAACAAAAACATTGATCGTTTAATATGTAGTTAAATTTAAATTATTTATCAATTCCTACATTCTCCTAGCACACTATTACCAAAGATGCAACATCATCACTACGGTAAGATTTATTGTTTATTTTAACGTTGATAACACATTAACTTTTTAATTTAATCCGTTATACGAATTTGTAATATACTAACGAAATAATAAATAACGAACATTTGTTCCGCTACGTTTATGATTATCGAAATACGGTAGAAAAAGAAAAAAAAAATATATATATATATAATGTTTTCATTGTCGATTAGTAATATGGTTTAAACGTTCTTTTTTTATCAAATCATTTTTACATATATATTTATATGGCATAAAATAAATCTTACTAATTTCTTTAAAAGTGACAGCAGCAATTATTTTTATTCCGATAGTGGTAAGTTTGTTAAGTACGACGGTGCTATTATTGTCTTATTATAATGTATTGAAATTGCTATCAACGACTGCTAGTGCTTCTGTCACTTATAAGCTGATACAATATTTTTAAGACTATTACCGATAATACTTTATGAATAATATTTTAGAATAAACCATAGCTTTAGTTGCCGTATTACAACAAGAAAAAAAAAAGAAAAAAAAAAAAGAAAAACAAGCATAGCGAGCTATGAAAGTGTCATGTATCATTGCTTGATTACCAAGGATTTATGATAAATGATGTTACGTGCATTTAAAGCAAGCCTTTGGTAATCACATAAAAACGAAATAGAAATAGTTTTTTTACAGAAAATCGAGTTAATCGAACTTAAATTATAAAATCCTTTCTATAAAGTAATTTTCAGACTTTTAAGATAAAATCTTTTATATTTTGCCTATTGAATAAAACCTGTAATCTTCCATATATAAAGATTTGAAATTCTTTATGACTTTTACAATGAGTTGATTTTTATATCGAGAGTTAAATTTATACTATATAAACATGAAACTAAAATACGCTCGACCTTACATGACATATTAAATGAAACGCGTACGCGTGATAAATGACACTTTGATTCGAGAGGTGAATCGAGAGGTGAACCGCCATCACCACCACCACCATCACCACCACCGCCACCGCCACCAATCGTATAATAGCTTTACAATTGTTACGTCTACTTCTGTTATAAACAGCAATTACTCAGTAACTAAGTATTAAAAAGAAAAAGAAAAAAAAATTTATACTATAAGATGGCTTCCGGATCCTATACGGTTATATACAACATTTCTTCATTACTGCTATAACATTAAATGGCGCTACGTATGTTAATATTGTAAGGCTAATACTAATAATATATTTACTTAAAATTTCAATAGCTATATAATGTCTTCATAAACTTTACGGGAAACAGTGTACATATATAATATATAAGGAGCATGTAACATTTGCGAACAACATTGGAAAATAGTTTTTCACTTAATGCAGAAATTACGTTAATCGCTTCATTTAACAAGATATAAAGAAAAGCTCGGAAAAGTACGATTAAGCAAAAAATAAATATATACGTGTACACATAAATAAGACGATGAAATTGAAGAAAATAAATAATATATTAGGTGAAGGATGAAAATGATTGAAGTACGTAAAGGTCGTGGATATATTTCGTCACCAGACGAAAAGCTAAATTATGCCAATTAGTTGAAATAAGGTAAACGAATACAGTATGTTATACGTTTTATTTGATGGAAACATAAAGAAAATTATCTTCGTTGTACCAAGTCGATGATTGTAAGTAGGATTACTAAATATTTGAAAACAGGGTGGTCCGGGATTGCGTTGATATTAGCAACAATAATTATTATATAATTCATATAACTATTACTACTACTACTATTAATAATACTACTAATAATAATAAATACTAATACTAATAATACTGATGCTAATAATAATAATAATAATAATAAATACTAATATTAGTAATATTTATATTAGTAATAGTGATAATATAATTTATTCTTCCATTTATATCGAATACTTATATTTTCGCTTGATATTAATTATCGTTAAAGACTCGTAGTTAATTATATATGAATACGATATAGATAGAACGCTTACAAAACGAAATCGTGCCTTTAATTTTCTAAATTTTACTAATGTGTTCTTTCAATGTCAAACATAAAAATAGTAAACAGTGTTTTTACATATGTATACAAATACTTTTCAGAAAAGTCTATTCTTCTTGTATTCGAAAATTTTTAACCTATATAAAGTAAACATTTTCGATAAAAATCTAGTAATTTGGTTAACGCAAATGTAATATTCACACATTAAAATTAAAATATAATTTAAAAACTGATCGAAATTAGAAGTTCGGGAAAAAGCTTAAAATACAATTAATAATACTTGTTTTTTTTTTGTTTTTTTTTTCAGTACAATTACGCACTTGTTCTATCCACGAATTAATTTCGAAAGCTATTATATGAAAGATATAATACAATTTTTGAAAGATATAATTTACAGACAACAAATACAATAATTAATAATTATTACGTAAAAAAAGCGAATGGAAATCATAATGTTTTTTAAGCTTTTGTTTTTAAATGTAATTGTAAAAGAGGATCATTGATACGTAATAGATTATGGAAATATAATTTTGTTTTATTATTCACGTAATAATGAAGGAAGCCGTATAATTTGTAATTGCTATTATATAATATCGATTAATTTTAAATTAATGTAAAATAATCAGAAAATAAAAGCAGTAAAAGTCTGAACGTATCCATCTTTGGGTACAAATAAGTTATAAGGTTGACAAAGACGCGAGAATCGCGTCAACTCGAGAAATAAATACTTTGCTTTGTATTAATAGGCTGAGCTACTTGTATCTATAGGTGTTAGCTCCATTTCATTTCACGCTTTATACGAATTGAACAAAGGCCAATATTAACAAACTAAAAGTCCCAAAATTTCACGTAGTCGTAACAAATTAATTAATACTGTGAGTAGAATGCGATTGCTAATATTGGATATACCAAAAAGAAAATTTTGTATAGCGTCTCGAGCTGCCTTGAACCGAAAGTGCATTATAAAAAATCGTTCGCTCAATGGGTCGAGAGGAAAAAGGAATTCAAAACATTCTTGATCAAATTGACGATACGAGGATTTTTTTACATAAAGTAGTTTCACGTATATACGAGCAAATTGAAAAAAAAAAAAAAAAAAAAAAAAAAAAAACTAACTAACGAAATAAAACATCAGACGTAAATAACATGTATTATTATAAATAAGGCAATAGATAGAGGACTTTGTAAGGACTTCGAACCGTACTTCAATGTTTATTTTATCAATTAAAAGTATTTGAAAATGAGTGATTGCAAGAAAAATATCTATTTATAGTAGGTATATTTCAAATATACGGATGAATTTGTTACAAACGTATTTTAATTGTGGCAGTTTTAAATTCAAGTATAATAATTTTGATTCGTAAATTTAATTACATTTGCTAAGATTTTCAAAATATAATTATAACTAAAGTGCATTATGTTCATAATCCATATATAAATATATATATAATTTGATAATACTCGTTTGCAACAGAATTAATAAACAAATAAGTGTTGCGGGGTAAAATTAAAGTACGATTCGAATTTCTAAAAATTTCAATGAGCATCACGATCGACGATAATACCCAGAATAACTTAGCCCGGACCACCAGAGAATAACTTAACAAAAAGAATATAATTAATATACAACCGGAATCAACGAAATTATTTGGATCAAAGTAAAGAGAAAAGTAAATAAAAAAAAAAAACAAAAATTTATTATGTACGAAACTTAAATCTAAAATACAAATAATGTATTGAAAAAAAATAAAACCAATGAAAGTGTGAAGAAAAACTTTAAGTATAAAATACATTGGAAATAGCCAATCTATTGTAAATAAATAAGTATTCGATCATTCGGCTGTAGAATCTGAATAAAAGAAATAAAATGCTTTTCATTCGCATACACTCCAAGTTATTGATCACGATCGATTTTATACTCATATGAAATGGATTTATTTTATTAAAGGAGGAAATTATGAAAAAATTAGTAAAGGATCGTGGGTAAATTTTCACATTTTAATTCATCGATTGAGAGATTAACGTCAAATATTTATCATTTAAGCAATTGTATTCCAAACGAATAAGTAATTTCGAGCTGTAGAATAAAGCAAGAAAATATCGAAAAGTAATAATGTTAATTACTTCAAAATCCGAAGATAAAATGTTTACAAATGCATATGGTAATATTGTAAAGTCATAAGCATATATATAGCTAAGATTATTTATGAGTAGTAATTAATATTGGGAATAATAGTTATCAATACAATAATACAGAACGACAAGAATAATATTAGTTACATTTTTAATAATTATACTACTATTACCACTACTACCGCTACTACCACTACTACTACTACTATTTACTACTACTACTACTACTACTATTTACTACTACTACTACTACTACTACTACTACTACTACTACTACTACTACTACTACTACTACTACTACTACTACTACTACTACTACTACTACTAGTACTGATAATAATAATAGGAGTAGTGTCAATAATAATTATTATATTAATAATAATAATAATAAAAATAATAATATAATTATTATAAACTACAACGATAGGGAGGATGAAAAAACAAGTTAATGATAATGATTATAGTGTGATTATCGCGGGATTATATTTACAACCATGACATATATAATGACGAATTATTATACATAAAACACAGTGATATATTTATCGAATATTTATTTAGTAATAAAGATATAATACGTATATTAATAATTAATATTAAATAAATAGGATTTGGTTAACGAGATTGTACAAAACATTGCGAGATAAAAGACAGCTTAAAATGCTTAAATAAACTGTAAAACGGATTTAGAAGTTTTGTGACCCACGTGCATGAAGACGTGAGTTAAACAAAAAAAAAAAAAAAAAAAAAGTAGACGCAAAATTGTAATCTTGCTTAATTTAATTTAATTTAATTTAATCTAAATCTTTAAGGGAGAAATTTCAGGCGAATGCTCGGCAAATGAAAATGGCTATTTTATCCTTCATCCAGTCATTCTTATTTGCGAATATTGATAAGAAATATTGGACATTAAGAGTAAAAAAATTACTTTCGTTCGATTGCTCAAATTTTATTACTCGCAATACAGTAATAAAAGTCGGTATTTATATTGTAATACATAACGTACGAGCATAAAAGGAATAGAATAGAACACGAAGGGCATAAGCAAATGATCAGTTATAATTACATTTATATATTTATGAAATAATTACGTAAGCAAGACAAATTTTAGCAATTTGTGATATATAGTCAGAAGGATATAATCAAAAGATTAGAGAAAACAATTAGATATTATTTTCGTGTACATGTGCATAATTTTTGTAAGAATTCAAAACTACAATAATTAAAATTCTATAAATGACATGACATCTACGTAATTATACAATTGTTTGATTTCAATTACATTCATTTAATTATATCCCGAACTTAACCAACGGAATGTTTAACAACATGTATGCTTTACCTTTTATTTATTGCATTTGTCGACAAAAAATAAGTTATAAAAAAAAAAAAAAAAAAAAAAAAACGGAGAAAAGTAAAATAAAGCTCGTCAATTATTTACGAATAGCTGGTGAGTTTTATTGATATCAGGGATTAGATTTATTAGCACCAAAAAAAAAGGACAGATGATAACTTATTATGGCAAGGATTAATAAAGATAAAGGAGGAGATTTCGATATGGATAATGTCGAAATAATTAATATTCGGGTGGCGATAGTGACGGAAATGAGCTTGGTGCTAACAATGTTATATACATAAATTAATAGGAAAAAATGTGTGAAAAAGTAAAAAGCGTACAGAGCTGAAAATAAGATGTATAAGCGTTTATAACATGAGTGCATCTTCGCCTTTTATAGATTTCAATTGTCCTAAGAAGGAGAAGCTATTTAAAACTGTCCTTGGCGTGTCGTATTAAATCTAACATTGTGTCCATACTATCTCAATGAACAATTATGTATTATATATCCGACAATATCGATTATTAAAATTCTTAATACATAAAAGAGGTCTGTGCTTTATGTTCTTTTTTTTTTTTTTTTTTAATTTTATCCCCTTTTTTTTCTTACTTTCTTAAAACGTCTTTTTTTACGTTATATTTGGCTTTTGTATATTCAACAATTTTAAAGTTATTTTAAAAAATCACATTTTAAATTCTGATAATGCAATTTGAAAAAACGTGATCGATAAAACAGATATTTGTGATATGTATCCCCACACTGCATGGATAAAAATTTGTTCACTTACCATCAGAGGGTACATAGTTCTTTATCACTATTCGATAGTAATGGATATTTTCTCTGTAATTATATATTATTTACGTAATAAACAAAAAGTATTCGAATCATTTATGTTTTATTTTACTCTTTTCTTTATTTTTTCACTTTCTTTTTTTATAAATATTAGTTTTTAAATAATAAAACTGAAATAATAATAAAAAATTTATATTACATTTTATTATTATTAATTTATACAACCGAATAATATGTTACGTTATTTTATGAGCTAATTATTCTGAAGTAGAATATTTAAATTCTTTATAATAACTACATTAATTAAAAATTTAAAAATGATTTCTATTACTGGTTAAAAAATTTGATATACATATATATATATTAATATTTTTCTTATTTATGTTTATGAGTTAACCCTGAGGAAAAAAAAATTTCTTCCTCGTCTTACCACATAATTTCAACGTAATAATATCAAATATTCAAGGTTAATAATTTTATTAAGTGTAAATAAAGATAAAGACATATTCGGTATCAAATAAAATTATTGCAATACACCACGCTGAGCTATAATGCAAAATGATGCAAAACCTCTATTACCAACCAGATGGACAGATAATTTATGGCTTTTGTATTAAGTATTGGTGTTGAGTACATTTAGACAGATCATATGAAGTGAAGTGTGTTGGCACGCATTTTGAAAATCAAATCGCTTTTCATAAATTCAAAGCCACCACCGTTGCTCGGCCTTTCATGTACATTTCAATTATCTTTATGTAAATTTACTCAGTTTTGCGATGCGGGAAACAACCTAACTGGCATACAACATAACTGCCTTATGAAGGATTGCGAACGTGATCAAAGAGAAATAGAGAAAGAGAGGGAGAGGGAGCGAATGATTCATCGAAAGAAAGGGAGTGATAAAGAAAGGAATAAGATAGAGAAAGAGTAGAGGGCGCTTTAATGGCCTAAAGGTTTATAAATTGCACAAAATAGTATTCGCCCGTCGCGTTTATCATAACAAATGTTCTGCCTACGTACATTTCTTCAATACATTCCTGTGTATTTAAATACAATATGTCTACATATTGCATTAATTATAAATAAATCTGATTCAATAATAAAAGAATCGAATAAAAAAGATGAAGTTTATAAAAATTCTAATAATAATTTACTATAAAACTTATTTATTTAATGCATTTGTATGTAATATTTTGTACAGTAACTCGAAGTTTCATATAACTTTTCAGAAATTATTTATTCAATAAGAATCTTAGTTTTCTTCATTCATTAAACATATATTATCAGAATTCAGAAATCATTTATACGATTTATCAATTACGTAACTAGTACATAATTTTAACAGTAATTTTTGTATACAATTGATGTTCTATTAAAATCTATATGATTGAAGTGATTATTATTTAAATCCATAATTAATTTAAAAATCTATTATGGTTACTTTCTATATGTAATTTCTATATATGTAGAAATACTGGAATATTATTGAATTCCAACGTTACGTATTATTAACATTTGTTACCTTAGAGATCAGTAATTAGATCGGATTTTCGTTCAGCCAGGCAAATATGAAATATATTTGCCATTATAATTCATGAGTCCGTATTAAATTTATTAGCCGTAATGTCAAATATATAAATATATATATATATATATATATATATCGATAATAATAAAATATATTTGAATTTTTCGAAGCTTAACTTAAATTAACTGAACTTAACTTAATTGAATCTTAACAACCGAACTTAATTAAATGACAATGACAATGTTTGTTATCAAGTAAAATATCTTGGCTTAATCATAGATACGAGCGAGAGCCTTTATATATTTACTAAACGCATACTTAAGGGTATTAAATTATTGTAAAACCTTGTGGGATAATATTAATAAAATAAGGGTAAAAAAATTTTGAATAAAGAACGAAAGCTAAAAGAATAAAAGAAATAGACGGCAAGATCCAATTCATTTTTGGTAGTTGGCAGTAGGAATAGTAGTAGCAACGGAATTGCACTTTTAATCAAGATTTCTACCAATTTGAGAGTGCCGACGGCGCGAAGACAAAGCCCATTGTTGTCGTAACTGGTTGGGGTTTCAAGTGTACCAACTCAACAGTGAGTGCCCAAGAGAAAAAGACAGGGTGCTGAAGATGGTAGGAGGGGAATCGGGGAGTTGGCCGCGTCCAGTGCATACTCGTTGCACCAGATGGCTCAGCAAAAGGAGAAAAGGAGAAAAGGAGAAAAGGAGTGTGTGCGTATGAGAGAGAGAGAGAGAGAGAGAGAGAGAGAGGGGGGGAGTGATGATGGACATTCCATAGATTCGCTATCATGAATTTACATAAGTTTACGTCGCACCCTGTGAATGAAAGCCATTACCGGCCAAATTCTTACTCCTCTAATGAGTTTTGAAAAACTTTTCGAGTCCACGGAGGCAAAATTAGTCTTGACTGTGAAGTAGCTCGTTGTTCACCACTAAGTTAAACAGAAAGAATGACTGAGCTAGACTTAATAGGTAAGTAAGGAGAGCGATAAAGAGGATCGCCAGAGAAATTACCGAAGGCATTTCGTTTATAGCGTCCCGATATCCCTCTGATTAGAGTATCCTTGCTATTAAATCCCAATGGGGCTCCATTACATAGATCAATTACCCATACAACACGTACGTATATAAATAGCACTTTGTAAATCGTAAAGGGCACGAATACGTAATTAAAAAAAAAAAGTTGTTAATACTTGTTTCGTAGGACGTATCGCATGCGTAGGGCATGCGATATAAGCTTAAAGAATGAAAGAAATAAAAAGAGAAATGGAGATGCAGCGGAGTAACCCTCGCTGATTAGTGTTGCCGAGCCAAAGCAAGACTCGTAATTTTGATGTCTGAAGTTTGAGAGGAGAAGGAAGGAAAGACTCATGCCTCCATTAACTCAACGAGACGGCGGTAGTGCGTAACAGTCGGTGTCGTTGAGGAGCAGGAAGAGAAAGGTGACAAGAAGCAAGACTCGAAAGCAAGATGGAGTGGCTGCCCTTAAAGGGTCGGCCAGGATTTCCCCCGATTTAGCTCCCGGCGCTCTCCTCGTGGTGCTGGCGGTGCTGGCGGTGCTGGCGGTGCCGGCGGTGCCGGCGGTGGTGACGGCGGTGCTGACGGCGGTGCTGACGAGGGCAGCGAGCTGCTACTCTACGCTCTAGAACGCACCGAAGCCATTCTTCCACCCATCATCATCCCGCCCATCCTTACGCCCATCCTTACGCCCATCCAACGTGTTTGTATTTGCTAATTGTAAATTGTCTGGCGGGCCCACCGACGAATGCTCAGAGGAAATATGAAAAAGCTTTTCCGCGGGCTCGACTTCGCTTCGACTTACCTCCCTCCCTTCACGCTCCTCCTCCTCCTCCTCCTCCTCCTCCTCCTCCTTCCACTCCTTTCGAAAACGTCCCTTTCTCCTGCCCTGTTCAATACTTTCTTTTTATTTCCGTTTCTGTTTACTCGCAATGAGACGTGCCTGATGACACTTATACTTCCTTTGGTCATTTTAAAAATACCAGCACTTGACGCTCTACATCCCATAGCTTATACACAAGACGTATTAGAAAGGTAAATGTACAATAATCAATTATCAAGTATATTCTTATTTCTTCTCTCGTAAGCTCGGTTGCTGCCTATAATTATAATGGCTTATAATTACATTCTAGGTATGTCGTTCGTACGTAACCCTGTATTATTGTTATTGTTGTTATTATTATTATTATATGTAAGTAAGACTGTAGTATAATAAATAATAAGTACTCTGTCAATAAAAGGAAGTCGGGCATCGATTTTAAGAGCTACGATTCCTATCGAGTGCCACGCAAACCTCAATTGCTTACAAATTACGGAATTCCGACACACAGCTCTACGCACATTGAGGGACACACTTTTCTTACTGTTACTTAATTTCTTAACCCCTCTGCGTTGTCACCTTCCCGACACCTGCGCAACCGTAAGTAGTGCTAAGGTATTTAGCCTTTTTATTCCCGTTTTCTCATTTCGCCAGTCTTATTGTTCCGGCCCTCCCCTCCAGCCCCTTCTGGACGGCCGAAAGGTGACAAATGGTGAAATTGAAAGCCATCAGTTCCATGACCTTCTCAATTTCCATATTAAACGTCTCTACAACTCTCAAATTTACCTTGTCCTGCATTACCAACGATTAATTACCGATCATAAATGCTTACCACTCGCTTCTCATTACAACAACTAACTTTTCACTATATTTATTATTTAATTATAACGACCTTTACGCACTTTTTAATTAAATATTTACCCTTTTCTCTTTATCCATGGTACATACGATGGGTAAAGTAATAATAATAATAATAATAATAGTAGTAGCAGTAGTAGTAGTGGTGGTAGTGTACCGATTCATCGACTGATGTCATTACTTGATTACAATACTCTAACCTTATAATTACCCGATTAATTAGATAATTATATTTTAGTTCAGGATTAAATTTATTTATAAAACTTTAAAGACAATATAACAAGAATAAAAAAATGTTTAATGCAATTCACATGTACTTATTGATTAAAGGAGGACTGTATCATAAGATGTAATGTATATCATCTGTAAAAGTACAAAATTAAAAAATAAAGTACAGAAATGAGCTTTCTATGAGGAGTTAGCTCATTCGCAAACGTAAAGCAATATCAACCCAATTACATAAGAATACGAAATTTTTTGTATACAGTATTCTATCACCTTAAAATGTCATTAGATAGATAGAGAGAGAGGGGGGGTGGGGTGAGGTAAGAGATTTTAATTTAAAAAAAATGAATTCAGTTAATTACAGAATACCTAATTGTATGGGTGTCTGTATAAATAAATGTATATTCATAGGTAAGTAAAGAAACTCTACTGCCAAGTAAGATTATATTTTGAAAAAATTAAGAAATTTATTAATTAGACATTCGATGGTTTAAAATAATACACAAAAAATTCCGTAGAACGAATTCATGTTAATATTGCTTTTACTATGAAATAATTTATATAATTGTACATTACAAATGTGGGTATGATAATTAGAGAAATGAAATCGTATTTGTTTAGTCAACCAAAAACGTAAAAAAGATATGAAGGATTTTGATAAAGCGGACAGAGAATTTGCTGTATCAGATAATAGTACATAAAGGTTGAAACGTAACCGAAACAGAGAGATGTCTATCCGTAAGGGATGTAAGATAGAGAGAGAGAGAGAGAGAGAGAGAGAGAGAGAGAGAGGGAAGAGGGAGAACCGAGCCCGGCTTGGCGAGACGGCTAGAAGACGTGTTTCGTTCAGTAATTTCTGTCATTTTTTGTTTGAGTGTTTGCTTTTTATCGTCGTAAGCTGATACATTATATCATATAAGCCGTAAGGTCTATATAATGCCTTGCAATGTACACGACGACGTCGCTTTATACATTTTTGTTTACGAATACTCGTACCTGCCACGGTATATTGACCGTAGAGTCCATATTCTTTAAATATAAAACAACGGCTTGATTTTTATCGACCACTTAGATCGAGGATGAAATGACATATTTAATTTTTGAATGCGGATGGATGATAATTACTTACTCCGCAATGCTTTCGTATGACAAACGCTTAATGTAATACTAACGTTGTGAATTTTCATTAGAATTCAACAGAAATCCAACGGCAAGTAAGTTTTTATTATTATTCTTACGATTAAGATACACGCAATGGGCTAATCGCTATGTAAACACCCACTTATGCTTTTAAAATGTTTGTACGTGTTGAATAATGCATTGTACTCGTATTTCTTTCGAATCTCGCCTCCCGCCTCCCGCCCGTTCGATCTTCTCGCTCTCTGTCCTGTCCGCGCTTGTCACATGGCGTGCGCGACACGTGTATTGGCGTCCAACTTGTCTGGGGGCAAACAACAAATTAAAGGATTGAACTTGAATCCATAGAAATGGGCTCGTGCCCTCTTCACGCGATCATTGTTCCTTTACAGAATAATCGATTGTCCCGGTGCATTAAGAAAGGATAAGTGCGCTTATAATTTTTACGTCGATTGTCCTCTATAAAGAGCAGTAATAAGCTTCGTATCGTTGAATTCTCATTGGATGCGTGTATTGAGAACTGCACCGGACTCACGTATCACGAGATCTTAATTTCAATACTTCCCAGAAGAAGTACTCGGACGTACGGAACGGAATCTCCTGTGAATATTATAAAGAATAGAGAATTTTTGCAAATTCCTTATAGCCGTAGACTAATTAATATTATACAATGGTCGCGGTCATTGGCACCAATGCACTAGCCTACCGGCACAATTAGAATAATATAAATGAAAAATAGTTATGAAAAGGGTATTGTCAATATTTTGGCGGTCGTTAAAAGTCGATAAATACCCGTTACAGGCAGCAGCAGAGCTCGGAGACTTTTCAATAAGGATTATGGGATGCCAATGACCGAGTCGTATGAACATTCCGCTGGGTCTTCTCTGTGACGGGCAAAAAGGATGGCAAATCTCCTGGCGAGATCGAGATCTCCTAGCTAGCGAAATCTCCTAACGAAACGTAGCATCGGCCGAAACCGCTCCACCCCTTCCCCTCCCAATCACCCCTCCCCCGCCGCCCCGCTCGCCGTCCCGCCCGCGCCCCTTCTACGTTATTTCTCCCTTCTTCTGGAGGAGAGACCGTGCCGTGGGTGGGGATAGCAGCTGCGCCATTGGCCTGTCGACGTCGGCCGAGGGTGAAGAGGGAAGTAGGCATTGGTCCTCGGTGCTCCCATGTCTGAGCGGCAATTCGTCGCGCGTTTTACTTACGAGAGAAAAAGAGACCGACCGTACAAAGCCCTTCTTTCTTCCATCTCCTTTCCTAAGGATCCCCCACTCACGTCTATCTATCTCTTTCTACTCTTTCTCTTGTATTACCTATACACAACCTCCTCTACTACTACTACTTCTTCTTCTTCTTCTTCTTCTTCCTCTTCTTCTTCCTCTTCTTCTTCTTCTTCTTCTTCTTCTTCTTCTTCTTCTTCTTCTTCTTCTTCTTCTTCTTCTTCTTCTTCTTCTTCCTCTATATTTTACCTATACTCACTTTCTCTCCCAATCACAGAGCACACGTACACGAGGAAGCGTACTCACTCTTTTTATTTATTTTTTTTCTCATTCCCCCTTCACTTTTGTATCACACTCTACTCTTTTAGTTACCCAGTCTTTTCAGTTTAACGACGTCATCCGTGATTCGACCGTTTTTAACTCTTCTGAAGTAGCTTTTTAAGAAATTCAAAGTTTCTTCCTAACTTTTCACCTTGATCTCGTAGTATTGAACACCGTCATGCATGCATTGTTACATTTCAATTTAGTACATTGTATATTGTAAATATGATTGTATTATGTATTAACGTTTTCTCTGAAGATCATAAATCGTGCGTAAGATTGATTAAAAATATATGTATTATTGACATTAAAAATATATTTCTACTTTCATGTAATTCAAATAAATAAAATCTCGCGAACAAAGGAGTGGATTAGTTGTATTTATATTTGAATTCACGATTAGCAAATGCATATGAACTTAAAGCTGTTATTGTATTTGTTAACATCTCCTTACATAATTTCGAAGAATGCTAACATTTGTACAGGACTCATTGGTTCTTGAAGCGTTCGGTTATCAGAGGAGCAACCGTAATCATTTCCCGCTGAAGTCGACTCGCACTCGGGGCATTATTGTTAGTACCTCTTTTGAGCATATGTGTACCATATATATGTATATATATATATATTGAATTCCAATAGCAGTAAGGACAATTCAATGCACTTGGCCGCCACTGTATTTTGGTTTCTCCCATACCACCTGTGTGAGCGGGTAAATATTACCATCTCGTATATCTAGTACCCCTAATCCAACTTTCCACCCTTTCTTTTAAGAGAAACAGAAAAAACTGAAGCGTAGCGCGAGCCATTTTATATCGCCTCTCTCTCTCTCTCTCTCTCTCTTTTCTCTTTATTATATTCTTATCTCTGAAAATTTCTCTTTATTCGAGTGCTTATTCGCCTGACTTGGAATCTCATATATAGAACGGACAGACGGATAAAGTTATTAACAAATGTACCAAGATCCTTTGTCCCATCAAATTTGTTAATAAAAATATCACGTTCAAACACTATGAATCGATAAATCCGTTTATAAATTCAATTATTAAGTGCTTGGATCAAGTAAGTATAAACGGAGTTTCCTCTTACGTAATTAAGCAGTTGTAGAATAAACCAAAACAAGTATAGGGGCATTTAAAAGCTTAACTGCTTAAATAGCGTAAGAAAAATTACATTGTAAGTACAAGTAACAGAGCAGGGAAACAATACTGACACTTTTGAAATTCACACGCTCATTAATTGGTGAGACAATTGAATCGGCAAGAATTACTGCGAAACTGGTATTGTTCATCTATGGTCACGAATCGTAACGAGAGTAACGAACGTTGCCGAGAACGAGAATCGATCGAGCACGTTTAAATTTAAAAACGAGTGGAGCTTTCGTCTTTCGTCCGTACTCCCGGATCTCCTTATTAGATCCAGTGAAACAAAAGCCGGAAACTAACCCCCTGGAACAATTTGGTCTTTGATGCCTTTTGTTTATTTCTTTTTTTTTTCTTTTCGTAATTTGAGATAAAGAAGAAAAAAAAAAAAAAAAAAAAAAAAAAAAAAAGATCCTTATGATCGTCGATCGAATTGCTAAATATTTGAATAAATATGATAGAAAAATAGAAAGAAAAAAGAAAGAAAGAAAGAAAGAAAGAATGAAAGCAGGAATAAGAAGAAGCAAGAAATAATGTGGTTGTAATTCTTAAAGCGACATATAGACAGAGTATTTTGAAAGTGTCGCTTAAGACGGTGGTTAATGTTAGTAGAGGAAGTACTTAAAAAGTGAGCTGCATAAATAATGATGATGAGTTATGAAGGAGGGGGCGTCAACGGCCATCTAACGAAACGATAATTAGAGGCTAAATTGGCCGAAGGAAGAGACGTATGATGCGCGTGGAGAAAGGACTAATTTGGCAAAGATCCAGTCGGGGCTCCGAGAAAAAGAAAAACAGGTGAAGGGCCACTGGCAGCCCCGCTTTTCATCCAACACGGGCTCGAACTTCTAGTCGCACACGAACCGGCGGCCACTGGAGGGGAGCGGATAGGCGTGCAAGGACTTATGCCCCGCGGTCCCGCCTACCTACAACTGGCCACGCCCACACCCTCGTACGTACACGTATGCACGGGAAAAGGGGGAGACAGAGAGAGACAGAGAGAGGGTGAGAGAGAGGGGTCGAGAGAGAGAGAGAGAGAGAGAGGGAGGGAGAGAGAGAGAGAGAGAGAGAGAGAGAGGGAGAGAGAGAGAGGGGGGGTGCACAGACGTCGTCCTGCCTCCCGTTTCTTTTAATCGTACGCTCTTTTTCAGTGCGTGCGCGGGAACACATGAATACCCCCCCCCTCCGACCCCTCCCTTCCCCGCCAAGAGTGCGCGAGTGAGACAGAGTGAGAGTGAGAGAGTTAGAGAGACGCGAGAAGCAGTCAATGAGCGAGTTGTGTTTCTGGGCCGTGGATTCGGTGATGCGCGCAAGCGGCCAAGAAGAGGCTGTGATTTTCGTTTGGACCGTCAGAGCACAGTCGAATGCCGGCGCGAGACTCACGCGCGCGTGATTTTTCCTATCCCAAGTGGCGAATCGACGCGCACGAGTAGCGCACGAGGAGCCAGTGAGGGAAAAAAGGTGCCCTCTCGTAGTAGTCCAGGATGTGGCTCCTCGGCCGGGCTCATCGGTGCACTAGAGGCTGTCGATCGCCGTGGGAGGATTGAGCGTCGCCGAAGTCTTCCGCCGTCGGTTCCGATAAAGTCCTTCGTCAGGATTATCGAACTACAAAAAAAAAAAAAAAAAAAAAAAAAAAAAAAAAAAAAAAAACAAGAACAGTGGATTCGCGGTGCCCGTGTGCCCGTGGAGTTCGAGGAGACTGGACATGAGAGCGAGTCCTGGACAACGGCGGCTTCCTGCGAGAGTCTACGACTTCCGGATCGCTCGGGTCTCAGGCTTACTTCTAGAGAGAGACGCGTCCTCGTCCCGGAATTTACTCTAGTGCAACGGCCGGCCGGCGCGCACTCGATTCCTCTCCGGACCCGTCGCTCGCCTTCAACCCCCTCTACCCACAACGGAGCCTACATCGCGCTTCCACGCCGCAACCTCGCATCCGCTCGTTTTCTAGCGTAAGTATATTTGCAAATACGGTTATCTCACCACCCTTCTTCACATGTTCTTTATGCCATATCTGTCTCTTACCAATCGCTGCAATTAACTCGATTTGGCCTTGATTGCAACGCCGTTGCTCATATCTCGGTTCACATGTAATTTCAAGAATCTACCACGCAAACGTGATTTACAATTGTTGATTTACAATTTGATCTACATGATTTACAATATAAAACTGCCTTTGAAGCTTCTTTCTAAAATTCGTTTTATTGTAAATATTTTATTTCCTGCGATCCCATCATAATGCACTTGAATTCGCATTATTAAAAACCTCTAGCAATTCATATTTTCATCGATGAAAACGACACGTTGTGCTTTTATTTGTAACATTTTTTTATTTTTAAATTTCTATCAATGAGAAATTCATATCAGTACAAATTTAAAATCGCGCATAATCCATTACGTTTAATATTTTCAATAATTACATGCTCCAAATCATGTTGACTTTTATCCATACGAATTACTGCAATAAATATTTGCGGAGTATTAATATAAATTGCCGAACTCATATTTTTGAATATTACATTTTCTTCACGCCGTTGTTTAAATTCTTGTTTATTGAAAGTTTCAAGATAATTTATAATAAATATAAGCTTAAAAATACAATATCGTATAAGACAATTTACAGTATCACTAATATTTATATTCCAGATAATACATAATTACAGCGAATTTCATATTTCCTATTAAATACATTTTTTAAATGTAAAAATTTAAATATAAATGATTAAGAGCATCTTCATACCTATAAATACTGGAAAATTGAAGGAAATTATACTTATACTGTAAAATGTTTACTAATTAGATATATTAACATACTATTCGTATTGTTTCTATTTTTTCTTTTATTCTCCTCTTTAAAGACTAATGAAACGAGCTTCACTATCAAGGAATTTTCATGTTACATAAATGCTTACACAAATATAATAATTAAACAAAGTTCAGAATAAGAATAAGAATAAGAGTATTCGATATGTCACATATGTCAACTCGAAGTAGCGAATGATAATTCGTCCTAACGACGTCTTTGTAATTATTTAAGCAATGTTCGCAGCTACTTGTACTTGTGGATTAAAATTTAAATAGCGATTATTGAATTTGTTATTCATCTTAATTGTATAAGTTGTGGCATGGCACGTATTACAAAACTGCGTTCGGTAGTATATGTAAGGAAGTCGGATAAAATTAGGCCATATCGATTTGAAGGAAATGTTCTTGTATACGCACGAGATCGTTTGTGCTTAGTATAATGAAGGCGCGGTAACAATTGCGAAAAATAACGAACGGTGGCCGCTTTTAAATGCGCGCAGTTTAGCGTAATAAAAGCAGTGAATAAACTCGTAGCAAGACAAAGGAAGTAGTTATCTTATAAAGTAAAAAGCCCTCAGTTCGAGGCAGTGAAAGCTGAGGTCGAGCCAAGGGCGCAATATTGACACAAACCTACGTAAACGTGCATAAACATCGATAGGGCCTGACAATATGCACTCGGCACGAGTGCAAATTGTTTCCAGAGCGTTGTAATTAATTTATATGGAGCTGCGTATGTATGCGCACGGTGGTCAGACGATTTATCGGCCCACTCGAGACAATCGATCGCGACTTATTGTGTCGATCGTCGTATAAAGAAAAACGACAACAGAAATTAGGGAACAATTAATCCGGCATAAAATATGAATATCGCCTACTCGAGCCTCGAGTTTATTCTCGATGACTTTGTTATTGCTATTGTTATTGTTTTAGAACTAGCGCAGGGACTGCCGGTGCGTTACAGCCCTTCGAGAGTCACTCTCCAAAACCACTTATACTTCCTTCTTTTCACGTAGGCATCCAATAACATTCGCACTTATTTGCCGTCTTGTCGATTTCCTTCTCCGTTTTAAGCTAATTTTTTTTTTATCCCCGTCCCCTTCTATTTGCAATTAATCGTGCAGCTTAATTGCCAACGAGACAGTTATTAATTTATCATTTATCATTATCCCACTGACAATAATCAAATAGAGCATTGTCAGGCGAATTTTCATGCAATAATCTTTCCTCTTAAATTATAATTAAATTCTAACGAATTTAATGGGATTTTGATATTCAAAGGTCGCATTGTATCTTGAAATACTTGAAATACTTATTAACCATAACTTAAATATTGATAATACTAAAAGAATCAAATGTTTGTGACGAAACGTGGCGGATCATCAAATGAATATATCATAAGCCTTCGAGTTATTATTCAAAGTAAGGATAATAATAAATTTAGGCCATTATGATTAAAAATATAGGATAGAATAATTAAGTTACGCTAAAAGATACGGCTGATCGAAGGTCGTGCATGCGTGGTACGGGTATAGAAAGGTGATCGTACGCCTACGAAACACTTGGACGTTTGCAGAACTCAAATCCAGAAGTCGGTACAAGCTCTGTACTCAAGGTACTCGCAATAGCTTAGTCTGAGTGCCTTCGCAGAGGTGGGTAACCGCTCGAAGGTAGAGGAAGGGAGAAAAAAAAAGCCAAGGGTCTCTCTATTCCGCACAAACGCATGTTCGACGGAGTACTAGTTACTATTAGTACTATTATCGCTATTATCGCTACTAGTTATCGCGAACAACTCTCGAAAGTTCGCAAATACTCATCCCAGTTCTTATTCTCCTTCGTCGATTAATATCCCAATAAGGTGGTCCAAAGAAAAGAGAGGCTCTAACATACGCGAGGGGACACTGAACTCTTCATTTTTTATTCATAATGGCGCTGGGCTTGCTGTTGCTGCCCGGTTAACTTGCCGATTAGCTCTAAATACGCTCTCTCTTCCCCTCCCGTAGACCTTCTCGTTTAAAAGTCGTGATTCGGGGGCCTTATTCGACTTCTTCTTCTTCTTCTTCTTCTTCTTCTTCTTCTTCCCGCTTCTACTTCTTTTGTGTTTTTTCCAATTCCATAATTCAAGATCTAAATTGCAAACAACATTTTTTTTTTTTTTTTATTTATTAATTAGTAAATACAACAATATTACCAACGTATTTCAAACAATCGAGTTTAATATTTTCCTGTACAACAGACAAACCATATAAAACTCATGGAAATAATTTTTTCTATCCTTCTTTCTTTCTTTCTTTCTTTATTATTCTTTAAGATAAACTTTAAATTACATTTATGTATTCATTTCTCCGATTAAATTTTTCGTGCGCTTACACAGAATCTTGGAATCAATGTCTTTCCAAACATTAGAAGTAATCTTGTGCACCCCTCGAAAAAAAACCTACCAACTTCTCGTGCTGAAAAGAAGGTAAACCCTTGAACGAGGAACAAAACTTTTCACTTTAATCTAGTAATTTTTTTCTCCACCGAATTCAAACATCAACGCCTCAATGTATTCCTTTATAAAATGCGTTTTCTACAATTATAAAAATAATAATTAAATGAAAATTAAATTAAACATTACGAGGTACCGGTCGAGCATACAGAAAAATAAAAACGTTAAAAGTTTAAAAAAACTGAAGATAAACAATTTATAATTATACGATAATCAAAAAGGGAAATCTGTGCCTTTCCACAGATTCGTCTATAAGACGTGTAAATGGAAAATTTTGCTGGGGGAGCGAGAGCCCGATCGTCGATCGAGCGAGAGTTGTTTAATTAAAAGAAAATAAAAGAAAATAAAAGAAAATAAAAGAAAATAATGACGATTGTCGATTGTCCGTTGTTGATGTTGATGGGAGTAGGTTGTCCGAGGTAGCCGATAACAAAGGGGATTTTCCAGGCAGCGAAGCGAGTTTTTCAGATGTCCGTCGCGTTGGCTGCGGCCGAGGAATTCCCTCGAAATCGGACAAGCCCCGTAAAAGTAAAGTTCCCCTTTCACAAATTTTTCTTTATTACATGCGTGTTCGAATAAACGAAAGTAACGTAAGGCGCGGCTGTGGTCGGGAGAGGGCAGGGCCGAGGGAGAAGATGGAGAGCAGTCGCATTATTACGCTACTTGATTTCGCATCGGGGCCCAGCTGCCGCGCACTGAAAGAAATCCGTCGAGGGATCAGGAAGGAAAAAAAAAAAAAAAAAAAAAAAAAAAAAAAAAAAAGAAGTGCTGCCGGCACCGGCCACGGTGCTCAAGGGCAAAGAGCGAGGTAGCGGAAAAAGCGATGGGGCGGGGGGCGGGGGATAAACGAGAGAGAGAGAGAAAGAGAGAGACTCAGCAGAGGTCCTTTGCTAATATTTGAGGAGAGCCCGGCTGCAGTTTTACCGCCGTCGTGCTCGAGATTGTTATTTTCGGTATCCGAGTGTGCGTGAGCTCGAGCTCTCGTCGCTAAAAGATGCGCGGAAGCTGCCAAGTCAAGAGAGTGGATTCACTCTATTCACTCTCTCGCTCTTATTATCGAGTATTATCGTCCTTTACACGAACGTCAGTGAATACAACGTAAAACTAGGGCTCACTCCTTTCCCCGTATATGTATGCGTATGCGTGTGCGCGTGTTTGTGATAACAGAAGCAATATAAAATTAATCAGGTCTGAATTGGTAAAATTTGCAAATCGCCGGCAAGTGAATAATAGTGATTCGCACTGCGCACGCACGAGCCGAGCAAGCGCGTGTCCTATAGGAGCCGGCACTAAGCCGGAAAATCGGATTGATCTATTTGCGTTATTCCGAGACGATCGAAGGAGTCGAGCCGAGCTCCGAATGCACAAGCGAAAGAGCCACGCGAGCGGCGTAACCGGCCATCGCGTAACCCACGCCTCCTCTATCCCTCGATTAATTATACAGTGTACATTAGCAACGGAGCCGATAGATCCCGATCGCGATTTCGCTACCTCCTGGGCACGCACACGTAAAACCCGACACGCTTCCACGGGCCTGGTTGAGCACACGTTAATCGATCCAACCTTTTAATTATTCTGCCCGTATATTATTCCGTACAATCAACGTAAGAATATCAACGGCTTTTATTGACGCGAGCCGACCATCAGCCTCACTTCCACCCACTCTATTAGGTAATATTATTATATAAAGCAGTCATCGAATTCCACTTTACATCGAGTAAAATTAGGTTTTCTACTCCTCTGCGTGACCGACTACTCGAGCCGTAATAACGAGATCGTTAAATTTGTTTAAAAAAAGAAGAAAAAAGATAATGCGTAATATTAATTTGTAATGAATGACAAAATGATTGGTTGTAGGTATGAATTGCTAGGGTGAGAAGAGAAGCGAGGCGTTGGATAGCCAGGAGTGGGGCACAGCTCGTGTGACTAGGAAGCGTTCCCTGCATTATTCTTCCTCTCCTTTTTTTTTTGTTATTATACGTCCGCGGTTGTCTTTGAAGTCGCGGAAAGTCAGCGAGAGTGGTCGGATCCAGGGTTCGGCTACTGTCCTTCGACCCTCGTCATTTTATTTTTGCCGGCTTCCACCCTCTCGCTTTTCTCGCCTTCTCGCCACTTTTGATGTCTTAATCTTCCATAGACTAGACCATTCAAGCGCTTAACGCGATATTTCACGACGTCTCCTCTCTAATTAGCTTCTGGCTCCGTTGCTTTATCGACTTTTCACGCACGCTTTATACCAAGCGCTCAGGCGTCGTCAATTGTCTTACGTAGCTTATTAAACACCCTCGCCGACAGTTTTACAAAACCCCATGGCTTATAACCCCAATGGCCTTCTTTGATTGGCTATACTCCGTAATACCGGCATCGATTCATCCCATTTCTTGTAATGGGAACACGAGCTTTTACTCTTTGTTGGCTTAATAGAATATTATTGAATTACAGTAAGTTAATATGTAAATAACAAATTTTCATATCTCAGGCTTAAATTAAAATTTTAATTTAGATATTCCGGCGATAATAGCGGGTAATGAAATATAAGGAGCACAGAGAGTACGGAGCCGAGTAAGGATAAAAGTCGTTTGCGATCCGATGACGATAAACAAATTATAAGATAAGGATCGCCTTTCCTATATTTCGATCCTCTTTATATAGGAAGATTTTCTTCCGTATCCTACAGGAGTCGGGCTCTGAACCTAAGCCGCGCTACATTGACAATTAAGATTATTGAGCCAAGAGGGTTTTGTTAACGTATATATATAACGTGTATATATATATAAAGGGAGTTTGATAAATTGTAGCCAATGAATTTTCAAAGAAAAATGCCGAAAGGTGCGACGTTTCCGGTCGAAAGATAGAAGATAAGATGCACCCGCGGCTAATAGGATTCGCTGATTCATAAATCAGCATGAGCTGCCGGACTCTGGCTGATCATCGGCCGGATAAAATTAGTCCGAGTCGGTTTTACCCGGTAGATCGGCGCATGAGCCGAACGGCATCGTTGCGCAGGTGGTCAACGACACTTTGACTTAAGAGAATACGGTATCGCGAATTCGCCTCTTGAGTAATTGAGGTTACACTTGTTCGCCGCATTTGCATATTTTACAATTCCCAAACAAGGTTCGATGGTTATATATATATATATGTATGTAAGCAAGTTCCTATCGTGTACGATGCCTTAAAATACAAATTTAGGGTGTTAAAAAATTATGCCGTCCGCGTAACAAGATTTCTTACGTACCGATTATAAATATTACCTGCTGTAATAAATTTACAAACATTATTTTTCTTTATGAATAAAAGCGATCTACAATTATCACCTCATTGATGCTCTTGATAATTGCATTGGATAATTGATATTATAACCGTTTCTTTACTAAAACATCGATTAAAATCAAATCCTGAATTGTGATTCTTTTTTTTTTTTTTTTTTACTTCTTTCTTTTAGGTGGTACTTTACTCTGTTTACACAGACATTGTCTTCGATTATACATTTTCTTTCGAATAAATTATATTCAAATTTATAAGAAATTTTTTCAACTAATTTATTTTCCAATGCTAATTTGATTGATTATCATCTAAATTTAATTATACCAAAATAATAACCGGCAACTTCTTAAAATAAACATTTTATTAATGAAGGTTCAGCTCTATTAATTATTACGTATCACCTATGAAAATATTCATGCACGTAGATAAATTTACATTGAAGCTTGGGCTCGCAATAACGTGCATGTAAAAAATAGAAGAATGCTCATCATCGATACCGAGGCACTTAATTCGAAACAATAAAAGAAAAAAAATAAATAAAGAAAAATAAAAAAAGAAGAAGTATTCAGTTCTTTGATATAGAATTATACACTATTAAAAGGTAATTATTAAAAGGTAATTGATTGATCCAGGAATTTTTGTATAAAAAAACAGTATGAATTAAAACGACAAATGAATAAATACGTTTGACTGAAATTTATTTATATCGATGCATCACGCGTTTATCATCACCGTTAGCATTCGGTCATTATTAAGCAATCGACGTGAAGCAGATAATTATAATTGTAATTAGACAACAACATTATGGGAGCGGAAGTTCCTGCTTATTCACTAAACGCCAATAAAGCTACTGACATATAATTTGCGTATGAATTAAGTTAACACAAATCGACGGCATAGGCGATTAATCACCACAGCTCGTGCTCACCACTTTAATATTAGAGTTATTGGACACAGGTTACATTCGCATGTACGAAACGAATTCATAACATTTTCCATTAGATCGCCACGTGTCTCCGCCACGGAACTAACCTTATTACCCGAGCCGAGCAAATATAACCACTTCTAAATGACTTCCGCTGCGGAAGGTGGTACGTGTCAATTCTATCAATTCCGCCGAACACGTAGCCGAACGCATCATTACGATTAACCAGCTTAAATTTCAGCTGGCTCAACCAATCAATGGCAATCCAATATTAATATGGATAATATTAATATTCTTTCCTATAAGCATAAGTGTAGAGCGAGATTTTTTTATGACTATTGGGTTTTGATCGACGGGGGGCTTCGACTCGATGTAACGTTCCTTGACAGTTAGCGAGAGGCTGAAAATCCTCGAAGACTCGTGTAAATTCGCGTATTCTAGGGTAAAGGAAGCACGGGGCATCGCGCGCGCGAATAGCCCCGAGTAGTCTACTGTCCGGGGAGCTCGAGGGCTGATGGAGAATGAGGGGAGGCTTCGAGGAGGGGAAAAAAATCGAGCCACTCGAGTGTCAATGCACTCGGTTTGAAACAAAAAGCCGAGGCTGAGCGCGGCTCATTACTCCCCGGCCACATAATTTTCACGAAGTCCTGTTGGTCCGCCCGTGCGACCGGGTACACTCCGCCCGAGGCAAACATACCCATGAAATTACCTTTTAAATATTTCATTATGATTAAATGTGCGTCTAGCTGCGCGAGCATCAAGTGTTCGTTCGTTCGTTCGTTCGTTCGTTCGTTCGTTCGCACCCCTGATTGACAAAAGCCTCGTCCGACCGTCGGTCTGCCGTCTTTATCACTGCCGTCAATCGAGTCCAGCATTTATCCTTGACAATCTCTCATCCGACTTTTCTATTTTCTATTTCACATTAGACGTTCCCTTATTCTTAATTCTCGGAGCGACGAATCTAACCCGATCCTCGATTGTCTCAAAGCAAACGACGTGCTTTAAGAGGAAAATTAATCCTCGGCGCGCAAAAACTTATTCTCGTTTATTTATTTTAATCGAATTATTCACGGCCAGAAAAGACAAAAAAAATGTATTCAATGACTCAATTGCGTACGAGATTAAGTACACAAACCTCTATTTAATAGTAAATAAATTACTATCGGTATAAACGTATATTATTTAGCAGATATTATTAAAGATTTGGTCGTATTATTAATACAAAGTCATCTATTTATACGAATATTAGTCTAAATTATTAAGCGGCAGAGATAAAATTAGATTGTAATTATGCAGTTGCGCTTACTACGTTAACGTATTCATTCGGTTCCTAACTTTTGCCATCAGCTTTGGTTCACCGTACTACTTCCGATAGTAGCACTGCTAGACACTCGCAACTGCGATACAATCCTCGCTAATTAGTACGTGTATATATTTATATACTAAACTTGAGCTTTCGAAAGCTATATTGAACGCAAACCTAATTCGTATCTGGATACCTAAGGTATTGAGCTTTTTTTTTTTTTTAAAGCATTTTTAATGTACTGCTAGGAAATAGGAAAGCTATCCTTGTAATATCATTTAAGAAGACATTTAAATTTGAACAGGCAGCTTTAAATCTAACAATAACAACAACAACAACATCAACAATAATAGTAATAATAATAATAATAATAGTAATAATAATAAACTAGAATTGAGACTCTCACTCTGTCTCTCTCTCTCTCTCTCTAGACTTGTAGCGCTATTACTGGCCGTATTTCTCGTAATTTTTATGGGTCAAGAGGAGAATGTGCAATGGTAACCGTTGACTCTCGAGCTGTAGAATCGAGTCGAGTCTCACCCGTCCTGGCAGGTGCTTATTTCCGGTCGGCAGCAGCGAGTTGTGGGCGTCCGGCTCATGCATATGCATATAAGGGGCAGACACTTGGGTGCTCGCTGTCCATTGTTCACCCCTGAGTATCTTTCAACTTTTATTTCGCTAACGCTGCTCACTTTCCAAAAATTGATGCCTGCGATTACGGAGCTTTTTCTCTTTTTCTTCTTCTTCGTCTTCTTTTTTTTTCCAACAACGAGCGAACGAATTTTAATGCGCGTGGGCGCTCAGCAATTACGCAATGCAAATAAGATGAAACTTACTGTGATGAAACGTCGCTTGTAAAACTCGTGATTGCTCGAGTATGCCAATTTTGCATACATCCTTCGCTTGATAAAACAGGACTATTTATTGGTGCAAATGCTTATTCGCGTATGCGTTCATCCATTGCATCGGCAAGTTTAACCTCCACGCCTCTTATTCCTTACCGGGGCATTAATTCTCTAAGGAAAATTATTTTCTACATACACCGAACCTTCAATATTAAAAGTTGGAGAAAAACAAGTATCAAAGTCTGGATTCAGTTTGCGAAATTATTACCGAACAAATGGATCATAGATTCAATAAGCATACATATCTAGTTTAGGTTTCGTATTATCTTTAAATTATTGTGTTAACTTGACATTACGTACGTACACATACACACACACACACACGTATGTATATGTATATATATATATATATTTTGTATATATTTGTATATACATACAGTATCTATAGATTTATATTGAATTTAAAAAGAATTTGTAGCAAAGCGAAATAAAAATTAAGAAATCTATTTTTATTTGATAAAATATTAGTAAGTATTATAAAGTAACCTGAAACCTCAGATTTCGTACAACAAAATATCCGGAGAAAATTTTACATTAATACTAATTCAATACTTTTAGATAATTTCTTGTATTTTGATAATAAAGTAGTAAAAAACATATGATTTTTTTTAAGCAATATAGAATATTGCATTATTACGAGTATGTATATATTTAATATATATATATATATATATATAATTTAAAAAAGAAGACCGTTATTTCTTACCGAAATTCGTAATTCTTAAATGTCGATTTGAGAATCGGATAAGAAAATAGAAATATATTCATGTAGAGTAGGGAGCAGCTCGGTCTTGCGATTATTATTATTCGAACGATCGAGTTTTAATGCCTTGGCAAGTGAAGGGGAAACAGAGCGATTGAGAGAACTATAATAAAAGGTGAACGCTTTCCATATACATACAGTAATAAATCGCAAGTGCTTGAGCTCAATCTCCCCCACCTTTCGTCTCGTTCTTACTGGGGATATTTTCCCTACCTTCTAAACGCCCCCCATCGTTCTTCCTCTTTTCACTTTTTTTCTCTTAGTACCGTATACACCGAGATACCAGGAAATTAATTATTTTAATGTATGCAAGAAATGGAACCGAACTTTTTTAAAAATCATTTCGGTAAATAAAGGAAAAATTTACAAAAATTAACTTCATAAGTTTCTACAGATTATTTAGATACTGGTTTCTGATAAAGTAATTATTTGTTTCTAAATTAACGCAATTAAGTTCTAATCATTTATGAAACCGATCATAAGATATAAAATTAACGATACACATAAATATTAATATTTAAAATATTTCAAATTAAACATCAAAGGATGAGAAAACCTGATCATTAATATTTATAAATGAAAAACATTGTATATCAAACATCTAACAATGTATTGTTTACAGATGCTAATGAATTTAATTAATCTTAATAAAATTACATTAAAAAGAATAATGAGACCGGTGTGCGTGTTTAATTAAATGTCATACGAAGATATAGAAATATTGGCATTATTGTTGGTACTATACGAAAAAAAGCAAAAAACAAAAAACAAACAAATCATAAGAAATTACAATAAATAAAAAATTGTAGATGAAAAATGTATTCTCTTAATGTTTATAATTTATGGTATATCGAGTAGAACTGGGCTGTAGGCTCTCTGATTAACAATAATGCCGTGCATTCCTAGAAATAAAACGAGGGGGAGAAGACGGCAAGCGCGCATGTACGTATGCTTTAGTCGCTCAGTACCTATTCTTCCCTTGAATTCTCTCATTTTCCCTTCATCATTCTTTAGCGATCGCGCGAAAATACCACGCCAATCCAGGCTCGGCTGAACCGACGCACCCTCGATTCCAGCCACTGCTGCCACCGCGAGAGTGCGAGAGTGAGGGGCCGGGGGACAGGGGGTTATTGTGGATTGGAGAGGGGGGGCGGGAGGTAGGAGACGTAGCCCCGGTTCTCCGAGTCCTTGGGATTTCTCTTGGGAATCAAAAAGAGACAGAGAGCAAATTTGAGTCTATAATCGACTCCTATCGGACCCCACCTCGTGGGGTTAGGTCGAGCCTGCTACTGCTGCTGTTGCTGGTGCTACTGCTGCTGCTGCTGCTGCTGCTGCTGCTGCTGCTGCTGCTACTGCTGCTGTTACTCCCGCTGCCACTGTCTCCGTCGTCTCCGCCACCACCGCGACCGCTACTGCTGCTGCTACTGCTGCTACCGCTGCTGCTGCTGTTGTGGCGTGGCACACAATACAAGCAATAACATGAGACTCGCGCTCCACCCACTTCCTCTCTTTTGCCAGGGCGGTTGATCTCACTCCCCCCTTGCAAAGCCGGATGGCTCTTACCTTAATCGACGACTCGATGATGATTTGGCCTTAAATAAACTTCTCGACGAGCGCGTCGAAAGCCGATGTAATTCCCGGTGGTTTGTCCTATAATTCGCTCCAAGGATGTCGGTCACTTAGCTAAGGACTCGGCGAGGTCTTCCTTTTCATCACTCACCCTTCCTTCCCTCCTTCGAACCTTTTCATTCCCGTCCTCCCTCCTCAATATCTTCTTTTATTTGTCGGGATAGACTTCTCTCTCTCTCTCTCTCTCTCTCTCTCTCCAGTTTTTGACTTTTTTTTCTTCTATCGAGCGCGTCAGCACGACCGTCTTCAGCTCCTTTTTTCTCTTTTTATACTTTTAAGACATTGATTATGACTTTCATTGAATGCTCTTCTAATTATTACTTTTATCTCACATTTTTTTCCTCCAGATTTATTATCTACTAATTTATCTAAAATCAACTCGACGTCGCTGGAAAATTCGCGACAAAAATTCCCAATATCTCTTCAAAATGTTTCTGTCTCTGACACTATAATTATTTATCTCCCCTCCCCCACTCTCTCTCTCTCTCTCTCTCTCTCTCTCTGAGTTTCCCTCGTTTTCTTATCGAAGCTTAGCAAAAATAGATACAAAAAAATTGCCCTTATATAATAACGATTGTTTGTTTTATTTTAGATTTATTCTATTTATTTCGATTTATTTGATTTATCTTGTATTTGTTATATTGAACAATATAAGAGTGTATTATATTGTGAAAATGCTTGCTTAGAGGATGCTTTAAATTTTTTACATATAACAACGTATTCTTTTATTATATATACATATAAGAATAAATGAAAGAAAATAAAAAGAATAATTATTATGATGAAGATCGAATGGCGATTCAAGGATCGAGTATGAAAACTAGATCCTACTTTTAGTCAGGGTATACCTAGTGTATAAATTTTCTTCAGCCTCTCAGGAAATCCGCAAGTACCGAACGGAGGGATAAGTCGCGCTACGCCGCCACGTAGTTTAACCGAGCCAGACAGAAAGAGATAGAGAGCAAAAGAGTGAGGTAGAGAGTGAGTGGTATAGGAAGGAGTGCTTGGCCTGTTTAAGCAACTGACATCTGCCACCCCCGACATCATGGCTTTCGGTACAAAGAGTAAGGGCGAGAGAGAGAGAGAGAGAGAGAGAGAGAGAGAGAGAGTGAGTGAGAGGCTTGGAAAGCGAGTGGCTTGGACGGCTCAATGCACTTTCTTTGACGACGGTGGGGTCGAGGGGGAAGGCTCGCGCCTTTCATACAAAATTAAATGGGATATTACGCATTAAAGGTCGTGATTCGACGTTCCAACGGTGCCCCGGGCAGATAACCTGGCCGATCCCGTCGTTGACAACGCCGTCTTTGTACGCGTGAATTCTTGCGCCTTTTATACGGCTTTGTGAACTACTAGTGACCTCGGTCAGTTCGGCACCTTTCTTTTATGCGCTTGGATGTTTCATGTCCCTCCTCAAGCCTTTCTCCACCCCTTTCTCTTTCCTCTCGACACCGGGGCCTATCTCTCCATGACTTCTTTTTGAATTCGGGATGAGGCTTCTAGCCATTCGAACCAACTTTATGAAATTGCGATAATCGGATAGCTCCGAGTAGCTCACACGTCACCTTTCCGTAATTTATGCCCAACTTCCTTCTTATCCTTGGCGAGTAAACATTTAACTCGCCCCTTTATGCGTTCCCATAACATTCAACGTCATTTAAACTATATCGAATACTATGTCGGACAATATAGAATCTTTTTAAATTTAATATGACGATTCGCTTGACTAGCAGACCGAGCCGTGGACAATCAGCATTAATTATCACTTTCATATAAAATACTTATCGCGTACAGCAAGTGTATATAATAATCTTTTTCTACTTTTTTTTTGTTTATTTTTGTTTATTGTTAACTTCGTTCTAGATTAATCGTATACTTGTCGAATTGGGGAAGGTTTTATCTTTACTAGTCCTCGCAATGAAACCTATGCTTATTAATAATATATGTATTAATATGAGGAATGAGATTTAGAGCATTGTGCAATAAATTTTAATAATAATAATAATAATAATAATAATAATAATAATAATCGTAAGATAACGTAGCTCGACGATTGTTGAAACGAATAAAAAACAAGTAATGTCCTCGACGTAAAAGCGTCGGGGCGTAGGTGTAATTAATTGGAAGATGTCCGTTAGAGGACAATAAATCAATTGTTAACTTATGCGGATGTAAATGGCAATAGATCATTCCTCTCGGTCGATTCGTCAAAATGCGAAGGAGTACGAGGAGTGACAGGCAATTCGGCAATTTCAGAGGGATCCTCGAGGCGCGTCGCAGATTCCTAATAAACGAACGCGTTAAACTCCAGGTTTGCCGGCTGCTGAAGAACCTTATGGTCAGCGTGCTCCTCCACCCGCATGGCTCTTCACCTTCTCCTCTCTCACTCTCTCTCTCTCTCTCTCTCTCTCTCTCTCCGTCCCGCGGTGGCGGGGAGAACGTAGCATGGCACGCCGGTGGTTGTGGTGGAGGCGCAGCTGCCCATGTAAATTCCATTTGAATAAATTCGAGCTCGACTCGCTAGAACTTATTATCATCGTGTACTTTCGTACTTACATCCTCGCCCGGCACAATATCCATAAATACATAATTCAGTATTTGGCTGGATGCTGCTTTCCGAGAGTCCAATAAATACGCAATTTCGTTCTCGTCCTCCCTATCTGACAACAATCAGATTAAAAATGCCAGAAGAAGGTGCGCGTTCAAACTCTTTTGCTGTCCGAAAGTCGAGTGACGCAACATCTACATGTTATTTTTATTACTACTCCTATAAAGGCCGTACCCTGCTTACCTGCAAGTAATTAATTTATACGCGGATACCGCGCTCATCGCGGTAATCGACAGGATCACTGGACCAAGATTTACGTTATTCTTCGTTGTTTTAATCCGTGAATCGACGTTCATTCCTAATGCTTACTCGGAACAACATTATCTACACTTGGTCGAGGCTCCTTTAACACCTCTTTAATATATAGTAAAACCTATATTTTATAATTTATATATAGTATTTATATATACTAATTGAATTACTAAAAAGATTTAAAAAACCTTTTCACGTATATTATCCTTACGCTGGATTTTATTTATTCTTATATCATAATATTATAAATCGTGATTGAATATTATAGTTAATCTGTATGACGTTAAATTTTTAAATGATAATATTTATTTATTGTTATCTATTACTTGATTATATAACGTTATATAACGGTCAATTGTTATAATAATTACATATAATTATATATTATACATATATTATATAACATATTTCATATATAATATAATTATCGTATAACTCTAATTTATATGATGAATTACATGGTTTTTAAATAATAAGCCAAATAATTGTATATTAAAATGACTATAAAATTAATGTATTTGTAAACATTTATATTTCATAATAATAAAAACAGTTCCACATAACGTTTAATAATTTTATGCTACTGTTCATGTACCAATTAAATAAGTTACTTCTAAAGTATTAATTTTCCTAAAAATGAGAATCACACTGTTATTAATTGTACTGTCAATAAAAGAGAAAAGCAGAAATAATTTTGAATAAAAATTAATCCGAGACCCCTGCTCGATAATAATAAAGTTATGTAAGAAATAAGCATGTGATTACAGTAGTAAGTATATCAAGTGGTGTTATATAGCAACGATAATATAGAAATATTTACGAGAGCGTGGTTTATATAGAAATATTGGAGAAGTAAGATGGCGTATTGCATGCGGCAGGAAAATTAAAAGCCAATTGGATGAAAAGGAATGAGGGAAACGGAAAAGGCTATAATTCCCGCCCTGAGTTTCGTGAGCCCTCAGAAATTGGGACCTTTTCTATGTGGACGTGTATGTGGATGCGGATGTGCATGTAATTGGCGGATTTGACGTCCTTATAAATAAATCCTCACGAACGAACCCACCCTTCTCGCACCTTCCCCCATTTAGCCGACATAATGCCGATATAGATTCGATAAGAAAACCAATAAAGGAGAGCCTCGTGTGCCCGGCATCGTATTTCGCGGTTACGGAAACTTTCATCCTCTATTTACACTAGACGTGATCATAATTGTTTGCCGATCGCAATCCCGTTCAATTTTCTTAATTATCATCATGACGGCAAGTCATTCGACTAACGCAATTCGATTTCTTTACTTTACCAACTTCTTTTCACGCCTCCTTTTCGTATCAACAGAGTCGTATTAACAATGACTATTTCCTGTGCACTACTTCACGTTCATCTTTATCTTCGAAGCCGCGCGGAATCGACATTTCGATCGATAAATCCTGGCAAATAATTATAAGAATTTTTGCTGCACGTGCATTTGAATCCTGTTATAAATTCTTTATTTTCAATAAGAGACGACTGCAAGTCAATAAGAGTATATGCATGGAATACATATGACGATGATTGGGGTCTTTGCTTGGAAACAAGAAGCGTTATAACATTCTACATGTCGATGCAATAAATCTTAAAGTAAACGAAGCCAAGTAGTAGTTGTCTCTGAATGTTCCGGTCGATACTTTCGGTTCTATTGTCGAGACGATGGAAGAATGAACGAGACGCCAGTGGCGATCCTTCCTCGATCCGAAGTAATCTCACGTTTCCCGTGATGGACTGAAGAAGAGAAGCTTAATTTTAGATCTGCGGACGATCATGCACATGCGAGCGTTGAGGTTTGGAAAAAACAAACAAAAAAAACAAAAAAAAAAAAAGAAGAAGCAATGGATGACTCCGCTCGCTGCCTTTTCATGGGACGAAGGAGAGCAGGCAGGCAGATACTCGGTCGGTAAAACAATGGACAAACGGTTACGTTTAGACTGTGGAGGCCGGGCCCCGTCGGCTGAACTGGGTGTACACGCGCATCCAGCAGCAGTGGACCCCGTGGAGGTAGAGCGGCGGGGCGAGGGAGGATCACAGGACCCGTGCAAAGAAAGTATTAAAAAGGGCATAGGCTGGCAATGCCGATGTCGACGTATACAGAGTACTCAAGAGCGTAACATCTCGGCCCTCGTATTCTTCGTATCCCTTCTTTTGATAATTTTTCTTTCTTTCACTATTTGCTTCCCTTTCGTTCCCTCTATCCCTCTGACCTAGCCACTCGTTCTCGATACCGCTCGCTTGCCGGCGCTTGCTGTCACCACCCACCCCGCTCCCCGCCACACCGTCGTATTACCTCTTTATTTTATTTATTTATTTATTTATTTATTTATTTTTTTTTTTTTTCAATCGATACGCGCAGTTCCGTTTTCTCGCACTCTTGCACTCAATGACTGAGCGATTGGCACTCTTTAGCGGCAGAGTCAAACAGTCTGCAACCGTAAACGCGTATCTCGGGCGCTATTCGTACGTAAGGAGAGAACAATATCTCGGAACATGCTAAATAAAACGGCTATATAATTCGCAGTCGGCCCTTTAAGTATGAAACTTTCTTGGAGCCGGGTTGCAATGAGAAGCCGAAGAGGCCCGGGGAGCACGGCTCCTTGGTATAAAAGGAGTAATTTCAAGAGTATCTGCTCTGGAGGCGAGCGTGTTAGAAAACCGTAGGGGTAGGGCAAAATAAATGGGGCTGGCTGGGGATACGAAAATCGCGCGCGATTATGCACAAAAGGGATCACCTGGCCGGGCGTCTTGAACCCGATACTCCGGAAGTCTCGCGTGCCGCTCGTCCGTTTCACGGATGCAATGCTCGAGTGGCGCGTGCCCGCGGGGCTCTTGTTTCTTTGATTGTGCGCCTCCCTCGCATCACCCCATGGCGGCCTTTACTTGGCCCTTACCGAGAGGAAGCGATTGCTCCGTTTGCGCTAGACTTTGCTCTTGGCCTACTCTTTCTAAACTTTGGCCGCGCTTTATTAACTTAAAGGACGAACCGACGACACCATTCATTTTTTTTGTTTGTTTGTTCTTTCTTTCTTTCTTTTTTTTTATTATTATTATTTTTTTTTTTTTTAATACATTTCAAACCATAGATTTTAGACATAGATAAATAACTCTTACCCCTCGGCTAAGGCGTCTATTATTTTACAATTCACTTCGTATGCGCGATCTCGCGATTCCGTGGCGTTTTCTACTGCATATACGTGTACTTCATTAATAAATAATTTCTAATAGTCTAATATTATTTCAAATGCATCATTACGCACTCTCGAGTTATTTGTCGCGTGAATTTTAATTCGAATAAGATGGAAAATAATAATAGGCTAAGGCAATTACGTGGTTATTTATAAGCTCTGCAATTGCATCCGTATAAAGAATATTATTTGAATTTGTTGTTACTTTAAAGAGTGAAATGGTAAGTCAGAGCGAAAATCTTACCGAAATTATCGAAATCTTTAAATTAAGTCGCCGTATAGGGGATATAAAGAAGTCTGAGCAAAAAAAGTAATTCAGCCTCGTTGGCGAGAAGCGAGTGAAACAGTGCACGGTACGTACGTGCACTCGATAAAGGGAGAAAGGGGGGGGGGTAGGGAAGGGGGGTTCCTTTGTCAGTGTGCCATTGTGCGCTTTGGGGGCGTGTGCAGCCCAAATTGTACGTTTATAAGTAATGCACACGTACGCGGCCCTACGAATCTGGCCTTCCCCACATGACTATAGAATGAGCAAAATCTACAGTCACCAAACAAACTCTAAGTAGCGATGCATTTGTCTGTACAGCGCGAATAAAAAGTTGATCCTTATCCTGCCACTGGCGAGAAGATCATGAGGATGATTATTATATTGCAAAAAAAAAAAAAAAAAAAAAAAACAACGATATTTCGAGATATTAAAACCTTAAAAAGCTTCTCGCTCTTTTGTATATTCAGATGGTATCATTTACATAGCCGATATGTATTGTTAATAATCTCTTACGAATCGATAAAAAAACACCACAGTTGTCTTATTCTATAGTTTTTTTTCATTGTTTATTCAAGAAATTAATAAAGACCTTTCGTTAAAAAAAAAAAAAAAAAAAGAAAAAAAAAAGAATTAATAATCAAATTGTCTTAATTGTTTCAAAGTTTCGTTGAATAATAACTGAACTCAAATGGATTAATTGGTTCAATAGGATTCGTAACTCGGCATGAACAAGATTTAAAACGTATTTTGGGCATAAACGAGAATATTATACTCGGTCGTTGTTGGTAATTGTCAGCTAAGCGAGATTAGGAAGCCGTAATAAATCCATTCTCGAGGAACAAAATTCTCATCGACTTCTAATAAAAAATTGTAATTTGGTTCAATTAACAAACAAAAATTGAATAATAAAAATGGTGGAAGCTTGTGAGTAAAGAAAGTGAATGAAGGCTTCTCCGCATGCGCCTGACGACAGTTTGCGTTCGACTCAGCGAGCGACAATGACGTGCTCGCGTAACCCGAGACTGTCAAATAATAGTAATAACGCTAACAATGATCGCGCGAAATAATGAGAGCCGGGATATAAAAGTCACGGAAAACAATCGCTTATTGTCCAGTTTAGGTGGAAATAGAGAGACTCCCCGGCGCTTTGTCCTTTCAAAAGCTCAATCGCTTGCTCGTGGATGGAAATACGATACGAGGTTGGCTCACGTCAACGTACGTTGTTTCTCTTGCTCACGGACTTTTTGACGTCCGGCCGTGACAATAAGAGGGAATATTAAGCAATCAGCGCTGAGCCATCGACGTCAACGAAATAACTGTCAAATTGGTTTTTGGCATGAGTCGCGGCCTCTGTCGCGGAAGCTCGGCGATCCCGAGTCGTCTGGCTTAATTAGCGATGACTTTTAAAAAAGTCCCGACAATAAGACCGAAGACGACGAAGAAACTCGTAGCCACTGGCAAAAGGAAATTAATGCACCGTTCGATCCAAGCTCTGAGGCTCGCTACGTGCCTTTTATGTTACACTTTTTTCCCATGAACGAGCCCCGGCTCTCCCTCGCGCGCCGTATTGCCTCATGTTTATAGGTGAGCCCGGCACAGTAAGGGGCGCGTCGCCCCCCCCCCTCCCTTCCCCACCTCTCCCTTTTCGCCCGTGCTCCCCGCTACGGGATGAGGTGGCCGTCGGGTCGGGGGGGGTGAGGTAGAAGAGCTGGGCGGAGGAGGGGGGCAGGGTGAGTATATTGGGGGAGGAGGAGGAGGGTGATGAGGATGGGGAGGAGGAGAAGGAGGGATGGTGGTGGTGGTGGTGGTGGTGGTGTAAAATCAGTGATAACGAGGTGCACCTCCGCCTCTCGGGGCGCTCTCATGGGCGGTAGCCAAAAGGAAATCAGAGGACCCCCGTCGGCTGCCCAGCTGTCAATTTCCCACTGTCTACGAGTTTGCGAGTCGCGCGTTATCCCGAACGATTTATCCGTCGCCGACGACTACGACGACTACGACGACTACGACCTTCCTTCGCTTCCTGCGTGCTCGTAAGCCTAATGAAGATATTCGCGCAGCCGTCTAATTACTCTCGTTACCTATATACGCGAGCTCTTCTCGCTCACGTAACCGGAACGTCCGAGTTCCGCTATCAATCACCTCGATCGCCCATCGATCCCTTACAATCCCATCCGACTGCTGGCTCTGCCTACAATAAGCCCAAACTCTAAATGGACGCGCAATTTATGTATATAGAGACCGACAGAGAGAGAAAGAGAGAGAGAGAGAGAGAGAGAGAGACAAGGAAAAAGTATAATGGCGCACAAGGAACGTGCCATTTTGCAAATTTCTCATTCACTCGTGCACGCACGTGTGCACCAATTTCCATCCCCCTCGTGCGATCGACGCAAGTCGCTTGCTCATACGTGCGGTTTCTCGCCGGATCACTGCGGCGATCATCGCCTTTCCACTACTCGAGTGTAAACAATTCTATTAGTCCAGTCTGGCCCTTTTTATTCCAACTTCGATATTCTTCGGGGATTTCGCTCTACGATGACACCTAATGCGAATATATCGAGCCTCCCGACCGCTCGTTTCATCCGAAACTCCTGAACTCTTAGAAAATACATCCTCGATCTTTCGTAATACATTTTCAACTAAGATTTTTAAGTATTTAACACCTACCCGCACGTACTTACTTTACTTACCCTAGTTTCGCATTCTCATCTTAAATGGTGATAAAAAAATTGATACAACCGATGAAATTCCCTTTAATCTCCAATTAAATTAATTTCTCGTCCACAGAAGTTTCTCTTATAAAAATTCATTTCATTTACGAATTATTTAATACAAAAAAATATCATCTTTATACAAATATTCGTCTGCCAACGTTTGAAAATTTTTATCAGACGCCGTTCCTTAACTTTTCACGCGAAATTTTTACGAAATTTTTACATTCATTTAACAGCTTTCTCTTCTTACGTAGTATACGAATTTGATAAGAACTCATTATAATTATATAAAAAAAAAATTAAAATAAATAATAAATTTATACTTGTTACTAAAAAGATTAAGTATGTCGTGTAATCCTCTTAAATATTTCCGCACTATTTGTCAAAAAAAAAAAAAAAAAGAAAAAAAAGAAGATTAGACGTACATGTTCTTCCATCTTTCAATGATCAGAAAAGAAAAAAAAAAACAAATTATTTTATCACGCATTCCAGCTGGATGCACTTTTATCATTGAATGATTCTTTTCAACCGCGGCAATTTTTATACGCTGCTTACTAACTTAAAAAAAGGTTAACGACGCTGTTCTCTGACTGCGCAAGAAAATCCTCTTTCACTCACTTACTCTCTCTCTCTCTCTCTCTCTCTCTCTCTTACTCTCTCTCTGTCTCTCTGTCTCTTTCCTGCCAATTATGAAGGCTGACAATTGAAATCGGCTTAAGTGTATGAGCTCAAGAAATATCTATTGCCCGATGCCACCTAGCGTCTAAAGATTGAAAAAAAAAGAAAGAAAGAAAGAAAGAAATAAGAAAAAGAAAAAGAAAGAGAAAGAAAGAAAATGGTCGGAGAAGGGTGGAAGAAAGAAGTGGCGTAAGGGCATTGTGTTGGCCTGTCATCCTCAGCTTTCCTTAAACCCCAAATGCTAATTATACGTCATCCGATTTTTTTTTCTGCTGTTTGCGTGTGTTGTTGCGTATACGTAGCTTGCCTAGTATATGCGAGCCATGTACTTGCTAGAGGGGTTGGAACAATCGGGGTGCTCACCCTAATAGGCCGGATATATGATGAGGTAGGACAATATTCGTGGCCTTACGATAACTTATGAGAACCCACGGCTTTTCCCTCCGTGACCCCAACGACATTATTACGCATGAGGCTTTTCCGCAAGAGTATTATTCACAATAATACCCATAATCCGTCTGCGCCTCTGACGCTGTTTTGCTCCATATAACGTGTACCTTTACATGTCATCGTCATCCACTGCTTGGAAACTTATCGCTCAAGGATCGAACTTACTTTCTCGAACTTCTGCTTCCCTTTCATTGTTTTAAAGTGTACTTCCTACAAGCGCTGAACAATTCAAGCAAAACAGAATAAACGGCTCACGGCAGACTGAATTATTAATTAGAGAAGAATAGAAAGGCTTTTAATCTCATTTATGTAGATATCGCTCGTTAAAAGACATTTTTTTTTCTTCAAACAAATCAATAAAAATTCACCGTCCGATAGTCTATCAAATACGTTATGGTATTTGATATATATATATGTATATATCGATACGTACATGTACGTATACATGTACGTGTACATAATGCAGTACTTTTAAAAGAATCTTATAGAACTTGGCGTTATCTTTCTCACGAACAAATTAATTGACGAATTCTTACTCACGAAACGCAAACTCCATACATTCTTATCACCACTTAAACTGGAGTTGGGCTATGATCAATGTTTGTCTAACACGCAAAACTTCCAACCTCCTTTCGTGCTCTTCCCGTCCCTACTACTACTATTCATGTCCGTATCTCTTTCATTTTGTATACCTACGAATAAGGTGTGGAAAATCAATATGGCTTTTAAAATACTCAATGCGTTTTTTAGTCACATTTAAAATCGGTTACAAGTTTCGAAATTGGATTCTAACGTCTTCGTGAATGATACAAATGATTTATCTTGCACACAATTGTCTTTAAAACATTCATTCCCTTATTTAATCCATATATAATATCGGATATAAATAAGATAATATATAATTTCTAGCTTGATTTGCGTCAGTCGGTTATTGCTTACTGGTTAGATCATAATTTTCGTCATCGCGAATAAATAATATGATCACTGGTAGATCAATTCATCAATTGTCTCTTGCCCGTCTTGCCCGCTTTGTAAATTCAGTTGGCTTAGTTCTAGGATATTAATTCTAATTTCGCCCACTCCTCTGATTAATTGCCGTCGAAGAGAGAGAGAGAGAGAGTATGATTACGATAAAAATAAAATTTATTTTCTTGATGTGACATTTTATGTATATTCTGTACATAAAATCAAGGATACAGTAATTTCCCTTTGAAATTTAAGAAGTGATCATTCAATACAAGATCATTGACAGTCTAAAAAATGTCGTTATAATTATAATTGAAGGAAGGCCATTGTTCTAAGAGAAGGATATTATCGATATCTATATTCACGCATTTATGAGTCACACTGATTCTATAATTAATTCGATTCCGCAATTAAAAGTAAATTCCGGAGTATAATGAAGGATAAAGACGTTTCGCCCGGATGCCCGGATAAAATATTACGGTTCTATCATTTGATTTACTTGTCTTTGTAATTAATACGCTTCCTTCGTAAAGGCAGTTGGCGAAGAAATAAAAGTTAGCCTTATCTCCGTATTCTTGGGTAGAAAGGGATGGCTAGAGAGCGGAAAGACCGGGAAATAATAGTGCATAGGGGAAGGGAGAGGGGTTAATTAAGGACTTTGCAGCGGCCAAGGCAAATTTGCAAAGCCATTTCAAGTTTCCTTGCACTGCCATTCCTCTTTCGCCGCGACATTTCTACAAGTTCTCCGACTTCATACGGCATTAGCACTGTCTGATAATAGTTCGCCGAAGTTGATTGGATCCATCGAACCATGAGTAATGACGTTGGTAAACTTTGCACACTTAACACCTTCCCTTTTCGCTCTTTATAGAACTTCGATTATTACCGTATTGCCAAAAGTGCGCATCTAGACGCTTTAATCAAGTGGCCGTCTAGAATCTACACGCACATACACACAATTACGTGATATTAAACATGTGCATATATAATATAAAACCGTAGATATTTGTTGAACGTTTTCAACGTCATCGTTATTAATTAACGTTATTGATAATAATTGACAGGATTGATAATGGTGGAGGGTAATTAATAACGGATAATTGATACGTATAGCATGAGAATGCGTATAACGTCGTGTCGAGCGACTAATTCGTATTAATAATGCAAGAAATTGTTTTTATAGTTAGTAAAATTAAAAAATATTCGCTTCGCTGCCATTAATTATGAAGAAAACGAAGTCGTTGAAAACTATAATATTCTTTGGACAAAAAAAAAAAAATCTCCAAACGAAATTCCGAATAGAAGAAGATAAATAAAGAGAGGGAAGAGGTAGCTGTAACAAAACAAAACAAAACAAAAAACAAAAAAAAAAAAAAAAAAAGAACGAACGAATAAAGAAAGCAAAATGGTCTCGAGGATCTCGACATCGACTCTATAACTCGCGTCACAAATTGAAATAAATTGATGGAATTGGCATTTCTCCCATGATCTCGGACCTTCGCATCTTGTCGTCCCGGGTCACCATGTATTCCTGTTTGTCGACTGGCCTAACAATGTTCCCGCCCGTGTCCGCTTCCACCGCTCTCCCCTCTCCTAAGGCGACCGTCAATATCCGTTCGTCGTCCTATGCGCACAAGCCCCCCACCTTCGGACTCCTCGCTCCCACCCCTTCGTAGCCAGGGACCGCGAGCCAATAGAAGCCGATGAATGACACCCACGACACGTTCGCCTCGTCCAATCGGCGCTCGAGGTCATCCGCTACCGTCGTTTTTACCGTCCTCCCTTCCCGGCGACCGTGGCCTCCTCGGCTGACAGAGCGCCGAGCCGAGCCGAGCCAAGCCGAGCAGCACTCGGCGCCGCCACTACCACCACCACCACCACAAGCAATTTAGATGCCCTTTTTTCCCCCGAAGGCGTCGCGCGTTCGGTGCCTGCGAGTCCTCTTCTCGATTCAATCGCCTCTACGTTACGTTACGTTCGTTCGGTCGTTCGGTCGTTCGTTCGTTCGTTCGTTCGTTCGTTCGTTCGTTCGTTCGTTCGTCCGTTCGTTCAGTCGGAGTTGGTCTTTTTTTTCGTACGTCGGCGCACCGCCGCGAGAGTTACTCTGGACCGCGGATTCGCATACACGCGAACTCAACTTTTCAAATGCGGTGGACAATGGTGTGTGTTGTTTATTCGTTTTATTTTTAGTTATTATCGTTGTATCGATATCACAAGTCTAATTTATTGCATTTTTTTTTGTTGTGTGCTACTATACTTGTATCCGCTTTCTCTCCCCCCCCCTTTTAGTTTGTTTGTTTGTTTTGTTTTGTTTTGTTTTGTTTTGGTTCGAGCCGAGCTGCCACTTCGCTACACCTACACCTCGTTGCCAATTTTGTGATTTTTGTACTTAATCGTTGTTTCACCTAATTTCCTGTACAATTGCCTGTACTTTACCGAACCATAACACGTAAATAATACTGTTTTTCTAGATCTTCGCTTCCATATGCTTTCAACATCCTTCAACTCGATAGTTACTGCATGTCCGGTCATACACTCTATGACATAAATTTATATTCCATCATTGATCCTCTTGCGTAACTTTATTAATTATCATTTAAAGTCATTTAAATGATTCGCGTAAAAACATTTTACTTGTAATTTTGTAGTATCTCCAGTAGCAAATAAGTGAGTGGCTGTTTTTAATGTTCAAACGTCATGAGTAAAAAATTCATTATCTTATGTTTTATCATTTTAAAAAGTAGAAAATAAACGATGTTATTATCAATGTTTTCTTTAAAAAACACATTGCTTTTCTATTCTGAACATAATATTTACGTAGAGATTTATTAAAACAATTCCTTTTAACTATTATACGAATAAGTTGTGTTATAATAATAATAATAATAATAATAATAATAATAATAATAATAATAATAATAATAATAATAATAATAATAATAATAAACAATAATAATAATAATAACAATAATAACAATAATAACAATAATAATAATAATAATAATGAATGTGAGGTGCAGCTGCGTTTGCTCTTGAAAAGCTGTCACGTGAATAATATTCTTGTAAAATAACAAACAGGTGATCGGAGATTTGTTTGTATTTATTTGTAAAGAAGCCTAACTAAAGAAATACACAATAACGATAAATGCCCTTACAAGTTGACTGGATATAAATTTTTATCAAAGGTACAACGAACCCTCAAGAGCGCAAAGCATAATAATCGGGCTCTCGTACAATATAAAATCTTCCTATACAAAGCCGTTATTATACAAAGAATAATAATAATAATGATCTCTAATATGACAGAACTTAGGAAATCGATTTACACGAGTAAAGCTAATCGCGCTCATTCTCATTCTCATTCTCATACGTCCCCCGAGCTCTGGGTAATTCTAATCCTGGAAATTTACAAGAGAATTATGATTAAGGAAAGGGGAAGAGACTGGGCCTCAAGAAGAGAACCTCTCGTATAATCACATACGTTTGCGTTGTCACAAGGTATATTTAATCGACGGATGCAGCGCCAATACTCTATTACGGCTCTGCTATTCATCTCACTTCCATATCTGAGCTTCAGCGTCCGTACGATCGTTTTAAGAAATTTAAAAAACCGTTCGCTATCAAATTTTCCCTTTTAATTTTTATAAATAACAATGAATGCTCTTGTTCTCTGTATGAATGGCTAACGTTACTCTTCTAAAAATTCTTATTCGTTAAAAGAGTTTTCTTTCAAAGCGCCTGGTATATTTTATACTTTAGAGTTATTAGGAAGCGAATTAACGAATATAGGTTTTATAGGCGTGAGATCCAAGCTATTAGAGCGTACTTATAGGTCGGGGCTAATTAAAAAAAAAAAAAAGACAAAAGCTAAACATGTTTAATATTAATTGTTTTTACATGATAAATCAGCATCATGGTTAGCAAAGTCGACAAACATATGTGAGGATGAGTGGTGGGAGGGTATAGGTACGGAAAAGCTTTGTATGCTTGAATGTTGAAAAAGGAAGAGACAGAGAAACAGGGAAAGGCTCGCCCTTCATTCTATAGGCATATTCCCTGGATGATTAGGGCTGGCTTTAGCCGCAGGGACAATCGAAATTTACAACGTGGGCGGGGCTGCGCGTCAAGTGCGCGCGTGGAAAACCACCGCTTACCTAACATTCGTGTCAACCACTGGCTTCGTAAAAATCTTCCACCCAAAAAATAATGCTAAATTCTCTTTCCCTAAATGATCGCGACGGCTTAATAAAAAGCTTAATAAATCCCAACAGAAATGTTAATTAATTCGAAGCCGCGGTCTCATTTATCATTCTTTAAAGTTCAATTATATCGATTAGTCGGCGTTAAAGCGAAGAATTAAATTAAAATGCCGTTTGTTTTTATAAAATTTCGATTGTGTGGGAAGGCTTGGGTGCAAAAGTGACCCTCTCGGATCGATTAAACGTTGTTATAGATTGCGAACGGAATTGGACGACGGCCATATAATTGCATGTTGTGTAAATCGAGGAGCTAAAGGGACGGCGACTGTATAATCATTGGCATTTTTCCACTTAGTAGTTTAAATTATGGGGTAACGGGAAGAGATTAAATTACGCACGAGAACATATGCTACTTGAAGGCGCTTGCTCTATATTTTACAAAATCAGCCTCGCTGTCCTTTCTTTCTACAAGCGGAATTTCAATATAAGAAAATACTGTATTGGCACATGGAGGTGAGTCGCTCTTCATAATAATTCGTTAAAAATAGTTGTGGTTTAGGAGCGAAGAGGATTCCCGACTAAATTTAAAGATTCGTTCGTTCGTTCGTTCGTTCGTTCGTTCGTTCGGAGGAGGAGGAGGAGGAGGAGGAGGAGGAGGAGGAAAGGGAAGGAAAAGAAGAAGACGGAGGAGGAGGAATAAATAACGAAGGGAAAAGAGTCTGAGCAACCAGAGATTAATAATAAATAAAAACGCGCGGGCCATTTCTCCGGCTAATCTAAAGATAACAACAAGAAGAAAAAAAGAAAGAAAGAAAGAAAGAAAGAAAGAAAGAAAAAAAAGAAGAAGAAGAAGAATTAATCAAGGATTTGTTTTCTTATGACCAGCGGAACTGGAGAAATGACCACCAGCCCCGAGTTATTTCCTCCAATAGGAAGAAAAGACAGACGGAGAAAAGATTCGGGCTTACGTGTGCGAATACATCAGATGCGGGACTCGGACTCGAAAGAGCCGCCGTCCCGAGTGTGCCATACAATTCCGACTGTCGTTCCAAGTTCAAATATAACGCCATTCGAAAGAGCAAACATTTCCACGAGCCGGAGTGAAAACGCCGTCGTTATCCGTCTGCGGAGGAAGCTCCTCTGCCTTGAGGGACCGGAGCGAGAGTGGCTGCTCGCTCATCGTATCCGCACCGACGGCAGCTCGCAGCTGACCATTTTGCATCTCATTCATTCCGGTCATTCAGACATTTTCCTCCTCTTCTTCTTCATCATCCTTATTTACCTTCTTGTTTCGTTTCGTTTAGTTTCGTTTCGTTTCGTTTCGTTTCGTTTCGTTCCGTTTAGTTTTTGCTCACTTCCGTATGCGAACCCAAACGAAAAGCCGCCTCTCTTACATTTCCTTCGTTAGCGAAGCTCTTTATTAAATTTTAACCCTCCCGACCTTACTTACTTTACCTTAAACAACGTTCTTTTACCCCCACGATCCCTACGATCCTTTCTTGGCATCAAAAACAAGCAGCTTCGATCTTCCGTTTGAATGTTCACTGAAGATTATTAGCGGGAGATAACGAATACATCAGATGTTAAACGACAATGGCCATCGGTTGTTACTCCATAGAAAGTTACTGGCAGCGAACTTGGCTCTCGCGTAGATAACCCCTATGATTTTGAGATTTTTTCTTGTCAACACGAGTGCCAATTGAGTGGACGTAATAGCATGGGCGCATGTGTCATTCGTACTTGCGAACATGTGGGTTCCGCTCTTGACGTAAATATTCACTTTCGCAAATACGCACATTTGGTTAAGTACGCTGCTTTACTTCTGCTTTACTTGCTAATTAATCAATTGCACGGACTCGAACTCTAATCTGACCCCGTGAATTTCATGAATATCTTTCTTTCTTTTGTACGAATGGTATCCGTCAAGCGCAAGGTCATGTTATTTCTTCACAAATTGAGATAAGCCATTTTTTCTTTTGCAGATTGACGCTATGCAGCCGTTTTCATCGAGTCAGATAATGGCGACGGATATTCCAACGAGTTTGCCGCCCGAAAGGGTGACTTCCCCGACACCTTGCCGGAATCTCACCTTCTCCATCGCCAAGATTATGGAGCCGGACAAGCGGCTGACGGAGTGTGGCCCGCAGCAATCCCCAGTACCGGAAATGAGCTTGACAACGACAGCAACGACGATGCTACAACAAGCAGCTCCCACCCTATCGATGAGCTACTCCGCTCATTTAGAGTCCGCGTTCAAGAAGTACGTGCCGACCTTCAGCCATCATCATCAGAACCTGCTCCAGTATTATCCGCTCCTGCATTATCACACGAACCCGCTTTTACGGTCGTTTCCTAGGCCGGTAGCTTCCTCGATGCCACCGACGACGGCCACGGCGACGCACAACAGCCGAACGTCCCCGCTAACCCATCAGGAAACCTCGAGGCTCTCCTTATCGTCGAGTTCCCCGGAGGAGCCCAGGGACAGAGACAGGGAGAGGGACAGAGAGAGGGACAGGGAGAGGGATAGGGATAGGGATAGGGATAGGGATAGGGATAGGGATAGGGATAGGGAGAGGGATAGGGATAGGGATAGGGATAGGGATAGGGATAGGGAGAGGGATAAGAAGAGCACGTCACCTCGAGAGCCCGTGAATGCTAATCCCGGCAAGCAAAAGAGCTTTACCTGTTCGGAATGCGGTAAAGTTTTCAACGCCCACTACAATCTCACGAGGCATATGCCCGTGCATACGGGCGCGAGGCCCTTTGTCTGTAAAATCTGCGGCAAGGGGTTCCGACAGGCGAGTACGCTCTGTAGGCACAAGATCATCCACACGGCCGAAAAGCCCCACAAATGCCAGACCTGCGGCAAGGCCTTCAATCGCAGTTCGACCTTGAATACTCACACGCGGATCCACGCAAACTACAAGCCCTTCGTTTGCGAATTCTGTGGCAAGGGATTCCACCAAAAAGGTAACTACAAGAATCACAAGCTCACCCACAACGGGGAGAAGGCCTACAAGTGTAATATTTGCAATAAGGCTTTCCATCAAATCTACAATCTCACCTTCCACATGCACACCCATAACGATAAAAAGCCATTCAGCTGTAAAATATGCGGAAAGGGCTTTTGCCGGAACTTTGACCTTAAGAAGCACATGAGGAAGCTCCACGACACGGGCTCGCCGGTGTCCTTGGCTGGACTGGCCAACTCCAGCCAGAGCCACGCTCAGCAATCTGGGTACTCCTCGATCCATCACGGGCCAACGTCGCACGCTTTCGTCAGTCCGTTTTTATTGCCGACCCCGGGATCCAATAGCTATCTCAGCAAAATGTTGTGACAGGACAATTTGCACTTCGCCAGGAAGAATCAGTGCCCGTTGGTATTAGCTCCGCCCTGTTATCCGAATAACTTGGGACCGTTGAGCCAATTATTGAAATGAACGATTGAATCCCATTAAAATCAAACTGCGTTTCCTCAACGTTTCGTTTTACAACGTCGCCTAACGGGGATCCCTTTAGTCGCCCTTTTAGGACAATAAAACAAAAATCTCAAAAAATTACGTTAAACGTCAATGATCGTGACTTTTTTCATCAATTAGAAGTATTTTAGTTCAATGAAGTAAACTATGTTGATACAAAACATTGATAAGATGTATTGAAAATATGCCTGGGATCAAACCGGTGATTAAATATATCGATTTCAAAGCAACAACTAACTACCTCATTTACCATCTATTTGTCGTAGACATAGTTCTTCTTCTTCTTCTTATACAAGATTCAGGGCAAATGCAGAATTTAGAGTGTTTTTTTTTTCGTCTTTTTTTTTAAACACAATTCAATCGTTATTACTTCCCGGCAATTTAATCGCGATATAAATCCAAGTAATATTATATATTCGTCCATTATAATAATTAATGCTCTTTTTGTCCAAATAGCGTTATTTAAACTCTAGTTTTACGTTCAATCGTAACGATGATGTTCTATTTATGTTGATTGATAAATTGCTGGATATTATACTTGGGCTCTTAGTAACTATTCTCATATCCGTAATATAAAACAAATAAGATCAAAGCTTTTATACATTTTTCTGTCAAAAATTTTGTCTTCTAGTCGCGGTCATTATATCCGAAAATCAAGACTGTATTTAACCGTATAATAAAACTTGTTAGGTTTAAACATATACGTACCCAATAAAATAATTATTAATCTGCTCTATTTGGTATTTCAATAGTAAATTTAATGAACATTTGTAAATAAATTACTTTTTAAGATTAATTATTTTGTAATTGGCAATAGTTTTCTTTTCTTTTTTTTTTTTTTTTTTTTTTTCATTGAGGACATACTTGTATTTACGGCATTAAGTTATGAGAATTTATATTTTTTGCGAACTTTTAAGAATCGTTTGAAGCCTACATTTGTTGAAAAAATTATTAAATTTATTGTAAAATACTATTTCTTAATCTCTGGGCATTCGTATATTTTAAACTTCAAGTGCACGCGTATACGTTTATTAAATTAAATTTTATTATAATTCATATAATGTTGACGTTTAACACCCGCAGAGTATAGGTTATACTTATACTCTATATTTTATAAATACCATAATAACATGTGAATATGTGTTTCGCTTGAAAAAAACAAAAACCAGGATTTCATTGAAAAGTAAGTGATCAGTGATTCGATTAAGGAAGAAAAATATAATGACTAAAGAAGCTCAGTATATTATATAACGTCTATTGTAAATACACTTGTAAATATATACATTATCGACCGTTAAAGGAAAGAAAAGATATTAAGAAGTTATAATACGACGAAATATATAGTTATAGCTCGTGTATATTATTTTTCATTCGCATAAATAATGCAATTATTATATTAAGTCATGTAATAAAACAAAAATTAAATGTATTATTTCCTTATTATAGATAATCAATGAATTATTGAAGTTTTGTATAAAATATACATTAATATTGCCAAATAATGCATTATTAGGAAAGGAATTCGTAATGATATTATTCGTTGAAGTCATTAGAGTATCTGTTATTTGAGAAGTCTTATGAGTCATTGATTTACATCATGGAAATTAGAACGAAATTCTATTCTTCATAGATATTAAAATATTATTGGACAAAGTTACTTATATTCGAAATTGAATAATGAAAGAAAAAAAAAAAGAAAAAAATGTTGATACAAATTTTTGGCATTAAAAATTATATTGTTAATACTATGAATATTTTTCGGATGTCATTTGCCTTTTAAATAGAATAATTCATTATTCAATAATATTAAATTATATAGAGATATTTTGTTGTTAATCTATGAGATTATTAATTAAGTGTTCAATGTATTCAATATTCATTTTTAGCCGAAACATTTCATAATCTAGCTAATGAACTTAGAAAAACAATAAGTATTTTATCAGTACCACAACATTGTAATATTATTTACTTTTTAAACTATTACTCGAGCACCAAAAGTATAATATTTATATTAAATGTTCTACTGTATTTGAAAAACTAATAGTTTAATAGTAAAGTCGATTCTTCTAAAGTATTTTTAATCATATAACGTTATAATGAGAATCTAACTTTCCGTGTACTGATAAAGTACTTATAAGAGACACGATTGAAGATTTATATTTATTCATTTTCTATCATTAATAAATAATATTAATTATTCAGTAATCGTCATTAATTTAGAGTATTTTTATGAATGATGTTGCTGTTTAACACGTAGCTTTAATATAAAATTGGTATCTGTATTTATTTATCGATTACATCCTTGTTTGTGTTATACATCAACAGAAGTAATAAACAATTAATTAATTTAAAATGCCAAAACTATCAAATGTATGATGTGCCTATCTTTCTAATCTTCTTTTTAAACTGTAATAATTATTTCAATTCAAATATATTGTTCAAAATTATATTAAAACCCAAGCTGAATTCTAAATAATAAAAAAATCATAAAAATCATTGTGTAATCGCATAAATAATCATCTATCAGCGAATATATGTTGATTCATAACAGAAAATTCATGATTCATAGGATTTTCTTGAAATTATCGTTTGAAATAAAGTACTCTAATATAAAAGAAAAAATTTATAAAAAAAAAAAAACAAAAAAAACAAAAACAAAAAAAAAAGAATAATGCCAAAGCGGATTTTAATAAAGCTTCTCGAGCTACAATGGCTTACCATCTTCAAAGTTTTTTCCGTAGCCACATTATTGCTGCGAACAGCAATATGATTATTCATAGGCAAATCTTGTATAAATCGGTGTGATAATAGCTTTAAGTGAGCGTAGATAGCTAATAACGATGATAACGAACAAGAGATGATAAAGAACGTTGGCAATTGATAATTAATAATGTTTCCGAGAGGTAGGGAGAGAGAGAGAGGAGGGGGGGGTGAGTGGAATATTTGTATCTTCTCTAGAGAGAAGGATTTGAAGCGCGACCAACGATTCATCATCGTCAATTTAATTTAAAGAATGTATCAGCAATATTTCGAAAGTAAGAAAAGATATGTTAAACAAGAGACTGTAATAAGGATGGATCGATTGTGGTTTCACCAGTGGATCCTACGTAAAAAACATTGTCGTCAAAGAATTTCAACGTCTACAAGTACGAAATAGGGAAAATCGATAAGGGATTATAAAACCAAAAATTTCCACGTTTTACAGTACTCTATGATTGCCGAAGTGGTTTCTTTACGTATACGTATGATACAAGGCATGATTAAAGCGTATCGTGCTCCACTCGAAAGCGAGCCCTTATCAGGATCCATCTCTCTAAAATTCTGTACGGGTAAAGAGAAGAGAGTACATTAAAAAAAAAAAAAAAAAAAAAAAAAAAAACTAATCGAATAGAGTAATAACGACGACGATTATTGAAGGAAGTAAACTAAATAAGCGTTAAATAAAAACAAAAACAAAAACAAAAAAAACAATACAAAATTATGTATACAAAAACTTATGAATGTAGATAATCCATGTAGAATAAAAGAAAAAGCTAAGAGTATATGTATCTGTTTCTCACTGTAAATAAATAAAACAATTGAATGCAATAAACTCGTAAGCATATAAATCGATATAAATATATATATATATATATATATATATATACGTATATATATATTTACGTTATTTATTCTTCCTTTTACCTCGTCAATACCAAATGTTATTTAATATATATATATATAATAATAATAATAATAATAATTACGATATTACGTATTTGTGACCAAAAAATAAAAAATGAATATAACATGAGTTAAAAGTATTGATTTAAATTGATTGTCAAATGAGATAAAAATTCTTATTATGTTTATGTTGATGAGAATATTTTTTATAATAATATAATAATAATCGGCTTATAAGAAGAATTACGTGATATATATATATATATATTAAGTAAATTGCATTGGACGCGATTGGGTGTTCGATGGCCGAACGAATGTCCGCATAGGCTCGGCCCGTAGCCGCGTAGCTGCTGCAATAAAAAAAACTTGGCAAGTCAACAATGGCCCGCATACCTCAGCCGCCCACGTGAAGGTAGAGGGACGAAGAGATACGGACAGAAAAGTAGTAGCAGTAATAGTAGTAGTAGTTCATTATCTACGGAGAGTGATCGCGTAGAGTAGCTGGACAATTCCACTCGAAAGAGTCGGCGATGTCAGCGATTTACACAATTCCTTCCGGGAGCAGGGCGATCGATCATCATTATGGGCTCGGATTTCCGAGATTGGATCTTTGAACGAAGCCGCTGCATTCAAAGCGACGATAATATTGGAAAATATAAAAGAGTCCAAACGAGTGTCTACGGCCACTCAGCCTCTTCCGCCTGCACTCGTTTCGCGCTCTTCGGCTCGCGCTACAAGACTCTCTACGGGATTAATGTGGGCCCGGATGGGAGGATATTGATGCCACCGCCGGAGATAGGGAACGTGACTCCGATTCCCGAGACTGATATTCCTCTCTGACCTATCTACGGAATCTCCTTCTGTACGCTTCATCCATTAGAAGCAAATGTATCGCGTGTCAAACGCCGACAAGTCGTCTACTTGCTCACCGGGAGAGTAATTAATACACACTTTCACGTCATACCGTGTCGCGACGATCCGCGCGCGCGCGCAACTGCAATTCTCAAGTAAAGTCGAAAAAGTGCTTTTTTTCTTCTTCTTCTTCTTCTTCTTCTTCTTCTTCTTCTTCTTCTTTATCGAGAATGCAATCATTGATTGTGAAAATGCAGCTCGTTAGCACTTGCGCGTTATAACAAGTATGAAATAAAAGAGTAGGTAAGAGTAATAATAAAAGTGAGGATTCACTGACGTTTAATGGCAATTATTACAGAGTGACATCATTGTGAGGGGAGGCCGGAGGGAGGGAGGGAGGGAGGGAGGGAGGATTATCAACACCTGGGCTCGGCCTCATGCCGTTTCCTTATAGTTTTCAGCGCCAAGATTTGCCCTCTGGTCATTCAAAAGCTTCCTTCCTTTAAAAATGTTTGAGGCGGATATTCGATGAAGCGTATGGATCGTTCGCCTCGGTTACAATCCTTGAATTCCGGAATCATTCTTCCGCGATTCCGGTTTAAGTAGCATTCTTCCTTAAGATATTAAGAAGAATCGGGCGGGAAAAGGTGGGAGTGAGAGAGAGAGAGAGAGAGAGAGAGAGAGAGAGAGTTAGAGATTTTATAAAATAGCTACAAATTTTCTTTTTTTTATGGACAGCGAAAATTAAATTTGAATCGTTTTAATTTTATTTTAAGGTCTGTTACCCGCGTAAAAGATTTCTTACCACTAAGATCGCGTAAAAAAAAAAAAAAAAACAAAAATTATAAAGAACATAAATTATAAAGAAAAATATTGGAATAGGCGTGTAGCTCGTAGGCCGGCGGCGAGGCGAGGACCAGGGCGTGGGACGGTGTGGAGTGTGGACGGGCAGGGGGGTGGGGAGGGGGGAGCGGAGCGTCCCGAGGAGACAAAGAATAATCGATCGGGGATGAAAATTTGTGAAAAGCGGCGAAGGTCGGTAAGTTGTGGTGGAAGGACCGTCGAGGGCCCCGGTTAATAACCTCCCCAGGGCACGGAAGGAGCCGAGGAAATAATGTAAGCGTGGGTCTCGCCCGGGGAAACAACAAAACCTCATCCCCGGGCGCGTCTAATGAATCTCGAGCTCCCGGAGCTCTGGCCGGTGCCATTGGTTAAGACCCGTGAGTAATGAGTAAGCGTTAAATTATCACGCAGCCCTAGCCACTGCCTAGACTATCCTCTGCCAATGTACTTTTATCGTCCCTCGCACGCTTCGACGCCTCTTCGTTGTTACCCTCCGCGTCCCGTTAGCGCGCCCACCGCCTCGCCTACCTACGCGCTATTTAATGCCACGCGGAGCTACGGAGCTGGATCTTTAGCGTATCGAGTTAGCCGGCCGGTCGCTATCTATCGCGCTCATTAATGCCGCAGTAACATTGTTCGACGGCGTTCCGAGGGAAGCCCGCGCATACCCGACTACAATAATTGTCATTGCCTCTCGGCTTCCACGGCTGACGTCCGATAAACTCTTCTTTGTCGGCCCTACCCTATATTAAGGGATCGTCACCCCTGCCGCTAAGGTTCTTTTTTTATTTCTCGTTTTTTTGTTATTTTTTTTTTTTTTTTTTTTTTTTTTTTTTTTTTTTTTTTATTATTCAAATCTCCCGCTCAGTCGCTCAGTCAGTGTTAGTAAGTATCACGAGTCCAACAAAGCCAATGATGTTTCTTATTACTGAAACTTTCATTACTGCCTATTCGACTACTCCTTTAAGGCGATCTACCTTAACTGCACCCAGTTGGAAATAAAGGGATGAGGAACCTTTCTGTCACATTAGAAGGGAGGAAACAGGCCGTGAGATGGAGGGGGCCCGTTGACGTTTTAAAATGTTAAAAGCTCCGTATCGCTTGCGGGAGGAGAGCTTTTACGAGAAGCGATGCCCGCCCCTACTTATCGACACAAAGCTCCGCTGGCTCCCGCGAGCTTATTATTCGCACGGTGACTGACGACTCCTCGTGTGCGTAAGCGCAGTGCGTGTACCGCGTCCGTGATAGGGGTCAGAGGTGAAGAAATCAGCCAACGCCTGACCGGTCCCTTGTCACCCCTGTACTCGTCCCGTCCCGTCATCCCATCCTCCCGCCCCCGCTACCCGCCCCCGCTACCCGCTCCCCTCCGTACCCCTCCGCCCCGTCATCGTCATCATCATCCCCCCAACGCTCCTAAGTATTTCGTTTCAGGTCGAGTGACTCGCGTACGCTTCCGCCCCCTCGACTGTGTATAATATCGCTTTGGAATCCTCGGAGGCGACGAACCATAGATAATGGGACGTCGGGAGCGCACAATGATCGACCGAATAGACTCCCGTCAACGATACTCGTAGAGTACGTCCCTGCCTGACACCTGATGTCTCTTCATTAACCATTGCTCTTTGTTCATTTATATTGGTCTCCGGCTCCATTATATCCGCCGACTGCTGAGTTTCAGCCATTTTATTATTAATTAATCCACTACATTGTTAGACTACAAGGTCCATTAAGTAGCCGATTAATAAAGAACAACAATCCCCAAGGACTTTTAGCCAAAGCATCTCCAGTAATATTTTAGTAACATATTGCTGTTTGCTATTCGCTTTTAGCTGCTGCTGGCTTACGTTTTATAATAACAGATACTTATTATTTCCATGCCTGTCCGTATATCAACGCTTCTTAACGAAGACATACTCCTTACTGAATCGGAAAATCGACAAATTATTTTTCAAAATTTATTTTTCAATTCCCAAGTACTATATCGAGGTAATTAATTTAACTTATATTATTACAAATTTATGAGCAAGAAACGTTGAAAATTTGACAATTAAGTAGCGGATTAATTGAAAGAATACAAATAATACGTAAGCTTATGTTTATTTTGAATTTATTTTTCTACCTTATTAATAATAAATGGTGTATAATAATCTAAATAAACACGGCGAAGAAAAAGCCGGTTACATCTCCTGATTCTTTAACATTATACACGGATATTATTATTATTGTTATTGTTATTGTTATTGTTATTATTATTATTATTAGTATTATTTTATAGAATAACATATATATTTTAATAATGTTCTTCATCGATTGGAGTGTTAATGATGACGCGTGAGCCTATCGGTGCATAACGTAAAAGAATATTATTAATAGTATGCTAAGTGGCATGTAGTTAAAAAATATAAAGATAAGGTGAGCGGTGGGAGGAGAGAGGGTAGAGCGTAGGGGTATCAAAGATAACGCGACAAACGAGAGGAGGTGCAGAGATGATAGGAAAGGAAATATGAGTGAAAAAGGAATTCCAGAAGCGCGTAGGCCCGCGTAGCGGAAACGTTCAAGTTTCGAATCGTCAAAAGCGTAGAATAGTAACGAGGAGCGGAAGGGAAAACCAATATATTGTAATGAGGTCCTCTCCCGTCGACGTTTTCCCACATATAACTCGTTACGCTCCGGAGACGTCGAGGGCCGCAAAATCTCGTATATTCGCTGCACTCGAGAGATACTTTGACACTGAAGGGATTCCCAATAATTCGAGCTCATGCTGGGCTTCGATCTCGACCACTCAGCCCTCATTACCAGTTATGGATCCTCCTACTCCTCCTCCTCCTCCTCATCCCCCTCCCCATCCTTCTCCTCTTCCTCCTCCTCCTCCTCCACCTCCTCCACCTTCTCCACCTCCTTCTCCTTTCTTTCCTTCATCTCGACTTTCTTCGATTCTTCGACGCTCTTCTCGCGCTTTTCCTTCTTGTCGCCGTTAACGATCTCGCGATCACCTATTGATCTTCCGATTCGTTATAAAAGCACGGATTGTCGCCTCCAATATTTCCGAGCGGCCCTTCATCTCTCTAAATATAATCTCTATAAGCGACCGAATATATTATTATACCTTTTTTATACGTCACAACGTTACTTACATTGGTTATTGGCTACTCAAACGTCTCACCCTCATTCCTGCAATAGTCTAATATTTATCACATACTAGAACGTCAATTAAATAACTCAATTTTACCGAAATGAGAACTTTTATAATGGATTTAATAATTTTACATAAGTTTATTGCGATCATCGGTTACCGAGGAATATCTGATCGCCTATGAGTACATTCACTGTTTACGCGATAATAGAAGAATTTCGTAGACCGTTTCGTTACTCTTAGTCAAATTGCGTTTGATAATAGAGATTTGATAATAGAGGAAGAAATGGAGTAATTATGTAAATACCATTAATTATGGTTGGTTGCAGGATTTTTCCATCGAGTTCGGAAACTCGGATTCAGGAAAGAAATGGAGTCGTCGGAGCTTCCGAGTAGTTATTCGAAATCGATTTCGAGGCTCGCGCGTCTCCTACGAGGAAGCGAAGATGTTTACAGGGAGGGATGGGAAGCGTCACGTGCGCACAGTTAGATATATAAATATATATATATATATATAGATATAGATATAGATATAGATATAGATATAGATATATATGCGTGAAGAAAAAAGAAAAGAGAGGAGAGAAGAACGCATTCGCCGGGACAGGTTAATTATCCAAGGAAAGTGGACTGAGTGTGTCTGGGGTGGCTCGCATTGAGTACGTGATCGAAAGAGACTCGCGTGTCCCTGGTGCTCGTAAAGATACTCGTGAGTGTGAGATGACGGTGTCGAGAGCGGCGCACACATCAAAGGCTTCGCTAGCATCTCCCTTCGGTTTCGGCCGGTTGGCGCGACTTTGTGACTCGATGGTTTGTTTGTCGCTTTGTTTGATTTTACATTCACGGACATAGACTTTCACTTACGCCCCGACGACCAGGATTAAACAGATTCCAAACTTTCTCTGTCCCTCTCGAACTTTTTCTATCTCGAGCGTCGAAATCGTTTCATCGGCGGCCCCAATCGTCGCGATCCACTTTCATTTACTCTCTTTTATTTAGCCCCCGAGACTGCTTAAGTTCTTATCGGGCCCTTTCCGAACACGTTGACGCGCCTCTGAACCGAAGACGTGTCGATAATACATAGAAAACGCATGACCCACACCCACAATATAACCCCATCTTCGGACAACGACGAGCTTCCTTTATCTTACCTTTGACGAATATTAATAAAATAATGCACTATATCTCTCAGATACAATCAACAATTTTTACATTAATTCTCAGACAGGAAATAATTAATACTTGAAAAAATTGAGCTTTGTTATTATTTTACTCTGAACTTCCTGTGCCAATGATTAAGAATTAAATAGCTTTTCTTAGCCAATAGTCCTGAAAGTACAATTAAAATAATGGCGTTGATTAAATACGTGAGGAATCGAAGGGAAATCATATGGATCGAGTAGAAAAGCTTACAAAGACCGAGTTCGCCTACACAAATTGATCAAATCTCTCACTCGCTCTTTTTCAACAAATGCACAATAATAAAGAGAGAAAAATAGATCGAAAGGTAGGGCGGACGAAAAGTACAGAAAGGAAGAAAAGCCGCGGCGGGGATGGGGATGGGGATGGCTACCAGAATGTGGGGGGGGGGAAGGATAGGAAACGCAATGTTGATATCCTGTAAACAGGGGTTGTCGGGCGCGTTACGTAAAACTGGCCAGAAACGAAAGCAGATTAGGGCGAGCGATGCGAATCTCTTAGTCATTACTTATATGCTGGAGAGTTGGCTACTTCCTGGCCGTCCCGGGCCAATCGCCTTCCGCATTACGACCCTCCTCACATGAAAGAAGGCGCACATGAAGAGTTCCCGTGGCTTCTTCAACTTCCTATTGAATTCGGAAAAATATCATCGACCTCGAACCCTCGCCGGGCCGCGGATGTACGCTCGGCCGTGCAAACCCAGGTACGTTCGACGTGTATGCGCGCACGCGCACAATAGGCCGAGATCCCTTGAATGGTTGCGGACGCACGATTCAAAGCGCAAATTCAACCGCATTTTCTCTCTCTCTCTCTCTCTCTCTCTCTCTCTCTCGCCCCTTCTCCCCTCTCCCCCTCTCCCCATCTCCTCGTCATCCCCTCTTCCTCGCCTCTTCCATCAGCGCCTACTCCCCCTCCCCCTCCGGCCTCGCACTCAACACCGGCTAGCCAAAGATTTTCCTCCCGCCCCCTCCCCCCACCCTTTGTTGTTGCGAGGGCGATGCGCCCAGTGCGAACGCGATATACGCGAGTATCTTGTATTCTCGGAGCGCTTGAAAGAAAGGTCGCCGCCACCACCGCCACCACTACCGCCATAAGCACCGCCACCGCCACCGCCACCGTATCCCGTTGTTGTGGTTTCAATAATTTTTAATGCTCAGCTCAGAATAATCTACCTCCCAGGTGACTGCGCACCCGCAATCGTTCTTCTCTGCCGTTTTTCCTTAATGCAGCCGAGGCTAACGGCGCTACCTCTGATTTCAGATTTACGTATGAAAATCTGCCTTACCTACAATGGACCACCGCATTCCAATTCTACCATTATAACCTCTGCCTACCTATTTGCCTACTTAGCACGCATTTCATATTGGGTTTTATCTATTCAAATGCATATTCATTCATCTTTTCCGAGCCACATTCCGCCGCTGCCGAATACTAATATACTCACTAATATTTCAATCAGCGGTCATGAAATTCGGATAATCCTCTTGATAAGAAAGGCATTTCTTTCAATTTTATGGATTATCCGTATTATGCTATTTATCGCGCTACTATTTGAACCGAACGTTGAGTTACATTCGCAGAGAAACGCATTTTAAAATACACAATAATAAAGTATTGTACAAGAATAACTGTTCTAGAATTCTATAATTACTTTAATTATTTATCGAAAATAAAATAATACGATAAATATCAATCAACTTTCTTTTGTTGCTAGCATTATGTAAATTATGTTTTTGATTTGTCAGTGCCTTTTTTCAATAAAATTTTACTTTAACTAATTAATAAAAACATTCGGCATTTTATATTCATTTAATATTTTACTCAACTTATATATAAAAGAACGTAATATGCACCTAAAAAATAAAAAATAAAATAAAAATCCTATTTGCATAACGGTAGAACAGAACAATATTAAAATGTTAAAGATGAAAGAAAAAATAATACATAAGTATTAAAATATTAAAAATAATAAAGCTCGGTTCTCATTTTTTTCTTTTTTTTTTTTTTTTTTTTTCTTTTTTCTAAAAGATTCTGGGAATGATGCTGTAATAAGGCGATAAACCTTTTAATAGAACAAGTAGATACTTGAACAACGAAGATAAGAAGATAAAACTCGAAGTTCGGACAGGATAATTTACAAGAGCCGCTGTCACAATCCTTTCTTTTATGACAAGCCCTTGTTTGTGTATCTACAGTAAGCAGACGCAATGCTCTGAACAAGCGCCCCTACAGGAGGGTAGAAGGATCATGACATCCTAGTACACAAGGAAAAACGAAATGAAAGGAGTAAGCAACGCGCCTCGTGTCGTCTTAACCTCAATTAAAGCAAGCAGGTATACAACACGCCTACTCGGTACAACCATTCTATTTCGCGGAGAAGCTTGCGAGTGAGTGAGCGGAAGAGACAGAGAGAGAGAGAGAGGGAGAGAGAGTGAGAGAGGGGGGGGCGAGTTGGGATAGAAAGCGGAAGGAAAATAGAGTGCCAGTAAGCTAGAGAAAAAGCCTTGATGTTAAAGGGAACCGACATCCTTTACTAACCGTAAATGATGCACCGAATCTCCCCCCCCTCTCTCCCCCTACGGCTCTCCTTTCGTCGGCCTTTCTTTGGGACTAAAGAGCTGCCGCGCGCCCCCTGAAAGCAGAAAAATAACAATGAGCCGAAGATGAAGTAGGAAGTGCATCGGTCGCCAATATAGGAAGCGTAAGCGGAGTGCGCGTCAACAATAGCGAGCGCTAGTGGCGAGATTATTACCAATAAATTGCCCCTCGGCTCATTTCACTAATTCCCATAATAATCTAATAGATTACGATTATCTATTTAGTGCGGATCGTTTGACGAGCGGCCAACACCGCGAACGTAGCAGCTACCCCTGCCTATTTATTTGGTAGGAAGGAGCGACCCAATGACCAAAATCCTGTGAGTTTCTCCAGACAGTTACAGCACAAAAATTACAGCGGCTCCCATTGGGACGACAAGTCCTCTCCTCTATTGCGTAGCAAGTCCCCGTAATAACCGGAATGTCTTTAATGCGATTTAACCCGAGAATTACGTACGTTCTTCACGAATAAATAACTATCCTTCTACCTTGTATTTCTTCTATTATCTATTTTTAAACTCATCGGCTTATTGACGATCGAACGGGCCCCAATAATTAATAAATCAAATAATCTTTGGCATATTTAATTACGAAATTTGTATAATTTTCGCGTCTTTTTTCAAAATTATTATTCTTTTAACATAACAATGCAATCTTTACCATATTAAAATCTTTACCACGTGACGCACTTGGTACGTAAGATTTTTCATTTAATTTCTACTACAAATAAATCAAGCAATTCTATTGTAAAATACAATAAGAGCGAATACTGAAAAAAAGTACTAGATCATAAAATCGCATCATGAGCACTAATAAAAGAATAAGGCAGAGCGTCTACGTATTATAGTTTGGTTGAATCGAAATCGAATTATCTAATAAAGAGTGCGCGCAGCGCTCTTATTGAGCCGAAGAATTCCGTAAGAGGTTAATTAAAGGGATACGTTTGAAATCTGCGCAGTAAATTGAAATGAAAACTTACCCCTCTATTCTACCTTTACAATCACCAATCCACTCTAATATATTTATATAGATGTCTGCTTAGCTGCACGAACGCACTAATAAAAAGATATTAAAATGCCGGGAAAGTAAGAGAAAGTTAAAGCGATACAAACAGAGAGCGAAATCACGGGATCGAGAGCGAGAGAGAGGGAGAGAGAGAGAGAGGGTGAATAAATGATAACTTCTATATAAAAAATGCTTGCGAGAATTAGGGTTTATTATTATGAATCGATCTTTATTTATATGCAGCGCTCGTATGAGTCATGAGGATATTTTCGGATGTTTTGTAGATCGGAAGAATGGATTGGAGATAATCGTGGGGAGCGTAGGCGATAAAGGTCGTGGGGACGTGAATGAGAGAAAAATCGACAATTAGTATTTAGTACAGTCTGCAAGTGACAGGTATATGTCGGAGCTATTAACTGTCATCCCATTTCTTTACATTCTCCAAGAATTTTATTACATTCAGGATTATTTATTAAGGAATTAATCATTTAGCATCAAGTATTATAACTGCAAAAATACATTGTTATTGTAAATATTGGTTTTTTGTCGATGACTTACTTATAAGGGATATTTTTAATATAAATATGTCTTTCATTACGTAGAATTTGATTATTCAATTAATCCCTCCCGATCACATTATCTGCAAATAAATTAAAACTTAATGCACAAATCAAAATTATATAATAATACAATGTTAATATTGCATTAAATGGAATGGAGAGAGAGAGAGAGAGAGAGAGATATACTACGAAATTTCTCACATACGCATCCGTGGAAGTGAAAAGTAATAGAAAAAAATTATGCGATAATAGAATAACGAATGATGTCTGTTGATACGCGTAATTGTTTGATAAATAAGAGAGGGTTTCGTTTGAAAAGGATTCGCGTCTGCTCGCGCCGAAATTTATGTAAAAAATAATAATAAATAAATGCAAAGATTTAAAAGAATATTCTGTAAGTAATTAAAAACGTGTAAAAAAAAAAAGGAAGAAAAAAAAAGAATTGGGCCAGAGAAATGTTATAGGACTAATAAAAAAAAAAAAAAAAAAAAAAAAAAATTGGCACATAAATTCGGAGCGTTAAAACGTGCAAAAAACCATGTGCATTCCGTTATTATTTTCTTCTCTCGACTGATGCAGTCCCGCGTGGACAATTAAAAAAAAAGAGAAAAGAGAAAAGAGAAGGAGTAAAGAGTAAAGAGGAAAGCAAAGTTTGTCTGGTCTTAATCCCCCTCTCCACTAGGATACTAGGGGACGATGACGCACGTGCGTGATGTGGGTGGACAGATTTTACAGGGGTGTGAGGCTGTAGCTGTAGCTGTAGCTGTAGCTGTCGTTGTCGTTGTCGTCGTTGTCGTCGTTGTCGTCGTTGTCGTCGTTGTCGTTGTCGCTGTCGCTGTCGCTGTCGCAGCAGCCGCGAAACGTTTAGCGTGATTGCAGACGACAATCTGACAATGCGGTCGTACGTGACACGCCTACGTGTGCGACAGGGAGTAGCAAAAGGTAGCCACGAACGCGGAGAAATCTCGCCAATTCTAGCTGCCCCCGCGTACACGCGCGAATACCACGAAACCCCCTCGCCACCCCGACTCTAAATTTTAATACCCGTTCCTATTTCTGAGACTGCATTTCCAACACTTTTTTTGCTTTTTTTTTGTTTTTTGTTTTTGTTTTTACTCCATTTCCGCGCCCGCGCGCTTTCCCGCATGCATTGTCACCTTTTATCCGCACACTTTTTCACATCCTTTGTTCACCACCGCGCGGCTTCTAACTTATGTCACTCGTTCCTGTTATTTCTCTGCTTTTCTTTCTTTCTTTTTTTCTTTTTTTTTCATTCCCCGTTTATTTCGTTGCCTGCATTTACTTTTACTCCGATGACTCGATAGATATATAGTTCCATTTTTTTTTTTCCAACGTGGGATATAGACATTTAGCCTCTGGATGCCGCTTTTGAATATTCTCGGGAGTAACATTCGTTGCTCGTTAGTCGAGGAATTAATGAACCTCTAATCTATAATCACGTATTTGCTTCCTTTAATCTCTTCTCCTCCTCCTCCTCCTCCTCTTCTTCTTCTTCTTCTTCTTCTTCTGCTTCTTCTTCTTCTTCTTCCACTCCTTCTCCTACTTTTATTATTCACCTGTACAACGTCTGCATATGTACCTGAGGTGCATATCCATAGATTTTTCATGTAAAATTTTGTTTGTACTTCAAAGCATGTCTATTTGATTGCTTCACTTTTCTTTCTTTTTCTTTTTTTTTTTCCCTTATAAAAATCGGCTTCTTCGCATTATCGAACCGTAATTATTCCATTAAATTCTGAATCCTTAGACACCGGATTTTTAATAACAATAACAATAACAATAACAATAACAATGACAATGACAATGACAATAACAACAACAACAACAACAACAACAACAACAACAATAATAATAATAATAGTGTACGCGTTGCGAATTTCTGTATCTTCTTTGAGTTGAACTCTATTGAGTAGAATTGCAGGATAGCTTTAGGTAAGTAAGGGAAAAAAAAACAAACAAAAAGTATGAAAAAAAAAAAAGAGAAAAAAAAGTAAGATAAAGAAAGAAAAAACATCTGTCGACATGTATGTCGAAAAAAACAGCTTTTGAAAGTGAAGCCGAAGAAAGTAAACAAAAGGGGCAGGAAAATGGAAATCCATGAGTGATTCTCCAAGTGGTACGTGCAATGGAAATTACAAGGGGACTTACGATCCTCCTTACCCGCGGATGCTCCATTTTCCTTGGGCTCCGTAATCTCAAGCGCAAACTTAAAAAGGGCCCTGTCCACTTCTTAATAAATGTCTGAAGGCGCATGCGCGCGAATAAGTGGAAGCGTTCACTGGCTCGCTCGCCCACTTATTCTATTTTAACGGCCTAATTCTATTTTACTACGGCGCGACTATCGAGCGGATAATGTTCCTTACATTATATTATTACCCATCAATTATTAGCCCATAAGGTTCTTTATGGTGGAAGACATTTTCGCAAGTGATCTCTATCACTTATGTATCGACAATATAAAAGGTTATATACTCTTTATCCGAACGGATCGATACTTCCGATTATTACGAGAAGAAAAGCTTCTCTAGCCTCGATACTCAATTAAGAGCAATCGTTCTGATAACGTCGATCGACAATTAAAACACCGAATATTGCGGCTATTAATCAGCCTCTACGGGAACGTTATTTCTATTGAGGAGGCCTTGGTAAATTTGCGAATCTGTCACAAATTAAAGATACTTTTTGACATTCCTTTATAACGAGCAAACCTTACATATATGTTTATAATTTTTACTTCTCATTAATTTCGTTGTCTTGATTATTCGTAAGAAAGCTTAATTGTACAGAATCGTTGCTTTAGAAACTTTTGCGAAACCATAAGCGATTGCTCAATTGTGCTTCTATAAAGTAAGGAATGTCGAGTCAGGATCACAGGTATATAAATGGTTGCCTTACCATAATATACGTATATATATATATATATATATATATATATTATAACGCGAGAGATAAGATAGTAATATAAAAAAAAAAAAAAAAATTACTTTAAAATTCGCATAAAAAAAAAATAAAGAATAAATGAAGTCTTACAAGAATTTTAGCATCAAGACTGCATCGGTGCATAATATCGTTCGGATCGTGTCATTGTCCGGCCTCTATAAATGATTACAAAGCGATATAGACGATTACTACCTGAGTCGCGGCTAGTAAGATGTACAGGGAAGCCCTATGATCCGTGAAAAGGCCCCGTGGAAAAGTAAAAAGTAAAAGCCTTGTTTCTCTCTGTTCTTCCTCTCTCTATCTCTCTTTCTCTCTCTCTTTTCTCTCTATCGGAGCTTACACGTGTGCATACACGTACACTCTCCCCGGTCAAGGCTTCCGCATTACCCCTCAGATTTTCTATGACACTGACGAGGGCCGACAGCCTTCCTAAACAGAGACGGTTATAAACGTCTGCTCGCGTTTAATGCCAGACTTGTCTCTCCTCTTTTCTCGCCGTCGCTCTCTATGCATACTACGTCCATGGATTCTGCGCGTGTCTGCAAATCGTGTACGTAGGGACCATTGGGATCGAAGCGAGGCGAGAACGCGTGGAACCACCAGTGCCGACGTCACGGGCTTCTACCCGGGAGCCAGCGGTTTCTGGGCTAATTACTGGCCACGACTAAACGATTGAACGACCGTCTCACCCTCTCTCTCTCTCTCTCTCTCTCTCTCTCTCTCTCTCTCTCTCTACTATCGGCCTCTCGGCGGCGATCTGTCACTTATACTAAGCTCTCCCTTACAAACGAGCAGGGGGAAAAAAATGTATTCGTCACGTGACTAAGCGTCCAGACCGATATTCATATAATCATCCTGACCTCCGTTAATCGATTGCGTATTGTTTTCTAAAGAATGTACGCAAAGGAGATTATTGTTCGTTCGTTGTCTCGAACCGAGTGAAAGGCGCCGCATAATAAAAACTCGAGAGGGATGTTATTTAAAATGCGTAAGCCTTTGGAAAACAAACACGGACAGCTCAAGTATCGGATCGTCGAGCTATTTAATGTCGAGCTGAAAGAGCCAGTCTCGTGGAAAGAAACGGAAGGAAAATGCCCGTTTGGGCGGAAAATTCGTAGATTCGGTAAATGAAAACCGATGATGTCAAGAGGGAATGGAAAGCTTAAGCTTATTGGTGCGTCGTAGCGCTTCTAAAGCCAAAGGATTACGAAATATTAGAGAGCTTAGCCGATGCTATTTAGCTTAAATCCAGCAGCGTCTCGACAAATTCGATTTTCCTTTTTTCCATCCCCATTATTGTCGCTAACTTCGCCGAAAAGGGTTAGACGCGTCAGCTCGACGCCATAGAAATCTCCTTGCCCGATCTTGCGGTGATTTTCTTTAAAAGGACCCGGATCGGCAATGCCCTTACGCCCTGTAAACTCGTAATAGGTCAACTCTCAAGCTTAGAACGGAATTATTCTTGTAAGCTCTCTTACTGCTAGCACTACCACCACTACGTATCATTGGTATATAATAAAGCTCGATCACGGCTCCCAGACTAATAAGGAAGATCGTTGATTTTCTTTACCGACACGTAGGTTGTAGTCAAGTGTCGGTGGGCAAGGAGTGACCCCGCTGCCGATTAATCTGATCAAGGAATACTGGGATCACGGAACATTAAAATCATTCAAATTGTCTTGGTTAATCGAGGCGAGGATGGGCTAATAGAGTGTAAATAAGGGACTGCATTCGAGCATTAGTGTCAATTTTAGAAGTAGTAACTAACCACGGGGAAGTACTACCCTGGACGAATATTTTTCACCAAGATACGTCAATGTTTACCCACTAAAACATCCCCGAACCCTTCATTTTTCCTAACACCAGCAGCAATTATATCCTCTCTCTCTCTCTCTCTCTCTCTCTCTCTCTCTCCAGGCCCTCCTCCCGCCCCCTTTGCGGCGGGTAGGTTGTAGGATCTTTAAATTAGCCGAATCAACTGACCAACTGATCGATAACGTGCAAGTATTCACTTTCATAGAAAACTTCTACCCCTAGCGCAAGTATAATAAACGAGTTGTTGCAAAAAAAAATGTTTGCATGTAATTTCGAGAATAGGTGAAAGCTCGGGGAGGCTGTTAAAGTCTAGCGTAACGAAGGGATCCTACAATATCGATCTAATGAATCATATTCAGTCCCCCGTTTCCCTATTCCCTCCCTATCCTCCCTTTCTACCTACCTCACATCTCTCTCTCTCTCTCTCTCTCTCTCTCTTTCTCGCCTCACTATGAAAACCCATCTCCCGTGCTTCGATCCCGTACTTTTTTTTGTTTTTGTTTTTTTATTAAGAGCCGATAACTGAGAGCTGATACGAGAACGAATTCGGATAATTATTTGTCCATCCCATTCATTGCAAGCTTTAATCTATGCATCTACTGAGAATTGTTTTTTCACTTCTATTCAATGTCTTCTATTTTATATAAATAATAATCGACTATAGAATCATAACAACAATTAATTGGATTTTCATTCTATTTTCTATAAGAAAAACGAAGTTGTATTTAATTTGAAATTTGAAAATGATACTAAAAGAAGAGAATCATACGTCCTCGGTTAGTAAAAAGGCCTCTCCCCCCCCATCCTTTTTTCCCTATAGATAGTTCTCGACGTGTATATACGTAGAGCTAGACTTTATGAAGGTGAAGAAATAGTTTCTTTGACTTTTCTCGCTCCGGGGACGGAGCGCTTTTTCCAACTGCTAATGTATTCGATCTAAAAAATTTCTCCAGCTATCAGGGAAAAGAGAGAGAGAGAGAGAGAGAGAGAGAGAGAGAGAAGAAGACCAAGACAGAGAGCATTCAAAGTTCAGCAAAAGAAGCCAGCCTTCGCTGGGGGAAAAGTGCGGAGTCGACGCAAAGTTGAAAGGATTTCGTGGGGATTAAGACGGCGATAACGAGCTACTACACTACTCTTTTCTTCTTCTTCTTCTTTTTTTCTTTTATCTTTTTTTTTTTTCTATGGAGGAGAAGTAGTAGGAGTATGAGGAGGTATAAAAGCCGCAGTCTTACTGAGACTCAATGAGAGGGGATGGAAGATAAGCGCCGCGACAGTCGATCGCATAATTGGCTGATTACTGCCTGACAGTAATCTGTTTACCATGGAACTCTCATCCCCGCGATATTTTTCTTCCTACCGCTCTTTATTCCCATCCTCTACTATTGACGCCATCTCATAGGGCTTATACTATGCTAGGATTTAACACTCATTTCGCACACCTTTCACAACCTACAAATCAGCTTTAACTAACGTACACATACATAGCTTTGATTTAGGTCAATCAATAACTCGGCCCTTTCAGTTTAAAATTAAGTTTTTTTAAAATATAACATCAATTATGAATAATACATTTTTTATTATTAAAAAAACAAAAAGGATCACTCATTATTATTATTGCTGAAAGATTTCAAAGCCTCGAAATTATTTTTATAAACGCGCTTTCGATATTTTTTCTCTACAATAGATTCGTACTAATAATAATAATAATAATAATAATTATTATTATTATTATTATTGTTGTTGTTGTTATTGTTGTTTAATAGATTTAAAGCGCGCGCGTGTGATAATACGTAATAATATAATTCATTATGATATTGTATCGAGAAAAGGCTTAGCTTCCTTCTGTTCGATGATACTATATTGTGATACTACGTATATTTGATGCTCGGATTCAATGCATTTGAATAAACAAGAATCGTTGCAATAACTTTACGTAAATCTGGCATCAAATGCTTTGTTGTATTCAATACTTTATTGCATAATAATTTGTTAATGAAGAATAATTCCGTAAATTGAGTCTATTTGTTTAAAGATTATTACATTATTCAAAGTGATCGGATATTAATATTAATTTTTTATTTATTTAAAATGGGAAAAATTACGATTACGGTTCGTATATGTTAGTAAATGATGCGATTATATACAACGTAGAAAGATCGAATAAATAGTTGTATAATTATACGCGAAATTGTAGTAAGAGTATTTTTACTACAATATTTGTGTGAGAATATCTCTGAAGAATCAACCCTTGTTGATATCTCTATTTAATGGCGATAAAAGTCCTTTATTCTTTAGCGGGGGGGCTAAAAAAAAGTTCAATTATGCCTTTAAAAGCTATAGGCTTCCTTTGTTTACCTTGAAAGTGATGTCGGCGCCTAAGAGATGCCGTACTGCAATAATTGTCGTCATCAATAATCCATCAAGACGTTGTTTTTATCTTTTTCATGCTTCTTCTTCTTCTTCTTCTTCTTTTTTTTTTCTTTTACCTCTGTGAAGTGCGCGTTGAAATGGGGGTGGGAGTGAAAGTGGGAGTGGGAGTTGGGGGCGGAAGGGGTGGTGGTGTAGATAGGAAGAATGATACCAAAATACGGAGGTCGATAGAACATTTCGCGGTTAGAAATTTTGTAGGTTCAAAGAAGAGTCAAGGGTAAAAAGGGATGAAAGGGAAAGAAAGAGTCTCGGCGGGTCACGTGAGGTGGAATCTAGAGGGCGGGTGAGTGCACGCGGACAGATTGTTATGCCCTAAACAAATCGGGCTGATTGTTTGCAGTGGCATCATTTTACGCTTGAAGCCGCGGCTCCTTCTTTATATCTCTCGTATCCCCGCCCCGGTTAGCTCTCTCTCTCTCTCTCTCTCTCTCTCTCTCTCTCTCTCTCTCTCTCTCTATCTATCTGTGATTCGAGTCGATGCCACTTGAACGAGGCTCGAGTGTGAGCGACGTCGGGGACGGGAGTCGCCGTCGAGCTCTTCCTATCCTCCAGGGTCACCCCCTAAAGCTTTGATCTACGCCGAACTTCACCTCGAGAATCTCTGGCCCCGAACCTCCCCCCGGGTCATCCTTATTTCTTTGTTTTTCCTCTATTATTTTTGCTCATCTGCCTATTCCCTCCTGCCCGATGCGCTTATGCATGCGCGCTTCTCTGCGCGATTGACCTCGTTCGTACAACATGACTCCCACGCACTTTTCTACTCCTCGGCAAATAATTACAATTAAAATTACAATACCACTTGTTCCATCACTAATTGTTGGCTTCTCGATTTATTTCCCGTTTACAATTTCAAAAAATTACTCTTTAAAAAAATTCATTACTTTCATCTATTTATCACCGCGAACATTGGCAACATTTTTTTCTTAATTACTAAATACGTATTACCAACTATATTATTGAAAATCATTTATTTTTATAATTTCTAATTGAGTAATATTCTTTATCATAATGTCCAGTGGACACGAAACAAAATATAGGCATTCGAGTATTAAAAATAGTGGATAATATTTTTTTCGTAAAGGCAGCGCAAACTTTTTGCAGATGAGTTCACTTGTTTTCGTGGCCGATGTTTACATTACGAGCTATATTGCCTTATACGTTACTTTCGTTCCACCTCTCATATTATTAAGGGTCATACTATTCTACCTTCGAAGCTTATTTTCTAAACGTATTTGGTTAATTGAACGCTGAACGATAATATGTTACGTATTTAAGAAGTGGAAGGTAATAAATATATAATATTTATTCTTATGATCTTTGCTGATAATAAAACCCACATTTATCGTAATATCAATAAATTGAAAAAGAAAAATTATTTTTAAAGATCCCATCTAAATTTTTCTTTCCAACGATGAAAATGTGATGGATTAATCAACTAAATATCATGCAAAAACCGTTCTATACATTCTCTACTTCATTCGATATTTTTTAGTAAAAATATAGATATTAGACAATCTTGAACTGGATACAAATATTTTTATTTTTATAAAATTCCATTATTTACATGTCTAGTGCTGCATTGACCATTAAAGGGTTTATAATATAAAAAAAAATCTAGCACTCTATGAATAATTACCATACGAAGCGATGGCAGAGAAAAACTTTAATCTATTGAACTGAGACTTTTTTCAAATATTTATTTAAAAAGATATTCAACTTTATATAGTATCTTTTTGAATTTTATAATAAAATTGCAGTACCCTATCGGATCTAAAAAATATTTTCACTGTATTGAAATAAATATCTTATGAACATTAAGCGCACTTGTTAATCTACTAAATATTAGTTTATAAATCACGATAATTTCCATCAGTGCTGGCTGTTTCGTTTTTTTCCACATTATCTAAGATTATAAATATTATAGGGTAAAATATATACATATGCGTACATATATTCATCTAATCTACCTTATAAAATAGAATAATGAATGTATTTCAACAGTTTCAGAAAAATCTATGCATCTACTGAATATCACAACCTACACACGCTCGATAATCATTCAAAAATTGGTAGAAAAGAATTGTGATCAACTCCTCTCGCTCTCGCTTGCTCTTTCTCTCTCTCCCTCTGTCTGTTCCTTAAAAACGGAAGGAAGCTAAGCCTTTTATCGATATATAACGAGCGAGACTTTAGCCGCACGTCTTATGCGCAAAACAACTTTGCATTTATTTTGCATTCAATAAACGCCAAAACAAGCGAGAGTTCGGTACAAATTGATCCAAGAGATATAAGGGGATAAATGTGTGCAAAATAAGAAATTGGATGATCAAAAACGAAATTCAGTACTTTTTTATAAGTTCATTTTTTAATAATCTTACTCATCATGCTCTAGACTTCTTTTGATTTCAGTAAAATTGATAAATAATTTTTATTGCTGATTTGTCGATAATTCATATGAATGTAAATGTTTCTATCTCAGTTGATCTGCAAAAAGTAACTTTGTATTTACAATAATTTTATCAAATATTTGCTAATGTCTACGAAGCTTGAAGAATTAATTATTGTTAACGTTTGTATTAATGAGTATAGACATTATTAACTTATCCTTATTTAAAATATTATTACTTTTATATTTTATTTATTACAATACAATCATATTAAATTCATTCTAAAATCATATTAATATTCAGATTCCATTGTACATAAAAAAATTCTTCGACGAATTTATAATAGATTAAAAAATTATACATTTATATTTTTCTGTTTAATTATTTGCAGGTTATAGATATTAATATCATTTTGGTTTATAAAATAAATTTTCTTTTACAATGAATTCAGATAATATCAATATTTTTAAAATTTATATATAGACTTTGAAATTTTTGAGTACATATTTGTTTTCAAAAAGTGAAACATTTAAACATTTAATTTCATATATAATTTAAATAATAACTAATATAATAAAACAAGTTTCCACTCTGAAAATTTACTTTAGATTTAAAAAAACTAAAATTTACAGGATTTTTTATTTTGTATTAAACATTGATTAGTCTCGTATAATAGTACACATATTTTTGCCATTTTATTTATAGTAGAATACACCAATAGCATATATATATATACATATAAATATACATACATTAAAATAAATATATATATTAATTTAAGAAAGAAAAAAGAATTAGATTTTGAATTTTTCATATATCAAATTCCGATGGATTATTATTTATAAAAATGTATTTGCAATATAGATTTTTATTCGCGTAGGCTCACTGCGCATATGTATATTGACTTTTGCAATGCTATCATAACACGGATGGAAACAACCTTTATTTCACTCGTCTGAGCGTATCCTATCCGCATACATATATCTGAATTTTTATTTATTGTAATTTTTTATACTTAAAATATAAATACAAATTTGACCTTAATAAGTTTGTAAGTTAATTCATCAAAACCTGTCGTATTTTGTATTTAATGTAATAAAGTAACATTAAATAAAGCTTTAATTGAATATTTATCATCATTATTGATATTAAGTTTCATTCATCATGAAACTGAGATAGTTTTGTAAAAATGATCTTAAACAGCTTAAATTGACTCGTATATTAGCAGTAATTTCAATGATTAAAATTATCTTTCTGACATAATAAAATTATATAAATAATATATGTGTGAATAATAGTTCTTTTATTTACAATATCTTAGTATTGGTTGTAAGAATTTATATTACGAATTTTTATTTAAGTTCATTATAATATTGTAAAATCAATTCGAGGAGAGTTTGTAAATCAAATATCTGCTTTAAGTTTTGTACTGTTTTACCATTTTATATTTACATTGTAAAAAAAAAAAAAAAAACAACTGAAGTGTTTCTGTTATTCCATCAGCTTTAAAGAATTACAAGATATATGGATATAATTTTTAGTAGAGTATTCATAATATCTTCATTGAGATTCGGTCATGCGTTAAATCCTACGCTTAACACAGAAATATATAAGCTCATTGATTATGTTAGAAGCCTCTGAAGTTTAATAAAATTTCACTTACCGATTAAATTTTATTCATCCCCTATTCTAATAAAGTATTTTCAATAATAATTTAATATTGATCGTTATAGAATTTCTAAATACAAATATTGTTGTAAAGCCAAGTTATAGTGTTATACGTGACATGAATTATATAGTATTGGATATAAAATAAATCTCTTAAACAGTTTTTTATTTTAATAATACTGAAACCTTTACTTGATATGAAAATGCATTCCGATTACAACGTCTATGTCTAATACATTTTTACATTACTGTACATTCTAAATTAAAAATCGATACGCGCATAAAATTACGTATACACATATTAATATGCGCAAGTATACGTATATTATATGCAGATTATACGTATAAAATAATGTACAACAGTATATATTTGAAGTTCTATTAAATTCCAGAATTGGACTTGTAATATCTATGTTATTTAATTATTAAAATCGTTTATAATAATTACGGGACATGATCATAATTAATAAATCAATGTGTAAAAATACTTATTATAAACTTCACTTCTTCACTTATAATTCACTTATTATAAACAAAAAGATAAGTTGTGCTGACATCTATTACAAATACTTGATAGTAACTATAATATTTTCTACTTTATCGACTAACGTAACCTGTATTCCTTCTATTTCCATTCACGATACCCAAAAACTCATATGACCCTCAACAGTTTGCTGAAACAAACTCCGATAATAACATCTATGGATAACATATTTGTTTATAAGTAGCTACAAACATTTTCGTTTCATATTTTTGTTAGATTAATTTTTGTGTTACAAATAATGTAATTAGTTAAAAAAATTGTTTGTTTTAATTTCATTTAAATTATAAATATAAAAAATTCTATGATTTATTCGTCTATTTTAATGTCTACTGATACGTCACAAAAATGATTATAGGAAATTAGTTTACCATTTTTACGAAAGACAAACGATTCCTAAAGATTTAGTTTTAATCCATAAGTAAAATTATGTCAATCAGTATTTGCGAAAATTAAATTCTATGTTACGAGAAGCTGTAAATTACTTAAAGAAGAAATTAATTTTAATGAAAATTAATTGATGTTTAAATTTATAATTTCTTTACAATTTTTATCGAACTATATTTCAATAATAATATATGAATTTAAAATACAATAAAAGATCCTTAATTTTTTTAATTTACTAACTTTATTAATGCTACCTGAACTTATAATATTTTGTTCTTTTATTTTATTTAAGTTTATTATAGAACGTTTATTATAGAAACGTTTGAGTATTATTTTAAAGAATTATTACTTAAATGAATAATTTCATAAATATTAACTGTAACTTTAGTAAGTAACCCTTATCAATACCAGAGAGTTTCAAAAATAATAATCTTAACTACGTGACAATTTCAAATGATGTATATATATATATATATATATATGATTTGAATGGATTTATTAAAATATCTGAAGAGAAAAGAAGCTGAGTAGAATATTTTTATAAATAATACGTAATTTATATGAGCTTAAACGAGGTTTTGTAAACTTAGTCAATTATGTTTTTACTAAACTTAATATACTTTATCCTCATCCAGATAAAGTCGGTTAATCACGAAAGTTTTAAAAAAGCTCTAGATAATGTCTCTAGATATATCACATCATAGATAAACTGTATCGATCGCTGGATAATCTTAAAATTATACGCAGAATGAAGTATATTATTGAGCTCAACCTATACTCTTTAAAAATAAATGTCTTCGCTAATACGCCGTAAATTTGTATATCAATATTGTCCTTAACTTTTTACGCGGAAATTTAAAAAATATTTAATTTTTATATTTTTATTTATTAATAAGTTGCGAAGCAATGGTTCGTAGAAACTGGCATGACATTTTTATTCCTACTGTTATAGTTTTAGTTTTTTTGCTTACATCGCGAAATTTGTTTATACCTAAAATAATATTTTACAAATCTCACGCGCACATAAATTACGTATTTACACATGTTGTTTATATTTAATTACGCGCGTTCGTATTTTTGTTGTGCTTGATTTAAATTATTAAAGCGAAGGTATCTTCTTATTATGATTTTAAACTTGGAAGTGCTTCGGAGTGTAAATCCCTATCTTCATTAGATTATAAAATTAACATAAAGTCCTTGTTTATCTGGTCGTCTCGAAAGAACGTAAATTTGTAGACTTTCTTTGATAATTAAAGCTTTGTTTGGCACGGAAGTTCCTTAACGATTCGAACAAAGGTACCATCGCATGCAAAATAATAACAATATACAAAAACTTTCTCAAAGGCTTTTTCCTCCTCCCACCGGAGGAGCTTTTTTCATGACTACGTGCTGGAAATAAAAATATATTTTTCATTAAATGCGTATCCGCTGCGTTTTATTTGCCCACCCCCTCCATTCGCATTCACCTAATTTCCTGAATCGCGAACCATATGAACTCATATAATAATAAAATATTCTTGCAACAACTTTTGTTGAAAAGCTTCGTTGAATTAATTAATTATTTAAGTATTTATGTACCAAACATGTATTTTATATCATAATTAAAGTTATAAGCATAAAAATTTATAATAAACTTTTAAAAATTCATCTAGAAACAATGATTATGGATTCAACTATTAAATTATTAAAAATAAATGGGGCTCTAATTATGCGAATGAGTTACGTATTTTGCTATTTCTTAATGGAGGGAACAACGTGGCTTTTAAGTAAATAAAATTTTTACTCTTTTTTTTCTTCTCAACTTTTATATTAGTTTGGGAAAATGAGTGCTGTTACCTTTATTTTTCCCGTTTTCCTTTTCTAAACGCTCGCCACTTTCCCCCCTCTACATTTGTATTTTATTAAATCACTGATACATCCCCCCGGCGATATTTACAATATTTTTATTTCCTGTATTATATTATAAAACATTGATGTGTTCGTGGAACGCCTCGTACATTTAATGTTTTTACAACGGTACCATCCTATTTACGGGCATTATTTTACACATTCTCATCGTTCATTTAATTCTTGCAGCTCTTAAATTTTATAACATGTTTATAAAGTCGAAAAGAGGCAAGAAACTCAATTGACAATAAGCTGACGCTCTGTTCTTACTTTTTCCCGTTGAAAAATACACCCACCCCACAAACGGCGAATTTTCCGATAAGAAAAAGGTCTCAGAACAGTCAACGACATATTCTTCACCATATCACATTTTATAGCCCAAACAGCCGAATGAACGACGCATGTATAGAAAACATCCCCATCCGACACACATAATCTTTCATATATTTATCCTCCTTTACTTCGCGGAACAATTTCATTACATTTTACCTGTTAAAATCACTCGTTAACCTCGATTAAATTACAATACATATATATTAGTATTATATGTATTACATGAAAATGAAATTATGCATAATAATCCGTAATACGTTAATTAATCAAGGTATTATAAATTATCTAATGCGCTCTTACATTATATTCGAATGTATAAGTATAAATTAATATTTAAAAAGTAATGCCAACTCTAATATACATTAGAGTAATTGTGTAACATCATATAAGATCAAATTTAATTTTTAATAAAATGTTGATATTACATATGGTTATCTTGAAAATATAAAACTACATTATTAAAGTCAATGAATTTCATCTTAATAATATTTATGGGTTTTTACGGATGGTTAACGATACTCGGATTTGCACCTCTCTATCTTATAGTTAAGGGTTGGTCAGATAGAATACGCAGGTTGACGGTAAGGAGACGGAAGGAGACCTTAGCCATAGGGACTCTGACGGACTCCTTTGCGGATAGGGACGGGAGGGGAGTTTCTCGGTGAAGGTGCTGGTCTGAGGATGACCCGCTTCCATTCTTGCCTGTTAAATCGGAAAGGAAAGGTGTCCTTGTGTTAAAATCATGTGTTTTCATAGGGTCTATAGAGGTAGGGGGAGGGGGCGGGCAGATAGTGGGGGCGGGAGCTTCGCCCCAATGAGCTATTTACCGCTTCTCCCCTCTCTCTTCGTTCCGCTGATGTGCCGCGTGCGAAATTTGCCGAGGAGGGCTGCGCGGTGTGGGCGGTAAGGTTCGTGGGAGCAGAGGCGCGTAGTCCGGAAAGTCAGAAAAATTTGTGAAGCCATTACTTATACAAATGAAAATTTAAAATATCCTCTCTTCTAAGAACTCATACTTTTATTTTTCGACGATTTCAGAAGTTTATTATGCTGTTAAAATAAAAATTTTCGAAGGCTTTTAATTGAAATTTAGGAAATCTTTAGCCATTTCTTATATTTACGTTTGAATTTCATAAATATAAATTTACGTTTTGAACAAATGTTGTGCGCAAATGCGTTGCAAGTATTATTATTATAGTAAGAAATCAAATTGAAATTGAATTAAAATCACAAAATATTATTTTATGATAACATTATAAACTTTATTGATTAAAATAAATTTTTTGTAATGAATAGTAATTGAAGATTAAGAAATCTAATGCAGGATTGAAGTAGTTCAATAATAAAATCAATTTAAATTATTTAAATAAATAAATGTAATGAATTTAGCTTTTCATATAACTGTATTTATGTACAATTAATTAAACGCTTTTTGTTTTTCAGACTTCATAATAAACATTGTGTTATATACTTAATTTTAGTATCATAAGCAATATTTGACCAAAAATCATGTATGTTAATTAAAATTGATAATAAAAGAATAAAGAAGGTTTTGAAATTAAAAAACTTGAATTTCACTGACTATCCATTGCTTATTTAAGCTTTGCTTATACGCTTTAAGCATTAAGAAATAGTAAAAAATACCAGTACATGAGTATGAAAATGAAAAAGATTCCACTAATATATATACAATCTGAGCCTTTAACGATATATATATATATACATACATATATATATATATATAAATCATATACAAAACAGAGTTTTGTCATGTACAATCATATCTTTGCGTAAAATCTCAAAGATAAGAAAAAAGTAGATTGCCGTTAAGAGGAATAGAGACGATAAGCACGAAGAATTTTTTAACAGTGTAATATCGCATCCTTGAAACTTTTCGGTCATCCGTCGAAGGAAACTCTAACTTTAAAAGCTACTCGAGTCCTTTTATTCGCCTTAAGAGGAAATCGAAGGCTAAAGGAATAAAAATTTTTAGATGTTTCGTTTTCGGGGCAACTATGTAGAATTAATTTTGGACAAGAATCGATTTTCTTCGGGCGAATCGTTAGTAGTGATTAGTAGCGATGTTAAGGAGTTTTTCGCGACGAGTTATGGTTGGCCGTGACATGGTCTTGATAATCGTATTTTTTCCCTATGAATTTTCGCGCGTAAATCGACTGATTTGACGGACTGCAGATGTAGGAACAAGGGGGGGGGAGCGGAGGGCAAGAGGGGAACTGAAAGAGAACAAGAGCAAGCACGGCAAAGGAATTTTACATGGAAAGGCTTTTACCGGCTTCAATTACTATCTGCGTGGATCAAATATTCTCTCTCGGTTTTCCCTTCCATCTCTCTCTCTCTCTCTCTCTCTCTCTCTCTGTATCTATCTCTTCTCATTTTATACGGGCCGGGCTCTGACCGATCTCGATCTGAGATTTGATCACTTTTAATTAAATAAAGTTCTCCTCGGTTTCTTTCACTATTAAATGCTTCTTTGTACTCTCAGCTAACAAATTACATTTGTTCTACGGTCTCAGTTTTTATTCTCGTTTCGCTATCGTTTTTCCTCCAATTAATTGATACCTGGAGGAAACATTTGCCTTTTATCCCCGATTATTATTAGTATTATTATTATTTGACGAAATTGTCTGATGGGTGAATATCAATTAGCATATTATTAATATGCACTTTGGCATAATTATTTTTATCCCTTTATATAAGTTGATAGAACGAAGATGAGAAATTTGTACTCTTTTCGATTGATCTTTTATTGCAGCAGAAAACATTGACTCACTAATCGAGTGAGAGCCATTAGACTCTTAAGACTGTTATTGTTGCTTAATAATCCATTATAAAATACTCAGAAGATCTTCTTCTGAGTAGCGTTAAATTTCGTTTTCTAACATCTAGATGAAATTTAGAAAAATGTTATTAAATTATTATTAATAACATCATTATTTTTTTTGAAAATTTGATCCAAACTGCAATAAAGTGAATATTGTACGATTGCAGTAGGGAAGTAAAGTTCTATTGCATTGAGCTTGTTTAATTATATAATTTATAAGCCATTCTTCAATGCTTGTGTTGTACGTTTTATTTTCAGATAAACAACTTTATAATTGAACGATCGGTAATATATTTCGTTATTCTTATAGATATCTTATAAATATCCTATCGATGATAGCCACGAGGAAGACGATTTCCGTGGCTTATGGTAGTGGTGCGAGTCTGGGGTTTTGTCAGGGCTAAGCTAGCATTCGGGGGGAGTTTAGTGATTTGTCGGGATCTGGATAACGTTAAAGGGTTAGACGGGTTGCATCGGCCACGACTAATGCTCGCAGTGATGCGATTCCGACGGAGATGTGGCCGGGAATACGGTCCCGTCGATATGCTCGATAAGGAGAAGGGGGCGTCTGGCCGAGAGGTTGTGGTTACTGGCAATGCCGCAGTGATAGTCGCGAGAGCATGTCAGTGACGTCAAGTTCTCATACAACCTGACTTCATTCACTTGTACAGTCTTTTTATACATTCGCCTGATTAACTCGGGACGCGTGTTTTATTATCGGAGACGATCTCTCAAAAGCTGAATTGACGGCTGAATGAAAAGGATGGCGCGAGATCTCGCGTGAGAGTCTTCCTTTTGTCCATTTTACGGGCTCATTAAGCTTTCCCGAAGTCGACGCTTCGATCCTCGGAACCTCCATTCGCTCTATTCGCGGTAGAAGAGACAATCATCGACTATCAGCGGTAAAGGAGGTCGGAGTTCGGAGACAAAATTATATCAATAAAAAAATATCAATCCGTATCAAAAGCAAATTTCTATTAAATCCAATGAATATTTAATGGTTCTAAGTGATTATTAAATATTCATGCTAATTCGCGTTCAGGATCTAGGTGATGCGCGAAGATGGGCTTCCTTTTCAGGCGAGGCGAGGTCCTGAAGAAGCCTCGGTGGGGGACAAGTAAGGAGAAGGAAATTTCGATAACAAGGAGGTGTGAGGGGGGGGAGAGGAGAGGAATTAGCAGGGAATGTCTATCAACAATGGGAAGGGCCTCATAGACAATCTATTTATAACAATGATCCGAGTGAGTGCTCTACTGTACTTTGAGCTCGTGTACTCGATACTTGAAATTGTGTGCTCGGTCACTCTGCATGATCAAAAGTGTAATTATTACACGTTGTGACGATGTAGGAAAAACATAAATCATTTTAGTTAGTCAAAGACATTCATTCGTCCTCTGACTCCAGTTCTTCTTGATAAACCAATTGTCTTTTCATTAATAAATATCGTAATAAGTCATTATCCAATTGACAAAATAATGTCTATGATATTAATTTATTATAAGAAATTTATTAATATATTGTAGAAAATTATTGTCTAAACATGTATTTATATAATTAAAGCCCTTTTAAATATTTTGAAAGAACACATTAATTATAAGAAAAATTAATAATATTTATGACTAGTTTCATGTCCAAATGCATTGCGATAAAATATGTTCGATACTGAAGCATTTATATTTATATTTTTATAATTATATTTAATTGAAATTAATTTTTTATATATCACTTAAATATCTTGAATTACGTTATTTTAATTATTAAAAAACTTATCAGATTATATAAGGTTTTTGAAATATATCTATGGTTAGAATATTTCATACACTTTCAATGAGCCTCTCGTACTAAAAGTAAAACGAAAGAAAGCTACTAGATATGTATATATATATATATGTGTGTGTGTGTGTGTGTGTATATTAATAATAAAAATGTAATGAATACTATTTTGTACTGGGAAATTAGAATTTACTTAAAAGTTGATCCAATAGAATAAAGTAATGAGATTACGTCTTAAAGTGAATAAGTTTGAATATTTATTAATAAAGAAAAACTTTTCTTTACTATAGACTAGCCTTGTTCAATAATTACATGATGTGCAGTATGTAAGTAAGCTGTGTACACAGCTGCCATCTAACGCCGTATATATAATAATGGTATAGTGCAAGCAAGTCGGTCTCTAAAGAGCCATATTATATAAAAGCATCTGCGTTTCCTTTGAGACGATATTCATACAATCGATATTCAATCGTATGTAATTTATATATAAACAGACGGGATCTGCGGATTACATGCCTTCCTTGTACACATACGTGTACAACAACCAATAGAATGTTATTGAAAAAGGCAGATGAGATCGTAGTTCAGTTACGGTTTTTCTGTACAATGATAAATTCAAAATCAAGCGACAATAATAAAGAGATTAATAATTAATGTAACAATTAATACTTTAACGATTATTTTACCATATGCTTTAATAAACTTTTTTTTAATAATATTTCCTTAATTAAGAATTTATTGTATTATAAATAGGTTTATATTAAAAACCTTACGTATTTAGTATTTCTACATTTAGTAACGAATTATTTAACATATCAAATTTAACATGAGAAGAATTTAACATAAGAAAAACATAAACAATAACAAAAATGAAACGAATTCGATGTAAGTCATATTGAATCTGTAGTACTTTTTATACCTAGGACGAGTTATACAGAATGTCCAATCGTTAATTAATTGAAAATTAAGGGAGAGGTGAATATGATTTGGCCATTTAGTATACCAATAAGCGAGGAAACGAAGTGATGGAGCAGTTCCAGAGAAAAATGGGTCCGGAAATCGATCGGGACCGAGACTCTTCGTTCGCTACTTCGATGATTGGATCAAGTACCATTGAATGGATACTCCAGACAAAGAGTAAAGTTTCGAGCGCCGGGTTGCTTGAATTCGAAATTCCTCCAAACTATTTTGAGCTTCAAAAGCTTATCTCGAGCATCGGCTCTCGATTAGTGCGCTCATCGCCAACGACGATAGATAATCCCTGTCTATTAATTGTTTATCTGATTTTTTTTTTTTTTTTTTTTTTTGTATTGGTTTATTTAACCTCGTATTTAGCCGTACGAACTGCAACCGATCGCCTTGTAAAGGGTAGAAAAACTCAATTACACGTCATTGCATTATTCTTCTGTCTGAATATTTTAATTCTTCAATTATTTTATAATAATTTATTAATATACGAATTCAGCTTTTTTTGTTTTTACTTGCGTAGCTTCCAATGACTTAACAGATTGAAAAGACATAGATAGATAGATAGATAGAGAGAGAGAGAGAGAGAGAGAGAGAGAGAGAGCAATTTAACGTGTCAAAATTTTGAGAGACAAGATCGGCGAAATGTACAAAAGGAAACGCGTACCTTACGTGACCGGATTTATCCGTTTCCGGTCCTTTCTCCGGCACGTAGATTTCGTCTCCGTCGTCCATACTTTAGCTGGCGTCACTTCCCGTTCGTCTGCGTCCCCGATATTTTAAATTTCTTGCTCGAGCCAGGGTGCCGGTTATTGTCATTGGCTCCAGCTTCGGCTTAGGCGTTGGCTTCGGTTGATCTTCAGAGCTTTATCGACGCGGTCCCACATTGCCTTGCAGTTATTTTTCCGCTTAGCACCGGATTTTCGCAGCTTCCTTGTGCCCCGGTTCTTTCCTGTGCCGGCTCTGCTGTGGCTTCCTGAGCGAAGAGTCGGTGTCGATGATGGAGATGTCGGAGTGTGCCAGAATTCCATGGAACCTTGTATCGGGTATCCGTATCGATATACTTTGGTCGTGAGACTTTGAAAAAGTTTTGAAGAAGAATCTTATCTGCGATCAAAGTGTCCGTTCTAACCCTTTTCCTTTATTTACGCGCATTCCATTGGAGACTATTGCAAAAGTGAAGCCTCACTGTCTCACTGTGAAAAGTTTGCATCACAGTGACGTGCTCGGGTCGTCCGATTCTAGTACGAAAAATTCTTTTATTACCGGAGAATGAAACAATTTTCCGTCTCTTTAAGTGAAAAGTTGCCCGGCTCGGTCATTTGTTGTTTCAATGCTGAACTTGCAAAATTTCCTATATTTACTGTTTACTATATGTGTTTATTATTGTTGTTGTTGTTGTTTCTGTTGTTGTTGTTGTTGTTGTTGTTGTTGTTCTTCTTCTTCTTCTTCTTCTTCTTCTTCTTCTTCTTATTATTATTATTATTATTATTATTATTATTATAGTTATTCGGTTCAGCTGATTTTATGTGTATTTACCGGATTTATATTGCCGTTATTATTATATTATTTTATTATTTACAGCGCAGAATATGTTCTATGGGGTTTAGTCTAGGCATATCTGACATCACTTCTCAATGATTTTTCCCTTTGTTTCGTACTTCCGAAACCATTACCTTTTAATTGCTTATGTTACGAGTCTAATTTTTTGTTACAACTAGTATTAAAGAAATACGACTAACGGTTTAAGAAAAAAAGTTAGATATAAGATCTGCAGAGATGATGATATATCCAGACGCATGTCTGAAATACCGGATCCTCAGACAAAAGACTTCTATATAGTTTATTAAAAATACGAAATCACCTTATATTTTCACTGTGGTTCAAACAGTTATTTGAAGAAGTAAAACGCGGTGTTTGACCAGTGTCCGCCTGTCCATCAAGCAATGACACCGATATAGCTTGGGTACAAGAATTTTCTAACTTGTAGTAAGATTCAATGGTCCCTGAGCAAGAGGGCAATAAAAGGGCGATGATCAGATAAAGGCGGAGTTGTGGAAAATCAGGAAAATCGAAAATGGTTGGCCTCGTACATAATTGGATGCAGTAGCCCCTGAGACCTTGTGGAAACTTTTAAAATTACTACATTCGTCGGCTGCAGCATAATTTATTAATACTTCTTATTACTTCTGGGTAAACTTTTAAACCAATAATTCAAGGACATAATTTAAAAAATTTTTAAAATACAATCAATCAATGTAGAATTTTATTGATCCATTAATTTCTAATATATGACTATCCACGTATTTTTACAAAAAATTCCAAACCTTCTTATCCAAATGTTCTGTAAATACTATTGCAGCCATCGGTGATACATTATAATCATCATTAGAACTTTTATGCGAAAATTTAATACGTGTTAGTGATTCATAAATACATTGTGTTGCAGCCTCGATTATAATGAATAATGAATATCAGTTTGGCAGTTGAGGCGTAGCTTTACCAAGCCTACCCAGAGACCTTGCCAGATCATTATAAAAATAGAGAGGGGGGTCGGGAGGGAGTACCGGGAGCTCATATGATCCCATGTTATTTATCCACGTGTTACATGGGTGATCGCAAGGCACTCGTTATCACATAGTGCAAACTTATCGTTACTAATAATCCCAAAATCACCAATATGATCATTCATTATATTTTTATTATAAATATTATAAATTATTATTATTAAAAAATTTATGTATTTAAAATAACGTTAGATTAATAATAATAATAAATGTATTGTTCTGTATAAAAAAATAAATTCTGTTTTGTATAAAATAAAGCACAGGTATAATAGAAAGAAGTAATAGTTAAAGTATTAGTAAAAATTTCTTCTACAATTAAATATTTTCACCATATTTATTTCTATCTCAATTGCACATAATTTATTAAAACTATCGTTTTTCGAAAGATATATTATGAATCGGTTATTGGGGTTATTATATCAACTTCAAATAAGAATTTAAATATCATTTTAAGAATATCAATAATTTCGAAATGGATGACAAATTATTGTATAATAATTTAGAAAATTTAGAAGTTTCATAATCATTTAATTTATGTAATTTATGAATATTAACAATTAATGGAAACAAATAATTAAATTATTTGTGAATATAATTTATGTAGGTTTAGGTTTTTTGAAAAATCTAAACGAACTATTTTAAATTTAAAATAAAATAAAATATATTTACTCATAAAAAATACTTTAAAATCCATGAGTAGTAGTAATTAGAAGATAGGTTGGTTTTCTTTATTTGAAAGTAGATTATTATATTACAAAAAACTTATAGCATAATGCCTCTATTGAAATATTGTACTATTAATGTCAATTTGTATATACTTTGAATACATTAAATTAAGAAACAACGAATACAACAATAAACATTTGCTTGATTGAATTTTTGTTGCATTATTAATACGCTCCGTATTTAATAAACTATTTTTACAAACGATTTTATTCTTAATTTTAATCATTTTAATTCGTAAATTTACTTACCTATTACAATGTATTTTTATTCCTATGTTTTGAAATGATTGCTTTTCTATGCTATGTAGTAAATATATGTTTATAGTTCTTTACATAATTTATCATATCAAAGATACGAGTATTATGAAATAAATATTTTTTAAATAAATAAATTTTATTTAAGAAGTGATTTCACTCAAAACTTTTTAAAATTTATTACAATGATTACATTGATTCGTATGGTCCCTACTTTACCGACAAATATATTTTTGTAATTTATTAAAATAATTATTACTATGCCAATGTTTTATACTGAAATGGAATGCGATAGCGATATATTTGTCTTATAATATTATTAAAATTAATAAAATAACAGAAATAATTGTTAAGCTGATTTCGAATCTAAGGATGACGATTAGGAGGTATTACATCATTTTAATAATTAATTTACATGAAATAAGTACGTTTTCTTATAAAACGGTATTTCTTATTTTATATAAAATATAAATGTTTCGTGTTTGAAATTTTTTAATTTAAAAAATTTTACTTCTACTTGTTATACGTGTATTTAAAATTATATGATTCATGGATGTACTTTTCATGAAAATCATAATATAGAAAGTATGTGATACTGACGTACGGAGAAATATTATTGAAATATTTGTTATCCTTGAAGTAGGTTCAAATCGGTAAAGATTCTTTTACAATATATATATATATATATATATGTGTGTGTGTGTGTGTGTGTGTGTATACATTTTTGTTTGAGCGTGCTTATGATAAATTACAATATTATTATTTCCTTATTATTCAATAAATAAAGTGATCAGCAAGATTCGTATAAAAAAAAAAAAAAAAAAAAAAATATAATAAGATAAAATTTCATTAATTAATATTTTACAAATGTACATATGAAATATATGTATTTTATTTATTATTAAACATATTCCCTGTTCATAGAATTTATAGTTTATTTAAATACAAAGTCGAATAAACGTACGCACGTCTGGCTTCCCGTACTTTATAAATATTGTATAAAAAAGCGATACATTTCACGTTTCAATAAAATATAAGTTAAAGGAACGTTGATATAAATACGTTGTGCCGATTTCGTCGATGCTCGTACTTTTCAAATTATAATAAAGTGAATGTTATATTTTGCTAAGATATAAAAATTTATTTAGATACTTTACAACGCGAGCCATTAATAATACATATATATACAATTTTACTGATACTAAATACAATAGGCAACATAAAATTCGTAATGTTCAGTCACGTTCGGGTGATTCGGAAACCTTTATATTACTAAATTAATATAAAAAAGAGACGCTATACGCAAAAATTCGGGCGTTTAAGAATGTTCATCAGTGATTCGAGCTTGCTGGTACGGTCGGTAAAACAGTGCTGCGTAAACGTTACAAAAGCCGTTGGTAGACTCGGGTCGGTATTCTCAGTCCTTTAGTGAGAGAGGGGGGGAGGAGAGGGGGAGACAATTATGCACTTTAGCTGCCTGCGTAAACGTAAGTGTGCTGTAGGAGAAGTTCGAGGGTTACGAGGGCCGAGAAGGCGATTACCGAGGGGGAACTCGCGAGGCTGTGCTGCATCGCTGCGGGGTTGTCCCCGTTGAAGATGTGAACGAAGACCCGACCGGGAGTAGCGTTGCTCGCCTCGCAGGTATAATTTCCAGAGTGTCGGTCCGAGGCCCGGGAAACTTCCAGCCACGATTCACGGGCTATGAAGTCCGTGCTTACGTTAACCCCCTGCTCGACGTCGTAGTTTATCATTCGTCGATTATGGTACCAGAATATAAATGCCGGCTGCTCCGTCGATTTCTTTACCAAACAGTGGAGCTGCAACGTACTCCCAGGACGTACGAATTTCTCGCTTGGGCCACTTATCTCCGCCCGCGCTTCTGCGATACACCAAAGACAATCGTTGTATTAATTAATTATTAATAAGAATTCAATTTACGTTCTATGGAAGCGACGTTGGCGCCAATTGGCGAAGGAGGATTTTATAATTTCAAAGGGTGACAATGGATGTGGCCATTTGTGATCATTAGACTTACCGACGACACGGAGAACTAAAAATATACTGGTGGGCGGATGGGTCGAGACCTGGCACTCGTATAATCCCGCGTCCCTTTGTTGAACGTATTTGATTTCCAGAGTCCAATCCTCGCTGTGATGGAAATGTCGAGTCTGATATCGTTCGTCGTTCGTGTAGGTCGTTAAGCCAACAGTCAGCAGCTGATGGTCCTTTTTATGTCGGATCCACGTCACCTGCAACAATTTACCATTTCGTTGAGAAAGGCGTACGTACGTACGTAAGTGTGGCCGTAACAAGCCTTGGACGAGAATATATATATATATATATATATTTATCTAATCGATCATAGCATAGCCTTCGAGAATCTTTGAAACGCTTTCAACGAAGCCTAATAAATCTATTTTCAAATTTGCTGAATTGTCTTAACTGCTCGATGTTCATCAATTTCCATGCCCTTGTCGACAATAACATTTTAAAGGATTTTCGACCTTCACAATAATAATATTGCAATATATAAAACTTCTCTACAGTCCTTTATTTAGATTATTTTAATTATTAAGATTATTTACAATGTTTACAATTATTTACTATTTTATAATATCTTTGTAATTGAGCGTTCATTATTTAAATTCAGGAAGTTTTAGAGGGAGCCGATTAAGAAATTTAAATTTAGAAGTCGCGATTTATTAATAACGAAGGAGAAATACTTCGAAAAATACAAGTCGAAAAAAAGTCTATCGATCATTCGCGTCGTCTCTATTCTTAAACCTTCGATGATTTCTCTCGACCGACTATTTATTTCTACTTACATCGACTTTCTTAGAACATTATAAATTAATAATACAAGAAAATGTATCGTAATACTATTAGCCTGACAATTATCGATATAGAAAAGACGTGGACTCGGCGGCGTCCACGCGATCTAAAAAAAGAAGCATACGTTGCCTTTTTTGACATAAAACAAAGCACGGGAAGAAAAAAATGAACTTATTCTCTCGGGCCATCGAAGCTGAGCGATGGGAAAATAATAAAATAATGTATAAAAATTTTATCCTGTAATAATATTGTATCGTAAAACTGTATTGATGATATTAAATTGTAAAATTATATCGTAACGTTATAATTTGATATTATTATTTAGCCGTAGCGTAAACGTATAAATTATTTCATAATTTATTGACATTTGTTTCTTGAGGACTTGAATGATTTTCATAGGTGTTTTCCGATAATCGATGTTCGTTCGACGCATGACTCGGACTCGCGTTTATTCGATTAAGTCCCGACGTTCCTCTAAAATAAGAGCGCACTTATGGAGCGTATTCGGGTACGAGATGTATAATCATAATAGTCGCGAAATTTTAATACAAAATTATATAATTTATGCTTTATAATTTAGAAGAAAATATTTTCCGAACGATTCTCGATAAGTCGAAGGGATGCAAGCGCGAACCATCTTTCCGATATACGTATTGTTTTGCATACGGAGTAAAGGGAAGTAGGGAGTGGGGGTGCGTAGGTTACGCAGCATCCCAAGGGGAAGAAACCGTGGTTTCTCATCCGGCGGTAGATCCGCGATCGCGACCGTAGTTTTATAATAATGTATGCATAGGTGGCTTTTATCTACCTTCTCGGGGAAGGACATTTCTTTGGTCTTGCAGCGATTATTAATAAAATAACTTATTAGTACTCAAACATCCTATTCTCCACCTCCCTCGCCCCTATTTTTCTCGCATCTCCATTGATTTAATAATAAAGAACTCACGACTGTAAAAGGAAGTAGCGGAACGTTAACGGACATTAAGAGAGAAGGGTGCAGAATTATCATAAAAAAACAAAAAAAAAAACAAATAATAATAACGGCACTTAGTTAATTAGGCTCGAAGCGTAAATACGCATGGAATATTTATATACATATTTACATAGGCAACACTGACATTTAATGGTTCGGTATGAAATTGCCTTATAGATAACATTATGTAGTACTGAGAGAAGACATATTTCCTTGAAGAATTTTAATTTTATTCACACATCGGGCTATTAGACAATAGGTTGGAAAAATTTTGAATTAAAAATTCTGTTCTGCTTTTTATAGGAAACTCGCTGTAACGAACCGAGGTCCACCGAGGTCCATAATACTACCTAGTGCAATAAGGGATGGGGTGGGGACTCTAGGCTCAATTGCATCGAGCATAAGCATAAACGCGCGTATATAAACAATTAAAACATAAACGGACAAAGAAGAAAGGGGAAAGTCGGTCTGCCTTATGGAGACCGTAGTAGAAGAAAAAGTTTCACGTCAGAGAGTTATGGTTTTTGCTTGGTGCAATTACCGAGTGCGAAATGTGGAGCTTGACGTAGGCAGCGAGTTGATAAGGCAGGAGTCGTGTTATCCAGATCGTTTAGAAAAACAGTGTCGCATTTTGGTGCTTAAGTACCGACTGACTAAAATGAAACTTTGCCACGCACAAAGTTTTAATTAATAAGAAGCCGTCCGGTACCAGTACGTCCACCTAGGGAAATTTCCCTAGGTGCCAGGTTTAGGAGCTCGGAGACAGGGCTCATTTAGCCTCATCGAATAAAAAATAAATTCAAGGTAAGAAGTCTCGCTCGTTACGATTACGATCGCCTGCGCTTATTGGCTAAAGTAAAATTAAGATAATACTCGTATTTGGAGGGTTTTTCCCCCCATCCCGCTGGGGCCAGATTTTTTATCCCATCTGTGCGTCGGGTAATAATAAATGATCTATATTACAACGAAGGACGTTGATTTTTAATTGTGCAACCCTCTCTCTCTCTCTCTCTCTCTCTCTCTTTCCGAACACATCGACCTTGAGGCATAAAGAGCGAGTAAAAAATTTATATTTCCAAAATTTACACTCGCGCTACGATCCGTGTAAACGTGCTACGTTCATTGTAATAAGAAACGAGCAAATAGCTGTTTCTAACGTTATGATTTATAAGCTAGTATTTGTCTGTTACGGTACGAAAAATACTACCACGTTTTAGCTAACGTATTTACATAGACGTTAACGCGTATTGTACGCTGTCTATAAAAATATAGAAATATTCCTACGTAGACTGGTTCTTCTGGATGAATATTTCAAACGCGAGCAGAAAAACTAGTAAGCGATCTAATGCCCTAAAAAGATTGATAAATGCATTAATAAATTGGCGTCAGAACTTGAAGGGGACGAGGAAAGACGTTCTAACTGTTCCACACGTGCAAGATAACCTGGTCATCGTTGGATGGGAGCCGAAATCCGATAAGCTCTACCTGCTAGATGGCGTTTTTTGAGAACTGCCGTAAGAAATATAACGGAGGCGCCTAACGAATTTCTCGTCGTAATGAACGACAGGCAATCTGACGTAGCCCCAATCCTCTCAGCGTATACGTCCTCGATAGCTCAGCCTCCGACGAACCTTCTAATGACTAAAGATTACGCGATAACGTGGAAGAATTTGAAAACGCGTTTCCATAACGCTCCAGCCATTGTTCTTCATTTAACGGAAGACGTCAAGTCCGAACTTGACATAAAGTAAGTTAATTCCGTGTAATACAACGAAATCGAAAATACAACACGTTTGCTGTACGTTAAAAAAAATCATTGGATCGTGTACACGCTCGGGCGTGTGTTTGTGAATCGCGAACACCTCCTCTGTTTTGATTAATAAAACTTGTACAATTCAGGAAAAGTGACGTAAAAAATTAATTCGCCTAATTTCCTACTTAGATTCCTAAACGTTTTCATTTATAAGTAAATACATAATCATGCGTAGATTCAGTATTACGATACTTTAGTACTCGATTACAATTTTTTGCCATACATGTTTGCCAAAAGTAATTAGCTTATAGATCACGTATACGTTGAATGAAATATTTACAAAGACTTGAAATCGATACTCGATAGTAAACGTACGTGAAAAGAGCACCTTTGAATAAATTTAATGGCCACGGTATGTTTTTAAAATAAGCTTTTATATTTTTAACGACTTGTTTCTAAAAACTGCAAGGAATTATGAAGTGCTTAACTCACCGTTCCCTCGCCGATATTATGAACAACGCATGGCAGATGAGCAGTAGATCCTGATTGCGCGCATATTTCCGTTGAGTTTTCAGAACCGAAGCTCATCGGGACCGTAGGCAGCAATTCGAAGTCCAACGCTTTTAATGTCCTGTCCAGAGTGTTGGCATTGACATCGAAGACCTCTGCAAGCGCTTCCACCGCTGTATTAGCTAAAGAAGAATCGTTTCAATTACTTTCCACTGACTGTAAACTCTAAATCTGTCGGTAAAAGTCGAGGTTATTGGGGTGAAAGTGGAACTTTACTAGATAAAGGAATTCTCTTTTCTAATCTGTCGATATATTTCATTCTTAAATACTTTATACTTCTCTATCCTTCACTTATCCTTCACTTCACACTATCAAAAATATTTATCTATTTAGAATTATAGATAATTAATAAAATTAATTGAACTGGCCAATAGTCAATCGCTGTATATTGAAAAGGAAAGCCTACGCGCGCGCGCGCGTAAACGTACAAAATTATGTTCTATGAGAACTTTATTGCTTAAGCAATAATACTCAATATTTTTCCAACAATCTGCTGGTTTCTCTATTTAAAAATTTTCCCCTTCGTTTGCCATTTTTTCTATCGGTTTGCTATTGGACAAAACTCTGGAAAAGGAAGAGAAATCGAGAAGGACCGTGGAAGTTTTCTTAAAAATAAATAAATAAATAAATAAATAAATAAATAAATAAAAAAACAAACAAAACCTCGCTCGCTTACGAATCAAGCAAAGACGGACAAACAGAATTGTCTATGGTAAATTTGAATAGATGTAGCTTTAAAGTCGATAATAGAGCAACGGATCCTCAAATCACTATACGTTCTACTGCATTAAAAAAATATAAAATATAAAAAGAATGAATTCGCTCAAGTAAGAATTTTACTGGACTGCTGAGCACAATAGAATTTTCTGACTGAAAGAGTCTGTAGTTAAGACATTGAATTTATTTCCCGGGTAACGTATTGACATTCCAATTGAAGGATTAAATAAAATAGAAAGACGTGTAAGAAACACACAAAGGAAGCGGGAATATCCTGAGAGTGCAATTCGGGTTTTGGTTTCATAGTCATAAGCCAGATGGCATAGTCTTCCAATTTCCGGCGGAGTATTAATCACATGCGAAACTTTCTTCGGGATAAGCACTGAAGGACGATGGTCATCATACGTGGTATCGGGCAAGAAAAATTCATGTCGAATCCGATATCCTCCCTAATGGCGTCGACCGCGAGGAGTGAAGCCAATAATGACGTGCCCAAAAAAATGGAGGATGCGTAATTCCAAGAACGTGGCATGCAAACATCAGGTGCTCCATCATCACCTGATTTTATTGCGGCATCGAAGTCACCAAAGAGTTTGGCCGAAATCTAGACTTTTCTATCATTCTAATTGGTCGCACCAAATCGACGCGTCATCGAAATCATCGAGCCAACACTGTGCGGACAGTTACCTTATTGTCTCTTGCTTCGTTATTGCACGTCCGCACTCAACACCACCACCATCATTGACGTTGACCAACGCGTCAGTCGGACGATAAACTTTACATCACCTGGATGATGTGTGTACGTATCTCAATGAGATACAACTTCCTGGATGTGCTGCGGCTAAACATATTGAGCATGCCACGAGAACTTACACGCTGCGTGGCGATATGGACCGCTTTACCATCTGTCATTCCACAGAGGGGAAAGGACTAGGCCTGTATTGCACGAGCAATCCGACGTCGCATTGAAGAGCAGATTAGAAAGGCAACGACCTGGAAGTGGAATCCATTACGCGGTGATTTAAAAATTTATACTAGAAACACCTTACAGTACCGAGTATCTGCAATAAAGTCTTAAATAAATTCACAGAACAACAAATTATCCACATTCCCAATAATAAGCCGTTAGTAGATTCGGAATTTAATAAGCCGAAAGATATCGAGGCCTTGAACCGCTTGTCCAATTATTAGCTGACGGACAATATAAATAGATACACGGAAGTAGAGGTTATTGGGGCAGAAAACAAGAAAGATTAAGATATTCACCAAATAAAACAACCAAAAAGAGTAGACGGTAGAGCAACATTGTAAAGAAAATACGACGCAGGACCTCAAAACTTGTACATACATCGTTCGTTTACCCGTCAATGGCACAATTAAAATTCTAGGAGAATCTATAGAACAGCGGAACGGCAGTTTTACAGATTCGAGTGGAAATTCGCATAATTTATAATCGATAATTATGTATCCAGTCGAGGAACACACCGTGTCCAATTCTACTGAGAGTTCCGAGGACTTAACATCTTGTTCTCGTAATGAATCCCGTGGTCCACGTCAACGTACCGAGGAATCTAACTCACGAGACGCCGGTATCCGGAGAAAGGCCGGAGCGAAGATGTTATCTGACCACCGGTCTCGGAGTAATCAAAAGTATTCATCATCTCTCACTTCTGGCTCTTCTGCCCTTTCCCTTACATTATCCATTTTTCGCAAGTCTATAGAGTTAAAGCAACGAGAGATCGAACCCAAGGATTGTTATTTACCGTAAAGCATATCATCGTCAAGCAATCGAGTGCGACGACAAAATATCGCGTTGTAAAGAATGCGTCGGTAAAAATAATCAACGGTGCTCCAGACCGTTAATGCAAGGTAGTGAAGTAAAAGGGCGGTAACATTCGGAAATTTCCCGCGCGATAAAGAAAACCTGCAGTTAACGAACGTAGAGAAGACGCCAATTGTCCATTCGAGATAATAATAATTGGCGTGGTTGCCCCTGCGGTCAATCTGCTCGCGGACACGAGGTCTGTCAGGTCCAGGGCTTAAAGGTTATATTTTTGTTTATTCTAACTCTTCGCCATAGAATAAGAATAAGAATAAGAACTTTCGAATGGGTGCGAGCCGGGACCCTAATAAGTTATTCGCCAGTTGATCCGGTACCTGTTTCAGACCTTCAGGTCGACGATCGATCAGAACCTACGTGCGATCGTCTTGAAGGATCGCCACCAAGGTCGAGGAAGACTACCGGGGACCGACACGGGAGCCAGCACGGGTTCGAACAAGCGTTATGCAGGTCATGATTGAAGGAGAACAAGGCGATACGCTAGCACCAGCTCGACTGTGCGAGGAAGGAGAATTTTCCTTGGAAAAACCGACGAAGCCACCGGATACGCTGTCCCGGGAGCAAATAAGAAGGCCATCCAGCGGCAGGTTATCGAGATGCTCGCGGATGGCACAATCGAGTTGGCCCCGTCACCATAGTCATCACCATAGTCATGATGGTGACGAAGAAGGATGGCCGTTTCCACATCTGCGTCTAAAAACGCTGCCAATGATCCTTGAAGTCTTATGTCTATCCACGAAAGAACGGAGGTCAGGCGCCTACTGCCAATCACTGGAACTCTTGGCACGCCGACGTCTCCGCTGGATGCATTCAACGGTACTTTGGCCACACATAATTTCTAGTCATGTGATTATAACGGAAAAGTCCAAGAACATGTCCGAGAGTAATCGTAAAACTTGGTCGCATAGTTGGTCTTAATTAATGGTCGGAGGGGGGGGGGAGGGAGGGAGCGAAGGAGACATAATCGAATGACAGAATCATCATTGTGGAAAAGAAGAGAAGTAATGAAGTTATTGAAAAGGTTATCTCGGTCTATAAATGCGCTCCTCCATAACTTTATAATACTTTAATTGGAAATTTGAAAAAAGGCGTCGGCTAAGTTCGTAAGTCTAAGCCTCCTCCTCGTAATCTCATTGATTCCATTATGCGCTTTTTCACTTATCGGTCGACGAGACTAAGGAATTTCATTAATTTTAACAACTGCGGGTGCATTTGAAGAATGAGATCTTATACTAACTGCTCGGTCCGAAGCCGTTTATGGCTACGCCGAGGAGGAAGAGAAGTCGTGGCCCTCGCCACTCCCATTGCTGCTGATGACTCGGATTCCGCCAGCGCTGAGCCGAGAAAGACGCGGTCGGCGCCTCGCGGACCATTTTTACCCATTCAATGGGCGTCTGTGTCCTCCTTTTCTTATCGCTTACTCGCTAATACAGTCCTGGCTCTCTTCTCCTCCCTGAAATAAAAATATGCGGTTTAACTTTTTCCCTTAAGCTCGCTCTCATCACCTAATCGCTGACTTTAGTTAAATAATTGACCATAACAGGATGTCTCCGTGTCGTAGGGAAGCCGTTAAATCCCATTAGAGCCCGTTAAACCCGAGGACAGTCAAGCGAATGCATTTCTTCAAGTCTTATTATTCTAAGCGTTTTCTAATTGTGTCTGTTAAATATTATTTCGATCGGGGATCAGCCATGGCTCCGTCGGCATAATTAATTAATTAATTAATTAAGTAATTAAGCCCTCAAAACCACAAATGATTGAGGTGTACTTTCTATTTACGGCAGACCCAATTTGTGTAGCACGAGCTGTATTCATACCACCGAGGTCTGTGTTTTTTCTCATTTTCTAATGCTCCTGCTCCTGAGCTTTTAATTAATAAAGGATACGATTGGTTTATTACCGATTAGGGGATAAATAAAAATACATGCGATTGCGTTGAACGATGAAAAACTGGTAACTTAACTGTCGCTGAATTTGAAGAGATTAGATACCGGGACGCGTTGGACAAAATAAATAATAAATGCAAATGTGTTCGCCTCGTGAGGACGTTTTAAACTTATCGAAAGCCTCCGAGGCTTCGTAACTGGATACGAGCAATAAATGAACGGTGACCGTTCGCCATCCATTGCAAAACATTTGAGGCCTTTTCTTTTTATGGAAAAAATATTTTAAAAATTTGATCTTACCGAACGTTAAAACGCTTAAGCTAAAAATTAAATATAGAAAATATTTAATGCGTAGTTCATGTCAAACGCGTGAACGTTCTGATATCCAATGAAATAATGTAAAGAGGTTGTAAAGAAATAAACAAATAAATAATAGCAAGGAAAATGTAACGGGTAACGGGGAAGGCGGAAGGGGGAGGGGGTGGGGGGATTATTGGGGTTGCTTAAGAATTAAAAGAAACGAATCGATCCATTAAATATTCTAATTTTGTTTATTACAAAAAATTTCGACACCGTATCTTAATCATTCGTGATTTGTATATTTAAATTTAACCACGTTAAAGTTAAAAGATTCCCTAATTAAAAGCAAGAAGAACAGTCCAAAGTTAAAATATACGTTCTCACAACTTTTAGTTGAAAATTACTTTGGAACTTTAATCGAATACACCCCCGACAATAGGAATATCAGTCATTCGTTCATTATTTACTAAAAGATAACTGTCTTAACAACAATACTACTAAATTACATGTATATATATATATATATATATATGCATATACATATTTCTACATATTTCTACATATTTCTACATATTTCTACATATTTCTACATCTTCCTCCTACATAAATGTAAATGTATTAGTTCTGCTTAATCGAGAGGTAATTTTTCAGGAGCTTTATCAATTATTTACCATGAAACTACAGCTCCGAAAGTATCGATCATTCTTGTCTGCATAAAAAAACAAAAAAAAAAAAAAAAAAAAAAACAAATGACACCATCCTGTATTTTAAAACCTGAAATAATAATAGACTCATTCGGGCTACCTACTCTACACAATACAAAATGGGTTCATTCAAATACCAATAAAATCCTTCTATTATGAATTAACGTTGTTTATCGTTACTTTTACGTTCAAGAAGAAAACATTGAGTGAGGCTTTGCACGTTCGAAGTAAATTTAGAGCGGCGTAAGTAAACTGAATCCCAATGCATCTATCTAAAAAAATTTCCGCTAGGCTTGGATAAAATAGTCATGGCTCTTACTCGATCGTGTACGTCCCCTCCTCCAATCCCGAGCACGCAAAATCCCAGCAGTCGGTTTGAAACGTAGCGCAAATAAAATCCTCGTGCTGCCTTCCGTACCGGCGCGGTCGCTAGACAAAGAATACCTAACATAATCTATGCCAGATTATAAAAATGTTCTATGAACGTAAATCTCATCAAGTATTACCTGTTTTCGTATATCTCATCTGTAAAAAAACTCTTTACCTGAACTGCGGAAAGTCGAACTCATAAAAAATACCTTGGGACCTGATCTTAGCAGATGAAGAGGATGCTGTAGTACCTGTTATACAAGAGTTCTACAAGAGTTCTACAGAAATCTGACTATAAATAGATGGATACCCTGTGGAGTGCTCACTGGTGTAGTAAAACAATTATACTGTGATGTATTGAAGGCTCGCACAATGGCTCAACTAAAATCTATTGAATGTTCGTATGCAACGATTCCGTCTGGGAAGGCTGTACGCTGGAACATGTTAAGACTACTGAATTTCATTATCAATTTGTCAGTGGGGCATGATTGGATCTTGATTTGATATGTACGGCAAAGCTTGCATTTGAAGCTGCATATCTTTTAAACCTGAACAGGAAGTCCTCGATTCACATTCGAATTTTTCAAATCGATCCGATTATTCTCGTGTAAATAATCTTGTAAATGTACATGGAACGCAAAATTGTTAGCTTTTGCGTTTTACGCGCTCACATGCGGAGCAGATAGCGTCCCGCAGTGTGCGATATACGTAATAAATAGAAGCGCTATGCAGTTTGGGAACGAATGTACACGAGCAGCAATAATTATTGTATGTGACAGCCACATGGGCGTAATGGACGAATAAGCGACCTACAGAGATACAATACACGACCCATGACAAAGAATCAACCTAAAGAAGATTAATAAACCCATAGGAGCGTACCTGAAGTAACTGGCGGTCGATCAACCTGTACCTACACCCAGACGAAGGTGAAAAAAGGAGCAAAAGCAGAAAATCCGCCGACATCCGCGTTGGAGCAAAGCAGTTGGCTGAGAAACGCGTTGAAGTTGAAAAGAGATTACGGGCATTCAATAACTCATGCGCTGCGTTAGAGAAGTATAACCCGCCGGTATCCCGGGTGGGATTGGATCCGCAGTATCGATTGAATACAGTGGAATGTGCACTACCTTGAGCTTGTCAGTCGGTTATCGAGGAGATCCGTTCCATTCACCGGTACTATTATCGTGACTTGCGACGTACTTGGTGTATGACAAGCTCTGTACAGGAGGCCACGACCAAGGTCAACCAAGCAACCGACGTCATTCCGACGGTGTTGCTGCTTTCGTGACCAACGAGGACGTAAGACGTAAGGACGTAAGGACGAGCGAGAGGGGTTGATAAGATCAGTTAAGACGTCCAGCGACGGAATGTTTGAATGAACAGGACCGCCAGAAAAGTATAAATATTAAGACCCTGGCGGACGAAAGGAGGGAGGGAGCGGGGGGGGGGTCGTAATTCGTAAAACACGGTCACGAGGCTTTGGAAAAACGGACGCGAATTAAAATAAAGGAAGAGGAGATGACGTGGACATGTTGACGTCGGGGCCGTTACCGGGGATCGAGGATATGCGCAGGAAGGGTCAAAGAGAGTTGGCGATCGTGAAAACGAGAGGATCAGATTCCTCATCATTAGCTCATCAACAATGGAAGCCTAGTATTATACCAGTTTTTATTCGTCTGACTCGTATTTCCATGTTCTCGTTTCACGGACACTGGATCTACGTTTATACAAATAGTTAATAAATTTTTTATATAAGTTATGATGAGCATCGGTTAAAGCTTTTTTAACTTTTAAATAATAAAAGTCTTCCCTGAAAAAAACCAAAATAACTAATTTCTTACGTGTATATACACTACTCAACATATATTTTCAGAATTTAAAAACTTTAAGAAGGATTTATATAGAATACATAATTCCCTCTGAAATAAATTTCTCTTGTAATTCAGCTCGTCAAAACTATTTAATTCTGTAGTGTTTATATTTATGGTTTATATAATGGTTTTTATTCGTTACTTTAAAATAAATATATATATAATACGAGATTATATTTTATTATGTATACATTAAACGTTTGAGTACATAGTAAAGTAATAAATACTTCGTATTGAAATAATATTTTAAACGCCAACCAGTAAAGAATATTTCCATACGAAGATAGAAGTGACGAATGTTTCAATTCGGATTAGAAATTAATTCACTCTTGTTCTACATTATTGCCGCAGCATATCAAAAATTCCATATTATTACATGAAAGAAATATGATACGGGAATCGTTTTTCCCAATTATTGTGGAAGCACTTAATTAGGCTCTACATCTACATTATTACTTACTGCTTTATTAAATACTCGAGCATTATTGACGTACATTATATTATGCTGTGTATACGTACGTAGGCATCCGCCGCATCACGTATCTTCGATACTTGGAGGAAACATGCCAGGCTCGGCTTCCATCAAATTTCTCTCGTTAATATTATTAAATATTTATAAATTATGGTAGAATTATTATTTTAGAAATAAATGACCTTGTAATTAAATTTTACTTTTAAACATAAATAACATTCGTATCACAAGGATTCAATTTTTTATATCTTTTAAGAGATTTATTTTACAATGGTAATCTTATATACAATATTTACGATTTATTAAATTTTAATATTATAATATCACTTAAACGTTCGCATCGAATCATCTTGAACGGTTTCAAAATTTATAAATTAATAACTATTATCCCAATACTTATTATATATATATAAATATTTTTTTTTTTAATGCCCACATTATTACAGCGTATTAAGAGTACATTGTGAAAGGGCAAATAATTTCTAGGACATTAAAATAATCTATTACTTAACTTTTCTCGCATTCCGTACTATTACCGTGCCACGAGGTTCGTTAAAAAATCATATCTATTAAATTTTTTTTATCTTTATTACTACCTTATGTATATTTAATTTTGGCCTAATTCCGAGGTTGTTCCAAATTATGTACAATTGTTAGATTATTTGATGAAAAATTAAACAGATTACTCTATGAAGCTTACGTGAATGATTTACTCAAAGGTTGATACTGACGTTTTAACCCCTGAGATTTCTCACGCGCGGGATAATTAATAAAAAAATTATTTATTTTTATTAATATTGCATGTAGAAACATAATTAGATACTAAACCACATACTTAAACTATAAAGAAATCCATTAAAATCAGACACATAAACCATGAAGAAGCCGGTATTTATATTTTATTCTTGATTGTCGGGAAAATTTATAAGAACATAAAACGTAGGAGATTATTTTTTAAAAAATGTACACAATATTTGTGATTCAGTTAATGAATTTTAATACAAAGTATACAAATTTTCAAACGACACAAGGATACATATTGTTCGTTAAATCAATGCATTCTAGCAAAAATTTAACAATAATACTTGTAACACTTGTTGCAAAAATAAATTCAGCGAGTAAAGACAATATTCTATGTTAAATAATAAATAATCAGCTTTAAACTACATAAGCTGTAGCTCTCGTTAAAATTTCCCGAGTTTGTTTAAGTACACAAGTAAACAAGAAACATTTGCTTTCGCGCCCTGATTGATACATACGAACCAATGGGAATGCGAATTTCGAGTGATTTCAGAATTACGGAATTCAGTAACAATTTACTATAATAAATTCAGCATTTCTAATGATGCACATTGTATAGGCTGGACCAACCATTAAGGAAGTAACTATAAGTTCTCTGAAGTAGATAATTATCAAGGCAGAATAAGGTATTGTTCAAAGTTTCGAGAGTCGTTATATTGTGCGAATAAATTGTTCGATTGTTATTTGTCCGTAGATGGGACACTAACATCTAACTAACTCATGTCTGCAATTATCATATTCTATCCGTGAAAAATGATTTATTTTCACTACTATTCTTCGTTCACGATCGGTACCGTTTATTATGCTTATTTAATTTTAACGACGATTTTGTATTACAATAATTTAAACTCCATTATTTTTTTTTTTTTTTTTTTTTTTTTTTTTAGTTTGTACAAACTGAACTATGATACAATAATATACGGTATGTATTAAAAAAATTATTTTTGATATCTTTCATGAGCTTGAGTCGCGTAGTAAAATCCTAACATAAATCTCGTTATTGTAAAAATTTCTATTCAATAAACTGTATGCGTATATATGCGTATTGAATACCAATATTAAACTCACGTTTTTTGTATATCGTAGATAATTTAACATTGAAAATAACATTACAATGCACAGTTTGATGTTTATTTCATAAAAAGTAAAACTAATTATATTCCGATGTGCAAAAATTACACTTTAAAATGTATTTATTGAGATTATAGTTAGTTAAATATTAAGTTAATAATTATACTCCATAAAGCAAATGAGATTGTAGAAATTAATTGTATATAACATCACAGATGTGCGTGATCGTATTTTGTTACAAAAAGTTATTTATTAAAAATATTTTCCGAAAAATAATAATTTAAGCCATGGTGGAGTAACAATAAAGTAGGTAGAAAAGAAATTGCTTCGAATAATTGCGTGAAAGAGAAAATAATCTTTAAGAGTCTTTGACAACGAAAACTGGCAATATAACTTTCAAGATCTATCGCATTTCCTGTTCTTTGTCCCCAAAAACTTCACTTCTCAATCACGCGTTTAGTCGCGGTAATTATACCACATATTCCCAAAATATCAAAACGTTAAGAATAATATTTTGACCGTTTTTATTAAATAAATTTTAATCCCCCCCCCATCCACCCCCAAATATATATTATTTAATAAGAATGTTTGTTTAAATATAATTGAAAAGGATTTTCAACATTTAAGCATATTCGATATACAATTATTTCTCATATACGCATGGATTAACATTGCTTTGTGGTATTCGTTACACACAACGTGATTACTTTGCAATTGTGAAGTTTTTATTTTTAGCTTTAAAACCGCATTACGTACAAGCTTTTCTACCTATTATTGTTATTCCTATGAAAGTAGCTAACGAACTACGAGACTCTTATGTTTTTACTTTTATTTTATAAATATATATGAGAATAAGTAAACTAATTTTTCATGACATTAACGTGACTGTAAAGAATATTACTCGAATTTTTTTATTAGACACATTAAAAGTTTCCATTTTAAGAAATATATATACATATATGTACATATGTGTGTGTGTGCGTATAGAAATATGAAAATCAATACTTGAAATGTATTTCTATAGAAAAGAGTGTGCAGAGAAATATTGAATTTTCAGTAACGCAATGCTGGCAAAAGTAACTTTTGAGAAAAATTTAATCAAAGCAAAACTTTTTTAGCTTGAATGTACGGTACTGGTTATAATGATTTGTTTGATAGTAAGGCGGTATTTGTCGGTAAAAGCACAGCCTTTATGTGGTAAACTGGTAATTGTTCGGCGGTGAGTGACGACTGCAGTAAGAAGAGGGAACTCCACGTGGAGTCGTAGCGCTTGGCGGACCCGGTAGCGACCTCGCTTCGTCCTCCCTCGCTTCTTTGGAGCAGTCGACTGGCTTGTCCCCGTTGTCTTCCGGCGACAAGACAATTCGGAATGCCAGTCCTCGGGAGAAAACCTCGTCACGGGGCAATTGACTTCCTTTTGCCTTGGCGCTCGGGTCATCTGCAGGATTCGTACGGGTACGGCCGGAGAGCCCCGAGCGTCCTCTTTCGCCATCAGCCAGCCATGTGGGGTTAATCGTCTTTAAGAGGAGGGGGGGGGAGCGCAGGGGACCCGGAGGCACACTAAATTTTAATACCAAATTCTTTAAAATCTATATAAACGACTCATTTCTTTAATAATTTCAATTAAATAAAAAAAAAAAAAAAAAAAAAAAAAAAAAAAAACAGGTAAATAAAACAGCAGGGATTACGCGACTGAAAATTAATTGTATTATTATGTATTCACTATACGCGCGTGTAAAAGAGTATTGCAACAATAAATACAACGCAATTGGAACGTATATGTAATTTATCATTGTAAATTAATTTTTAACTATTGAAAGTTAAAAGACACGGCAATTGATGGAATGTTGAAACGCATCGCAGTCGTTTGTTTCCCAAATCCTAAATTCATTTTTTATAAATAAAATCAACACTTGATTTTGGAAGTAAAGTATTTGCTTTCAAGCAATTATTCATGAATTTTTTTAAAATGTTGTTGTTATAACAGCGATTACACTCTATTTCAGCTTTATTACAGTTTTTAATCCAAAGGCTTCAGCTGCAGAACTAATATAGCTTTTCGAATTATTCCGCGTGCGTAAATAGATGATTTTTTGTAAAATAATGAAAATGAAAATCGTTTAATGGAAATTAGATAAGGGTAGATCATCGCAGGAAAAATCGAAGGATCCTCGACTTATTAATAATAGCACAAAGGGGATGCCTCCTTTCTCTACGTAGTCCCTATAATAACCTAGAAAAAGTCTGAGAAATCGAAGAGATAAAAACAAATACATCACGTCCGAGGAAGACATCGAAGAATTTTGCGTAAAAAGGACCTGTATTGGAGCTCTAAGACGATGTAGGGGAAGTCTTGGTAAATGTAACAATATTTATTCTGATGAGGCAACGAATTCCTATTACGCGAGTAAAGAAATTAAGTTATTGAATGAGTTAGTTGAATTTAATAATTCGCACAATGAAAAAAATAACGGAATTTTTGTAAAGTTTATTCCCCGTCGCCCCTTATTTACCGAACTGTGCGAAGCTTCAGTGCAAATAATCCTTTACGTATCGTTTAATACGGACAGTGGGGAACGCTTTATTTACAAACGAAGAACTATTAACTAATCTAGTATCTAATCGAAATAACGTCATGTCGAAATTGTCGCTCTATTAGCCCATAGTCCTCCTCTAATCCTAATGGCCTGAATATGCACTATCTCCCTCTCATTTCCTTGTGGACCTATTTACGACATTACCAGATTCAGAGTACAACGCAAATCGAGTCGAATCAGTTGTTTGCACGACAGCGTTTCTGGACGGCTACGGTCCAAAGAGCATTTAAACGAAATTAATACCAGAACAAAATGGCAATACGTCACACAGGATAGTAGAGAACGTGAAACTTGGCATCCTCGTGATATTTGAAGTTTGCTTACCTTGCCATCATCGATATATGTCCCGGACAAGACGGAATTGCAAGAAACATTGCAAGCAAAGGCTAATATAGGACGAATAACCTTTTACTCTCTAAATAGTATAACGTTAATAAAAAAAAATCACTGAATGCGTGAATTAAAAGTCGGTGGAGTGTTCGGGGTTCGAATACAATAAACGAATCTGAAGCAACGCGCGGAAGGATCGACGTAAGATCTGCCGGCCCACCGATAGAACTATACGCCTTTCAAGACTAATACACAGCAGCACGCGTGTAGTGTGTTCAATACTTCGATGACAGAATCCATCGATAAGAACATTAATTTGATGATCATTAATGATTTCGTAACAAATATATTTATATAAAAAGGTATGTGCGTGTGCTCGTGTAAAAGGAGTAGATAGTGCAATTGAATAATAAATACGATTTTCTTTTACTAATTAAAATGAATAACAAGTATGACAAATCAAACGAATATAGAGTGTGAAAATAAAGCAGAGGAGATACAGGGAGTAATAATGAATCGGGCGAAGAGCGACGGTTTTACTGAAAAAGAGGGAATACGAAGAAATAAATGAAGTACTTTTAATTAAAAATAGCGGAGAGTAAAGTAAAGAATATTAGAATCATATTTGCATTTATCTGACCGAACGCATGTGTGCACTTTCGAGGCTTTTAAACCAAACAATTTCCATTTTACAAGAAAAATATGAAACAAAATCTGTGAACGTCTGTTTACGTATGAAAGTAAACTATTAATACATTTTTACCCTTTACTCGCTCTCGCAATAACATTTATAGTTTACTACACCTGCTTATGGTCAGTCTCATCATAAATATATATATATATATATATATATATATATATATGTATACATCCGGGTAATACGTTTCGTTTACCGCTAGCGATAAATGCACGGGAGTTTCCCGGCAACTTCCCACACAAATCGGAAGTACCCTTCAGAGGTGAGTTCCGCTAACGAATGCACTCGTAGGTGCGCAAGGAAGGGGACGTAGCCAAAGTCCAATGCGTGGGTGATTTATTTCTGTCCACTCACACCTCGTATTTATAAAATTTCAAATATAAAATATTAATATGCGTAAAATACAAAAATCAATTGCAATTGACCTCACAAGAGAGATAATACGTATATAAACAGCGTTAAAATTGTAAATCACGGCTGATACAATTGTTACGGGAGAAATAACATTCATCGCGTGTCACGTATGTCTCTTACGCGTAAAAGTTCCCATAGTATGAGAAATAGTATCGTAATACTATTAGTCTGGCGATTATCGATATAGAAAAAACGTGGACTCGGCGGCGTCCACGCGATCTAAAAAAAGAAGCATACGTTATTCTCTCGGGCCATCGAAGCTGAGCGATGGGAAAATAATAAAATAACGCGGCTGCTCAACTATTAGATTTTAAACCAATGAATCTATTATCTAATGTAGTTCACGAAATGTAAATACGAAAGCCGCAATGCGTACAATATTAACTTGGTTCAATGTAAGATAATTGTAATTAATATGAAACCATAGAAGAAGGAAACGGAGGCGGAAAGGCCTTTGAGGCTTTGAATAGGATAAAGATGTGGACGGGTGGCCGAATTTTCTCTAAGACATGCTTTTTGACTCGGAGAGAAGGTGCCCCGCCTCGCCTCGCCACGCCTTGCCTTTAAAAACCCTAAGCATCTTAAATAGAAGAGGAAAAGAATGCTTTAACAAATACATGTAAAGCCGACGAATATTTGAAGAGGAAAAACGTATAAGAAGATGAAATGGGATAAAATACGTAGAAGAAACGATTTCTCTAATGATTTTATTTCATAGTATTTCTGTAAAATATTAAAAAGGGGGAAATACGGATCGAGTTCTGATGGATTATTAATTATTATCAATGCTGAAATTAATCATAGAATTATTTTCTCTTTAAATGGAAAAAAGGGGATAGCGAAAAAGAGTAAAAAGAGAACAACGGGAAAATGAAATATGAAATTTGACGAACGAAAAATAAATCTTTAAATATAGATGCAGACGCATGGAAAATAATAATTACGACTTCATTTTTATAAAAACAATATTCTACTCTATATTATCCGTATTGAATTACTAAATTTTCATTCCTTTAATTAGCGGTGCCGCTACATTAGCTCTAAAGACTCTTTTCCCGAATACAATGTCCTCCACTAAAATACAGCAATTCTTCCTGGTATTGTAGTAGTCCTTTTTTTTACAGATCATTCTTTATGTAGAAGAAGAAGAAGAAGAAGAAGAAGAAGAAGAAGAAGAAGAAGGAAGAATATAGGAATACAAGTGAGTAATGCATATAAATCAATTTTCTTGCCAGCTCTTAGCTAATTTATTTAGCTACTTTAACTCAAAATACTCTATGTATTTTTGTCTTATAACTAACAATAAAATGTTAATCTCAAAAGTACTCTTTACTCTGCCCTGTAATAATACATTCAGACAATAATAAATTTTATCAAAGAACTGACCCAATATTGATTAAAATTTTCAATTAAATTTTAGTCAAATTAATCTGCCTTATAATGTAATACAGAAAAAAAATCTATTTTATCCAATACTTTCGATAAATACTTTAAAAACTCGATATTATTTAAATAAACGTATATTCGTTCAAGATCTAAGGTATAAGTAATATTTATAGAAGCTTTTCAAGAAACGGTGTGTCCCGAATCTTTTTTTTCTTTTTTTTCTTTTTCTTTTGAATTGGAAATTCTTTATCTGTTTCTATGCGGGAGGAAAGTCGCAACAACGTTTTACCTTAACTGAATACCGTTTCTTACTAATTTTCCTCTTTCGTGAGCCGACTACGACGTATTTGCGTCATCGAAAGAGCTTATTCTTCAAAGTCCTAAAGTTTTTTCAGTAAAACCTCAATAATTAAAAATATGTTATCGATGAATTGAAAAGTCCGAGAATAACTGGAATTTTCTTATCATTTTAGGTATTTATTTAATTTGTAGGTTTAGGAAGGATTACAAGCGCCTTGATCGAATTTTCTTTATAAGACTAAAAGTTCGAAGATGTTCTTACGTAGCTTGATAATATATTGATTGCCCTTTCAAAATATTCAATGATATTCAATGTTACATGAACATAACAATAACACAACGAGGCTAATATTTTTTATAAAAACGCGTTTGCGGGTATCGTAATCCTATTTTTCTTAAAAATAATCAAAATATATAATGAAGTATTTGCAATTATTATTTTGTAGTTTACAGTTTATAGTTACAATGGGAATTCCGCGTGAAAAGTGGGGGAGCTTCTAAAAATTCTTTTATTATATAATTCACGTGACAAAATTTATTCGGCTTTTATACTTTACGCTATACTTTACGTTAAATATATGTAGGGTAGAAATAAAATTTGTCCGGGGACTTAATTTAGACCGATATAAGGTATTCCGAGTTCTATTATTACTAATATATTATTATCGAGGCAGCCCCTCCCGTCCCCTTGAAATATAGTATAATAAAACGATTCCAAGAAACTTTAGTAAATATTCTTTAATTTCCTGGTACGAAAGAGATGAGAATATTCTCGAAATGAAATGAAATGAAATGAAATGAAATGAAATGAAACATTCTTTTAGATCGAGATATTTTGCGCCTCGATACTCCCGGATACTACTACTTAATCAAAAATTTCTTCCCCTTTCGGCTCCGTTCACCAAATTGTGTATCTGATGAACAAGGACATTACAAAAGCCTCGTAGATAAACTCCTGCCCCTTTTATGTACGATCCCTAGACTCCGCGCGCGTTATTCTGAGCTTTCACGAAGGGACGTTAGAGTAATGAAAGGGGAGTTTAGCACCCTTCGATAGATAAAAATTCTTAATCTACATACTATATATATATATATATATATATATGCCTGTGTCTGTGCGTGTGTGTTGAGATGGACGGAAATAGGGCTCTTAAGGCATGTGGCCCACGCTGTGGATGTGGATGTGGTTGTGTAAAGGCGTCTGTGTACCCGGGACTGATAATAAACGACATAATCAACATCATATGATTGATATATTAGAAAACTTTAGAAGCATCCTCTATTCATTTATATACTAAATACATAACAATGTCACGCTGTAAATATAAAATAAATACATATTAACGCATTATACTTTGCGACAGTCTGCCGTTGCAAGGATCCCTCCCTCGTCACTCCCGAAAGAGCGAGAATTTATTTATACTATGAGTTTTTACAACTAATTTTTCGATGCATGGTCATGAAACCATTTATAATGGACTGCTCGGGCTCTTAGGTCAACAATCGATTGTTTTTACATTTAGGATTCATGCAGAGCACGTGATACATTATTAAATTTTATAACTAATTTTACAACTTTCATCGAATGAAAGTTATATACTTGTACATATTGTAGCAGGTTTCGGATTTTATTTTTTAATTATAAATGAAGTAACTACGGGGATTCGCAAAAACCGCAAATACATTTAACGGTAAATTTGTTTAAATTAAAAGTATTAAACGCAAACAAGATTTTGAATTTTTTATTAAAAATATTATCCTATAAATTGATTACAGTCAATTCTTTATTTATACCAAATGTGTTAGATGATTTTAAATATAATAAATACTGACGCTAATTTGCATACGTATTTTTATTAATTAATAAAATATATTCAAAGTTTAAAAAAAAAAAAAAAAAAAAAAAACCAAAACTTTTTTATCCATGATTTATTTATTTAGAACTTGCAATAGCTTTGCTAAAAAATATTTGCACGGATGTATTTCATATATTTTACTATTTCATCTACAAAAAAAAATAAAAAATGAACATTTAAGAATTTAATGAATTAATATATACAATAGCATTTATATTATTATAATTACATCGGACAGTGTAAGGACATTTTATTAGTGAATTTTTTATGTAGTCTAAAAAATATATTAGATTCAAAACTTCGTGATAAAAATGTTTATACAAATTTGGAAAATTATATCTTTAACAAGTCTAAAATTTTTTTTATTACATTTTTCATTTTTAACCTATTTATATCGTATTTTTATAATGCAAAATAAAAATCAAATGAAAATATGCATAGAAAACAGTATGAAAGAAATTACATAGTTATCATATATTATAAATAAAATACATCGTTACCATTAGCATTAAATATAAACATATTTTAGAAATATGATTATAAAGAAATTTTTATATTTTATACGAACACGTAAGTCAGTTAGTAAGGCGAACGCGTCACCTTGATTATTAGTATAGTAGTACCAAGATGGAATCGATACTACCAGTATTAAATATAAATATTTGCTAAAATAATGAATGTTTCGTATTGCTCGAGATTAATAGTTAGAGTAAATATAAATTTGTAATATCAATTGCAAAATTACGGTTGAATAATTAAAAATAAAAAATATCATTCAACTCGTCTTAACCTAGTTAGTAATTTATTTCAATTAGTCTCTCGTTAAGCAAAGGTAATATATGAAAGGGAGGGACTAGATTACGAAGATATGCAAAACCCTGGTTAAGCAAAGGTAATATATGAAAGGGAGGGGCTGGATTGCGAAGATATGCAAAAATGATAAATCAAAGCGTTCGCGACCGAGATCCCTTAGTGCTTAGTGCTGCACTGAGGGGGCGGCGATTATACCAAGTAAGACATAAAAAGCGAGTAAAAATTTATATTTCAAAAATTAAGGCAAAAGTCTCTGCCTGCTAAAGAGGAGTGGTTTTGTTATAAAACCAAAATTGACATAATTACCGTCTTGCAATTTGTCCTTCGTCACAATTATCGTCAGTTCGACAATGTCCTAGACATCGATCTTCATCCTAACCTTACCTCCTTACGAAGTTTTTTATTTCCTCCAGGAGCTATCGGTACGATGATCGGCGACACACACACACACACACACACCGTGTTATCCAAAGATAAACTAACTCGCATCCAGCCAATTTTCACCAACACACCTTCATGATAGACGTTGTCTGCTAATCCGTTGTTTTTCCCACTCCTAATTGTATACCCGCAAGCTCCCCCTCCCCGCCCTTTAACTATATCGTATTACTCTCCGTATCGTCGTTATTAGTCAGACTCGTATAATTAAAATCGATTGATTATATATATATATATATTAATTAATATGGCCATAAAACGAATGATTTCGCCAAAAGAAGAAAATGCGTCGATTCGTCCCTTCGAGGCAATTATCGAGGATGAGAGAAACGCGGTTGGTTTGCCTTTTCTCTATCGCTCTCACGCTTCGGTAGCTGATAATTATGCATCCACAATTGAAAGGGCTACGACTTAAAGCCCAGTTTGTCAATCGCGAGGTGATAATACGGACGAAAGAGCGCCCGCATCAACCCCAGGGGACAGAAATTGGGCTTCTCTCGGAGATGCCCAGCAATTTCCGGTCGACGAGCTTGAGAAAATAGAGGGACAAAGAGAGAGAGAGAGAGAGCGAGAGAGAGAGAGAGAGATAGATAGATAGATAGAGAGAGAGAGAGAGAGAGAGAGAGAGATATAGAGAGAGAAAGTCTCCTAGACGTTGAAGACAAACCATCGTGGGTGTCCGCACCCACACACGGATCGGTCATCCAGAACATCCGAATTGTATGAAATTCGCGACGCGTCGCGTAAACGAATCAATCATAATAATAATAATCTTCTGGGTATTGTAAATTACTTGCGTAATATACTTTTTTCCTCCTTCCTAGGGAAGTAGGAGGATTTTACGCCTCGGGTCGGTTAGTAATCAATAACCATATATATTCGTTTAAAATACACTCAAATAAATAAGTACTTTTAATTTCCTCCCTCCTTCTCCGCATTGTAATAAATTCACGAGTACAATAACGTAGCGTACAAATGCTATACGACGATTGATTAAAAAATTAATTTTTTTTTTAATTTACGTTTTTTTTAAGTATAAACCAGTTTATTAAACTTTTATTAAAAGAATTTTAAAAACATTGTTTATAAACTTTATTAGGATAAATAAAATTAATCTAGTACATTGTAATTATAAAATAAATTTCTTTCAGAATTTTAAATTTATGTTAAATCTAATTAATTTTTTAGTATTCTATTTTTTAATTTAACATATTCCGTGGAGATAAAATATATCGAAGGAATACATGTTGACATTTTCAGGTATTTTATAGATAAATGCAGATAAATACTTTAGCGTAATTTCTTTTATTCCAATATTTATGAAAACGTTTCTATCTTCAGTAGCGAAAATAATTTTAAATTATTTTCACAATTTTAAATTATTTCAAATGTTTTACGTACTTTTTAATTTTCATGAAATATAATTTAATATAATTTAATAAATGTTAGTTTAAGCTCTATATTATTTCTTAATATATTAATCGACTAATGCACACAGAATTGTTGATCTTAAAACATTCCGTTTTTCTTATCGTAACTTATAAAAACGTAGCAAACTAAAATTATAACATTTATAATTAATAATAATATTGTATTATAGGTTGGGCACAATTAATATATACAGAAGTTTAATAGCAGATTAATGTTTGGTGAAAGTTCAATTTACGTATAATTTATGTTTAATTTTGAATACAATTATTTAATAATTTACAACCAAGACTTTTTTCTTCAATTCATCTTTTTATATTTTACCTTTTGTTTTGTAATATATCAAAATTTATTTTTACTAAAATTTATATACTCATTTTTTTATTTGATCTTCAGAATATTGAATTATGGTACCTACAGAATTGGCATTTTACTTACAATTAACATATACGTATATTATAGGTTTAAAATTGTACAAAGAATATTTAATCTATTAATAATTTTTTTATAAACGTTTACTGAATATATATGTATATTTGTATATATATATATACATATATTCAGTGATAGCAAGGGAATTCGAGGCAAAATGCAGGACAGTATGATCCAGAACTGCTTCCGCAGTCCAGCAAGTGAATTATAAAGGGGTATGTGTAAGGCGACGACTGTATATGTACTTTTTATTATTGCGGCAATATAAGCAAGCGTACGATTCAAATAAAATACTCTTCCTCCCACAGCGGAAGTAGTTTTTATACATCCCGCGGATAAGATATAAAGTTCGGTCGTTAATAGTTTATAATAAATTGTGTATTTATTATTTCTGGTATTTCTCCTTGATCTAGTCCCTCCCTTCCATTCAATTAAAATAGGCAGAAGTAGGTAAACTAAAAGTAAGTCACAACCGAATAGATTGACGCTTTTTAATTGAATTTTTAGCTTTAAATTTGAATCTGTTTTAAATAATGTAAACGCATTGAAACGTTAGATAATCACAATAATTCGCATTGTGGTCTGCAAAAAATTAGCGCGTACAGTCGGACAATACGACGATGGTCGTTGAGGCTTAATTTTTAATAAAAATATTATGTCTTAAGGACAAAGATTGGCCATCGGAGCTCAATATCAGTAATAACGGCATCCAGCGGCTGCTGGAATGTAAATACAAATGTAATATAATCCTTGTGAAAGAGGCGACAAAGCGTCGGGACAAATATTTTTATTCAACGTGCTTTAGCGGAGAACGGTAGGCAATAAAATTTATACTAGAAAATATTTTAAATAAAATAAGTTCGGTTCTAAGATTTTTTACACAAAAATTTAAATAATGCAACTACAAACATATATTTATTTTACATGTACTTATTTATTATATATTTATACATCATACTATACGCATCATATAAAAATCATTTAACAAATTCTTGAACTTCGTAACGATATAATTTCAATTACATTAGTTTACTTAATGTCGTTGTGTCAAGATATATGCATGAAATATGAAATATGAAAATTTGACATTATTATTTAGATTTATCCATAATAACCATAAAAATATTTTAACATTTTTTATACTTTTATCATAGATTGAAATATATTTATTTTACTTTTTGAAGAAATACATTTCTTTGTACTCGCGATTTATAACTTAAGTAGTTTTGTTTTTTGTTGTTTTTTTTTTTATTATTAATATTTTAATATTATTGTTAGGAAAGGATTTTCCTTTAAATTTATTCAAATACTACGGTATAGAAATTTTGATCGTATAAATCTATTTCATGAATCGAAAATCATATATCTAACAATATACGATCATAAAATGTCACTAGGAATCCGAATCGAAAACGAGATATATTGTTTCGAACAGTTATATATCCGAATATTCTGATGAAAGTGCATCATAAATAATACCTCATACTTTTATAATTTTTTATTATAACTTCAATACTAAGCGCGTATAAGCTTATTTTCAATAAATACAATTATTTCCGTTGTAAACTCATTATTATGAAATTTTATTATTGTTAAAAAAAGCGAATTAAGTGAGATAAAAGTATTTTTTCAATATATAAAGATATGAAGAAAAAAAAAATTGCGTAAATAATTATGTTTAGTCATTTAATTATAACGGAAAAGCGTAATGTAAAATGATATTGAATCATTGCAAATATTAATTAACGTGTATAATTTTTATCATTAAAAAAAAAAAAAAAAAAAAAAAAAAAAAAAAAAAAAAAAAACAAATCGCGTATTTATAGAACTTCAAGTATTTCAAATGAAAAAGTTTATATTTATTTCTACAATCAAATGAAATTTCAGCTTTAAAGTAAGCATTTTTTAAAATAAATATTTAAAATTAATTGAAATATAAAAAAATCATATCTTCGTACCTTTCCGGATTATCTATAAATAGTAAAAGCCTAATATTTATATTATTGGGTTTTGCATGTGAGCCTCAGGTTATAATAGCCCATGCAGCATCAGCGCCAGACAAGGTCCAATTTCATATTATATTTTGCGAATTTTTATTATTTTTTTCATACGCATTCGCTTCTCGACCTATTTGTCCCGCCGCTTTGTCGCCTCTTTCACAAGGATTATATTACACTTCAGCAGGCGCTTATTATTACTGCCGTTATTACTGATATTGAGCTTCGATGGCCTTTCTTTGTCCTTAAGACATAATATTTTTATTAAAAATTAAGACCCGACGACCATCGTCGTATTGACCGCCTGTACGTGCTAATTTTTTGCAGACGACAATGCGAATTATTGTGATTATCTAACGTTTCAATGCGTACGTGTAATAAATACGATTGATAAAATCAGAGAGCCAGGTAATTCGTGCTGGAATATTCAATTACGAAGGAAGTCGCTGTTAACGGCAAAAATTTAAGGTACAATAAATGCAAGATGCATCTCGTAGTAATAAAAGGTCTATAATGTAAGAAATTACTTAAAGTATATGTAAGATTCGTGTGGCTATCGTTTCTCTGCGGCGAGTTAAGTGAATGTTGTAGTTGATTTTTAGATAGTTTTATCTTATTTCCACAATGTGCAACAAAGGAATAAAAACAAATAAACAAATAATAATTTTAGTATTGCAGGAAACAATCTGTCTAAAATTGTTAATGCATCTTAAAATTACGAAGCCGTCCGGATGCTTTCGCCACAAATAACGAAGAGCTCTCTTACCTGAGCTACTTCGAGCGTGTGGAACGGATGCGTGAAACGGGATTGAGTCCAGGACGTAGCCTTGGGCTTCCGGATTATCTAAGCGGACCTCAGCTCCGAGAGCTCTGCTCCTCAACCTCATCTTCAACGTTCATTACGTCTCTATCTATCGACTTACTATCCTATCGGGTCGATTTCCTCCCGACGGCCAGCTCGATATTAACTTTTGCCTCGCGCCTTCCGAATCCGTTACATTTTAATTGTTTATATTATTGAGCAGTGATTGTTCGAAGCGATGAAATTGAACCCAAAACTCCGTACCTGGTGCATACGAGGAGGTCTCGTGGGATCTCAGTCCGAAACAATAAATTTAATAAATGTCCAGATAAATACTGTATTTTTAATTTAGATATAATTATTCTACACTCACTTATATCATTAACAATCGTTCTTTGACTAAAACAATTCAAACTATATAAATACCTTAATTAATTCTTCATTCGTTTTCATCCTCGAGTTTGAAAATATGTTAGATATCGTTGTAGAGTATTTACGGTTATTATGTAAATTAATTACATTAAATATTAAACGTTGCCGTTTCGGATTAAATTTATCTTTAATCCCGTTTCCCATATGTTATTATAATATTAATACGATGTGATTTAATCACCATAACGATTGGTATGAATGGTGAAGTATAATGAAATTATTTCGTGAAGATAAGTTAAGAAGGAATTAAATACTTATGTACGACGTATTATCTGTGCCAGGCGAGGATTTCCGCCTGGCAAGAGCTGTGTAATCTATGAAATGTGATATAGCGAAGAATATGTTCTGAGACCTTTTTCTTATCGGAAAATTCGCCGTTTAAAAGACGTCGGCTTATTGTCAATTGAGTTTCTTGCCTCTTTTCGACTTTATAAACATGTTATAAAATTTAAGAGCTGCAAGAATTAAATGAACGATGAGAATGTGTAAAATAATGCCCGTAAATAGGATGGTACCGTTGTAAAAACATTAAATGTACGAGGCGTTCCACGAACACATCAATGTTTTATAATATAATACAGGAAATAAAAATATTGTAAATATCGCCGGGGGGATGTATCAGTGATTTAATAAAATACAAATGTAGAGGGGGAAAGTGGCGAGTATTTTCAAGACATGAGATAATTAAATAGAAAACTGATTGCACATTCTGTTGTTTTAAAACAAATTATAAATAATCAAATATTTATAAATCTATAGAATATAATTAACGTGTACAGTGATTCAGTCACACGAAAATCAATGAAAATTAATTTATTTATCATTTACTTTTATACAAAAGAATATCACTTTTAACTTTAGCTTAACTAATTCATGTTAAACCGAAGTATACATCGCAAAACGTTAATTGTAAACAATAATACAATGAAAGCACTTTAAACAGTTTGTCGTTTGTGGAAATAATAGTAAAAAAAACTGTCATGAATAATAGGAAAGACGTGAAAAGTATAATCTATGTAATGGTTGACATCAAGGATTCAAAATGCCCATAAATTTAAGGTTATAAAGAAGCTTAATGTTGTATTATGAATATTTAATACACTACGTATTTACACTTTCTACCGAATTCTTATTGTTTATATTAGGTCTTAAATTTTCCGTTTAGATTTTAGTTTTTATTGTCACAAGTTTTCAATTTAAACATAAGAACATTAAAAACATAACCCCCACCCCCGACCCCAGTTTGTACAGAATTTTTAAGTGACAAACGATAAACTTACAATCGAAACTAATCCAAACTTGACAAAGATTTTAATTTAATTTTTTAATTTTAATTCAAATACTATATTTATTGTTATTCAAGAAACGCGTGGAGGGGCGAATATTTAATTAAGACTTTAATTACAATAAAAGAACGCAATCTGCACTAGCTGAACACAATAATTCTCAAAACGCAGTTGCTTTCGCTTTATCGTTTAAGACGCAAATCCTTCTACTTATTTCTTTAAAATTTTAACAAACGTACTTTTTAACAATGATATTAAGTAAACTTCAACATTTGTAATTAATGAGAAGGTTGATTTTATATTATTATTACGTGCTTCACATATATACATGCAGTCCTCTCAAATATTATATTAGAACAATTAAATAATAATTCATTATCATTGCGTGAAGTGATTGCAGTAAAAAAAATTTAATTCTGATATTATTATTATAATAAATAAAAAGATAATACAAATACTAATTGTGCGTACTGAATACTAATTTTATATCTTCTTTTCCTTATCAAGAGTTTCCATTTTCTATAAAAAATTATAAACATAAGTTTTTAAAATAAATGTCATAATATTCTTGAAATATAAATTAGTTGTATTAACAATTCCATTTGAGTATCTATAAAAAGTCAATAGTATGTCATCTTAATCGTATAGAATAAGGTATGAAAAATGAACGGTCGGCAAGTATTATTCATTAAAAATTCAACGCATTAATTATACTCATTAATTCCAATAAAAGGTAAATTATAATTAATGTGAAAATGAATTTGCTCATTTAAACGGAATTGAACTTTTCGTTTATTCCATTTACATTTCTACGAGAGACGCGATTGTAATCATAACATTCGATACGGAAACGATAAAAAATTCCTTGTAATACAGAAGAATAATCGATATTTATTATTTAAAATATTTGCAGCCCCTAATTAATTAAACACTCGCCAATTACGATATTATCAATTATTTAGAAACGTATTTAAATTAAATAAATATTTATTCACTTGGTACATAATTATTATAAAATATTGTCACGGAGACATTAAGCGCCCGTGTTATTAGTATGCTTGCGGCACACGCTTTCGTGTTCCCCTCGGGCTATGCGACCCCTCCCCACCTCTGACCCCCTCCCCCTACCGCGGCCGCCGCCCCCAACGCCGTCGCTTCTTCCGACCTGGCCCGCAGAACCATCGTCCGTGCCACGCGCCCCAGCGCAGACATGCTTTGTCGGACGCAGGGCGCAACTCCGCACCCACGAGCTGAGAACCACAGCCCGATCCACGAAAAATACCAAACCGAGTAAATTTTAAAATTAAACAAAAAAAATTTCTCTCTCCCTTTTTGCCCGACGCCCCTTTCATCGCCTTTGTTTCGCCTCTCCCATCAGTTTTTTCATTTTGACTTTACGTTTTACCTCGCTACGACTCACTCGGGCAATCGTATCGCCGCTCATATCTCTCTCTCTCTCTCTCTCTCTCTCTCTCTATACGCTCCTCTGATTTACGTTATATTTTGGTCGCGGTCCATGTTTGCGGTTATTAGATCCAATTTAATTGACCCGAAAATTAGGCGTCTAACGAATAATTAAGCGCCAGTCTACGAAAGCTGATCGGGCCCGACGGCGACGTATCTGCTAACTACGGCTTTCGAGAGGACGTTTTCTTAACGGCGTCGTCATCAGAGTGCGACGAGCCGTGGCGGTGGCCGCGGGGGAGGGGGGCGGCCCTCAGCTGCGTAGCTTTTTCCTCGTGAAGGTTCAACGTGGGATCGGGTCCACTGCGTCGTGTTGTCAACTGCCCTCCCAGAGGATTTGCCAATTAGCGACGGGGAACGGAGTTTGGCTCGGTGTGTGTGTGTGTGTGTGGGGGGGGGGATCTTTAATTGCATGTATTAATACTGTGTTGTGAATTACATAAATGTGATATCATTTGCGAGTTTGTAAATAGTATTTTACGGTTGTACGGTATGAAATAATCTGGAAATATTTTCGTTAGCAATTGATGTAAATATTATTATGCTGCATAAGTCAACGAAATTGTGAAGGTAGCTGCGAATGATATACGTGCAAACTTAAATTAAGTATATATTTTGAATCAAGTTTAAAGAAAATAGCTATCGATTTATGATACTTAACAAAATGCAAACAAAAATTATTCATACATGAAGATAAATTAAAAATTTATTATTAAAAAAACAAGTAGGTAATCCTTTGAAATATTATATTTTTGTACACAATGAGATAGAGAGTAGAATAAACTACATATACATGTATAATATTTGCAATTTTCATGTATAAAAAAATTTGTAAACAATAACAATAGAATGTTTTATTCGTATTTATGAATTTGTTTTTTATATATTCTAAAATAATTATTGATTTATCAGAGAATTTAATTCGACAAAATGATATTTAAGTTCATTACAAAAGATTAGAAAGTTTTCATTGAATAAAATTTAATATTAATCGTCGCGCGGATAATATTTGTTAAAAATTGTAAAATATTAACGATTTGGTTTTTTTTTTTTTATTACTTTTACTGCGTGCATAAATGCGTAAATTTAACGTTCGAATCGAAATTACGAAGATGCAAATTAGCATTAGGGTAAAGGACATACAGGGAAGATATAGTAATGATCTTACTGATTTCCTACATCCAAAAGCTTTTCCGTAATAATCATTCGTGAAAATAAAAGGCTATTAACTTTATGTTATTTTGAGCAACGATTTCTCGTAAAAGTGCAGTAAGTATTTTATAATAATGCATTTTCGATACAAGGGGGAGTACGCATCTATGCTGTAAAAGGAATTATTATCCATAATAACGATATAGGAAGCCGTACGCATTTCGCTTAATGTTATCAGAGTAAGTAAAGCATAGGCATTAAGATAAGATAGCTTTGAGGCTGAAATTGTAAATGGAAGGACAGTATTTAGAATTATAGCAAGATTCACCGTCACACGGCATTATATATTAGAACACAAGGCTGGCATTCGATACCATGATAAATAATATACGATTTGCATGCATTTATATATTGAAAAGGTTAAATATGCCATACATTTTAAAGTAATGCATGGATGTTCCTATCAGTATCTATACTCTCGATTGATATCTTATTCTCTGTATGCTGATTATCTTTTATTCCATTCACATATTTATGATATAATAATATTATTTAATATACCAATCGTTTGAAACGTGTAAACCTATTCATTCGTTCCACGTAATAATTCAATGGAATATTCATCACTTACTTTACTAAATATTTTACAATTCATTAAATTTTATAATTACACGTATAACTATCTATACATATTAGGTCACCACACAATATTAAAGTTAATACAATTACTATTGAAACCTCGTACAATCATCTTATTAATTATACATTAATTAATTCTTGTATTTATTTTTTCCTAGGATAATTATAATGGACTTATAAACTGACAATAGTCAAAAATATTTTAAATTCTACGAATATCACATAATCTTTATTATTAATTTTTGTTTTCTTGTTATTTCTTTTTATGTTTTGAAATTGATATATTAGCATTTATTTGTATAAGAAGCTTTTTTTATAATAAATATGGCAATAAAACAATTATTGAAAGTTTTTTCAAATTAGAATTTTTCTGACGTATGTATATATATATATATATACACACACACACACACACATAATCCCTTATCGAATTGAACCTCAACTCGTACAGACGACAGTGAGCATCGTTCATCATATTTATTAATTGCATCGATCTATAAATCATTATATAATGAACGGATTATTTCGTGGAAATTGATAATTTTTTAAATTAAATATTTATTCTTGTCATGTCTTTTTCATAAAAAAAAAAGTAAATCGTAATTCATATGACAAATTATAATTTAACGACGAACATGCATTACACAAATTATGATTAGAATTTAAAGAAATTGAAGATCATTAACATAAAAACTTTAAGAGGATCTGATAATATTTTTCATAAAAAATAATCATGAGTAATATGCGGAAAAATCGAAAGGCATTATAGTTTGGCACTATTATCTTCTTTCTAGTATAATGTCATTATATTTTATGCTTACTTCATGACTATCAATTACGTATCTACAATTAGAAATCTGTATTTTGAGTAAAGGAATTAAACAAGATCATACGTGACATATAAATAAATATATATTATCGTTTATTTTGTATTATTAAAAATTTTGGTTATTAAAAAAAATCGAATGATAATAATACTAAATATCTTAAGAATGATTAAGTATTTATATAACTATTTATAAAAAAATTAAGTAAAATAAAGACGAATCGATCAACGTTCATATAAAAAATTTGGTCAAACCTTAGGAAAGTTAGCACATAAGACTTATTTGCATGTGCAGTCTAAATGCCGTAAAAATATAAAGATATAATAAATTGATATAAATAAATCTAAGCAGGATTATTAACCTTGAAATTATGGAAGGCCTTCAGTTAGGTAGACGACATGTGGGTTCCAAGTACATAGTCAAAAAATGTCTCAACTTGCCAGATAAAACTCTGGCTGCACTACTTAAGTCAATCTCCACAGATTCACGCATCACATTCACGGCATCACTGGACAGACCGAAAGAGCAGCACTCCGTAATTAAAATTTTACGCTTCGAGGATCCAGAAAGCGCAGAAACTAATAATACTAATACCAATACCAATACCAATACCAATACCAATACCACTACCAATAATAATACCAATACTAATACTAATAATACTAATAATACTAATAATACTAATAATAATAATAATACTAATAATAATAATAACAATAATAATAATTGATAAAAGAGATAAGTGGTAAGGGTGCGGACGCCCTCAGCAAGGCGTCGGCCTTTTCCAGTTGGCCCTGCGCTTACTCAGACTCCTTTTATTTTTAACCATGCTGGAGCGTAAAAAGTGCCTTCGGAGCAGCCTGTCCTTGTTGTCACTTATGAATTATAAACCGAAATAGCATTTAGGACGAGAAGATTAGCAGTCGAGCGCGAAAGATGGACTGAGTCGCCGCTGCCATCGGCTTCGATTCGGTGGTCCTGTGCTACACGACATTCTCTCTCGCGGCACGAGAGTCGGAATGAGACGCGCACACGCGCCGTATGCCACCGTGGAGGGGATCCATATCGCGGCATGGAAGGGAAGCGAGAAGATCACGGCTGACGCTCCGATGCTACGCCACTGGCTCCGGCGTATAAAGGAGATAGGAGAAGGACGACGGAGTACCGAAATATCGAAATATAAAAGATTCAGCGTGGAGGGGATGAACGATAGCGACGATGATCGGTATTAGCGAAAAAAAATTGGGGCGGAGGTGGGGGGTTACGAGGACCGGCGTCCGTGCGTCCGTGTGTCCGTCCGCCCGTCCTTTCATTAATTAACTTATTCCGTCAATTATCTATGTATTTTCAAATTAAAAAATTAAATCGTCGCTCTATTAAAATTAACGAGAAATTTCTCTAACAAATTACTCGATTATATTTACTGATTTATATATATATATAAATTATATGTCTAAACTTAATAATTACGATTATGTATAATAAAATTTCTCCATCTTATATGACTGATAAAGCTTGTATAATACGTACATCGAACGTATCACTTACGATGATATAACTAGAGTACATTCTTTTATTCTTGTATAAAAATCGATGTAAAAATATATTTATATAAAAATTGAAAAACTCTAATCAATTTTCGATAAACTAATATCCTATAAAATATATATATATATATCTATTACGTTGGGCAATTTCGTATGATCGCGTATACTACGAATGTTTTCGTAGAGTTTTGAATAACAATAAAAATTGTAATTAAATTTAAATTATAATAATCAGTAAGGCATAATATTAATAATACAGAAATAAAACTAAATATTTCAGTATTTTTTCTTACAAAAAAATGTACTTGACAAACGCGCGTAATTCACCAAAAGTATATAATATTACAATATATTATATGAATAAAAATTCGTCGGATTGAAGATATCCGTTAAAGTTATGAGAAAATCTGAGAAACGATATATCTATTGTCTGTCGTTGGGCAAATAATACGGACGGTATTGTGTTTGTCTGACAATTTAAATGCGCCCCGGCAATTTGTGAAAATCCGCTTCTAAACGTAGGCAATATCTGAAACGTCTCAATTTCTGCATAAATTGGTTGAAATTATTGGATCGCTCGATACCGGGCCAACTTGAAAATACAAAAATGTATTTTATATTATAATATATTGCATGACAACATTGCTGGATTGTTCTAAAGTAATAATTACGATGACGTATTCGTGTCAATAATTATTTTAACGTTATTTTAACTTTCATTAAGGGGAGGTATAAAATGAATGAGAGAAAGCAAGAAGGAAGGAAAGAAAGAAAAAAAGAAAGAAAGGGCAATAAGATAAGATGCTTTTAGATCTCATGTTACCTGAAATAAAATTTAAAGGATTTATTGCTCAGCTACTGCTGGCTGAGCCTCTTTCTTTTTAAAGATTTTATTCTTATTTACATGTTCGTTCTTACTGGGAAAAGGATTTAACAAAGATATACCTGAATCCAGTTTCAGGAGATTAATCATTATTACCAGAATATCTATGCGATATTCTCTTTTAATTGTTATATATGATTAATTTTAAATGTTTATATATATAAAGAAATGAATATCTTGACTAAATTTCAAATCGACTAAAAATGAATTTATTTTTTATCTATTTATCCTCTCGGAAGTTAGTCGTAATAATAAATAATTTTGCATTTGTATAGTGACTCAAGTACATATGTACCTAATACTTAAAAAGTTTAAAAGATAATTTGATTATTATACTGTAAACGGTAATTATTACGTCTATAGCCTACGTCTATGGCGTCTACGCATGAATTATAACATTTAATAATAATATTTAATATTTAATAGTTTTTTAAATTTTTACCTTTTGCCTATTGTTAGATTAATTTTTTTTTATTCTAATGATTTTTAAAAAAAGTGAGATACATATTCACCTAATGGGAATTAGGTAAACAATAATTATAGTCAAGAGAATTTATTGGTCGATTTTACGAAGGAATCTAAGCGAATGATGGGATAAATTGTGAGTCGTACAAGTAGTGTGAATTGATGTACACTAACAAGGTGTAATTTTCAAATGGGACAAACAATTACTCTTGCTTAAGCTCGTTCCTATACGCTCTCACATTCTGCGCGTCCTCTTCCTTTCCATCCTCACCCCCGCCGATACATATGGTTTTCTAAAATTAAAGATATATATATAGAGAGAAGGAGAGAGAGAGAGAGAGAGAGAGAGAGAGAGAGAGAGAGAGAGAGAGACAGAGGAAAGGAGGATAGTTCAAAATAAATACGACATTGATGAGACATTTTTCATTTTTCACTCTCCCCCCCCCCTCATCTAAATAGCGCTTCCGTTCCTTATTTTTGCATCTACCTTCCAAAAAAAATATTTTTTTTCAATCTACGGTTCTCTGTCTTATGTGCTGACGCGCCAACACACACATGCATATTTATAAACATAAGCATGAGCGATTACGCGCGTAAATGGATTCGTACATTGTAAATACATTCACTGCTTTCATTATACTTACAAACCCACTAAAAAGCTGTTCTTTATCCAGAGTTATATGCTAAGTTAAAAAGGACGTAATATGTAATAAATCAAGCGAGTTATGATTGAAAAACACATTTCACGTAATATATATTTTATCTGTTTGGTAATTAAATTTAAGATTCGGAGACAATTATAATGATAAATTCTAATTGAAGTCTTAACATGACTTAAAACATTAGCATAAGCTAAGTTATTGTGGATGAAATATCTGGTCTTGTATAATATTGTTCGTACGTACGCGAGTAAATACTCCCCTCCCCCTTCGATTTTACGTTGCGCCTGGATAGGGAAGAGGTTTTTCACGCTGATTTGGCAATCATTTATTTCCTTTATTACTTTTTCTCGCCGATCGAATAAACGAGATTGGCGGAGCTAAGCTTAGCATGCGTTTATATATTTTCCTAATATTTTTTCGCCGTGAGAATGCGCGTTTTCCCGAAATCCTGACAAATTCCACGTAACCTTATACTTTATTTTTTAATTTTTCTCCACCGACTTCATCTTAAATTACCATTAAAATATTTAAGTAAACATTTATCGTGAATTGATAATCGTTGAATCAATTAAAAAAAAAAAGTCAAATCAAATACATTTGCTAAATTATTATATTATCTTTAATAATTTCTAATAAGATAAAACCTAATAAAACAGTGTGTATAATTTATAAAGATTTTAACGTTTCACATTCTTTTAAATAAGTTAAATGCAAATTTTTATTTAGACAATGCGTTGATGAAAGTTTTCAATCGGTTTAGCATATAAAACTTTATATTCTCATAATCGTGCATTAATTTATTATTGTTGTTATTTTATTATTATATAAAATATAAGCCCAAGCTTAAAAAAATAAAGGTTTATAAGTGTTTAAAAATAAGTTTATATGAAATACTGTTATATTCTAGATAAAATCTATAGGAAAATTGTTCCCGCTTAATGTAATATTCCCCTTTTGCTTTTACTGTAAATCGTTTTTTTATTAAAATATTTGGAAATAAAATTTGCCGAGTATATTTGAAGACATAGAACAGTAACGTAGATGTAAATGAAAAACTAGTTGATTTTATTAGTACGGAGAAAAAAATTTAATAGGTTTGATTTTAATTTTTGCATTTCATTGTTTTAAATAAAAATCAATAAAATTGTATTCCAGAATATCATATTCTGTATGAATTCCTTTTTTCCATAAAAGTTTTATTAAAGGGAAAAGCTACGACTGCGATTCTGTTGTCCTTTAAAATTGCTTATAATTAATTTTACTGCTTATTATTTGATTATTTAATGAAATATTTGCCAGTATAATATATACATTTTGCGATAATTGAGTTTTTCATAGAGGAAAAATTATATGTGATTACTTTTTTCAAGTGTAACGTTACAGAACATACAAGTTTTAGTAAATGTATGCATTTACATATAATGTTCGTAGTAACCGGGATAACAACTCCACGCATATACAATGTCGGATAGTCAAATTAAGTTATAAATATTCACGTATAATAGAATATACGTATTTTCATAACACTTTAAACAGGTCTTCGAGATTATTAGATAATGAGCTAAATTAGTTCATTTAAATTGTTGCATTACACAACTGAAGTGAACATAATACTTTTATTAATCCTTACGAGGATTACAAATTTTCATAAAAAAATTATAGTGAGCTCGTATTAAAACAATATACGTCTTTATAATATTAAGTATTATAATATTAAAAGTAATCGCTGCGTAAGTAATTTTATTGTTAGAGAAGTAATTTTCAATGAAATTCAAGGAGACTAATTTAATTTCATCTTCGTCATTATACTTTAATTTGGAAGTTTAATTTATTTATGTCTGGAACACAGACTAGCATAACAATCTAATAGCATTTTAAACGCGAATTACTTAAACTACAGTAAGAATGCCCCGTAATAACCTGTTTCATAATAATGAATAGATGCACAAATAATAATTCTGTAACGTATTATTTACGTCACGTAAACAACAATTCTATTCGTCTTATGTAATACTTGAATTTCTTCTTCAATCCTTCAGTTTAAGAAATTTATCGCAGCTTCGCGCAGTTAAATTTTTGAAGTATAAATACTAATTATTAAAGAAAGATGTTTTTTTTTTTCATAACCGACAATAGTAGGAATAAAATTATTTTTGAACGAAGTTGATATTTTACTTAAACAGCATTTTGTAATTTTACAAGCCACTTCTTCATGTATTATTTTTATAAAATCGACACTTACACTTGACATACTCGACTGCGTTATTAAATACTTCCGGAAAACAGTTTAGCGAATATACTTGATAGCGAATATACCAGTAGGTCAACGTCCTCAAATATAAGAGTTTAAGAACTTGCGTATTTTTGGCCAAGAGTTCACAATGATTTAGTTGAAGTCGTGACTATGGAATATATGTGCTTCACATACGTTTAATTATTCGTACGACGAATGACAATTAATTTCTCCAACAATTAATTGAGCGAAACGAATTAAAAAAAAAAAAAATAAAATAAAATAAAATGTTGAATGTAATTAGAATGGGAAGAAGGGGCAGACATGTTAAGAGCTCTTAAAATGATGATCTTTTTAAAGTTTATCGATAAGAGTACTCCAATTGAAATTTCGAAAGAACCGTCAATTCAATAGAATTTTCTTCCATTGAATCCATTCGATTAAAGTACAACGATTACTTCCGAGGCTTTCTTAACGAATCGTAAATAACACATATGTAACAACTAACATGTGACTCGTTGTGAACTCGAATCGATCGATTTCCTGTTTAGAGAAATACGGAGGACTCTTTTAGAGATCGAGGCCGACTGGGGGTTATTGTCAATTGAATTAAGAAACTTTCCAGATTTTCCTTACAGCTTAACGCTTTTATTATAAAAACTACTACACCTTCGCCACATAATAAATCATATTTATATTTCCCACGATTCTTTAATTTTATAAATGGATAGAGCGATAACGATTACTTTGGTTATTGGGGTTATTGGGGTTATTGGGGTTATTTTATGTACTGATAAAACGTTCAATTGTATTAATGCAAAAATGGGCGAACAAAAGAATACAATTTTATGTGCAATCTTCTAATTGTAAGTTAGATTAGCAAAGTTTGGAGCTAAATCAATTAGTTCAAGTCGCTATTAAGGATTCGATAAAGTAAGTATAAGCTGCTTACTACTGACCAAAGGTCACGTGGAAAGAGATAATTGAGTTCCGTGAATTTAGAATTTAGGAAGCAATGGAAGCAGAGGAAACTATTGAGGAAATTATTGAGCCTGGATGATTAATGATTAGTAGGCAGTCGGTCTCGCTAATTTTGTTTTAATAGTTATTTGAATTCCAAGTTTTACGGATAATTAGGTTTACCATGATTCTCAAATAAAATTAAAATCCTACGGCTCACGGCTTAATGGAATCATAGCCTTTATGCTGGAAATATTGAAAAATCAAGGATTCGGTAAATCGTTAATAATTCGACCGCGTAATATTAAAAATTCTTCACCCTGACAATATCTTATACAAACAATCAAGTATATTCAAGCATATATTCTGTAATGGATATTAACAGTTTAAAAATAATTGAAAGCATTAAAACTTTAATAAAATCAGGATACTTAGCTTTATTATCGTTCAATAGCAGAGTCTATTATAAGTGTTTTAATTATTGTTAGCTTGTTAATAAAACAAAGATTTTAAATTAATGAAACGGTTAGAATAAAATTTACTCATTTTCCTTCTCATTAATATTCGGACTAAAATGTTTAAAGCTCAAAGTATATTTCGATCTATTCAAAGAGCGTATTTTGAAATCGAACATTCAACTGGTATTATTATTCTTTTCACGTATGAGTGAGTTTCGAGTGAATAAGTCAATAAATCAGATTTGATTATTACTGACGACTAACAATCCTTTTCATTTTAATTAGGTCACGGTTTTGTTTTAAAATTTCTATGGGTTCAAATTCCTAGATTGGCTAAAAAAATATTTATTTATTCTCTCTCTCTCTCTCTCTCTCTCTCTCTCTAGTTGTTGTTCAGAGTATTTAAATATTCGTATTGTATCAATTCGTATGAACAATACCGATCAATGATCGCTCGTATATTCGTTCGTCGTAAATCGTACGAATGATCCGATTGAATCGAATCTTCGCTAATCGCTCTTTACAATAAGAGAACGATAATTCATTTCTAATCGCAGGATTATTTACGTAGGAGATCCCATAGGTATTCCCTTGAAAGTTCCGCTTTCGAATGAATCGATTCACGACGTACGATACGAAGTCATTTACGTCACCGAAACCATGGAATTTTTTTATATCGAATATCAGAAAAAGGGATAGGCGGGGAGAAATAATTTCACCATACCTTTCCTTTACTTTTTTAGGGGTAGCATCTGTGCTGACCCCCCTAACGCCCTATCCCCTCCCCGACCCCATAAAATCATTAAATCTCATAATGCATTGTAGCTACGATGGACGTAAGACCACGATGGAGCATTAGCGGTCCTTGGAGCGTTTTAAAATTCATCGGCCATATACAGCCCTGTTCGATTGATCGTATCGAACTTAATCTCGAGACGCTCCGGTGCCGTCTTTTTTTTTATTGATTAGACGAGGGGATCTTTTTATTTTTGGAAATTTTAATTACGAAATCCTTTAACGATTCGAGTAGACTAAAAAAAAAAAAAAAAAAAAAACGAAAGTACAAACTCCTATCTCTTTTGTTATTTAAATAAATAGACGTTGTAAAAGTAAGTATTTGATTAAAAAAAAGTCTTATTAATTACCAAATTAAGCAAAGTACCAAATTAAGCAAACAATCGTAAATATCATAAATTTATAAAATATTTGAAATTTTTAATGGAAGAACGAACGAAGAATGATTTGCAAAATATTATTATACGATGTTAGTATAATGGCAACAATGACTAAGAGAATAAATCAAAATTATTTAAAACTTAAATCCATAAAGTTTTGAGTGATCTTGGTTGTCTGTTTTGCCAAGCTGAAATTATGGCTGAAAATCTGTCAAGCTTCTGTCATAAATATGCTACCGTATTTAATGATAGATAGATAGACAGAGAAAGAGACAGAGCTAATGTTATCGAATCAATCATTATTATTTTATTTATAATCCAGATATTTTTTTTTTTTTTTTTTTTTTATTGTTCTAATAAGATATTCGTTTAAGATATTCACTTTTAGAATTTAATCAAACAGTTAAGTAAATTATTAATAATGTTATTCTAACGTAATTTTAATAAATTTATAAAGATTAAAAAAATTTTAAGGTATTTTATGGATTTATTATTGTATTTTTATGTTCTATCCTATTCATTTATATTTGCGTAAGCAATGAATTCTTGTAATTCTTGGATTTATATCAAATCTCGTTTATAAGTCTATATACGTATGCGTATACATTGTAAAATTGGTGATTTTCAAACTAATTTGAAACTCAAAGTATTACTTCTTAAAAATCATTAATTAATTACGTAATGATTGAATTTTTTCAATAAATGTTTCTTAAATAAGAAATTATTGTAAATTGTAATAAAATTTTTACAGCATAGCAGCGATTCTTTTATAATAATGGGCAGTCAAATTATAATTAATTTATTTGCATTACGGTCTCATTATTTATGAGTAAGTATTTTTGGTAAAATATCAGTATTGATCAATCGCCAAATTCGATCGACATGTTTTGGGTAGTTTTGAAAATTTTTATTCTTATACGTTACCTCCTACCTCACGGTGCCCAACCCTGGCCCCTGCTATCTCTGCCCGGGGCGTACGTACTACCCGTTACAACTTCATATTGACTTATTTTAAGTGCATTCTGATTCATTTTTTAACATTTTATATATATATATATATATATATGTATTTATGTATGTATGTGTGTGTGTGTACGAAAAGGATAGATGGTATTAAGAAACTTTTTTACCAATACTTTATAGATCTTTTTTATTCCGTACAATAAATATGAAATCGTATTAGGATAAGCTTATTTTTTAATAAAGATTATAATTTGTTCTTAGCTCACGTATTATTTATAAAGTTCGTTAACTATTGTCTCGGCACTAGTCCTATCCTTTCTCTGGGTAAAGTTTTAAAAACTTTCTTTTTTTTTTTCAGAAGCTTTCGGAATATACTTTATCGCATAAAAAAACTTCAAAACTGCCAGTGAGTTTTCCTTCTATACCCTTTCCTCTACATTTATTATTGTAAGACGTCCCACCTTTCTTTATCAGGCCACTTCTTTGATTACTCGTTCTCGGGGGTCGGACGATTCTCAATTTTCGATCCGTTTCCCTCTACTCTTCTTTCGCTTCTTTCTCCGTCTTCTTTCTCTCTCTCTCTCCATCTCTCTCTCTCTCTCTCTCTCTCTCTCTCTCTCTCTCTCTCATCTCTCTATCTCTCTATCTCTCTCATTTCTCTATTTTTCCCCGTCCTATACATACCCGTAGGCACCCCGTCACACCATTTCTCATTCTCTCTGAAACAATTTTTTTCCCACTATAGATCATTTTGCAGGGCGCTCACAACCAAAACTAGAAAGATATAGAGAATGTATGATCCGCCAAGAAGAACTATTAAGCCGATTGTGGGGGTTTCATATAAATGAACCTGAATTTAACCACCTACCTGTCCTTTCAAACTTTTTTTCGAAACTCTCCTTATATATATATACACATATACACATATATATCTATCGATCTCTCTTTCCTTCAAACTTTATCCCTAGCTCTGTTTTTCTCACTTTCTTTCATTTGATATATCTTTCACTCTCTGCGACGGATTAACCCCCTAAGCATCCTCCAGCTTGAATAAAGAGACATTTTTTTCTCTAAATTCTTGAAAAAGCTAAATCCATCTTGGAGATCCTCGTCATTTTTTATTTCCTTGGCTTTTATTAATTTATTTATTTCTTATTTATTAATTTATTTCACTGCATTTTTTATTTTCTGAGCTTAACTGCATCCAATATCAAGATAATTTAAACTTTTAATCATCACTTAAATTTGTCCAACGAGTCATGATTTTCTGAGATACTTATTCTAACAATAAAAATTAATTTACCATTAAGTTTATATTATGCATTTAAATAATTATATAAGTATATATTTATATATTAATTGAACATATACAATTTTTCGTTATTTCTCATCGTCATGTATATGTATTTATATAAAAAAGCGAAGATAGATGACTGTAAATTTCTTAATTTTCTACTGAATATTTTAACAAATTGATATTCATAGTATTGAGGATATATATGGATTTTTCGCATTGTCTCGGGTATTATACGTTATAAAATAATTTGATCAAAATTTTTATAAAAGAATTATTTTAGTTAGAAGATTAATTTTTATTTCGTATTGTCGTTTAATAGTTTTCCAATTTAAATTATAAACCACATTAAGTTAAGTTTTAGAATATGTAATTTTTAAACGTATAATATATTGAGAAATTTACAACTTTTAAATATTTAAATACTTTAATTGCTTATTAAAGTTTTTTAAAAATTTTGTTTTTTTTTAAATATTCATTTCTACTTGTAATTCATTGTTATATTAAGAATAAAATTATTATATTTTTTAATAGCAACTTCGAGACTCGTAAATATTGTAGTAACAAAATTATTTAAACGGAAATTTATTTGAAAAATGTAAATAGTTTAGCTGAGTACGAGTATTTGGTTTATTCTTTACAAATTGAGCCATCAGTTGTATATGGAAGTAAGCTTTGAACTGTGTTTATTTTCTTACGTAAGAAGTTACTTATAATTCTTGACTTGTAAATAACGTGATAATAAATCCTTTTGGTGATTTCGTAAATTAATCGAATTTCTAAACTCTGATAACTTCTTAAATCGTATTTAAGCTGCAAAAAAAAAAAAAAAAAAAAAAAAAAAAAAAGGAGAGAAAAAACCATTATTTTACAAAAGCAGTCACAGTTACTCTTTAATGATTTTCGCAAACGGAGGCATTTTAACGGAGCAGTTGTTTATAAATAATCTAGGCGTGACTATTTCGATGCAGCTTTTAATGGGAAAGTGGGATGGGCGGTAAGAAATCTGAGAAGCTGTGCAAAGAAGCATGGGCAAGCGAGAAGCGAGAAGGAGATGCAGAGGAGGCTCGAATTCGACAGTAGCATATACTGCATGTTAAATAAGGAAGGGCGACAGGGCGGGCGGGGGAGGGGGGATGGGGGATGGGAGAAGGCGGAGGAGGCGGAGTAGACGGAGGTCAGGAAGATACAGTCGGGACGCCTCGCACGGGGACTTTCCTTTGCTGCATAGTAATCTCATTACTTAATTATGTTGCGCTTATCAGAGTGGAGTGGGAGCTCGGTCGGTACGACGCTGGAAGGTGGAGTGAGAGAATTATAGTTGGGCGTGGCGGTGGAAAGGGAAGGAGCGAGTTTTGGTCGGCGTGGTTATGGCAGGGGGGGAGCGGGGTATTTCTAGTTTGGCGCGGTGACGGAAGCGAAGAGGCTCCGAGACGCGTTGAAGGGCGCCAGTGCTTTGGTATACAAAAGTGCCAGAAAGGGATTCTGCTATTAATCTACATACTTTAGTGACAAGGACGTTTACTTCGTACAAAATTATACAATCAAATTTATGTATAACTTATTTTTAATATACGAAGTAGAGAATGCATACGATGTAATTAATCATTATTAAAATAAACAATTAAACGGTCCCTTTTTTAATTTATAATTACTCGTTTTATTCTAATAGATTATCTCTTATTATTGCTAATTATAATTAAAAGGAATTCTGTTTAAAATACAATTTATATACGCGAATAATGCATTGTTATAACACAGATAAATGAAATATTCCAAAAGGATTTGTGAAGAATAATATATAAAAATACACTTTAATATTTTATAAAATTCATTATAAGATATCTTTGTTATTAAATAAATTCATGCATAAATTATTTCGTAAATTATATCAATCTTTATATGTAAATGACATATTTTTAATACATAAAACGTAACGTATTTTTAACTATATATTTTGACTCGTACTTCATTAATATAATACGTACGTACGTACATATATATATCATGTCCGCATAAAAGATGAAAAATAAAGGATTCTACACAACAGTAAAAATTTTCTAGAAAAAAAGAAAATTCTTTTTGTAGTTAAGAAAATCTTTTGCTTTTATAGTAATTTTTATATAAAAAATTGAAAATAAGACATAAAATATTATATTAAAAATTTTCAATGACAGTATTGGAAATATGTTGAAAAAATATTTAAATAAAATTAAATATTCTGTATAAATTTTTAAATTTAATTGTTTGAAAATTATCTTTACGTGATATGAAATATGACTAATAATTTTTTTGAAAAACGTAAACCTTAAAATCTTAATTATTTTAACGTGTAAGTTGATAATTACCTTGGACGTTATTAAAATTCAACAGAGATAAAATCATCATTCTATTGACCTGGACAATAAAATCTTTGTATATCTTTCGAAATATTCCTTTATTAAGCAGACTTTTGAATAATAGTATGACTTTGTTTAAAGTTTTAATGAAAATGACAACCGTTATGGATAAGTTTAATTTTCGAAAAATATAAAATGTAAAGTTGAAGAGGGGGAGGCGGGAGACGTAGTTTTATCCCTTTCGTTTTCCCTTTCGCGTTTTATTTCGTAATCATCGTAAAAGCATTTTTGAAAAGGTAAAATAAAAAATATATATTATGTCCACGTAGAGAAGTGGCGCTTGTCTGGCAAGAGCCATATACGCTCATTGAAATAAAGGACCATTTAAAGATAAATAAGCGTGTGTACGTCAGTCATTTTCCTGTAGGGATTTTTCCCTACAAAAACCTTATTCCAAGGCTTGAACTTTTCAACAAAGAAAACAAGGATGTTACGCTGATTTATTAACTGTGCGATTACAGCACTCGAGCAGCCGTGTATTTAGTAATAAATAAACAAAATCCTCCTTTCAAATAAAATCATCGGCTCCTGTGCGTGAAAATTTGAAAGCCCGAATAAAAGTAAAAAATTATCCGTATGTGTACGATGCGAGTAAAAAGAAAATTATCGCATAAGTATTATGTTTTTTTTTCTTTCTTTCTTTCTTTTTTAGAGCAAACCCTTACTCGTCGAGTGAACTTAAATGTTTTATAAACGCGCGCTTGGAAAAAATTTAATATTATCATTTCTGACTTTCCCAGGTAAACTTGTTAGTATTTTCGTATCGTATGTTTGCATGTACCTCGAATAATTTCTGTATGTTTCAAAATAAGAATCCCATATTGTTAAAACGAAGAAAACAACGTTTTTTTTTTTTTGTTTTTAATATACACAATTTAATAATACAATAGAAATAAAGATTTGTATAAAATACAATTAATTTATTCAGTTAATTTAAAGTACAATATTATCATTTTTGAGGCTATATGCTTTTAAAAGATATTAATTATTACTTTGCTCTGACTGAGATGAACGTTTAAAATTCATTATTTGTAGGTTTACTGGAATTTTCAATACATATTTATAAACTATTAAAAATTTTTTTTTGATTAAAGGAATAAAGAAAACGTAATTTGGATATTTACTAAAAGATTTATATAATTTATTTGGCGTTCGCCCATCATTCGAAATATGAAAATATTAAACAAAATTTAGGATTATTAAAAGATGTTTTCATAGGTGATAAATAAAATTATACATAAAATAACAAATAGGATTATTATTAAAGTAGAAACTACCTTAACAATCATTTTTACTCAGTTATTTAATTATTAATATTTTACCACGAATTAGTGTAGGAAAATAATATAAAAATAATTTTAAATATTAGTAAATAGTTAATGAAAAGTACATTTGAAATGCCTTATACTTTTCTCCCGTATATAACTATAATAATAAAATAGTAATCTGAAATTATTACCGCAATTAATTTTAATGAGAGTATAATAAAACAGTCAAATATAATTACCTTTAAATTATATCGATTATCGATATAAGATATTATTGCAAAACAGGCTATTTTCGTGGAGTTTAATAGTTCGATATATTTTATAATTAGGACATGTAAAATAAAATACCAAATTCGACCCTAGGTTTCCGTAAATTCTGACATTTACTTAGATCATGTGCAGTCGGCAAATTATTGCGAGCACCTGCAGATAACAACACCGACAGTCAGTCGTTATTTTATTTCATATTTTATAGCGTTAAACGGTAAAATAGAAATTTTAGTTGCACAATCCAATTTTAGCAATTTAACTTATCGACGTATGCTACTTATGATAAGATAGATTTCTACTATATTTACAGCCACCAAATTTTTATGCATAATTTGAAAAACTAATGGTAATACTATTATTTATGGTAATTTTATATTTACGATTTCTTTCGTACGATAATTGGAATTGACATTATCTTTTAATGTTTTTGAAATCTCTAAATAACGTTCGATCGCGAGATTTTATTTAGCTGACATCGCAATAACAATTATTCGTATTTATCCATTCAAACGTCTTGTTATCGCAATAATAATTAATATTAAATTGCTTTTCCTTAAACACGTTATTATAGATAATACAGATAATGCGATGATATATTTTCGTGATAAATTTTTGCAATTAATAGAAATTTTTTTTAACTTAACTTACGTAATATAATTTAGATAATTATTTTATAATATTTTTATGATTTTTTTTTATTTTCTTTCCAAATGATGAATTTCTAATGAAAAGAGACGGTTAATGCCATTTTCGCCCTTCAATTGAATAAAATATTATTATATTAATTAATTTATAATTTAAATATCTTCAATGATGTAGGGAAGGCCTCATTCAATACTGTAAGCTAAGTCGTATGTATAATTTAAAATTAGGTGTAAAGAGAAAAGAAAATTAAAGAAAAAAATCCTTAAAGCCTTAAATTTGACAGGATTGTTATACGCGCGAGTGAGATGTATCGAGGATTAATTAAATTAAGTAAAAAAAAAATCGAAATATTGATTAATGAGAGCCTGTGGTCGGTAATGTATGAAAATAATTGAAGAACCCTCACACGCGCTCATATCTAGTAATGTATAATGGAGATAAATCTTAATGTTTTTCCGGTTATTCTCTTATGAAAGGAGGCGATTCGTATGATCAAAGAAAAATAAAGTAAGAAAGCAAAATAGAAGGGCTAGGAGGACTAATTTAAGCGTTCCTCGGCTACGTGAAGGCGCCGTGAAGAGGAAGAAGGAGAGTAAGAAGAGGAAGTTGAAGAAGAAGGTTTGGGGAAGCCCGAGTTCTTACGGCAATCACCTGGGGCTATTTTAAAGGCACTTCTACTTTAATTATACCAAACGGCGCCAAGCAATATTACGATATTATGATATTACGAAGCATAAGCCCGCGTCAAGATCTAGGGTTCACGGAGAAAGTTTTAACCTCCGTAATGCCCCGGAAAAAGCTCAATTTTCCGATGCCACCACGGATGGCCACTCGGTTTCTTCTTAGAGGAGAGCTAAAGAGATATCGCTTCGTCCCGGTTTTGTTCCAGCAAATGAGTTTCGCAAAGATACCAATTCCTATAGCCAGCGACTAAGTGATCGCTGTTGTTGTTACCCTTGCTCCCGCATATTGTTTTTGTCCTTTTGCACTCTGCTCTTGTCGATTCAATTTTTCTCAGCGCAGCTATTTCACTGCAAACAACTTTCAATTTAAACATCCAATAAGGAGCTCGCGGTTCTCTACAACTTTCTTTTCTAATTTAATTTCATTGTATTGGAGTTTGTATCGTTTTTTTTTCTTTTTCTTTTTCTTTTTCTTTTTTTTTTCACGACTCAGGAACATTATGTCACAGAAATTATAAACGGCGTATTACGTAATGCAATCGCTATATCCCAATATGGATTCATCTTTACAGACTGTGTCTGTAAACATAGGGCGGAATCTTCTATGCCGAACTTCCAAGTTAGATATTCGAAAGATTTCAAGTACAACTCAATTCACTGGCTTAACATTCTACTGACTCGATACGTAATAATAATAACGAACAACAGTTGGACGTATAATAAGGACTGTATGAGAAGAAAAAACTGAACGTTCCAGATGGAGCTTTTACATGTGGTGATGTAAGTTTTGCAGGGAACGTCTAATATTGATTTTAATAATTCTAATAAGCCTTTAAGAGCAGAGATAAAAAGGGCGGAAAGGGGGGGGAGAGAGAGAGGGGGTGGGGAGAGAGAGAGAGAGAGAGAGAGCCTGTAGCCAAGGAGTAAACATTTTCTTAGGCGCTCCGGTCGTCGTAATCAGTAATCAAATTTATTAGTTTCTATTGTCTTGGGGAGCAGGGAAAATTCTTTTCCGATTTTATGGCGTGGAAAGATGATATAATAAGGCGAAAAGGAGCGGCCAGCTCGAGCGAGAGCTGCGAATAACGAGGGAATAAGAATGGGCTTGGAGAACGAGATGAACTGGCCTCGCGTTTCGAGGCCAAGATTTACTGGGACTCGCTATTGGCCACCGACTTCTTTATGTCGAGTTAGCAGACTTTTTTCATCTCATTTTTACCCCTCACCCTCTTAAAACCCTGCGCTCCGATACAAACAATGAATATTCCAAAAGAACCGAATCGGCAACCTTTATAACGAGCGCATTTTTCCCTTTCTATCGATTTCTTTCATTATGCAAAATTATTATTAATTTAACCGTTATCCAAAAATTATTTCAACTGCTCCTTCGACGTTTTATACATTTTATAAATTTTCCTTTCTCGGAGACGTCGATTTCATCATTTCTGCTTAATTATAATTATACTAATAATTTATAAATACAATACACAAGCAGCCAACCGGCAGTTAATGAATTTTAAATGACATTATTTTTATGGAAATTTCATTACATTTACGTTTTTCTTTGTTTTTTTTGTTTTTTTAAATTTTATTCTTTTCAAAGTGTATGGATTTATTTCAACTGGCACAGATTTACTGTAATAAATTTTTAAATACGTATGACAAAATCTCTGTAAACCTCGGAAGGTTATTACAAACCTCAAAAGCTATTACAAAAAAATTAGATATTATAAGCCCTTATACGCGGAATATCATTTATTCGCAGTTTAATCCATTTTAGTTTAATTGTCGATCAATAGTTATACCCAGTTTACGTTGTAATCTGTGAAAGATCTATTATCACGAATGATATTATGGGCATGTCGATTAGTGAAAGTAAAGTATTATTGTTCGATGAAATTCTTAATCTCAAAAGCATAAGGAATAGAAATTCTTAAATTTTATATGAATTTTGTGAACTGTATAAATGAAGGTAAGTAGGTAAATAGGATTTGGCCGGCATTGAGAGGATTGGGATATATTGAATATAACACCTAACGAGTACTAAGATAGTTGAAAGGTAAAAATGTAAATTTTATAAATGAATGCCCGAACGGGGACGGGAGGGATGAATTATTAAAGGAGACCAAAAGTCATAAGCTCGGACAATAAATAGTACAAAGTCTTATATAAGCCGATTCATGTGAAGAAATCTTTTTACCGCTTCAATATTCATCTGTAATGGGGAAAAAGGGAAAAGGGAAGTTATGTCGATCTATAGCCCTGGGAAAACGCGAGGAAGAGGCGCCGTCGTCCGCGAAAGCAAAAATCGCGCGTTGTGGTAAAGGCGAAAATATGGGGTGCGCGAGAAGTGCCCCGCAAGATGTTACGGCCCATTATAGCCCCACTGGGTTGAAAAAAAAAAAAAAAAAAAAAAAAAGAAAACGAAAGAAAGAAGAAGGGGCACCCTCCCCTCCCCCCCTTCGGAAACCTCTGATCTCGATGGCTAAAACATCATCGACACAGTCGCGGAATACCAAGCGACAGCATCGACAACAAGACAGAAAGTCCCGCCTAGCCGCCGAGGACGGCGTTGGCGGCGTTGAGGGGCTGGGGGCAGGGGCATGAACGCGGGCAGGGGGGGGAGTGAGAGGTTCTAGAGACGAAATTCCCCTGGGTTACGAAGACTCCCATACGCGTGCGTCGCCAGTCAAAAGTTATAGCTTTTTCTGCACACTCCACCTTAGGCAAAGGGGCGATTTTTTATTGATTGTCGTTAAGAATAGTAGAGGGATGGTCGCTCCAAGGACTTTCATTGCGACGAACTTCTTGTCTCGAGGATCATTATCCTATAAGAAATCCGAATACGCTTAATCTGTCCCCACCCCGCCACCCGCCACCCCTGCTCCCACCGTCTCACGCTCAATTTATTTATTTATCCGTCGCTCTCGGTTGAAAAGTCAGGCGCACACACGCGACTCCTACTACGCAAATAATCCCAATATTTTACCTATTTTATCCAATTTCTTAATAAAAAAAAAATGCAGATCTACGCTGCCTCGAATGCCGTTAATACGATTTTTTACAATATAAAACCTTCTTAGCCCTTAAGACTGTATACGATTTTGCAACGAAGCATCATTTCATTAACGATTCAATATATTTCACTCAATTCTAACGAAATTCTTTACACGAATATAGTTCAATATAATTTGCGAAGGACGCGAGAAAAAATATTTAATTAGAAATACAAATATTTTGGAAAATACGAAAATACTTGGTGTGAATATCGATTAAACGATGTTTTGTTTCCACTAAATACGAAATATTTCACTGCAGATACTGTTAGTTAGGATTCGGTATTTTTTGTACGACGGTATCGGCGTTGGAGGTGTAAAAATAAAAAAAAAAAAAAAAAAAAATAAAAAAATAAAAATAAAACAACGACGAAGAAATTAATATAACTAAATGGGGATGAAAATAATGGGCGCAGGCCGCTACTAGGAATCGTATAATATTGGCATAGATATAGAGGGCATAAATATAATTTCGGCTATAAAAATTTAAATATCTGTTAAGTTAATAATTCCTTCCTGTTATGGATTCGGTAAAAGGCCGTAGGAGATCGTTTTTTCGCTCGGCAATCGCCACACTCTAAAATGTTAACGAGTATACGCGGATGTATCATACGGCGAGGGCGAGGCGAAAATATAAAGCAAGAGGGTGCAGGTCCGAAGTACTTGATGCCGCAACTGCTGCCACCCCGGAAACATTCGCCCCCGTGACTATATCCGGAGTTCCATTAGGAAGATCCTGAAATCTAACCGCCTGAAACAAGCCAAGATTTGTGCTTTACGTTTCCACTCGTGCATAAAAGCTAAAGGAATGGAGGATTCTTCTCCGTTCCTTGCGCTCCCGCGAACTTAAATTTTCTAATTTAAATCCATCCACGACTCTATATATTCTTATGCCCGACGACCGACTCGACTCTCCTCTCTCTCTCTCCCTCTCTCTCTCTCTGTATTTCTATACGCAATATTTTACACGTGTATATATATATATATATATACATTTTTATACTCATTATACGTGCATTTGTATAACGTACCCTGTAGCTTAGGATTATTAGCTGCGAATAGAGAGAGAGAGAGAGAGAGACAGAGAGTAAGAATACGACATATTTAAGAGATATTTATTCTACACGAAGAAATCAAACAGTCGAATTTATATTCATTCGCCACATGCTTATGTCGAGGCAAAAACGTGATTCCATTTTTAAATGACTAGGAATAAACGGATTATTAAAATAGAGAAAAGAAAAAGGGTCGTCTTTTCTTATCGTTCCGCGAGTTTCTTTAACAAGTCTCATATCCGCACCTACCTCCCCCTCCCGCCCCTGCCACACACACACATATATATATATATATATATAGGCGCCGCGGCAGCAACTGCTGCGTAAGTTGATGAAAACTCAGATTTTTCGAGTTTGTAATTCAATTTAATGCTTCGGTTGGAAGTTTTTCCTAACCCTCCTCACACGCCTTTACTTCTGACAACACTAATATAATTTTGCTCAAGCATATTGACTGCACACGACCCGTCTATATTCAATATAGCTCTGGCATTTCCATACATATCCCGTGGATATTTCATAAGAAACTGTTTTTAATATAAATTCGCTTTTCATAAGACTTGCCGACCTCTAATGCCATGAGTTATAAAAACAAAAATATTTTATTCCTATCCTATACCCCCCCCCCCAAAGCGTCTTTTAACATTTCTTTATAAGAGGACGACGATCAGGGCATGAATTACCGCTTAATCCTCAATCGACTGTACTTTGGCTTGATTCAATACTAATAAAAATAACGAAATAGAGAAAATAACGTTAAGGATATTACAGCTCCGATAAATTCAATGAAAATATATGATATGAATCATACATACAAAGACTAATAAATGTCAAGTTTATGAAAAATTTTACGATAGTGCCTCGTAACTCGGAAAGTTTACTCAAATGGCAGTAGTTTTTCAATGTAAATCAGATTTATGAAAGACTTTCTTTTTTGTTTTTTCTTTTTTTCTTGTTTTTTTTTTTTTTTTTTTTTTTATCTATATTCTTCAAAATTTTCTTACGTTTAAATTAACTACTCACGAGGCCTACAATATTTTACATAATCTACAAATTTTTCCCCTATTTTTCTTCTTCTTAATTTTATTTACTTACATGTATCCGCGTTACGTGTAATACATAATATTAAATGTACATCCTACAACGTGGATAAATAAATTGAGACTAACGTATAATATGGTAGTAACCATTTTCGTATAAATAAATATTGATTTAATAAAAAATAATATGTTTTGATGGCTTTTTGAAATAGTAAAATTTACTTAATATGCTCGCGTTCCTAGTGGTTCTTGCAAAAATAAAGAAATACAAATAAATGAAATTTAATTCTTTTATCTAAGCACTTAATCATTTTTTCCTAACCGTCGCGTTATGGTCCCAAGCTTCTGAATTCTATATCGTTTAAAATGGTTTAAAGGCTCAGTCCCATTCGCACACAACGCGCACAAGATATCATTCGATTGTATTATTTATGAGATAGGGCATATAGGTCTTAGCTGAGAGGGAAGTAGTCTAAAGTATCGATTCATTAGCTGGGTTTAGTGGAGCTGGGCTAGACAATCGTAGTGAAGAGAGTCGGATGAGATTGGCGAATGGTGGAGAATCGAGCCCGAGCTCGATGAGATAGATCAGGTAATCTGACATTTAGAAGCGAAAGATGCCGCCTACGGGCATTTACGCAAAGAGGGAGGGTTAAGGTTGGTTTGCCCGTCGTCCGGTGACTTTCAAGGGCGTGTAATTAATTTCCCGTGTCAGGCTTCGCGACAATATTGTTGCTGACCATCTTGTCAGGGATGGCGATGCAACGCGACCTCTATCGCAGCCTCCCTCGTAAGTCGGGCTGACTTCTCCCGCATACCGAGCTGTCAATATATCCATCCCCGACGTGTGTAATTAAACATAACAGATCAACACAACGAATTGCCCTACTCACTTGCGTGTCACCGCTTCGGCGACGAGATGGAATACGAGAGCAAGACAAAGGACAAAGGAAAAGGGAATCGCTAGGAATTGGGAAGAGGAGAAGCGAACGAGCCGGAAATGAATAATACGTGATTGTTGCATCCAATGTTCTTCCTATTTCCCAATAACATTACGATCTATAAGCTTTTGTCAAATTATTGATTACGAATGTATCCGAGCAATACGAAGGAGGAAAAATAAATTCTAATTAAATCTGTATTATAGTTTCGATAGGAGTTTTTAACTTTAAATAAAACGTCACTTACTATATCATCTAATGAAGTATTTCTTTATCGCTAAACTCATTAATTCCTCGGTTGATTATAATCAAGGGTTTCGTGGATAATTAATTATTCGTGTTTTAGTCAAAAAATGCACATTCTCATAATCGTTTGTGAAATTATTCGTTTTAACTATAGAATACCGTGCACTTTACTTGTTTAATCAAACTATTTGCCAATGTATGGGAGTTTTTTTTATAGACATAAGAGAGTTTTAATGCGAGCTTTAAGCTGCCAGGCAAGTAGGAGATGGATATTTTCTAAAATATCGATGGAGAAGTAAAAAATCAAAGTAGAAAAGGGTGCGTGTATGCTATAGATGGAGATAGACGGAGATAGAGACAGAGAGAGAGAGAGAGAGAGAGAGAGAGAGAATTAAACGCAGATCTGACCCTAGAGTTACATCTACGGGTCTTTCGGTTCGAATCGGTTAATTGGATAAATGTTCGATGAAACGTTGGACGACCCTCTTCCTCCTCTTCCATGCAAGGCTAAACGTCGCGCGGACCATCACTAACAGCATCCCTCCCCTCTAACGCCAGGACCTCGTCATTTCCAGTAATTCTGCGTCCTTATCCCATGGAAACAATCGAGCTCGATGAGTTTATTGAAACTGACTCTCTTCTCCCGTTTTCCATCCTCCTTCCTCCTCTTCGATTTCTAATATTTACGTCCGTTTACAATCTACGTTACGGTACTGCCCTCACGCTATTCGCCCCCGAGGGTCGGATGATTAAATTTCTTATTTATGGAACACCGAATACAAAAAAAAAAAAAGAAAAGAAAAAAAAGGCCGATTATTAAGCTTATCCGATTCTATTGTTTGCCCTAGAATTTTAATTGAAAATTCTCACGTCTTTGAATTCCATTAGCTGTCTTTATATGTAACTGTAGCTCATTACCATCTAAAGTAGTAATGAAAATTACGTACGATTTTTAAAAAAAAAAAAAAAAAAAAAAAAAAAAAAAACATGTCGAAGCTTAATTTTGTTCTGGGTTAAGTATCTACCGACCGAACAAGTGCTGAAAGGATCTTAAGTTCCAATTAAATGTAATTTAAAAGTCACTTAAAATTATTTTATTTTATTTTTCACGTGACTTGATTTATAAAGCTCATCGAATTTCAAATATATTTATAATGGATGAGACTTTGAATGAAGAGAAGACAACATGCAAATGCATTATTTAATTATTTCGGAAGAGAAATGAATCGCTCATTTATCACCAAGTCGGGACTATCTAAGACGTAGACGAGTTGAGTGGCTTAGACGTTAAAGACTGCGTCATCCTCTTATGTGTTCTATCGTCCATCCTTTGTTTCCCTCCCACCCTCTCTCTCTCTCTCTCTCTCACTCGCGCGCCCGCGCGCGCGATTACTTGTCGTTCAGTGGTTGGGTGACGGCTCATAAGGAACCTGAATTCTAATTACCCACTGTAAATCAGCGACAACACATGTGCTCTCTCTCTCCCTCTCTCTTTCTCTCCTCTGTTTATCGAGGAATATTACGTTCTCTCGCACGTATTTTACCACCAATCTGATTTGAGTTTAATCATTTGAACTTTAGATGCCTAAAGTCTAATGAATTTTCAAAACAACTCGGCTTATTCCAATTCTTACATCTGTATCTTATGATACATTATAACTATTCTCTTTTTCATTTATCTCTTTATTTTTTATACATTATAATTATTTTCACATTGTGAAATATATATATATATAATATCTATGTATAGATTTATATAGATTAATTTTTAATCCATTTAAAACAAATATTTAAAACAAATATTCGTCCAATCGAGATCAGATTAGAAAAAACATCTATCGAGAAAAAATTGACATATTTTCCTACGTAAAAAAGTAAATTTTAAGCAATATCTTACACGAAGAGAGTAAGAGAGAGAGAGAGAGAGAGAGTATGAAAAATAATGTAAAATCTAAATATCGTAAGTATCTTATTCGGAATTTGAATCATCCATTATTCTTCGAAATCTCAAGTTCAACACAATGATTATGCGTAGATATCACAGGGAAATATACACGTTTGAAATATTTAAAAAATACGAATGTAATTTAAAGGGCAAACGTATGAAAAACTGTTGATGTTAAATACTAATTAATCAATGAAAAAGAAAGAAAAAAAAATCAAGAAGCATTTTTGTCTATTATTTATCAATACAAGTGGTGGATGTATATAATATGAGGAACACGTAACAACGTGGTCGTGCATGCTGCAAACGTAGAATAAGAAAGAGAGCGCGATGGCGTGACAGAGAGAGAGAGATAGGCGTAAAAAGATATATACACGCATCTACGTATGTATATGTGAGAGAGTAAAAGAGAGAGAGAGAGAGAGAGAGAGAGAGAGAGCGTGAGAGAGCCGCGGGGCCAAGTTAGTGGGTGAAGCATAATTCAGCTGGTATAAATCACGTCAGACTTTAGCAATCTCGCATCGCTTTGCCCCGCGTAACTTCGAAATAAGGGTGAGGAGGAAAACGGTGAGCCAGTGAGAATTAGCGACAGGGCGCTGTAGAAGAGAGAGAGAGAGAGAGAGAGAGAGAGAGAGAGAGAGGGGACAGAAAGATTAGCGGCTATGTAAATGGCTGGTGTGTTCTTCTTCGCGGGGACTATTTGTCATTTTTACGCTGGGACGAGACTCGGAAGATACACTGGTTAAATTATAGTCGAACATCCGTGCGAGATGCGTATAAACTCTACCGCGGCTCTATTTAATTTCTTGCTTCTACAAAATGTAAATGAAATAACCTTTAGTACTACCGACAACACCTTGTTTTTATTTCGCACCTTCGCCCTCCCACTTTTTCGCCTCGTATAATTAAGCTCGCCGTAGTACCTACCGCTACCGTTAATTGAATCCCTTAACCTATACCAATATCATAAAAAAAAAAAAACGTCATATATTTTCTCTAGCTCTGCGACATATTATAATTAAATCATCTTTCATACCCGGCCTCGTAATTATATACATTTACCTCAACATTACATTATTGTATTGAATATTATTTATCAAATTACCTAATAATTTAAATAATACATTTAAATACTAATACTAATATTTCACGTTGTTACGTTGTAGCAGTCGGTGCCTGTAAAAACTTTTATTTTAGAAATTTACAAATAACAAATATTATAAATTTACACTCTCAGGGCTTTTTCTTCCTTTTGCTTCGGTTTTCAAGAAACTTTTAAGCTTCAACGTAAAAATTTACATTTTCGCATAGCAGGAGCATTGATACGAACGTGATCCACGAATCTGTAGTTTCTATCGAATAGTAATATAATTGTAAAAAGAGAATTTTTCATTAGACAATTATTTTCTAATACACTTACTCTTACATATAATTCATTATAAATTTAGAATAAATATTTAGAGCCTACCCACGTACCCTGGAACTCCATTCAGCGCGGGACTCAAAAAAAAAACACATCAAGCTCACGATGAGAAAATAATGGAAACGCTCTCGATTACATAGGCAAAGTCAATAATACTTAAAAAGACATATACTTTATTTAAGAGTTTTTCACCTTTTCGTTACATTTATTTTCAAATAAACGTATTCGCCCTTTCTATTGTCTCATATATGCATACAAGTATATTATTTTACATTTTTTGCCTCTTTAAATAAACTCCAGGCAAGTGTATATTGCTAATTTGTGAATTGGCTCTTCCGATGATGTAATGTGTTTTTCATATTTTTTGAATAAGCGACGAAGCTGACTGAGGCTAATAATCCTCTCTCTCTCTCTCTCTCTCTCTCTCTCTCTCTCTCTCTATACAGGACAAAAGATAAAAATTATTTGGAAGAAATATAGAAAAATAAAAATATGGACAACGAAAGAAAGTGTCCGTAGAAACTTGAAAACCGAGGATAATCTCCTAGAGTCTTTGTGCATCGCTATTTTACGCGATTGATTTTTTACGAATACGTTTACGTTTACGCCTTGCGAATGGCGCGCGCACACATTCCTATGGATAAATATTTGAAAAATCCTCAAAGTCGAAAGGTTAGATTGCTTGGGTAAAATGCTCCAAGAACTTTGTATTCCTTAAACGTTCTAGGCAGGGCAAAAGATACGTTTTTTTTTTCTTCTTCCATGCATACACGTCGACGGTTGCCGTAACGTTAATTGCTCGAATCTTATTTGCATAAGTGTGCACATGTGCACATTCGTTTATGTATATTTTTAGCTCTGTGCACGTACTTTAGGGAGCTAACGGGCTCGGATGAGTTCAAAAACAAAATAGCTTTAGTTTGGTCTTTGACCTTGGGCAAGTAAGGAATCGATCGAAACTTGGAGGACTCGAGAAACCTTCGACGCGAATTTCAAAAATACCTATTCCTTCTATTCGCGATATGGACTATCACGTTCGTGGTTTGGTATCCTTTCCCTTTTATACTGCGTAGGGTTATTATTACGGCTATGTAAGTATAGCTACATGGATGTTGGCCATTGCGTATCGTTTATTTTTTAAATGAATAGTTCAAACGAAGTAATAAAGTTCGAGAATGCATGTTGTCATTCCCCGAAAGTCTCATTAAAAAGTTATAACCGGTCCCGGTATTTAAATACGAAGAATGATATTAATAAAAAAAAAAAAAAAAAAAAAAGAAAAGAAAAACAAAAAAGGAATAGAGAGTACAAGGATTAACGTAGGAATGAATGCCAGAGGCGAAGCGACGGAAAGTAAAGAAAGGGTAAAGATCGAGAAAATAGATAATCAGCCTCGGTCACACTTTATTATTAGCATTATTTAAATGAGTGGGAGGAAGGAGCCGTCGTAATCTGGGAATAACGTTCGGCCGAGCTCGAGTCGGCCCGTTAGAAGGAAAACTAACAAGATCGTCTTCCCCTCCCTCTTGCTCTTGCCCTTGCCACGGCGAGGAGCGCGAGAGGGTATAAAAGCCCCGGTAAAGGGACGTTCGAGAGGGGGGGGGAGAGAGAGGTCTGTTTTTGCGCTCTTTGGCCTGTTTGTGCTGACCGCTGCTGGATTTTCCGTCCGGTCATCTTCCGCACTCGTCGCCTCCTAAAGCTTGTAGATTCGCTTATTGCCCCGGAGCTTCTGTTACGCGGCGCCTCCAAAAATTTTCTCCCTCAGACTTACTTGCTCACTCTTTCGCTAAGCTTCGCCGCGGCCCTACTCTCCCGCCAAAGCACGTCGCTAAATTATTTGCCTTTTATAAATTAATGATGTTTGCTCCTCCCTTATCCTTCGAGGTGCGCCAATTATCTTCTTCGGATTATTTATGGACTGCGTTCTTTGAGATAGTAAACGACCGGAGCTCTGTACTTTCCTTTTTCTTTCTATTTTTTCCTTATTCTTTTTTGTTTTTTAATTTTATTCTCCTCCTTCCTTCGTTCTGGCCTCATCCTGCTCCTGGAAAATCTTGGAGTTCAGCAAAAACTCGAACGGCCTCGAGGCTTCTTGTTGGCCCTGAATAATTTTTGTTATTCAACAGTTTTATCCTACGTATATGTAGACACGCATGCGATATGTGCAGGATGGATGCTGCTGTTAATGGGCTCTGTATGGTTATGATGTGCGGTGATTACGGGACAGAAATCTTTTTGCTACCCTCCCCTCGATCCTCCTTCTAAACGCCAAACTATTATCTTTCATCCTCGGCTAATTTCGACTCGATGGTAATGATCTGCTATTGAAAAGCGAATGGAAATTAAAAGTATTTAATATAATTTTTTAATATAATTTCAACGGACAGGGCATGCACATTTTTGAATTTTTTGGATGGAAGGAAGGAAGGAATGAAGGAAGGAAGGGAGGAAATATTAGCCACCGGTCGGGAGTTTCTAAACAAGATAACAACATAAAGGGATGAGTGAGAAGGTTGAAGGAAGAAGGGATAGGTGGATGAGGGGGGGGGGTAAAGTAATGGAAAAGGAATCAAGAAGTCGGGAAAGTTTTGGGCCAATTGGGGCCATCAGTAGCTGGCCTGGCCGCATGTTTCAATTGAACGTGATGGTTCCTAGTCCCGGGCTAGGGTTGGATTTTCACGTTCGTGTAGCCGGCTACACGACTGCCTAAAGCACAACTAGTACTCGCATACTTGCGGCAATCCCGGCCGCATGCGCAATTACGTGAATTACATGTAACAGCTGAACATTAACTCGTAATGCGACCCTTCATTTACTCAGTCATTAGCCACACCTCCGTTCGGTCCTTTCCCAAGGGTTACGTACACTAGCACTTATCATCCCTAGGTCCACCCGATTCCTCTTGCTATTTCGTTTACTTTCGCTCAAAGCTCTTACTACCGTAAATGACTTGGATTCGCGAAACGGAGGAATAACGTCGTCGGCTTAGTGCTCACGACCGAGGCTCCTCTCCGATCGACTCGCGACATTCTCATTCGGGGGAATTAATTTACGACTATCTCACTTTATTCCTCGAAAAACTCACGTTTATCGCATCCTCTTCTTCTTCGTCTTCTTCTTCTTCTTCTTCTCCTTCTCCTTCTTCTTTTGCACATGTATTATATGTATTATTTAATTAGATTTCACGTAATAAATAAGAGGCTATGCTTATGAAATATTCATAAATTTAAAAAGCTTCGCTCAATGGTAATAAGTATGAGCGCAGATAAACCGATAGATTGTTGGCAAATGATTACGAATATATCCGAGACAGTTATTTTTTAGGGTACAGTTAAGGAAAAACATTGGGAAGATACTTACCGTTAATACATCCGTGAGGATAAAGCTTCGGTTTATCCGAGAGTTTCGATGTCAAATTACGAGACGAGCTTTTGCCTTATCGTCGTTTACCAGTAAGCTCTTTGAAAAAAAAAAAAAGAAAAGAAAAAAAACCCCCTACCAAAGATATCGACTCTACGTACGTAACGCCTCCCCCCTCCCCCCGACTACCCACCCATCGACCAACTCTCTCTACGCAGACTAATGTTTCAAAATCTTTCCGTTTCTCCATTTAAAAGTCTCTTCCAGCATTGTTTTGCTCGTTTAAATAAAGCCATTCTCTCTATTGGTAGTACGTTCCAAAGAGCTATTCAGAATGAAAGTAAAAATTTTGTACTCATTCATCTACATTACATATAATATAATGTAATATAATATAATGCTGTATTAAACAATGTAGGAAACATTCGATCCAGCGGATAAAATGATCGATTCGTCGTAGTAAAACTCACGTAGTAATCCAAGTCGAAGGATAATCGCGGGGTCAGGTCGAGGGCAGCGCGGGCATAAGCATCCACAGGGAAATTCGCAATCTAAATGCAGGAGGTTCCGGGTCTCAGAGAAGTAAAAACTAAAATAACGTGAATAAGGCGCCACGGTCCAGTGGCCACTTTATAAAGCATCATTAATCCGGATCTTATACCCGCGGCAAGTGGGCGTGGAATACCTTGTAAACACCGAGAACCGTCGGAAAATTCAGAGGCAAATACACGCGTCCGGTGGGAGGAAAAATAGGCTTAGAGGGAGGGGGATAGCGTATAATTACTCCAAAATATCCGTAGCGTTTCTTTGAGGGCCAGATACGTGTGCAGACTTGCCAAATACAGAATATACAGAGGGAGAGAGAGAGTGAGAGAGTGAGAGAGCGAGAGAGTGAGAGAGAGAGAGAGAGAGAGAGAGCGGAACGAGAGGAGCTTTTATCATTTCCTCTCTTAACTCGCGCTCTTGACTGCCTCGAGAGCTCGTTTCTCTCTAGGCTTTCTTTCCTCGCCATCGACACCACTCCTACCCTCTTTCGTCTCTTCCGACTTCTCACATGAAGGAATATTTACAAATATCGCCAACGCCGCAACAGCGAATTTATCTCATTCTCTTTTATAGTGGGAAAATCAAACAATCCCTTTGCCCTCCTGTGTTTCTCTCTACTTTTAATGTGCATTCCCGAAGAAGAAAGGATACACTGACACCTAAACGATATATATATATATATATATATATACATATTTTTGTTTTATCCTATTCACATGAGCCGTAATGGATACCACGAAATTTCAAGTTCGATAGATTTCAGAACATAGGAATACACTCAACCCGATCAGGTATTATTTTTATAAAGCTCTTGAATTATTAGCCCCTCGCGAATGACGTCATATATAACATTAAAAGAAAAAAGAAAAAAAAAAAAGAAAAGAGAGCTGTAATCGATAATTATTGTGGTATATTGCAATGTATGGGAAGGCTACAATTACTACAGTTTATTGTATAAGTAATATAATAGTGGCGATTATCGCATTACGTTTTATGAAAAAGATAAGTAGTGGAAAAATATTCTCCGAGACTAGAAATTAAATTCACGGACATTCCGCTCGTACGTCATTTTTAGATGATTTTCCAGTCTCCCTCTTCGCTCGAAGATAATGACGAAATCGTCAATTATTTCTATAGTCGTTATATGCATTCGTTAGCTTTGTCAAAGCCTTTCCGTCCCCCATGCAACAAAGAATATTTTATTATAAAAATAGTGGCGGCTCGCGGATTCGTATCATAAGAAATGTACTTATTATTTATTACTGCACGAGCCGCGGTTCGTTCGTGCATTATTTTTCGTTCCAAACCACTAATACAGTCATTACGTAGGGATATGCACTCGTCGTACGAGACACGTGCATCTATTCCCATAACGGGACGGGTATCTAATTACGCGCGAAGGAAGAAAAATTCTACGAGTCAGGTAAATCGAAAGGATTGGGGTTGACAAAAGAGGGGGAGCGGCCGACGAATTACCAAAGAGTATAAAAGGAAAGAATAAATGTAATTCGTTAGAGAAAACAAATTATTATCTTTATGAGAACAATTAACAATAATAAAAGGCGTTGTAATCGTTGGATTGCGGAGGTCGTTATAAAGATTTTACGTGTATCATAACGAATACACGTATATTATTCTGTCCCTGTATTCGAGATTATTTATACATTATAATTTATACTTATTAGAAAACGAAGTTTGTATTAGAGATTTTTTTTTTAAAGAAAGACCGTAAATTCTATTGGGGCAATACTTGTTATAGTTTAAAAGACAAAAAACAAAAAAAAAACCAGAAGAGCATGCATTATTTATGTACAATGTTATAAATATGATTTATATATATATATATTGTAAGGTAAAGAAATGTATTCTTACGTACGAAGCGGAATTGGGGATGAGCATTAGATTAAGAGGTGAACTGGAAAGAGGCTGGACGAAGCAATTACTAAATAATTTGTAAACCGAGGAGTTGTGGAGGAGACAAAGGTCGAGATTAAATGCGCGAGTGAGTGGTACGTGGTGGGGTAGGGGGAGGATAGGGAGGGGGAGTTTGTCGTTGGGTAGGGTGAGAACGGCCAGTAGATTATCGGTAAACAAGTCTAAGAAACATTAAACTAGGGTCCTTTCGCTAAGTCTTCCCGATCCCCCGTACTCTCTGGTCAATCGGTATCCGAACCCCCTCGGCCCTCCCCAGGGCCGATCGTATTCATGAATGTACATGCATTCGTGTACATATCGATGAAAATGTGGCTTAAGCATTGAGGCTTGTTTTCTGCAATTGGATTTGCTGACGCTGCCGTTCGGCTCTTTTCAGCTCTCTCCTATTCCCATAAAATATATACCGAGTCGAAGAAACTCCGCCATTCTCTCCCTCGGTCTTTCTACTTTTTTTTTTCTCCCTTCCTTTTCCTTTCTTTTTCTTCTTTATTTAACTGGCTACTGCATTGTTTTGTTGGCTTCTTTAGATAAGAGACCGAACTAATATTTTATTTTCTACCCGATAAAGGATAGTTTTTCTTTCAGACGTGTATTAGATTCTGGACTTTTAGAGAATTCGCATCGCAAATATATATATATATATATATTAATCTACCAAAGTTTAGGCAAATACTTATAACTTGTGCAACTAAAGGATTTACCAATCACATCAGTTATTCGTTAAAATAAACTTGATTTATTCTCACATTTTTTAATTATACGTAAAAAAATGTAAATATTAATCAAACATTAATAATGTATTTTTAAACTCTAATACTATATTAAACAAAAACTTTCTGCCTCGTTTTGCCTATGAAATGTAATTGATTGTATAATAAAATTTCGGCTATGCATCTATCACCATTGACAAAATTAACTTTGTGTAAATACACGTGTATCGATGAGCATCAGCGTCATATCATCTCCTCGATAAACGTTTACCAGGAAAGCCGTGTAAACTGGACTCTGGCTCGAGAAGATATTCTTCAAGTCGTTTTTCTGATATTACAATGATACCTATAATGATATTATAGATCTTAAATTATATATCTTAAATATCTATGCCTTCTGTATACGTTTTATTGAAAATATTCTTTATCTTAAAGTTATTTGTAAATTCTCATTAAAGTAAAATAAATAAAATTGAAGTACTAATGAGTAATACTTTTAATAAGCAATATATGATAAAAAAATATTTGCTTAGATTTTCTAATCTAAGAATATTCAATAATTTTGTATTGAGAGGCGTTATTGAAAAAAATTGGTCGACTTAATTTTAATTAAGAAAAAAAATGTTTAAAGCCATGTTCTTTTGAATATTATAGAAATATTATTTATATAACAAAATCATGTATATGTATATATATATATATATATATATATATATATATATTATTCAGCATTTATTATATAATATCTATCGTTATATATGAAGTAAAACATTATAAATTTATGTATCACTTGTATTAAATTTGTTATTTAAAGTTATTAAATGCCGTTTCATAATAATGCCGAGTATTTTATATACATTGTAATATAATATACAAATTTTAAATAATAGGAGTCAGCAGCACCGTAATGAACTTTAAAAAGTTGCGCACAATTACACGTAATCAAATTGCTCGAATCCTCAAAGGCAAAGAAATTAATGTTCCCTTATCACGATATTGAAACTTGCCTTTATATTTATACCGACTACGTGTATATATATATATATGTTTATAAACGTAGCTAAGTCAAAGAGAAAAATCAAGAAGATAATGTCAACAGTTTGGTAAAATCAAATTATAAATTTACCGCATTTCGGGTTTCCCATCACCTCATTTTATTTTCTATTATTTTCTTCATATTCCTTTTGTATTTCCCCTCATACTTACCTCCCTCCCGCTATTTTTTACAGCACAATTTTCCCTATCTAAATAATAATAAATTAAAGCAGACACCAGCGCTCGAGGAGTTACGGGGATTTAACGAACACAGATTAAAAGTTTTCCTTTAACTCTCTTCGTTCCAACATAAATGCAGTAAAAAAAATGAAAGAGAGAGAGAGAGAGAGAGAGAGAGAGAGAGAGAGAGAGAGAGAGAGAGATGGAGAACACCGATTTAGAGAGAAAAGTCAATTTTCACGGAGAGTTGAGAAGCACAGCCTGCTTTTCTTTTAATGAGATAAATATGCTAATTTTTCATGCCTCGTTGTCATCGCTGCTCTTCCTCCACATACGAATTCTAAGCAATAGTGACTTTCTTTAGTCTACAATGTTAAAGAATTTTCAATAATATCATAATTTTGTTCATTTAAATTTTGTTTCGTGACAATAATTATTAAAAAAAATTTCTACATTTCATATTTAATAACTATTTGCGGTTATTTATTATTGCTTTTACTTTATATTCTATTATGGTTCTATGTGTTTATGAAATTTCAGGGTAATTTCTTATATAAAATTTGCAATTCTATATATTAATCACTAGGAAACACTTAGAATAAGATATTAAATCTTTAATTGTATCAGAAAATAAGATTGCGAGTGTTAGCTACTGTTTGCCGTTGTACCTCCTCGGGAATAGATACATCTAAGTTTACTATTTGACCCACTGCCATATTTCCTCAGGATGAAATCGATTACCTATATGCGTAAATGACCATTTCTATTTGTGCTTTCTCCCCTCTCTTCATCGAATGGTTAATTTTGCCAGTATCGTCTGCACAATTATTTATAACGCTATTTACAACAGAATTTACATTTACTATAATTCCTTAAATAAAAGCAAATATTTATACTTTTAATACTTTTACAATTATTGTATAAATGTTTGCACTAACCTTTGTGGAGAATAAATAATTACCTTGAATGAAATAAAATATGAAACTTTGGATATCCATATCTTATATATTAAATATATATGATGCTTTATAGCAGTTGTTATAATAATTAATAGAATACAATTTCATCTTTATTAAATATCTAAAAAGATTTTTATACAAGCGAGGAATCATTATTGATTCGAAATTTTGATATTTGTTATTTTTTATTTAATTTGATTAATTACGGAATATTTTACTTGAAATAATCATTATTCACATAAGCTCTCAATAGTGTTCCAATAAATTCTACTTATGTACAAGATTTTGTTTACACAAGTACATATCAATTATGCCTCAGCCATTATAAATAAAAGTTATAGAAAAGCCGTAACGAATCGTGAATTATTATGCTTATAACTCTTCATGGGCAATTGAAACTGAAGGAATTAAAAATATCTCTAAAATATAAACAAATACAAAAAGTACAATAAAAAGGAATATAAATTTAGTACAATAAATTTAGTCCAAATTATTATCATCAATATTTCAATATTTTTTCTGGCGACTTATTTAAAAATAGAATAGAAAAATTAGAATTAATTAATACTGTTTGCCCATTTGAGAAAACTAGTGCTCGATTGTAGGAAGATTTAAAGTTGCCGGGAAGCTTTATTTAAAGTACACGTGTAGTACACATTTGAGGATTATGTCGAGACCGTCAGAGAGCAAAAGTTTTCTGAATTGGATAGCTAAAGGAAGTTTCCTTGGTTATCATAGGAGCTGAAAGGGACACAATAGGGGCCCAAGACCAATTGAGTCGATATATATTTACAGATCAGTGGACATATACCCCATGCGTAACTTCATCCCCGTCATATCGCATCTAAATCTATGTATTAAGCTTTTGACAAGCTAGTTGGAGTATCAGGAAGACATAAACAAGAATATCCCGCTGCTCGGGATTCCTCGTAAATGTAGTGAAATTTACTTTGACTGCCAAGTACGAAACTTTATATTTGCTTTTATCTTTATGCGTTTGTTTGTTTGATTATTTATGTATTTCCCTTCCAATATCATTAAAGTCTTCCTTATAATATATATATATATATATATATATATGTGTGTGTATGTGTGTGTGTGTGTGTGTGTGTGTGTGATTGTGCACAATATTCAATTATTAAGATTAAAATAACTGTCATGTAGTACCAGATTTTATGCACCTTTATTTCTCCTTACATATCTTCATTAAAATGTCCCCTGAATATATATATATGTATGGTATGATTGTATGCACGAACTTATGTATTTTTATTAAAACATTATTAATTTATTTTAGAATTAAGATTCTATTACAATAACCTTGTACGTGAATAAATATAATTTTTGTAACATTGAAAAATTACTAATTAATTGATACAGACAAAACTGCGACACTTGTATTATTAATTGAAAAATTATTACGTAATTATAGCTATTGCGAAGTATCTGATGTTCAATAATATTAAATTAATCTGTGTTTTCGGATTCTTTCTAATTAACAATACTGCAGCGAGTATTAAGAATAATTTTCAATAACATTTACCCATAAAATACAAATTATCATGATATTACGGTACATAAAATGCACGATGACATATCGTAAAATTCTTCAATAATTTCCATTGATTTAAGGTATTTATTGAAGGGAAAAAAAGAAGAAGAAAAAAAAGAAAAAATAACGTATCCAAATATTTTATTAGCAAAAATGTATGTGTATTAAACTGTTACGTTTTTATAAGATTCCTTGGTGGGAGTGACAATTATTAACAGTAAAATAATAATAATAATAATAATAATAATAAGAACAACAGCCATAATAATAATAATAAGAACAACAGCCATAATAATAATAACAACAACAATAATAATAATAGGAAGGATTTTGTATAAAAATTGAATGTATAAAAAGGAAAGAAAAAGCCAAACGATCGGATTAAATGCGAAATAAAAGCAAATGAAATAATTGAAAAATATTGATATACAGGAAGGTATGTCGTGGAAAAGGACAAGTTTTCTAGAGAAAATGCAGCAGAATAAAAGAACACGCGGATCTATAATATTTCATCTTCGCAGGACCGATAGTGTGTTGATAGCCAATGCGTGTTGACTGACTTATACGTATGATCCATCGGAAAATATTCAATGGGCGAGACTACGAGACGCTATGTATATATCGATTTACATTCAATGCCGAGACAAAGCGAGTGTAATCCGTATTTAATTGAAAAACTTCCGCGGCAATAGGCGACGCTCTCTTTCGCTCCCGTTCGCTTTACTTGTCACAAATCGGGCGAATTCAATCTCTCTCTCTTTCTCTCTCTCTCTCTCTATCACTCTCTACGCACCCATAACCATACACAATGAGTCTCACCTTTCTGCCTCCTTCTCTCTCTCTCTCTCTCTCTCTCTCTCTCACACACACACACACAAAATTCTTCTTTCTTATACTATATCTGCCTTGTTATGCGATTTTCTTCTAATTAACCGAAGCTTTTACACAAAATTAACAAGCTTTTGTTGTCACCCCATCAATTGTTTATTATACTCCATTATTTTTAGAAATTTTGTATACTTTTTTTCTCAAGTAATACTTCAATATCTCTTACCATTCTTAAATTTTGAATAAATTAGATAAATAATAATATTGTTAAAACTATATTCAATACGACGTAATAAAAAAATATTATTGAATATGGAAAATTAGAAAATATTTTATGCTTCTGAATTGTTAGAGAAGCATTCTTGTTAAGATTTTTATCCCACTTTACCTACCATATAAATTCGTATAACTAAAGTACATGAATATATCGTTGAATGATATTTTCATTATAAAATTTAGAATTAAGAAATTGTATATAATTATGAAAGAAATGAATTAATTGCAGTTTCTCCAAAGCCAAATGACAGGAATGTGATAAAAAATTTTAATTATTTTTTTCTTAATAAGTAACTACTTTTGTCAACTTCCACAATTGAAATTAAAAATTTAGATAACATTATTATTGTATGTGAATGATATTGTATTTGCTATTAATTTGAATACGAATACTTTTATAGAAATATGATATTATAGAAACGTTTAGGAAGAGAATAATTTAATAATAATATTTAATAATATATTTAATGGATAACGCATTTAATGAAATACTTATCAGAAAGTATTTTCTTACTTATAATATTTACTAACGATATTTATGTAAAATGGAATATTACTTATACATTTTTGCGTTATTATGATTTAGTCGCCAAAATGAAAAGAAGTCAGTTTAAATAGATTGACAATTTTAACAGGAGGCTGCTACAGTATGTACCTGCTAGACTATGTGATGGGGTTAAATTTGAAAAGTTTTTAAGAGTCCTCAAGACATGTTTTTATAATTATGATGTATATTATATTTGAATTATCTTGTCTCTTCGAGCGTGGCTTATTTGCCTCATTAAATATAAAGACCCCCCGAGGTTCCACTATAAATGATTAATATCGCACAAGTATAAGTTTATTAGGATATAGTATGGATTTGTCGAAGAACGATAAAGTTTAAACGTCAATAAAAAAAAAACATAAATAAATAAATAAATAAAAATAACCTTTAACATAATAACAATAATATTGTTATTATTTTCCTTAAAGACATAAGATTTCGATACGAGGAATTATATTTATTTGATCGTAAGGAAGAACGTAAACAGCAATTCAATAAAATATTTATATAATAATGGATCAAAGTCGACGATTCCAACAAGTGACTGAAGAAAAGTGAGTAACAATGGAGACGTTAAAGAAATTCAAAGCCCTCAATGGCTCTCACTCCTCTCCCGAACGAGAACAATTAAAATATGACGATCGTTAGATTTAATTATCAGAACAGAAGAATTTTATGCTGCCTAAGTCCAAAAAAGCATTTAAAAGACATTTCCTCGGACGGGGTTGGGGTAACGTGGGGGTGGGGGAGCGGGGTAACGGGTCCTAGAATCCTTTTCCCACCCTTTCTTGAGCTAAAATTTTACCAGCTACGCTGAAAATCAAAAGAAAGATCTTCCGAATCATTTATAACTGGCGCTTTGTACTGCGGATGAATAATAATAATAATCAGCCAGTCGAATTCTGACCCGAGGACGTTTTTATTTGTTTCATTGCTCTTAAAACGATGCCTCTGATCAAATGCGCGTAAATATCGAATACTTATTTATTTATTTATTTATTTATTTATTTATTCAGAGACAATATTGTTTGTCGACGGGCTCATTTAATAAAGAGGAGAAAAAGTATTTATAGCAAGATTTTTTTTTTTTTTTTTTTTTGTATACGTACTCGAAAAGGCAAGGAATTTGAATGGTAGTATAATAGTTCTTTCTGAAGCAGCAGGGGGCAGGAGTAGCAGGAGCATCATCATCATCATCATCATCATCATCATCATCATCATCATCGGCGCTGCTTCTTTTTAGTAAGATTTCATTCCTCGCGCCAATATTCAGCCGATAAAACTAAAGAAAAAGAAGCATTAAAAAGTCCGCGAAAAATATTGCGACAACCTGTAAAAATAAAGCGAGTGGAGGGTTATTGGGCGTGGAAGGGACGGTATCGCGGACCATTTGGGGAGTGAGGCGGGGCGGGAGTCGTGAGGGCGGGGAGGGGGGGAGGGGGGAGGTGGAACGAAAAAAAGAGTCGGTAAGGACATGGAGAGGAGGAAAAACTTCCTTGCTCGCGAAAAGTACTTTTATAGTCGGCGAAATAAAAGACAAGACATAGACGCGCCCGGACGACAAAATTTGCATTTCGCCTCCTTGCCGCCAGTGGGTTATTATGCAGATCGATCTGCTGTCGATTGGCCACAAATTTCCCATAAATTCCTCCTCTGACATTTTCTTTCGCACTACCAACCCCATCCCCGCCCCCTCCCCTCGCCCCCGCCTCCTAGCTCTGTCTCGCACACTTTTTCTCGCCCAACTAATCTGCAGTTAAAATGTGTTGGGTGGCAAGCGCCGATCCGAATATAAGAACATCAGGGAGGAATGCATTTGTAGCTCGTATAAAACTTTCATTGCGCATTTAATGCCATTTTCGGACCTATTACATCCCGCTTATTTATGTATTTGCACTGTTTTATAGAGTGCCTGTTTTTTTGTTTTTTTATTTTTTTGTTTTTCTTATGTAAGAAGACGAAGCTTGTGATCGATTAGGTGAGACGTCAGTCACCTCGTAGCCACTCCTAATGGAATTTTTAGATAATATAGGAATAACGAAGGAGTCCGGCAACCCCTTTTTTATCCCTTTCAATATCTCATGTCTTATATTCTGATTTTTACTGACTAATCACCCACTCACTCACTCAAACAAATTTCTTATCTTTATAATCGAAAATTCCATGAAATGTACAGAATTAAAATTGTCTCAAGTTCCTAATAATTATTTATTTCTCTATAATAAATTATCTCCTTTGACTAAAATTTACTAAAATTTGATAACTTAGGCGGCAAAGCGTTAATTGCAAAACTAAAGGCTAAAGTATTTTAAGCCACAATTTTTAAGCCTAAAAATACGGATAACGTTATTCGAAAGTAACAACGACACTAATAAAATATTTATTGAAAATAAAGCTTTTCCTATAAGTATATTTTGACAAAACCTTTGAATATTTTGAAATTAATTGAATTTATTATATTCTATTATACGACAAATACAAGATTTATATTAAAAAATATAACCCCATCGAATATTTAGCTGAAAAATTTAAATGACCGAACTTAATAGTTTCGAGTGAAATAATTATTCATTATCTCCCTATGAATGATTGCGGAATGCGTGTAGCCACCCACACCACCTCATATTTACCTTATATTTTCCACATATCGACTCAGGTTTTTAAAGAATTTGTCGTCCAATCAAAAATATATACATAACAATTAAATTCCACTATCGGTCAGTATGCTCTTAAGGTATACGAAGTTTGTTTTCCGATATGTTAATTAAATATTTGGAAAAGTTTATTGCTGAGGGGTGGAAGAGCGTGAAATATCGCGACCGATAAAACGCGGTATGTATCGGTACATAAAATATAACAAAAACTCTTTCCCCACCATTTCCCGAACTTTTTGTATGCGGTCGTTTTGTGGCTTTTGACCGCAAATTTTCGGTTTTTAGTTTAATTAAAATATTTTCCTGAACTTTAGTTATATTATAGAACCTTTAGAAAATCATTATTCTCCGTATTCTTGTAATAGTATGAAATACTTTAAATGATAATACATAAGTTTTTACTTTCATCTCTGTCATTAATAATATTAATACTAACATTAATACGCATTAATACGTAAAATCATGTTCTTCACAGTCCAGTATTAATAAAATAAATATGCTACGTAATTTAACATTTTATATGTTACAGCAATGCCAATTGCATAATTTAAATGTTTTAATTTTTTTTTTTTTTTCGTTCATATTAAACTATAGAAAAGTTAGTGGTACTGCATCGATATATTCGTTAAAGTAACAAGCTCATTAACGTAGATTTCTTAGCTGAAAATAATTATTAGTAGATAATAATAATGTATGATAACATTTATTAATGAAAAAACTTTTACTTTTTTAAAACCGAACACTACAAGGAGAATTAATAATGATATTGAAAGAAACTGTTTTATAAGTCGAGAGAGAGAGAGAGAGAGAGAGAGAGAGAGAGTGTAGGGTGGGGGGAGGGGGGAGAGATTCAAAGTTAGGGATATTCTCGGGAATCTTAACAGATTAATTAATATAATCTCTTAGCCACCCTCCATCACAAGAAAAGATGACTGACTGCGTTCGCTTTCATTTCATTCGCTGAGGGATGAATATTATTAAGGTTAATTATAATTTAAAAAAGCTTCGACAAATATTTCAAGCCACGATAAGAAAGGAGCTCCCAGCTTGTATTATTATTTTTAAAGTCGAAAATCCGATTGATTCCATTTATTTCTATGAGTTTAATTAATGCCATTCATTATTCTGTTTCAATTTCATATTTATAACCATATTTATTTATGCTCTAAATATAATGTTCCAGTTTGTTTACGTAGAGGAGGAATATTTAAACGTATGTAATTGAAAATTATTCTATTTGTTTCTTAAGCTATATTTTCGTATTATATATATATATATATGTATATTTATATGCACAGCAACGCGAAAATTGATAAAATTTTGTTAATTTATAAAAATATTACTTACATAAGACGCATAATAAGCCTGAATTCAAGATATCGCAATTTGTTATTCAAATAAAAGAATTTTGTCGCAAGTACATAAAAGTATTTCGTTATTAATTTTTGGGGATAGAAAGTTCCCTTTTTCTCATGCACCAAGTCCCCCGACTCCTCATAATATCCCGATATTAAATAAGAAAATGAATATTTATGAACAATAAGCGTATTTATACAATATGTCCGATGGCTCAACTGATCCTTCGACTCGACTTCGACTTTGGGTTTTACTCAAGACCATAATTAAATTCATGCTAATGAGAATGAGAACAGAAATGACGTTTCTCATACAATTTTACATACTTTTTTCACAAATTAGTTACTTAATCTGTCCGATAGCTATAAAAATTGGATATACCAATTGGATATACCCCCAAGAAAAAGACCGACTGAGCTTATTTCTTTTTAAAATTTTTTCGGCCCATTGAAGTAGTTTATATCAAACAATTATGAGCATCAGTTTTTTTTTTTTTTTTTTTTTTTTTTTTTTTTTTTTTATATTATTATATATAAACAATCCAAAGTGATTTTCTCCTTTGGATTCCCATATTTTTATATTATAGAGAAAATGGATAAAATTTTAAAAATAACTTTATTACGGAATTTTTTTAAGTTCGACGTATTTTTACAGTCAATAATTTATTGATTACTTTAATATGGATTAACTGTGCAAACCATTACTTTTCTCACATACGAAAAAGATAATAAATTTTTTTTTTGTTTTTAAAAAATTTTAATAAATGAATCTATTAAATATTGAAATATCTAAATGTATATATACAATAAAAATAATATGGCTTACATGTACATGTATTATTTGCAGTGTTTAAAAAATTCATATAAATCATTATCGCCATAATAAAGTATAAATAAAATATATATATATATATATTATACACATATACACACATGGATATACGAATAATTTATTAAAACCCTTATCTATGCTTACGGATATAATATATTTTATCTAAAATATACGCAATTAAAAATTAAAAACAATGCTATATGAATTCAATTAAAATATAACTCCTATTCGTAAAATTGAACAAGTTATATTTGATGCTATAAAAAAATTCTCTCCCAGTAATGAGAGTTCAATGTAAATAAGATTAAAATTTTCAGTTAATTACAGGCCTTGTGTATGGGACTCTACATTGGTGTTGTATTTAAGTGTCCACTATACGGTATTTTATAGAAGACTAGGTAGTTTACTTCGTGAATTTTATTCTCGACAAATGAACATTTCACTTGGTTCGCGCTCTTTCTCTCATTCATTCGCTTTCTCTTTTGCTCTTAATCTCCCCTATTATATTCTGCAAATATGATGCAAAACCATCAGACTACAGAGTAAATATTATCACAAAATTTTACCAATCTTTAGGAATTGAAAGCGGCATAAGAAATAAATCACTAGATTATTTTAAAGATGAATTCAAAAAATATAATTTAACATCTTAGTTATTCGATTTACTATGTTAAATTAAATATGTAATGGTATGCAGTACGGTATAGTTTCTTGAACATGTTATTCCATGTTTTTTTACTTGTTTTTAATTCTAAATTTCACACCATCTTGTACACAATATCAAGAATCTAGAGGCAAAAGCTTTTATTTTATTTTCTGTACAGACTTTCGTATCGAGAAGCATGCGGTTAAATTAAATTTTCTTCGGATAAATAAAATATGACATGTTAGTAGGTTAACCTGAAAATATATGTATTGATTGAGGTTAATATACAACACGATAATACAATAATTACTTACGACTTATCCGAATGATCATAAGATAATTGAGAGAGAGAGAGAGAGAGAGAGAGAGAGAGAGAGAGAGAGAGAGAGAGAGAGAGAGAGAGAGAGAGAGAGAGAGAGAGAGAGAGAGAGAGAGAGAGAGAGATGGAGAGAGATGGAGTGATGGAGAGGTCCTGCTCGGGCCTACCGATGAAATTGCTAAAATTACATGTAACATTCGTTCGATGGAGTACGTAATGAAGTCCAGTAGTAACTGGAAAGGTATAATTTATTAAGTTTTGGGTGAAAAATAATAAGGCATCGAACGATGAGCCAAAGTCGTGGCCATCCTTTAGTGAAATCAATAAAATAAATGATATTTGAAGAAAGAAAGTCGATACGTTATTGTATGTCACAGGCAAATATGGCAAACTATAATCAGATATGCTTCGCATAAAGAAGTAAGGGGCTGGGTGGCGAGGGAGGGGACGGGAAGAGGACGGCCAATTTATGGGCCGAGATGAGGGTAAGAATGAAAAGGAGAACCGATGCTTTATAGTAGGAACGTGTTACGCGAGACTTCAAGTCGGCACGATCGTACACATATTTAAGGCGCCAGCGCGAGAGGCGGCGGTGGGCGGTGGGCGAAGGGGGAGGGGATGGAGCGGAGAGATTTCCATAGCTGAAAGAAGGGCAAGGAGGGGCTGGCGGCTAACTGTATGTTTAAACGACAGGAGAAACTCATAATGCTTCGCCAACAACTTCCCGTAAAATCGCCGCGAGCCTCGAGAATTCAAGTTGGAGAAAGAATAAATGGTTCGCTCGCTATACTTGCTCTAATTAGTTATAGAACAAGGACAACTCTGTTTATTTAAGAACGCCCCCCGCCCCTAAACAGAGCGTTCTTATCCTTTTCATTACTAGCCATGAATTATCTCTTTTACCTTCCCTTTCCGATATTACAGTACCTTCGGTTACCCCCCAGCGCCCCCATCACCTCTCTATCCCCCTCTCTCACAAACACACACATACACACATATACAAACACTCTGTCTCTGTTTCTGTTTTATCGAAAATCCGTTTACTACTTTCTTCAATCTAAAAAGAACCATCTTCGTGTTCAATTCACGTATATTAACGGTGTAAGCCATATTGATATAATTAAAATCTAATCAAATGAAACAATACCGTATCTATCACTCACGCACATATACACGAAATTCCTTTAACTCCGATTATTGAAATTTTCAATCCGCTACGAATATTCTATGGGATTATTTATTTAAACAAATTGTTTAAAAAATAAACATATTATATGGTTTTTAATAAGTTTTAAGACATAATTAATTTACTATTATACGATATATTACATCTTACATGATATATTATTATATTTTTAATCATTAATTTAAATTTATTCAGAAATTACTTGTCTCAACAACAATTAATTTTAAGATGTTAGATATTCGACGAATGAATTGGCCATTGATTTGTAAATGGCACTATATTTAAGATACTCTAACATTTTTTATATGTGTTAAATTCTTATAAATTCCTAAATATACTTATATTTCGTTTTGATATTTACTGTAAAAATGTGATATCTACGTATTATATAATGATTTTTCTTAAGTGACTGCGCATGAATATTTATATTTACTATGCAATAAAAATAAATGTAAAAAAATAAATTATTATACTTTTCAATGTATTTTCTATTAATCTATTCTTTTTGGCTTCCTTAGTTTTTCTATTCTAATATTCATTTAACCCAATGCTCATGTATTTGTAAATTTGAGTTATTAATGTTAAATTATGGTACTGTCAAAAGTATTAGCAAAATGAAACTTTATAACAAGTATCGTAGAAAATGACGTAATAAAAGAAGAAAAATAGTTAATAACATGATTATAAGGAGGTTAATTAACAAGCCGTGAATATCTCGCGTGAAGTGCAAGTAATTGATAGTTTAAAAAAGAAAAAAAAACGTAATAAAATTAATTTTTCTTATAATCTATAATCGATTAAGACTCCGCATTATCAAATGTATGCTTTAGTAAATTTTAAAGTGCAGTAAAGTTTTAAATTTACTTTCCAAGTCGTGGCATGCCGAAATTCATAAATTTTTCTACTATTTGAGCATACTCGAGCCATGAACGAAACATATATCTATATCAAATACGTATCAGAGCATCGAAGTCACGAAACTTTAAAACAGTTCGTTAGAAAAAGCGAAAAATAAAGAAAAAAAAAGAAAGAAAAAAAAAAGAGAGAAAATGAAGCTAAAATAAACGTCCTTCATAGATTAAACTAAGAAGATTGACTTTCAAATGAGTGCGTTCATAGTAAAAAGGAAGCAGCAAATCGAACTGACGTAAAACTTTCTTAAGGGTAAAACTACGCTGATTATTAGAAAACAAATTTCCTCAACTTTGCTTATCAGTCTAATGATCGAGAGATCGAAACAGAATTTACTCGGCGCGCTTACGTTAGCGTTCTTTGATTTTCAACGAGATATAAAAATACTTCGCAGCTAAGGGGCGAAAACTATCGCATTCGCTTCGTTGCGGTGGGGAGGAAGATTCTCCTACTACGGGAGAATACAAAAAAAAAAAGAAAAAAAAAAAGAAAGAATAAATAAAACTCGCCTTCAACACTCGCCGCAGATTGCAATGAGACATGCGATAGTGTTTGTATTTTTATTTTAGTTCTTTCTTTTTTTTTTTTTTATCCTCGGTTCGTTTAGAAATTGTCTCACTCTACCCCAATAACACTTTTCATGCAAATTATCTTCTTCTTCGGCCACGGCCATAGCGTCATAGCCGCTTAACTGCTAATGATTACTTTATACTTGCGAATTTTGGGGGAAAAGCCTCTTTTAATAGTATTCTATCACTCGATTCAGCCTAAAAATACTACATTTTTATCAGTATACTGCTCTACGTCCCACAGATTTAGAAAATATGCATATATTAAATTAATAGTGTGCGTAAGTCATTTAAAAAAAAAAGAAAAAGAAAATCAATTTGAATAGCTGGAAGAATTATAATTATAATATATACTAAGCTTTAAATGTATATATACTTTTATAAGCGAACATATTGATTAACGTAACACGTATCGGTAAAGAATTATATTAAATAAATGGTTTTATTTAAAGCATATATACGCGTTTTAAATTATTTTTATAAAATATTATAAAGCACCCCTCGAGGAAGCTTCATATATATAGTTTTACTTACGGTAAAGCCTCGAGAGATATTATTTATGGACAAATTATGTAAGATCAAAAACACCGCGAGATCTGAAATGTAAGTTATATGAGTTGTCTAGAAAAATAGAGAAGAGCATCTCGCGTGGTATATCAGTGCAAAAAGAGCCGATAATCCAGCAATTTGTATTTATTTCCCCCTCTCTGCCCTCTTCAAATATATTCCTCTTCAGTGGAGTAACGATGAAAAATTCCTGCTTGCTAACGTACGACGTCATCTACTCTTTTACTCCTATCACTTTCTCATTTTTCTTTTCAGGCTCTTCTCCCTCCCTCCCACGCCCTCCCCCCATCGCTGTCTCTCCGTCTCGCCCTCTCGCCCTCACCGATACTATCTTACTATCTCCTTTTTGTTTTCCTGAGGGTGCGAAAAATTCTTTTTAGGCTAAATTCACACGACGCCTTGCTGTTCTTATAGCTTACGCTGCTATTTTTGTCGGCGCATAAAACTAACACACAGCTTTAAATACTACTTTACATATTTATTTGATAATAAGCTTTTAAAAAATACAAGCTCGTATTGAAATTTATTATAATTAAAGTGTATTATAAGCTATCTCATTTTATACAATATAGTCCAATCATAGGAATAACAAGTATCTCTTTTTTCCTAAAACATTTTTCTTTAAAATATTTATTTAAAACATTTAAATACCTGCCTTAGTACAAAAATTATCAAATTATTTTTTGTACATTCAAGAAAACAACAACAACAACAAAAACAACAACAACAACAACAATAACAACATTTAATAACTTTCAAAAGAAAACGAAATCCTCAAGTTTCCTTTCTAATCGTAAATTCAGCAATAACTGCGCAAAGGCTTCTATAGGATTTTGAAAAATAAAACTCCATATTACTCAATTAACATAATTAAGAAAAGATTTATATAAATTATACTTGAGAGTTCTTGTTAATGATAAATTTTGGTCAAAGTAAGTCTGTTCGCCTAAGTGGAAAATGACAATTACGTAAAATACACGAGAGGAAAGCGAAGGATTGTAGGAAGTAAATCGTGCTTCACTACTAATTAGAAATTCGGTTCGAATGGCAAACAAGAAAAAATTAAAAATTCTTCAAACAACTTTTCCTTTTCTAATTAAACGAACTCTGGATCAATTTTCTTTAAGTTTTAAGAATATCGATGACATTACAATATTTCGATGTAAAGAATAAATACGTTATAATTTCACATATATAATTTGTATAATTTAAATTCTGATTAAGAAGGTAAAAACGAAATTTATCTAAATAAATAAATAAATAAATAAATAAATATATGTATATATATATATATATATATATGAAAGTACGGACGCGACTTTTGCCGATAAATTGACGACGCATACCAACAAGGCCGCGTAATAAGATCGGCCACGTTATAGCAATCAGGTACTCTCGAGGCGGTTATTAATTGGCCCTTCAGAAAAATTAGCAGACACTTTAAACTCCGTCTACTTTAAAGTATTCATCTACGATCGATTAATCAATTATTTTTCACTGGCTTAGTTTGAAAAATTGTATACTTATAAAGGTCTATCTGCTTATATATTCCAAGTTCTTATAAAATAAGTACTTGAATACGTAATTATATTTGGTTTTCGTAAAGCGTATATAAACATTCTTAATTTTTATTATTTTGGTAATTTTGTTTTTTATCAAAAATTATTGTTAAATTTGAAAATTAATGCCGAGTATTATGTTTATATTCATTTTTCTTTATTGTATTTCGTGAATTAATTTAAATGCAATTAATCTTTCTTCCATAAGAACATCAATAGAATTGAAATAATTTAAAAAACGATTTTTTATTTAAAAAAATGTTCTTCAATATCGCATTGGCAAATTGATTTCGGAATAATTAGAATCAACAAAGGATATGGATGAATTTATTAATCAGCAGAAGCTAATAATAAAATTAGAGAATACGATGGAGATTATTGGGGGAAAAAATAAAACGAAAACAATTCTAATGTACAGAATATAACAAATAAACATGTATTTTTTATTTGCTTTATTCTATTGCTTTTATTCTTACGTTTTCCCTCCTCCTCTAGCCTTCGTTAATCTCTTTGTAATCGGTAAAAATGCGGGTAGTTAATACATGAATCCATCAGGTATGTAAATGTTCTGTGAAATTCGTACACAAAGTGCAACAGAGAGTAATTTTTGTAAGTTACGAGAACGTTATAAGAATATTCATTGCCAACGTGTCTAAGCTTTTACGTTGACTACCTTCGAACGAAAACTACTGGATGCGTTTTTGAGCTATTGAATTTCTTAAATTATTATATTAGATCGATGAGAATGAGCTGAAATGCGCGATTAAAGTACTTGTAAGACCACCGATAGCGTACATGTCAGTATTACTTCGGAGCCTGTTTTCAAGGTATGCATATACATATATACGTATAGGCACATGTAATGAGGATCGGGATCATAGAAACGTAAAATATGTCTGCGCGCGTATGCGCGCGAGAGAGAGAGAGTGAGAGAGAGAGAGAGAGAGAGAGAGAGTGAGAGAGTGAGAGAGCGACGGTGGGGGCGGGGGAGGCTTTCGTAGAATCCTGCTAGTCCGAGAGAACGATCCTTTCGTTTCAAGTCGGAACGAAGAAAGGGTGTGTCGGACGGCCTTGTCCTGCTGTCATGTCCGATAGCTTAAATATACTCTCTTACTTCTATTTGTCCCTACTTTTCCTCACCATGTATTTCACTGCCTGGTTATCCCTTGAACTCCGTCCCTCTCGTACAATCATTAGCTATATGTCTACGCTACCCTTAGAATTCGCTGAGCTAATTGCATAATGGGGTGCCCGCATGTACCATCGAGGATAGTGAAAAAGAGAGAACTGGAACGCCAGAGAAATATCGTCGAAGGGCAGAAATGAAAGCGCGCATTCGCTAAATAATCGGAGATATATAATGATCGCGACATGTCAAAGACTTCGCATAAGCGCGTATTTCGGAACATAGGCCACATCTACTATAATTACTATAATAATTATATATTGGCTATGCTCAATTCCTTTTCACCTCCCATTCTTCAATACAGTCTCATTGAAGTCATTTATTGCTTAACAAAATCTATATTGAATAAATTATATCAAATGCATATCACCTGCTAAATCGCGAAAGCTTAAGGAGCTTTGAAGCTTGAGACAAACAAAAACATTACACGTGTCCGTGTATTTTTTTTTTTATTTTTTTTTTATTTGTACAAGTAAGATCAGGATCATTACAGTGCGCGATAAAAACTACAAGATTCGTCCAATAAAACAAAAATCGTGGATACATGACTATACAGAATTCTCTTCTAAATAATCTCGTCATTGACCTGACGCAAAGTTCAAATTAATTATAACGTATATAATAAATGCAATAGCTATAATAATTATAAATGTAACTTGTTAATAAAGTACGATTGTTATTGGTAGGTTAACTTATCCTTTGAATAAATCAGTAAGGTAATCATTAACTTATCATCGCTTTTCTTATTAAAAAAAAAACCTCTGTATATAAATTGATCTATATAAATTGATGTGTCGTGATTTTGTAAAGCCTCGGTTCACCTTAAGCGTAATATTATCGTATTAGAACATTAGCTTAGAAAAATAGATATTTGTCTTGTTACAAGCGCGGGCGTATGATATTAATTGCGTCGATTCTGAGCTAAGAGTCTTGTAGAAATTCTAAGTAACGTTGACCCAGTAATGTCGGCAGTATCCGGCTAACAGGTTCAAGCCTCTAACTGTCTTGCCTTAAATTAATCACGGATGCGCGCGTGCAGCCCCATAAACCGCCGTTTATTGTAACCCTTCCGCCCGAGTGGATGATGTGCCCTCGACTCCTGCAAGGTATAAAAGCCCAGGGTTATTGGACTGGTCGAAATCTGTAACCCTCTTTAAGATTCAGAAACTGCTCCTGGCCGATCTACCTACGTTATGGCTAACATCGTCCCTTAGATTAACCACCGTCCAAAATCTTCGATATGCCCCACCTTCGACATGCCGCATCTAATTAACTTGTTGGGCTCAAATTATTTATTCCCCCATCATCCTCGGTGAATCCTGATTATACGAAACATCCATTGTTTAATTCATAATAAATTTATATCAAATATCTGTTAATGGTCTGGGAATTCAGTGTCGATCACACAACTAGATAAATACATTCTTGATTGACTTTACCGATACACAGTTTTAAGCAAATTTAAGGTTAAGTCGGTATTAATAAACTTTTTTATTCAATTTAAACGTTCAAAATATGATTGGATTATCCGCAATGATTATAACGTAAAAAAAAAAAAAAAAAAAAAAAAAATCAGTTCTGTAAAGAATATATGATCGATTGTAATATTTACAATGACTTGCTTTTCTACCTTAAGAAAATATCCAAATATCGGCAAATAGTGATTAATCCTAACAATCTTCATTGACTGCTTTATTCAATTATATTTCAATAGCTTATATTTAAAAAAATGTGAAATTATGATGACGTTCGAAATTCCAATGCATTTCAATGTAAAAACAACTGCATTATTGCATTAAATCCACATACGTATACGTATACGTATGCATATATATATATATATATATATATATATGTGTGTGTGTGTGTGTGTGTGTGTATTATTTACTTCAGAAAGTCGAGTGTTTCGTAGTTATGTTAAATCTATTTGGAAGCTTGTATCATAAAGTATCAGAAAACGCCAGTCATCATCGCTTCGATATCCTGGAGTGATATTCTGACAAATCCTCGATACTCTTGAAAAATCAGGGCCATCAATCTTCAAGAAGGGAATCGATGGAAGCAATCAGCTGGTATCCACGACTTGAGGAAAAACAGGAGAGAGTGAGGGAGAGAGAGAGAGAGAGAGAGAGAGAGCTATTGACTCATCCCAGAAGATCTCACCCCTCGGTACACGAGCTTCCTCTTTAGCCAGTTTCGCTAGTGTCCGTTACTAATATGAGAATAAATAGTGTACCGAGATCTGTAGATCCCTTTTGTGCGCAGGACCTCTATCTGGGGTTATAACCCCGGATAAATCCATAACTCTCCTCCTTCTCAAGCTCCACTTGGTAAAGTCATGACCCGAGCATCTAAGAAAATCTCTTGTGCGTATTCACCATCGGCTCCGAACCTCTCGAGGGTTTTCTAATTAAGAACGTTAAAGCGCCTTGAAATTCAAATTCTGTTTAATAGCAGACTCTGGTAAATCCTATCGCCGACACACTGGTTATGCATTTCGTGTACAACGTCACTCTGATATTGTTCTCCCAGATCTTACATGTAAGGGAGATCGTTCTTGTAGAAATTATATCGAGATTAATAAATTCATCAAGATAAATTGATCAAAACTTGTTTATATCTTTATGTAAATTATAATTACCTAGATCCGATACAATTATCGTAATAATACTATATTTATAATGAATTATTCATGTATATTAATATTAATTCAATTATAGATTGCCTAGATAATACTTTATTACAAAAATAAACTTTCATTGACATAACACAATAATGTTCAAGCAACGGTTAATCTTATTTTTTAATATTTATAATCAATAAAAATGAATTCTTAATCGAATATATATATATATATTTAACAAATATAAATTAGGAAATTATTACAACGATATTGAAATTTATCGAAAACAGAATTGCCAATTGCTTCATCGCCCTATACCAATTAAAATGAAATTCAATGTATTGATATAAGAAATCAGCGGATGCCCTATGAAAGTAAAATCTACTAGGCAATGTGAAAGAGTGAGACGGGGTCTCTGATAAGCCGTTTTCCCCCTTTTATCGCTGCTTTTCTGATCTTCTTCAGCATTCAATTTGTAATAACTGACAGCCGGTGATTCCGCGACTTCCTTCCCTTGCAGCGCGATATTCCTCGAGAATTTAAAGGTTTGTCGAATAAAACAATGCGCATTTACGCAGAAAATACTATCTTTATCTTTCTCATTGGCTTCAGAAGAAGAAGACGAAGATTGAGAAGAAGAAGAAGAAGAAGAAGAAGAAGAAGAAGAAGAAGAAGAAGAAGAAGAAGAAGAAGAAGAAGATGATGATGATGATGATGATGGTTATTCTTCCCCAAGAACGAAATTATTAATCTTTTCTAAACTATTGCAACTTGGTAAGTATATTTCAAAGGTTATTTTTTAATGGCGGCCTGTCATAAATATTTACGCTTACGTAAATATTTCCATATATAATACGTATCGAAGGAATTAATTTTGAATGAATTAATATTAACGTTTCATCATGAACTAAATATTCTATTATACTCTCAAGACTAATAAGATAATGAATCAATGTAATGAATTGCCATGGAATTTGCTTGATGATTTAAGAAATTATTTTGAAAATTATTCATAAAAGATAGTACAAGAGTAAGATTGTGTGCGAGTCGTGCGAAGCGACACACGAATGTGGCAAGGAGTGGCAGATGTAAAAGCTATTCTGTATGTATTCTGTGTATAAAATGCTCTATAAATCGGGTTAATGTAAAAAAGGCGAGATATAATCGTTTTTTATGTCGCTCGATACGCTTCGTCTCTGTACATCTAGAGCCAATATCCGGCACAATATATGAATTCCTTGAGTTTTTACAAGCGGGGACATTCGTGGACTCGTTTCCTTCCTTATGCTGCTGCTCTCTGTGTAATATAATGTCTGTATGCTTAGATAAAATTCTCCGAGGATAAGTGTTCTTATGCGATGAATTACGCCAACTATTACTCTCCTTTCCATGACTATTTATTGCTCGAGAAACATATGCGGCAAAGCTTCTGCGAGTCCACCGAGTACTATCGATTACGAATTAATTGTTAATTGCTCGACCCTCAGCTTCGTATCCGTAATCACCGAATATTAACTTACGATCCTCCAAGACAACAACATTAAATGGCCTATCTTTTTAATTACGTATTATTCCTACTCCTTGCTCCTTTATTTATTTATTTATTTATTTATTTATTACGCCATGTTCAAATGGATATAATAATATCAATAGATTCTAGTGATATTTAAATCACGCAGCATCTATCTCAGCATTGTATCAGCAGCTCTAATAATTTCATTAGATATGAAAATCTACTGGGAACAGGGCCAGTTAATCACAATAGTAAATAGAGTACGAGTATGTTGAAGTAAAAGTAAAATTAATACGATAACAGATATTTGTCCAGAGTTAGAGGTACGGCGTCGGCATGGTCACTAATATTCTAACGAATAGCGCATTCGTCTTTTTTCAACGGAAAACAATCATAATAAGAATACGCAGGATAGTCAGGAGGGTGGAATCACAGGTTTAAGTTTACGGGCGAAACTACAAATTCGACGGAGTCAACGAGGCGTATAAAGAGCAAGTTGCCAGCAATCCTAGCGATTCCTGTCTCATAAGAGCGAGGATACAAGCCAACCCTTACCAATCACGTTCAGTTATTAAGAACTCCCTCATGGCTAATTTATCCGCCCCCTTAACTTTTTATAGATTCCTTCGCTAGGCTGACATATTTTATTAACCCTTGCCCCGCTCTCACTCTCTATCTCTCTCTATATCTCCCTCCCTCGAGCGCACGCACACGCACACGCGCACGCACCAAACACAACATAACGCGTCTATAGGCAGGTTTAACGGCTTTCGAATGCTTCCGTAAGACTGACACCCTTTGTGTACCAAGTCAGTACCAGACATTAATTCCTTTGTGCTTCCTTCGACTTTAAATTACAGATTCCTTTTTTAAAATTTCTTAAATGGCTTAGAGAAATTATTGAGCTGTTTTTTCCAAGCCGAGTACCACTGTATTTATAGGATAGAGGAAGAATTTAATGCTTGCGCTTGGACAATATTCGTATATATTAGTCAATACTCGGGAAGTACGATAACCGAAAGAACTCGACACGATGAAAATTTTTAATTTTTCAATAAACTTCGTTGCAATAATTCCAAGACGTAAAAAAACCGCGACGACTACCGTCCCCAAGTATTATGATGTGTCACGTGGGCAAAATTCCACGAAATCATCTACAAAGAATCTCCAGGATCCGACTAAATTTTACTGTGATATAGTGTAATTTGAAAATTATCGGAATACGCGCGAAAATTTTATTACCGTAACGACAAGGTGAACGAACGAGAGAGAGAGAGAGAGAGAGAGAGATGGTAGAAAACTGAAATTATTAGAAGCAGCAGCTGCGCCACAAGGAATTCATTTGCCAAAAGTCATTATAACATATTAATCGAATATATTAGGATTGGCATTCCTTTAAAGCTCCAAATTATTTATTATTAATATTTTACTAGATGGATTTTTATCTCTATTACCACCTTTTCAATCTATTTCACGATGATGATATTGTAAATGTTCATAAACACACATATTAATTCGTAGATTTACGTACAATTTTCTCAACAGACAAATTTTCTATTAGAAAGCATGAATAAATACTAATTTTTTATAATTATATATATATACGTATGTACATGTATATTTATAATATTTAATAACATGAAAATATTTAATCTTTATCCTTGCCATTAATTAATCTTAAAAAATTCTTTCTTCGATAAAGTTCGTTTAGCTTATTGTAAAAAACTTTTAATATGATAGTTTACAATTTTATAAACGGAATGAATTAATAAAGAAAAGATATCTTCTTTGTATAGTCTACAGACTCTTGAGCATTTCTTTTACTTAATCATTCAAATTTTATTTTTAGCAATTTTATAAACGATAATAAATATGTTTTTTAATCAATTACAATGCTCGAAACATAAAAATATAAATACTTAATAATTATAGGGAAATGAACTGAAAGGTTCGTCGTACGAATAACTTGAGATTTTTATTTCGTAAGGTTTATTTTTATTAATCAGTACGTTTTCCCACCTTTTATTTATTTCGTCTCAAAATTGTATTTACTTTTTAATGCACATCTTAAAAAAAGAATTTATTACGTTTCGCACCTTTAATTTAAGAGCACGCAAAAAACTAGTATAACAATATTCGCTCTAAATTATTATTACTATTATTATTATCGTTGTTGTTGTTGTTGTTGTTGTTGTTGTTGTTATTATTAAGTAAAATTCTATTTCTATGAAATATTTGAGGATCTATAATACACGTACGAAGGTATAGATAAAGTATTAATAGAGAGAAGAGGCTCGATATTGGCTTATCTAACGCTCTTTACGTTTCGATTGCGTAAGAATTTTGTAGATTGTTAGATGATTTATCATTAATCGTAAGGAACGTAATGAGTACAAAGATTGTAAGTGAATTTATATTTGTACGTACGACTAAGTATTATTGAGCGATGGAGTGAGCGATCGAGGGTAATATTAATGAGTAAAAAATCGTATGGAATGTCGTTGATGATAATGATAAAAGCAAGTGTAAAAGTGTGGTTACGTATGTGTTTAGCCGTAGCGTCGGATGACGGGTATGTAAATTAGAAATAGGTAGAAATAGGTGTAAAGCTGTAGTAGGAGGGATAGGCAGAGGTTGGTACGAGAAAGCCGAAATAGTGAAAGCCGGGGCTGGCGAGAGGCTCGATAGGATCTCGTTTGGCAGCGGTCCTTATCCTGTCCGTCCGTCCGTCCGTCCGTCCGTCCGTCCGTCCACTGCTTGATCGATAATCGAGAAATCTCGGGGCGCGAGGCTCCGCGGCCATCGAGCGTGCATGCTGTTCGTCAAGTCTCGTTATTTATAATTCTCTTGGGGTATTTACTGCCGGCCAGCTGCCAGAAGAACTGCACTAGAGGCTGAGTAAAATAAAGCGGCATGCCTCGGCTCATACACCGGCATCTATTGCCTATATTTGCGTTTCTGGCACTTCCTTCAAGGAGTCCACTTTGGAAATATGTTGTACTCTGAGCATGGGGTGTTTCGCCGTTTATTGCTCCGCGGCACTTGATTTATTCGAGAGAACGCTTATAAATTTCGCCTCTGTATATTTATAGAGAAAGACAGAGAGTCAGAGAGTGCGAGAGCAAGGGGTCGACCGAGCCGCGGAGGGGGGGAGGGGGAGTCGCGCAAGGCGGAGCGGGGCGGGACGGGGCGGGGCGGAGCGGAGCGGACCGGGCCCGGAACGCTTGCAATTCTCGACCGACGGCGCGTATCACGAATTCGATACTCTGTATTCCAATGTATCTTTCCGTGCCTCTGTATTCCTCCTTATTTCCCTATACGTGTCTACGTAAGCTCATCCTCTTTTATATCCCTTACGTATACTTGGATTCGGACTCTTCTCCCAGGTAACATACTGCATTCATCTCAGTCGGGAAATTTTTAAAATTCTTTCAAGTACTTATTTAAATAAATACAAGCCCGTATACGTAATTTTATAACGTCTGTCTAAATCTTTCGCTTCCCTTCACTTTTTCTCTTCTCCAATAATACACTAACTACATAACCGAACTATTTACTTAAACTATTATTAAATTAGCCATTTTCTTCTTCTTCTTCTTCTTCTTCTTCTTCTTCTTATTATTATTATTATTATTATTATTATTATGATTGTTACTATTGTTACTATTGTTACTATTGTTATTATTATTATTATTATTACTACTAGTAATCTTATTATTATATTTTATGATGTGATGATAAAATTATTATTACAGCCCGGATGGTATTATTATAAATACCGATTATTTCGTATAAATATTATAGAATTCTAGTGAAACGACGTGAGGACTTGTAATAGAGTCAAGTGCCATAAATACTGAAATACAAATAAGTGCGTGTGTTGGACAAACGTATTTCTAGATTTCTTCAAAACATAATGGATACAGAGTCAAATAAAATAACGTGAATTTAATTACACGTTGATGTACGTTTTTAATTAAATCGAAACAATTATGGCGATATTTCTTTTCTTATACAAGTATTTTTCCTTGTATAGCTTCGTTCAGCTTCGAGCGATAATAATAACAATAATTATTCTTATTATTATTATTATTATTATTAAAAGCTGCAGGGACATCGAATGGCAGCTTGATAAGTACAGGCATGGGCTATAGCTATAAATTCAGATTTAGTGTAAATGCACAAGAGCCTCTGCTTCGAACCTATCATTTATCGTCTTATTTCTAAAGTTCAGCCAAAAGAAATGCATCTTTCATGCAAACCAAGCGGAATCTCTCCCACGAGCTGTTAAAGAAGCATCTGTGAATCGAGTAGGGGGAGGATAGGGAAAAAATTTTTGGGTGCGCGAATGTAGTAATGGAAAGAGAGCGAGAAGTGACGAGCGAGAAATTCGGGGGATCGAAGGGTGGGAGTTTTACGCGGTCGTTCATGTCCTTGAGTTAGTGTTACGGTGTATTACGGCAAACTTCAAGACAAATGTGACACCTTTTATTGTCATACAATAAATATTGGACTCTTCATCTGAGCGACAAATGCTCTCCCAAAAATCCATTATCCCCACATTTTTCTACAGCTCGGCTGCTTCTCCTTTTCACTCGCGTATTCCCTTAATATTTTCGGCCATTCAATGAACGAGATCCGCTATACGTTTGAGTGCTTAACATCTCGAGGTTAAATCATTACATCAGGTGCTCGAGTCTCATTTAATCATTAATACTGATATTTTTTAACGCATAGTCGTGTTTGCATAAGTAAAGGAATTTATTGCTGTAAAGATATCAACGACCGCGCATGTCAATGGCCCGAATTATAAATTTAATACTTTTCTTCGTATGTTAATAATTATTCAACAGGATTCATTGTCAATTTATAAAAAAAGACCGTTTGTATTTAGAATACGTGATTCTGAATGTACGTTGGCTAAACATAAAATGTTTATTTTTAAGCACAATGGCCAATGTGTAAAATAAATTTCACCAGAAAATTAAAATCGTTAAATCTTTATTGAGCCCCTTCGGAGATCCGAATGTACATGTACTCTCTATCTCTCTCTCTCTCTCTCTCTCTCTCTCTCTCTCTCTTACGCTCTTTTTCTACGATACTTCTTCCGAATTGTCTTTCATTGCTTGGGGCCGCAGTAGTTCAGGGTGAATATCTTCCATGCGTCATTCTTGATCGCCCTTTTGTATTTTTCTTGCACAAGCCGCGTTTTAAACTGCCCCCGACGTTGGGTTGTATACTGCTACGGTCGTAGGATGGAAAAAGAGAAGCTAGTCTCGCCCTTTATTCGCAAAAGAGTGACCCCTCCGCCTTACCCGCGTTGTATAAAAGAGTGCGTTTTTCCTCTTCCGGTTGAAAAATGCTTAATAGTTTCCGTGCCGTCTTCTTCTTCCTCCTCCTCCTCCTCCTCCTCCTCCTCCTCCTCCCTCCACCTTTTCTTTAGCCGTGCACGCTCCCGCGGTTTCCGACATCTTTACAATCTTCTCTTGTCTCTTGTTAATGCTCGTCTTTTTTTGCTTAGTTTTCATTACGAATAGACCTGCTTTGCCCAACGTAATTAGTCATCACTGTTTTTCCTTCCCAGGCGTCAGATCTTTTGATTACTAGGAAACTTTTTTACAGACCATTATTAATAAGCCCGTCATCGCTACGTATTTTTTATCAGATTTTGCGTATTCTGAATTATTATTTCTTCAGATAATTAATTTTGAATCAGCACGGAGCTAAAGTACGATTTAATTTTTACGAAAAGTATTCAAATATACCGAGTGCGCTATTAAAATGAATAATGAATACGTTCACGTGAACGTGTGACGCTTTACACTGAAATGATGAATAACAGGAAATACAATGTATTAGGACACGAGAGGATGAATACTCATGTTAATGATAAGATGGTTAATGACGAAAGAAACATTTGTTGTGCCGAGTAGAATTTAAACGAGGCGCGCTACTGAAAATTATAGAGAAACTAAACCAGGTAAATAATAAATCTTCGGTTATGTAAACAGATTTGCGCTCGCGTATTTATAAATTTGAAAAGCACGTTATATAATAGAGCGAGAGGGAGGGAGAGGAAGGGAAGAAGTGGGAGCGTTGCATCTCATTGCAGCCAAGATTGAATTCCACTGGTAATTAAAAGGCGAGGCTGTCGGGATTGTTGAAAAGAATGTTTGTTGAAAGGGTGCGCGGCCGGGTCCTCGGTACACCCCAGGATGTTCCCGAGCTCTTGAAAAAGAGACTCGCGATGCCGACTTGTCGTGATGGAGAGGAGGCATCGGACTCTGGCACCGCGAAACTCCTCTATATGGGCATTTAGGCTAGACCGATTAGATAAATTTGTTACTCGCGAGGGAGCCTCGGCCACCTTGATTAATTACCCTCGAGGCCTCGACTCCTCTCGGCGTTACGCTCACGCGGCCGACTAATCGCTCCGAGACGCTCACCCGCATCTAATCTAAATTTAAACGGTCGGGGCAGGGAGACGAGCTGGCTTTCGGCCGAGAGGCTACGGCCGCGTTAGTCCAACTCCACTAGGTCACTACTAATCGTCGCATTCGACTGGAACTTCACCTCCGGAATGGACCTTTATTAGCGCATTATTAGCGCATTATTAGCGGATTATTAGCGGATTATTAGCGGATTATTAGCGGATTATTGGCGGATTATTGGCGGATTATTGGCGGATCATTGGCGGATTATTGGCGGATCATTGGCGGATTATTAGCGGATCAGAGACTCGAGTCCGTCCCCGCTGACTCTTCAAGATTTCTAAAGGTGCTTCCGCGGCCCTTTGGACTCTGACACTCAACTTAGAAATTGTCTCGTTAAGCTCACGAAACCAAAGAAAACCTCAAAGTTCGATATCTGGAGCGTTGCATTAACCGATGACAATTTCTAGCATTTACAAAATACCAAACTGAATGTAATTACGACGTCGGGCGATTAGCTGAAGATAAACAAATTTGATATTTTAGGGACTGGTATAATTGAAATAAATGTCCCGATCTTATATGACTCGCAAGCATCACTTACTTTTCACAATAAATTCTATATGCTGACGTTAACCGAGTACTCAAATTATCCTGTAACTTCATTCAAGAAGCTTCTTCCTTTCTCCTTCATTTATGTTAATTTATGTCGTATACCTTTCTTACCGACTGCAATCGAATTAAAATTTTTCAAAAATACTCTCCCACTACTTCTAAATATATCGTGACCTTTCTTTGCTCGTATTCTTCTTGTTTTTATTAAACAATATCTAATTCTACTCCGTTTTTCTTCCTAATTACCGATACTTTTCTTATTAAAGGCATGGGTATTAGAAAAAAGAATGAAATAAAAATCTTTAAATAAATAATGGTTAAATAAAATAATAGTAATAAAAAAAAAAAAAAAGAAAAGAAAGGAAAGTAGAATAAGGCGCGAGTGGGAAGGGAAAGATGAGTAAGGTGACGGCCTTCGAAATCAGAAAAGACGGTGAGAGTGCACAAAAGAAATAGAAATAGAAGGAGAATGAGAAGGACTGTGAAAAGTGGGGGCCGAGAAGAGAAGTGGCATAGTAATACCAGAAGTAAAGGCCTCGTAGGAATGAGAAATGCGAAGGTACATTACGAGACATCCGTCCGCCGGCGTTAATGATAATTAGAACGTTGAGACAAATAGAGAGACGGGGAGAACGGGGAGAACGGGGAAAACGGGGAAAACGGGGAGAACGGGGAGCTTGCGCTTTATTTAGCCCTTGAAGATAAAGCACAAGAATTTGTGTATGCAAAGGGTTACGACGATATAAGTCGAGATGCTCTTCATGAACCGCTCGCGTTTTTTTTTTTCTTTTAATTTTCACAGGTATTACATTTTAAATGACGTGCCTAATTCTACGATGCTAACCGCTCACGGCTCACATAGTCTTTACTTCCTCTCAACGAGCCCAATATTATTCCTAGTACTATCATTATACCTTTATTGCTACCAACTCCTTACATTGAATATAATGAAACAATTGTCACATTTAAATGAACAATTATTAATAATTACAACGAACGGTGAGTTTGGAATGTATTTACTTTAACGCTCGTGAGCTCTAATACTTCACGTTTAGCACGTTGCCTTTTTTTTTTATTTTTTTTTTTTTACATAGCGTTTTAGTTACATTGTTGCATTAAAAAATTTATTTCCTAAAAGTAGGAGTAAACCAGCTGCTTGAATGCTGTTACGCTGAATTTAAGAGACTAATTTAAGTCGTTTATATATATATATACATTCCTCTCTGTCGCATCTCCCCCCCCCAAACTCACTCACTCTCTCTCTCTCTCTCGCACACACGGACCAAAAAAGCAAAAAAGCAAAAAAAAAAAAACATTCATTAAGCCTTAAAGATTAAACGGGTAACGTAACGCGTTAATAGAGTAGAGCCGTTAAATTGATTGTAAAAGCAAAGTAAAACTTTTGGAAATTTTGGTAGTAGTTAACCAATCCAGCGAGGAAGAAATAAGTTAATAAAATGTTTCATTGTCACCTACGCTCGTGAGCCACTTATCAGCTCAAGTGACTTTATCCTCATCGAAAGGGAAACGTAATGAGGGTAGAAATTTATTTGTCTACGAAAGCGACTGTGGTCATGATCTCCGTCATGTGAAATTTTAATAAATATACGAGCTCCGGGGCTCTTGCTTACGAAACGAATTAAATAACTTAGGTGAACGGAGGAGAAACGAGAGCGGCGCCAAGGCGGGTTGGGGGGTGGGGTGGAAAGAGAGAAGAAGAGGAGAAATATTAAACAGCCTTGTTTTCCCGTAAATCAGTTAGGAAATTCACCCTCGGTCCCTCACTGCAAACGCTGCACAAGGAGGGTAACCCTTGCTCAAATCCCTTACGACATTACAGGGCGCCAACCTCGGACCCCTCCTTCCGATTTTCTGCGATTCCATCCCGACATTCTTTTATCTGACTTTTTCGGCACTTGTCACGATGACCTTTCAACTGTCTTTTCGGTATTTGCATTTTTACTCTGACCGTGTAAAATAAAATATTTTAAACGCCAAGAATTTTAATCAATCCTTAAGATCACTTCTTTTAATTAATTCTCGCCGTTTTTATCAGGATATTCATTTTTATTTCATTTCCCGCACACAAGTCGCGCAAATTCATTTACAAAGCTAATAAATGTCGTAAAAATTTATAACATTCTTCTTATTCTTCTTATTCTTCCTCTTCTTCTTCTTCTTCTTCTTCTTCTTCTTCTTCTTGTTCTTCTTTCTTGCGGATGAACATTATTAACAATTTGAACATTGATTAACATTGAGTTAAGCAATTTGATTTGATTAAATACATACCCTTTTCATCGAATAGATCTTGGCTGAAAAGAAAAAACGAAAAAACGAAAAAACGAAAAAACAAAAAAAACAAAAAAAAAACAAAAGCGAGAAGAATATGAAAAAAGATTCCTCGTGAAATAAAATATTTGTTGGTAGGAAAAATATCTGATTTCCGCGACTCACTTAATTGATTACGAACATTGTATAAAATGTAGACACACGTCAATCTTTCCTCCAAGTAATAATATAGAGATCCGGCTCGGTACTTCAGCACTCGGAATTTACAATTAGCCCGACAGATTTTTTTTTATTTTTTTTTTTTATTTTTTTTAAATCGGTCATTATCTTATTGCAAAGAGTATACAAATATACCTGATATTCATCCGAGGGAATTTTAAGCTATAACAAGGGAAGTAAATTGAAAAGTTGTGAATTTCCTTCCGCACTGTTCTGCAATGGGAAACAAGGAATAATGTGTTTTATGATCAAAGCTTTCCTTTCAAATCAAATTTCTGATAAGCACAGGATGAAAAATAGGGAAGAAAAGGGAAGCAATAATTTCCTCGATTATCTTTCAGTTAACAATGGCTATCAATCTCGAATTTAACGTTTGTTTAACCTTTGTTTATTTATAAAAGGTCGTGCAACTTAGCCGATTCAGGAGCGTATGTATTTTAAGCATTGAATCGTCGTCGATCGAAATGTGCTCCCCCTTCGATCAAGCGCCTCAATACGTCCGCATCTCGCTTTTAATTATAAGAAGAAAAGATTTAAAACATAGAGAAAAACAGTATTTGGGAAAGAATAAATAAATAAATAAATAAATAAATAAATAAATAAATATGGAGGAGGAAAAAATCGTCGTAGGAAAAGCTAATAATATCAATTTATACGGGGCACGTCCGCCTCTACGGCTTAGAAACTAATACAGTTCCCGTGTCACAAAAACATTATCCTCGCCAAGGACGTGCTCTTGGAGTTAAGTACTTGCAGTCCCGGTATTCTTGAGTTCAGCGATTGTGTCGTCGTCGTCGTCGTCGTCGTCGTCGAGGCCTCTCGCGGGCGCAAATCCTTTAAGACCCGCGAAACACCCTCTTAATTCTCCTTGACTGAGAAAAGCCAAGCCCTTCGACGACCACCTCTTGAATTACATTTAAATACGTGACTAATGTCATGCGGCAATGATACTCACTATTTACTACGATATCTCTCGCTTGCTTTCACTCGCACTACATTTCCGAGCGGCGCATGCATTCAATAGGTAAATTGACTCCTAGACCATCCATCGATCAACGCTACTCGGAGATTTCGAATTTGTTTTATATCCTTTAATTACCTACACGTATCCTTATACTTTCTTTTAATATTTTATATTCATTATAATAGTAATAATAGTAATAATAATAGTAATAATAATAATAATAATAGTAATAATAATAATAATAGTAATAATAATAGTAATAATAATAATAATAGTAATAATAATAATAATAATAATAGTCGAACGTGATTTTTAAAATTTTAAATAGAACGAACGGGGTAAAGGTTAAATGTCTTATGGTAATAATGCTTTAATAACGGTTATCTAATGTGGATAAAGCTCATTGAATAAAACTATCTACTTTAGCAGTAATATGCGGTTACGAGTAAAAAATATCTGTGGTAGCCATCTCCTATAAGCGTACGGACAACTACATAACATAAGCTAGTACATAATGTTGACCGCCCCGGTGTATTATGGCGGTTAAGTACAAAACGTATTAAATGAGAAAAATGGTATAAATGCATGTAGGGACGAGCGAATTAATGACGCTCCCGACGACTACACAAAAGAACGGCTTCGCGCGGCTACTGGACTCCGAGTTCCTTTTTATTTGCCTTTTACCCTCTTTTACTTTTTTTTTCCTTTTTTTTTCTTTCTTTTTTTTTAACGAATGGATACCGCGAGGAGAGTAGCGCGCATGGACACGTATTATTTACTGGATTCGAACGTGCAGGCGCACGTCAGCCCTTTCGTACTCCCATTGTTCTTTTATAATTATCGGAGCTTGGACTTATGAAATCCAGAGGACGAGCGGTAAAGAGCCGCGTTTGCGGAAAACGAGAAGGAAGTCTGCTCTGGGAGGATGAATCGAAATGACTAGAAGAGGGGGTTGGAGGAAGGATGGGCCGGGGTGAGAGGACGACAACAATATGCGATATTAAGAGTAGAAGAATGCATTAAGCTCCTACGTAGCCTCTGAGTAGCAATACATAATATAGTTTTAACCGTTTAAAATAACTTTTCAATTATAAATTTTAAATACTTTATCTCGCATCCATCACAAATAGATATTCAATCGATCGATCGATCGATCTGATGTACATAATGGTTTTATACCTTAATTTATTACCATGATTTTCGTTTGGTTGTATTTTACTGCGCTGCTTGAGTTATACGTTACGAAATAGTATAAAAAAAATAATAATATTACGTACGAAGTTGTTAAAAAATTTATAAATCAAAGTTACATAAAAATGTACGTATTTGCTATGGTACAAAAATTTGATCCTAAACGAGCCATATTTTTTTTTCTGCATAAAAAAAAATTTAATATAATCAGTGTTTAATGCAAAACAAGATGAAAGAGAGAGAGATAGAGAGAGAGAGAGAGAGAGAGATAGAGAGATAGGTAGATAGAGAGAGAGAGAGAGGGGGGGGAGAGCGAGAGAAGGTGATAGAGGATAGAGAGTGAGAGGGGCGAAATTCGTTGATGGCATATTCATCAGTGAACTTTTCAATGGAATCGTAATTACGTATCTCGCATCAGTCCAGCACTGAGACGTACTTTCCACTGTTTCCATTTTACGCTCGTCCTCTTGTTCGGTGCAGAAGCGAAACATTGTTCGTTGCCTCTAACCCCGCGAAATGTGAAACGCAAAAGGCTAAAGAGCTTCGGTCCGTATCTCTAAGCCTCTCTTTGCTTCATATTCTCTGATCATTTTTATTGCTCCTGAAATAATGTTCAATTTCAAATACCCCTATCCCCACCTCCTTCCCTTTATTCGGCTCAATGAAAGTGTTATTTTCTCTAAAGGGTTTTCAGTTTGTCCCCATGCATTCAAGATCCTCGGCACCGAGACCTTTATATTACATTTAGGATACATATTTCAGAATCAAAGATCTGAATATTCAAGTGTGTATATATAAAGAATTAATACCACGCATTTTTACTATTTTACTTTGACATTTTAAATGCACCCCTGAATCTGAAAATTTTATTTATTTTATGTACTTAATAAAAAAAAAAAATTGTACAACTATTGTTCAATTATAAAAGATGAATTATTATTGGTAAAACTTGCCATACAAATTTTTTTAAATGACCATATTATTATATTGATCCTCACTAATGTAATCTATTGCCAGACTCAATCTCAAATTGGACATTGGTTACAATTTTTAAATAGAATTTGAAGGATAATAATACAATTTATCACTTAATAAAAAGAGAAACGTTTTGAACCATGTACTCTTTCAGTGACTTTATTTATTTGTCTATCACAAAAATATAACCTATGATAACATCAAAATTCCTTCTGAATACATTATTTTATCAGACAAATTGCTATTCCATTTTTTCTACTTATTAAATATTTTTGCGCGAATACTGTTTTTTAAATTAATTAAAATACTGTATAGATTGTTCGAAAAAATATAGATTAACAATAATTATCACATTATGCCGATCAAACGAGTACCACAACTCTAGCATATGTGAAATAAACTTTTTTTTTTATTTGAAGCGAGAAGGGCTTTCTATATTTTAATTACATTCAACTGTGTTAGATAAATACAAGGGGGAAGACAAAGAAAGAAAATACCGAAAAGAACGTGAGGACAGATACAGTGGGAGAGGGGGGGGTGGAGAGAGGGAGAGAAAGAGAGGGAGAGGTAGAATAACAAATACTAAAACAATTTATATGAGAATATTCGTTTCTAGATATATATTATATGAAGCTATATGCATAATAACTTGAATTAAAGGATGTATAATGTTAATAAAAAATTAAAAGGGAAGACTTGTAAATGTTTTTTGTTTTGAGCGATTAAAGAAAAAGAAAAAGAAAAAAAAGTCTTAAATAGGATAAATAAATCAGGAAGGACGTAAATTTGCGTAAAATCATTTTATCGAGAAGTTTACGGGTGAGCGTAGAGAGCAGTGTAAGAGATCCGGCGAGTGTAAGAGTATGCGATAGAGTTCTTGAAAGCCGTAAAGTCGCCGCAAAGCCTGCGCAGACACGCATAGGAAAAGGAAGGGTTGGTAAACAAACAGTGAAAATAATATAATTTACAGAGGATTAGAAATGCTCGGGAAATATGCGCAAGCGCGATAGATAGCGCCGAATAAAAGATGGACAGATATACAGAGAGCGAGAGAGAGAGAAGAGAGAGAGAGAGAGAGAGAGAGAGAGACGCGGACGGGATGGTTGGTGGGAGGGTGGGAGGATGGGAGGGAGAGAAGGGGGAATGGCGGGGGGTAGGTAGGAAAGGGTTTCGGGAGGCTCGGAGAATATAACTGTTTCTGGTTATAATTGATATCCTGGCAAAGCTCTATAATCCTCTCTCCCACACTCCACTGCCCCTAGTCTTCTTAGACTCCCCTCCCTTCCGTCCCAAGCTTGCCCATTCCCATTGTAAAGCTTGAAGAGTCGTCAGCTTTCATCTGCCAGCTTTCTATATACGTCGAGCTTCTCCTCGCCAGCTTATTGTTCAACTGTAAATAACTGGCAAATATACGTCTTCCTTTAATTGTCCTTTAGCGAGCTTTCGTCTCTACAATCACTCTTTGGCCGATTCTTCTTCTTCTTATTCTTCTTCTGCTTCTGCTTCTTCTTCTTATTTTAACGTACTCTTTATAGGTAAACAGGACGTCTGTCCAAGCAATAGGCGAAATCGGAATTTTATAAAGCAACACCTACCCAATAACCCTGCACATCGCTCTTTTATTGCCAAAAAGTCTTTGCTTTTAACGGTATAATATTGTCTAAAGTAATTTATCAGCATATTCAGATCGCACGATCTATTATACAATCGAAGACGCTGCGAAGAAGGGGCGCCAGAATTTTATTACAATCACATTTTAGCAAATAATTTTTCATCCTTTTAATACATATATACATATATATATATATATATATATATGCTTTAAACTGATTTTTTAATGAACATTGTGTATGTTAATGAGATTAATTATACAGAGATAAGGTCTCGGATGATATTAAATTTATACAGATAAAACGACTCCTTAAAATTGATTGAATATACAAAAAATAAAGTAATAATAATAATAATAATAATAATAATAATAATAATAATAATAGGATGTTTTAACAATTGGTGGTTTAATATTAAGGTTCGTCGTTATTGACTAGAATATTCAGGACTGAGTACTGGCACTCCGTTATCTCTAATTTCCACAAAATTTGTTGACTCGGAGAAGTACAACGAAAGCCATACTAAGAATAATCAGAGGCAAGAAAGTAATTACAAGAAAATTCAAGAGGAAAGTTACACTCGAGCGTGGTGGAAGCCGGGGGAGGAAGCGTGGTGGTTGGGGTTGGGGGAGGGGAGGAAGGGCAAAGAAGGGTAAAGAAGGGCAAGAAGGATAAGTTCGGAGGAGCTCGTACGAATGTTTACATTCGGTGTCGAGAGTAAGTATCGCCCGGGCATGTGTGTCACCCTCTGCAAACATCGTCTCCTACCCCTTTGCCGTGAATTTTCTAGGCCTATCGATCGCTACGGCTATCGCTACGGCTATCGCTACGGCTATCGCTACAACGATAAGGAAGAATCGCTTTCGTGATCCACGGCATCTCCAATCACGTGGCACCCTGAACCGAGTCAAGAAGCACCGCGAGGCCATCTTCGGCTCATCATCATCATCATCATCATCATCATCATCATCATCATCATCATCTTTTTCTTCTTCTTCTTCTTTTTAACCACTTTTTTTTTCTTTATTTTTTTTAATTTACTCCTTGCATTTGAGATCTTTATTAAAGATTCGTAAACAGTGCCGTCGGCATTATTAACGCTTTCAATTTTGAACCTCCACGCCATGAAATTGCGCGCGTGGCTTATAAATTTCTCCTGCTCTATAACTGTAGCTTAATTGTAACTTCAATTACTGCCGCGTCCTACTCTACCCCCCCCCCCGCCTCACCCCCCCCGGACCATCCCCCCACTCATGTATCTACTATCTATTTCCTCCACACCATTAGTTCTTTATTTCTTATTCTTTCGTTTTTACACGCGCGTATTATATTAATTAACAGCTTTATTAATTAACGTTCGAAGGCATTTTCGCGTTTTCTTTCGTATTAAAGAATTCGATACGATTCCGTCGATGCCTATGCCTAAGCGTTTCTCTATACTCGCAATGTTCCATGATTAGAAAAAGAATTATCGATATCCAGCACAAGAGAACGTTGTACATCAACTTTTATGCGTGTGCGCGTGTATGCATTGTGCGATAGAAAATTTCAATAAATCCTATATTATTTTAGGTGTCCCTATTAAGCCCAAAGCCTGTATTCCCCCTCGCTATAGTTTTTTTTTAGCATTTACATGTTACAGAATATTTTTTTTTATAATAATTTTAATTCAATCAAAATTTAAGTAAGCAAAAAAATATATATACTCTAAACTTTCTTTTCTCTCTCTTCTTTTACAGGCTGTTATGACGACTTTTTACAAATATGTATTTACTTTTTACAGACATTTACAGTGTCTTCAAACGTATAGTAATAAATAATCAAGGCTAAGTACATTTTTTTAATATATTATTAAAGCTAAAGGTTAGACCTTCTTTTTGTAAATATATAGATCTTTGCAATAATTTCATTACGTATGTACATATATACGGGTGTGTGTACTAATCGTAAGTGTAGATACGTTATTTGCCTATTATGTTATACTAATATTGATTATCTATGTAAAATATCATTATTTTATTATACTTCTTGTTTCCGTACGATAAAAATATATGGCACATGTATTCAAATATTTATTTATATATTAAATTATATTAAATTATTGCTATTTTTATAATACAAATATCCATTATGAGCAGTGATCGGATAATATTTCAACATGCGATTAATGAATTCTTATTGAAATTGACTGTGAAATAAAACAATAAGAGGAAGCTTAACATTGTAGTTTTTGTCGTTGGTTGATTAATCTTTTAAAAAAATTGAATCTCTCAAGTAAATAGAAAGAATGTAAATGTATAATTATTCTTTCTTTATCAATTATCAAAAGAAGTTATAAGTGGAATAAGTTGTTGTTCGTTGAAGTGGGACAAGTACTTGAGAGTAGGAAAAGAATGTTTTAATACCGGCTAAGCTAATCGTCATGTATTCGCGGCAAAGCAGCAGCAGCAGCAGCAGCAGCAGAGGTAGGAAGGAACGTTGCAGGAAAATTGTCGGCTCTGAGCTCCGGGCGAAAGGATCGACTAGACAAACAACCTTGATGAATTATGCAAAAATCAACAGGACGTTATTTAAGTGGCGCGATCGGCTTGTCTCTGTGCAGCTGCTGCGACTTAGCCAAAGGGTGGCACGATCAGTTCTGCCAACGATTCGAACGACAGGAGAGAAGCTCCGTGGGCTATATTTTTATTATTTTTTTCTCTCTCTCTCTTTCTTTCTTTCTTTCTTTCTTTATTTCTTTCTTTGTTTCTTTTTTTTTCTTTTTTTGTTTTGTTTTGTTTCTTGTTTGCAGTAAAGTTTATGCAAGTGCTCATGCACCGCTTTTAAAGCTTTAATAGCTTTAGCGGAGAAGTTATTTATATTTCGTTTATTCTGTTTGTGAAAAGGGAGGGAAAAAATATTATTTAATATTTGGTAAATATGCATTAACGAAAGGTCGTTCGTGCCTGCGTGTTTATCATCTACTACTGCCGTTGTTTACCTTTCTGTTTTTCTATTTATTCGCAAACCTATAATAAAAAAAATGTATCGTGCTGCTAGCGAGTAGCATCTTTCCAGCGCAATGATAAATAATTTTGACGTATTTGGGTAAGCAGAAATTACGAATAACCAATCGTACAGCCCTATTATATATGGACATCGTAAAAGCAATCTATCATTATTTGAAATTTACAAGGTGAATGTTTAAATAAGAGTCGGTCTGTATTATCCAGTCAATAAAAGAAGTCGAGTATATTTTTTCTTTATTGTCGGGAAACGTAACCAGTTTACGTTTCCATCGGTATGTACAGAGGGAACATTTTCCCGTCAATGATCCATTGCCACCTTGTTCAATATGTATAGATAAAAAAGCACGCGTAGGGGGGGGAGGAGAGTCACGGGCACGCAGGTGATTTAATCTATGGTTAAATTCGAGTGCGGATCAACAGGTGGACGCAAAATAGCGCGGCTGTTGACAATCCGTTCATCTCTCGTTATCGCGCGCGACGCTCACTCGCACTTGAAATCAAATTGCCGGCTGTTCGAGTGAGGGCAAGTCACTTTTTTCACGACATTGTCCCGTCCAACGCATGGAGTCTGCAAAATTCCACTGCAGAAAATTTATGAGATCCCGGAAAAGCTCTCGCCACTCTATTATAATCATTTACACCTCACTCTAGTAGTTTTTCACCACCTCTTTCCTTTTCTTCATTCAATATTGTCCCGCTATTTACATTGCTGATAAAAGGACTCCGTCGGTCAGTTAGATTTTATGAATAAAATTTTCCTTCCAGGGATAAAAATAAACTTCAGTTGCTGTCAATGTCTCGAGAATCTTGCGTGTCCGCGATAATCAAGCTCAAGCTCAACTGGCACACGCACGCACGCACGCACGCACGCACGCACGCACGCACATGTATATACATACATACATACATATATATATGTAAGTATGTATGTATGTATGTATGTATGTATGTATGTATGTATGTATGCATGCATATGTAAGTGTGCCTGCATGTGTGCGTGTACGTATGTATTCTCGCACACTTGCCGCTAATGTCTAATGTCGGCGCTAATAGCGACCCCCTCTCCAACGGAGGGTCCGGCGTCGAGGAAAATTATTTCGAACGAAAACAGCCTCATTAATGTAGGTCGATTGCGAAATATGATTTTTATATCTTCTCCGTTATGAGTCATAATCGGACAAACACTCGTACTCTCATTTTCACTTAGTCAAGTAATTAAGGAAATTATTCCACATCTTCTGTATAATATTTTTCAAAATTACTCTTAGATTTTTTGTGCCCGTTTCTTTTTAACAGAATACACGTGGTCATGAATTTTATATTATTGGCATAAGAAGTTTGCACGATGTAGTGCAATAATATACCAACAGTATACCATAATTTCTAGATTTAATGTTCATGATCAGAAATATAGAAGTTTTGAATATTTAAAGGCGCATTCTGCATGTATACCGTATTATATAAATTATAAAAATGCTTCATGTTACATAAATTAATTACTACCACGGTTAGAGAATGTAAAGAAACAGTTTAAAGATTTTTTTTATAGTAGTATTCGTATGAAACTTGTGTTTGTTTTATTTTAAAAATCAATAGGAACGAGCGAATAAAGAATTTATTAAAATCAAAATATGCGTAAAGGTAATGGAAGAAATTTATATATTGCTTAAGGCATACGATAATAATATTAATATTACAGATCTTCAGATCCCGGAACGAATAGAGGAATAATACATTTTGCATAAATATATATATATATATATATATATATTTTTCTGGTATTGTTTAAATGTAAGCTTGGATTTGTTGGTTTTGGTGATAGTAAAGCTAAAGATCTTCATTTACATTTAGAACGGATGAAAAAAATATTTATCGCTTAAAGTGAAAAGACGATTTAAGAAGGACGTTGGGTGGATTCTGGTGGACAATTTGTCCTGTCTTAGATCTATCTGCTAAGAAGATAGATGGAGGACGTATGAGTAATCATGCGAGTCGTTTCAAGGGGGTTAGAAAAGGATTAGAATGTGAGAGAGGCTGCTTTGAGGAGAGTCAAAATAAGACTAGTAATAATCATTTAGCCTAAAAATCATTGTGTTTATATGAATTCGAGGGGGTAATAGGTGGTGACGACGGGAGGGGAGCGGTAGAGAGGGTGAACGCGCGCGCTTGGACCGAGTTCCTCGAGGATGAGGGTAGGGCTAAAGCTGTAGCGCGCTCTCGGTTCCTCTCCGTCCTTCCGTCGAGGCGAGAACGAGACGAAAGACGAGCTCGGACTCAGTGCGCCGACTCAGTGTCCGCGTGTTCGGTGTCTGCCGCCTTTGGCGCGCCCGTCCGGGTGGGAGGCATCGCGGCTGCCACGGCGTCTCCGCGCGCTGCACAGTCGCGACGGTAGCCACCGGCGCGCGATAACCGCCACAGGTCATCCCCTTGCCGAGACACCTGGCCCTGACACAACACACGCTCAGCCACCCCATCTCCTTGGTACTTGCGCAGTAACGGAGAGAGAGGAGCGCAAACACATAGACAGTATTAACGGATAAACAAATATACAAGCCAAGTCACGCGCGTGCACGCGCGTAAATACATCATATATATATATATATACATATATATGCATATATACGTATATACGTATATAAAATATATATAATTATATACGTATACATATATATATATAATTATATGTATATGTATATATACATATAAATATGTATATATATTTACGTATATATACACATATATAAAGGGAGAAAAAGAAGGACAGAGAGAGAGAGCGAGAGAGGGAGAGAGAGAGAGAGAGATAGAGAGAGACAGGCAGTCAGGCAGACAGGCATACAGACGGACAGAGCGGATAAGGAGAGTAGTTGGTGGATAGATAGATGTGCCCGAGTGGTCTTAAGCGTCGATACTTGGAAAAAGAGACACTTAGTTGCGTACAAGATCGTTCACGCGGCTGGATGCTATACTCAAACGTGTTGTACTTTGCATTAACGAACTTAAAGATCGTGGCATAGAGAGGAAGCGCCAAAGAACAGAAGAGTACAGGTGTCAAGTCTGCGTTTAGTGGTTGTGGGCGGGGGTGGGCACTGAAGAGAGCGAATCTCGTAGATTAACGTGGTAGGTGGAGAGGGAAACACAAACATTTGCATTTGTTTATTTATATATATACAGAGAGAGACAGAGAGAGACAGAGAGAGACAGAGAGAGAGAGAGAGAGAGATAACGAGAGAGCAAGAGTGACAGAGCGAAAGAAAGGGAGAAAGGGAGAGTGGGAGGGGAGAGAGAGAGAGAGAGGAAAGGAGGAGAGAAGGCGATCGAGAGACGGAAGGACAAAAATAACGAGGAGGGAACCGAGAAGAAAGAGGGACATGCTGGAACCACGCTGGAGACCCGTCCAGGTAGAGCAACAAATTCAAGTTCTACAATTCTCTATCCGTCCGCCTGTCTGCCTGTCTGTCTTATCTGCCTGCTGCCTTTATCCGCTCTTTTATTGTGTGCCACCTGCTTCTCAAGTCTGAAATTACGTCTTCATGCCGAATGCACGATTTATTTATGCACTTGCACTCCCCCCCCTCCCCCGCCCCGCCCACTCCCTTACCTACCTGCCCATCCTCCCGCGCTGTCTATTCTATCGTAATTGCCCTCTTTACCGACCTGGCCACTTCAATCCACTCCCTTTCTCTTTCTAGCCGTCGTTATCTCTTGCTCTCGATCTTCTTCATTATTCTTAAATATAAATACATAAATTAGGAATCAACCACCTTACTTAATCCTTAATCAGCATTTAAATCTAGGCTAGAGCTTAGCTGCCGGGTCAAGTCACGTGTTTGTGTTCTCTCGCCGACCGTTTTCACATCTCGCAATTTATATCTTTGCTCATTTTCTGAAACAATAATGACCGTTGTTTCTCTGAGAAGTCTAAACGAAAATATGGCTCATCATCTATTTAACAATCATTAACATTTATCATTAGTCCAATGAATTTTTCCTATGTCATGCGTTTTCACGTATACGATAACACCAACTTGTTGCACTCTGTTATATATATATATATACATATATAAATAAATAAATAAATATACCGTCCGATAGTTTTATTATTTAAATAAAATTAATACATTTTTTAATATCAAATTTAACTGATTTAAATACCGTGAAGCTCTTTTTTAATAATAGATGTAACGACTACTTATCTTTTTCTAATGCAAACTATATATATATACAAGTACATATTTGTGGATATTCATGAACCTGCGCATAGGACTATGCGCCACAGCATTACAATTATTTACTTAATTTAATCAATCGGTTACGCAATTCTTTTTGAATTATCAAAATAATTTAATATTATATTTTAATAACAACAATTATTATAGTTATAAAAAATGCGTAAGCATGATATGCTTATGTTTCACGATTATTCATTTATTTTTTGCATTTACTTAAAAATATAATAATTATTATCAATAACATTTTTCACGACTTTAAGTAATTTTTGTTTTTGTAACTAGCAATCATAAACAGTGTTGTCGAATTTAAATACTATTATAGGTTCTTCTTACATTAACTCAATTTATATATTATATTAAGAATAAATAATATGAAAAAATTTTATTCAAAAGTAGCAAACAATTTATATATATATATATATATATATATATATATGTATAACAATTTCTCATAAAAAAGTATTTATTTTAATGAAATAAAAGTAATATATATTTATATTTATATAAGACCTAATTATTAATATTGTTACTAGGTTTGTGTATGTATCTAATTGTAATTATTGCTTGTATCGAACGAACATTAGAATCCAAGGAAATAATAGATAGAATAATAATATATGTTTAAACAATAAATGCTAGATTAATATTCTGAATATTGAGAATAATGTGAACGTAAAGTAAACATTATTGATGTCAAGGATAATAATTGTAATGGTGGTAGGGGTGGTCAGAGTAAACGAGAAAATCTTAATAAAAAAAAAAAAAATCCCATAGAAGAACAGATGATGATTTCTTAAGCTTTTTTTTCCATAGTCGAGGAAATCACAAATCGATATGCTATTAATGTAAAATAAGAGGGTAGTTTAGATAGAAATCCTATCATTCCGCAGAGAAATTGTCAGCTTTCATCTTAGCCGGTGGGGTGTAGTCTCAATTATTCTAATTACGTAGAGTATCCTCCGCTCGTAAATTAATAATTAGGAGATATATAAAAAAAAAAAAAAAAAAAAAAAAAAAAAAAAAAAAAAAAAAAACGGGGGTTGAAAAGAAAAATAGAAAATAAAAGTCTTGATGAAGGGAATAATTTCGTGGGACGGTCAGGTCAGGACTCTCGGTTGAAATAATATAAAATTGTCCGTCCCTCGTAGAAGAGTAGACGTGAAAATGCACGGGCTCCGAATCCTCTGTCACCCCCCCCCTCCACAGCCCGTAACCTCTTCTCTACGCACTTAAACATAAAGGAATACGCAGGGATAGGAGGTGGGTCGGTGGTAGGCCGCTACGACTAAAGCGAACCGGGCGCAAGGTATCGCGAGCCTAAGAAGGTCTCTGGCTTAGTAGAGCTCCTGGACTCGTGCCGATATTCCAAGATTGAGGAGAGAGATAAGCGCGAGTAGATAGAGATGGTCGAAATATCCGACTGCGCAGAGAGGCCACCGAGAGGCGTTCCCTTTTCTACTTTGGGGGCGTCCGAAGGAGCGCCAAGGGGTGGGGGTGTTACGTGTCATCGTCGTCGCGACCACCACTCCTCCGACCGCGCTACCAGAGAGGGAGAGAGAGAGAGAGAGAGAGGGAGAGAGAGATAAAGTCAACCCGTCGGTTACCACCTCCCACCTTTCCTTCTTTCCCTCCTCCGCGATCGCCAGAAGATGCTACTGCTGTTGCAGCTTCTGCAGCTTCTGCTCTAGCACTTTTCCGCCTCTACTCCCCACTCGCTCTAGCCGCTATTACTCACTAACACTGCTTCTGCCCCTACCAATACTACCCTGTCTTCCCCAATATTTCCCAATTTCTACTTCTTACTCTACAATTTAATCAATCCGCATCAATTATTCGATAAACAAATATTATTCTTATCCTGATCAAACGGAATGTTACGAAATTTATGTACAAAACGCATAGAATAGCATTAGATAATCTGCATGTTATTCGTTTTGAATATATTTCTAATGTGGTATGGAAACAAATACTTTTTATTCATTATGTATTATTCTGAATATTATGAAGCCGATAAAACGATAAGTATTATGTCGTGTGTGGTTGTGTACGAGTATGCAATAAATATTAAAAATTATTTTTATGCCTCTGCGTTTGATATTCGTACAAAAGTGTAAGTCGAACAAGATTATTGTCTTGTTTGAAAAAAATTTTTTAAAAAAATAGAAAAACCATAGAAACTAGAACGAAGGAAATCAATAGCATTAAAATTTCATTATTTCACGTTGATCTACTCGAGTATATTTAATTTGCAATTATGCGTGTGAAATCCTGCCTAAGCGTTTAATTTACATTAAGTAACAATCAATAATAATAATAATAATAATAATAATAATAATAATAATAATAATAAGAATGAAGAAGAAGAAGAAGAAGAAGAAGAAGAAGAAGAAGAATATGCATTCATAAAAAAAAAAAAAAATAATTTTAAATGACGAAAATCTCAATTAAATCGTATTTAAAAAATTTACCTTTCACGTTCAATATTAGACAATTTTTTTTGCCTTGTCATCGGATCACAGAATATTTTACACTCGATTGAAAAACTATTACCCAAAATTATGATTATGATAATTATGCTCTTTGAATGCCTTTTTAATTACTTACTTGAAAATTGATGAACGTATCGATCGTTTGATATATATAAATCTGAAGAGCAGGTGTGTTTGGTGGAATAGTAGTTGTTGACTTAGGCATATGCGAATCCGATATAATGTACGAGAGGTTAAAAATCCTTGATCTCCTCTGACAATGTGTGCGAGGACTTGATGATTGTACGAGGTTACAAGTAAATAGGATTGGTAAGGACGACTTGTCGGTCATTGCGATTGTTGCGTTCGGGATGAATGCGAGAAAAAAGAGCAAACTAATAAGGTATTACGAAGGTTATTGGGGTAACGAGTGCGCAAAAAATAAACTCTTGTTGTTATTACCAGACTAGATATTAAATGTGGATCGATCGTTTATAGGCGCGTCGCATCAACAACTACGTGTACGTATTCGAAGTACGACAAATATTGACTGCTATTGTTATTTGATATTAAGTATACATAGAATTCACAATCCAACTATAGAAAGGGGCAGGGGGGTCCTATAGACATCGCATTGTTGTATCCTCAGACTTTTTCAATTTATTTTCTACTATCACAAATTATCTCCTCTCGCTCGCTCGCTCGTTCGCTCGCTCGACTTACACTTACTTTAACCACTTTAACTTCGTATTCTGTTTCCTCCCTTTTACAAAAAATAACCTACACATTCTTCTTTAATTTCATCATCGACTCACGACACTCTATTACGATTATTCGTAGGGATTAACGCGAAAGGAATAGGATACCAATGGAACTTTGTTTATTACGCGTGATAAAATTACTTGTTAATTCAGTCCGAGGAAACGGAAGTAATTTATTCAAATATTCCAGTATGATGATCTGGACGTGATAGTTGAGGGAATTTTTTTCTGTTTTTTTGTTTGTTTTTGAAAATACGAAATTAACCGGCTACCGAGTTAAAGACTGATTATTTTACTCGACTGATGCTGCTTTCCGTCCCAGATCTCGAAAATTAGCTATCCCAGTAATATTTAAGCAAACGCGATAGATCGTCGTAAGGCATACAAATGTATATATATATATATATATATATATATATCCAAGTTGGCTTCCATTTATTGAAATTTATTAGAATGTACAAATATTCGAGTTATAGATACGAATATAAAACGGCATTTATTCCAGACGCAGGGCAAAGCTTTTAAGGAAATGGCTTTATTCGCTACTTTATTTTATTATTTTGAGGCACGCTTGAGTTATTACAAATCTAAATCCATTTGTTTAAAGGGCCAGTCCTTTATCATTACGTCTTTTAAATACGTAGTTTCGGCTTCATTACAAAGGCATACATGTACATACAGAATAAATTAACGATGAAGCCAAAGATGCTCTTAAAGATGCTCTTTTATACTTGAGAGATTTGCATTTTAAAGTAGTTGTGCTCCAGCTGTAAAGGAACGAATGAAAAAAAGAATGATAAAAAAATAGGCAATCGAGAGGCTTGAAGGGAACAACATCCTGGAATGGGCCGTTAACATTCCTGGGGAATCATCAAGGGAGGTATTGACTCGACGACGCAATACGTCATAGCGGAGGAGCGGCATCGGTCACAGACAGAACAAAATTGTCAATAGAGATAACGGTTCGTGCTTGATCGACTATGGAGAAATCATAACGGGTGGTAGCGTTGAGCTTGTTGACTTGTTACCTTGTCAGAGGCCACTTTCGTGTGCCTAGGCGATTCTCTGACGATTTGTCGATCTACGACTCCCCGTGTCCTACTCCACCTCGACGCCCTTTCTCTTCTGCTGCAGCCAGTCAACCCTTTTAGCCTAAATTATCGTTGGCCTGATTGCTATCCGTCAGCGATTACATGCTATCGCCCACGTAAATTCACCAACGTTGCCCTCTTCGCAGCCATTATGCCTTTCGACAAGTCCAGGATAAATGTGCGTGCGACCGTTATGCGATGTTACCACTTCCCAATTGTTATTATGGATCATCGAGGCCTGGATCGATTTATAAATCCAGCATCGGTTGATAAATTCATCTTGTTCCCGCACCTTCAGCCTCCCATATCTATCAAGTATCCATGAATCTCGTAGTTATTTGACCGACTCCTCCTTCCCCTTCCCCTATAATCATTATTATTCGAAAGGATATATGTATATATATATATATATATTAACGTGGATAAAGCAGGGTAAAAAGGAACGCGAAGAAGAGTATCGATAAGCGCGCATCGGGATATTACGGAAGCTATTTTAAAATTTCATAAAAAGTATAATAAATTATCCGAATTACTTGGGCCATTTAATTAAAGGCTTAATAAGCAATACCGTTATGAGCTTGAACTTTTCATTAGCAGGGTCCCACGAATGCATGGATTTACAGTTAGTTCCGTAATTCCGGATATTTTCGCAACGGGGCGGCGGTGCGAGAGGGAGCGGAATAAAAGGCATCCAGTGATTAGATTGTCCATTGGACACCGAGTGCGATGGATATTGAATGAGAAACAATGAAGATTTGCAAATGTATCGCGTTCGAATTAAACAATAAATGCCTAGGAGCTCTAAAAATAACGTGGTTTTAAGTCGAGAATAATTGATTTGGGTAAAAATCGATAAACGCGCAAATCATAGCCACGAAAACATTTTAAGCATAGGGCTATATTTAACTTCTGTATCTACAGCTTCTCTCATTCCCTCCGCAATGCAGTAGCGGCAACGGCAGCGGCAGCGGCTCACACATAGAGACCGGGGCGCCGAGCCATAATAGATGTCCTCACTCCCGAGTCGAGCCGATAGAATCAAGAGAGCGAGGAGAGAGCTAGAACAGAGAGAGAGAGAGAGAGAGAGAGATCTAGTGAGTCAGATCGGATGGGGTATATCAAAATGTAGTCCTCCTCGGTGTTTGAGTTCGCGGTTCCATCATGAATCAATTATAACGCGGATTCGTACACAACGTACAAGAGCGGAGAATTGCATTGAAAACTACCCTCATCCTCCGATTCCTCCCATCTCTCTATTATTATCTACCTACACGTTATATACAATCGGTGCCAAAGACTGGAAACATGAACGGATAATTAATATAATTGACAATCACTGGTGGAAAAAGCCCGGTGAAGAAACTTCGATTATGGAATCCAAGAGAAATTAATGTAAGACTCTTCTCGTCTTTATCAAACAATTTTCAATCCTCCCCCCCCTCCCCCACTTCCTTAAATTCATAAAATTATCTGTGACATACGCGTTGTTAATGTAACAGAGTGAGAAACTTCTCGTTTGAGACTCAAAAGTACTCAACAGACTTGTAGAAAGTATAAAACAAAAGAAATGAGAGGAAAAGTACGGATTGAACTTCTTTTCTTTTTCTTTCTTCTTTTTTTTTCTGACAGAAAATTGTATGCAGACTCGATACTTCCAATCGCACTTCTATCTATGCATATATTAGCTTTCCGTCTATAGTCATTTAGGTGTAACGTGGCCTGATGGGGAAATGTGCTCCTCGACCTCTTCCTCCTCCTCCTCCTCCTCCTCCAATGACCGGGACACAGCAGATTCTCTCGACGCGGTTTGTCAACGACTTCCATTTCACGCGGTCATTGCATGAACGGACAATTATATTTCCATATAATTTGGTATATGTATCGACCACTTCCTCCGGCCACCCCATAATTTTACCTGCCGAGTGCTCACCTGCGTTCAAGCTATCGATAATATTTAGCTATTCGACGGTGTTGACAGCCATTCGCCCCAATGACATTGTTTTCCATTTACTTGAATTTTCAATTTTCCCTCATCGATTATGCGGACAAACCTGAACCTTCTTATCCGCACTCAATCAAGAACATTCATGTGATGCCTTACATGATTACGACTATCCAGGCTATCCAAGTTTTTAATATTCTGTCTGGTTAATCAAGATTATCCGAATACGAATGAAAATAAATATAGAGGATAAGTAAATATCGAGCTCTTCCTAATGCAATTAATAACGCTTCAAGTAAAAATTATTATACCGATTTGCAAAAGTTGTATAAACCGAAATTTTCGAATAATTATAAAATGTATATTAAGCACGTGATTACATAACAGCGCGTAAATAATAACATAAAAATATAAGTCACGAGAAGTAGAAAACATAATTACAAATAAATTTTTCTTTTAATTGCTTTATTATTTACTATTTTATAATAAAAGTAACGGTAAACATTTTTTATAAACGTATAAAATTATTTTGAAGAAATGAAAAATAGTTTTTTTCAAATTGTCATTAAGGAAGCCTCGATTCTTTAATGATACTTTTAAATAATTTAATGCATTTTCCGAAAGCTTCGACACAATTATTGCCATTTTCTACAAGTTTTAAATAATTCCGACACTAAAGGTAATACAAAATTATTCTCTATTATTAACAAAAACAATATCATTTATAAAATCATATATAAGAGCACGTAATACCAACGTTATTTTTGTTAATCAATGTCGATGTGTCTCATTTGTGATACACCGTTGGTGTTTTTTTTTTTTTTTTTTTTTTTTTTTTATATTATAAAAAATACTAAAGTTCGATTTTTTTATTTTTTAAATTAAAATAGAATGTGTCGTATATAGTTTTTTCTTTCTTTCTACATTATAGATATAGATATTGGTCATATAGATATTGGCTTTATATTACATTGTGATCGATTCGTTGTTTTCATTAATAGAACATTACAATGAATTCTTTTCTGTTAATTTTTATTAGCTTTATTAATAATAATAATAATAATAATAATAGTAATAGTAATAGTGATAATAATAATAATAATAAACAATTGGATTTATATGAAATAGAGCTTGTGAATGTTGTTGAGTATAAATTTTATTTAAAGTCCTCTTAAACAACAATAATTATTGATCTATATGTAAGGTAAAATACCAGAGAAGCTTATTTGTTACATTATCATCATAAATAAACATAATTGAATCAATAATACACTCGAAGACAAGGTCATCTATATGAACGTCATTTCTTTTGAAATATAACACTCTGTATATATTCGTTCGATTGTTGCATTGCATACGAGGCATCATATCAATTGGGAAGCTTATCTCAGTTAGGAGATACGAGTCGTACAGTGTGGAAGATCCGTCGATACCGTCGTCTCTTAAAGCTTAACTCCTTGTGTCGCGTGTCCTCGTAAACAATGTCAAGAAATCTCTAAGTCGTTTCGTAAATATCCAAGTTTCATTTCGAATAAACTTTTCGATTCGAAAACCTATATTAGTCAGTGAAATGTTTATGAACGTATTTGTATATATATTTTTGTTTTTATTTATTTGTTTTGGTGAACGTTAGAGTGCCGTTGTATTTGTCAGCTAAAAAAATACATTTCCTTTGTCACAGGAGATCAAAAATACTTTAGAAATTTAAAGATAGTACCAGAAAACCTATAATACATTTGTTTTGTCTAAGGGAATAACAGTGTGCATTAGATATTCATTAGATGAAGATAAGACTACGTTGAAATTCATCGTTTTTGAAGATGCCCATGGTTATAGAGGTTTGTGACGCAATATTTAGACAACGATTCGCTATTTACAATGGCTTAGAATATTAAATAAAAATTAAAGTCTCAAATTCTTGAACAATAAATCATTATGCTCTTGAATTTATAGCATTTGGTAGCCTGCAAATTTATTGTATTGCTAAAACTTCTCAAAGATCTCTAGATTATTCAAATAATTATCGTCACGTCTGTTTAACTATATATTTGTTTATCTTTGTCTAATTTGTTAATTTCTAAACATTATCGAGCTTACTATCTTATCAATCTAAATCATAAAATCACCTCACTCTTTTCTATTACGTCTGATTTAGCAAATATACATTAACTTTATGACTAAAAATCGTATTATTTTTTTTTTTTGATCATGAGTATTGTGTGCTTGTATTGTTAATTGTAAAAAAATGTATATTATATAATAATTATATAAGCGAATAATGAAGTACTAATGTAAAAAAGGGACGTTTACTATATTACAAAAAAAAAGGTTTTTAGAATTTAAAGAAATTTTTATAATACACTCTTACAGTAAAATTAAATTTAAATAAACTAAGGGAATCTTGTTTTATATATTTTTGCTTTGTAATTATCGCGTTCCTTAAAAAAGCAAAAATAATACAAGGATTAATATTTTTTCCTTCATGCTCTGAAACAAATATTTATTAATGATTTTAAATATTAGAATTTTATTTAGGATCGTCTGTTTTATGAAATATTTGTAATATAACTTTTTCTAAACAATAATGTTATTACATATTGTATGTTAATATCGCAATATTTTAGTATGGATTATTAAATACGTATTAAAACAGGTTATTTTTAAATTTTATCTCCATATTTCTATTCTCTATCTATCTATCTGTCTCGTTTACTACTGTTTCCCTCGTTAAAAACTCTATACATACACTGTATGAAGCAGCATATGAATGAATATCGCTACAAAATTTTTAGTGTCTAAATAATTTAATTTTCAGGAAAAATATTTATTACGATTATTTCCATAATTAAAACGTATTAATTAATATACTAAGATGTGACAGGAATACAAAAAATTTAAGTAAATTCTGGGGCATTATGTTAAATTATTATTAAATAATTTTTAAATACAGAGTATACTATTTTTATTTTTTGTTATTGTAAATGCGATCAATTTGATGTTTTACTGTCATTAAAATATTTAACTCCGCCTGACCCAAATCAGATATATTTACTATATTTATTTATATATAATCAATTACATATTCTATTGACCTGTTATGTATAAAATCCGAATCTGTACGCAAACTCTTCGGCTTTTTCTATTGTTTAAATATTTTTCTTAGACATTTTTAATATATCAAATTGCATGTTTATGCTTTATTTATTAGTTTATTAACGATAAAAATCAGAACTACCGTTATTTTTCTATACTTCTAATAATAATAATAATAATAATAATAATAATAATAATAATAATAATAATGATTTTCCAGCATATTGCATTATATTATCTGACGTTTTGTATACTGTATTTATATATATATATATATGAAGGTAACGTAAACATCGAAAAATTCTATTACGGTAGTTGAAAGAACGTTAAATATTATTTGACTTCTGTTACGAACGTACATGCAGAAGAATAAAAAATTAATTCATGGTATTGATAAGTAGTATTGTTTTGAATAAGTAGAAATATTAATTATGATTGTATACTAAAAATTTTCTATAAAAACCCTTAGAAATATTACTAATGTTATTTAGGCATTATTAATTTAATTAAATATTGGGAAATGTATTAATCAATGTGATAAACTTTTTTTAAAGTAATTTTTTCAAACATATTTTATGATCACTTAAATTTTAATAATCATTTTATTAAAGATCTTATTATAGATGTTTAAAATACACGTGTAAGCAATAAAATAATGAGGAGAATGTAAATGTTAGAGATTTTTTATTCGACAAGAAGTGGTATATTTATTTAGAAAGCGTAGGTAGTGTATGCAGTTGGTATTAACTTGGGAGTATTATAATATTTAAGATGAAAATCGTGTTTCATCGATAGAGTAGTGGAATACGCTTTGAGGTTATTAAATGTGAATGATTTGAGTTAATGTTTTTTTAAGCTACAAATAAACTCTGAGAATGAAAATACAGCTTGGGTTTGTTGAAATACCGAGCGATAGACAAGTTTTATTAAAAGTCGTCGGCTTAGTTATTGACCAAAATTACTAAAATAATTCTTTGTTCCCTGAGCAAGGGATTGCGAAGAGCGAGTGGCTCATTAATACAAAACTACTGGCTTAACCACAAACGAGAGCTTTCATTCACGAATAAATTCCCTTGATCTATCGGTAATAACGCGTGTCCCCCTCTCGTTCTTTCGCGCCCCGAATCTGTCAGAGGCGCGACTATCGACCGATCCGCCAAAGATCTATAAGTATTATTAGCCGACGAGATGCTTCTACGTAAATCTGCGTAGCTTTCGAGCGATTCGCGACCATATTATTTTCGCCTTTTTTTTTTTTTTTTTTTTTTTTTTTTTTTTTTTTTTTTTTTTTTATCGAGACGCCAGGGCTCATGTGCAAGCGCACTGACACATTTAAATCCACCGGACCTTGAGAATAATTTTCATACAAATGTACTCATGCCGGTAATCGGATGCATTACTTAGAAGTCGCAATTTCGCCCTTCAGATGCTTACGCACGTACACTAAACGCTTCTTGTTGCCGCGTGAGAAGATAAATTTTACGAATCAACTGCTCTGGCACTATAATTCTGATTAAACTGATGCCGGAAGTGTGCTTTATGCATGCTTTTCTCGAAGCCGCTCTGCCAACGGCTCTTAACGAACGTGGCCTGCCCAGACGAATTTCGCATAATCCAACATTATCATTTATTCCGGCAAGATATTATTGATCGTACGACTTGAAAAATCGGCTATTTACAAAGATACATTCTTATAAATTATGGGCGGCTTTAAGCTCGCGGTTCATCGGCAGCTCAAATCAACCAGATTTCATTGCCTATTGTTTAGTTATGCACATTACCGATACCGATACGTTGTATCTACAATGAGCGTTTTAGCTTGGAGATTATGTGGACGAAAGTAATAAAAAGGTCGGTATAAAGTAATATGATAAGATAATGGAAAATTGGAAAATCGCGGCAATGTTCATGAGCGAGCAGTAGCGGCAGCAGCCTAGAAGCAGTAGATTAACGGATACGTAGCGGTCATTTGAAGAAACCGTGAAAAGACTGAGATACTTGGATAATAATGTAGCGAGGAAATAAAGCAGACGGATGGGAGGCAAAGACAAATAACGTTACATAAGCTCGCGTGTAAGCGTTCGCATCTTGCGAAACGAATTTGCATGCGTGGGACGTATTGCCGAGCGTTTATGATAATGGATAATGCCCCAGCTTGTCGTAGTTTACGTACACAGCGCGTGCGTATGTAGGCATGCTATGTATCGTAAGGGGGCAGAAGCGTGCGCCCGCGTGCCCGTACGCGTTACGGAGTCGGATCTACTTAACGCACCGTGTCCCCGATGCAGTGGAAGGCGAGTCGACCGAGTGCCAGGGTAATCGCTCAAGACGATTGGTGTCTTCCTGTGCGGATCACACGTGACCCCGAGAGCTGCTGCATCGTGTCAGTACTTATTGACGTCACTGAATGCGCACCTACTACTCCACATCAGTCCCTCACCCACCCCCTCCTACATCCTTATCGCTCGCAAATTTACGCGCACGTACGTACGGCACAGGCAGAAGGACGAAGGGATAAAAAGGAGAGGGTAGAGGGGGAAGGCAACGGCCTATCACTACGTCGATCTATCTATCTATCTATCTATTGATATCATAATTAACCATCGATACAAGCACTTTCGCATTCGGCTCACCTCGAACTAATGAATATGTAACATTTTTAACTCTTTTCATTTCATCAGATCTTTTAATATTATTATTGTTGTTGTTGTTGTTGTTGTTGTTGTTGTTGTTATTATTATTATTATTATTATTTTATTTTATTATTATTGTTGTTATCGTTATTATTAAGAAGGAACGAAATAAATTATAATTCAAGAGAATAAGTATTAATGAGCCTAATTAATGTACTTATTATTAATAACAAAAATATAATATGAAGCGTGACAATAAATGACAATTAAATTGCTCCTTCTAAAATCTTTCTTTCCGCTGAATCTGAAGCGAGCCACATCGGATCTTTAAAAACAGTAATTATCGAGTAGAGCGAGAGTACACGGCGTAGATGACGTAGATAGTAAGCAAAGCGGTCTTACGAACGTATACAAGAAATTCGAAGCTGGCGTCCGTTCCTTTGTGCGCAATAGTATTGGTTACCTCAAACTATCATTAACGCGCTTACTTATTCAATCCCCTTGGTACGGTCTAAGCTAGTGTAGAGCACGGACAATTGTCACGCGTGATTCGTGTCATTGTTGATTAGCCGGCGAATGCGGAACACTCGTTTCTATGCTTTGGCACTCCGATAATCGCCCCCGCCCTCCCGAACCCCGGGCCGTTTCACTCTCGCTGGCGCTTTAAGTGGGTATTGTCGATGCCACGCGGCGGGACTCTCATCCTAGTTGTTCAATGAAAAAAATGCCCTCCATACACCGAGGGTCTACTGACCTGCATCTTTTGCTACAGAAATTACATGGCTAAATTGCCCTCTTTTTACTTCGCTCTTATTATATTTTTATTTTTTACTTAGCACTTATCCCGTGACGCTTCCTCCGCTCCTTTTTACTCTTATTAGCTTTAATGCACCTTTACCGTTACAGGCGACACATTTTCCCTTACAACCTATACAAACCTTTACGTTTACAAAATACAATTCACCTAATATTCTCCTAAATCACAATTCCTGGCCCTTCGTGAAAAGTATTGATTTTTTTATTTCGGCATTTAAATATTAAACTAGTCTCACTATCAACGTAATCCCTAGTATTCCACAATAAATTTCTCAATCATCGTATATAATTTTAAATTTCAAAATTTACGCTTAATTATTTAAATTTTTTAACATCGCAATATATTCGATACTAATCTAACATGTATATATATATATATATATATACAATTTCGATTAAGTATGATAATTCAATTAATTAAAACATATAATAAAATTTTGATTTATATTAATTTAAAAATTTAAATAAAATTACACGATAGTAAATCGACATTTATTAATATGCATTTAATATAACATGTACTCTTCTTTTATGAAAATCATTTATTACGTGCAATAATTTGCATTGGATATAGATTTCATATAATTAAATAATACTTTGTAATTAAATCGTAAGTTAAATGGCATTTCTTGGAACCTGTAAAAAAACTGAGTAATTTCAGTTATTGAAAAATTATTTACATTCGGCTTATTTACATTCGTTAAAAGTATAGTGATTTTAACAAAAAAAATAACGTGAATTATTAATTATTGCTAAATTGTAAATCGTAAAAATATGTTCGCTTAAAATTATTCATCGAATGTTAATGACGTTTTAACAGATTAATGTATTAATTTGAATAATTATTAAATTCAATTTTTTTTTTTAAAGATAACTATATCGGCCAAATCAATTACTATTGCTGATTTTGGTATAAAATAAATGTAAGGATACATTCATTGAAAGAAGGTAAAAAATGACTTGTAAGAATGTAATAAAAATAATTTCTAATTGCTCGTGCGTTGACCCGTAGTATAGGATTAAACTGATATTATAACATTTTGAAAAGATTACGATGTTGAATGTGTAGTGAATACGAGGACGTATAAGTTGATAGGAAGGAAAGCCGGATTTCCAAGTCATAATTGTGAAAATGGAAAAAATGTGAAATTAAGAAGAAAGGAAGTATGGGAGTGAGAGCTCGGGAGCATAAATCCACGGCAGTACTCGTCACTCTCACCTACATATTTAAATTACTTATCGCCTCAAGTGTAGATATCGCGCGTGCACTCGGTATAATTAGGGTTGAGGTAGGAGGGCGCATGCGTGTGGCAAAATGATGCTCGACCAGCGGCCGAGAAGAGGCTTCGCGGAATTAGGCTCTTCCGTTGTTTCTATTACAAAATAGACTCTGTGTGGTATTATGAGAGCAGTCTGTTTAGCCGTCCAGTGCAGTTTAACATTGATGCTAAAATACTCCCGCTTTATTTCCAATTGTGTATTCGCTTCGAAAAAGTGACCTTATAAACCTCCTCCTCCTTCTCCTCCTCCTGCCAGTCATACTTCTCTCCGTCGTACGTAACCCTCCCGCCCCAGCCCAATAACCTCCTGCCGTGCATCGCCTTTATCGCTTTTATTATCAATTGAAAATCGCTGCTTCCCACCACCGCACACCCACCCCAAGCTTTTCATAAAAAACTCACGAACATTATTGCTATTGTTGTTATTATTGTTATTATTGTTTATTATTATTGGCATCATTGTTGTTATAGTTGTTATTATCATTTTTATTATTATCGTTATTGTTATTATCATTGTTATTATTATTGGGGTTATATATATGTTATACGTACTTTAGCTCAATGAAAAACAAACCCTCTCGCGTACTACGAGGCTTTATTAATGCAATTCGCTGCTCTTTCATTAGAAATTATTGAAAAATATACGTATAATCTGCAGGCTGTAAGCATCAGCTAGCACAAATAACAATGTTTACGATACATTTTGCGTGTCAAGGTAATTGAGGTGCTATAAACTTAATTCTTACGAAAAGTTTTTAGATTATGTCGCTAAGAATGTAATTTGAAATATTTTCTGTTTACGAAAATATTCCACTGCTATCTTCGTTCTGCCTTATTTCTAGAGCTTCAAAACGTGAACATTAATTTTAAAAAAGGACACGATTTATCATATAATTAAATAATTGGTTAAAATTATAAGTAAATGAATGAACGTTATTTCTATAACTGAAAAGCATTGAATTTCTTATAAATTCTTACTAAAAAAATTGTCAATACTTAATACTCAATTGTGTACATTATTTAAGCGATATCAGAAATAAAATACTTAATACTCAAACCATTCTATAGCTAAAACTATATTAAAGATGATGAATGCTTGTATTTAGTTTTATTATAATAATAGTAGTACAAATTGTGTCAATATATTTTTAAGTAATATATCAAAATTAATTAAGGAATTTGATGGGTATAAAAATATTTTTACATATTTACTTGATTAGGCGATACCTTTTATACATTATGTTGCTAACGCGTTTGAAAAATAATCGTCGTTAATTGTAACGACGATGTGAAATATTACATATAAATTTATTCAACTAACTATTGAGCTTTCACAAGTAGTAATGAATTATGGTTAATACATAGATTTACAATACATTATTAAACTATAATATATATAAATTGATATTACATATAATTTAGATACAAGGATAATTTGCAAATAGAGATGGTTTATTATAAAATATTACATTTGTTTTTATCTCAATATATTTTCAAAGGGTTAAATACAACCACAATTCATAATAGATATACTGATATTCATTATGTTACTTATTTTTCAAATCGGTGAATAAAAATATCGCGTAGTTATAATATTATTCGTAAGGAGTGATGAAATTTTGTATGAAATAAAGTAAGAAAAATTATTAAGTCTAATTACAAAATTATTTTACTGTTGAATATACAAAATTATTCATTGAATGAAATATTCTTTCATATATCGAGTACATTTATATTACTATACAGCTAAAAATTTAACAAAAATTAACTTAATAGTAACTCAATATATGGTGCGTACGTGCGTGCGTGTATAACTCGTGCATTTATACTGTAAAAGAATTTTATATATCTTGATATATCTTGATATAAAGAAATTAAATAAATAACTTTAGTTTCATATAATTAAAATTCTAGTAAATTACTTGTACGCTTGCTCATTCCCAAAAATGATATTGTTGAAACAACAAAGTGATTCACGTTGTTCAATTAACGAATGTACGACTAATAATTGGTCGAGCGGCCGAAATTCAACGGGAATGACCTGACCAGCGATACTCAACGATGTATCTTTGTATATTAATACCTGAAAGCGCAGCCTCTCAAGAATAGAATATACACAAATACGCGCGGAACGAGATTTAGATATCAGAGTTTCGAGCTTCCGGTCCGAGCTACAACTTCTTTCGTTTTCCCGTAGGCATGCCAAGGACCGAACATCTTCTTATACGATAAAACGTAACTCAAATGAACAACAAAATTAATAACAACGTCAATACTCGCATAATATGAGATTCTAATGACAATAACGTGTCGGGAGCTTGAGCTAAGGCAGGCGTTCTCCACTTTGCATTTGCTATCCGTAAAAATTGAGTGCTGCGATTAAATATACAAATCGAGAGTCTGAATAAAAGATAAGGCGAGTCGAAAAAAGATCTCGGTACTCTCTTACTCTTTTAGCGAGTCAAAATCATCAATAAGCCCAAAGGCCTTATCATCATCACTCGGGGATGTTGTAAATAGTGTGGCAAACGAATTCCACGTTCGTGTAAATGCCGTACCAAAGTACTTTGGTGTGGGTGTCTGAGGCCGTGGCTTGCCTCGCCTCTCCTCGCCTCTCCGCGCCCCTCCTCACAAGGCCTCGTCTCGCCACGTCTCGCCTCGTCTCGACGCGCCTCAGCTCGCCTGGCCACCCCCACCGCCCGTCGCACCGTAAATCTGACGGTTTACGCCTCGATGCCGAGGCCGTTATCGAGTTCTAGGAAAAGCCACTGGAGTATATAAGCCCCGAGCACGCAATGTCAATGCTAACTAATGCGTCGAAAGTCAGATGTCGAGCGTTATATTGGCCGCATGTGGCATATAAGCCTCTCCCGCTCGACCCTTTTTCTCTCTTTTTTTCACTTCTTTTTTTTCTTTTTTTTTTCCTTCACTTCTTCTTACCTCTCTTCGTTAGTTTAATAGCGCGTGCGTGGGCCTTCTAATGTTTCCGCACTATTTGTTTCTAAAGTTGTTCCTTCCGACTCTCGTTCGCACTGTTACTTAACTTGGCTGCCCTATTCCCTTGGCTCCCTTACTTGCCTCCGATGCTTCCCGCGCTCATTAAGAAAAAAAAAGGAAAAAAGAAATGAAAATAAGTACTCGTCATTAGAAATTTTCTTTAAGTAAGCGGCTTTCGTGGCTTTCGAGTACCTTTGATCGTTTATTCGCGCATACCGATTCCATCACAACGGCCATCATTCGCTAGTCGCTGTCGTTGTCTTTATGCTCCTTTGCAACATAGCTTTTGATAAAATAGGAGCCCGGGACAATTTCAATTGCCACGTTCGATCAAGCGTGATCAATATTGATGCATATGACGATTAACTACTACGAGCTGCTCGTGTTTGTAACGTTACGCAGAGCCAGGGGGGGGGGTCGGGCACTGATACAAAGGCAACGCAAGTGTACAAGCTCCGAAGCAAAACTAAGGCAAAAACTGAAAAATCAAGCAAAACTGCTGGCCGTTTATAAATTACCCGCAGGGCCATTTTCTCAAGACATTTTTATCCAGTAGTTTACTTGCCTCTTACTTCTTGCACCTCGATCACACATTTGTCACGCTTCGATTGGACCAGACCCTCCGCCGAAAAAAGGGAGGAAAAGGCCGAAAGAAAAAAATGTCATATTCGACAGCCCTGTATCGATATTTTGTTATGACTTATATTTCCCAATAATGGTGCTAAAGTATTTTCCTAAAGTATCGAGCTCATATATATATATATATATATATACATCGAACCGAGCCCTATTTTACGAAGCAGTTTTTTAAATGGACGAATCCCTACGTACATTTATACATAAAAGACTAAATTACCTTCGCAGATAAAGGCAATTTTTCACCGGTAAAAATTAATATTAGATTTCTATATATAAATATAAAAATACATTGATAGGATTGAACTTTTATAACCTAAAACTTCATTTCGAATACAAATTATTTTACGCAATTTTCTTTAATATTTTATACTTACATATTAGCATTATTAATAAATATCTTTCCATAGCAACCCTGTGTTAGTTAAAATCAATGGCATATCTCGAAACAAAAGTTTATGTCTCGGATCCAGAAATGATAATTTCAATTTACAAAAAATAATATCTGCTTATGTGCATTTTACAGTATTTATTATAAAAAATTTTTTCATAATTATTATTTTTGTATGAAGTCTATTTATAATTAATTTTTAAATCTATGCAACGAATGTATTTTCTAATTTTTTATTCCCTCACTTACTACGATCAATTGATTCGGTTAGAGCTTTATAATTAGATTAGAGGAACAGGTATATGTTACATACACGTATACATATTGGGTAACCATATTGGGGCAAGTTTAAGTTTATTACTTATATAACTGGATCTTATATAAGCACAACGTATTTATAAACATTTACAATATTTAGAGTTTATACGAGTGCGAAGTACCTAAAAAACTAATCTCATCTATTTTTATCATTTTAATATTGAGAATTTATATCGCGTTAGTATAAATAATAGTTGACTAAATTACGATAATTAATATGTATAAATCATGATATTCGTACATAAAGCAAAGCATTTTTGTTTTATACTCGTACCGATGTCAAAGATCATCTCTGCTTATAATAATGTATACATATGTATAAGAGTATAAAATATGTCGTTAGAGGCTCTCTTTAATAATAACTAGTGGGAGGAAGGGGAGTGAATATAATAATCAGGGATTTTGTGTGGGACCACTGAACCGCGAATTCACGTGAAGTGGATCAGCACAGCAAGGGTCTCGCTCAACCTGATTAAAGACGACGAATATGACAGATATACATGCGCATTAAACTGTAGATATAATATTCTTGTTCTATCTACCAATTGTAATTATTTTTTCTGATCAACTTTTTTTGTCGTGTACCTATCTAGCAAATACACCCCTCTCCCTGTTGAGAGAGCTCCTCTTCAAGAGTCGATGCTGAAAGGGCCGTAACTTTTTTATCGCTTTTCAATTGAAATTCATCATCTTTCAAAACTGTAAGAATAAATAAAAGAGAAAAGTAAAATAAACGATTAATAATGAGAGAGAGAGAGAGAGAGAGAGAGAGATTCCTTTTTTACGATGTACACTGTAATCTACAGTAATGAACGTAGGGATCGTCGGCTTTAATTAGAATTTCCAATAATATTTAACGATTAAGAGCTTCGAATGTCGTCCTGTTTATACAAGTACTTTCTTATATATCGTTTGCGCGTGCATCATTTATAGATGACAGGCACTTTATTGGTCAGAGACGAAGCGGAAAGGATTGTAACGAGACAATGAGGAGAGGCTTTGAGAACTTTGGTTATTCGGCTCACTTACAAGTATCGAGAAATAATGAAAAAAAAACATAGTTTACTTTCATTTGGTGGTTAACTATCGAGTTTGCTGTAGCATTCGGATGGATCGGCGTGTACGAACATTAATGCGGATGACGAGTATATAAATAACGAATAGAAGTTATTTGGCTATTCGAACGAGGGCCCAGAAGAAACATTTAGTATCCGTGTTAATTATCGGATTTTTTTGTTTTGTTAAGGACGTCATCATCTCACCTGACGTATTGTTGGTCCGGGCCAAACAACTGTTGACTTTATTCCCAAAGATTAGACCGCGTTTTGTTTCGGATAATGCCGGCCACGAGACAGGCTTTTATTCCGGAGGCCGGACTCGGAGGTAAATTATGCCTTTTTGTCCGGGCGCCTCCGACTTGCCATTCATTCCTCCATAAAAAAAAGAAGAAAAAAAAATAGGGGAAAAAAAAAGGAAAAGAGAGAGAGAGAGAGAGAGAGAGAGAGAGAGAGAAAGAAAAAAAGCCGAGGTGTCGCTTACTTAACCGCCATTTTCTCTTTTACTTTGGCTTCCTGCGGTAAATACTTTCTCGCGCTGGCCGTCAAGCCAAGAGTTCCGAGACTCTTCTGTCTTTACGTATTCGTTTTATTTACGAGCCCAAAAAATTCATTCCCTCCGTACGCAATATCCGAAGTAGGAACGTCCACTTGATAAATTTATAAACAAACAGCTCCGGATGCTTCATTGTCGTATAATAAAATTCTATCACTTCGATTCGATAATTCATTTTACGTACATTCACAAATTTATCGCAACTATGACTTTAGAAAAAGTTTCCTCCTGCTGAGTAGGCGTCTACGCATAGCTCGCCAGAGCCTTAAAAAAACAAAATCTACTTACATTATATATATATATATATATATATACATAAATATTCTTATATGTATATATGTATAGGTATGCTTGAATGTACATGTATATGTATGTGTGTGATTCGACGGTCTGAGAAGGAAAAGTAGGGATTGCATTGACTCGAGGGTGTTATTTTGATTGATTGTACTAATAAGAAAGTTTTTTCTCTCGCTTTATCTCTTGGAAGGCGCTAAGAGACCGAGACCCCATTATCAATTAATACATTCATTTATTGATCCTAAATGATTAATTACCGAGGTATATTTTTCCTGCTTTTGACAGTCATTCAATCTGTATAAAAAAAATCCAGAAATATTTTAATCTTCAACGCTTGTAATACACCTGTTAATTGTTAAATTTCTGAAACATATTTTATACCTATATGTACGTGAACATCAATATTTAATTAATAGAATTATTTATCATTGTTCAATAATATTCATTTTTCAATCGTTTTGTACTCATGTACAATAAATAATAATTTATTCTTTATGTATTATTTAAATATTTTATTGTTTAGAAAACCATTGCTAAAGAAATATATATCCGACAAACTATTTATAACAATTTTCATTTATTTTTCCAAATTACATTAATGTCATCAAAACGTTACGTTTAAGAAAGATTAAAAAAACCTTTGGCTTAATGATATAGAAAAATTATATATATTTTGAAGTAATTAACTATTTACTTTTGTATTGTAAAAATATATCGTATAAATTATTTATAAATATAAATTACAATGTTAATATTTATATATATATATATATATTGTTCAGATTAGAAATCTGAATTAGAAATCTAGTTAAATTATTTTTCGAATTAAAATCAATAGCAGATAATAAATAAAAACGGTGCTAGAAAAATTGGTTTAAATTCGAATTGATACATTATCATCGTATGTGGCGAGCGAATGTGCATGAAAAATTAAATCCACTCGGATCAGAAGTAATGAAATTAATTGACTCCCGTTAAAATAACAAGTTTAAGCTCTTACTATGAAACAGGCGCCGACTAGAGCCGGCTTCTTACATAAATCACTTGGTTCGAGCTAGAGAAAGAAGCCCGTGACAATTAGCTCGATAATGACGTATTAACGATTAAAGTGAGAGAAGAGTTATCGGCCATTCGCGTGTCGTAAGATCAATCATTGGTAAAGCATCGCTTAATTTAGCACGTATCTCGTCGAATGATTTGAATCGGCCGTCTAAGGCTCGACAAGGTCTTTCTATAAATCCATTTAGTCAATCATTGATGAATTCGGCCCCGGGATCTATGGGGGAAAGCGATTCCTTGAAAAGTCCTGGCGCGCGCGCGCGCACACACACACACACGTATATATATATATATATATATATATATATAGAGAGAGAGAGAGAGAGAGAGAGAGAGAGAGACGAGATCTACAGTATTCCAGCACTCGTCGGAAGTCCGACGTCCAAAGTAGTTCTAAAATTTAACTCAATGTCCATTTAAGGCTGAACCCTTTTACCGGCTGCAAACACAAAATACATTATTTATTGCGGTCGTCGATTCATCGAATTTTGTTAAAAGCGAAAGAGTTGAGGGGAGTCGAGAATTGAAAAGTGGAAGTGAGCTCTTGAAAGGGGATGATATAAAAAGGGAAAGGGTGAATGAGCACTCGAGATTCGAGTTGCTCGTTCCTGCTAGGCCCGGGCAGTATACCACGAGGGGCAGGAGGAGAATGTCAAGAATGAAGGGGGAGTAAGAAAAACTTACCCTCCTTCCTCGGTACTCGTGTGCCTACGTGCCTGTGCGTGCGTGCATGCGTGCGTGCGTGCATGCGTCTCTCTCTCTCTCTCTCTCTCTCTCTCTCTCTCGTTGTGTGTGATCAGGTTTTACCTTATCCACCACCCCGCGTGTATACCATTTACTTGCTTTGATTTTTTTCTTCCTTGCTCTTTTAACTCACAGTTTTTCTTTATGAAGAACAGCTAAGGTCTATGTAGCTTCGGCTACGTTATTTAAGATAAGACTTTCCTTTCGATATTTTTGTGTACTTTATGTATTTGCGTCAGAACTTACTTACGAAACTATGAAATCTACAAACTACTTAAGGAATTATTATTAAGTTTTATGAAATAAAAGAGTTACGATCGATAAGTATTTATATTTTTACAACGACAATAATAATCAAAGTAATAAGAATTATCCTATTCATCATTAGTATATATTAGAGCCTTCTTGTTTTCCAGAAATCTGTTTAATATAAAAAATAAAATAAATCAAACATTATTAGTTATTCATAATTTAATTGGAAAATGTGTTTTTTAATTTCCATAGTAAACTCATAACGAGTAAACTCATCATTAATGGCTTCCATCGGTAACATTACAATTGATGATTAAATGCCATAGTTATAAGTAAAATCCCATGGAAATCATTTTAACCAAATGAAAATGTTTTACGTTTATTCGTGCGCCAGAAAATTATAAGTTCAAAGTAAAAAAAATAATAATTTCCTGAAGAGTTTATCGGCATAAGAAGCAAGGAAGCACTCATTACATCAGAAATTTACTTGTTGCCTAAGTGAGCGCGAAAAATTTACAGGCTTCGAGCTATGAAAACAAGGAAAATTTATACCTGGTTGATCCCTGATGGAGCTTTAGAAAAATACAATGAAAAATACATCTTCAACAAAATCCCACAAATTTTCGATGCTTTTATTAATCGCTCGAGGCTAATAATGCACGACTATCCGGTACAATGATGAACACATATATAACACACGAGCAATGGAAAAAATTTTTAAATAGACGGAAAAAGTTTAAGAAACTTTCGGTGGGATATCGGGATTAAGAGTTTCGTATTATTGCACAAGGGAGAATGTGAATAGGATGTGATAAGTGGACGGCAAGAAACAATTAAAAACGAAAGAATAGAGAGAATCAAGACATGTCGTAAATACGAGGTAGACGTGTATAGGGGGGGGCGGTGGGGGAGGGGTATAGACGAGGAGGGAAAAATGTAAAGAATGATAAAATAGAGATCGAGTAGAGAAAGGGAAGAAGGAAGATTGAATGACTGGCGGGGAAGGAAGGGGAGCGCCAGACCAAAGTGAATCGAATAAACATCCGAGTCGAAAGTTTCGCTAAAAGAGGAGGGATGAGAATAGAAAGAAAACGATAAGAGTAAGAAGAGAGGTAGAGGAAGTCAAGTGCGCAACCGTTTCATTCCGGTTTTCTCACCCTCGCTACGGGCTTCTTCCTGATTTATGTTAATGTTTTTGTCTCTCGGCGAAATACACCAAAAAGCGATCCGATTTCGTGTCCTTTCTCTATCCCTGTCCCACTCTCTCCTCCTGTCGCGCGCACAAGCACGTATATGCGCGCCAGGGCAGGACGCACGCGTACACGCCTACACACAGGTACACAGACACGCGCGCGCGCGCGCGGGCGCAATCTCCCTCTCTCCTGCTGCTGCTGCTCCTCCTCCTCCTCCTCCTCCTCCTCCTCCTCCTTTTCTTCTCCTTCTGCTTCGCCTTCGCCTTCGCCTTCGCGTTTATAAGGGCGAGAAGTCTTGCAAAGGACAGAGAAGGTGCGACATTCAGATTAACTTAACTGCTTTAAGACGGCAATAAAGGTCGGGACGATTTAACTCGTTCGCCTTTGCGAATTGGTTGGTCGCACTCTTCAACCGAAAAGCTCTAAAAGTGACAAAGAGAAAGGGGAGAGGTGAGAAGGAAAGAAATAGGTACTTTAGATTAGTTACCCATAAGAGAGAAAATGAAAGAGAGCAAAATTGCTGTACTTATACATGTTACAAGTTTCCGTAAATAACTTGGATAGACTGAATTGACAATAACGTGTTAAAAGTTTTCGCAATTGTTCTTATACCCTCGGGAAAAATATACCTATGATTCATACTATATTTACGAAAATAAAGGCTATCGCAATAATAATGAATCTCTTGAATTTTTCAAATATTAATAAATACTTTCAATGATTAAAAATTAAGAAAAAATTATGTTATTAGAATAAAACGGAAATGAAAATGTATGATCTGTATATCGGCATTGTAAAATATTATCCATTTCTTTTATTAAAGATTTCTGAATATGCTTTGTGCAGATATTATAAAATAAAGTTCGAGTTACGGGGTAGGATTTGAAAAATTTATAAAGGTTAACTTCGTTCGAACCGAGAGCTGCACATACGTTATTCAAGTACAGCTTTTTAAAAGCACAAGAAGTAGAAAAAAGCTCGAGAAAGTATTGTATATTAGTAATAATGGGTAAAGTTGAAGCTTGAAATGGCCGAGTGAGCACCATTGCGAGGTTGTATTAGTACCGAGGCGTCAATCAATCCCTCGATCTTGCCTTTTACCCTTTTCTAACCTCGCCGCTTTGCTCCTATAGTCTCACTCTCTCTCTCTCTCTCTCTCTCCCTTTTCTTCTTCTTTTTTTTTTTTTCACTTGCTTGAATTAAACTTTCCCGCATAATGAGACCACGACCATTAATGTTTCGTACTACTCGCGAGGCTCTACTTTTGCCCTCTACTTCCTTTTCCTTTATTGAAGAAGAATAACATTCTTACGAATCGAAAATTGAAAATACATTTTTCTATTGCAATAAATTACGTATTCTTAGCTAAGACATAAAACAAAAGCTTTCAAGACTTTCCTGAAAAGTACATATTTTTCTTTCTTTTTTTTTTTTTTTTTTTTATTATATATTGATACGAAAACAATATAAGATACAAAATATGGAAAATATTACGGATAAAAACTGTTTAAAGTACGTCTGATTTTTTTTTTTTTTTTTATCATCTTCTGGTGAATTATTTACAAATTTAAGTGCATTAGAACTTTACTTAATATTATTCTACAATAATAGAATTCATATAAAATCCGTAAGTAATGGACATAAAGAATATTATATATAGTCACGTATATGAATATTAATGGCTAAATATAGCTAAGAAAATCGTCTGCATTATAATATTATTATTTGTTTTATTAATGATTATTGTATATCATCCTTGTACAAAGGAATATGATACTTTGTTCTATTGGATATATTTATATGAATAAATAATTTAATAAATCTAAAGGATTTTTGAAAGTCAGTTATTGGAAACAAATAATCTTTAACGTATGATTGTATATGTAAATGCTGTTAACAAATTTGCTAAGCATCCTGTTTGAAAACATAATTTAGAATATTATATATATGGAGCCAAATAATTCTATAAAAGTAAGTTGCCTAGAAAATTAAACTAAAAATAAAGAAGGAAAAGACTGTAATGAAGATTAATAAAAGAAAAGGGGCTCAAGCAATTGAGTAGCGTTTAAAACGAAACAAAAATATATATAATTATCGTTAAATAGAGGGAGGAATTATTTATTATGGACCTAATAATGTAAATAAGTATCCTTAATTCTCTTGTTTGCCAATTTTCATAAGTCGTATGTGAATCTCTATTGTTCTATTATTTATTAAAAAAATGAGAAAAAAATCTCGACAACGAATTCAATCGCCACTGATCACTTGCACATATAAACGAAAGAAAAAAGCTCAAGGTCCCACGTAGAGCTGAATAAGAGGGAGGAGGAATAAGAGGTCAAAGCCCGCGGATCTAACACACAACCCTCATTAAGTTGACCAATAAATATGTAGCTCATCCCTTTATTGGGGTGCAAAGCAAACGATACCGTTTTCCCGGCTGTTTATTGTTTTCTCGTACGGGTGAATTCGGACCGCGGAGGATCCCGGACTCCCCGGATTACCTTATCTACGGTCCCTCACGCTCCGAGCTTTGCGCGACACGTCCTCTAAGGTTCCTCTATTTCCTAAAACCCACCCCAACAACCTCCAAATGCCCGTCTTTTTTTCTTATTCTTTTTTTTTTTTTTTTTTTTCTTTTCTTTCTTTCATTACGTATTCAAAGCGGCCGAATTCTCGTTGCAACATTTATTCAACCGGATATGCAATAACCTTTTTCGGAATTAACATAATTAATTTCGAGTCTTGCGAATTTATTTAAGTACGAAATATTCAGATTTAATTAGAGCAAATTATAAAATGGTATGTGCATACCTTGCAATACAAACATCGAATTCGTATTCGTCACATTAAGTAAAGTCATATAAGTTATAAGAATTATACAAATTATGGAAATGATTAATTATATTAATATGAAAACGTAACTCTAATATAAACAAATTAATAAAATTTGTATAATTGAATTTACTATATGTATATATATATATACACATAGTATTGTAATAAAAATGCTATAGCCTTTGCTAGTATATTTTTTTGTTAGTTACAATAAATACCTTTACGTTATAACATCAAATATTAGAAAAATATTAAAATATTATAATTTAACTTTCAATATAGAATAAGATCATGAATTTTATCGCAAAAATACTTTAATAAACGTACTTAAAATAAAATTCAATAATCTAAAATAGACACTGAATCTTTGGGAGAAAATAGAATACCAATGAATTTTGTCTTATAATACTAATACTAATACCTTATTACCTAATGCCACTGTAGTATTCTTTTTTTCTTTTTTTTTTCTTTTAATTAATAAACAAATCTATCGTAATAACAATAGATTAAGTATTATCGAAAATTCGTTTGGCGATATATTGAATATGCATCTTCAGATCGTATTTTAAATACTTAATATAGTACTCAATGAGCTTTTGAATTACGTGTACTTAAATATAGGACGAATCGTATCGTTGGAAAATTGAGATTTAACAAATTTTTAGATACACGGGAGGAAATCTCCGTGGAAACTCAATACGCTCATGTATATGCCATTAAATTTCGTTAGTCGGCTATGAATTAACCACATACCTTTATCGTATAAACGGCACGCGTTGAAATTTATCAAATACCGCACTCCCCTCTGTCTTTTATTGTGCCAATTTCAATAAATATTTTATGCAACACGGACTGCCGTGCATTGAAAAAAGCTATTTATCGGTATTTGTCTGTCGCCCTCGTCATTATGAATTGAGAATTATTGTCCGGCTAATTGCAACATAAATGTTGAAAATTTTAATTAATTAAAATACTGGAGCAACTACTTATTCGAATGGAACATGATTTAACTTTAATTGAAGCGGCTGTTAATGTGTCCGTGAGCGCGCGCACTTAGGTGAGAGAGGCAGACTCTGTGTTTTCGTGCGCGCGCGCGCGCGCGTGCGAGTGAGTAAGAAGCAAACAACTACGTGTTTCGCCGTCTGATATAGTATTATTGTGCTGTACGCTGCTCTAATATAGCCGAGCCTTATAATATCAGACATTGCTTTTCTTTTCTTAGCGCCTCGGACGCATGATTTTCTGCGTCTCTTGTTACTGCTGTCAAAATTAATTTCCTAGCAAGAATGTTCTTATTTATAAAATGGCAAAAGAGCATTTTCATTCATTACCGTTTATTGCTGGAAACTATGTTCTCTTTGACAATTAGTGCAATTTAAAATCATATCAATATTTATTTATTAATTTATAATTTAATTATGTCTCGGGAATGTCAATATGGAGAATAAGAAATTTTATTGGATTTCAATAGAAATTTTATAATAATTTCGTAATAGCATCAACGATGCATAAATATAATATTCTTCCTTATAATATGTATACACGCACACACACGTGTATATATATATATATATTTGTATTATTTATATAAAAAATTCCTTTATATCTATTAAATAAGGAATTTGAAAGCTCGAAATACAATAAAAAAATAATGCCTAAATATAGAAATGCGATTCAGATCGTGCATATAATATAATTATTGCGAGCGTTTATTATAAGAAAATTGTTTACAAAACTTCAATAATTCATAACAAAGTCAGTAAGAGCGCAACGTTCGTTTGCGGGTAAAATAGAATTTTTAATAATTCTTTCTAAACACACGTGTGCCGACAGTGGAAGTATTATCTTTTTCCCTGTAATATTAAGTCACACAATCATTTTATTGTTCCCGCGTACATTGTTTATATTTACATGCACTGAAAAATAGACGTCGCAGTAGTCCCGTGTATTAATAGCAGCTGAGCCGGAGCCTATGTGCGTTTGAAAATCTGTGTGTATGATAGCAGGAGCACGAGCTCGTGTGTTCATGTGTTTGCGCGATTTCGCGTTGTGAATTCGAATGAGTCACGTATGCGCAGCTAACCGCAATTAGCTGCGCTAGAGTAAAAGTGGAATGAGATAAGGCACGACCACTTACCGGCAAATGCTTATGTACCTTGTTTCTCTCTCTCTCTCTCTCTCTCTTTCTCGTGCCCCCCCTCCACCACTCCCTTGTATATTGCACTTATCAATAATGCGTCAACTCTAATCTTCTCGTCACTGACTTACGTTTTGCTCCTTTTCTTTTTTCCCCGACTCTTCCTCTCCTGAGATTATTATTGAAAGGCCCCTTACTACTCCTGTCCCTGCTGCCCCTCAGCCCTTGGATCATAAACATAATTCGTGTTTGTTTGTTTTTTAATTTTTTTTTTTTTTTTTTTTATTAAAATCCAATTAGTTTCATTTGCATAGGCGTATTTAAATTCAAGGTAAGACAAAAAATACCTCTACGAGGTATAAGGAATCAGAGCTATTGGAACCAGGTTTTTTTTTTTTTTTAAACAAACGTAAAAAAAAATATTAACGAAGCGGTGCGATACCTCGCAGGCAGTGTTTTAAAATAAAAACGACTGGACAAACAACAACAACAACAACAACAACAACAACAACAACAATAATAATAATAATAATAACAACAACAACAACAATAACGACAACAACAACAATAACAACAACAACAACAATAATAATAATAATAATCGAAGAAGGAGTTATAGAAAAACAAAATTAATAATGATAACGATAGCGCTTATGTCGGTAATGACAAACGTGATAAAATTATAATTATTATTGGTGATAAAACGAATTATAATTTGTTAAAGAGCAAACTATGCATTAAACATTCGCTCGCTTAGATAATGCATTGAATAAATTAGTTTTAATGTCAAGTGAAACATTTACTATTGCTAAAATAAGAATATACAGCATTAATAATAACAAAAATCAATAAAGTACTATAACGTAACGCTAACTATCGCGTGGACGCAAATATAAATTTACAGAAAGATTTTCTTTCAATAAGTTTAACAAAATTTTATAATACTCGTTAACTATGATTAAAAATCAGTTTTAAACACGGATTCGGACTTAAAAGTCCCATTAAAATAATAATCTCGGTTTCATTTATTTCTTCCTGTTTTTAGAAATCTGTATTTAAAAAAACAAAACAAAAAAAGAAAGAAGAAAAAAAGGACAAACTACGATGTACACACGAGTTTAATTACAGAAACAAGAGGAAAAAGTGCGGAAAGGCTGAGAATAAAGAAATGTACATGAATTGTGTGAGTAAATAGCAGTCATGCAGTTCATTTGTATCGGTAGTTCATGGGATTTAATCGAGGTCAAGAAGCAAATGTAATTTCCCCGAACATGAATGAAATGCTAATTTCGAATTAAAAAAAAAAAGAAAAGAAAAGAAAAGAAAAGAAGGAATAAAATTTCAAAGTTTCCGGAAAATACGTTCACTTAATACAAGTTCATTACTTTTTTTTTTATCACTAAGTTTTCAAGCCTATCGTTTAATTCTTTATTATTATTACTATTATTATTATTATTATTATTATTATTATTATTATTATTGTTACTATTATAATTAATTTGTTTTATCAAGCTAATTATTACGAAAAGCTCTAAAATTAAATTGAATTAAATTTACAGTTATTTACTACGATCAATGTATTGAATAATGCTGGCTACAGATGCTTGCATTTTATTTAATTACCTTCAATTACATGAGCTGTTTATTGGCAATTTATTGGCTATGTATATGAAACGTTAATAGAACTATGAGTAGATAAAAAAGAAAAAAACTAAAATATTATTTTATATAAATCTATTTATTTACTTAGTTCTTAGTAATAAATGCGCATTTGTTTATGCCTTGGTATAGTCACGTATGTGTGATCGGTTAGTAAATTTAGATGTAATAACAAAATGTATAGTTAGTTTTAGTTTATACTTTACTAAAATATATATATATATATATATATTATATTTCAATTAACTTTGAATTTATTCATTTTGAAACAAACTCCTAAGGCTTTTTCACATTCTTTAATCAGAATAAATACGATCTATATAATTTTGTATTAAAACAAGGTTTGCCGACTTCGTCAGATAATTAATAAATATGATAAATAAAGGGAATAAAGGGAGCAACGAGCGACAAGCGGTCTCTATACGCTCAATAATAGATGATTTAAAATGACGAAGGCCAAATAAAACTAGTGTCATTTAAATGTTCTCAATAAATACGAAAGGGGTTCTCAATAAACTCGAGCCTCCACGCATTATTCACGCAAGTCAGAATTACCGAAAATATTGACAGCGGACTAGTACTTTTTCCTTTTATTTATCTATTTATACGCGGATGTGCATGCGAGCGCGTGTGTGGCTGTGGTTACGTGCATGAGCGGAGGGTACGTAAGCGATGGCTAAATATTTCTCGAAAATGAAAAACGAGCGATAAATCAATTTGGCCAGCTTAATGTAACGTCCAATCACGGCTTTGAGGAAATCGAAATCTTAAGACATTGTTATTAGGATTTTGTCGTTACTATCCACGAACAGAGCTCTTGAGTATGTAAATGTGCGGGAAAAAAAAAATAAATAAAGGAAGATACGTTGTGAAAAATGAATGGCTTGCGACGCGATGCCTTTGCCTAGAATTTTTATTATTAACTTCCTCGTGTATTATCATCATCGTATATAAATTACTATTTTTAGAATAACGTTTTTAGGAACAACTTGTTACATTAATTTTCTTCGCTACAATGAGAATCAACTTTTAAACAGTTTACCAATAAGATATTTTTTACCATTAAAGCATTATTTTAAAACATTTAACAAACGTATACTTTGAAATAAGTCTACTTTTAAAATTAACTTGTCCTTTTTTCATTCCCTTATATCCATTATGCTATAATAATCATAAATATAATTGAGCATGTTAAAGGTTAACAAGTACTGATAGCTTGATTAGATAAAATTATTGTTAAAATACATTTTATAAAAATTGAGTTACATTATAAATATATACATATAAAGAATAGTTTAAATATTCAATATTAATGTGCTAAAGACATCGAGGTATAAGCTCTAAATAAGACTAATGTTTCTAAATATACATCAAATTGGTGGCATAATTACATAACCAAGCTAAGCATATTGTATACAAAGATATGCCTTCGAGTGTGTTTGCATATAAGTATATTTTTGGACATAATGCAGAATGGGTGTTATCGTGATTAAAATTATAGCTAATGTCGGGATTGCATTCTATGCTCTACTCGATCTATATTAACAAAACAAGACTACAATGAAATCGTCTTAAGAAAGAATTACATGGTACGTTCCATTGTTATAAATATTTTTTATTATAAAATTTGTTTGAAGGAAGAGTGTGTAAAATAAAATAAAAATAAGTCTCGTGAATAAGAAATTTCAGGTATTATTAGCATTATACGTATATATATATACAAATATATATACATATCACAAATCATAAATGCACAAATCTTATAATTATACAGCGTTATAATTTTCAATATTTCTTTATTGTTTATACTTGTTTTCCGAGCGCTTCAAAATATCATCGAAATCTAACCTCTCGTGTAGATTTCTCAAAATAGTTTGCTTACTTGTAACTTTTAGCATCTGCCTACTATAGATCATTTTAATACGGTATTAGCTCTTGTGTATTTTTTCTGATCCACGTGTCTATTGATACCGCATACGAGATTAAACGGCATACTCCTCTGCTTGTGTTCGTACTCGTAATCAAGTTCACGTTTGAACTAATTAGAAATTGGTGGCAATAGTCTTCAAAGACGTGAACAGAAAATTCAAAAATTGCTTAACCACTTTCTGTCACTTGATATTCCGATTCTTATTTCTACCTCTCGCGCTATTATATTATATCGAAATATTCCATATAATATCAGGGAGTGCCAAACCTGAATAACAAATACCTGTCCATAATTTTTCTAAAAACTGCATATTATTATATTATCTGACAAATAATTTATTTTTACACGCATTAAAGCATTATAGCATTATAGTCGCTGAGAACTCGTAAATAAATTATAATTTATATTTATAGCTTTTTTCTCAAAGACTGCGTGGGGAAAGTGCGATCAATATTATAAGTATTTACGGTCATATGTAAAATTACCTTTTAATGTTAAGAAATCATTACCGGTTGCTTCCTCTTTGTCTAAATATAAAACAATCAACACTAAATAAAAAAAAATTAAAAATATTATAATATGGTAAAGCTCTTTAATTCTAAATATATGTCTCAATAATACTTTCATTTTCTTTTCGTTATTATTTGATTCATATTCTTGTCTTTTTAACACCACGTATTACATATTTGGGCTACATTAACTCTTACATACGGAAATATTTCATACACATAGGCCCAACTAGCTGCCCAAATATTATTTGCTGCTTTAAATACTTTGTAGATTTTATTGCTACTACTGCTACTACTACTCGCTACTACTACTGCTACTACTACTCGCTACTACTACTGCTACTACTACTACTACTACTACTACTACTACTACTACTACTACTACTACTACTACTACTAGTACTGCTACTGCCACTTTAAACTCATAATGTGAATTGAATCTTTTCTTTATTTATAATTGACCTCAAAATTCAATAGATTTTTTCACGGTTAATTCGTTCACGGTTCTCCGCCGATTAAATGGATGTAAAAAAATTTTTCTAAAATATAATATGCTATTGAAATAAAAGAAACTTTTTACACTCATTATATATCTTGATATAAGAAATTAAATGAAAACTGTCCTTGTACTTCGATAATCTAATACTTGCATTTTTCGACTGTCTACCTTGGATAATCGATGTTTACCTTCAGAAATTAATATATCTTCTCAGTTATTAATTATAATACGACCTTCACTTCGAACTTCAAGTATACATATTTTATATAGGACACTTTTTATGATAATGAACAAAATTCTTTAAAAAGAAGCGCAAATATATTTTCGAAGCAAACGGTTAATGATTATATAATCCCGACTATGCTCTCATAAATTTAAATTCCTCCTTCAATATAACAATGAAAGATACTAAAAATTCATTTTTTTTAACTTGCGCACTGTAAACGTTTTGAATATTTAAATCAAGCAAATTGATTTTCAATTAACAGCACTTAAATTTGGTAATTTGCTGATACTGATCCAATGTAATCCAGGATCGAATAATTTGATCGAAGAAAGCGATTTTTCAATTTATAAATTTGACGACAACCTGAACTTTATATTCTATTGATAAATCATTTATCACGGGAACAATTTTTACATTCAAAACATCATTTCTTTTTTATACCGTAGCCACTTTTAGATATGGCACTCATACATTTTCTTATACTAAGCTTTTAAACTATTTACGTACCTATTTATAAAACTATTTATAAAACTTTCGGGTGAGTATGGATATTTTACACGAAAGAAATTTTATTTATATTACACCATTTTTATACAATATGATAGAAAATTTTACATTTGAAACATTTATATCTCAAATTTTCAGAAAAAATACATTCTTTGACATACTTGCATAGAAATCAATCAGTTTATATCTTACTTTTTCGATTGACGTCTTTAAAATATAAATATCGCGTTTTATTATTGTTATTTTTAATAAATTTATCTATCACTTTTTAAATATTATATAAATAACTTTTACAAAATCAGAGAAGATGGTAAGGTTAGATTTTGACATAATCATACAAACATACGCGCACACACTGAATTAGGTTCTTTTATAATTAATGTCGATACTAATATATTTATATTAATTAATATATATTAACTAATAAAATATGGAATGTAATTATTACATAATAAACGAAACACTTTTCATGAAATGTTATAAAAAACAATGATATTTTAAATTTATATAAATCAAGAACTAATAATTTATTTTATTAAGTTATAAAGTTGTAAATGATATGAAAATGCGTGTAAATAAAACTTTTATTACAGCATATTAAAAAAATATAAAGTAGAAAAATAATAAAATTAAAAATATAAATTCTATATTTATTGTTATTCATTCTGATAAAAAAGATTGATTGTTGTTTTGATTCAATTTTTAAGTTCATTCGGTAATAAATAGTTACAATCTTTACATAAGAGTTGATATAGGAACGTAAATGGAAAAAACAGATTAGAAAAATATTGATAAAGGTTCATAAAATATCTTTATATCGGGTTATGATGTGAGAAAAACAAAAACAATAAGTCGTCGTTAATCAAAATCGGTATACTGTTTCCAGATATATATATGTATATGTGCATATATGTATATATGTATATATGTATATATGTATATATGTATATATGTATATATGTATATATGTATATATGTATATATGTATATATGTATATATGTATATATGTATATATGTATATATGTATATATGTATATATGTATATATGTATATATGTATATATGTATATATGTATATATGTATATACGTATATACGTATATACGTATATATATTAGACACTGGCGCGCATTCGAACTCCGTTTCTACAATTTAATTAAAATTGAATTTAATTAAATGTAATAATAATATAAATTAATCTTATTAATGCTGATGAGATGAATAATCTAACATTATTAAACATTTTTTTTTATTCACAAAAATACAGCAGAAAAATAAAATTCAATCCTTAATGAATTTTTAGCGATTCCTATTGTCTTAGAATAAACTTGAATAAAAAGTGAAGGTACGGAGTACATTACAGCTTTGAGTAGCGAGTATAATTTTACTTAAGCGACAAACAAGTGTATACACGCGCATGTGTGTATGGGCTAAGACAATGCCCAAGGCGCCTGCGTAAAGCCGTCTCTAGTAATTAAATAGAGCGTTGCAGTTGAAATTGTTGGGAGATACGAATACGCCGACAAATGCGAAAATTCATATATATGGAGTTTTTCATTGTAAATAGCTTTGAAAATTTATATGCATTTTTAATTACATAAAATATAAACATAATATAATCATAGAATTGTAGTAATACTATAGAGTACACATCCGTGAATTACATAATCGCTTATTTTACAAGCAAATGCGTCTTAATTGAATTATTAATATTTTATACAAATATTATACAAAATGTCACTATTTTACTAATTTTAGTAAAATATCTTGCAGGTTAGAAAATAATTCATTAAGCTTGATAACTACAAATTCTCGAAAGCCATAAAGCCCCTTTCATTATTTTTTATTATCTTATTACATTTCAGTTACAATAAATCTTATGAACTTGTAAGGTACAGTTAAATATCCACCATTACCCAAAATATATAACACTTCTAAAGCGTTTCATATATTCAAACCATTTGCTTGCACTTTAATAAATCATTAGTTTAAAATAATGCAATTTAAAAATAAACTACTTATCTCTCATTATAATAATTTTAGAAACCTGCGGATCATCAATATGCATATTATACTAATTTGTCAAAATATGTACAAGTTACTCGAATTCATTTATTTATTCAAAAGTTGATAATTAAAAAAAAAAAATTAAATCTAATTTAATTAGAAAATTTATTCATTTCAGCTCATATAAAAATAAACATTGAAAGATTAAAATATGTAAAATTATTTTTAGAATTTGACTGTATCTGTGAGCGAATACACGCTAGACGCGCAAGAACAAATCTACAGCATTAGGTGTACAGTAATAGTAGTAGTAATCGTAGTAGTAGTAGTAGTAGTAGTAGTAGTAGTAGTAGTAGTAGTAGTAGTAGTAGTAGTAGTAGTAGTAGTGGGTAATAGGATCAATTATTATGAATGTTCAATCATACCCATACGTATTATGTTAAAAAAAAAAAAAAAAGAATTATTTTTAAAACTACAATTACCTCAAACATTCCGTTATTTTAATCAATATATTTACAGTAATATTTTTATTTTAGAAGTTAATATGAAATAGAATCTACGTAAGTGTATGTTGTCAGGTCTGTTTCTAGAACGTAATACAGTAAACCATAATAGAAACAACAAATTCATGTTAGCCACTGTGATCAGGATCAATCGAGTATCGTACCGATTCTATGAATAATGTGCAGACCTAGAATGAATAAATAAACGCGGCAGGAAGGGAGAGGCATACGAATGAATGGTAATTTGCAAAAAATAAGAAGTACGGACGGAAAATGGGTAATCATAATCTTGCACAAGCATTCATTTACACGAATTACAACAAGTATGAACTTATTGAGAATATTAATGCTTTTACGATCAGAGTTCCGATCTTATCACGTTACCATGCATGTATCGTAATTGGTAATTGTAAGATGTAAAAATATTCGTGTTTTAGTTCACATAACGATGAATATAGTTACGGATTTTCATTTTATAAATCCGTAATATAGAATGCTGATACAGAAGGTAAAAGATACTTCATTCGACTGTAGAATCATTTAAATTTCAATCAATTAGAAAAAGTTTGGATCCAATTAGTATTAGAGTAGTTGTATACATTTTTAATATAAATTTCTATTCCATTTAAATTGTTCAAAATCTTTTTAGAATTATAATTACAGTCAAATTAACTCAAAATACTTGCTTAATGCTCATTTTCAAATTAAATTCAGCTAAGAATTACGTATATTATCCCTTCAAGAATATTACAAGTACTTACGGGTACTTGTTAACAATTATGTCTGAATAATTAACGCGTCAGTAAATTTATCTATAAATTGCTTTGAGAAGATGAAAATATACAGGACCTAACTGGATGCAATACATGCACATTAATATGAAAGCGATAGTTGTTAGTTATTTGTAAATGTAAAAAGCACAATAAAATAATGAAATATTTTCATGTACATTCGGTGATAGACAGATTTTCAATTGCTACAGCCACAAATTAGTAAATTGCCGAGTATTAATTGTTAGATTTGCAATATATGTACCAAATCCTGCTTATACAAAAGAAAATATAAAGAGACGAGAGAGAGAGAGAGAGAGAGAGAGAGAGAGAAAGAGAGAGTATATAGCAGTGGAGCAGGTGCAGCCTTTAGACTAGAAAGTATATAATTTATATAAAAATCGACACATTTATTCGATAATTAGATGCCATAAGACGTTTCGGAATTTAAAATTTTTTCTCAATACCTTTTGATTGCCATTAAATGATCCAAGCTTAACAATTACGTACTTTTTTACACTATGCGCTTAACGAATTCTATTTACTTCGAAAGGGAAAGTTGATTGATAGAAGTCGATATGTTGATTTGTATAATCAATATTAGATTAAATAATGGCTTTCTATGAGTTGCAGGTGACTGGTTAAAAAAAAAAAAAAGAAAAAAAAAATTATTAGAACTTTATTTCCTATTGTAATTTTCTAAATCAACTGATTGACCTATTTAGTTACAATTATAAGCAACGGCTAATAAATGTTTATGCTTTAACTGCAAAGTCGGTGAGCTTAGTACAAGAGTGCAATTACGGCTATTGAAAATGATATTTTATTAATTTGAAAATTAAATATAATGCAGGATTATTTGATAAATAAACGATGCAGTATTCTATTACAGAATGGCGATTCGTGAAAAGCAAAAGAGATTTAAAATAAACGATAGATGATAAACGTAGAGCGGGGGAGGTGAGCAAAGTGAAATATGTTAAATCAGTAGTAATTTAGTTTTTCTTACTCGAGAGATTAGATCAAGCGAAACGTAAATATTCATATTTGCTCGGGACTCGCTTGTGTCCATCTATTTAGTGTACGGATATTTTTAAATATAGAATTAACCATTCCAAAGTTGATTACATTGACGCGAATGGAAATTAATAATATTTTTCGTATCTCAAATTACAACTCGTACACAATGTTATTCAATACTTTAAATGTTGGAGACTCTTTAAAATCAAATAAGCAGTATTGTCTTACTAGCAAAACGAAACCTGCGCCAATAAGAGCCGGTTAGTTAGTTAATTAGTTGTTCGTCAACACGATCTGCATACGTACGATAAGGTATAATAATTGTATTATAAGAGGAGGAGTAAGAGGCAAAAAGAGTGGGAATTTCGGGCATTTCGACGTTGAGGTTCAGGTAAAGAATTCAGGTAGGGTAGCCTGTCGTTAGTAAGCAGTACGTCTTACTATCCGTAGACAGGTAAATATAAAACAAAGGTTTGCAGTGAGTAGCAATGGAATGAGAAGCCGATCTCCGGTTATTGGGGTCAACGGAGCGATGAGTTCGGGCAGTAATTGGCCGAGGAGGGGTCCAGCCGATCGCTGGTGGGTGGGAGGAGGTTATTGGAGGAGAGAAAACGATGATGATACAAAGACGACGAGGCGGAGCTGCGTGTCAGGAGCGCGAGTCGACGTTGAAAGCGCAACTGAAAAGCGTAACTTGCTGTTGCTGCTGCTGCTGCTGCTGCTGCTGCTGCTGCAACGACTGTGCGTAAGTCAGCGTTTGGGGGAGAGGGATGGGGCAGGGCAGGGGGATAGAGGTTAGGGTAGAGTAGGGTAGGGTAGATCGGCATGTGTTGTGCACACACGGGCGAGTCCGCTGGCAGTCGCGGCGTCGGCGGCGGTGGCGGTGTCGGTGGCGGTGGCGGTGGCGGGGGTAGACGCGGAGTGGAGGAGGCGGCCATGTGGCGCGCGAACTCCCGCGACTCCTGAGAAGGCGGATGAACGAAGTGGGTCGGCGAGGGGACGGGCGGGCGGAACGCGTAAACAGAGTCAACATGTAAACAGGCCACTGGCGAAACAAACAACGTGGGGACCGTCGTCGAAGTCATCGTCGCCGTCGCTGCCATTGCCACCACGACCGCCGCCCCCGCCACCGACGCAGCCACCACCGCTGCCACCTCGGGCCGCTCGCTTAGGCAGAGTTACGGCGGCAGCTCCGTCGTGTACGCGCGGTATCGTGACGCTCCGCCGCTTTTTTAACGCTCGCCATCGAGTGGGGGCGACCCGGAGCTTTGAATTTCCCGCGGGTCGAGCCGTTCTCGCCGATCGCAGGGACGGGGGGTGAGCGGCAACAGGACGCCGACCTCCAAATTAATAGTGTACCGGCCAGACATTCTTGGGGAGTGCTTGCCCGTTGGCCCGGTGGGACTCCGAGGATGGATGTGCTCGGTTGTTTCACGCCGCTAGTGCTCCACGTGACTGGATCATGGCTCAGGTACTCGTGTGCGCTTCCGGAGGCGATTGACGAAGAGTACTGACGAAGAAAGTGCCGGCGCTGCGTCGCTAATAACGAGGAATATAAGAGTCTATTTGTGTGTGTGCGTGCGTGCGTGCGTGCGTGCGTGTGTCAGAGATAGAGAGAGATAGAGAGAGAGGGGGGATAGGGAGAGAGAGAGAGAGAGAGAGAGAGAGAGAGAGAGAGAGAGATGAAAATATTAAGGACGGAACGTGCGGTCGGCATCGAGTGATTTCGGGGAAGGAATCGAATAACGAGACATCAGCGAGAATTTTTTTTTTAATATCGGCCTTTCTGATAAAAGCCGTTCCGCCTCCGTTCGGGCTGAGGATATTTTCGAGAAAATTGTTTGGCAACGTAAAATGGCGATTAATACCAAAGCACGCACTTTTTCCCAGCGAAATGTAGGCTGCTGAAGGAAGGAGCTCCCTCCGAGCTCCGAGTTCCGAGCTCCGAGCTCCGAGCTCACTTATTATCGCCCGGCTAATTTTAAAGTCCGTCGCGGGAGACGTATCGTCGATCGTACACGTTCCATTCCATTCAAAGAGAGATCCAAGCGCAACGACGACAACAACAACAACAACAACAACAACAACAACAATGTACGAAGAGTCCGCCGGTGGGTGATTCATGAAGTGATCGTGTAAGTTCTCAAAACTGGTATTTATTTATCCGTCTAGGCGAAGGCGGAGGAAAGGAGGTCCCGAGATAAGAAAGAGAAAAATAAAACGACAAGAAGAAGCAGAAGAAGAAGAAGAAGAAGAAGAAGAAGAAGAAGAAGAAGAAGAAGAAAAAAGCGTTCAAGACCGAGCGGAAGACGGAACGGAGTGTGCGTGCGGGTGCGGGTGCGCGAGGAAAGGCAGAATAATAAAAGGGAGAGGAATCGGTGAGTCTCTCGCGGAATATCATACTGTCAACAGGTGTGTGGGCGCAGAGTTGCCGAGTTACAAGCAACGTGGTCGTGCTGGTAGTGGTGGTCGTGGTGGTCGTGGTGGTCGTGGTGGTGGTCGTGGTGGTGGTGGTGGTAGTGGCGGTAGTAGCGGTAGTGGAGGAGGCGGCCGGGGCGGGTGGGGCCGGGAGGGGTCGTGGGGGGGTGGGTGGGGGCGGGTACCGGGTAGGGAGCGGCAGTCAACAACGGTGAAGACGCGTCGTCGTGCATGTTTATGTCAGCGGTAGCGTAGGTGCAAGTGCAAGGCCCGAGAACACATGTACGCGCGACGCGATAAGTTTTATCTTGTCACACGGCCGATCGATCCGCCTGCCAGATGAGAGAAGAGCGATGATGTGTGTACATGCGCGGCGAGCTCTAACTACGACTGCCGCTGCTAAATACCGCGGGCGGGAGGGGCGGGAGGGGGGCGGGGCGCATGCGCCGCCAAGCCACATCTCGTTACTCGTTGTTTTTATTACCGTTTCCTTATTGTCCCGAGCGTAAATAATCCATATTAAAGAGACTTTTGCCGCCTTCTCTTTCGATACGCGGCCACCATTCAATTATCTATAATTGAAGTATTAAACTGAGCTCCTTGACACGGTAACGACTTCTTTACTTTTGGCAATAATGCAGCGCCACGAGCTAATGCCGTAAGTGAACAATACAGGAGCTAATCGCATTAAAAAATAAGCTTAATTGTTGAATCGCATGACTCTCTCATGCGGGAGCGAAAAATCTTGATTTACCTTTCTGATTCATTATCGCTAACGTAAACAAATTTCAAGCATCAAACTTATACAACTCCGTAAATACACGTGTGCCATTAAGTCATACCCGATCGTTTACTCAATGCCGGCCGATTTTTTTATTCCATATTAATAAATTACAATTTATAATCGAGCGCCTTACTATAAATAAATATACAATAAACAATATCCTTACTGTCGCATTAGCCGGGGAAGGCCAATAAAACTTTTCTCTCAAGTTTCATTACAACGGTAATAAGAAAATTAATTAATAAGACAATAAACAATGACAATAGCGAAGGAGTATCGATTTATTATATTCAGCATATCTTGCGGCCAAAAGTTTGTTTATTTCTTTCTTACACAATAAAGTATTGGAGTGCTCGGCACAGCTAAGGCCGCGCAAGTCCGTGCCCGTAGCCATTGAATAATTTTTCTTTTAATTGTTTACGAAAATTCAAATCGTACACAATATGTTTGTATCGACACGTTGTTTAAAGATAAGTGCTTTCTCTTGTGTTTTTAAATATTTAAAGTACTTCCATTGTTAATTTGATCGAGTCTCTTGCGCAAAAGATTGCGAGATGGCTTTTTTTTTCTTTTCTTTTTTCTTTTCTTTCTTTCTTTCTTTCTTTCTTTCTTTCTTTTTTCTTTTTTTCTTCTCAAGCGGTCACAGGAAGTGAATAAATTATCGGTTTATTGAAACGTAGGAAATTTTTTTAATTCCCCTCTTCGAGCAAATTAATTGTTTTATTGTCATGTCGGCTTCTATTCGCCATATTGTTTATGTCGTAATAGCGAGGGATTAAAGTAGTCCGTTCTCATTGAATTGCCGTTGAAAAATTCTGCAATACGTATCTCGATGTAATATCTATTCGCTGTTTATTCTACCAATGCTCGCCATTTAATCACGTATACTCCAATGATATTCGAATTCGAATATCATCCGCGCGAAACGGGGAAAAATAAAGCGACTAGACTGACTAATGGAACAACAACGAAACTTGCATACAACTTTTAGTTTAACATCGAGCGCTTATTATTATTGTTATTGTCGTTGTCGTTGTCGTTGTCGTTGTCGTTGTTGTTGTTATTATTAATATGTTGAAATTCCAAGTCGATTGTTTCACATTATAATATTTCTTATATCATATATAACTTCTTTGAAATTGTAAATAGTGTATATTTACCGGGTAATGTTCATTCGCTCGTAGATATTGAGAAACGATCTGAAAAAATAGTCATCAATATGATTAAGAATGGACTAATAATTAAATAAGTTAAGAGTCTTTGATGCCGAATGCATACGTGGAGATGAATTGCCGAAGGGGAATTTTTACGTTTCTGCTTCAAAAGGTGTAAATAATAGAAGTAAATATTCATTTTTAAGACAATAAACCTTCAGAATATAATTTCGGTAATTCCTTTTTTGATTTGTTGATCAAACAAAATCAAACAAAAGAATTTGTCGATTGATTTAAAATTATCAACAATGGCCGCTTTGGGTGTAATTTAATCCAGAAGAATAAAGAAATCCAGGATTTCCGCCTTGTAAGAACGATATCCTTTAGCTAAGCTCGAAAAGACGAATAATTATATGTGAAAAATGTTATTGCTAACAATGTTTGTTCATAGGATGAATAGACAAAAAATAAGATAGATATATTATTTCCTTCTGCATCGTACCTACTTACGTGTGCGTGCACGAGTATTTCAATGTAGATCTGCGAGTCAAATACGTACGCGTCAAACGCGAAAAGCAGAATTGAGAAAGGCGCGAAATTTTAAGTAACTACATATCGCCTTCTGCAATTATTTAATAGCTAGTAGGTTTTGGATAACGTGATCGAATAGTATTATGATATATATGTATATATATATATATATATATATTTATATGAAGGAGGTAGAGCATGCCTAATATCGCAAAAAGAATCAAGAGCTTCGTGTCAGTGTTAGTTGTCTCCGAAAGTGTCATCGAGCTCCAACATTTTACACGTAGATGATAATCGTGTGAGTGTCTCGAGGCGAGCACGTGCGAACTCACGTGTGTTCGTTCAACGGCATCGCGAGAAATCGATCGGCCTTGGGCGAGTTTAGCGCATGTAGCCTAGTCATTTGTGTTGTATTCGGCGGTGGTGGGAGTCGCGGAGACTCGCCCGGTAGAGAAGGTAGAGCGAGCGAGTCCGAGGCATTAATTTTAACTCTCACGGGCTACTACTACTGGAACAACTTTTCTTGCCTTCCCTGATGATTTTAATGCCTTTAAGGCCATCGTTAATTTCGTCTCGCAGTTGACGCGTCGGACAAACCTTGACTTCTTGCTCCTCGCCGTTCCCCCAGGATCGCTTCAAGCCTGCTTCTACCTCATATATATATATATATATATATATGTATATATGTATGTATACGTATCAGCGAATCCGCCAGGACGTTCGAATCCGAGTTTTTTTTTTAACAAGTACAAACTTTATTTAATTATGTATTTTAAGAATATTAATTCTAATCATCAAAAAGACGCGCTTTCGCATTTTCTAAAGGTCTCATTTCGAATATTCTGCATCCTTGAGCTTGTGTAAATAATTGTACACTCACGGAGCTGACAATCATCAAACATTCACGTGAAATACTTAAAGTTTTCGATCGATCTGTCGAACGAGTGAAAGCAATTATTAGTCCTTAAATTTTCAGGCCAATTATATGAAATAGAAAAGAAAAGAGTTTTGCTTAAACGCCTATGACTTTTGAATTAAAGACACAAATAAACACATTGACAGGAAATTCGCAAATATCATTGAATACAAACACCAAGCTTTTCTTTTTTTTTTTTTTTTTGTGTAAAAATTCTAATTTTCACGGCATGACCAGTCTTTCGGAAAACTCATACGTATTAACTAGGACAGAAAAGTCAAAAGAAACCCATGCGGTGGAGCATCAATCAATTATTCGTTCGCGAGTTCCTGTACTTATTATCGATATACGTACATTAAACTCGTAAATTCGATACCGCTGCGATAAGGTGTGTACACAATTCTCTATTGCAATACAACGGACAGAGAGTGCAACCTACTTTTAAGTAGTTACCGAGGAAAAATCTTTTCTTTTATTTTCTTTTCTTTTCTTTTCTTTTCTTCAAAGAATGTCTTTCTTAACGATATTGTGATAAGTACGTACGTATGTAACTATGTATGTATGTATGTATGTATGTATGTATGTATGTATTTCTTATTGACTAAGGCCAAAAGAATTATCAGCTCTTTCGATTCCTTTCGAAATATACAAAATTAATTTATTATATCCAAAAAATTATAAGGATATAAATTATTTTTAAGATTTAGTTAAGTTCCACTTAGCTTTCTTTCTTCTTTCCCATCGAACGCGCACGGATTAAATAAAAAAAAAAAAAAAAAATAATAATAATAATATTAATAAAAAAAAAAAATGTCAGTCCTTACAAGCTCAGGCAAAGCAAACAGCAATATTTGTTTTCTAAAAAAGGTTCTATTTAAATAGTCCGATATCGGGCAGAGTTAATGGTTTGTACGACATTTCTAAATTTGTAAATCCGTATGAGGCAAGGAAATTTCATTAGGAGGCACGTACGCGCGGCGCCTCCGCCGTGTATCGCTCGGCCTTTGAGATTCCAATTATACCCCGGACATCCGATGGAATGCAGCAATTTTATTGCGTAAAATCGCAAAAGAAAACAAAAGGAAAAAAGAAATTTCAGTTAATTGTAGACGGAAGTCTACGTGCGAATAAGTTATCGGCGCTGCTGAACTTTCGAGAGGAAGTGAACCTGGTTGGCGTCTTTAGTTTTTAATGCCCTTATCAATTATAATTCAATAATTATTTTTATGTTCGTTTATTCCCCTTGCCTTCTCGGCTTTCTATTACTTTCGCCCGATATTTTTACTTTCCTAATTCTTAATCAAAGACCTTCATCATCAGTACTATTACCGTCTATTCTTTCTTTTCTTTTTTTACACAAGCCGACGTTCCCTACCTAACCGAGCCTCCTCTCCCATACGCGTACTTCTTCTTCTTCTTCTTCTTCTTCTTCTTCTTCTTCTTCTTCTTCATCTTCTTATTTGTTTTTTTATTTTCCTAATACGTCCTTAATGATCGGATAATGAATAAAGTATAGGTTAAACGCGAGTTAAAAATTAAACGATTTAAAAATTGTATGGCTTGGTGGAATGGGCAGCGTTACATTTATCTGTGAAAATGCTTTGCGGTGTTATGATTCACAGTCTGTGAAAAGCAACGTATACTATATGCAAGAAATGAATTGTAAAATAAATTACTATGACGTAAAACGTCGTATGCACTTGGTGCGTTAACGCAGAAAATTGTTTATCTTTCATTTTTCATACCCTTATCGCTAAGGTAATTTACTTGTATATGTATGAGAAGGACTATTATGATTTAGCGAGAAAAACAACTTGTAGGCGAATGCATTTTTATATTTCTCTTATTAATATGCACAAATTTTCGATAAAGCTAGACTTCGAAGTCCGAAAATCCTAAGAGTACAATGATTTTCGTACCCTTTTCTTCGAACGATATAATAATCCTCACATTCGTTTTCCCTTTAATCACTGGAGATTGATTATTTTCCATAATAATCCTGGCATTAATGGATAATAATTCAAACCGCAATGAAATGTTTGTAATAAATGAAAAATGATAATGATGATGATACAAGATGTTGGTTGTAGTAGCGGTAGTAGTAGTAGCGGTAGTAGTAGTAGCGGTATTAGCGGTAGTAGCAGTAGCAGTAGCAGTAGTAGCGGCAGTAGCGGTAGTAGTAGTAGTAGTAGTAGTAGTAGTAGTAGTAGTAGTAGTAGTAGTAGTAATAAAAATAAAAAGTCATTTTAATTAAAATGAACGACTGTGAAAATTGTTTGGCTGTATTGTGTACACGCTTAAGTACATTATCTCAAGTTAATGTATCGAGTCATGAAATGTTTACTTTGATTAAAGACCTTCTGAAATACCTTATTTTAAACGCGATTAAAATAGAACTGAAATTTAAATGCTCAGATCGAACCAAAGCCTCGCGCTCGCCGGGATCTTAATTTTGTTTCGACGTATGCTCGATAACTAAAATTTCCTTTTAACATTATCCAATAACGTTTTGTTTCTACTTAAACGATTCCGAAATCCTTCTCCTCTCCAGATCTCTTGCATGTCTCTTATAAGCCTCGCTGCTCTATCTATGTGAACAGGTACATCAGACTTTAGTGGCCTGCCAAGCTTCTAACATGAACTTCCTACGCAACTTATTTTCTTGACAATTTTTAAGAGAACATCCGATATATTGCGTAGAAAGAGTTCGGCGAGGCTCGGTAATCGCGTAAACAGCTGATTAGGTTTTATTTATGGTGGTCGATGGCCGATGATCTGACGGGTAAAGCAACTTATAACGAGGATCGAGCAAAGTCAAAGTCTCGAATACTCCTCGTTCAATATCTTTTCCATAAACCATTTACTATAAATAATTGCTAATGGATTTACGCGTGCATCTACTCACAATGCAATTCACTCGATGATAATGTCCGGCTCGCTCGTCTTACAGAATCTTGTCCAAGTGACTCCAACTGACCATCGCTACGAAAAACTCCCTCCTCTGCAGTTTTTTTCTTCACCTTCTCTCTCTCTCTCTCTCTCTCTCTCTCTCTCTGTCTGTCTCGATGAGAACGAATGATATAGATGACATAGGGACCCTATGGATGACGCTTCGCTTGAAAAATAATGACACGTGTCAGGATAAATAAAAACAGCAGTGGCGACGACTGGTCCGAGGAACTTTCGAGCACGTGCGAGTAATTATTTTTACTTCTAAATTAAAAGATTTAACTCCTAGTTATTCAGAAATCTCACGCATCTCATTATTTGTTTAAAACAAACGAACGTCCCCTTTGTATTTCGTCCGTCATTTGCCTTTGTACATTAATAACTCGCGGTTCGTTTTTACCAACGATACGGAAAGAAATCCTTTTGAGCCATTAATACTTATTTCGAATATTACATTTTTATTTAATTCAACGCTATTTAGAGTTAGCGATAATTAAATTATAACTTTATATGTTTACACATTAGTTTTAACGTCATAAATTTAATAATAGCTCTATATAGGTCTTACATCTATTAAAGCATTTATAACTTTTAACCGTATAGGAGTTAATATTGAATCTTAATACTAACAACGTAAGATCATAAATTTATTTGTGTTTAAAGCTGTAACTCAAGTTAATAAATGAAAACTTAATTTCACGAGGTTCGTACGCATGTTCCACCCCCACTCCCCACTCTCCCTCTCTCTCTCTCTCTCTCTCTCTCTCTATCTCTCTCTATCTCTCTCTCTTTCTATCTCATACGCGAACGCACACAATTTCGAAAAAGTTAAAATTGTTTTCGAAAGTACACTTTAGCACACATAATTAATTTTTATACTCATATTGGAATTACGCGTTCGCAAGTATTGCTTTATTTTTATAATACGAAGTGTAATAATAGTTTTCACTAACTGTTATAGATTTCTCCACATCATGAATTATTAATCTGATTGGTTAACTCCTTGAATAATCAATACCATTAATCAAGTAATTAACTCTCACTAACCATATATCACTACAGCTATTATGCTTATAATTATATTTGGTACTTATAAGAAATAGACTAATAAAGACTGTTTTTCGCATCCACGAATTTTAAGGTTCTAACTATAATTTTATACTCTCAAAGAATTTTTATAAAATAAGCTATAATCTTTACGATATATAGGCGCGATAATTATTTACGATTACCTGTGATAATGGTAAAATAATTGATTATAAAGCATTAATTATACATAAATATAATAATAATCATGATAAGAATTTTATTGTTAATTTACAAATAAGATTTGAAGAATTAAAATTTATAGACAAATTGAATAAATAAGCAGTACTAATGAAATTATTAGCTGCAATCTAATAAGATAATTAAAAAGAACCGTATGATTCTATAATTAGTAAAACATTATTCACCAATGTCAAATAAAAATTCTATGTTATATTCTATATTGTATATTTTATTTTATTAAACAACGACATCGAAGAAATATAACGATATACTTAATTTAAGTAAATCAGTTTCATAATTAATGCAGGGTCTATTATTTTATATCTTTAATGGCTTGTTCGTAATAAAGATTCTTTTTATGGTATTAAACGGGAAAAGTATATTATGCTTTCGTTATTTTTCTTAGATCTGAAATACAATTGAATAGTTAAACCGGTAGAAAAAGGGAGAAGGGCCCGTATTTATTGGGATAAAAGAGTAGAGTAGAGTAGAGTAGAGCAGAGCAGAGCAGAGCCAGCAGAGGATATTGTAAATAAATTAAGGAAGCCAATCATGCATGTGCGAAATTTCTGCTGGCTAGTGCGCCGCCAGTTGAGGCAGTAGGCATTATACATTAGATTACATTGAACCCTCATGATAAATGCGTTGGACGCAAGTCGAGTAAGCTCATCCCGAGCGACTCCCCAGCGCCGCCACTTGAATCCACATACGCGCGTTCAGTGTGGCGACATTTATTATCGAAAGAAACTATTGTTGTCGCCTTATTGCCAATGCATCTTCTCTTATTTAAATGAGAGAATCTGGTGCTCTTCAACTTTTTCCCCTTCTTTCTTTTCTTTCTTTTTTTTCTTTCTTTCTTTCTTTCTTTCTTTCTTTCTTTCTTTTTGATTGTCAAAGCATTCGCTTTTATTCATTTAACAAAAAAGTCAATTTAGGAAGAAAATCATCGCCCTTCCGGCTCGTTTATTCGATAGGTTCCTATATTTATAATATATTTTTGCTCTTTCGCCAAGCAAATCATTGTGTTATTTTATGTAATATTATGTAACTAGTTGAGCGCGTACGTAAGTCTGATTATTGCAGCGCATGTTTCTTTTTTGTATCCGTGTAGCAGGATTTGTAGAAATATTTCAAAAATAATTGGTCTATAGTTATAAATATATACATACATACATACATACATACATACATGCATACATACATACATACGTACATAAATACATGTATACGTACGTACGTACGTACGTACGTATGTACATGCACACAAGAAGTAACTTATCGCAACGCATGGACTCTGATTACGTGAATTTCGTACTTCTTTACAGATTTATATAATATACACAAGTTTGTCAGAATCACTTCCTATAGTAATTATAGCTTTAAATTTTCTTTTTTATCTGCCATCAAAAATGTATAATAGAGAAAGCATGGACAAATAGTAAAACTAAATAATTACCTTTATTATATTTATAATGAGGATATATTTAATTTTTATCAAAATGAATTACTTCCAATACTAGTTTCATTAAAATTAATTTCCAGTCTATTAATAGAAAAATAATAATATGTTCAATGTAATATCATCATTTTTTTAGAAATAATTTTAGACGCAATTGTTTATTAATTTGTGATCTGATGCTATTAGATAAATTAATTCTAATTAAAATACCGACAGCTTGCGTAATAAAAAAAATAATAAAGTGACAATTGAATTAAAGGTTAGCAAAGTAACTACTATTGATATTATCATTATTATTATACCTAGAGTAAATTTTATTTATTATTAGAGCAGTCAACAAATGAATATACGAAGCATTTACGTAATATTAATGAAATTGTTTTTGTTTATTAAAAGATTGATTTGAAATGCACGGATATTAGAATATTTTCAAAACAGAAAATCTTGTCCGTGTTATTGATATTTTTATAATTGACGGACGCTGATCAAAATGTAATAAAATGTTCGTTCACGCAATAGATAAATATTAGTGGGGGGGGGGAAATATATAAAAAAAAATAGACTACTCAATAGAAGGATAAGAGTCAATGTCAACAACGTATCAGCTCAGGTAATTAATCTCTGAGAATTTATATTTTTGAATAGATCAGTGGCCGATAAGTAGTATAATTTCACGGCCCCAATGATATGCAAAATATCTCCGCTGACGTTACTCTCATTCCGAATCTTTGTACGATAAGGATCTATGGATATGTCCACTATTCATGTAGGTGAATAAAGAGTTCGACCTCGAGGTGACCTTCGTATTGGCGTTTAGGCGTCTCGAAATGGGATACGTGTGCGCTCAGCCATGACCGTGAGGAATTGATCGGTTCAAATCACACGTACCAAAAACTGTCAGGTTTTCATACATTTGTCTTTTTTTACTTTTGTAAAAGCATACACCTATGCGCATATGTACACATGCATATATATATGCGCACGTCAATAATTATTGTTCTTTTCCTATCGCTCGCAGGAAAATTTACGCTAAAACCTGCCGTGACTGGACTATCTTATTTTTATTAGATGATTATTTAACCGCGGCTTACTCATAATTTACTTTTACTCATAATTCATTCTTAAATTTACTTTCCTCAAAACCTTTATGGTCTCCTTAATCTTATTATTCTATATATCTATTTCTTAATTACATATGCAGGTAAACGCAAGCTACATTTTTTTTAACCGTACACAGGAAGGGACAAATTATTGAATACTTCCTTTTTTTGATATTACAAGCGATTTTACAAAACGGGCTGTATAAATCATTGATCGGAGCTAAATTAAAGAAAATTTTTTCTTATAAATTTATATATTTGTAGGGTGAACGAGTGAAATGCATATTTAAGAAAATCACAACGAACACGCCAAGTATAATATTTTATTTATCACAAGCACCAGTTTATCAGTAAAGTTTTAATCTAAAAATGTATTAAATAAACAAAGAAGCCTCTATGAACGCGATGATTTTTTTGTTAATATTTTTCAAAATACTATTTTAACGAGGATCGAAATCGATTGTTTATATAATGAATAATAAAGTTTTTTATAAATTCAAGTATTTATATTATTATAAGATAGCAAGAAGATAAAATTAATTTTCTAAATTGATGACTCGAATGAAAAGTTTCTTCTATACTTAAAGATATGTATACAATAGATTACTAATGTATGCAAATTATAAATTTTATTAAGGAACTTGATTGAAATTGACATAAATAGATGACTATTATGCTAGGAGATTAAAATTTTGGAAAATTTTTACTCTACTATATTAATCGTTTTGGCTTATTAATAACGTAGTAATTTTAGTAATAATTACTAGTTATAATTTATAACGTTTATGTATCTCCATGTAAATAGACATGAATAAATAGAGTTTATAATATTTAAAATAATTTCGTTATATTATAATTTTAACAATACATATCTTACCAAAAGATTATATAAAACTTTAGTTTAGCGAAAATATATTCAAGCGATATGTATATTGAAAGTATTTGTTTAGAAAAGCTTTTGAATAATATTTTTTAAATTACATTCTCTGAATTATATATAATAATTAAGACTAATTAACTAAATACTTTTAAATTAAACGTATGTATATTCTTTTTTTTTCTTTTAATAATTTCTCTATCGTCAAGAGAATAAAAAGAAATCTATTTGCAATTTAAATTTCCGTGCACCATAGTGTACGTTTTTTTTTTGTTTTACAGAAAATTGGAATTCCAATTTCTTAAATTTGTTGGAACGAAGGCATAATAAACTCTTGAAGCATACGGGAGCAGTTAATTTTCCAATTAAAAACCCGGAGCCTGGCATTTTGAATATTATCGTGTATCCTCATTAATTAGCTTAATCAAATCTGATGGTCGGCGCGAGATTCAGTGGCGGCGAATGTAATTCGCGAGGTTAAGACCAACGGCTCTTCTAATAAACAGCTCGTAGTCATGACTTTTTCCGAAAGCCGTTGTTAGCATTCTTTCACCTACTTTTTTCTTCTAATTCTTCTTCTTCTTCTTCTTCTTCTTCTTCTTCGTCTTCTGCTTTATGCCCTTTTTTCTTGCCCATGCTTACCAACCACGTGTATTGAAGAACAAGAGATCCAAGCACCGCCGAGGATAATCTCCCGGGTAACACCTGTTTTTATTTGTAATGCTCGGACAGTAAAGCCATGCCTCTGTATGAGGCTCGTATACCAATACGAGACTTTTGTCGTTATTAGAAGACTTTTGACAATATCTTAGAAACGCTTAGAAAAGCCTAACTTAATCATTAATTTAAGAAAAAGAAAAAGAAAAAGAAGAAGCCTTCTTCTCGTCTACAATCTCCTTTCATATCCGTATTTTTATATACTTACACACTTGCGCACTCCCAAATTCATATGCAATTCCATTTCAAAAGAAGAATAATTAATATTTTCTTTTTCTGTCCTCATTTACTTATGTATGTATACTATTCCCTCGTGTGTCAATGGCATTAGAAATATAAAGCAAACCAAAATTGGCACGTGTTAGTTGTACGACAAACACGTCGAGCCTCCGATCTATGTAATATGAGATGAAATCGCACATGTAAACGTTTATCGCATAAAACATTATTACGTTTGAAAGTCAGTACTAACTTCGTTTCAACTTGCGATACAAGTACATTTGATGAACACCTGCATAAGAATATATTGTATATATAATAGTTTTTACGGTACTTTTCTTACCAGGAAAGATATATATGTATATATTCTTTTTTTTCGAGTTACTTACTGTAATAATTACTTTTAATTTATATTTGAGAAGTTAATATACATTATATCTGTTACATAGTAAAAATATAATCTCACTTGGGATATATTTTTGTCCTCCATGAAATACGAATACCTTAGCTTTTAAATATAATATTTTCAACATGTTCGATGTAGTGCTTTTTGCTTTATAACATATTTTTTTATTATTATTATTATTTTTTATTTACATGGCCGTTGATTCATGATTCCTTGAAAATCAATGTGCAAAGCAGCAATAGTCGTAGTTCTTGGTATTTTTTTTGTACTTTCGATAAAAATTTCTCAGGCACAATTGACATGCATAAGATTAATCTGAAGAATAACCTGAAATACAAAATTTTTTGTATTTAATGAGTAATGAGCCGGAATTACCGTACTGTAATGAAAAATTCCTTTAGATAAAATGATCTAATCAATAGATTTATTATTATTGCATTTATTTGTACCTCACTATTGTATAAATCACAGAATATATATAACACATAAAGATAGTTTTGTATATAACTTCTAAAGAAAATTTGTAAATGAATTCTTGGCGAGCACTTCTGGTTCATTCACAATTTTGTAAAGAAATATGCTTATTTTCTATTTTTATAGTTCATATAAAACATAATTTCAAAGCTATTTATTTTTATATAATACAATTTAAGTCTTTAATAATTTTCTTGCATACTAGTGCTTATATATTCAGCTGAAAAAATTTCAATGCAAACTAAAATATATATATATATATATATATATATATGTGCGTGCATGCGTATGCGCAAGCGTGCCCGTATCGTAGACGTAATTCATACGAATTACGTCTACATTAATAATAAAAAATGTACTGGTTATTTATAAATTTGAAAACCATTAATGCCTGTTAATTTCGTGTTTTGAAAAGTAAAAAGGGAATTTGTTGAGCAGCTTTAAGAGTTCATCTGAATTTTTCTATTATAGATAACTCAGGCTTGAAATAATACAAACACAGATATTCTCTATTCTTGTAATTACAGTAATTTTAGTGCTCCCTTCCCTGGAGCGATGAAACATAAGATTATTTCTTGCTAATGCAAGTACGTAACGCTGACGTGGCGAACATTAGAATGCGGCTACTTAAAAGAAAGAGAAAGTAACGCGATTCATGCATGCATCTTCAAGTATATATTGCGTGTCAGTGTGATGTTCCAACTTATCTTGTCCCCACTCCGAATTCTGCTCTGAAATAAAGTACGGAATGGCAAAAAACGAGCTTTCCTCTGCTTTATGGTCTTAATGAGTACATTTTTTTTCAATTTAATATTTAACGATTATTGTATCTTGTCTTTATTCGCAAATATCTTACTTATTTGCATTCTAATTTGAATGTGTATTTATGTTTCAGGTGAGTTATGTAAACGCTTTATTTATCAAGCTTTATTTCCACGTAAGTTAAGAATCTATTTATTTCGTTAGAATTATGTATCCATGCATTGAAAGGCATCAGTTTCACCAATATTTAATTTAAAAAATTCATAAATTATCTTATGACGAAATTATATAAAATTCTTGTTTTTAATTTATATGAAAAAGGATCTTATAAGCTATAAATAATAGGTGGTAATAACGATTAGTAGTAAGTAATAAACGATTTCAACGATTACTTCACGTTTTATGAGCAAGTGAAATAAATATTAAAAAATTATTTAAACTTTATACGTTTATTTCGGATATAAATAAAGAATTCTATATCGTTTGAATATTTGTATTAAAATATTTACGAGACGGAGAAGTGTCAAGTCATAAAAAATTTTATCTATACTTGGTTTTTACGAAAAACGTAAGTATAGTAATAAAAATTAGAAGCAGTTGCATAAGACTAATGAATTAAATGTGTAGAATAAAACCAATATCAGAGGGAGAATAAATAAATGCAAAAAAAAAAGAAAAAAAAAACGCTAGAGAAGCCATTGATTTTGTGTATAATCCATTTTTTCTCTTTTATCAAACTGGGATATTATTTTCCATATGATCTTCGTGTAGCGTTAATTCACATGGTGGCAACAATGTCCCGTAGGTTACATTCGTCCGAGATTAGTTTTTGTAAAAGCCCACGGGATTCTTTGAAATGAGTTCATTTGCATGCCCATGTGTACTGTTATGTAAATTTGTTTATTATGTCAGCTCCGACTCTAACGTTATTTGCCTAAAAAACATCCAATGTCTTTTCGATTAGCTTTACGAACATTCCGCGTTTTATTAATATTACAATGGATTTTTTGAGCCTCTATCGCCAATCAGACCTTGAACATCGGCTCCATTATTATTATTATTATTATTATTATTATTATTATTATTATTATTATTATTATTATTATTATTATTATTATTATTATTATTATTATTATTATTATTATTATTATCATTATTATTATTGTTATTGTTATTGTTATTTATTATTAATTTTATTTATAAAGCCCATATTGAAAAACATCCTTCAAATTGTGTTCTTAACATTCTTATTTAATTTAACAGTTTCAAATATAAAAGCCTAGGAATTTATTTATAATGATTATAACGTTATTTTATAAGTTTTCTTTCCGGATCGAAATTATATTTTATATCGTTTTAACTACTATTTACAAAAAGTAATAACGCAACACACTAAAGTTAACAATAGAGTAATGTAAAAACGGCGTCCTTATTATCTCTATTGAGTGATTGAGGTAGCTCACAGTTCCCAAGTCATAGATAACAAACGTATACTATGAATTACGAGCTTATTCATATTACACGATAACTTTATCGTATTTACAACAACGGCATTTGGTTGTATTAAACAGCGTATAATTATGATTTTGTAATTTAAGTATATTATACCAAAGTCTTTTCAATAATTTCGATTATTAATAGAAATCTCGTTAATTTATCGTATTTTATATCAGTAGCTCATACAAATATTCTACATGATTAAGTAATTTAATGCACATAATTATCTAATAACGAATGTAATTCAATAAAATGCTGCATTTTTTAGTTTCAACCTATTTCGTAAGCACTTTAAATTCTTTTAAATAGTTATTACTAGTTAATTTGAATTATTTTCAAAATCAATAGTTATATTTTATCGAAGATTTTATTTTAGATGTGTAAGACATTGTAACGTATTCATCGTATTAAAATTTAATAAATATGATTTTACGGCCAATATTTAACGACTTTATTAATTTCGATCATTTAATTATTAGTTTATTTTAAACATGAATTTTTTGAATTTCTGTTGAATATCATTGCTTTATATTCCCTTTTTATCCCGTTGAACAAACTTCATTTTATATTTTTATAAATTTTCGTCTATACTGCCTTTAAATACTATAAATAATAAATATTTTCGAAAATTATTATTTATCCGCAAAAAATCTTTTTTGCAGTTTCACTTAATTTATATAAAAATAAGTTTCTATGCATACTTTTTTAAAGTATCAGACTGCGTTTTACGAATACATTTACTATATTTTATGACCTTGGAAATTACTTTAATGCATATTCGAATGACGGAAAATAATTTTCATTAGTAATTTAAGTGATTTGCAATCTAATAACGACAGGTAATCGAAGCTTTAGTAAATAATTCTTCTAATGTCTTATATCAGATGACCAACCGAATTTCTAATGTAAACAGTATAGCTTTTTAAGTAAATATAAATATCTTCTGATGTCAGTGCGTGTTCCGTTGTACGAAATATATTTATAGAATGAGTGATCGAACCCTACAATTAATTCCATTTAAACATTTTCAATTGTTTATCTGAAGTTTTGCTTTAAAAATACAAAAATGCTATAATGTTTATCTATTTTTACAATTGCATTTAAATTCGAAACCACGTTTTCTTTCTTCTGAGTAAATATAAGTATTTTTTTAATTTATGTATTTGTTTCTAATAATTTATTTCACTTTTATTAAATTGAACTTTAATTTTTGATTTACAATTGTCTTGATTCATTGAATTAGCTTATTTCTTTAAATAGATTTCTAATTTTCTTTTTTCTTATAAAAAACTGAATTTTAGGTTTCCACAGTCAATGACATTTTCAGTCGAATGGTGACGTTAGTGATTCACGTATTACGTTTTTCTTTGGTAATCGATTAAATCCGTAATAATATTATCTCATTGACAATCGACATAATTTTAGCACCATAATTGATAGCAAGACTGATAAAGCGTAATTTACAGAAGGATTCTCCAGGCAGAATCAACTGAGACATCTAATTACATGCAAGAAGGATTTCCTGTTTAGGTCACGGAACGTGTTGCGGGTGGAGATATTGTACGCATTTTCTCGCCTATAAGAATATGAGCTTTAAAAGTACCTTTAAAATGCAGTACTTTTCATTTAAATTTATACTACATGATTTTTATGATTCTTTATTTCATTCTATATATCATCGTTTCCTAATAACCTTCGATAGTCGCTCTTGCAGATATTTATTTATTTTAAATTCAACTTTATTCATCCGTATCGATATTCTTACGTAATTTTGTACAGCTTACTGTATACATATATATATATATATATATACGCTTAGAACTTGTTAAAACGCAGCCACGAATGTAAGAGTTTTATAAATAATTGAAGAGAGTTTAGAGATAAGATAAAACGGTGAAATAAAAAACTACTCAAATGAACATTCAATAAGAAAATGGTCGGATTTGTAGACGAGCGGCTAGAACCAATATGGGCGGCGTCTTTAGGATAGGGTTATTTGCTCAGCATAATAAGGAGGCGGCTCGCCTTCTGGAATCGTCTGATATACACATTAAAGAGGGTTTGACCGATCTGACCCAACCTAACGTAAGACGCTGTAAATCATTGTTAAGAGAAGCAACGATCTTCACATATATTACACTGAAAGTGCGATCCTTGATGCGGGCGTACGTGCGTGTAACCTCTGATGGTTCCTGCCGTCTTGGGATTGCACCCAGATACGACAACCCTTTGGTTGAGAAACGGCGAGGAGACAACTCCTTATTTCCGGTTTTTGTAAGAAACCCCTCAGCTAGTCTAATGTTACAACATTAAGACATATTCTCTTCTTCTTGGGATTCTTGCATATCTCTCTACTACACGATATATTTATATTTGTCACTTTTTCTACAATATTTTTCACTATAACATTTCCCTTCTTTTAAAATTATCATTATTAATTATAAATTAATTAATTGCCAGATTCACGTGTTTTCTATATATATATATATATATATATATATATCAATTTCAATGACGTTTACGTAGAATTATTTAATATTTGATTAATACGCATTTTAAGTATATGCATTTGGAATGATGTACGTAGACGTACGACGATCGATTAGTAAATATAGATGTAAATAAGTTTTTCAAAAGAATACAAGATACAAATAAATATAAGAATACCTGATACCAATGAAAGTTACCATTACGTAAATAATATTTATGAATGAAATATATTGAATAAAAAGCAACTCATACGTTTGTAGGTTAAAAGACTCAGAGAGTGTAGAATTTATAATAAACGTTTATTTTAGGTTATAGCCGAGCCATTCTTAAATTAAAACTGTAGATGTAGTAGCTCATAAATTCTGTAATATTCAGAGGATCGTGCTTTTTAAGAAACGAGTATAAGTATGCGAACGACGTTAAAGAAAGAAAATGAGCGGCTTGGAGAGAGAGAGAGAGAGAGAGAGAGAGAGAGAGAGAGAGATAGGGCGAGCATGAAAAAGGGTTAGTATAAGCGTGTAACTCTTCCCGTTATCTTAAGAGCGTTTCCGACTACGGGGAGGTCGCCCGATTCCTACACATAGCCCCCAAAGGTCCTAGTGAGAAATGCTAGCTAATGTGTGCGGACGACTGTGAGAGCGAGAGAGAGAGAGAGAGAGAGAGAGAGAGGGGTGGGATACAGTCAGAGAAAGTCAAAAGAGATCCGCGCGACGTTTTCATGATTTTCCCAACGAGGCTAATTGTTATGCATGGCGCCGCGTATCCTCGTCAGTTTAACCTTTAAACTCCCTCCCCCCTCCCTTAGCCCCATTCCCAAAACACTCCTTCCTTTTTTCTCCTCTTTCACTTAAACTCGCGTCGACTCGCTCACGCCCTTTCACTTACCCCATCGCCGCCTCGTCCTCCATCTCGGATTCTTCGAGGCACGTTCTCGGGTCGAGTCTTGCGCATTAGCCGCGCGCTACTGACGCTTCTTCCTTTTTATCCTTCGCAGGAGGACGAGAAGCGATAAGGAGACGCGCACGTGCCTTTCTTCTGGACTCCCCACCCCCTTTATCCTATACTCGATACATGCATGCCGAGACAGGGACAGGGACAGGAACAAGGGCAGGGGCAGGGGCAGGGACAGGGACAGGGGTTGACTCCTCCTCCTCCTACTCCTCCTACTCCTCCTCCTCCTCCTCCTCCTGCTCCTCGTCAGTGGCATATCTCTGTCCGGGAAGTATAACAGCGTTTATAGTAGCAGCACCCGGTTATTATATACTTTTCTTTAGATGCTATCTGCGCCTCTTGCTAACTTTAATGAGCTTTTATCCTCACCGCTTGCTTAGATATTAGGGCTCGGCTTACAAGTCGGATAAGTGCTCCAGAATCCGCGGGAATGTATCGTAATGTATCTTAGTGGCAATGAAGCGCCAGTACGAATGAATGAACGTTGAGCAGAAAAATAACCTTATTCTTCCTGATCCTTTTTAATGTCGTTCCTTGCAGACGCTAATTGCCGCTTGTTTCCCTGTTTTGGAAATCGTTGAAGTTAAGATTTTTAGATTTTGAAGAAAGACGTGGGAAAAAGTAACGGATTTCGGGGTTAAGGCGCGTATGTCATAGGGATGTGGGTTGTCACCTTCTCGTTCTCGAGAAAGTCAGGAGGAAGATAAAAGTGGTAATGGGATTGTCAGGTGAGGAGATATGTGGCAGTGGTCGGCGAACGTCAAGACGCGCGGGGTTGGGGTTGGGGTTGGGGCTGGGTGGGGGGAGGGATATAGGGGGCGAGTCAAGTGCTAGTGGTCGAGACAGCCGCTATGCAAAGTCAAGTAACCAACGTGAAAGACCTTCGTTCGAATTATAACAAGGGTTTCAACGGAATATCGCCTCCCTCGTATGGAAACCGAGGAGACAAGCCAAGATGGGATAATGAACAAACCTTTTACCTCTTCACCTAAAGTCTCGACGCTCTTTTCCAACCGTTTCCTTCCTTCCCTGCCGGACCTTCCTTCATATCGACATTTATTCCTTCCTTCCTTCCTTCCTTCCTTCCTTCATTTCTTCCTTCCTTCCTTACTCCCACAAGTTCCCATTCCTCTCAAACGAATCCGCCCAATATCTAAAATATTAGTGACCATTTCATGCTTACTCTTAGTATAAAATTATCGATAATCATCTTCAAATTAACCATTTAAGGGCCAATATTTCGTATTGTTAATATGATTCATCTCAAGCTATGCGAAACCTTTTACCGCTAATAATTATCTATTAATTATAATAGTCTTTAATATATTTACATAGAGCTGCTCGATTTATATTTTGATACGATCTCGTTTAAATTATGGAACGCTACCACTTTAATGCTTGTATTTATTAATTAAAAATTTTACCAAATACAATAACAAGGATGAAAATTAAATTAAGAACTTCAATTCAAGTTAGCTGATGAGCAAATGAGTTAGTTTCGCGATAAAGGAAATTGATATTGCATTATTTTTTTAAAATAAAGTTTTATTTGAATGAATGCTAAAATTTAAAACGTATTAATCAGTCGATGGAATTAAAATAATAGAAATCGAATATATAATTCGTCTTTCAAGCGGTATGATAAATTACAGGAAATCACGAGTCGAGGCTAAAAATTAAAAGCAAACAAGACAATTGGAAAATTAAGAAAAATCGCTAACAAAATTGAAATTTAACGGATATTAATCGCGCATTAGTAATACAAAGAATAATGAAAAAGGGATTGCAAGGAGGCCAAGTATAATTTTTCAAGGGGGAGGCTATGGTTAGCCGGAAAAATCTAATTACGTCTCTTGTCACTTTGTATAATAAATTTTGATAGGAACGGAGGAAGCAGCTCGAGGTCGTCTATCCTCGTGTCGTCCTCGTCATCTCGTCAGTTGCCCTCAGGAGATGAAGGCGTAAGTAGGTAAGAAAGTTATTTCCCGTCCGGACACAAGCTGCTTTCTCTTGCTGCCACAACCCTTCACTTCGCCATTCGCGCACAGTTCCCCCCATTCTTCGGAAATATATATATATATATATATATACGTAAGACGCAATTGTAGAAATACTCGGGAGACAAGAAATATCTTGGATCGTTAGCTTTTGTATGCGTTTATTATTCGAGTTTACTACATTAGTTCTTTGCTTTGGCGATATTACATCGAAAAGTATAATACGTTGTTGTTATAAAAGGATTTATACTCATTCGTCTACATTAGCATCGGTATTCTGACAAATAGTACCTATAATAAAGTGCTTCCTTAACATCTTCTCTCTCTCTCGAATTCAATTAAAATATTTCCACTGGATTGGATTCAAATGTCTTACCTATTCGAATGGATTTATAAAATGTGTCAATCTACCTCAAGTATTACGCACTAGTTGTTCCCTTAAATTCCTTACCAACGTACATACAATTATTATTTTAATCAGAAGATTTAGAAAATACATCGAATAAATTCTGCCACACTTTCCTCGCTAGTTTAACGTAATTAATATATGCAATTTGTATCATTATAAATAATGAATGCGCTCATTTTTTTACTTCATATCTAAGAAAATGGAAATGCAAATTATCGTAATCACGATGATGCTGATAATACTAATAACCACAATAGGAACAATAACAACAGTAATAGTAATTGGCCAGAGTAATAGTTAAAGGTAGTATAAGTGATAGCGTTAGCGAGTAATAGTAATGTCTAGTAGCGAACGGAATCAAAAGGCAAAGGCCTATAAATAGAAAAGAACGGGATTAAAGGTAGCGTTCGCATGCAAAGTCCATCAGAAGTATCACATAAGTAGTTGCATTCGCGTTTATAGGGCAAGATACACGAGTAAGTGATTTATGATCCGATAAGGCCGAGCCGCGTAAGGAATGCGTGCAGCAGCGTATTCTCCGACTCCGCTTTCGGTTCTCTTCGTTTATTATTGTTGTTATTCCTATTACTGTTACTGTTGCTATTGCTATTGCTATTGCTATTGCTATTGCTATTGCTATTGCTATTGCTATTTCGTCATTCATTCATTGAAAGGCGAACTGAAAGGGCTCGATCGGTATCGGTATTTTAATTACATTGAAATTACTAATCTTTTTCTTTCTTTCTTTTTTTTTTTTTTTTTTTTTTTTTTTTTTTTTTATTCATAATGCCAAAAGATTTCTAAATCATAATAATAATGTAATTGCATTTTACCGATTATACCATTATAATGTGTAATATAAACTTACTTTCTATCTTATTTAATAATCTGTTTAATAATCTGCTTTCGAAAAGAAAAGCCTGGAAAGTACCGAGTATTCGTAATTAGTGTGAAATATTATCGTAAAATAAACCTGTTTTTAGTCTCGTACTTTTGTTATTGGGGTTATACATTTGAATTAATGCGCTGCACTCATTAAAGTGCTCTTCTTTATTTATTAATGAAAAATATAATGCTAATTTTATTAGCACGGTGTCTCAAGAAAATCCGAAGGATTACTTATTAAACGAGTAATATAAGAAATTATAAGTTGATGAAGTTGGATTGGCTTGGCTTGGCTTTAAACCGATATCGTGTAAGAAATTGTCGATGGTGAATTACAATCTAAATGTATCGTTAATTAGTCTATATAATCGTAGCTCACACATTAGTACGTGATCTACGTAGGGAATTGTTGATCGATGAGAATTAATGGAAAAGTAAGTTTCGTCTGATCGTTGTTTTGCGCGAAGAAGGAAGAATTCATGAAAATATGTTCATGCACATTATTGCATGCTTTATATTGCATGTAGTATTGCGTTATAAGGAATGTTAATATTCATAAAAATGTAAAAGAAAAAAGAAAAAAGAAAAGAAAAAGGTTGAACTTGCTTATATTATATCGCGCTAATTAGGGCTCGAGAATACCTCGAAAATAGCTCGAAAATAGGTTGCCACGAAGAAGATCGCGCTTCAACGACGAGAATATACATAATTTGTACGTGTAAGTTCGTAATGCCCTTTGATCTTCATTATTCTCTAATCGCAATCGCATTAAAAATATATCAGGCAAAGGGAATAAGGAAAGGAGGATAAAAAGTAATTGTTAGACGGTTGGAGTTGATGGGGGGGGGGCGGTTGTAAATAATTAGCAGGAGGTCCAGGTTCTTATGTGCTGGAATGCTCATGAATATAGAGCGAAAGCTCGGTCTTAAAAAATGTATTTCCGGTGTTTAATTCGCGACATCGAATGCCCGATAACGTTTTATAAGCCTTGTTTTATAATCACTTACAGAGGGAGAGGAGCATAAGAGTGAGAAGAGCAAGGGGGGAGGAGGGGAGGCACCAAGAGTTTCGGTCTGCATGTGATGCCAATAAATGCCTCTTTACCCTCGAGTTCGCCTTATTTTGTTATTGAAAAAAAAAAAGAAGCGTAATTGTTGCCCAAGTCTTAACAAACTCTCGGCGTTGTTCTCCCCTACTTTTTCTTCAGACTTCGAACTTTTTAACCGAGCTTTTACCGAGCCTTACTTGATATAACTACTGTCGAATACTTTCGCATAATTAGAGGAATGCATGCGATCCGCTCGCGGCACGGCCGCGCGGCGAGGAAGGGTTACGGGGGATGGTGATGGGGGGGGGGATGGGGAGGGGATACTATATCACGACGATACTGTACACTTTTCTTTTCTATATAGATCGTGCATTCTGTATTTTCTATGTGCATGACGCATTTATCCGTCCGTCAAAATTATCACGTCGACATCTTGATCGATTAGTCACTCGATTCCGATTTCCTTGGCTTCGATGATAAGCATTGCACTCGTAATACGAAAAGTCTTGTTAAATCAATCCAAACAACCTCGTCACAAGTTTCTCCCATACTTACACATCAACTGCAAATAGTTCTTATGGATCAATCAATCGTTTTGAGCGGCAAATCGACACGTATTCTTTCTTCCTATCCAGTAATGCCGTCTTTTTCCTTTATTCAATGCAGTCATGTTCTGTTTAAATTTATTGTGATTACCGTTGAGTATGAATTGCAAGAACTGAATTACATGTCGGAGACGTCATAAGCAGAAATCAAGTAAATCCAATTTGCATGGTAATTGATGCAAGCAAATGTCGAATGATGAAGAGTCCAATACTTAAAAATAAGTGAATAAAATATTCGCTTAAGTTTTTATCTAAAATATACAGTTTACAGTCGTATTATAATTCAATTCATCACGATTTCCCGTTAATTACAATGATTTTCATTTTTTCTCGAATACATTATCAGAAAAAAATTGTAATAAATAATTTAATAAATCAAATGGTCGTTAAATCATGAAATGATATATTTCTTAAAGATCTTCAAAAAAATTGAATCTCATACACATTAAACAGCATATTTTACTTGAAAATTCGCTAGTACTTTTAATTCTATACTGCATAAATTTGTATTGAATTGATTATGTGGTATATTTAGGAACATTATGTAAGAGCTTTCGGTATCGAAGTATAATAATGAACGAATTGCATTATAATATACAGAGCAGAAGAGTTATCGAAATATTTACTATTATCGTCGTGGCAATGAATTTCTGAGAAAAAAATAAAACGAATAAATCATGTTTAAAAATGTAGAGGCATTATTGAACATTAGCCGGCATATTATTATGGTTTTAAAAACGAAGTATCCTCATGAGGTTATGTCTGTCTTATATTTTTATTAATTTTTTAATTCCTTTATTACTAAAATGTACTTAAATGAAAAATATTTTACTATTTGTCAGATTAATAGAATTTCAAATATATTTTAATTGAAATAAAATAAAGAAAATAAATTATATTAAAGAAAAACTGTTAGTACGTTCTTAGTAATACATATTTTTAGTTTTTGATATTTCAAATAATATCGTTATAAATACTTTTTTGATAAATGTGATCTTCTATGCAAGATATAAGTATTAATTTATATATATACATATATATATATGTATTAAATAGATGTTATCGGTAATCATGATTTTTGAATTACTAATGAATCCGTGAAGTTATTCGTGTTAATTGGATGAGTTAGGTTTATGGCTTACATGTTATAACTACGATTTTACCATCATTGAAGATCTAGAAATACTAAAAATAAATATAACATCCGTATTCAGAGATGTAATTGACGTATAATAAGATATAAGTTAATATTGATTATACGGATGGTCGAATTTGTAATTTTTTTTCAATATGAAATAAGTATTAGTAACAATTATAGGTTTTTGCATGAAAACAATAGATTACTCGATAATGTTCCTAAATAATGAAAAACTCGCAAATATAGAGTAATATTAGATATTAGTATTAGTAGTAATAGCATAAGCAGTAGCAACAGTAGTAATAGTAGTAGTAGTAGTAATAGTAGTAAGTTGTAGTAGTAGTAGTAGTAATAGTAGTAAGTTGTAGTAGTAGTAGTAGTAGTAGTAGTAGTAGCAACAGTAATAGCATTAGTAGTAGTAGTAGTGGTAGTAGTAGTAGTAGTAGTAATAGTAGTAAGTTGTAGTAGTAGTAGTAGTAGTAGTAGCAACAGTAATAGCATAAGCAGTAGCAACAGTAGTAATAGTAGTAGTAGTAGTAGTAGTAGTAGTAGTAGTAGTAGTAGTAGTAGTAGTAGTAGTAGTAGTAGTAGTAGTAGTAGTAGTAGTAGTAGTAGTAGTAGTAGTAGTAGTATTAGTAGTAGTAGTAGTATTTAAGGACGATAATAATATTCGAAGAAAAAGTTAGGTAAGCAGATTTGGAGATTATAAATAAAAGTGAGTTTTATTTTCATAATAATTTTGATGGACGTGTATAAGAATAGTATAAAAAATTTTGCAACTCTGCCACTGTGAAATGCGCGAGCAGTTATAAAGAAGTGTATAAGTCTTTATGTTCGGTTATCTTGAAACTCGGGGTCCGAGGTCAAATATTCCTAGAGTATCAGTTGTTAGCAGATGAATCTGAAACTTGGTACATTTATTCTTAAATATAGAGTCCCTAAATTTCTCGACTCTTTTTTTACGAGGCCGTAAAATGCAACAGTTTTTGTGCATAGAGCGGTGATCGATACTCCCTGCGTCCTTGGTTATTATTCTCTTCGGAACGATTCATAAAAGCACTACAGCACTTGCGGGGGCTCGGGGGGGAGGAGTGGTAGGGGAGGAAGTTTCGTGTGATTCTCGCACCGAATGTGTCTCCTTAGCCGGCGAGGAGGTAGATGTAGGTGGATAGGTGGGTGGGTAAGTGGGTGGATGGGTGGGTAGGTAGGTAGGTAGGTAGGTAGGTACATAATCCGCCATCTAACACAAGACAGAGTGAACGATGCGGGTAGAGTTGGTGTACACGCGCAGAGTTACGCGGCTCCAAGAATAGTCGGCGCGTCTAGGACTTTGAGTGCCAGTAAGTGGTCAGGTCATTGGCCACCGCGGGAATCGCGCTCAAGACAGAACGAGGAAGAATCACCGAGGGTTAGTCGCTCTGCCGGTGATTTAGCTTAGCGGAAGCCATGGTCCCGCCCCTCTCAGGTGGCTTTATTTATATTTATAGGCTCTGTGCGTGCTCCCGGTCTCTCTCGACCCCATCCCTCTCTATACACACGCACCCCCCCTCATCACCCCTCCCTCATCGCCCCTCTCTCTCCGCAACACCGTCAGACCAGGTCGCCCACCCCCCGCCAACCATCGGCGCCGCGGATATCTGAGGGGCTTGGATTTAAAATTAATTTGCCAAAGGCCTTATTCGCTAAAGCCGCCTCGTTTCTCTGCCCCGATATTACCGACCCGCTTACCGACCCGCTTACCGACCCGATCGCGCCCCGGCGGTCCTGCCACACTTTCATTAGGCCGCCTCTTCGTTGTGCGACCCTCTCCGATCGATGACTTTCTCAAATCCAACTTTAATTTCGGACCTCTCCTACTTATCCCTCATTACAATAACGCTCGGCGTCGAGCGAGCCCTTCGCCAATACAAAAATACAATTTCCTTCTAAAAATAAGTTGTTCCGTAGTCACGAGGTAATCACCCGTAGCGGTGCACCGACTAATCAAATTCTCCTCGTTACAGGGAATTGCAAGAGAAAACCCGTGCTAAAACTAAAGGATTAAAACTTCGGATGTTCTCCGTAATAGGTTATTGGGGGAGCGGGAGATCACACGGCCTCGGCTCTCCCGAATCTCCCCGGTACATCCGCGTAAATTGTAAAATCGCATACGGAGCTCTTGTCGACGCGAAACCGCTGTTTCCCTCGCGCGCCTCTACTCAATGACGCATGAACGCAAAAATAAGCGAGTGCGAACGGCTGCGCGAGCACACGTCTAAATAGCACTGGAATTGTCAGGTTAACCCTACCCCAGTACTACATCTTTTACCTCATTAATATTGCCAAATACAGGCCTCTAATAAATGTCTCATTTAATTTTCTATGCGAGGGCTCGCGCTCGGCAACGACAAATAATCTTCCTCCTCTATCAATTTATATACTCACATACCTATAAATATACATACATACATACATACATACACGTGTACATGTATATATATATATATATATATACACACACACACACACAGTTGTTTGTTTGTGCGAGTGTGCGTGTACGGGTATGCGAATAATACTTACTGCTGTACTTTCGTGGGACTTTTTTTTCTCCATATTTAGGAACCGTTCAGTCGATAAATTGTCACTGCTTCGTTATTACAATGTTATTTTATCAGCAGTTTTGAAGCTCGGCTTTATATTACATCGTAATCTTTTTTCTATTTGGTCGAGGCTTCGACGCCATGCTTGAGCAACCAAAAATCAGTACCCATCACTTGTACTTCATCACCCGATACTTTCAATTTTCTTATACTTCTGACGCGACGAACTGCTTACGTTTCAACCATTCTATTTTCTTATTACTCAGATGCCATTTTTGCTTCCGAGACTCATTAAAAACAATAGAATGCTGTTTCTATTTGAAATTATTATAAATACGCTCATTATATATTATCGTTATTTATTATTTCCAGAGAAGTGACTCTGTGCGTAGTTAAGCAATGAAATTAATTGTATTTTATAAACTTTGTTTTGTATCAACTATTTGCTCGGCACTTCTCGACATTCTAAATAATAACGACTTCGATGCTTCAGATGCAAACAAAAAATCTTAAATACTCTTTATTTTCATAATTTAATTCCAATAACATTTAAATGTCTTGTTTTTATTGCACGATTAGGAAGGTTATTTTGGTCATTTTAAATTAGAGGTTTTATGAATCGCTGAAGAAATGCTCGCGCGACGAAAGATTAACGTGGAATAAAACAAGTGCAATTCAAAATAATACAGGACAACGTATCGAAGATTAGAGGATGATTCGACAATGACGTAATAATCTACAAAGTACGCATCGACGTTTTCCGAAAAGAACGAAAGAAAAACTGTGGAGCAGTTGCAAGTATGCGGGCACTTGTGCACATAGAAGTCTCGACTAATCTTGATTTGTCTTGCAACCGTAGTTAGAAACGTGCGCTTGATACGATCGTACGGACGAAAGAGTAGCGATGTGTACATTTCAGCGGCGCATCGACGTCTACCTATGATTCATTGATCATTATTTTCTAAATAAAAGCCAATGTGCGCTATACCGTTATTTACGTACTTTTGCTTGGCTTTCTCATCAATGACACGAGCCAACAATACCAATCGCTTAAATCTTGTTTGACACTTGCAAGCGAATTATTTCCTTTAATAATCTTGGTATTAAACGTTAAAAGTCTTGCGGCAGTTCGTTAAATACTTTTATCGTTAGAAAAATGAGACAGAATCCGAAGAAGGAAGAATAGTATACAAATGTTGTGCATGTCGTATTTGCGTCGGGTATCGGATGGATTAAAAATTTACGGCAGTTCAAAACAAAGTACCACTTTTCACCATCATTTTTCCCTCTTCACCTTCCACTTCGAAAAGGATGAGCAGCACGAGCTGCTTAAAGTGACGAGACTAAACTGTTGCTCGATTAAACACTTTGACTTCTAAGAAGGCATTATGATTTCACATCATTCGTAGATTCTTCGTTAATGCGAATCGTAAAATGCCGAAATCAGATTAATAATTCGTAATTATTCTCTAATCGTAACAACTAAATTTGATTCTTTTCCAGCGCTTCCTCAATAAAGATTAATCACGTTATGCTTCACTGTTTTGTAAATATTGTTTCAATAGTAAATAAACGCGGTATGCAAATTATTCTCAGCTTATACATACATACATACATACATGTATATATATATAATTTTATAGAAAAACATTTAATTATCCGCGCTACGTTTTACGGAAATAAGTGCTTATTTTTATACATATTTATTTGAAGTTGTTATAAGCTATAAAAACTTTTTATGCTTTGAGATATGCTCGGGAGTTATATCATGAAGTATTGAAAATATAATGAGTGCATTAATAATGCATATTCTTTGGTAAACAAAACAATAAATCAAATTAAATATCATGAGCTTTTATTATTTTTCTTTTATTATTACAGTTTCGTGGTTACAGTTTGAGGGCTATAAAATTTTCTAGAGTGGTAATTGTTTAAAATCCTTACGGGAACGTAAATAATGTAATGTAAAAAATATAAGAAATTAAAATCGACTGGGTGAAGACGGTAAAGTGACGCCAAAGAGAGAACGTGCGAATTGATAAAGAAATTGTTGATGGTAGAGCGGAGTGAGGGATATTCGTAAAAACTATAGTTTGAAAAAGTTTCTCGTTTAATAACATTGCCACTTAATCGCGCTAAGTACACGAAATTGCTCGTGTAGCGCGCGTTATCCTCCCCTTCTGTAATTGGAAAGAAAGTCTAAGTAAGAGCTCCGATCCCCAATGTGAAACGCGTCTTCGGAGTAAAAATTCCGGAGTTCGGGACTCGGGATTTTTCATTAAGAAGCCGTCGACTCAGCCACATCCTGGGAGAAAATGAAGAAGGAGAGGCGGAAAGCTTGCGGATTAATACGCGCGAAATCTGCCACGCAAAAATTATTAATGATTTCTCAAGTCTGGGCGTCAAAGATTTTTACGAAACTTGGGTTCAGCTGCTCGGGGATGGGTACGGGAACGGGAATGGGAACGGGGAGGAGGAGAAGGGAGGGAGGCACGCGCGCGCGCGCGCGCTGAATAGATAATAAAGGGGTAGAGATCAGCAAGCTTTCAAGAATCGAACAACCGAGTACCGCTCAGTCATAGAATTCTGAGGTCTTGTCCTATTCGCTGTGCCCATCATTTGCTTTTCTGCTCTGGCCGATAAAAAAAAAACAAAAAAAGAAACGAGTCTCGGTCGTGCATTTTTATTATTTTGAAAACTTTTTACTCCAATTCGTGCCTCATTAATTTATCTTCTTAAATATTTTCCCGACATACTGTAAAGTAAATTTAATAAATTATAAACAATAAATATTTAAGAAGACATACGTTTGATCGCTCTAAGGTAAACTGTATACTGCCGAAAAACTGGAATCATATATATATATATATATAAATTAGTATTTCAGATTTTTCTTAAAACTACTTGAGCTTAACGCATCGTCACGTAAGAGCGAGAGAGAGGGAGAGAGGGGGGGGGAGAGAAGGACAGAGAAGAATAGTCGAATCTAGCGACTGGGAATCGGAGCTGCAACTTCTATTTCAAAACATATTTACATGTCCTAAATGAAGTGCCGATACTATTAATACACCTTTACTTATCCGACTTCTGACATAATAATGAAAGCGCGTCCAACTTGGTTTCCGTAAAGGTTAACAACATTCACGAAGAGGCTTTAAATAAATGATTCGATTGGTTTGCATAGAATAATGGCTATTGATAACAATTCAACAAGTTTAACATTCTCATGAATTGATACGCGAAAGAGCTAAATAGACGATCTGTATAAATTTATTGTATTTTAATACAATGTAATGAATAATACATTCACAGATTATTTGCAGACTATGTAAAGCTAGTCGTAATTGTTTATAGACGAAAGTATAGGGTCGAGCGGTAGGAGCTGATTCGGCGGCTCATTTTTCAACGATGGCTGGAGGGCTGCTGTTTGTCCTTTGGCAGATCTCGCGCCAATCTCTGTACACCCGATCCCCCCCCCCCCGCACTCCCTACGTAATTCAGCAAAAAATGCATTCCATATCCTTTATTTCTCATCCCCATCGTTATATAGACGGTTTATAGATGTTCCTTACGAGCATATCAAGTAGGCCAGAATTGGTCAAGCGCAGTCAAATTCACAAATCGATCGAACCTAAATGACTCTTTACACGTTTCTACCTTCCCTCGGACACTTTATTGGCCGACTGCACGATCAAATTCTAATATACAGATAATTAATTATAGGAAGGGTTTTTTACGCTCGGCCAACAGAACAGAGTGTGCTGTGTATCGAATGTGCCCAATAATAATTCATATCGAGTCGACTCGAACTGTTAGAGTCACTTTTTTTTTTTTTTTTTTTTTTTTTTTATGTCGCCGCATATTTTTATCGTCGAATCGGCAAAAAAATGCAAGTCCTGCCGAGCAAAGTCGTGCGCTTCTTTAGCATTATTACTTTGTCGCAATCGTTATGAGATTAGCGCAACCTATACAAATACGTATCTCCCCCCTCCCCCCGGGGAATGGATCTCTCCCCTCGAAGCTCTTGTTGACCCTTTAAAAGGAGCCACGGTTATTCCGACTATCCTATCTGGCCTTCTACAGGCGGAACGCGGCTCCGAAACACTCGAGTAGTAAAGAGTAGCAGGGCGGGAGGGAGGGAGGACGACCCGCACGAGATGTATAAAATAGACGCCTCTCTCCCCCTCCCTCCCGCCACCGCCACCGTCACCGCCACCAACGCCAGCAACGCCATCGCCACCACCACCACCACCACCACCACCACCACCGCCCCTTTTTCTTCCGCGCTCTTTGTCAGGGCGTAGGCCATGCAAATTGGAAAGGTAATAATCGATCGTCGGTCGCAGTGGGAGTCGCGCGTGAGATTTATGTCCTCGCTGATGGTCTCGCGGATGAGCATCGCTTCCACTTCACTTTCTCCCTCGGTCAAGCTTTCACTCACTTTCGTCATCGGCCGCGAACCCGATCTGCCTCGAGGGAAATTATGCTGCCGGCTAAAGGGAACTCACGGAATTGACCTTCCAACCGCGTTTCCGAGGGAACGACTAACTAACGCCCGATGACTTACCTGCTGACGACCCCGACGCCACGAGCTCTGTCTGACCTTCTTTTAAGCCCTCTTTACGGCACAGAGGATACGAATTTTATTATTCCTATCGATAAATAATTAACCAACATTTTTTACCTGTAAATGTTCTGCTCGATCGTTAATTACTCCTCCTTTCAATTAATTACCATCGCTGCATCGTTCAAAACCAAAAGTGAAACGAGCGTTAAGCGAGCTTTAGAGGGAGAGAGAGAGAGAGAGAGAGAGAGAGAGAGTGGCTACGTGTTGGCGTGAAAGACAAAAATTAATTCGGAAAACGAAGGACAAGAATTTGGATAAACACGGGACAATAGAGATAAGCAGAGACAATCGCGATGAATATACACAAATACATGTAATTTTCTTTCTCGCCAGCTCATTCGGCCCCTCATCTCTTGGATATCTCTCTCTCTCTCTCTCTCTCTCTCTCTCTCGCTCTCGCTCTTTCCCGTACACTCCTCATCGCCCCTTCTGTCTGACTGGCCAAATTCAAGTCTTTTTTCTCTCCCTCGGCATTGCCTACTTCATTTTCTCACTCACGCAGCCTTCTCTTTTCACGTTGCTTCAAGTAATTCGTCCGTCTATTTGGATTTCTTTCTTTCTTTCTTTCTTTCTTTCTTTCTGTCTTTTATTTTCAGCATTTCATTTTCTCTGTCCCATAGCTTGACGTCACTCTATCAGGGTTCACATTATGCCGACAGATATTTTGCTTAGAAATTTCGCGACTTTTGCCAAGCATTTAAATCCACCTCATATTTATTTCAAATACAACCTTTCCCCTTATATTGTTTAATCTCAACCCTTAAATCTTCCTGTCTCTTTTTCTTTCTTTTTTTTTTTTTTTTTTTTTTACAATTCGCTTTTATACAAATTATAATAATTCTATATCTTATAATACTTTATCATTCTTTTATCACTTAGAGAGGCTTAATGGAGAAAAGCAAGTATCGATATCCTTGTTAAACACCGGTGGACAACTAAAGTTCATAGAGTTAGAGTACGGTACTTATTTCTTACAATATCCATACTTGCGAATACATTAAAGTGGCAATTCTATGAGCATCGATGTACAGGGGAACTATTTGTTCGGCACTTTATCTCGAGCGTAAACATTTCGAGCTCTAAAGCTCGAAATATATGTATATGCACGCAGAAGAGCAGCCGAAGGGACCAAAGATATCCGAACTTTCGGTTACTATGTGTGTATGCGCCTGACTACGGATACGAATATATAATAAGTCTTGAACGAGACAGAAGAATATCGATAGCAAAGTTCCAGATAACCAACAAGAGAATGAGAGAGAGAGAGAGAGAGAGAGAGAGAGAGAGAGAGATGGTTTCTTTTGATAAAAGGATCATTTAAAAAAGAATTAGAAAAAATAGAATTCCTAAGTTTTCGCTGATCCAAGTAAATTTTCAAACGCGAATGGATGTTTTTAATAAAAATCTACGCATCCTTATTAAAGGTTATATTCCACATCATATCCACAATATTTAATTAAATGCTTTGAGGGAAGAGATACGATTGAGGTCCAAGTAAAAATAGAAAAAGAGCGATAAATAATCTCCACGTCCGGGAGTAGTGGTTCAAAATACGTGGTATTGGTATTGTAAAGCCACCATTAGTAGCGTAATTATCAGCTGGCAAACAGCGTATGTATGACTTGGACGTACATTAATGCGCGCACGTAATCACTTTCCTTATTAAGCGCGATTGCTAAATCATAACGTGTTACTGTTAAGCCTTCCTATAATAATAATAATAATAATAATAATAATAATAATAATAATAATATAATAATAATAATAATAATAATAATAATAATAATAATAATAATAATAATAATAATAATAATAATAATAATAATAATAATAATAATAATAATAATAATAATAATAATAATAATAATAATAATAATAATAATAATAATAATGATGATGATGATGATGATGATGATGATGATGATGATGATGATGATGATGATGATGATGATGATAATGCTCTTCGCGATATATAGATGCCTGACTTACATGTAGATTTTTGCTTATTCTTTATTGAAGGGTTTATTGAAGCCGGAAGACGAAGTAGTTCATGTTAAACGGAATAATTATCGTCCTAGGCAATAAAGTATCAATATTATTGCGATTACCTGTTTCTATCCTTTTCTAATAAGGTTTTTTTTTTTTTTTTTTCACCAAAACATCATCGACTGAACATATATTAATTAGTTATATCGATACTCTATTTTGTCTTATAAAACAAGATTTAAATAGATCCAACATATAAATTCTATAAATCTCAATACAGAAATCGGTTCACATTTCATACTAGAATATCGAATAAATAATTAAAACCTGAGACTATACTTGTGTGTTTTTTATCGTTCTGCGCATGCACGCGTGTAGTATGTCCGTAAAGCACGCAAGCACTGTATCTACACGTATACACACGTGCATGTGTATGGAAAAGAGCACATTGGGCGCGATATTTAGTAAACCGTAATAATGTTGACAAATAATTAAAGTTCACCCATGGGATTAAATTTTAATTTCAGATAGTATTGTCGGTTATTGCCATAGTTGTATACTGCGATTAGGATATAATACTCTACACTGCTCCTTTCATAATCTCGAAGCTTCATTCTCAATAACTCCAATAACCTGTCAATATATTATAATTAAAGTATAAAAAATATCATTTGAAAATACGTGAAAAATAGTTCGATATGCTTTCGCGGTAATGCGTAATATTTTATTATATTTAGTCTTGGATTAATGATTGAGTTAAGGAAGTATTGACAAAGGAGAGTTCGATAAAGAGAAATTCTTGCATTGAAAATATGCCAAGCGCATAAGTCGATTATTAAAGAGACTTGGATGGACATTTTTGGTGCATTTAAAACGTGAACTTTGATCTCGTTACCATATTACAGTATAGTATTGAATAAAATTGAAGAATCAATGGTAGATCGCGCAGGTACATGCATTAGCCCAGATTCTATTGAAAAAATCGATCGTAATAAAAGAAATTTTGCACGTACACATATTAGCATACTTATTGTAATTTAAAATTGATATACTGCCTCTTTGTGCTACTGTATTGTTTGCAGTTTAGAATAAAAAATTCCATGTAAATAACTGTAACAATAGGGCGTTAAAAAAGTATTTCAATAGACAATAAAATAAAAGTAGTTTCGTATTAATTAATTCAGTCGTACATGTGAGTAGAAATTTTTTTTTTTTTATAACACCTTTATACGGAACTTGCGCAAGATCACTCGAATAATTTTGTGAAAAAAGACAGAGAAACGAAGAACGAGATCTCCTTGTATTCGAACAGTTTAGACGTGTAGGACACTTGTCCGGCAAGGGAAGGGATGCATTAGATGCACCAGGTGTTTACGTGGAGACGGCGGGGGACTGGTTTCGTTATGCAGTAGAGAAAAAAGCGGAGCTAAGCTCTGGAAAAATGATCGGTGCGAGATGTTGCTGTTGCTCGGCACTCCGTGTCTGCGAGCACTCGCGACATTTTTATGAAAAGAGCCTCAATAACGAAAGTCACGAGTTACTTTCAATATTTAAATAGCGCATGAGGCCAAATTGAAAAATTATCACATCGGAATTATAACGTCGGTAAAGGAAACTCGTCGTTTGGCGAGAGGGTTAAGCGGGGAAACGGAGCGGTGCGGCGGGGCGGGGCGGGGCGGGGGGAGATACCGTGCCGGCGCGACTTCCTTTATGATAATAATGGATCTTTGAGACTTGCTGCCGAGTAGTCGGCTGGGGGGGGGGGAAGCAAAGCAGTAGCCTCGTTTTCGAACGGGATTAAATCGTTTTGTTTTCGATATGCGTTAAAACTCTCCCCCTCCGCTCCCCCCGACTCTCTTCAGCTTATAATTATCGGTTAATTTATTTTGACTAGCCCACGAAATATTAAGGAAAATTATTGCTAAAAATTGAAGGGGGCCGAATTCGCTTTATTCGCTGGAAATTGTCGGAGAAAGGGCTAAGAGGCGACGAGTGGCGTAGGCGAGGATGACGAGGGGGGGGGGGGAATGTTAAAAAAAAAAGGGGTATATGCCGTTATATCCTCCTTAAGTCAGAAGTAAACTTCGTTAATGGGGAGGGCGTTAGGGGCGAGCGTCTGGGGTGTCATGGGGTGTCATGGGGTGTCATGGGCCAGTGGCACGCGATCGGTGGCGGCGCTCTTCAATTTTTCAGCCTTCGCTCTTCGGTCCCTCCAAATCAGGAGTTACAAAAGTCCGCGTGGGCTGGCTGCCGGGTGACTTATTGCCTATAATTACTCGTCGCTGAGAATAAAACGAGCAAACTCTATACTACGCGATCGGTTGCGCCTTCTCCTCCTCCTCCTCCTCCTCCTCCTACTCCTCCTCCCACTTGCTTTCCCTTATCCCGTCCCTGTTTACGTATACACCACTTTGACTTTCTTTTTTATCGATTCGTTGTTATTAAAGCCTTTATCCAGCAGATTATCGGTACTCTTATATCCAGTTTCCGCGTTCCTTCGTCCAATCCAGTATTCTTTGGATTTTTCTCCACCAGTTTACCCAAATTTATGACTTATCGCGGAAATTATTAAACTCCAACTCTTATACTATGTTCGAGCAATCTACTCTACTCTTCCCTATAAATAATACAATTTTTTACAACCGTTATATCCAACACTTGCGTATTTTTTTTTTTTTTGCATACGTATACGTATACGTATACTTGCCGTTATCTAACGATAAGAGTTTAAAGTCTTTTTAAATATTCGAACTAGCGAATATCCCGACATCGTCGTTTCTTACATATACATGTAAATTCATAGGAATTTACGCTTCAGTGTAATATAACGTAAATACTTGTTAATATTAAGAAAGAAATATTAATAAAATATTGAATATCCTATAGTAAATATGTAGAATATTCGTGCTGACGTTCTTTGCCAACTTTGTCCATTACGATAAATGTCCATAAGGATAAATTCAGCGAACGTAATCTTATTTGTCTTTCCCACTCATTACCGCGAATACAAATGCGACAAGTAAAGTGTCTAGTCAAGTAAAACTTGATAATTCTTTTTGTCTACGCCATCGGTGAATGACGTTAAACGATTGATCGCGTATTATTCTATATCCCAGCTACAAATCTACGTGCATACGTACACTTAGCGCACACACACACACACACACACATATATATATATACACATATATAATCATTTGAATTTATTATTCCACCACCACGAGCACCAGTGGCACCGGGAGCATCAGGAACACCAGGAGCACTAGGAGCACCAGGAGCACCAGGAGCACCAACACCACCCTCCACCTTGTATTCCACCACCTTATTATATTCGATCGCTTGATAGCGCCAACTCTTTCTTCTCCTCCTTCTCTCGTTTCCTCTCCACGTAAAATTAGCTCTCGAGTTGCTTCAATAATTCTATGCCTGATTTCTCTTATTCTTTTTCCCTTGGGTAACTTGTCAACTTTGTACAGTTCATGTGTATATGTCCGTACTCCGCTTGAGGAAATCACGTTGTTTCTATCCCCTTCTAGGATATGCCACTCCAACTACAAATATAAGTCTTTTGTGGCACGTATTTTTAGGAATTTCTCAGAATCGAAAAGCTAATGACCGTAGTTTAGCTTTACGGAGAATCAAAATTATTTATTCAACAATCGAAAGAAGATAAGTTTTCGGAATGTATTTGTCCTCAATTAATAATTCATAAAGTTCTATCCGACTTCCGGACTAATGCGCTGCGTTATATGGAATTTCTATTTTCAAAATTTCTTAATACACGATACTTATTGATAATTAATCCAGAAAATTCATTTAAAAAACAATAACGTGATAAGTCACGTTACTGTATTTTATTAAAATACTGTCTTATATTGAAATCGTACACTATTATCCTTCATAGTTCGTGATAGTATAAAAATAAATTGCATAATGCAGCGTCTGAATTATCATTAATTCGCATTCAATATATATATATATATATGTATGTATATATATACATAAAAGAGAAAAAAAAGCCATTCCTTTGCATCGTCTCGAATACAAATATATATGAATACGCAAAAGAACAAACATAATTTATGTAATATAAATAAAAAAAAAAAAACAAGGAATGAAAGGACGTGTAGAATGAAAGGAATGGATATAAAAGGAGGGAGGATGATCGAAAAACAGCTGTAGAAACGAAAGTCTTAGTGGCCCGTTCTCGATTTGTAAACAATCCGTAGGGGAATAGACGAAGCAAAAAGAGTTCGGCGTTCAGGATGACCAGTCACGTCCGTGTTATTTCGATATCGGCTCTTCATAGACCATTAGGTACGTTGGTGGACGATTATTTTGTGCTCGGGACACGAGACAATACTTTGACAATACTGACCGTTCGCTACCTCTGCTATCCACCCCTTCACCCATCCACCCTGACCACCGCATGTCATCTTTTCGTTCCGATGCCGCTCTTCAAAGCTCTCGCGAACCTCCTCCTACTCCTCCTCCTCCTCCTCCTCCTCCTCCTCCCACTCCTCCCACTCCTCCTACTCCTCCACCTGCTCTTCCCCTTCGCCCCGCTTTGTTCTTTCTCTTCCCCTTGGCCTTTTTCCTACCGTGGCGCGCCGCTACTCTTCCCTCTTTTTTTTTTGACACGTCGCGTCATAATGCACGACCCATACGAATTTCAAGTTAAAATTGATATTGCGTAATTATCTCGGCCTTTTACTCGACTTCACCGCTACTGGCTGGATGGGCTGGCTTTTCACCCGCGCGCTGGATAAAGTATTTTTCGACTTTATGACGCCTGCCCTTTTGTCTTGCCCTCTTCCCCATGCCAAAGATATTCTTCGCTCTTCTACATTTAAATCGGATTCTAACCATCGGCTTTCCACTTTTATTTCTCCTCCTCTTTCTTTTCTTTATTTGTTTCTTTCTTTTCTTTCTTTGTTTCTTTCTTTCTTTCTTTCTTTCTTTCATTCTTTCTTTCTTTATCTCTTTATTTATTTCTTTCTATTTCTCGTAAAGAAAACGAACGTTTCGATAGTTCTTGTCCCGTATCGTTATTATCTCGTTATTACTTCAACCGACTTTATAAACACAAAGTACAAGCATAAAATTATCTTATTTTCAATAAATATCAGCTATTCCAACATTCCCAGCCAAATATATCGAATAAAATATTTTATCCGATAGTCTTTATTTATAATAATTTAGATTGTTATTATTTTTATACACATATAAAATGAGTGTTTTAATGTGAGGTTTATTCATTTCTAAGCCCATGACTACGCCTCACGTACACAATAATTAGTACAATTCTACAGCAGCATTAGCCTGCAAAGTATTCTGTCCCTTCTTTTTCTTCCTTTTTATGTGGGTGATAATCATCGGAGCGAAGTGAACTAACAAGGTCCCCGAGGGTAGTTTACATCCAATGTCTTGTTAAGTTCATAGTAATACTGATGCTGCAAGACTATATTCTATTATTATTATTATTATTATTATTATTATTATTATTATTATTATTATTATTATTATTATTATTATTACGTCTAAATAGCTTACAAAGCCTTTCATTGCGTTTAAATTTGAAGGAGAAAAAAAGAAAAAATAACGATAACTTCACGCTGTGTTCGTAAATTTTTATTTTATTACATTTTTTTTTTTTTTATTGAAATTCACAGTATTCTTGATGACTGTTTTTCCTTTATATACAAAACTCGATTTATAAATATAATTTTCAAATAACGAAATAATTATAATAATAGCATATTATAAATAAAGCCAATATAATCTGATTGTATCCGTTCTATTTACTATTCGTAACATTTAATTGCCATGTTTATACACAATTCTACGCAATATTAACCAAGAAGAAGCTTATGGCTAATAAGAGTCTCAATTAAATTAATGTCAACGAATAAAAACTCCATTTGTACAAATCTATTAATATTATAAAAATTATACTCGCTTAGAGAAGTTTTGAAATTTATAAAATTTCAAGTACGTAGTTCGGCCGATTAAATCTAAGATAATGAATTTATCGTATTTCGGAATACGTTGTATGAATGTTGTAGAGAATTTGTTGATGAAATGATGGGCAAAATAACATAGGCATTATCTAAGCTCGGATCTGTAGGTTCAATTTAGAACCGAATGAAAGCGCAAGCTGCTAAATAAGTGTCAAATAAATAAATGAGTTTTGTAATTGAGGCGTGAAGAAGAAGAATAGCAATTAAACACAAGGAGTTTCATTAGGTTAACATATTTAGCGTGAGCGGAGTCGGCGTAACTTTGATCGTCCTGTCCGGGACCGGTAATATTATTTGCCTAGGGAGTACCAATGAGAAATGGCAAGCATAGATCCTGCGACCGCGAAGCGAAGGAGTCAACGGGAACAGAAGATGATCCGGTCCCCATTAGTGTTAGTACACGTGCCTCTGTAGGACGATGTTTTCCTCCGCGACGTCCTCGCCGACACCTCGGATGGAGAAGAAGTAATTCAACGGGCGATAAATGTCCTCTACTCGACAGAATACTCATTGTTGTCAACCCCGCTTTCCCCGCCCCTCTAATACATTCGGGATTCCTAGAGTTACTGATTATCTTTTTACACACTTGCTTGACACTTGCTATCGGCGATACATCGGTCTTTATGGATTTCGAGATTTATACGAAGTCTTCTTTATCGATAACTAAAAGTCTTATTTATTGATTAACTAGTTCGACTAATTTTTAAATCTATAGGTCTTATTTAGAATAGTCTTGAGCAATCGAGGCTCCGAGACAGACGAATGCAAACAAAAAAAAAGGCTAAAATTATTTCCTCTCTCTCTCTGTGTAGATGATTACACGAAATTATTTATTCGAGTGGGTGTTAAAATAATACCTTCTAGTAGATAAAAAGCTGAAACGTTTGTCGAAATTGTTGTAAAAAAAAATAAAAAAAATAAAAGAAAATAAAATAAAATAAAGTAAAAAAAAAATAGACGGAGAAATTAAAAATTAATAAATCTCAATCAGGTTGTCGGACTTGGGTTCAAGCTAAACGAAAAATGTGAAATCAATTGCGTGCTTCGTACGCGGGGACCAAACGAAAAGTATTATTAATTTATTTCAACTCGTGAATCGTTTGATCGTTTTGAAAATGTCACCCGATACCTCCACGTTTCCCGATGAGTGCATACTTCAAACTTGTATAGCACCCGTCCTCCTCCTCCCCTACCCAGCCGCGATCCACCAACATGAAAAGCAATAATAATAACGTCTCATTCTGCGATGTTTCTACTAAATTTAATGCCAACGCTCCAGAGTCGATAATTTCATTTTTATATTAAACACCGATGACTGCTTTTGCGGATTTCGATAAATATCGATAAATATCCCCTCCTCTGGCCCCTATGGGAACGTATAATACAATCAGTCCCCTTGCTTCAAGGGAAGAAACGGGAAAATCGATAATGATTCGTAACTCTTATCTCGATCCTATGGATCTCGATCTCGATAATTTTGGAGAATTAAGGTAAATCGCCGTTTCCATGTATTCAAGTAGTTGTGTCAACCGAACTCTATATTAATAAGAGCCGTGAGGGGAGGACCTGGCGCCCCTCTTCATTCCTCTAATTGATTAAGACGACAGAGTATCAATTGCGGCAGCACGCGAGCAGGTATGCCTCTTAGTTGACGTCACCACTGGCTATGCAATGCATAGACCCGCGAGTTTTATCCGCAGCAGGCCGATCAATGAGAAAATGCTCAATTGTCGAGCACTTGAGTACTAGTGGATTTATCAATGGAGTTTACCGAAGCTCGTCCTGGCCGATTAACTCGCACTGTCCTCGTTACCCAACTAGCCGATAAGCTCTATTAATTAATCGATCTATCTCGTTCCTTTCTATATTGCTAAAGTTTTTTTTTTCTTTTTTTTTTTTATTTATTCAATCGTTTGCTCTCTATCCTATTGTATTTACGCATACGACTTTGCTCTAGGGGAAAAGTGTATACGAATAGCTGCACGTCGACTTTCTTCTTTATACAATAAAGATACTGAGTAACGAACTCTTTGATCAATCCGCTGTAATTACGACAAGAGCTAAAGTTATTTTCCTCATAAATTTATACGTACCTATACAATCCATACAAACAAATACAACGAATCTCACTCTCTCTCTCTCTCTCTCTCTCTGACTCATTCTCTGTATTTAAATAATGATTGCAGATAAGTAGATAATAAGCAAATACAGAATTTACATGACCTATTGAAAGTAAACTTCCACGTAGGCACACGTATTGTATATTGATTTTCTGGCCTCGCGCAGCTCGGTTTATTTATTTTCTTCATCTTTTCATTCTCCTCTTGTGCTTCCTTTCGTTATTCGCTCAGAAATCAGAAATCAGAAAGAAAGAAAAATAGAAGAAGAAGAAGAAGAAGAAGAAGAAGAAGAAGAAGAAGAAGAAGAAGAAGAAGAAGGGATAAGCTATTGTAATAATCCATTGATAAATGGTACAAGCCATAATGATCTATCACGAATGCAATTCCGGCTGCTAAATAGGAACGAGATTTATTTATCCGCTTGTTCATCTCGCGGTCCAACAGGCTCATTCGTGTCACACGTACTTCCGACTTTACAAATAATAGCTTCGTTACTAAGATATTCGTAATAACTCTCATCTCACATTACGTCTGCGTGGCTCGTTCCTTCAAGTCCGCATCGCGTCCGCTTTATAAACCTTTCACTTGGATTTTCTTGAGCTCGAGCCGCGACAATAATTAATAATACTTTGTCGATACGCGAACTTTTGTTAGCATTAAATTGATTAGCTTTTATTAAGAAATAATTATCTCGGAATAACTAATGTCCAAAACTAATGTTAGGGAAAAGCTTATAGTTTTATTGAACTGGCCTCGAATTAATTAAATCAGTTTCCAGGATTAAAAATATGCTTTGTATTTGAATGACGAGAAGAGTCGGTTGATTGAAATTTCTAATTTTTATCATTACTAGGAAAAAAGACTCGTTTAAATAGTTTAAAATGACGTAAGCAGTTGGTCCATTAGTAATAAATCGTATTGTATGAATACGATGTATAATAATAACTGGTATAATTAAAGGCTTACATGTACAGGTTTCATTCGAGCTAATCAATGAAAACCGATTGAGCATTCGAATTATTTCACATCATCACAAACAATCTGCAATGTGGTTTATTGACGCAATTAAGCGATATCTCATATCGTCCGCTTTTACTCTCAATTAATATATATATATATATATTTCGTTTAAAATATTGAATGTTTCCAAACGAAGCAGGAATTCGCTCACTTCCTTGTAATTCCTCCTATTTTTTTTTTTTTTTTTTTTTTTTTTTTATCCAATCTATTATTCTTTGTAGGCAGAGGAGTATAATGTCCGATCCACAACGACACCGAGTACACTGACCGAGGACATGGGACGAGAAAAAAGGATAAGATAGTGGGGGGGTGACGAGGGGGTGTGGGGTGGGTAGCGATAACCTTCGGGTGGGAGGGGAGGGTGGGTATCCAAAAATCGCGAGTGAATACAATGTTGTCCGCGCTCCGTCGGTTATTGGGGGCAGGCGTTCGTTGGTTGTCGGCGAGGGTCGTAGAGGTGGTGGTGGTGGTGGTGGTGGTGGTGTGTGGCGGTGGCGGTGGCGGTGGCGGTTGTCGAGGTTCGGTTTAATACGAATTCAAGACGTCGGTCGTTAGAAACGCGGCTTGCGCTCTTGCGGGGCAAGATGGTCAGGTTGAGGCTCTGGAATCCATAGATTGCCGAAGGGGGAGTAACAATCAGCCGTAAATTATGGCCTCAATATCCATTGTGTACCCCCGGCTGGCCTAACCCCTAAAGTCTCAAGACTACTCACGCAGCCACGCACACACAGTGCACTCGGAGACTCCGGTTAAGAGATATGTATATTAATGGGCCAATCTTACATAGTTTTGTTTACCTTGCTATTCTATCGACGAGCAGCCGCTACCGCCCGCCGTCTACTCCCATCTACCCCCGGCGCGTACACAGTTACTACTTAGCTCCGGCTCTCCTCCGATTCTCGCAGGGCGCGGAGCTTCTATTCGACAACCCCTTTATGGCCGGGCACGTGTGGGTGAGCTCAACGCGACCGTTTTCGAATTAAGGCTCGAGCCGAAGCCCAAGCCGAAGCCCAAGCCGAAGCCCAAGCCGAGGCTTCTGACGTTCCACCTCCCCCTACCAACCCACCACCTACAACCCCACCCCCATTTATAAAAGCTCGCTCATTACGTTACTTCTACTTATCGTCCGTCCTCTTTCGTCCTCGCCTTCCGCATTTTCCGGTAGCTTCTTATCGGTAACCAAAATAATTTCTCCTCGGCAAGTTCCAATCTATTTCGATGGAATAATTCGTTCACCTCCCCCCATCCCCCATCCCCCACGTCTAACTATTAAGAATAAAAAAGAATTAGAAATAAATAAAAATATATTCATTGATCTTTTTGCCGACGATTCGTGTCACTCTTATGTAGGGAAATAATACAGATGTTGCCACACGTACGCAACGGAACAGGGTCGCATTGCATATGCCAAGTGCTATCTTTAAAGGGTATCAGCCATTTCAATATATATATACATATATATATATATACATATCATATACAATATTAATTATACGTATGGCCGTATTCAATTTACTCTGCAATTTAATATAGAAACAAAGCATACATTTATCAACGAAATTATAACTATACCCTTTCTTATTTGGATAAATACTCGAGCAAAGAGCTGCATATAAAATATAAAATCAACGAACGTTACGTTAAATATTTTAACATTACATTATTTTCATAACACAATTAACATGTCCGTGAAATAGTAAAACTATACACTATTTTTTCACGTTATACTTATGAAAAAAAACAAGTTATAGCTTAACGGCATGCAACGTAAATGCATTGCGATAGAAAAAAATTTTTTTATATATTTATTGAAATCCGTTAATTTTTTACTAAACAAGTTTCAAAATGATTATATACATGATTATTTAATATCGTATACAATAAATGCTCGGTGCACAAAATGTTATTGAATTGTCTGTTACCTTAAAGTAGCAATAAGTGACGTTTTTATGAATTAAATTGAGAATTAAAATTCTAAAAATATTACACGAATTATTTTGTTGAAACTAATGCGTTTGTCAAATGCTAAAGTTCCCGAGATCGATATAGGACATTTATGATAATAAATTCAGGATTTAATGCATTAGTAAATTAGTAGCTCTAATATTTTATTAAAAATTCTTTCAAGCTGCAAAGCTAAGTGATTTTTAATATATCTTAAAATATGCCCCAGAATATTTATGTTTGAATAAATATAAAGTTAAGTTATATTTGGCATCGAAATCCTTAATTGTTTAAATAAAACAATTATTTTTCTTTACGTACGTACGAGTAATTTCTCAGTTAAATTATATCATACCTATGATATATGTTTCGTTTCGATGTTGACGAGAAGAAGTACGGAGTTGATAAAATACTCGGAGGAGAAAAAACTTGTTTCTGTCGTCAAAGGAGATTAATTCTTACTTTATAAATCTTTCATGTTTCCTCGTTCAAATGTTTTCCCATAAAATTACTTTTGTAACAGTAATTGTCTTTATTTCTATTGATGACAATACTCATAGATTAGTCTGGTCTAGAGAAGGGAATATGAATGTGAAAGGGTCCAATAAAGAGATAAACTTGACTTGAAAATCTAATGGAATTAAATTTGTATGTACGACCTGATATACAAACCTTTTCTCGATCGACTTATATATTTTAAATATAATATTAACATTAAAATTATATTAATAATAATAATAATTATTATTATAATAATAACAATAATCTTTAGCATTAATGCGTAGGTAGAAAATAACTGTCCGTAGCACAAGTATATATATATACATATTTATGATCACGAATGAACTTATCTTTGGTCTAGATATATACTTAATTAAATAAATATAATACGTATTTATATAGATAAGTTCAAGGTAGCAAATAAGATAATAAATTAATTGGTGATATTGAAAGAAAGCTAATAAAATTGTAAGGGAAAAATATAAAGTTATAATTACACGTTACGTTACGTGAGACGAATTAAAGGGTTAGATAATATTGGCATGCAACGGAAATGAATATATTTTATTTCCGAGGTGATGAATAAATAATTTGTATAAGAAAATAAGAATTGAATTATTAGTTATTGAATTGCTAATCGAGCTGAAAAAGATACGCAAGCGTGCCAAGAAGTAAGAACGAATAGCAAGGATGCGAGGCGTTGCGCGTTCCGTGTTACGTGTGTATAGATTTGTAAAAGGGAAATAATATTGAGGAGTGGCGAAGCAGCGAAGCGCCTCGGGAGTCACTGGCAACATCCTATTACCAGTTAAATTCACTATCATTAATCACGCGATGAGTTTCTGTACATGCGAATGAACGCGAATCATGTGAAATGCAATGGCTGCGATGTCGATATATATATATATATATATATATATATATATGTGTGTGTGTGTATATTCCTCGAGATAAAGGCTTGTGTCTCCTCCCCCGCCCCTCCGCCCATTGCTTTCATGGCACTCGTCCATAAAATACAAGATTAGCCGGGAATTGACCTAGAAGAACCTTCGATTCTTACTCGATACTTTTACGAGGCATTCGCGTAGTAAGGTCCCGTTTCTTTGATCCGGACTCCTACTCCCCTCCCTCCCCCCCCCCCACGACCACCCTACCCGCCCCGACCGGCCCCACCCACTCCCCTTTCCCGTAAGCCGACGATACCGAGGCAATTAGATTACCAGTCGGAGATTTTGCGAGCTGCGCGAAATTTCCTTTCGAAGCGATAATCTCTCTTAACGAGTCCATTCTCATTTGGACTGAATTAGTCCAAAGAGCCGATATTTCATTATCGTTAAATATTATTTACGAGAAGGCGATTACGCCCTCACGAGATAACGGAAAAGCTGAAATTATCGCGCTTTATCGTGTGAAACGCGCAAAATTGATAAAAGCAGTTTGGATTTATGCAAAGAAGCACCTTAATGTAATAATTTATATTTGTAAGGGATGGGTAGGAAAGGGATGGGAAGGGAAGGGAAGGGAAGGCGTGGCCGCTTAGATACGTACTTATTGCAGCTTCAACGGAAACGATGTAAATAATCGATTGGAGCGAGTATAAATATTTTCCAAGAGAGAAGCTGCGTTGTTAAACGCTGAAGCGACTAATCATCGAATGGGAAAAACACGTGGTAGAGGGCGGGGCGGGGAATTCTACCGGACGAAGGTATTCGGTACACGTAGGCAAGCCCGCGAAAATTTCCATTGCTCTTGAAACTTTGGAGCCGAAGACGTATGTATCATCATTGGCAGCTAATTAACCGAGCCATCGGTTGTCCATCTATAGGTAAGGAACGCAGGAAGTTCGCGATCCTCCGTGCCGGAGATTATGGAGAATTTCATTTGTATAGCGAACCGAGGGTCTGACGAATAAATACAGGCTCTAGTGGTGGGGGGAATAATCAATATCGATATGGTAAGGGGGTAAGGGCGGATATACGAGCCTTTTACAAAGTTGAAAGGCGTTCGGCCGATGGCTCAGGATACGAGGCTCGAAGGGGTGCAGTGCGAGCCCGTATGAAAAAAAAAAAAAAAAAAAACCCATGGATACCAGGAGCGCGATGGCGACGGTCGGAAAATGAGTCTTGCCTCTACTTAATACAAATAAGCGATGTCGCGTAGTCGAATTCCGTGAATAAAGTAGAACGAAGCGTGCCATGCGAATTTTCGCGTCCCTGATGAGCGAAAGAAGGGTGAAGCGCAGAAGGAGGCGGAAGGAGACCCTCGCGGAAGGCCAACAAAGCAACGTCTCGTTCCGGGGACCGACTCCCTGGAGGGGCTAGACGGTCAGGTCTGGCAGTCTAGCTGACGCTCCCCTCCTGTCCGACCGCCGTCTTTTTTCGGATGCTCGTTGTTAATTAGCGAATTCTCGTGGATGCTGAAGGCTCCGGGCCAAGATGTCGTACCGCCCGATGAAGGAGCTGCTGCATTCCCTCGCTTTTCCGCTAATTGGCTGCATTGTCCACGCACGAGGCAACTTTTCGTCATTTCGCCAAACTGACCGTTTCCCAACAACCGACCGCTCCCAACCGCTTTTGTCACGAATTAGCAATATTATACGATACTTGCATCCATCCATCGACTTTTAAAATCAGTCTACGATCTAATTATTTTCCGTGCTCGCCCTTTCATAAGAATTTCATCATTCATACGAACGATATTCTAAAATAGTGTTTAATATCAGCTTGATTATACGTATCATCACTTGGCTCAATATGCGTATATCAATATCACTTATTTTATGTTTTAAGAATTACTTTCTCACACAATCGAAATTTAATTCAAGTTATTATTGTCAATCCATCAATATCATTTATATCACGTATATTATATGTACGTTTTTTTTTGTTTTTTTTGTTTTTTTTTATGATAATGAAACTACTTGTAGTGTACGTTGAATAAAATTTGAAATTTGTTTTATTTCTATTTCAGGTCAGTGACGAAGCATTTATTAGTTCTTGAAGCGTAATAATACATTCGATTACAGTGAGTTTAAAATATTTTTCTATTTTGACTAACACACAAACTCAGCATCAGCTGCATACAAATAATATTCATTTATGAATGTGATATTATTTATTAAAGATGTATATTGTAATACTTTAGGGCTATTAATGTTAAATTTTAAATAATGCAACAAAAGTTTGCGCGAACCTGTGATAGTAATTATATAGATGTTTCGATACAGTGTATACGAGCATTCGCCCTGAATAACTTTAATGGAAAAGAATAATAAGAGAAAGATAAGAGTATTAAAATAAGAGAAATAAAAACGAAGAGGGACAATCGGAACTAGTCTACGTTCAATGGCTCAGTTGGCTACTCTGCCGTGCGGACGCATTAGTATATATTCCGCTAATTGAAATATAACTGGAGTTGAAACTGAGTAGGTAGGGTAGAGTAGACGAGAGAACGAGTACGAGGATAGAGAGATAGATAGATGAGAGAGAGAGAGAGAGAGAGAGAGAGAGAGAGAGAGAAAGAGAGAGCGGATACATACAAGTATGATTTAAGCACAAGTTCGCGAAGCGGTTTAGCTCGTAACATGTTTGTGGTATGTGCTACGACAGATTTAAGTGAGCCTTTTCTTCTTTGCCTCCAATTAGTCCCACATAGTCTTTTACGTAAAAAAACAAAACAAAAAAACCAAAAAAAAAAACAAAAAAAAATACACAAAAGGATAGGAAGAAGAAAAGAAAAATAAAATCAAAAATCAAAAAAGTGAGGAAATTGTTTTGAAGTTTGTTTCAAATTATTAGGGGAGTTTCGACAAAGCTCATTAATACTATTTTAAAAGCCCGTTACGTTGAGCGCGAGAGAAAGAGTGAGTGAGAGAGAGAGAGAGAGAGAGAGAGGGGGGGGGGGGGGGGTGGGGTGGGAAGTTAAGAGCCGGATTAATTAGTCAGAAGGAATTATTATTCAACGAAACAACTTGCTACTTATCATTTTTTTCTTCTTCTTCTTCCCACCGAATATTTTCGCTTCGGTCAAAATACTATCCATTGGATACGGCTCTTTAAACATTTCGATGCGTGGGAGTCGCGCGTTAAAGAAAACTTGGCTCTGATATTTCGAGGTGAGTAGAATTTAAATAAAACAAGTTATTAGCTTAAAGAGAGCAAAATAAAGTTGAACGAATGTTCAGAGTTGGGAAGAATAAGAAGAAAAAAAGAACGGGAAAAAAAAAAGAAAAGAAAAATGTTGTTACTAGATTTATTGACCGATTCGGCTCCTGATAAAATCAACGGATTCGCAGTGCCGGATGCCTATATGAAGTCGACCTGGCGCTTCTGCAGCCAAGGGTCAAGGGGGGGGGAGGGGGAGCTCGCACGTTAACATTGTCGCGTTGGGAACGGCGGATATACACGTGCACTCTAATAACAAGTGCGTATGAAATACTCCTACTCGGTATTATCGCGATAACGTTTGCTGCTCTTACTTTTATATTTCTGGCCGAATGAAAACGCGTCCGTTCCTGGGGAAGAAGCGCCTCCTTTTTCACGTTGACTCGCAAACGTATTATTATTGCCGCCGTTTCGTCTGAATTTTCTATCGATTTCATAACTCTTTAGCACTTACTACAACGTATAAGTCTCCCCTACCCCCACCCCCTCCTTCTACAAAAGCTCACCTTATAAATTAGAAAATTCTAAACTGTTTCCGATCTTCCCCCCCCCCAACCTTCGATATGTCAGAATGTCTTTTTATCGATTGAGTGAATACCTTGTAATAATGCTCTATAAATAAGCTCCAATCAGCATTAATTATTTAAAGTTATTCAATTTCATTGCGTAACACTGCAATAAGGAAACGCTAATCAAAAATATATTGTATCACTGGGTCAAACGAGAACAACCGCATTTATTGCCGCTATTTACGATACGAAATCATAAATCATCATATTTCAACGAAGTAATTTTATAATCAGCAAAAATATAAAATCACATTGAAAATAGGCGCGCGAATTAATAATAATATGTAAAAAGTAGATTAAGGAATATAAGAATAAAGGGAAGTGGAAGTTTTCGTTTCATCGATTCAGTTTATCATTTCAGTTTACGATCAAAGTCTAATTAAAATTATTAACGGACAAGATAAAACTTTCAAGAAAATGTTCATAACAAAATTAACTTCCCCTGACCTATTTCTTTTTATTACGCTCAATCGTTTCCGTCCTCACTCCTCATTCAATTGAGATAGCCAATTTCGCGGTGGTTGGAACGAGGGGCCCCGAGCGGGCGGACGGCGGACGGCGGTAAGGGGATAGTGATACGACGGCGGGAGGGGGTCAGAGCTGGTCTGCGGATGAGCGAACCTGTTCGCGATATTGCTCCTACGTTTATCGAGCCTGTTAATTGTTTTTCCTCGAGCGCGAATTTATTTTTTCTGCCCTCTCACCCGCCCACTCCCCACTCTCCTCGTCCTCATCCTCCTCCTCCTCCTCCTCCTCCTCGTCCCACTCATCCTATTCCCGCGACCATTCGCTGATACCGAAATTTAATTTGGCCGCGCACTTGCATCTGTGCGATCAATTTGCTCCGTTTTTTTCTTCTTTTTCTTCTCTTTTTTTTTTTTATTTTTTTATTTTTTGAATCTTCTTCTAACTCAAGTTATTAAGCGCAATCTTTTATAATGAACGCGCTTCTCGCTACATTAGTCTCGTAAAAATGGGAATTTCCCGGGCGAGCCTCGCTCGTAATAGTACGAATATTTCTATAGCAATAATATTCGTCGGGCTACGTCACGCCAAATCCGTATTTACCGATTTAAATTTTAAATTACTAATAATCATGTAATTTTGTTATTATTCCAAATGCACGCGCACTTACTTGAATAAAGGGCTTGAATTTTGCTTGTATTTAATGGTAGCCACGTACCATAATAACCATTACGAGTAATTGTATCCGAAAACTCAATTGGAAAAGTAGGAGAAAGTTTTCTTTTATTTTTTTTTTTTTTTTATCAAGAATATCATAAAGCTTATTAGGGATAAATGTTATTATTAACGAAATACGTAAGAATATTAAATATTACGGTTATAATCGAGTACAGTACTACTTAATCTAAGATATTTTGAAGAAGGAGGGGTAAAGAGAAGGAGGAAAATGAAACAGCGTTCCTGCCCTCCCCGCTCGTCCCTCTCCTTATTTCTATTTGCCTTTATTTCCGTATCTCTTTCATTCACGGGGCTCGTAAGTTTTCATATTCGGGCAATCATCCGATCGTAAAACCGCAAATGGCGATGCAACCCTAGGATAATTTCTCCCTTAACAGCTTCGAAACGCTTGGCCTCTCGCTTCCACTCTTCTCTCGCATTCACGACGTCATATCCTTATTTGTACCGGTTATGGTACCTCCACGCTCGAGATCCACCGTCGATCCACTCAGCGTTTCTAAAGATTTAACGGCAATTTACCTTATAGGTATTATGAAGTTTTTCCCCCTCGACAGTCCCCGGATTCGTACTCAGACGTTATTTAATGCCAAGGAAATAATAAGATGACATTAACTTGCAATTGTCCATGAATGATTTATTTATCGAGCTTTTATCTAATATTCAAACTTTTCCTTTATAAACCACACCAATTGGTCTTATAATTATTATAAGCTAAACATTGTAGAGTATTCTTCTTAATCACCTTTATCCTTTTTGTGACAATTGTTTTTTTGATGCTTTCAAGTGAGAATGTTTGTTTTGGCTTTAAAATTAAATCTTATTCGAAGCGCTGTTAAATTCTTGTATTCCCTATACATAATAAAAGAAAAAAAGTGTACAAGGGACAGTAAAAAATAAAATAAAATAAACATAAAGAGAATAATTGGCCAATTCGTATACTTGATGCATAAGTGTGTAAAAAATAGTTTCTTATAATACTTGTAGTTTGAGCCCTTGAAAGCCGCAAGAAAATAAAAGATAATTAATACGGCTAAATATCCGAAAGTCTCCGTAAAAGGGAGTAAGTTCACAACGGATTCTAATATCGTTTATACGAAGTAGGAGGTGCTGTAGGGAAAAATGCTATGGAATGAAACGAAATGAAAGATGAAAGAAGTTAACTAAAAGCTACACTTGACGTATTTCTTCCAACTCCTTCCTTAGCCTTTTATTTTTCTCACTTATTTCGCGTTAATTCAGCCCTCAAGGCTGCTTACTCCGCTACCCCGCCCCCACCCCCGTTCCAATATACCCTTCTCACGTACTGGAAGTCCTCGTGCTGATTATGGTGTACGAGACGACGGTGCTATGGTATAGCGCAATAGCGCGGCGGCGATCCTAGCGATGTACAATGGAAAAAAGAAAAAAAAAAATAAGATGGAAAAATTCATTAAATGACGAAAATACTGCCTCGAATGGCCCCGAAGCCTATTTATCTCGACTAGCTATCGGCTAGTTAGCTATCGCTAACCTCCCACGACTTTTTCTCATTGGCTCGGAAAGCGATCCGACGCGACGCGATGATCCAGAACCTGTGACCGAAGTCAGACAGACCATAGAATCAAAGTGATTTGTTTGACTTTTTGTACAAATGAGCTAATTTTCTCTCACTGGCTTTGGAATTTTCTTCTTCTATTTTTTTTATTTTTTTTTATTTTTATGAGTTTCCATTACTTACAGAATATAACAATTTTTTTAAATTTCCAACATATATTATTCACCTGCGTAATGTACAATGCAGACGTTCAAAGATATTGTATTCTTGTGTGCGTAAAATAGCAAGATTTTGATGTCGAGTACGCGCTCAATAAAGATTCTTAATTCTTAAAAGAACTAATAGATATATTTTTCTTTTGAATTAACTTGATTAACGTTAACAGATAGACAATGACATTGCAACAGTCAATTTTATTTATTACATTAAAGTACGTTACATTAACGTTATTTTATAAATATGACATTTATGGAGAAAGGTCTTTGTTATTAATGAAATTTTAGAACGATTAATGTTAATGGTTTATAAAAATATACAGATGGCTGTAAGATAAATCACGAGTGAATAAAGTATATTTGAATAGCCGGACAAAAAAATAAGAAAAAAAAGAATCTTCTAATATTATTTTAATTAATAATTACTTAAGGCTAAATAATGATCGAATACTAAATTGAACGCTGTTATTGGCAACGTGCAATATAATACCCAACGAAATATGAACGAAATGAAAGTTTAATATTAAGTCGATGAACTTTCAATAGGAGTTAAGGAAACGTTAAAAATATTGTGCCCGTCTCCAGAAAAATCGAGGAAAAAATTGAAATTTCTGTATACGTTGACCACGTGTCGTAAAAAAAAAGGATAGAATAAAAAGAAACATATTTCTCCGAGAGCCGTGAGTGAAAAAAAAAAAAAAAATCATAATTATCGTAATACGTAAGCGGGCGGCTCTATATGGGAAAGATAAAAACTTGGTAGTATTACATTTTGCCAAACGCGCCTGTTAACTGAAAACTACCGAAAAGCCCAATTCCCGCAAGAATTATTTCTATTCATTAGTAGACGCGCAGTACGATCGATATGCCTTTTTTCTCCTTCGGTTATAGATTTCTTAACGTATTTTCCTTCTATTTTGCATAACCTCCTCATATTCACTTTGACTTAAAATATTCGCATTTAATTTTGAAAATATAATTCACGTAAACCTGTTTATTTACTACAGCATATACACTCTGAACTTACATAAAAATCAATAACTACTACATCGTTATTAAATAATAAACGTTAAAATATTCTTGATTTGATTAAAATGAGTAATCTGCTTAATTATTGCGATTTATTAATGCTTTGACAGCATCACATCCAGCCGATACATTAAAGATTCTCCATCTGGCGAAAAAAGTATCACAGCAGGATTAATTATTTATAGAATAATTGAAAAGCTCATAATAATCTTTGGAGGGAAGCGGCGAATCGATAAGTCGATAATTCCCCAATAACCATAAGCAGTTCTTTGATTATCTATTAGTCGCCCCTCCCTGCCGTCTCTCTCTCTCTCTCTCTCTCTCTCTCTCTCTCTCTCTCTCTGCCTGCGTATCAATTGGAGAACTTATGGCTAGAATTGCGTAAGAAAGTGAAAATTTGTCAGCCGGAGAGGCACTAATTTCAACCCAAATAAGTCGGAAATCTCAGGGGGAATGACGAGAGCTTTTTATTACGTCCGAGAACTGTCTCAACCAACTCAATTCATGGCGGAATCAAATTCCTCTCATTGTCGGCATCCTCGCGCTTTTTAAGTAAAGCTCTCACGTTAAGGAGAATTTGCGATGAATCGTGCTGTCGTCGTCGCGATACGTTTTAAAAATTGTAATTTAAAAACCCTTTTTTAATATTCAGGCGTTGGTATAAACTCTCAACTATTATACAGCGTTAGAAGTATCTTACATTCACAATAGATAAATCGTAATCGAAGTCTATTGAAAGACGATTGAGCCTCAAAGCTTTCTTTGATTAGATCCGAATTCAATATTTAGATACATTTAAAAAATTATAAAATTTATTGCCTCATTGTTGATAAGCTTCATTCGATTAATACAGTTAAATATATATTTTATATAAAGTTTAATTTTTTTGTGATCTAAGTAATGAAGTTTTTTAAAATTTTTTACAATAATTAAATAATCTCTTAACAATACAAATGGTATTTATATTGTTTTCTATTAGATTTGTCGTCGTAGATTCGTTATCGTTTGTAGACAATGGATTCAATCATTAATAAGAATGGCAATATTAATTTGCTGCGAATAAGATAATTAATCAAAATTTGTCTCTAAATCATATATTGTAGCTTGAATTTTGTATTTATTTATTAAATATAAATTAGGTAAAGTATTTATAATTAGGTCATTGATAAAAGTGAAATTGTATTTAATAATACGTTTATCTGATGGTACAATAACAGTCAATTGTAGCTGGTTATAGGGGTGCGCGGGGAGTGGGGCGGAGGGAGGTCGGATCACGGGTAAAAAGTATATCATAGACTGTACGTCGAAAGATGTAAATTATGAAGTGTCAGATTTAGTGGTGACGTCAACTGAAATTCTAAGGGAATGAAGCTATCAATATATGGTCTAAAACGGAATAATGGGGGGGAGGAAAAAAAAATCACATATAACCCCTAGATAGATAATAGAAAGCGATTTGTCAAGGAGCTTTCACATTTTACTGATGCCTTTTGGCTCTACATCTGTAGGACTGTCGTTATCTGTCGTTTCATCCGTTAAGGGATGCCGCTTGCCCTTTCACCTCTTTCTACTCGTCTCCGTCGAAATACCCTCGAAATTTTTCTTTCCTATTTCTCAGAAATTCACTCCACATTCGTAGGATAAATTTTATTTCTACTCAGGCCCTTTTTAAAAAGTTACGGCCAAAGCACGGGCAATTATTAGTTTATTAGGACCGGATCGTTCCCAATAAGAATCTCATCATCCTCTCATCCTTCGTCGACCAATACAACTAATTGTAGCCATAAAATTTTATATTTTCTTTTTAGCAGCACGACTCGGCGTGGTTTCGCATAATTTAAAAAAGAGGCTCTGCGGTTGAGGGCGGCAGATCGAATTTCGCGTTGAAAAGGTTTCGAGGGATGACGAGGGTACTTGTTGATTCATTTCCCGAATTCTCGAGAGGATTTCTTAGGCAGATCTTCGTTTTTTGATCGGGAAAAGGGCATCCTTTACGGGCGGGGGAGGGGCGGGCAGCGGCGCGTGTCGTCTGTTTTCTTTTTTAGTTTTTTTTTTTTTTTTTTTCTTTGCGCTTATAAGGCTCGTGCTGATAGAAATCTTGTAAAATGGCCAAGAGCGAGAGAAATATTCCGAGGGATCAGCGTAGCCGAGTTACGATTTATTTCCAGGGATTCCCGACACCTTCCTCTCCCGATCCAAGAGCTAAAAGCCACTGCGTCGATGGACCAATCGCGTAGCCACCACTGAAAGGGTAATTTGTTTTCTGTTTCGGGAAAGGCTGTTTAAGGTCATTTCTTCCTCTTCTTTTTCTTTCTTCTTTATCTTTCTTTTTATCAGTAGCCAGAGGTGGCGAAAAATAACGTTTAGCTGGGGGATTCGCGGTGCATCGAGTCGAGCTTAGAAATCCCGTTTTCGTGAATTTTTCGATAGTCGCGTTGTCGGCAATGGAAAGCGGGGGGGGGGGTGCGAGTGGAGAGGAGTGGCGAGGTAGATATTCGGAGATGATTCGCGCTCGTGGGTCTTTTGACAAGCCCAGGGTGGGTGGGTAGGATGGGTAGCCTTATAATAAGCGCCTCGTGCCCGCGAGCCCGAGCTAACAATCGGCGAGGAGGAAGGAGGTAAATGTCTCCTCCGCTGTCACGTAATCGGACGCCTAGACTGTGAAACGTAATCTCGCACCTCGAAAAGGGCTTGAGTTGTGGTGCATTAGCACACGTCGCCGCGACCCTTCTCTCGCTCTGGTCCCTCGACCACTTTTTCCTTTCTCTATATATGCTTTTTTTTTTCTTTTCTTTTTTTTTTATGTTTTCTTTTAGCTTCTTCATCCGTTTTTTCGATTTTTTTTTTTTTTTACCCCGTTTTAATCGGCTAGGACGACACGTACACACGCACTCAAGTCGAGGAGAAGAACACGTCGGTGGCGGCGGCGGCGGCGGCGGCGACGACGACGACGACGACGACGACGACGACGTGGAGTATCGGACTCGTGTGGTGGCTCACGGCTTCGGGACGGATAAAAGAGACTTTCGAAGCTGGATCGTGCGTGGATCAGTAGTCGCGTGTGGAGTTTGTTCGTCAGACAGACGGGCAAGGAATGAAAATAATAATATCGCCCTGGGCAAACAGACGTCAGGCAGTCAAGGCGCCGGAAAGAACGCCGTACTCTTTTTCTCTACGTGAACATTGTCATATGTAAGGCCTAGCTTCCCTCCTCCTCCTTCTCCTACTCTCATGCCCTCACCTCTACCCATGCCAACCAACTAGCCTCACACTCGCGATCCACCTCAGCTTCTCCCGCTCATTTTCGCCCCTTTGTGACTCACCACCTCCTTCCAACTCCCTCCAACCAGCCTGTAAAACTTTTTTGATCAGCCCCGAGTGCATTACAACACATGCGCCTCTTTTCTCTTCTTCTTTTTTTTTTTTTTTTTTTTTAAGCGGCTCTTTCAACTCTTTTCGCTTTCTTTCACTTCCTCGTCGATATGAATTCTTTCACGACGTGTCCGTTCTTCGGATTTCATTCGTTTTACGAACGCGTTAATAGATTTATCACGCGATCTCTCTCTCTCTCTCTCTCTCTCTCTCTCTTTCTCTCGCTTTCATCCCTAAGGTGCACTAATGAATTTAGACTGTCCTCTGAACTAGCCGATAACATCATATACTCAATATACGTTATGATATATTTATATATATCGATACAGGCCACCGACGTGTTTATTTTGTTGATTACTCGATTAATCGAGAAGAAGTCTAAGGATACAGTGCAACTATCCCTTGTCTATCCTTATACTTGAGCACCACTTGACCTGACTGTTATGAGTTATGCATTCCCGAGGAAATATAGATGAGGGCAGATTAATTATTCCTCTTTAAAAAATGCACGGACGTAAGGGCAGAAATATTCATTGGAGGGACAAATTCAGTCGATGTATTATGAATAGAAAGTACTTGATCGAAGAATAAATGAGAAGCGCTGGCAAAATTCTCAATCTTGTGGAATTTTTTAATATAACGTTCTCAATATTGCACGGATTTTATCGTTGGGATGAAGGATCTTTCGTAAACGTCAAGCTTATTTAAATAAATTGGTAAATTTATATCTATCCGTCCGTATAATTAATCTTGTAGTCCGTGAGTATCTCGGATCGAATGATCCTAGTTTGAACGTCGTGCAGCTTCTCTTTGCCAAGGACATGCTCATTTCACTGCTGGAATGTCGAAAGCCGCATGGTTATCAATTGGATGCAGAAGCTCGAAGGAAGAAGAAGAAGAAGAAGAGGAGGAAGAAGAAGAAGAAGAAGAAGAAGAAGAAGAAGAAGAAGTGGTACAGGAAGGGATGTCCGTTGTCCTCGAACTCTTGCCAAAATCGGATATCAGTTTTAAAGGGATTTTTCAAGCTTGGACGTTACACACGTACGCTTCTCTGGCCAGATATTTTTGTTGTAAAATGCACCAGGCCTCGCCTCGCTCGCCCGAGGGTGAGGGTAGCAGAGGGTGACTCGCCGACTAGGCCTATAAATATAGATCTATTATTGCGACCCTTTCGCACATCTTTCCCTTGTTTTACTTCCCTCGAGTTTACCGCGCCTCCGCTTCATCTCCTCCCCCTTTCCGAACCACTCCGCCGCTCTCGCACACCCCCCCCCTCCGCCCTGCCACCACGCTACGCTCTCTCCCAGACACACTCGCCCGGTAAACAATCGAATTGTATCGGTGCGCTTTCCCCTTATGTATTGTATGCATATCGATCCCTAAGCGTAGCGTCTTCGATTAATCCCAACTATTTTCTAAAAATTTACTTAATCCATACTTATCAGCTGTAGACTTGATTCGATCAACTCTCTAATAATTATTACTAGATTATTTACTTTAGTAGCGTATTTATTTTAGACTTTTATCAATATTCACTGAACTTCCAAGGTTCCTTTTTCTATAAATTATAGCTCTAATAGCAATTGATTGGATATTTTCAAGCTTACTATGACCACATGTCTTTATTCTTTGCTTAACATTGCATCACTTGATGCGTATACTCCTTATAATTTATAGCAAATACATTAATAATTATATAACATTATTTGCACTTGGAATTGAAATTTTACGACTCTTTGTATTATAAAAATCATTGTTATACAGCAGGTGAAATAATATTTGAAATTTATAAATTAGTCCACTGATAATGTTCATCCAATACTAACGAAATCCCAAGTAATAGGAAGCTAGAGGAACACCCTTAATAGAAATTGACACTTTTCGTACAGAGACTCGGGCTTTTCTCGACAGTCAATTTATTTCATTAAGTGATGTATCGTGTAGTTTTTCACAAATAGTAAAGGTTCTTCGGTGCTCTATATTCTGGATAAATTAGGGTTGACCGATCTTGATTATCATTGATATCATTGATTATTATCTATACATAATATTACCCATTTACCCACAGATGCATTGAAATTAATCGTACCTGCTATATGTCCTCGTGACATATAATACCGCCTTTCTATAATGACCAGTCATCAATTCTTCGGCAATAGACTCATAGAAATAGGATATACAATTTATAGAAAAGACCTTCTCTTCCGTTTTAACTTAATTATCACTCGAGACTTTAGATTCATTTACCGCAAGTGATCGTAAATATCTTTCATATCTGTAGCCGATACTCGGTAATCGTTTCAGTTGGCAATACTGCGCATTGTAAATAAGAAATAATAGTAACATTCTCTCTTGGATCTATTAGCACAAATCTATACAATCGATGTACATATCTAATATGTAAGCGAACGAGAATAGTCAGGACTTCCTTAAAAGTAAGCGGGGAGCAACGGAGGATAAAAAATAAGAAGAAGAAGAAGAAGAAGAAGAAAAGAAGAAGAAGAAGAAGAAGAAGAAGAAGAAGAAGAAGAGTTCTAGAAATAAAACGAATCGCAGGGAAATGGGGTCGGAGAGAGGGGGGCAATAGGTGTAGCCGCACGTACGTAGTCGCTGTGGGATAGATTGGAGGGCACGAATTCGGTAAGGCGCGAATCCATCCGAGCTCGCTTCCTTCGTTATAGCCCACACCTCTTTACAAATATACTATTGTATTGATCAGTAAGGTTTGTTTGTATTGCAGGAGCATATAGTTTTAGTCCCGACTCTACTTTTGTCGTCGTTCCTCTCGCCGCTTCCGTAAAACATCCGCTCCCGCGTGAAAAGCCGTCCTCCTACCCCCTCCCTCCCTCCCTCCCACCCACCCACCCAAACCAATACTCTCGTACCCTCGAAATCGGCATTCGCTTATTCGCAAGATAAATCGACGACGGCATGCATCATCGGCTCTCCGTCCGCCCAACACCTATACCCACCCGAGAAACCGGATGCTCAATACGAATCCCGTCTCCCCACCCCAATAACCCCAATAACCCCAATGACCCATTATAACCTTTCTTTCAGTTTCTTTATTCGTTCCTAAGGAGGTCCTCGTGAGTCTTTGTCTTAGTCTTCTGTAAGCAGACGCTGAACCGAGGTCTGCTGGACCGGGAGAAGTCATTTTCCGAAACTCCAATACAATGTAATCTCCGAGGCGGCAAAAAAAAATAAAAAGAAAAACGAGATAAAAGAAGAAGAACCCATGTAAATAAGCTTTTATTTGCGAGGAAAGGTATAAGGGGTGCATGATTCCTATTTGCTAAATTAATATCGAGCGCCAAAGTCGTTGGATTAATCATTAAATCGAAAAATTAAACTCCCTCGGAGAGGTTAAGAAAAAAGGAAAAGGACGAGGTAACGGACGGACTAACGAACTGCCTGTCTTCTCGTCCGGCAGATGAGCGTGAAAAAAAGACTCACGATTGCGAAACTGCGAGCCGTCAAGGCTATGCGGGAGTCTGCGCCCGCACAAGTGCTCTCTCGACGAATCGCGTGCCCGATGAAAAACAAGTGTGTGCGTGCGCGCGCGCGCGCGCGCGCGTGTGTGTTTGTGTCTGAGAGAGAGAGAGAGAGTGAGAGAGTGAGAGAGAGAGTGAGAGAGTGAGAGAGAGTGAGAGAGCGAGAGAGTAAACACTCGACCCTCTCTGATTGCTAATGAATCCTAACGCTATTACACATGCAACAACTAGGAATAAAAAGAAAGGGCTTAGCGGGGCGGCGGAGGTCTCTGGGGTTGCATTGAACGGCACGGCTTAATCCTCCCGACGCTTTTCCGGGAAATTCGAGTGAGTCAAGGCACGCGTCGCCGCATCCCCGAGACATACATACAGACAGACGGACAGACAGACAGACAGACAGATAGATTATATGCACGGCCGGTTCGGGAGGCTCGGGTCATCTTGGCAGGAGGTCGTTATAGGGTAGTGGGTATAGGGTGAAGCGTGCGGGGGGGGGGGGGTCAGGAGTGCGAAAGGGCCCAATAACCATAAGGCGTGGGCGGATAAGGCGAAACCGGGGGCAAACGAGCCAAATGACTTTGCAAACAAGAAGCATTATTGGCTCCGCGTCAGAGTAAAAGCTCTCGCGACGCGCGGCTTCCGAACGCACTTCGTTAGTGCGCCGGTGGACCTTCCTTGTTTTTTTTTAATTTTCTCCTCTTGGAGCTTGGATTGCGTTTTCAGCCATCACTTGTATCCCCCAGCCCCCACCATCCTACTCGTTATTTTCCTCAGCCCTAGTTACAGCCTATGATTTTTACCAGACTCCGTAAACACCGGACTAGTCTGTACTGTAAATATTGTCCGCCCCCCCCCCCCCACCTGCCCCCTGCCCCTCGTCCCCCGCCCCACCCACAACCATAACCGGCACTTCCACGTCCCGTCGCTCTCTTTAAATAAGATTGACCTTCGCTTCGTTTCACGGAATTATTGAAAAATACTCAACTCGTACGTTATCTAGGTTTATTTCCCGTACAATAATAACTCCCGGCGAGCTTTCCGATACTTTCGAGCTTTTGATTTATTGGCTCGGCGAATTAGTATCGAATTATCGGAGGACAAGCTTCATTCCGTTAGGAGGAGAAAACTCGTCGGCTTACGTTATCGCGATAAAGAGACAAAAGCTGCCCAAGGCTCGATTAAAACAATTATTCAAAGAGTTATTGTCAGTTATAAATAGTAATCGACTTTTGATATCCATCTATCGAGCCGACTTTTGTTTGTTTGTTTTTTTTTTTTTTTTTTTTTTTTTTTTTTTTTTCTTTTTCTTCTTCTTCCTCCGCTCGAGCCGTTACTACGCCCTCCCACTCCTCGCCCCCATAAAACTTTTACAAAGTCCAATATGCAAATTGAAAATACGCCGCGACGCCTCCGCAGCGGTAAGTATCGTCTTTTGTGAATATTGCGCATGTGCGGGCGAATTTAAACATTTCGGGCGGAAGAGTAAAGCGAGTTCTACACTCCAGATTCCAATGTTCTTCCATACATAATCTACTCGCCTTCGTAATATAATTAATAGAACGATTCGAACGAAGTATAAGCTCCGACTGACCTTCGGTCACATCCACTGCTTTTTCTATACGCGTTACGAGAAGTCGTTGTTTACCATGACTTTGCGGCGCTGTAAAACATATTAATTAACGCTAATCGTCACACGCCATTATGCCGATTCAAGCTATTCGATCTATTTCGATCTATTGTGTCGATGGATGGTAATGGAACTATTGTGTATATTTCAGCTACTTACGTGTCAAATTGTGCACGCGTCTTGAAAATTATATTTAAAATACATTCATTACTTTGTTATTAATAATTCCGTGCTGAAAGAAATGTAAATCTACTTGTTTTTCTATTCCTCGAAGTATTGGAACATCAGTTGAATAATATTCAAGTCCTACATTCTAATGTAATTAAACAAGCCTTTGATTTTCACGTATTAAACAAATTTAAGTACTTGTTAATAGTGTATAAATTAAAAAATGATTTCCATAATTACTTTATAAATATTCTTCTTGTATAAGCTAAATAATTTTCTAATCAAGAAAATGCCATTAATTAATTTATAAAAATAATGTGAAAAAAAAGTCGGCCATTAAATCAATAATTTTATCAATACATAATATTGGAGTACAAAAGATAATTGGATTTGAAAGAAATGTAATATGTAGCTGAGAAAGTAGACGTGGAAGATAAAGAGGAGTAGTAGGGGATCATGTATTGTACATTTTAACAATAAAAGCAAACATAGTATATAGTACTTGCCGTTGTCTCGCCTCCATATGTACCTGCACTCAAGTTGAAGTAGCAGTAGATTCCAACTCATCTCCAACCGCTAAAACAATGCATTATTTTAAATTTGCATCTTTCTCAATAGTTCTTATTCATGCTTTACAACAATAAACACGTAACGTCATTCGTATACGAAATCAGAAGAGCAAACAATTATTATTGACGCTAAAAGATTTTTCTCTCTCGCAAATATCGCTGATAAGCTTATACAGTTATTGCTTTATTTTATCTAATACTGTCGCTACGAGTGAGCGTAGACAATTTTATTCATATTAATATGTAAAATCCTCAATTTTATTTCCCCCCTTTGATAAAAAATAATAATATATCTGACGAACACTTTAGATAATTTAGATAATTAAATCCTGTTAAAAGAATCATTTAGATGAAAAATTAGGTAAGAGACGTTAACGTGAACCATTAAAAGTTTCCTGAATCATTTAGATTTATTTTTGAAGTTGAAAAATACGCAATTTTTGTTTGTATATACGTAGCGGTATAACGTGTATTTTAAAGATCGCGAATACGTGCGCAGGTGCAGGAAATGGGCAATTTACGTACGAGGCGGCTGGGAAACTTTTTTTTTTTTCCCCTTTTCTTTGGAAAATTTTGCCAGATGTGCATGAGGAACTAAACTATCTTTACAATTTCTTAACTATTTCGGTATTTTATAATTATATTGGCATAACACGATTAAGTGAGCAGGCCAACCTTCTTACCTTAGTTTTATCAAAAATAAAAAAAAATAAAAAAAAATATTTTAAAATCTTCTTAGTTGATTAATTAATTGATATGATAGGCCATAATGACTTTTTATGAAAAAAAAAATAAATAAAAAAAAAACTAGATATTAAAAGCATGAACTCTGCGATCTGTTAAATATAAATGAATATTTAATTGGATGCGGAGGGAGGGAGGGAGGGATGGAGGGAGCGTATTGCTTAGCAGGGAGTTTAAACAACGAGAGTACAGATAAGTACTTTTAGCATCAGTGTAAGGTGGCCGAAGGCTACGTAGCCGAGAAAGAAAGAAAGAAAGACAGAAAGAAAAGAAAAGCTGTAGAAGCTTCGTGTCTCGTCGGTTGCAAGCCAATGGCGTTGGAGATAATTTCTTGTCGTAAAAATGATATCAGAATAAAGATGGAGCAATATAGAATAAGCAAATCCCACGCGGAAAGAGATGAGGAATAGCGGAGGAACGATTTCGCTTTACTTTTAAAACGAGAGGAAAGGGGGACGGGAGAAAGGTGGGCGGCATGGATACCGAAACGCAAGAAAAGGAAAGTTGGTATATAAACAGAAGTTGCCTAAGTACATTACAAACTGTAATGGTGAATCGAGGCTTCTATACTCTCATGTACCTCCCTCCCTCCCTCCATCCACATCCCACCACGTCCCTCCGCGTCCCCCCTCCGACATTTATTATGCTACATTGTTCAAGGAAATTGCGTTTTTCTAAGTGGCGACCCACCCTCTCTCTCTCTCTCTCTCTCTCTCTCTCTCTCGCTCTCTGTTTAAGCGGGACGAGTGGATGCCTCGCGGCCAAGGCCAACTTTGCCAGGAAGAAGAGCTAAGAAAGGGTTCGCGCTGCCCTGTTTCATACTTTATCGACACTCCCTCTTTATTCGGCGGCGAAGACCATAATTTTCCCTTCCCCCATGCCCCCGTCAACTTTATTTGCGTACGATATTGACTCTTGGCTAGGCCGATCTTTCGCTAAAATCTACAAATGTTATGATCGGCGACTAGGAGGCAGGTATACATACGTCACTCACTCCATCTTACAGAATAGTGATAACCGACATTTATCACCACAATAATAACAATAACAAAAACTATTATTGTTTCATTTTATTATCATAAGAACAATAGACGTATTATAAGAAACATTTTTTCTATAGAGCCAGTTTAGGTCAGTTAGTCAGTTCGTTTAAAAGCTGGATTATATACTCGGACCATGAATATGGTTGGTTATGTTGGAATTCTCGTTATAATATCCAGGAAAATCACACAGGTTTTTTTTAATAGGCACAGGCTAAGCTTCACGTTACGGAATTGTCAAACCGTACAATAATGTTTAAAATCACCCGGGACGTACGTATTCATACATATTCAACGTTTACGGATATTATCAGACTATGAATTATAAAAATTCAACTCTTCGGTAGTTATGCATAATTAAAAATAAAATTTCAATTGATTATGAAACTTACCGTTCGTTAAAACGTTACTGAATTACTTAAATTTCAAGGACATAATTTATCTCGGGGATCAATAATCTTTCAGGGTAAGAATACCTCGTAATTAATAAAAAAAAAAAGAAGAAATAAAGAAAAGCGTGGATGGCAAGAGCCGAAAGGGATACAAGCTTTGCCCTTCATCTCGAGCGTTCAAGATCATCGCTTTACCGCGAATCTGTACAGCCAACACGTAGAACATTGTAGGCCTGCTGAGAAAACTAAGTACTCGAGGCTGAGTACTGGTTGCACTAATATTTTTAGTCTATAAACGTCCGGACTGCTCTTTTTCTTTCTTTTTCTTTCTTTTTTCTTTTTTTTTTTTTTTATCTATTCTAACAAGTTTAAGATCGTTGCGTATTTACGTTAATTACTCGGCGTATGATCTTTAGATCGAAGGAATACGATACGCGGTAGGAAAAAGTGATCATCGCGAGCCAAGACATAATATATAATTGGTGCTCGAGTGGGGCGTCCGAGGAGAGGAGGAGGGATATTGCTTGGCACTCCTTCCTCGAAGCTGCTGCTCGTGTCCACAAGGACAATACACAACCTGTGTTTAATCAGCCTGTCCGTATAAGTGAAGAGCTCTTTTATTGTTATTATTAAAGAATAGATTCCATGCGAATGCACCTTGTGTGTGAAATTAATTTTCAAATAATAACAATAATAACAATAATAACAATAATAACAATAATAACAATAATAACAATAACAATAATAATAATAATAATAATAATAATAATAATATAATTGGTTGATCGTGCGCATTATTATAACGGAGGTTTTTCTTTTACACCTACGGAAGTAGAGCATTTTTTAATTAATAAAATCTAATCGCGGCGTGTTCAACATTTATTTACGACTCTGATCTATCTGTAATTTTAATAAAGCTTCGAAATGACCTCGAAACGACCTCGAATTGTTTATAAGAAGAAGCAGAGGCAGAAGAGTCATGGATGAAAGGGGTGATGAAAAAAAATGTAATTATTCGATACACGAGATGTCAAAACTCGCGGGAGTCAGCGGTACGTTGCACGATCGTAAACGTAAACAGCTTTGTACGCTCGCTACTTTTCTTCGTCGAGGCTTTCCAATTAACTGAAATCGATAGACTAATGAAAACGATAAAAATAAAAATCGCTCCGAGTACAAACAATAATTTCGCCGGACGTGCTTTTAAAGTTGCTTCCGCGAGCGCACGACTGCTAATACTACTGCTACTACTACTACTACTACTACTACTACTACTACTACTACTACTACTACTACTACTACTACTACTACTACTACTACTACTACTACTACTACTACTACTACTACTACTACTACTACTACTACTACTACTACTACTACTACTACTACTACTACTACTACTACTACTACTACTACTACTACTACTACTACTACTACTCGTTACTACTACTCGTTACTACTACTGCAGCTACTCGGGCTCGATTGGCGACATAAAGCAATAAGTTTTTTTTTGTTCTTTTATTCTACTCTCTAAATAATAAAAAATAAAGGGCGTGTGATAATTCTGTGCTCGTCCTCCGACAGGCCGCGGACGATTCCTTATTGCGTGCTGCCGTCTCCCGTTTCCCCATTCTTACATAACATTTACACCTTTAAAGTGTCTAAATCCGGTCTTCGCCGGCCCTGTATTTCATAGGCCGAATCGACTAATTGACCGAGAATCATTGAAGATTAAAATATAAAGGAAATTTCTTTTAGAGCTTATTAAGCAACGCGCTCGATATAAATCATATAACCGTAAAAATAATTTTACAAGCTCCGAAAACATACTTTGGGGTTATCCCCCGGTGAACCGTAATGACGGCAATTAAAAAGAGAGCTGTCGACGTGGCTAAAAGTATATAAAACCCCGACAATAACAATAATAACAATAATTCCATTAATTCCGCTACCGAGGAGGAAAGTGACTGGAGAGTTAAAAGCTGAGTCCGGATGAAAACTTCGTCCACTTCGGCAATTGTGGCGGAAAGCGCGGTGAGAGCTTAGCTATATAAAGAAAGAACGATAGAGACGGGAGGAGGAGGAGCTATAAAAAAATAAAAAAAATAAAAAAAAATAAAAAAAAAACAAAAAAAGGAAAAAACGAGAGAAAAAAGCAGAAAAAAAATTGGAGAAAAGAAGAAAAAAGAAAAGGACCGCGGATCCGTTGTAAAGTTTAGACGGCCGGTTCATTATGGGGTAGAGAGAAGAAAAGGGGGTGTGGGTTGGGGGGGGGAGCGCGGTAGGGGAGCGGTTGGTAGAGGGAGCGAGCGGTAAGCAGCCGAAGGTCGTGGGGCGGGGGGGGTGGGCGGCAGGGGAGAGGCGGCGCGAGGGGGAGGGGGAAGAGAAAACGACGTAAGAGAGAGAGAGGCTGGCGCCCGGCTTCCGAAATCCCAAGGGGGTGTAATTGGCCTCGGGTACCAACGTACATGTACAACGTGGCCGCGTTCAGGTGTGCGTGAGCACAGCCGTCGTGCCGAAATAACAGTGCGAGACAAGTTATTCTCGCGGATCCCGATTCGATTTGGCGAAAGTTACGTTTTCGGGGGCAGGGAAGGGGAGGCTGACAAGTGAGAACGAAAGACTTACGCTTCAGCTGCTTTACGCTTCAGGATCGTAATGAGCCGTAAGTCAGTTTACACACGATATACTCGATTAAAATAATAATAACCCCTCTAAGCCACGACGGCTTAATAAATAAACACAATTCCGAGGACTATTCCGTAGAATCTCGAAGAATTCATCTAAAAATAAACGATCTCCCCGAATTTCACGAATCGGCTTCTTTGCAAAGGACATTAAAAATCCGCATTGCCAGATAATAAATAATAAAAAATAGGGCATTATATCGAATAATGATTTTTGTAAAGATAATGCGTCTCGCACCTTTCCCCCCATTCCCCCCGATTCCACCCCCCCCCCTCGCTCCCTTATGCCATTCTGCCATTCTTACCCCTCCCTAGTTCCGTCTCCGGTAGCCCGTCCTGTCGTGCCTGCCTTGAATTGGCGAAGGCTGGAGTTAAAAATTCATCCATCGAGGTAGGAACTCCGAATCGAGCTAAAGATCGACGCGACTAAATGAGTAAACAGCTCGCGCGGGCACGTAATCAACTCCCTCTTCCTTATTCCTATCCTTATTTCTCTCCTCCTTCTCGCGAAAATTTATAGAAGACACACGGTAGAGAGGCGGTGGAGGCGGTGGAGGCGGGGCCCTTCATAATTTTTAAAGCGATCAAATTAAAGTCTCGTATCTTATTCCTTCGCTCTCTCTCCTCTCTCTCTCTCTCTCTCTCTCTCTCTCTCTCGGTATTTGCATTATATATGCTCGGGCGTGAGCGCTCGCTATATTTGATTGGAAGCGAAATGAACGATAGGAAGAAACGTAGCGAGAGGGAGAGACAGAGAGAGAGAGAGAGAGAGAGAGAGAGAGAGAAAGAGAGAATGAGAAATGTTGGTTAAATAATATGGAAAGCTCCCGACCGTAATTATCTCGGTCTCAGATTTTCTGTCTGCCGCGCCTCGAGGCCCTGGCTGCGGATCATTCCAATGCAAGACGGAGTAAGAAGTAGGGGGAGTCTCTGCCACCATGGGGTAGAGACGGAGGAGATAAAAATTTCTGATCTAGCACTGATCGCTCTCTCTCTCTCTCTCTCTCTCTCTCTCTTTTCTCAGTCTTCTCTTATTGTTCATTTATCTAGAAAGCTAATAATAAGACTCGTGTTGCGCTACAATTTAGTCTTGATTCTCCTCACTGATTATTATTAATCTCCTAAATTTTTATTTCTCTTACTTATCTTTCTGGCTGCCAAGCACCATTTGGCATACGAAAATATTATCGATGTTTTAAATGCTTTAAAAATTTAAAAACCCTTAAACCTCGACACTATTATACATATTTGGGATACTGAAATAATTTATTGGCAACTTTAACTATCGAGAAAATGCGTTAAAAAAAATGAAAAAGCATTTGACAAATTTGACTCGCAATAGTTGAACTATAAGATTGAATTTTCATCGGCTTCCTTCTATTTGCACTTATAGCAGAATATTTTTTTAAACGCAACCGTAAGAATTTTTTACAGAATCCTTATAAAAAAATATATATATAAATAAATAAATAAATAATTAAATAAAAGGCTTGAATCTAATAAAGATTTTCATGTCCCATTCGATTTTTATATTTCAATGTGAAAATGCGATTTTATAAGACACATTGATTGTGCATATTTGTAATAGGAAAACGTATTTGCGTGGGGCCCCATAACGTTCAAATTTCTTATTCGCGTTCAGAGCTTAATTAATATTGATTAGAAATCTTGAAAATTTAACACAGCCGCAGATGGATCGTTTATTAATTAATTAACTAATTAATTAAATTAAATTAAATTAAACAAATTAATTATTGTAGTATTATTATGAGGAAACTATTGAAATAGAGAAATTACGAGGCGATAAACGTGCTTACGCGTTTTCGCGATTGCATTCTTGAATTTATCGATGTCGTAAAAGCATGGGAAGAAGAAAGGCATGTATAGAATAAGGAAAAGTCAAAAGAGTCAAGGGGAAGAAAGTTGGAACGAATGATGGGAGGAAGAAACAACCCTTCCGGGTATTATAAGCCAAAAGCTCAGTCGTTGCAGCGTTGGAAAACTTGTAATTGCAAATTGGTGAAATAATTGAAGCGATACTCGTAAAAATAGTTTCAAAAGTCGTAATTTGCTCATAAAAACTTGCCACGGTTGTGCAATGCATATTCGGACGCGGTAAACATTATTCATTAACAAAATTTACAATTCTAACGAACCGGACTTTTTCCATTAATTATATCGATTTCTTTTATTTTCCCCTTCTCCTTCTCCTTCTCCTTCTCCTTCTCCTTTTTACTCTCACCGTCCTTTTTAATCACTAATCCCACAACGACGCTTTTTTCATACTTTTCCCCCACGCTCCTGTACAAAAGCGCAATATCTGGTGCGCGACGAGTAGGGCAGAAAGCAATTTAAAATCGTTAAAATCGTTAAAATCGTTAAAATCGTTAAAATCCTTGAAATCGTTTAAATAAAAATCTTCGAAATGTCTGCAACGGCGATTGTCCTTTGAAAAGGGACGTCGGAAAGGGAGAAAGTAACGCCGCTTCTCTAACGCGAAAACAGACTCTAAAACAGCGAGACTCGCTTCCGGTCGGCGTTGACGACGGAGCGTTCTGATTACGTGCTATCGAATAAATAGCAAAACGGCTCGACGTCATTCTCGACGATTGCTCTGACTTTCATGCTCGGCCGAGTCGTCTGTCGTGGCTAATCAGAATCGACTTTGGCTTCATTGAATTAACTTGGAAAAACAGTAGCAGTAATACTCTCTACGTATTTCATAACTATCGGCCTATAATAAGATCCCCGTCCCGGAGCTCTCTTCTACAACATACAATTTACATTTAAGGGAAAAGTGAATGGCGAATAAATACGATATTCTCTGTACTTTTCTCTACGGCTCAAGCTAACGAAAGTTGCTAGGAATTAAATAAACCAAGACTCCGAATGTCTTACGTTAACATAGAGAACTAAACGTTAAAATTAATGCGTGCGAGAGAGATAGAGATAGTGAAACAGAGAGAGAGAGAGATAGAGAGAGTGAGAGAGAGAGAGAGAGAGAGAGAGAGAGAGAGAGAGAGTGAGAGAGAGATGATAAACATTGAGCATTTACTAACCGGCTCCTCGGGGCTCGCGCGTAGTCGCTTAATTATTCATAGGTGGGAGTGGGGATCGGTGCGGGGTTGAGGGGATGGGAGCTGGTGGTGGTGGGTGGGGGGAGGGGGGTTAGAGAATAGTAACCGACTTACATTATTCACCGGATACAATTCACAATGAGAATATTCGCGGACAAACAAGAGCTGAAACCGCGGCTCTACTTGCCGTTTCGCGCGCATCGTTTATAAATAGAATCACAGGGCAAACATTTAGCGAGGGGCGAGGCTCGTGCCGTTAATTAGAGGTGCACGAGTCTCGAGGGCGATATACGCGTACCCAAGACGCTGGCAATGTTTTTGCCTAAAACTAAGAGCGAGCGAGCGAGCGAGCAACGATCAATGGCTCCGTATGGACTCGTAGTAGCTTGTCGATCGTAGCTTAACCTCGTAGATAAAGTAGGTCTCTGCATATTAGAGATACAGGGGAAAAAAGGAGATATTTAAAAGAAAATAAGGGTCGGGGACGGGGGCGGGGGTGAGCCGCATTCGTGCTTTGGCTGCTGACATGCCGGGCTGCCGTATTACAGGAAAGCGTAATTATAGTTTCTAATGGCGATGATAGCAAAGGGTCGGAGAAAAAAATACGTCTATAATTAAGTCCGTGTAGTCCACAACTATTCGGCGATCTCTCGCGAGACCACATCCTTTTATTATTCCACGCTTCGCTACTTCGCTCTTGCCTGGCCCTCGGCCCCACTCGGCCGCACTCTGCCCCTCCACTATGCGAGAACTCGGCCGTCCGGGCAACCCGGCTCCCATCCCCTCTACGTCTACTATCATCGTCACTCCCAGGCCCCCCCACCCACTCATCCACCCAGCCATCCTCCGCCACCCCCCCTACCGCCCAGTTAAAAACACGAATAATAAAGCGTGTGCATTAATTGCTGCAAAAACTCCTTCTTTGGCGCATGATTCATCATTTATCTTAGCCGGGACTCGATTAAATGGGGTTGCTTGCTGCTGCACCAATCCCTCTTCAATGTATCGCCGGAGATACGTTAGAAATCACTGGCTGGGGGTTTAAAAATAGAGGGGCGAGCAAGACCACGGCTACCCGAACTTATCTCTCTTCTTATTATTTATTATTTATTATTCATTATTCATTATTCATTATTACTTATTAGATATTATTTATTATTACTATTATTATTATTATTATTATTATTATTATTATTATTATTATTATTATTTGTCCTGCGCAAGAACTCGTTCTTTTCTCAAGATCGTCTCGATACCGCTGTCTACGATAGGCGAGCTCTATTGCCCGGTCGTCGGATCGATTAGAGTATCAATTAGAAGGGGTTTGGGGGGTGGGGAGTGGTCGTCCTTCCTTTCAGCTAGGAATTTTTGAGAATGGTGCCGCACCGTTGGAGTGGGTGGGGATGGGGGGTGGAGACGAGGGGCAGAGGCGGCGAAGTTGGCCGGCGAACCGGCACTGCGGCAACTAGTGAATCATCGTCAAATACCGGCCTCGATCCCTTCACCCCATCCTCCCCCAGGTGCATATTTATTATTGGCCGAATCTCCTTTTAGTGACTCTTAGGAGCGTGCGCGTCGGTCTATAATTAAGCCCTCGCTTAAATTATTTACCGCGTGGCTTTTCGACTTTCGTACTTTCGTGCGCCACGGCCCGCGCGCGCGCGCGCGCATCTATTATTGCCGGCCGATACTTTTCGCGCCTGTTACTCCCTCCCCGTTTCCCTCCCTGCCCGACCAACTACCCGACCGACTACCCGACCGACTACCCGACCGACTACCCGACAGACTACCCGACGATCCCTGTATTCCCTGTATTTCGATGCTAACCCACGTAATTAGATGCCGAGATTTATTTTACTCCGCGTCGTCGTGGACACTCCCGACTCGACATACCTCCACCCCACCCTCCTCGCACACCCAGACACGCAGACACGCACGTTTTTCACTTCCGCTCTAATCCATCAATGAATGAATCATCGATCGGTAACATTTATTCAAGAATAAAAATTCTTAGTAAATTCTGAAAATCGGTCATTGGCGAAAATAGTCAGTTTGGCGATTCAATTCGTATGAATTGAAGCAAAACGAATAAAACTATCCGAATTAGTCTATCAGATTTGGAATTCGGGAGCCGGAGCATTTAGGAAGTAGGCTCGAACATGCTTCGATCTCTATCGCGGCCTTTAAACGAGCTTTTTTCATTATAATTGTAAGTAGCAGTGGATGGAAGGATTATCGGGGTATGGGCTGGAGGTAGGAATTTTTCGTTACAGAGGGCCGACTCCTTGACTAAATTTTCAAACAATATTCGCACGGCCGAGGGCGAACTTCGATCAGGATTGCACGCGACATCATTCGTGAGCTCGAATAGTTAAATGAGAAAGCGGGAGAGCAGCAGACAGCAAGCAACAATGCTGCCTTACTCCAAATTACTTTTCAAGCTTCCTATCCCGTTATTTATCGACTACTTAAGCGAGGAAAGTTGGTTGCGCCTGCCTCCTTATACCTCCGCCACCCCCTCTCCGACCCGCAATTTCGATCATTGATTCATTAGCTCCTCTACTTAACCGTCTTCTTTTCTTTTTTCTCTTCTTTTTTTTTCTTTCTTTTTTTCTTTTCAATAACATCCAACTTCCTCCTCGTAATATAACTTCCCATACCCCGACGTGTTTTTAAAATTTCAGCCCCTTTCCCTCGATTGAAGCTCGGAAGAAGATCGCTCGGCCAATGCGTGTTAAGCGACACGTACACGTGATCGGTAGCTCTACGTCAGTGTCGGAAGATATGACGTCGCGAAACAAATTAACCAAACATTTTTTTCTTTATAACCGACGTATACTCTGTCGGTACATCTCGATATAGACGATAATTACGTACGTTATTGAACGGGAGTCTGATGCACATAAGACGCAGACCGAGACCGGAGATAAATAAATGAATAAATAAATAAATAAATAAATAAATAAGTAAATCGACCGGAGGAGCCGCGGACGTTGAATATAAAGAAACGCGGAATTACAATAGATTGAAATTAACGAGGCTCGTAATTCTGTTGTCGCGTCACTTTACCCTCGCGAACTTGAATAATTATAAGCTCGGGCGGGGATGCGTGTGCACCCGGACGTAAATAACTGCTCGCGCTCCTCGTTTCTTTGACATATTTCCGTCTCCCCGTAATCACTTTGCATACGCGAGTCCGAGCTGTATGCCTGCCTACCTACCTCCCTCCCTCCCTCCCGACCCGCCAGTGACTCTCAGAGCGTATTTATTTACGTCGTTCGAGATTTATCGCCTGTAAATGATTTTCTTTGAAAATTGCAACAAAAAAAAAAAAAGAAAAAAAAACCATCTCGCCGTTATAATAATCGGAGCAGGAGGAGGAGGAGGAGGAGGAGGAGGAGGATTTGGGAGGGGCGGGTAGGGAGGGGGAGGGGGAGGGGGAGGGGCCGGGAGGGGGAGAGGAGATAAATTAAAACAAAGACGCGGCAAAGACAGGCGGAGAATGTAACGGTGCGCGCGAGCCGGTGACATTCCCAGGAGGGAAAATTTACGAGGCTAAACCGCAGCAGCCGTCCCCGGGTTTACCGTTTTACTTATTTGAAAGACGGCCGCTGGTCAACACCAAAGATACTTAGTATATAAATTTCGGTTAGTGCCGCTGCGGTTGTCCAGCCTTCACGCTCTCCTAGCCATCGCCCCGGACTTCCGGACTCAAGTGCACCAAGACGGCCTCGATAACCCCCCATCCTCCAGATCCTCCCCCCCCCACCCCTCCCGCCACCCATTCGCCGCTTTGCCTCTAGCCTCCAGCTTCCACGGAACGATCCAAAGAACTGACCGGCGCGGTCAGGAGAATCGCTATCTCACGGTAGAATTGCAGAATAATCCGTACTTTGTTTCACGTATTCTCGATCTACTCCGCTCGATCTTCCTCTCATCTTTCTTCTTCGCGTTCAAACTCGACCATCTCGGAGCTTTTCTCTCCAACGGTCCAAATCAATCCCGATTTTATTCAACTTACAATATTCTTATGTCCTGAAAATTCCTTTCTTAGCCTCTGCCGGTCTACCCGGTAATCAAGAATACTTTTAGGAAATGATACGGGGAGCGCGAGAAATCTATGGTCTTACGTAGTAAGATTTTATAATGGAGGTGTAACGTTATGGCTTTGGCTCTGCATTCGCAACCCTTACTGCATTTTAATATTCTCTCATCAATTGTGTGGACTTATAACTTTAAGATTGTATTTTAAAAGACATTAAAATTATCGTTGCTATTATTATTACTACTATAATTAATATTGTTATTGTTGTTGTTGTTGTTGTTGTTGTTGTTGTTGTTGTTGAAATTTTAGCTACGAATAGCTATGAAATATCAAGTACTTGGAGACGTCTAAATCAGAATAATGGCGGTGGTGAGGGTGACGCAACGCGACGCAGCGTTGCGAATCGTCTCTGTCGAGCTTTAAGTACTCGATTTTCAATTAAACGACAGAAGATTTAAAGACAGTCACGATACTCTGTGTGCGGAGCTCACGGATTTGCCGGATTCCCGTAAGAACGAGACGTATAGTGAAATCTAGCCGCACAAGACTACGCCACATGGCGTTTGATTATTCGCAAATAATACGTAGTCTATGGAGGCCAACTAGAAACTTTTGATTAGCGAGGGCTAAGACGCGTTTGCATAGAGGTCAGAACGTAATTTTGCTTCTTCTTCTTCTTCTTCTTCTTCTTCTTCTTCTTCTTCTTCTTCTTCTTCTTTTGAAGGGACCGGTGTTTTCTTGTATCTTCTGATGCTCTTTACCGAGAAATTAATTAATTTAGTTGACCACTGGAAGCTTTAACTGATCCATAAATCTTGGAGATTAATAAGTTGCTTGCCCTATAAATGTGTTTGTGTAAGAAGCTCGATATATTTAGCTCGTAATTTATATACAATAAATATAAATATAATTATTATAAATGTCCGTGGGTGCGAGATACATAGCTCTTGAGCTAATTAAGTATAATATTGTATATTCTTTAGGAAACTTTAGCTATACGTACGTACGAGCCAAGAGATATTGCGCAGGTAGGTGCATGAATTACGAGTCGGAGTTACGTAAGTGACGAATGGTATCTTTGATAAATAGGCTCACGTAGAGGAGCTACATTCGTCTCCTGCTTATTGTTACAGTTTTATTATTCGATTCGTGTGATCGAGGAATGATCGAGGAAGGACCGATAGATTGTGCGAAGGGGAGCTCGGAGTAAAAGCTCGGTTAAACAATTGATCGAGAGCTAGAAGCGTGTTATTAATCGGCATGAAATGAGGCATTAGAATGAGCGTAACCGTTCGATCGACCGCTGTAAAAATCATAGAGATCGCGCGAGCACGCGCGAGCACCCGCGAGCCTCGTCATCGGCCGGCCGACTTAGGCCCAAGCTTATTTATTATTTCATGTAGATATTTGCGCGGTGGGGCGCGATTAGCATTTTTCGGTTGTTTAAAAATGAAATATTCCTGAGGAGGTGTCTCGCGCGGGAGTAGAGCCTCTGCTGATCTCCGAATAAGCGAGCGAGCGCTCGACGGAATACTAAGAGCGCGGCTGCTGGGTCGGAGAGCATAACTCCATTGGGTCGAGAGCGAGCCAACTAATGCGATACAGGGAGTAAACTGTCCCTCGAGATAACGACGGAGTGAATCTTGACGCCTCTCCACCTCCTCCACCTCCTCCTCCTCCTCCTCCTCCTCCTCCTCAAAGCCCTCCCTCGGAGCCGTGCTGAAGCTGCAGCCCCGGTGAATCGACTGGATTGTCCGGATTAAGATCCCTTCCTTCGCTCGGCCATCAATATCAGCAATTTCCATATCCGAGAGGCTATTTTCGCTCCGAGTGCCGCTCATATTCTTATCAGCGATTCCAGTGACGTTATTTCGGCCTTTAATTGAAACGACAACATGCCGAACCACCGCTGCCCAGAAATAATAATTCGATAGTGGCACGGACCGCTCGAATCGTACAAAAAATTATGTCCTGCCCCTCGCCCCCGGACATTAGGCAACCCGATGCATTTCTTACGAAAAACTTTTGTGCGCCTCGCAACACAATATTACGTCTATTTAATGAAATAGCCCCTTTCTCTAAGCCCGACAAGCGAACCGATTGTCTTCTCTTTCTGACGCCTCGACCGTTCCAATGAAACTTCCTTAATAACACAATCATCTATTCCATTATGTATAATTAAATGTTTATTTACGATCTGGATAGTTTTACTTCGATAAGGACTTGTGTATACATTGTTGCATATAGATAGATAGATAGATAGATAGATAGATAGATAGATACGTATTAAGATAGGCAAAGAGAAGGAATCGATGCAAGTGAATATTAAAATGTTCTGTTAATAAAGCTTGACGATGAAGAATTGTTTAAACGGAGCAAATATTAGGATTTAGAAGAGAAAGTATTGACATTGTATTCGATATCGAGTTCCGTGGAGAGTGAAAATAACGGCGGAAGTAATGAACAATTAATTTTCGTACACTATATAATTTCAATTGGCAATAGATATTCCATAAATCTCCGAGTAATCATTTAAATTTCAAATATCCCGAAGCCGTGGTGGCGGTTGGGTGGGGGGGGGGATGCGCGGGAGTATACGGACACCGGCGAGCGGGTCTACGGAGCCGAACGAGTCATGACTCGTGCGCGTCAGCACTTGGCTTTTTGACGCTTTTTCCGGAAACTCGCCGCCCTTCGGCACCTTCTCGCCCATATACGTCCAGAAATCAAGAAGCATTCGTGCGAAAGAATTGATCAGAGTGTCGTGAATACAAAAAAAAAAAAAAAAAAAAAAAAAAAAAAAAAAAAAAAAATAGAATAACGAAGAACTCTGTACACGCGCGCGGATCGCGCATTCGGGGATAGATTTTTGCATCCGGACCCATCGGAGCTGTCGATCGATTGCCGTATATACGTAACCGTATACTCTGAATTATTTGCCGACTGCCCTCGGCCCTTCAATTAATAAAGAAGATTGATCTGACGATTTGGAAATACGTTGTATCTCAAGCACCTCTCAAAGCCCTTGCTTACCCTGCGCCTTGTTCCAGTCATTTTCTCTTCGATTTTCGATAAATTACAATTATTCATAAAAACTTATTCCCACAGGCGTACATGCAAGATAATCATCATTACGACGAAACGTTAATGATTTAGATGTGAAAGAAGAGTTCGTGCGAAATATGCGCAGAAATAAAGAATGTAGGAGGTTGTGTTCAGCTCGCGAACTGTATTACGAGGCAATAAGATGGAGTTCCGAATGTAATTTAGTTGAGAGCAGCTGAATAAGGCATTTCTCGCGGATCGGGCGTACCTCGCGACAAGAAGACAAGGAGGATAAATCTGAGTCCCAAGCTCTCTCTTGGTCTACAATCTGCTAATCTCACTGTTAATCTTCATTTAATCCTTGACATGCTCTAAAGGAGCCATTAAATTGCCCTTGGCCTAACCGTCCTTAAGGTGCATCCGACTAGAAGACACGAGCCTTGTACAGCCAAAGGATTCCACCAACTACTCTCACTAAATCAGCTCATCATTTACTCCCTACTTTCTCAATTACGAATTTATCAAATATTCCTTAGATTTATATATTCTGCAGCGATTAATCGATCCTTCAAAATCTACTCCTTCGCGTATACATTACCTTCAGCAGATAAAAAGATCGAGTGAATATTAAATAAACTAAATCATAAGTGATACGGTTGTCTAAGTCATCGTATTCAATAAGCCGCCGCCCCCCCCCCTCTGTCCCGAGCGCCCAGCCGCGTCGCCAATTATTCGCGAATACGAAAAGCCGATGCAGAGCCGTTAAATAAAAATAAAGTTCCGAGAAAGTTGAAAAGCTTGAAAGGACGTACGAAGTGGCGAGTGATTGATTTTGATATTAGAAAGGATATGATCGGATATAATCGGATATAATCGCTATATTACGTGCAATTATACGACAACGTCGAATTATAGTCGTGCTTTAAAATATTCCGATATGCGGGTCCATTAGTAGGTCGATAAAAGTCCGATGACTCGAGCGACGAGAGGGAGGATGTCAAAAGAGCAAAATTTCATTTGCCTCTCCGCGGCACGGAGACGCTGATACTTATGCTCTCGGAAGAAGAAAAAACTGAGCTGGAGGAGGAGGAGGAGGAAAGGTTATATAAGATGATGGCTGGAGGCCCGTAATAGTTCTCGAAGAAGAAAAGCGCTCGTTATTTATGCGCGGGAATGAAAAAAATGGCCGTCCAGGAGAGAAGGATAGCAGGAGCGCCAGCGAGCGTGTCTCCCGAAATATCATATTTAATTTTTATTACATTAGGTGGCTGGCTAGTGTGTATATGCAGCGGCGGCGGCGGCGGCGGCGGCGGCGGTATAGGCGGGGGCGGTATAGGCGGCCCCGAGACTCACGGACGCATAACAGAAGCTATAAGGCCAAAGGAGAAATTTTCGAAAAGGGGAGGAAGGAAACGCGCACTCGGGCTGTATATGTAAATATACCGTGATACATTGGATACTAGCTTATAAACACCCCATTTTTATTCGGCGGGCGTCTACGAGCATCCACGAGGCGATGGCTTCTCCCGGCCGCCCAACCCACCCAACCCCCTACGGCCTTCCTTGCCCCAGCCGACGACCCTCTCCGCCGGCGACCTCTTTCAACCTCTCCTACGCACTTTTTCCAATCCCACACCCGACTTTGGCTAGAGTGTCGTACGTGTGCCAGAGTCTCTCTCTCTCTCTCTCTCTCTCTCTCTCCCTCTCGAGCGAATCGACGGCCGCGGATTCGCACGTGAAATAACGACTTTGCATATAATTAAAAAGACCCGCCGCTGCCGCTGCATGATTAACGATAAATTACCTGGGCATATCTTACCAAGGTCAAAAGTTCTCGAGGCTCCAGTCGGAATAAACTTATTCAAGGGTTCCTGGCATTAATTTTCCACTGTTAGACTGAGAGAGAGAGAGAGAGAGAGAGAGAGAGAGAGAGAGTCACGTGCTGTCATGTCGCTCTTCTCAGCTCGAGCAACACATCTTGTCAATTTCTCCAGACTGTCGCCCAGCCCTAATGTAATATACGTTTATTTGATGCCGCTATCGATAGATCGCTCTCGCATTCACTCATTTTTTCTACCCCAACACGCTTTTTTATGGCCCAACACCGCAAGTATTTATTATCCAAGTTCCATTGCTGCTGCAGGAGGGAATAACGGCCGATGCCCATGATTTCCTCGCTTTCTCTCTCTCTCTCTCTCTCTCTCTCTCGAGCGAGCGAGCGAGCGAGCGAAGATACCAAACTGTATAATTTTATGATACTCTCCTTTTAAAGGAAAATTTTGTGAGAATGCCGTTGTCTGCCTCTCCTTTCTTTTATTATCATCTATTTATACTCGAGCTCGTACTCGTTGCTCATGACCGACTATGCCAACTTCTGTCAATCGTATTTACTTTATTTTGTTCTATAATAAGCGAACCCCCTTCTCTCATTTTCTTCTTTAAAATTTACCAAATCCGCTAATTACTATTTTCGAATGAGCTTTTAAGGAAACCTCTCTTTCCATATACATATACACACATATAGATATAGATACATATACACACATATAGATATATATGCATACGTAAAGTAATTGCAAAATTTCTATGAACTCACCGCTGATTCTTTTTTCTTTTTAATGTTTAATATCTCTTGGGCAATAAAATATTTCAACGTCATGTAAATGTAACGTTACAGCTTTAATATTATTAAATATCTTCGCATTTTACGATCGACACTCTCGCGTGAACGCGAATTTTATTTTACATTTAGGTGAAAATTTTTAGAAAATTAACATTTCGATAAGTTCTGTACGATGTACCTGGTATATATATATAGTTTTTTTATATAAGCATAGGTAAATCACTATAATAAAATAGAAAAAATTTTAAAGAAAAATGTAAATCCAGCATTCTCGTCAGATACCTTGTGACGCCTATTTCAAATATTTATGATTAAATTCGATTGAATATAATTGAACATGCCAAGCATTTATGAACGATTTATCCTTGAAGATACCACATATACGTTACATTGGGATATTGAGATACAGAGTGTAAAGGTTGACGACGACTGGCGACGAATTTATTAACCCTCCATTGCAATCAAATCTTATTTAAACAAATATTTCATTTAAAATTATTAAATAATTTCTTGAAATATTATCACTTATTTGTTCAAAATAGAAATCATATCTAACATTGTTATTTTCCATTAAGATAAATCATTTGTTGAAAAGAAAAATATTTTTCTTATTGCTTTAATATATGTTCATACGCATATCGAAAAAAAATGAAATATTTCAATTTTTTAAATGATAATAAAAAAGCCGATTATTTCTATTTAGCAAATATAGAATTTTTCTAATGCAATAGCTATTACTATATTAAATATATAATAATAAAGTATATTAATTGTACATTGATATACGTGAAATTTTACGATACTACGTTCGCAGTAATTTTTTTATTATAAGATAAGTAACTAACTTTAGCATCGTACACATTATTTATGTTTAATGTAATGATTTAAAACATTAAAACGTTTTTTGATTACTGATTTCAATTTAAAGGGGTTTCTATTGTAATATTTAATGTTTATAAGATCTTATACATACATATATATACATAATATATATATATATATATACGATTTTAATACGATATTCGTAAATACTATTTGCAAATCTGTTTTAAGTTTTGTATGTATAAAAACTTTATTCTATACATACATTAATCAGTGATCGTTATTATTGGTTATTAAAAATGTTTTGTACTCCTACTACTAACATATGCTAAAAAGCTAACTTTTCGGGTCTTTTTTAGTGTTGATCTACTATTTAAAGATTATTTGTCAAACAAAAATAACTTATTGGTAGCTAGAGCTACCAAGGAAAGTACATGAAGTTTTTGTGCGATCACTGTTACTGAATTTCTTATACTAAGAAGATCAATTATACATTGATTATTGTCAATTCTAAAAAACTTTAATTAATATTGCATCTGCTGGCAAGTAGGTATAAAAATTATTCTATATAAAAAATAAATCATAAATACGTAGAATTAGCTTTTGAACATTAAGATCAAGTAATTATACACTAACACTTTGTTAAATACAATTTTTTTATTTTAAACTATATAAGTTTTTTTATTAGCTTTTATTAAAATTTATTTATTTCATATTGTTACTACCTATACTTATACAATTGATGATCAACAATTATATAGTCATTTAACTATTAACATAATAAATGTTGAAATCATTATTTTCTACTCTAATTAATGTTTATACTAATATCTTACAAGTAATAATTAATTTGAAATTTAACAGACGTAATTCGTACGATAAAATACTAAAATGGAAATTTTTCAGAATTAATGACTAATTACCTTGAAGTAGTTACTAAAGTCAACAGTAACTAATGTACTTAAAAATATAATATATTTCCAGCGCATAAGTATTTAATAATATGTAAAATTTGCGAAACATATCAGTCTATAAAATAAACCAATTAGGCAAAAATAAGTAAAAATTTATTGTACACATGTTTTAAATAAGCAAAATGAGTATACTTTTGAAAACTACGTTCGATTAGCTAGAAATTTATCATACATATATTTATATAATTTCTTTGATTTACATTTCGATAATAATAAACCGTTGCTACTTACAACATATGCTATTTATAACAAAAAATTAAATATAATTTTAAAGATATTAAAAGTAGTAAAAGTATTAAATTCTTTAAGATATGAAAAATTAGGTCTATACGTGCAATTCATATGTTATTAATTACTACTTAATACATCCATTAATTCATATTGTAAGAGTACGCAATGAAAAATTTCAAATATGTACATAATTATAGGGATTTTACGGTGTGAGGCGATTCTGTATGAATAATTATAATAATTATTATAAAATTTAATATTCTTAAATTAAATATCTATATCTTATAAATTAGTCAAAATTTTAATTTTTGGAATTATAAATATAGAATTATTATATCAATTTTATAATAATGCTTATAATAACTGATTTCACGTATAGAATTTAATAACAAAATATCTTATACAAAAATATTAGTACAACTTTGATAAGGTAATAAATTTATCGACAACTATCATTAACTCGATTTTAATAATATATATTCATATACGTTTTTTAAAACCTAGTTAATTATATATAATTATTAATAACTATTAATCATTGGCTTTTAATAAAAGAATTGATTACGGTCTAAGTATTTTTAAGAAACTCTTTCCGCGTTTTAAATTATAAATATATTTTAAATTTTAGATAAAAATTCGATTGAAATTAGAAGCAAATGGAATAGAAGAATTACTTTCGTTTTTAAAAACATTTTAGATCCTACATTTTTAAATTATACATTTTTGCAAGATAATACAGATGTAACATTTAACAAAAACCATCTGGTATACTTTCGAATAAATAATTTCATTGCCATTCTAAAACTTCTTTTATTATTTTTTTCTAATTAAATTAGATCCGTAAATAAAATATGTATGTAATTAGTATAAGTCAGGAATACATTATTTAATATACAAACAATAAAAGTTTCGTAGCGGTTAACTGTGGCATGGCTCTACTTTCATTGACGTTTTAAAAAAAAATAATGAAAATAAACTATATAAATTTTTTTTCTTAAATAATCTCCATTGTCTGTATTTGAATATGTAAATACTTATTGTATTATAATTACAGTAAAAAACTTTCATCTGCGTATTCATATTTGTGTATAGATATTCGATATCTCTTTTACCGACAATCGATAATTAATTGAAAAATACATTTAATGATTACTTACATATTTTCCAAACTCAAGTTTTCCAGTTAAGAAAATGAAAAAAGCCTATGCAGAGTTTATAAGCAATAATACAGTGTAGTTTACGTTTCTATAAACTACTGTAACTATTCATACATAAGTAGATTGTATTTACAAAGAACAAGTCACTCATCGCAGAATAACCAAGTTTTCGTAATCAATGTAAATACTGTCGTTTCCGATTCTCGATGTTCTAGTTGCAAGCGTGTATTACTCGTGGTTTACTGACCAGTGATTACCTATTTAAACTCGTTTATTTTTTCGTTACCTACATAAATTGATAACATGGGTATTGACAACGCGGTCGCTTATAAAGTCGATCAGGTATTTGTCCCGTTTTGTACAGAATTATTAAAACTTCATATTAAAGAGAAGAAGAAGAAGAAAACCTATTTACAAAATTTTACTCTCGAAGGTAAAATTAACATTATATTTGTTAGAAAGTAAAAATCTGTTTAGATAAAAGTATTTGTTAATTTCAAATACTTAATTGATACTCCTACTTAATTAATTCACTTATCAATGTTTCAACATTTAGCAATTCTATATGATTTTTCAAAATAGACGTAAATAATAAAAAAAAATAAGTTGTAATGCAAACGAGCCACTGAATATGTCAAAATTATTAATTTTCTTTAAAAACAAGTTATAAAATTTTCTTGTAGCACAAAAAAATAATTAAAATATGAATTATTCATGGCATTCAGGAATGTATTAATGCGCTTCCTAAGTTGGAAATACTAAAGTAAAGTAAATTAATAATTAATCGTTATGGAAGGATAAAAATGATATCGTAGCTAATTTTTGACAAACATTTAGAAGTAAATACTTGAATGAAATCGAACCAATGATCAGAATTCGTTCTAATCATATACGAAGAATATTTATAAAACCAAGGATGCATTGTGTTTAAAAATATTTTCTCTCACTTTAAATGTTTTTAACATCCCAATCTTGAATTCGAATCCGCACTTTAAAGCAATGAACGATTGCATACTCGAGGTGTCTTCAACCTCACTTTTGACATACATGAGCATTTTATTTTGTCTCTGCTTGTGAATCAATAATAAACGATAGAACTATAAGATGCCGTTTAGCACACGTGTGCGACCACAAGAGGTTGTTGACATTTTACATTAATCAATTTTAAAACTTCGTTATTCAAAGTACGTGGTTTACCGATAAAATCTGGTATTTTCCATTTGAATTTCATTGCTATTTATCAATAGAAAATATACGAATAAATAAGAAAAATTCCAATAAATTCCATTAGTGAGTTCATATACAATAATTTTAATTATTTATTATAATTGACAATTACGTAATGTTCTATATTGTGTGTTCGAATACTTGTATGTTTCTAATTTTTTTCATAAAAATTTTCAATTTCATCATTGATTACTAAATAAATATATATAAAAATTATTTAATTTAAATAGATTGCAATATTTGAATCGATAGTCAAATTACTTATCGATAGTACATTAATACAAACGACATTAATACAATATATACACGTTAGCTTCTATTATATTAGAAATTGTATATAGAGCCCCAGATTCTTTTTGAAAATCATTTTATTTTTCATAATTGTAGTTATAAGAAACTTCGCATACGTATACAAATAATTGATTCAAATATATGTGCATATTTTAAAAATTTTATTCATATTTTTTTTTAAACCGTTAATAAACAAACTGTAAGCCTAATTATTGAGTATTTAAATGGATCTAAACGACTATTGTAATATTTTTCACATATAATAATAGAGTTACGTAAATATATGTAAATAATTAAAAAATTGAGCTATTCAAATAATTAATAAACATTTATTTCAAATATATTTATGAAATGCGATTATAATTTATTACATTTGTTCTATTTTAAATTAAATGAATTTATTTAAAAGTTTACTATCTTCTATGTAAAATCAGTTAATTAAATTTAATTTATATTAAATATGATTAATATTATAATATATTACAAAGCTTTATATGAAATTATAAAAAAAAAACTCTGTAACGGATATCAGCTGAAGTAAATAAGACTTACATTCAATCAATTCGTATAGCTAAATATTCTTATAAACTACGTGTCTAAATACTTCATACGAAATTTATTAATTGTCTGAAAATAATGTTTTCCAGTTCGGTGGCACAGAATTATTGACCCGCTAGTGTTTTCTTTTAACTAAATTTTATCTAAAAATTAAGATATTTATATAAAAATAATATATAATGATTATAATACACAGATAAACGTTTTATAAAATTTTTATTTGTTGAGTTAATATTTGTTACTCGATATTTATTTAATCGAATTACTTATTTATAAATTTTCAATATTTATAATCCTTGTCATTTTTGCCATTTTTTTTTTTTTTTTTTTTATAACAATGCAAAATTCTGTACTTAAGAAAGTTATTGTAATTCCTTTATTATCGGCAATAAAATGTAAACTTTTTTCTATCCAGTAACGTAAATATAAATTTCCTCTAAGGTATATTTTAGGATAAATACTCTACATTTTTCACGTAGTCTACTGTTTCTGTTTAAAAAATAATAATTAAAAAAATAATAATTTCGTAATATGATTATAGTTTTTCTTTAAGAAAAAAAAAAAAAATTAAATACCAAATGTATTGTGAACTTAGATTTATTAGAAAATCTGCTGAAAATCTGCTCTCCTCGTAAATTATGAAAATTTCTTAAGTAGATAAAACTTCGGCATCTGGTGATCTGATGAGAAATTTCATTGCCTCCAATAAGAATTTTTTCACTCTTTGTTATATGCAAAACTCAAAACGGTAGACAGAAGACTTAATTTTATAGAAAATTCGGCTTTATAAATAAAAATGCCGCCTATGTATTTCAAATTAATAATAGATATATCGTTATATAAGAGTATAGTATAATAAAATTCATGCTAGATTGCGCTCAATGTAACATTTAAATATAAGTATTCGAAAGAATCTTCATTGTAAGCAAATATGAGCTATAATAAGAAAAAATAGTTGTAATAAAAAAATCGAATCAAGGTGAAATATGATAGCGTGGATGGCGGGTGGGTGGGTGGTTGGATGGTTGGGAGGGTATGAGAAAGGTGATATAAACACATGCACAGAAATGGTAAAGAAAATATTTCAATATGAATGTTGAGCATGGCGAGCGTGAGAGAGAACTGGTTAGAAAGGGAAAAAGTGCCGGGCGGCGGAAAGGGAGGGAATGACTTCACATGTACTCGACGCAGCGTCAGAGCTTCGGCGAAACTTAACAAAACAATTTGTTCCAAAGCAAACAACGGCATCCGGTTTACTTGTGAATAAACAACATATTTATTTTTAGAGACGGCGGCTCTCGTGCAGGCCACGACTTGCCTGCTCCCAATCGACATCTCTTGCTCTCACCTCACCCCTACACTCGCTCACTCTCACTCTCTCTCTCTCTCTCTCTCTCTCTCTCTCTCTCTCTCTCTCTCTCTCTCTCTCTCTCTCTCTCTCTCTATTTCTTCAGCGCTCGCTCGTTCATTCCTAAGCAACTTCTTCTTTAAATTCATTAAAGAAAATTTATTCATGTTTGCGCGGGAGCATTGAAATATTTGCAAACAATGATCTAAAAAGATTCAAGATTTAATATTTACCTTTTTTTCTTTTTTATCGATTTATTTCACTCTATTATTCGCATCCCATCTATTCTCATTTATTTATTTCTCTTGAAATTAAAGCGTTTTTCGCTTCTACGCATACCCGAACCAATTGCCAGTCCATCTAACGTAATTGCACAAACGAAATCGAAAGTACTGAAGTTTTTTTTTAATAAACGTCATGTGTTAGTATTTACAAGAGGTTCGTATAAACGGGGCCGATGATATTCTTTTCACAAATCTCTTTGATTAATACAATAGGTGTGCCACACAAGTTTTAGCTAAACATAGTTAGTATTCAAAAATAAATATAAAATATTGAATTTCATGATTAATCGAATGTATACAGACGCACCGAGAGAGAGAGAGAGAGAGAGAGATATTTCAGCTTTAACAAAACCCCGGCAATACAAATGAGTCTGTTGTTAAAAGTCGGAGCCAGTGTAAATATGAAAATTCGTCTTCATTTTTACATTCGTCACTAAATTAATCGCGGCGACACAATAAGCGTCCAGTCCAGGCCAAGAGACGCCGAGTGAGCGGAGAGAGAGAGAGAGAGAGAGAGAGAGAGAGAGAGAGAGAGAGAAATGAATGAAGCGCATCTCGCATAAGCCATCGAACCGCTATTCAATGCGTTTTTTCAAATAATCTTGGAAATGGACGCAAACAACTCATGCGGGAAAGACAAACAGCCTCAAACAACCTGTCATCCTATGTACGTTTATATGTTTCGATGTTTAGTCGATTCATCAGCATCCCAACTTGAAAAAAAATACTTGGCACGATACTCACACACAGTTCGTTCCTTCGCATCTTCTTCTTTTCAATATTTTCAATAATTTCAAGCGTCAAGATTTTTTTCTTCTTCCTCGCGTGGACTACACTGCGACACGTATTCGTTTCTTCAAAGTTTATTTATCAATTCAAAGTGAATTTATCGGATGAGGTTCTTGTACGAATCGAGAAAATCCAACGATAAAACGACACTTCTTACTCGATTTCGATCAAAAATAACAATATTTCAAAAATTATTATCCAATATTCGACATAAGTTTACTTCCAATTTGTTCCTTCGGCACTAGCTGGCTATAATTACTATTGGATCCAACATTCTTTCAGCGTTGCAACTTTGAGAATAAAAATTACTTATGCGTTATGTGTAGTTCGTGCACAGCAACAACTAGACTCACGGACGATGAATTAATTGCAGTTTTTTTGTTTTTTTTTTATTTATTTATTTATTTAGATAAGATTCAATAAAAATCTATAAGACTGAGAATATCACAATTGAAGACCCCCGAATGAATTGAATTATTTATAATCTATAATCTATAATCTATAATCTATAATCTATAATGAATGTTGGCCCGCAAAGCGTATCCTCCTTCGAGGACAATTAATTAATAATAGAAGAAGGCGGTGTATATGTGTATAATTATATACGTATATAGGAGGTAGATTGAATGTAAAAAATCTGGCCTTACGGGAGAAAAAAATATTTTCTATTTCACTCGGGCATAAAGTCGCGGAGGTTAGAAGACCAGCGCGGGGTAGGGGGTGGGTTGGAGGGGGGATAGGGGGTGGGAGAAAAAGGAATTGATTGGAAGGAGGGATGACGTCAGCCCGGTAAGCGAACACGTGTATTGTTTCTGGGTGTGTGCCGCGCGTTGAAGTTTATTATTTACCGACGCGTTTGCGCTTCGTCCACTTTTGTCTGGAATACGTAAACCGTGTACCGCCTAAACTTCTCTTATCAAACAGAGCGCCATCATCGCGCCTCGCAATTGCGTGTTTAGTCATTACCAATGTTTATTTTATATAATTCAGCTCTGCGATGACTCATCCGCCTCTTCTTTTTTTCGCGGTCGGATTCCGTACTAAAAACCTCTTCATAGATTTCAGCACTTGAGCCGCGAACGATTTTACGAGCACGCGAACAAACGCTTTTCTTTTGTTACTTTTCTTATCCCTTTAATTAACAGTGACATTTTCTAGTGCATTTATTTATATCGACAGTGAATTTCATTCGGTACTTTTTATCTACAATTTAATTTATTCACGTACATATATATAGATTTTTTTTTTTTTTTTTTTTTTTTTTTTTTTATATTTTCATTAAACATTGTCAAAGCATATGAGTACGCTGTTTTCAGTAAAATAATAAATATTTAATTAACAATTTTCTTTTGTTTACCAAGACGTTAAGTTATAAATAACGAAATTATTTAGGTATCGTCTACTCCGATATTTTAATGAGACGAAATTATTAATATGCTTTATAATTATTGGACATGAATGCTGTGGTAAGTTTTCTTTATTAAAGATCTCCGCCGCTCGGAAATGAATAAAAGCTTTGGGATTTTTGTATAAGGGGCTTCTACTGTAGATCGACGGTTTCTTTCCTCGCTATTTCCTATTTATAAATCGAACAGATATAAGCATATGTAGATGATGGCTTCCATGAGTTTAATTAAAATAAAGCGTAAGATGAATACTTCCTTACGTATGCTGTAGAATTGGATTTATTGTATAAAACCGATCGAATATTTACGATACCATATTTTTAATTTCTTAATTTTTCCAAAGAAAAAGATTAAAAAATACATGTTAAATTCGCTAATGAGGATCGTGTGCTCTTTGTATGAAGAAAAGCCGATGAAATGCAAGCTAGTTGTAAGACTTTTTTTAATTCACATTCATAGACAAGGTGGCTTTTATCAAATATTACAAATAAAAAAAAAAAAAAAAAAAAAAAAAAAAAAAATGAATAAGAAGAAGTAGATGAAGAAAATTACATGAATTCTCGTGATATTCTGATTCGGCAAGCTGAATCCGGTAAGAGATTTTAAAATGTCTAAATATATTCTAATGAAAATGTGAAATTCTTGATTATTATTTACCCAAACCTGTCGATATTTAGTTATACAAGGTATAATTATTCTGTAAAGAAGAAGAAAAAAATAATATACCTTATCTTATCTTTATTTCTATACTGTAGAAGAATAAATAGTTTTCATGCTGAAACAAATGAGCGTTAAAATTCTAATGTGAATAGCATATAATTATTGGTGTCTCGGAGGCAAAGTTTTAATATTCAGCGAAATCCTTTACAATTTCTTCTAAATAAATACGACTGCAATTTAAATGTATTTGATGTTTGAAGCTCTGTTCGACCCTCTACGAAACTATACGGTTTTCGATTTCCGGTACTTCCTAGTGGTTAGGTTTTTTATTTTTTGAAGTAATCTGTGGCTGTGAAACTGCCGTTTCAATATGTCAATTGGCCTCCTACTGTATTCCCTGTAATAGCGTATAACTTTTAATCGTGAATTAACCTTAAATATATATTTAAATAATAAAAGCAGCCGAGACGGCTCGTTACGTATGAGGAACGTAAGGCGCATTACGATCTACGTGTGCGTATGCCGTGCACGGAGAACGAAGCCGAATGGAAGTCGATGCATATTTCCGGGATCCGCTTTTGAAAAATAATGTTAAGAATGGTTTTGCGCGCCTCACTCGAGTTGCCGCAACCTAATTCGAAAGATAAGATAAGGTCGTAAAATGCACGGCGCACGCGTATCGCCTCCCTGCTTTATAGCCATGTATCTCGGCGTCTTTATCTTGTACTTCTCGGATCGTCTTAGCCTGTGGGGCCCGTCCTGTCTCCCCCTGAAATTTATAGCTAAATTCGATAGACCACTTGCCAATTACCGTTTGCCCGACCCCCCGCGAAGCGCGGCCGGCTCTCCCTCTGCCTCCTCGTCCTCGCTACTCCCACACGTAATTTATCCCAACAACGTGCTTATTCACGCAACTATTACTTTTATATAATTTCCTCGATGAAAGCGCATTTATTGTCCAATAAATTTATCCCGTTGCCCGTGTCAGTCATTCTGCCCCCCTCGCCCGCACCCCCGCACCCCCTCCTTTCCCACCACGACGTAACTTAATTTTAAGATTTAACTAATAATATTTCGCTATTTCTTCCGTTTGCAAAAGTTCCCTTCTTTTTCTAAAAACAAAGAATCAGTTGTTTTGTTTACAGCCGAGTCCCGATCGTCCAATTTCCATCCAGATATACGTACTGGAGGAGACATGACTGACGATCATTACAAGCTGTACTTTAATAAAATAGAGATTTTGAGGACTGTTGACCTATGTTTCGACGTGCTAACTGAAATTTGTATTGCCAATGTATCATCAATGCAACGTTTGATACAATTGCACTGTACCTAACAAATTCTAGTAATTATTGTAACACCTTCTTAATGAATAGAAGAGCTCAAGTAATGTATTTATTTGTACAAAATAGACTTTTCTATTCGTGTAGAAATTTAAAATTAACATTCTTTGGTAGTCAGAACATAAAGCGTGAAACAAGGTATGGCCATTCCACTCCTCTTAAATTCGATCGCAACCGCACCTACTTCGAAAACTATGAAAATGCCTTGAACCTTAACCAACGGATAACGTTATTATTGTAAAATAAAAATTATTTCGTTCGATCGAAGCGTTTATTATTAACGTAATTTTTCTTAAAAACTCTAAAGAACGGCATGAGGGGTTGGGGGAGGTGGGGGGGGGTACGCAATGACTGTCATTCCTTATTATCATTATTATCATTATCATTATCATTATCATTATTATTATTAATATTAATATTATTGTTATAATAGTCCGCTGGACGCGCGTGCATTCGTAAACGGAGTAACGATTTTTATAATTTAATTAGTATAACTTATAGAGAAACGGTGAACGTTAAATGTAGTCCTCGAAAATGTGGAACACAATAAACCGTTTGCAATCATCGATAAATACGAGTATGCGTAGAGAGTAATAATCAGTAAAATCGACCATTAAACTCATTACACAATTCTAACTTACAATGGGCATTCGAAGAAACATTCGGTAACAAGAGAAAACACGCGTACATCCTATATACTCGGTGTTCTTAAAACACGCGTATCGGAACATCGAAGCATATACGACTTACATATTATAGATTCGTTGTACGGGGGCCTTGACTCATTCCGCGAAAAGCTTAACGAGCTTTACTTTGTTATTTCGGCTACGCCCACGTGCTCCCGACACATTCAAAGGATTTAGAAAATATATTTTCTCCGCCCCCCACTCTCTCTCACTCACTCTCTCGCTCTCTCTTTCTCTCTCTCTCTCTCTCTCTCTCTCTCTCTCTCTCTCTCTCTCTCTCTCTCTCTGCTCGTGACATGGAAACAAGCGTCGCGATTACATCACGTTCAAAGCTCAAGCGAAGTCGACCTCAATTCAGAAATTTCCATGAATAGCGCGAAGGCGTTACTTTTGCCAAAAGTCATCTTTACCCTTCTCCCCCCCCCACCCACTCTTGCCTCAACCCCCCCCCCTCCCCCTTCCCATCCACCCACACTCCCCCACGTCCCCCTAGTCCGTCCAACCGGCTCTCCTCGTTGCTCGTTTGAATCATGAGTCACAATTTTATCGCTTAATATATGGAATTATCGTCGAATTATATTACTTAATACGATTTGCATGGAACTTTTCTGCCACTCCTCCCCCAAACCCTCCCCTGGCTCGACGACCTACGAAAGCTCAAGCCTTTTCATGTTAATTAAAACATTTTTGGGGCTCGTTTTGCTTTTCGTTCTCCTTTTTCCTTTCCATATCCTGCGCTGGAAGTTGCGCTTAATTTATAAATCGGCAAGTCCTACGTACGTGCGCTGATCAAACAGACGAATTAAACTTTAAAAAATTATATTGGCTATTATGCTATTAATGTTACAATAAAATGTTGAGGGTATCTGAATGCACGAGTGGATAATTGGATCGATTGTACTGTAAGCGATTGAAATAACAATCGAAAGTACCGTGCAATACAAATACAAATACAAATACAAATGCAAATACAAATGCAAATACAAATACAAATACAAATACAAATACAAATACAAATACAAATACAAATACAAATACAAATACAAATACAAATACAAATACAAATACAAATATAAATATAAATATAAATATAAATATAAATATAAATATAAATATAAATACAACATAAAAAAACATAAATATAAATATAAATATAAATATAAATATAAATATAAATATAAATATAAATATAAATATAAATATATACGTAAATGTAAATATAAATGTAAATAATACATTTAATTAATTAATAATGGATCGAGCGGGATCGTAATAACGAATACGTGATCCGCGAAAGGGATGGGGGGAGGGGGGGGATGAATATGCCGGGTTGAAGATACGGAGCTGAAATTCACTCGAGCACTTTTTCATTTACTATTAAAGTGGATTGCATTCGAAGGAAGAGCGCTCCACACGTCGGCTAAAAAGTAGCAAGTAGCAAAAAGAGTATACCTGCGTGACGTAATGGCGGCTTTAGCGCGATATAAAAAGAGGAAGTGGAGAATGCCAGGAGGAGAAGATGAAGCGTTCTCATTATATTCACGTGATTTATGCACAGGCCGGGAGGAGATTTTTCGGCTCCCGGCGTAGGACGCCGAAGTTAAAAGAAAAATAAAGCTTATGGGGTGCAAAGTTGAGAGACGGGAAAAGCTCTGAGTCAAATATACGTTATATCACTGGAATTTTCGCTGGCCTCGCCTCTAAGCGCCACCCCAGCTGTGAAATTTTCTGCACTATCATTACTTGCGCGGGGTCACATTCTTCTTTTGATGTAAAACCGCCAAGATGCGGCCCTCCTCACGGCGATACTTTATCGTTTATTTATAAATTTATTATCGCCCCAGGTATTTATTTAATATAACCTGGCCAAGCTCCACCGATTCCCTGGAATTTTCACAAAAAAATTTTCACCCCGCCACTTAAGCCCACGATTCGATAATTCAGACAAAAACTTTTTATGCACAAGCTGACATTTTATCATTTTAGCTTTAAGTAATTAAAACCTATATTTCCGAAATTCAAGAAAGTTTGTCAGCGAGCATTCCTCCTCGTCAATTTTAAATATTCTATTAGATTTTTCATTTATTATTCCATGTTTTACGTTGACATTTTCCCCATAAATACCCTGATTTTCTCTACTTATTTCATTATTTCATTCGTGCAATAAGTACTTTAAGATCAAATCTTTATATTTTTCACGATAAACGGAAGGTTATTAGACGAAAATAAATTTCGAATATTTCTATTTGTACGCTTTTGATTGATCATTGGGAACGTTGATCGTAAAATGAAGTATTATATTCTCCGATACCGCTGTACTATTTAAAATCAAAACTTTAAAATGTTGCCAAGTTTACTATCTTTCTTAATACGAATAGTCAAACAATACTGACGCAATTACCCATGAACTAACAAGTTACGTTTCCCTAATTATTATAAAATACAATGTTCATTTAAATAATATATATTTTGAATTTTGATAAATAAGTATAAGACAAGGTAATTATAAGTATTCGTAAAATGCAGTAATTAATAAATAATGTGGATAAGGATTTAATTGAAAATTATGAAAGTATTGAATTATAAAGTTTTTATAATATAGCGGAATCTGAAATAAAAGTTACATAGAATATAAGAAGAGGAAATAAAGAAGAAAAATGAATTGTACGGAAAGCATGCCATAGAAATTTTTCTAAAAAAGAATAGGGAATAAGCTCAGTCAACTGGAAAAAAAAGTCAATCTCAGGTACAATGAGTATAGGAAGGATCTTCGTATGAAAGAGTTCGAACGAATCCGTGTGGAGGCGAAAGGCAAAGAGATAGAAAGAGGAAAATAGGAGAAATAAAGGTTAGGGACACGTAAAAAGCGTACACGAAAACGCATTTAACTGAATACATACAAAAGGATGTGACCTAATGCCTGAAAATTTTTTCGAGATGCTCCATACCTACTCGACGCTAAAAAAATCTGTAAACCTTTCATGAAAAGAATATCGGTAGATGTGCAAAAAACAGAATGAAATTATTTTTCGTATATTAAGATATTTTCTGTTCTAACAATTTTCCTTGTTTGCTTGTTTTTTTTTTTTTTTTTTTTTTTTTTTTTTTTTTTTTTTTTTTAAACGCATTAAGCATACGTGCGAGTTTTGAAACCATTTATCGGGAAATAAATAATAGGGCCGAATTAAATGGCTTATTATTATTGTATTGGAAACAAGTCACTTTTAACGTAACGTAACATTATACTCGAGTAATTTTATTCCCTAAGCAGTAAAGCGTTACAAGAGCCTTTGTTGACATCAAGGTTTATTTGTAAAGTTAAAAAATAAACAAACGCAATTTAAATATTATGCACTTTTGGTAACTCGCCAAAATGATGATAATGATGATGAAGATGATGATGATGATGATGATGATGATATTATTATTATTATTATTATTATTATTATTATTATTATTGTCTGTTGCTATTATTATTCATTATTCATTATTCATTATTTGTATTATTATTATTATTATTATTATTATTATTATTCGAAGTAACGTAGGTATCGAGTACTTGGTAATTTTGACGTGGAAATTAATTAGTTACAGGGTCACCTCGGTGAGAGTACTTTCGACAGCGGCTCCTGGGGAAAGGATCACTTCCATTCGACGTCTGTTCCCTGGCAGGTGAATCCTCACGGCTACGGCCGAGCGAATGTAAGTAATAGAATGTAATAGATCTCTCTATCTTTCGGTTGCCGTTAATTGTTCACAACTATAAAATCCAGATATCGCAAAAAATCTCCTTTCATACCCAAAGTTATCCCGTCGCTTACGATTTATTATTCATTGTATTAATAAACAGCCACCGCCCTCGGATTAATCTTACTCGTTAGCTTTGTATAGAAGAGAGTACTTATATTATAATCAATAGCTGGATTGTTATTCGACTGTTACCGAAAGTAACAGTTTAAATATTCTCTGGCATAATCTTGAAGGTATTGCGAGGTAGATGTACTTGCTCGTACGTACACGTTGCACAACGACAGACAAAGATTTTTCTTGATTCGCCGATAAATGTGAATGTAAGACCGATAAAGCACCAGGAGCTGATGCGGTCATTTAGATGACCATGAAATTGGTGAGAGAATGGGGCGGGGGGAAGAGAGGAGAGCACTTTATCCTGTTTAATAGACTGTAAACGCAGCAGAAATGGGGCAGTTAGATCAGGGTCGTTTGGGATTTAATGGACAGGCCATGCTAATGCCTCGGTGTACTTAACTTTTGCGATCAGAGCAAAACTACCGGGTTGTTATCGTAGTTGCAATTCGTGATTTAGTTCTCATTGGCAAATACTTTGATTGACCATTCAATATTGTTTATCTGTCCTCTGTTACGCGTAGCATAAGCGTTTCTTATCTATCGTTTATCAACAGCAGACGAACGACTAAAGAACCATTTAAGTAAAATTATTCTTAATCTCTATAGATGACTTGTATAGAAGCGAAACTAAATCTTCTGCAGTGAATAATCGCCCTCGTGGTCAGATATTAAAAATAGGTAAGCAAGATAGATAGAGAGATACATAGAGAGATAGATAGATAGATAGATAGAGAGATAGAGAGAGAGAGAGAGAGAGAGAGAGAGAGAGAGATTCAGGCTAATGCAAATTCCGATTTATCTTTCTAAGGGCTAAAGAGTAAAATAAACGAATTGTCGTGAATTGCCATTGAGTGAAAAGAGCCCCGTTAGTTTTTGTCAGGGCGCATTCCCTCATTTTTCTCTTTAAGTGTTGCTTCATGCTTTAGCTGGGGCCGGTCCCTCGATGCTTCTAAATCACCGTAACAATAACAAGAGCGCGCGGTGCGGGGCGGGAGGGAGTATTGCGAGCCGGTCAGAATGTGAAAAAGAATAAGAACGACGCTCAAAGGATAAAATTTGTAATTCCGGTCTTACCGAGAACATAAGAACAGCCCGGATGAAAAGCAGTCTGACAGTTTCGGGAATATTCATTGTCCCTCGGCTCCGTTACTCAAAGAACAAGAAAAACCTCGCTCCGTCTCGCTCCGTCTTGCTCTGTACCACCACTACCACCACCACCACCACCACAACCACCACCATCACCGTCACCATCACCGACGACCACGACGACGACGACGACAACGACGACGACGGCGACGACGACGTCGACGACGACCTCACCACGTATTTTCCACTTAATTACTTAATAAATTACTTATTTCTCGATCATCGATAAATTCTTTTCTCGATTATCGAACACATATGCTCCCTGAAATATTGTCATATATCAATTTTACTTCCACATAAAAAGTCGTCGACTTCATTCTTCTCGTCTAATCGATAAAATTTAATCACTACTACTTTCTAACATCTAGAAGAAAGTTTCATTGTCTAATTATTATATCAATTTAATTAGAGCTTCATTTATCGAAGTTCACGTATTATGAATAATAATGTAACGTTATTAAAATACCATACATTATGTCATATTTGTCTGGAAATGTAGCTGTTAGACTGCAAATAAATCAACAATTCATATAACTACATGGACTCTGGTATAATGAAATTGTTTATTGTACAATTTATTATTAAAGTATTATATACCAATGCGATGTTTAGAAATATTCCCATTATTATAGATAAGCATGGTTAAGAAAATGAAAACTATTATATTATATATATTACTGTCGATTGTTGCAACTGAGATAAAAATGGATCGCGAGAGGCAAGGAGAATATTATTTTACATAAGAATTTCATAAAATATAATATTTAAGAAATAAGACGTGGGAGATGAATTTTGTAGTGGAAGGGATTTTAATTGTACCGCTACAGTAATCTACATTAATAACTATAAAATATAATAAAGGATAAAGTTAACTTTATTGCCCTTAACGCGTTATTTACATCCGAAAGAACGTGCTCTGCATTTTGTCTCTCTCTCTCTCTCTCTCTCTCTCTCGCTCTCTTTCTCTCTCTTTCTCTCTTTCTCTATGTACATAGAGGTTTTATTTTGATTTAATTATAATTGGAGTCACAGCCGCCGTTTACATTAATACGGCACTTTGTAATTTGCAATATTCCTAGATTAGTTTTGATGCGAATCCGAATTTGAATCTTACGATGTTTATGATAACAAAATCTTATTCAAATTTATTAAAATTTCTAGAACATAATCTTACTATTAACTGCCAAAGTTTTATTTCTTTAAATTTTCAAACTTATTTACATACGAATTTAAAAGCTCTAATGGATTCACATAATTTTACAAAATTTTCTCTATAGTCTGAGAAATCTTTTAAAATTATGTAAAATACCTTAAGTATTCACGAAAATATTTACCGTATTATAAGTAAAATAAATACACATGTACAATATACACATATATACACATGTATAATATATATATATATATAAGAAAAATCCTTTATAATAATGCCTATTTTAAGAATAAAATGTTATTGGTTGATTATTTAAAAACAAAGAAAAAAACATTATACTTGCGCTTAATTGAAATAACTCGGGCTTTCAAGTGTTATTCTTTAAAACAGCATTTAAGTAATACATTTAAATTAAAACATTGACGATGACGAAAACTTCGCCGTTTAATCGTCAAGAAAATATTGTAGGATTTGTAACAACGGTAATAGTAATCATGAATTTTTTTTTTTAAATAAAAATGATATTGAAAATCAATAATCGACATTGTTATTGATAATTAACACGTAAAAAGAATAAGGCAGAAGTCGCAGTTTGACAAATCTATCACGAACACGAGTCTTGAATTATATTCCACAATGTGATTGAAAGTGAAAGTAATGTGATATAACAACATTTGCATATGAGATTAAGCATGCGTTTATTGAAATTAAACGTCATTATTACTTTTCACGCACGTACTGATCCAATTATTTATAACGGCTCTGTACATTTAATATTAAAAGTATCAAAAGTCATTTGTCAAGTAAACATTTAAATCATGTAAAAAATATTATCCACGATACAATATTATATGTAAATAATACTTTTATTTTACCGACGACACGTTTTACTCTAATAATGAACGTACAAATAATATACACGATAATGCACAATATGGACAAATCAAATTTACCGAAAGCGTTCAATAATAACTCACAGTAATTATTTTCAGTCGCACAGTACGAAAAAGGTTTGACAATATTGCTGCTGCGCACCACTTATAGCATCTAATGCTATATTATATAATTAATTAGCCCGTATATAATGAAAAAGTGACAAAGCCGAAAGGTATAATTTACTAAGGAGTTAATGACTGTTTGTAAAATTTGCTTAATAATCTTAACAGGTTAACAAGAGGATTTTATAGCAGCGTATCTTTATCCGAAACGGACATTGCTGTAAATAGGCTTTGTGACATTTAGCGACTCTCGTATTTCTAGACTAGAAGATAATGGAAAGCCGTTAGACTTTGGTCGTTTCGTCGAGAGATCTATTATTAATCGTTTAGAGAAAGGTCAAAACTATTTCTGCTGATCGCATCTACGGATCGAGTAACGCAGTAATTTATAATTTATGTATATTTATTAATCCTTCATCGGCTATGTACGAACGAGCTTTGAGTAACATTAAACCGATTGAGTTGTATTTTGGAAAGCTTCTTTATATGTATATATATATATATATATGTATATATATATATACATATGATTATTTATGATCGAGGCGATTAAGGGAGAGGATCGCAAACATTTTAAATGGCCAATAAAGTTGATGAAATCGGCTACGTCCGACGTACTGATGTTTCTGTTTATTAATCGGCAAAATACCATGTACGTGCAAGCGATAATAAAGAGGAACGGAGATGGAGCGAATGAGACTGTATATGTATATATATATACATACATACATACATACATACATACATACATACATACATACATATTATCGCTCGGCGAAACGCTGACAAATGCGCGAATACGTCGCTCCTCGGCTTATTCTTTCCTACACGAATAATCCAACGGTTCTCTACGAAATTTTTAAGTTTTCAATCTTGGACTTAATACGAAAGTTTCCTTTTAGCTCGAGCTTTTTTCTCATTGCTCCTGCCGCGCGATGACTAAGATTAGCCTAACTCTTTTCAAACTTTCCATGTCAGGTTAGGAAAATATTGCTCTCTCTCTCTCTCTCTCTCTCTCGCTCTCTCACTCTCTCTCTTTCTCTCAAATTATCTGAGAAATATTTTCTTTTCATTTTTAAAATCACTAAGAATACGGCTAACGAGTGCTATTTTTAATTTAAGCAAATTCTTATAAATTACGAAAATAATTAAGAATTCTGTTTAGCCGGACCACTGACAAATTAAAGTAAAATATAAACTTGCGTTGCTTAAGCTTCCCTACTATTATTTATCTCTTACTCATACCAATTTTAATTCTCAACTCTTTTTTACTTTTATTTATCTATTTATCTACGCTTTGCAATCTTAATGACATTTGAGCAACAATTTTGAAAATACATGTAATTTTTTTTTTTTTTATTTCAATATAACGCGAATAGACTTTTCTTTTCGTCTTTGTCTTTGTTTATTTATAAGTAATATCCGATATTCCGATCTGATTTCATCCATAATTTATAGATTTTAATAGTTAGTTCATCATTTAATATGAATATGAAAACATTTAGATGAAATAAAAAAATAATATTATACGTTATTTACAATTTACTTTCAGCACTTTTCGTTAATTTGTTGAAGCCTATTATATTTTATTTTTTAGAAGTAATTAGACAGTTATATTTAGACTTCAACCATTATTCGTAGATAAGATATATCTATGTATTAAAAAAAAAACGACTATTTACATTTCAATAAAGAATATTTTAGCGGAAAAAATATTTCGAAAAATAAAGACTTATTTTTTCAATTAATGGAGGCTCCGGGTTACTTTAAACCTTAATATACATAATTTATGGAGCGTGATTTATTTATGCAAATTTTATTGCATTCTGTTTCTAAGAATATAATTATCAATTACTTTTCATAAGTTTTTCCTGAAAATTTTTACATATTTATTATTATTATTATTATTATTATCGTTGTTGTTGTTGTTGTTGTTGCTGTTGTTGTTGTTGTTATTATTATTATTATTATTATTATTATTATTGTTGTTGTTGTTGTTGTTGTTGTTGTTGTTGTTGTTACAGTCGATAAAATGATAAAATTATTATAAATATATAATGAAAGAAAGACCACATATGATGAGTTTAAAAGGTTTTGAAAACTTTGATCATGGAAACTTATAATGAAATAGTAAATGAGCTTGTACAGTACTACGAATACTTTACAAGTACCATTTAAACGAATTTATGCAGATCAAAATGTGGACAATATGTTAAGGCAATTTCGAATTTCAAAAAAATAAGTCCAAAAATAGATAAAAAAAAAAATAATTTTCAAGTGATTTAAGGCAAAGTACGATAAGAATTCGTTATCTGTAATTTATAATATATACAAGTGAACACAATCTGTAGATAGACTATTGAGATCAAAGTTTCAAACTTCTGATTATAATTGTGCTAAAAATCAGTACTGATAAATTTTTCTAAAATAATTATCTCAATATAATTAATTCTATTTTTAAGCTACTTTTCAGCTTATATTCATCGGTCATACTTTCTCAGTTTTTTTTTGTTTTTTTTTTTTTACTATATTTATATATATGGTTATAAATTTATTTTATTTCATAAAATTACTTTAATAACTTTTAACGATATATGTATATCTATATTTATATATATATATATTTTATCGAATGTTTCGGTAATGTAAATTGTTTCTCATATGTATAACCTTACTTGTGATTGTAAGGTAGACAAATCAATACGAAGAAATTTATATTGAATAAATAGTACGTGTTTTGCAATGACAGAAGCATCTTTCGGTTATATAGTATTATCGATGTATTTCATTTATTTCGAGATCATCTTCGTTTTATATAAATCTTCTTATACATGTATGTATGGGCATATATGTTCTATGAAAAGAATAAGGAGGAAAGGATAAGAATGTGTATTTGTATAAAATCATAAGCGTGTAAATGGTTAATATAAATTTAGCTATTCGATATGCAGAAATATTAATCGAAAGAAGAAAATAAAAGCTAAAATAACGTAATTCTGAAAAAATACGGCTCTGATAATTTTTATTTTATAAATATTTGGACATATGTTCGGACACGTGCAACAGACGCCGGATTCAAAGCTTACGCTTGCCAGTGAGCGTTTTTTCTCTCAGTAGTAGAGCGACTCTGTATAACTATACTTAGGATATTCTTTGGATACGTATTTTCATTGAATATAGTATACAATAATCAATTTGAGCATAGGCACGATATTTTATACAATTAACCATCTTACTCATTCGCTATTAGCGACTCAGATGAATTAATAGTACAACATAATAATAAATCCTTTTAATTATGATTTGCTTTGCATACTTTTGACCATACTTTTGACCATACTTTTGACGAACGATGTGGCTGTGAAAGGGCTATTTAAGAAGGCATTGATCACATTGTATAAGAAGGTTAATTACATAATTTCTTAAATACCATATAGTTTATCAGGAATTCAATAAAACATGAACCGCCGTGAGCCGAAGTTAATAACAATGACAGAAGATGACGGAATGGAATTATTTTGCAGCTAATAAGGAACGTCGGAGGAGGCGGAGGAGGAGGAGGAGTAGGAGGAGGGGGTGGGGCGGGGGAGAGATGAAATCTCGGATAAGAACGGATGAGAAGAGGTCGGATCGGTTAGGCGATAAAGAAAGCCAGAGAGATAATATAGTTGAATTCTGCATTAAATCGAACATTGAGAAACGTGAGACATTCCTGATTAGAGGACTTTTCCTTTTCGCGCCTAATGCCATTAACGGCTCGCCGAGTCTTGAATGAAAAGAGGAAGAGCGCGACTCGACTGTCAATGGCTGAGCCCAATGCGACGAAGAAACGAGTGCGGAACGGAGCCGCGCCAATCGATATTACAATCTTCCGCGTTGGAATGTACGGTTAGCAAAAATACAGACCTGCATGTACGAATCATGATTGACTTCTTTTCTTCATATTGTCATAGATTCGAAAGACCGACGACCATCACTCGATGATACTTAATCCTACAACTACTACTGTTTTCCGATTTCTTACAGTTTATTTAAAAAACGAATTCACCGGATTTCGGGCTTAACAAGGGACTTGTCGTTAAACCACATTCATTTTATTTTTATTACTTTATAAATGCAATCGGGTACTCAATCTGGATGGCAGTTTGACTCGATTAAACGACGCACAACGCCGTGCGTTAGGAGAACAATACTGCTCCCAGAGCATGCTTTATGAAATTATAAATATAGAATTTCACGAGCTAATTATTGTTATTAGACAAGACCGATATCCATTGATCGATCGATCAGAGCCTCCAATAAATACAGAATAAATATTTAGTTAGAATTAACGGCAAAGTGCTAGCTTGATTTTATTTGGGGGAGGGGGGGGAGGAAGAGCGTTTCGATCGGCAATAATCGAGGTAAAAAAAGAAAAAGTTAGAAAGAAAAAAAGAAAAGAAAAAAACGCCCTCATGGACGTTGCGCCCTCTCGAGGATGATTCGAAGAAACAGTTATAAGAAGGTCCATAATCGAGGTAGTTGGTATGCAAGACGAGGAGCCATTCATCTCGCGATCTCCGGCGGCTCTCGGATATAAATTAGCTTTTGTTTAGCATTCATTGCAAGCCGGGAGCCTTTCGATAGGAACGAAGGAGCAATACGGTGCAATTAAGGTGGCCCGGAGCCAATTAAACATTAGCGATTTGCTCCAGTCAAAGGAATAGCTTCGGTAGCCGGGGCAGGGGCAGGTGGCGGGCGGGAGGGGGTGGAGAAAGAAAATCGCCTGCTGCGGCCCTTCTGAAATTTTAGCGGTACGAATTCAAAAGTACAATCCGTACAATCCGTCCTCCCACTCCTTCCAGTTCATCGGCTACGTCGATCGATTCAGCCCCAAGAAGAATGGACTAAAAGTTTTTTTTCATCGACTTTCTCCTCCTTCTGCCTCTCGAATAATTTCCCCAAGTTTGTTATAAACATTTGTCTTCGGGCAGATTCTACAGTTTCCCGATTTCTCGGCGCAATTATGAAAAGTTCTTATGTACTCGTCGTACCTTTTTAATATAAATAATGAAGGAGGAAGCAATAGGATTGTATTGGTGGCGGAGGAGCGTTGATGGCAGGAGGGTGGAGGGAGGGATCGACGAAAAATCTCCAACGTGCATCAAAGCTTTTGAGAATATCGGCTCGGCGAAACGAAGCTCTCGCGCGTATAGGGTTTTTTACGGTCAGAGCCGACAAATAAGGATAATAATTAAATTTAAAAGGAAGGTAAGTTTATTTTTTAGCCTCCCGAGAGGTCAGAATTAGATTTATCTCGATGTAAAATGTAGGTCTCGCGCGGCCACTCAATGCTGTTGTACGTTACGAACGAACCCTCGGCTGGGAGGCGAAGATTTTTCCATCGTAGTTAAGGGGGTGGCGGCCGCCACCCTCAAAGCGTCCAACTACATTCGACAGCGATACGCTAGACTAGCAATCATACGTCCCCCTCCGAACACTGGGACTGCACGCTTCCACTAGGGTTTAACACTAGGGTTTAAATATTCCGCTTCCATCAGTAATCTCTATCCCATTCTCTCTCTCTCTCTCTCTCTCTCTCTCTCTCTCTCTCTGTAAAGATACCTCGACTTCTCCTTTTTTAAACTTTCCGGCTTATCGTTTTGAAGATCATAACATCCTGATAATGATTGTTATTCCGTAAAAATTTCGTTAGAACTCGCCGAACTAACAAATTATTATTACAATTGCTATCGTCTTATAATCGACGTCGCTCGCAAACAATGTACAAGAGGTTATCTGGAACGTAAATGTGCGTCTGTAGAAAGAAACGAAAGGGGCAATAAACATTTAGCGATTTACATTTTGGTAATGACTTTGGTAATGAGCGACAAGTCTCCGGAGTATACTTATTTTCCAAGGGGTCGTCGGGAAATAATGAATAGCGGTACATAAAATGTTCCTGAAAAGCTTTCCTTCCACCTCGCTCTTCAACGAATTCTAATTGTTGCTTTTATTTTCGAATAACAGAAGCGAAACGATCCATCAGTTGAAATAATAATAATAATAATAATAATAATAAAATAACAAGATAAATAGTTTGATAAAAGGGATAAAAGTGATCAGCGGCAACGGCAGCAGCAGCAGCAGCAGCAGAAGCAGTTGGAATATCGTCTATCCAGCATTGAACTTTCCCTGATGGTATACACAAGCATACAACACAACACGGTAAAGCACAACAAGTGGGAGAGGCTTTGCCACCACCCCGTCAGACGTGCAGCTCTCGACCCCCATTCGGCGCGCCTACGAGCACGTGCTACGCGCCCCCGCCGCCGACCCTTACATCCGTCTCTCTCTAAACAAGCGGCTGTGTATAAAAGCCGTCCGCGCCACCCCTGCCACGCATCTTCCTGTTGCTTCATCGCTGTACACGTGGAGCCGAGGTCGCCAACACCGCAACCCTCCTGACAACCGACAACCCCACAGACATACTTTACCTCGACATTTCAATAAAACCTCGAACCGACAATTTCACATCGGCATCGAACCTCCTTTTTGCCTCCGTCCACCGGGCTCGCTGCGATTATTCCCCCCCCCCCATCGTCCCTTCGACCTAATAATTACGCTGCTCTACATAACCCTTGAACTGCATTCCAAATAGCGTCTCGTCTCTCGGACCTCTTATCGACTTGGCGCATCGACTTGGCGCATCGACTCCCCCTCCTGCCCCTTCTCCACCTTCTTTCTAATTGACTAATCGATCGACCAGTCCACTAATTTCATACTTTTAAAACGAAATACCACGTGAATTTTAATACATCGCGCGGCACTCAATATAACGTAATTGGCGTCCGTTCTTCCCCTCGTCCTCTCTCCCCTTTCCCCGTCTTACCACTTTCTTTTCTCTTTCCATAACCAACATGACTGCATAAGGAGAGTGTCTATATTAAATTAATTAAATTTTAACCCCGTTAGGACTCCCCCACTTAGAAACACTTAAGGTCTCTACAGAATGATTATTTTTTTACCTTCTCAAAGATCAAGTCTGGCTAATACTTAATTAATTTCAATTCTTCCAACGTCATCCGTTCCCTTCAAGTACATGATAATTCCGAAACAAACGTGCACCGCCGCTCGAATCCCATAATTCCGACCGCGATCGTTAAATATTTGAAATAATAAAATAACCTCGCGGACACCGATGCAAAGCAAAAATGACTTATTATTATTAAATTAATTTTAATATTTTCATTTTAAAATGAGTCTCACTTGAAAATATTTATAAGGTAACGTAGTTTTTACAAATATAAACTTTAATGAGAAAACTTTCTACTTTTTTTTTTTTTTTTTTTTCAAATCAATTGACTTAAAATTTAAAAAGGTTTTACTGAAAATTCCATGCTTTAAATATTTAATTAAAATCTAATATTAAATTAAAATGCGAGGCAAATAATGGTTATGATATTATAACAAAATTGCTATTATATATTTGTAAAAAAAAAAAAAAAAAAAAAAAAAAAAACTGTTATTACAAGTAAAATTCACTTACATCTTACGAAACTTTTCCTATAAAAATAGTTAGAATAATTCTTTAAATTCTGAGTCATTTTATTAGCGAATTTACCACAAACTTCAGCGTAAAATAAACCAAGTAAACTTTTGCAATTTTTTAAATAAACAGTTTCTTATTAAAATTTCTCCGTCTCCCCTTCGCTTTATCTCTCTATTGATCTATCCGGCTATCGATCTATCTGCGCATTTATCTAAAAATCTATTTATATACACTTACTTGCCTATCTCTATATATCTATTAAGGTTGGATATATTTCATCTAATAAAGCAGTAGTAGTAGTAGTAGTAGTAGTAGTAGTAGTAGCAGCAGCAGCAGCAGCAGCAGCAGGTTGAGAACGTACGAAAAATGTCATTTTAAAAAAAGTCAATAACTTTCGAGAAGCAAACAGTCTCGGCATTCATCCAAGACAAATTCAAGACAAACGCTAAATCGCAGCCTGTTTACATAGGAGAACTAAGACAGAACGTTCTCGGCCAAGTTACATATGAATTCAAAAGCTTTCTCTCCTCCGATGTCTTTCCCCTCCTTCGACCCTCTACGTCCGCGCTTTATAGCTCACCTACACCCAGGCGCAGGCTCAGCCTCTTGCCGCTCGTATTCTTCTACGGAACCAGTCTTATGAAGGTGGTGAGCACACGCATATATCCTAAGCCTTAGTATCTAATTTCGCCGTTATGACTTAAGCCATCCGCGCCCAACCTTGTAAAAAGATGTTTAAAATCTTACCGTATAATGTCTACTAACTTTATATTCTACTATATGCCTAAAACTCAAATAACGGCATTTTATCGGCATTACACGTACGATAATTGGTAGCTCGCTAAATTAAATCTCTGACCTCTTCTCCCTCTCTCCTTCCTTTCGTCTTTTCTTTGCCCCTTTTTACTCTCTTAACCTCAATCTTTATAAATTTCTCAATATATGCCTACTTCACTCTCGGTTCGACTTGGAAGAATGGGTCAACATCATTTTCCCTCTCTCAGCTTCTTCAAAGTAGTTTTGAATTTGTGTATGTTTCCCTTTATTAGCTTAGAAACAAAGTGACGTATAATTTGCTAAATTTTGAATTTCCATACGTTTATTCTGATGATGTAGCTCAATTTAACGTACATTATCGCTAATCCTTCTACATGTACTAAAATTTTCTAAGAAAAAAAACTATATTTATTTATTAATAGCAGTTTTTATCAAGATATTTATAATTACAAGTAACTAAATAAACAAAAAACAATCGAATTCTTTATATAAAATTGAAATATGCATTTTGACAATACTAATATTCCATGTGTTGAAACGTACATTATTGTTAGCGACTTGTAGGTAATTTTGATTATTGTTTAAATCATTTTAGAAGTGAGATAGATGGAACGTCAAGTTAAGACGTTATAGAAAGAGGTATACGGTACAAATTTGATACTATGTATGATGAGAATCGAAGTAATAAATATATTATTATAAAATAGATCAATTATTATCGGTTGTTTCAAAATTTCATAGATTTATAAATAAGAAATTTAAGTTCTCGAAGGGATTAAAATAAGTTGTCTGATCATAAATTTTAAGAGACGATTTGTGTATAATTTCCTAAACAGCAAACACTAATGCCTTTATTTGTTCCTTCATACGTATTTATAAATCAGCAGCTTATAAGGATATTAACGAATGACATTATTCAAGTTGAGCCGCGAGAGTCCTTATTCCTAGAGACATTATTTGATATTGCAGTGCGGCTCGGTCGTGAAACAATATCCATGGAAGTCCTTCGGAGGCTTTCTAACATCTTATAAACATTTATGAATAGCCGTGCGTATGAGAGTATGCGGAAACGTAGTATTAGTAGTAATAGTAGTAGTAGTAGTAGGAGGAGGAGGAGGAGGAGAAAGGAATGCATATTCTACTCTATCGAAGATAGCAAGGGTTAAAGACAGGGATGAGATAGAGAGTGAGAGAGAGAGAGAGAGAGAGAGAGATAATTTGAGAGCAGTTATAAAGGTAGATGGAGGCCACTAAAATTCTTTGACTAGAGATGTAAATTCTTTTTCGCGTTATAAGAACTTCTCTGTATGGATACATTTCCTTCTCGTAAGCTAAAGGAGAAAGTCGGAAAAATTCCTGTTCTTCCGTTCTCGAAAGTAAAATAAGCTGTCATATTACATTTTCTGGGAGATGCTGAAAAAGGGAGACGCAACGAGAAGCTGAGACAAAGAACACAGATAAGAGAGATAGAGAGAGAGAGAGAGAGAGAGAGGAGAGATATGGATAAATAAGGAAAAGGAAAGGTGGTTTCGGCCAGAGAAGGAGGTCGCGGGGCGGGGGAGTGGAGTGGAGTGGAGAGGGGGAGGGAGGCGAGTGGCGGTATAGAAGGAGCGAAAGAGGAGAACACATAATAGCTAAAGACACTCGCACATTTTCATCTCATCTTCTCGTAATGCATGAATAAATGTAGGAAAAAGAGCAGATGAAGGAGAGGAGAGATACTCGTTATGTGAGAATAAAGGACACATCGTAGAGTCGTATTAAGTGGGCGGACGATGGTCCTCGGATCCTCTCCTCGAGGAGGTTCGGAATCGCGGAGGAGGTGGTGGTAAAATAGGAGGCCGCCGAAGAGGGAGAACTAACCGCTTGGCTCGACTTCTCCTCTTGCGCGCGCGCATTTCCTAATTTCGTCCTGCATCTCTTTGTGCAACTATCCTCTATCTCAACCCACATCCCCTGCTAACCCCACTCCCGGCACTTCTCCCTCTTCGACGGCCTCCTCTCGGTGGCCACCTCTTTCTCGTTCTCGTTCGTTGTCCTCCTCCTTCTCCGCTTTTACTCCGTATTCCACCACCGTCGTATTACACGTATACGTGAGCCGTTGATATGATAGCGTCTATTTCTATCTCTCTCTCTCTCTCTCTCTCTCTCTCTCTCTCTCTCTTCCACAACTTCTATAGCGCTTTTTAGTGGGCTACGCGTTACCAACACTCGGACAACTCAAAGAACTTTTACGTGTATTATTTTCCTTTACTCGTTTTTTACGTGTGTCGCTGCGGATTGCAGGATCTGTAGGAGTCGAGGAGCTACAGAGCCGAGGAATCTTTATTTTTTCGAATTTAGAAAATATCGCGGCCTTAAGTTGTTTGGCAAGTGCGCGGAGAATATATAACGCCCGGGGAGCTCCAGCCCCGTTCTGATTATCAGTTTTGAATTGTAAAATACATTTTACGTGACTCGTGTATGAACGAAACAGGCAATCAAGATAAAATGAAATATTCTTGGTGTTGGTAGCATTTTATTTAGAAAACGTTGTACGCTCATAAGCGACCCAGTGTCCAGGGTCCAGGGTCCAGGGTCCTGGATCCAGGGTCCGGGGTCCAGTATCCAGAATCCATTTCTTGCAACGAACACAACAGGGAGATTCTGTAAAAGACAGTGCAATCGGCAAGCAGTGGAGACATGATTTTAACTTATGTATCAATAGTCACGTTTACTGCCTCTAGAAATGGCATAAAAATTTCTCGGCATCGACTGCAGCTTCGCTTTTCCAGAAGACGTTGGGGAAAGCAGAAGCGATCGAGAAAAAGAGAGAGAGAGAGAGAGAGAGAGAGAGAGAGAGAGCAGAGCAGTCGTATGATCTCCGATGGCTCCACGTCAAGGTGGCGAGTGAACGAACGAGCGAGTGAGCCTGGGCGAGTAAAGGGGAAGGGGGAGGGTCGGATGGTACGGAGAGTGAGAGGACCGGAGGGAGAGGGAGATGGAAAAGGATAGCTAGAGAGAGAGAGAGAGAGGGAGCGCGAGAGAGAGCGAGAGAAAGAGAGAGAGAGAGAGAGAGAGAGAGAGAGAGAGAGAGAGAGAGAGAGAGAGAGAGGGAGAGAGCTAGAGAGCTAGAGAGTACCGGAGGGAGCGTAGGCGGACCTGAATCCTCAGCTCCGACTGGTGCTGCGGTAGGCGTGTCTTCGTGGCAGGTGCGAAGGTGCGCGCCCCCGCGAATGCCACGACGCGGAACAGCCCCGCCTTTTCACGACGTTGTTAGCTGCTGGTGCCAGCGACACCGCCGCCGCGACCGACATCGTCGGTGATGCTGATGGTACTGCCGCTGGTACATCTATCACGGGCAGCTCCACACACATTTACGAATACGAGTCAGCCACGGCGGGGCTTTCGGTCGGTGCACTACGGTCGGTGGCCTTTCCTCCTGCATCTCCTCTCGTCACGGGATTATATACCGATATAGCCGCCTGTCTCCACCATGGACCTGCACATAATACACGTAGGGAGGGAGGGAGATCGAGGCCGAGGCCGAATCCCCGGCAAGTTAACGAGCCTTCTTTCTCCTCTGGAAGCTCGATCCTGATCTACCATTTCAGTCTCGCTATACTACCTCACCTACACTTTCGTCAACCTTTTCCCTCTCCCTCCCTACCTCTCTCTCTCTCTCTCTCTCTCTCTCTCTCTCTAGCTCTCCATCTCTCTCTCTCTAGCTCTAGCTCTAGCTCTAGCTCTAGCTGTAGCTCTAGCTCTTTCTTACTATCGGCATCTAGCCTGTAACACTGCTTCGCTCGCTGCTTTAGCATCTCTTTCTCGCGAAACGTTATACCGCTACCACTTGTGTTGCTGCCATTACGCTGCTTCTGGTACTGTTGCAATCCAGATAATGCGCTTGCCGAATTGCCTCGAGCATTTCGAGGGCTTCTCCGATGGTTCGGCTTGATTGGCTGACCGAATCTATCCTATGCACTTTTACTTAATTGCGTCGATGCACACAACCACTGCTCCGCCTTCCATTTCATCGTTACGTCGAATGCACGTTAACTACTAATGCAACCCCAATAACCAATACCATTCCATAGTCTACTATACCACATCTATATCCACTTACTTACCAATACGTACATATTTCATCTTTATTCCATCGATGCTTAAGCCGTTGAATGAATATTATATATTATCCAGAGCTCGAGAATTTCCATTGTAAGCATCGTAAGCAATTATTATTATTATTATCATTATTATTATTATTATTATTATTATTATTATTATCTGTCTCCGTTTCATTTAGACCTAGGAGTATCAGGATCTCAAAAAGAATAGAGAGGACGAGTCAATCGACAATTCTTTATAGATTGTTTTAATTTCTTCTTCGTTTCTGCTGTTGTTTTTTTTTTGTTTTACAACATATATTATTAAGACTGCTTTCGTGCAACTTCTAGAATAATTGATTCCTATTAATTACGTAATTATTTAATTAATTAATTAACCGAGATAGATGCAAATCGTCTCTTGTCAGAATCTAGTATATATATATATCTGAAATATGAATATGAATTCGATTTGATATTAGCATAAAATTTACAAGATTGTGAAAATCCATAAACGCAAGTCCTACTTACCACCGCGGCTTTTTTAATTTTTTATTTTCCCATGAAATTCATATTTTTAATGCGAGAAGAAACTTATAAATTCTTCCAGTCTCACCACTTTAATCATTAATCTATTAAGGCGATTGTGCTACATTATATACCCGAATGAGCATTATGTGGATGAATAGGTACGACGAACCTAGGGAATCGTCATTCCTTTGTGGCTATTGATTAAAGAAAGGATTGATTGATTAAAAGAATAAGGGATATTGGGGTTATGCAAATCTTTTAGCTTCGGAGCTAAGAAATTGACTCGCCTCTTTCGGACCATAAACACTTTTTCGCCAACGACAGTTATTATTTAGTTCGAGTCTCCTGAGTTACTGTTTCGATTGCGTATGGGGAACCATACGCCCACGGCTAGAAGCGCTACTACAGAGAGAACAAGAGCTGTAGGGCGAGGGGGAGGAGGGGTCGGCGGGGGGGGGGGTGAAAGGGTGGTTAAGACCGGTGTCGCAGATATTAGCTGAGGTGATGTATTGAGATCCCATTGTCCCCAGAAAATTCCCTAAGATTACCAAATGACGGCACCCCACACTCTTATACTAGTCGCTGCCATGAGCTAGACCGTATTCGGGATGCGAACACCACCACCACTGACTCCCGCCACTCCCCCCACCCCGTAACGCCGCTACCCACCCTCGTCGTCTCATCGTATCTACGAACCAGGCCGTCGATCTTTTGTTTTCTTTGACTTTGACTTTCCTTTTCTATTTTCCCATTGATCCATTATAATTCATTCCAATATTGCTTGCTCTCTGTCAATGACATTTCATTCGACACAAAAATACTTGCCTTTTAATTTATCTGACTTGTTATACTTGACGAATTACTCACCTATTCATATAATTGAAAAACTTTACGATATTTCCGATGCCTCTGATTTATTTCTATAATAATTCCGTTCGCCCGCTTTATTCAATTATTTTATAATATTATTTACATTGTAAATTATACTTAAAGCATAGTATTATGGAATGGATATATATACATATATATACATATATATATACATATATATACATATATATATATATATATATATACATATGCATATATAATTAAAAGGGAAGAGTGATAAAGTATAGTTTAAATACAGTAAACAATAGAGGTAGAGTTGGGTAGAATGGTAGTGGCTGGACCACAAGTGGCGTATTCGAGTGACTTAAGCGGTAAAGTGTACTGGCGTACAGCGTTCAAATAGATTAGCTCGATGAATATTATAGCTATGAGAAATTTTAATAAAGTTCGGCGTCGTGGAGATTCATCATGCTCTGTTGTCTCGGACCAATAGAAACAAAAAGTATAAGGAAAAAGGTCGAGAACGTGAGCCTGAGCTGGAGCGACAGAGAGAGAGAGAGAGAGAGAGAGAGAGAGAGAGAATTTTCACGCCAGATAATTCAGTGTCCTTCTGTAACTTTATTATCTTTTTATCTTCGAGCGTACCTTCTCTCCTTCGCCGCCGTCACCGCCCCTTCGACTCCCACCACCCCCTCCACCCATACACCGTCCTGAAAGAATATCTTTTATATTTTTCTGACCCCTCTCCGCCTCGTCTCCGAGATATACCAGCGTTTTTTTTTTTTTGCAAGCGTATGCAAATCCCGTCGCATGCGTGGCAAATATTCTCGCCGGGGAAAATCGCAGCAAGAGATGAGTAAAGAAGAGACGAAGGGTGAGATCTATATATCCGTAAGTACACACGTTATATACGTGCGTGTATGCGTAGGCGCGGCGGGTCGCGCGGGAGCATTGAAAAGGCGACGGCCAGCCGGAACGGTATCGGCGTCTTCTAGCAACTGACTTTTATATGGGGACAAGCGACTCTGACCGTGGAAATAAGAGGCAATAACCGACTGCCGCTACCCATCACATGTTCCACGAATATTCAATTTAATGTAACAATATTTCAATCCTCTCTCTCTCTCTCTCTCTCTCACTCTCTCTCTATCCCCCATTGTTTTTCCTTATTTTTCTTCCTTACGTGCGTTCGAATGCGCGACGAGCTCTCAATTTCTTCATCGGGACGACGTAATTAATTACCAAAGTCAGGTAGTATCGACAAAGTACAGATATCGTAACGAATTCGTTGTCCCCGGTATCATTGATAGGACAATACGACTAGACATACGGAATAATCAGTAAATTAAACACGTGATGTGGGGGAATGGGGAGGAGTGTGCCGCCCCCGGAAATACGATCAAATCGATAGAGTCGCGAAAATTTCATGATGCGCGGGGATTTTAATTGGCGAACCGCCAGTTCATATCATTCAGCAGTGCTAAACGTCCGAGAAGCAAGTATAATAAGCACAAACAGGCTCTGCGTGTCTCTCGTCATACTTTAGCGCCGATGATATTTGTCACAAATATTTATCATCGTCACAAATTGTTAGCAGGCTAACAATTTCCATGCGAATCCGGAATCCTTTCATTCCCGCACGGGTGGCTATATATATATATATATATATTTTTTTTTTTAAATAATCTCCGTACTTTCCTGACGGTTTCGGTAAATTCATTTTTCCCCCATTCGTCGTCCATATCACCCCCTATCATCGTCATCGTCATCATCCAGATTTCAAGTGCTCGACAGTCGAAAGCAAACGTTTTTCACAACGGTTAACCGGTATATTTGCCGTTTTATTACTCGTCTCGTGCTGAAAAGGCCGCGATGTTAAGCTATTGTTAAGCAGCTCCAGTGGACGCGGCAATTGCACATTTCAATAAATAATATATAATTAGCATTCGGGGAGCCGAGGCGGTAGGCGAGAAAATAATTTTATCAACTGGATGTGTAAGTGCGCCGCATGCGTCAATGGATTTAAATGAGATAGCGAGGTCGAAATCGTATTACCCCGTGTAAAAATCAATGCCCTTTAAAACAGGGAGGAATAAGAAAGAAGCCGGATAAAGGAGCTTATTATAAAAGTGAGTTACGGGCGTAGGGCACGTAGGCTGTAAATAAAAATCGGCATTCTGTAAAAGAGTAAAGAGCGAAGGAGGAGACAGAGAAAATCGAGCGAAAAATCAAACGAGATACTTTCTCATCGGGAAAGGACTCATGCACTCGCGCCCTCTCAATCGAGTCAATGAAAAAACTTCCGACAACAGGGATCATGATGGGACTGTAGGTGAGGGGGAGAGACAGAGAGAGAGAGAGAGAGAGAGAGAGAGAGAGAGAGAGGAAGGGAAGGGTAAAAGTTTGGTAATGCGCAAAGCTTTGAATTTTCACCCGGCAAAAGTGTCTACAAGCTGGAAGGAAGGAAGGAAGGGAGGAAGGAAGCTGCAGGGTTACGTGTGGCCGAGTGAAGAAGACGAAGAAGACGAAAAAGACGAAGAAGAAGAAAAAAGGAGACGGAGACGGTGGATCGTAAGTGAGAAGATTCCTCCGACATTTATTACGACTCTCTGGCAGGCTGGACTTTCTTGTTTATTCAGCGAATACTGTTCTCTCTCTCTCTCTCTCTCTCTCTTTTCTCCCTCTCCCTCTTTCTCTCTCACTCACGTTACCAGAGCCGAGTGCGTGACAGGACTATGGAGACGAAATAAGGAGTCGAAAGAAGATACGGAAGCAGCACCGACTTCTCCCCTTCGTCTCCTTAGACATGGACTAATTTATTTCTCATTAGGGCCATTCCATAACCTCACGATCCTACTATTTCACGTATATCCACCTATTCTTCTATATTATACTTTATATTTACTTAAACGGTTATTGTCGTCACGGGTCCCTCCTTCTCTTCTGCCCCCCTCCCTTTATAAAACGTATTCAAATTGATCTCGATCGGGGCTTTAATTGAGGAGCCAAAAGAGAATAAAGGGGGAGGGGGGTTAAGTAATTTGGGTGCGGAGGCCTCGAGGAGAGGAGAAGTATTGGAAAAATATAAAAACCTGATACGACTGGACTAACGTCATCGCTATGAAGTATTGAAAAGCCACGTTGTTTGACGACGTCTTAACGAGGGCTGCTTATGGTCGCTGATAGGACGCTCGGGGGTGGGGTGGGATAGGGGCGGAAGTACGCGAGGATACGAATGGAGAAAGAGGCGCTCTCGAGCAGCACGTGAAAAATTCAAAAGCCTCTCGTGGACGCTCCGTGGTGATATTCCGATAGGGACGGCGTAGAAGGGCAGTATGGGGCGGGGCGGGGGAGCGCCAGTGGCGTGAGCGAGGGTTTAAAGTGAAAGATTCCATGGGCCGAGGGTTTACGTGCCCGGCATACTTTTCTCCTTCACGGAGATCCACTGATTCTCGCTGAATACTCCCTGATTCGCTTGTGGCGTCGAGTGCGTCGTACGGTAAGGATTCTTTGAAATTCCCGTCGGCGAGAATGAATTTTATCGCTACGAGATATTTATTCCTTCGTAATTACCTGCTTTCCTACCCCCGCCCGCTGAAACATTTCTACTAGCCAACGCTGCCCCGCGCCCTCTCTCTCTCTCTCTCTCTCTCACACACACACACACACTAAATGGATTGCCTCGATCCAATTTTCGCGGAGTAGCGTCGTAGTATTGAATTGGAAATAATTCTTGTATAAAAAAAAAAAAAAAAAAAAAAAAAAAAAAAAAAAACATAGTCAAAGCTAGTCAGCGGAGTAATAAAATTAAAACCATTCGGTTTAGTGGCAGTTAAATTTGGCATTAATAGCGACGCCGGGAGTGACGGAGGGCAAAGGAGGGTGCCACGGGGAAGTATCAGTAATAGAAACGTTAAGCATTATACGTTAAAGGACGTTTACGCAAAGTGAAAATAAAGTTAATAAAATTTCATTCAAAGGAATTCCAAGAGACGAGGCATTTTACATTCGAAACTCATGACTCGCGCAAAATACAATAACCTTCGTGTGTTAGTTACACCGGCAGCCCTTCACCCTTTTACGAAATTACACTAAACTACCTGTAGCCCCGTGAAACGTAAAATGTACGAAATGTACTTGTACGTTGAATTTTTCTCTTAACTTTGCCTCCGTCTTCCTCCAAAAGCTACGTACGTACGCTCGTCTTGCCGCGTCTCTTGCCGCGCGTACCGTCAAGCAGTTTTCTCTTTTGTTTTCTGACGAGCTCGGAAGGAAAAAAGTGCAGGCGGGCGTTTGGCACGTGAAATTTAAAGAAGTCACCGGTTCAAGTCTTCTCTCTCAATCTCTATAACTACGCGGCGCGCGCTCGAGCCCTTATTCTTTTCTCTTACTTCCAGCTCGCTGGAAATTTACATTTCCTCCCTCTTCCTCGTATTTCTCCCTCGCCCCCCAAACCCCAATAACCCTCCCACCCGCTCTCTCTCTCTCTCTCTCTCTCTCTCTCTCTCTCTCTATCTCTGTCGCGCGCGCGCAATGGCTTAGGCGATCCGTGCGTACACGCAACTGTCTGTTTATCCGAGTTGCCTTTAAAGAGCCGGCGAGGAAAGAAATGGAAGATGGAAAAATCTCCCCGCCCCTGGCCCACCCAACTATACAGAGTGCTTTATTTCTTCGAGCCCGCAGCACCTTGAGTCAAAGAGCGCTTCTTTTCCCCCCTATTTAACGAGACGAGATTACACTTCGCTGGCCGATAATCGAAAATATGCTGAGAAATAACTCCAAGAATCATTTGTTGAGCGGGGTGATGGGGGCAGGGGGATGGAGGGAGGGCGGTGAGACGTAGCGCGGAGTGTGGGGGGAGGGGGTGGCATCGAGAGGGGAAAGGGACAGAGTCGCACGCAGCAAAGTTAGTGCAAGATAAGCCATCGACATTCCGCTACTACGTTTTCAATAACGAAACGAGGGTGTCTGAGCTCTTCGTTAAGATATTTCTCCCTTTTTCTTCCAGCTTACGCTTTTTAATAATTAAATATTTAATTTTCCATAGCAAATGTCGATTGCTCGTCGCCCGAGCCTGGATGATACAAATTTATACAACTCAATTGAACTTTAATGACGATGTTACTGATTATCTCGACCCCTTTTCCTCCTTCTTCCTTCTTCCTTTCATCGCATTTAAATTTATTACTTCGTTTATTCTTTTTATTTTCTTTTTTTTCTTTTTTTTATATATATATAAATCCATTTCGTTAACTACGTATTAAAACAAAAATTTAGTTTTTCTTTTTATTTCATTTCCTTCGTATTTGGGATTACTTATTTAATATCTGCTTGTAATGTATTTCTCAGCTTTATGCTCCTGCTTTTGCTGCAATAATTTCGAAATTAAAAATAAACGAACATCATTTAAAAACTTGTTAGCATAAGCCTCTGTTGTTATATAAAGTTGAAAAAATTATCGACCATTACTACTAATGTAGTCATTATTACATGTAAATTTGAACAAATCCAACTAATAATGAACTGCGATAATAAAGAATTGACAAACATTCGAATAACGGTATGTAATTGTATTTATTTAAATAATACAATCTAATAATTAATTGAAAAGCTTCAAATCATTGAAAATATCGATATATTACATCGTGATTTTGATCATGATAAATCCAGCTCTGGAGTTCGAAAAGTAAAGCATACATAGTTTAAAACATCTTAAATATATTAATTGTTATTTTAAACATGAATAATCTCATTAAAAATATTAAGATAATTTGTAATTTAATACGAGTTAAAAATTTGTAAGAAATATCGTCGTTAGAGATTTAACGACAAAAGACTTATTAATAATTAAATAAAAATTGTCATTTGTTATTAATAATTTGGAGAAAATGATTTAATTCGATAGATTTGGGGGGGGGGTTACAAGCAGATATCGCTGAAGGTACTTTAACGTATCCTTAAGGATTGATTGTTTTGACTCCGGACTTAAGATAGAAATACACAGGTATAGATCCGTTGGCATCCCTTATTCTAAGAATTAAGAGTTCAAGACTCACCACGAAACGAGCGAAAGGGATCAGCATTCGCGGCAAAAGGTAATCCCAATGGCAAATCGGATTCCCGAAACCATCCTGTAATTGACGCAATTTTTCGAGCGACGTGGCTTAGTAGCGGTGCCAGGGTAGAAAACTATCCTCCCTCACCACTCTGCTACGTAAAACGATGGGCGTGTATCTAGTAACAGACTTGAACTCTCTCTCTCTCTCTCTCTCTCTCTCTCTCTCTCTCATCTCTCGTAGTCAATCCTCATTGTATTTTTTTTTCCTTAGCCGAAGCTTTCTTATTTTAAGCCTTAACTCTTATAGCCTTCCCTGCTATTTGTTCCTATTGACTCCTTACTCCTTAGTACTTGAAATTTACGTTCTTCTGATTCTCTCTTCCCCCGTGAATAAAACTGTAAAACTCTTCTTGAAAATTTTTCCATTGTCTACTATAAGAACTAATGTACGAAATACACATGTATAATCAACGATATCATTTCTTTAAGTACCCTAATGTAAAAATAAAATCAGTTCATTATTGTAAAACTATATAATGTTGTTAAGATAATTTAAATAATAAATTGCAATTGCAATTTACGGATTTCAGTGTAATAGAGGATTACCTACTACTGCTACTACTACTACTACTACTACTACTACTACTACTACTACTACTACTACTACTACTACTACTACTACTACTACTACTACTACTACTACTATACTACTACTACTACTAATAATAATAATAATAATAATAATAATAATATTCTTATTATCATCATTATCATTATCATGACCATCATCATCATGATTATCATCCAGTGAAGAGTGATTTTGAATTGCGATTTATTATTATTAGAGAATAATTAATAATCCATAAGGGATTTGTAAGTTTTTGGTCTCTGGCGCCGTATTTAGCTTTATACTGCAACTTTGTGAAAATCTCTCCCTATCCACGCAATTCAAGTAAATCTCTTTTAATAGTGAAGAAAAGCTGACCACGCGTGAGAGATACAAAACGATTCGAAGCGTCCATTAGTAGATTTATTTCTTTTTCTCTATAAAGAGATATACACTTTAGGCGATAAAAAATTTAAGCATCAATACTGTAGGGGGATTGTTTTCTTTTCACAAACCCATTTACAACTTTTTTTTTTGTAATTGATAAATTCAAATAAAAAGTTATCGTTTCACATAAACTTTTATCAGAAACTGTTTAAACAAAGTGTACTATATATATGTATGTATTAATTTACAGAGGGTGATTGGAACGAAAGTATATTTTCTTTTACATATATATACATATAAATATATATGTATATATATTATTATTATTCAATTCTTATTATCTTATCATCACATCATATTATTTAATTAGATGCTGATCGATATTTGATTTATTTAAGGCCTCTTCTATCTTTCAGAAACGTTGATGGTAATATGGAATATAATACTTCATTGTTTAATAAAATAAAGCAATGCTCGATAATTTAAAAATAATTATTTAATTCCCGCCGCTCTGTAGAGTATAATTTTATAATGCATGTGAATATACAGATATTAATGCACGTATTACATGCCTGCAAAGATACATTAGTAATACGGATATTTGATAGGAATAAAATTTCTTATATTTTTAATTCCTCGTAGAATTAATTTTAATTTTCTACTTGCGCGAGTAGAAAAACACTCGAATCGCGAGTATTGCACTCGCCCTGTGGATAATATTTAAAATCGATCGAACGTTTTCAATAAATATTAATTTTTGGTCGTAAAATATTTGAGAAAAAAAAAATCCAAACATTTTGCCAATGAAGTCCAGCGCGAGTTGTAAAAATAAAAGATATTGATAAATGTCGTTAAGCAGATATAAATATTGAACTCGATGTCGCAGAGACGCATTGGAATGACTCGAGATAAAAGATTATAAATAAAGAGAAGGAAGCTCTTGTCTTTTGAAAGAGACAAGAAAGTCAGTTCTGATAAATTTGTAAAAGAAGCTAAGCTTCATGCTCTAGGGCACTCTCACGCAATGGATTCCCATAAAAGACCATTAACCACAAGAAACGGATTCTAGAGCCAGAAGTGCGAAGATCGGAATAAAAGGGTGGGCTGGTTTCGAAAAAAGCAAGAGCTCGGTAGGTAATTATTCGGCGTAGGCTTGAAAAATTGCCGCATAATCCCGAAATCGATATGGTCGCGGGGAAATGCGGAGGAAGGGCGATGGATACCCCCTTACGGAGAGACTGAGAGAGTGAGAGAGTGTGCGTGAGAGAGAGAGAGAGAGAGAGAGAGAGGAGATTTTTTCGCGTGGGTCGGCAAAGACGAGGCGAGGTGGAACGAAGAAGATAAAGAAAGTGCAAAGCCGGGGCTGAGAAGGTAATGTATCGATATCGTAATAAGGGAATGATTGGACGCGTTTCACCGAGTGTCCATTATTCATACGAACGACGGCTGAGCTTGGCTGAGCCTCCTCCGTCGAATCCTTCCTTCCTTCCTTCCTTCCTTCCTTCCTTCCTTTCCGTCCTTTCTTCCTTTACTTCGCTTCTTTATTGCTCCCTGATGTAATTATTCACCGTATAGCCCGCCCCCTCCTCCCCTCCTCCCCCTCCTCCTCCTCCTCCTCCACGTTCCACGTGGCTCCTCTACCCCTCCCACTATTTATTAATCCAATATTTTTTTTTTAACGAAATGTTTATGATCACGTTCTCAGGGCATTCGGAGATAATGGAGATTTCGACTAGACTATAACTATTATTACGCCTAATCCGAATTTGGATATCGATATGCTAATTGATCTTTAATTTACGAAATTCATTTAATCCCCCCGCGCACGACCGTCACTCACTTGCCGAATTTTTCATTGCCCACCGTGTCTACTACGACTCATTATTTTTAAGACCGCCCGGTGAAAATTATTACGTCATTTGCAATTGCATCCATAATTTCGGTAGGAACGAGGCGGGCCGGGCAAAAATTAAAAGGAAACAAAATATCATGAACCCTCAGGACGGGGCTCGAGCTCGTAGATTAATACGAAAGCAGCGGGAAATTTATCGCTGGGAATAATAGATGAAACTATATATAACTCCTTAAGCGCACATCTTCCACTCGTGAGTCGAAGCTATAAATATATATATATATATATATATATACTGAGAAAAAATTTTGAATTTAATATATTGACGTTACGAGAGCGAGAGATAATCGAATGCGTCAACGGAGCTCTTAAAATTACTGCTGGGAATTCATTATTCATAGGATCTGAGCCGCTGATTTATAAAACATCTATCTGGCGTTTGGATAAAGATGCCGTCCTTACGTAAAAAAATCATCTCCTGGATAATACTAATAATGCCGACAACGTCCTCGCGGTACAATAAAGTTAAAGGACGACCGTGCGCGATAATTACCGCATAAAGATCTGGGGTCAGTTTTAGCTAAGAAAATGACTTTGACATTAGGATCCGTACTGGGGCTCGTTTCGGGGCTCAACTCCCGACGCCTCACCTCTGACAGTGTACAATTTATAAAGCGGCATTAGATCCTCGGCTCAATACGAGACGAAGAGGAGGAAAAATAAATTAACGCCCGTGCGTGGAAAGTACAAAAAAACGCTTCTATGATACATTATTCATCCGAGACCTTACCTTACTTACCACACGTACACGTACACGTACAAGATGGAATAAGGACGTATCCCGCATGCGATTGGGCTCGTGGCGCTCCTGCGGCGGCTATAAAGGCGCGAGTAATCATAAGGGTGCGCAAAGTGAATATCGCGAATTTTGTGCGCGGATGAAGAGAGATAGGAAATGTGCGTATTAGTAGCTGGCTCCTCTTGAGGCGACGCGGGAATTTTTCCTTCCTACATATCTCAAGCAAGCTGCGATGAAATGAGTAATACGCGTCCTTCTAAATGCCCATCTCTTTTCAACTCCTCTTTTCCATCCTGTTAATAAAAAAAAAAAAAAAATAAAAATAATACCACGATCTTGAAGAACAGTATCTCGAAATAAATATAACGAATGTTCGAATGCACTGAATTTAGAGAATATGAACTTACACTCTCTATTAGCCCATAAAAATGTGCGTAAAAAGCACGGTCTCCGTTCAAGTAAGTAACCGCATTCGTTTAAATTTAAATTTAAACTTCACTTTTATATGCGTCTAGTCATTACGCTTATATACCCTACGATAGCCCCCGGAAAATTGAATTTCATATAAATTGTTAATTAAAGATAAAAAATTGGCTCCGGGGTATCGACATTCTCGCTCCTTAGCCTTATTACTTTCATCACGAAACAACAAGCTTTTGTTAATTGTGTGCAATGAGAAAATATTGTAGACATATTTTAAGAAATAAATTTGATTGTGAGATATCTAGTGAATGCAAACGATCTCCGAGTAGATGTTTAAGGAGAGAGGGTGAGGGAGAGGCAGATATTATCCAAAAAAAAAAAAAAAAAAAAAAAAGAGAGAGAAAGAAGAGAGCGAGCACGGTCCGCGAGTTTATACCATAATGTAATGGTCCATCAAGTTCTCAAGGTGGCGGAGGACCGGAGGGGAGGAGCCCCGTTAAATCGATGTAAGATGCAGAACCCTTGTCGCAAATTTTTATTTATTGGCACTGTGCGTCCGACGAAGCACCCACTCGACAGTCAAAAGATGCGGCTCCCGATGAGAAGGAGGGAGAATGAGGCTGGCTTGCCTTTGCCCGCTCCCTTTCCACCCTCCCTTCTCCCTCTCTCTCTCACTAGCTTTTATCCAACCTCCAAGATGAGTTAAGTCGCTTTAGACACTCATTTGTCCGGATGCGTTCGTCAGCTGATCGATCAATAAGTTTTATTTCAAAGCGAGTTCGCAAGCTGAAAATTTAGATCCCACTCGAAATTCACTTTCTCTCTCTCTCTCTCTCTCTCTCTCTCTCTCTCTCATTTCTTTGGCTTCTATAATACTATTTATATTAAATGTAGCTTTATAAATAATTCGTGTTTGGTATGGGTAAATTTGGCGCACAAGCGAAAAATCCGGGTAATTCAAAGTTTTGAAAGAATTATTATTAGCTTTAAAGTAAAATCGTAGCTGAATTGTAAATCGGGGCCATAAATACAAACAAATCCTAGGCATAAAATAAAGCGTTTTCGGTGTTCTCGATAAAATCGAAAGACAGCTGTATTTGATGGACATTAAAGCCTCGGTAGAGAAGGTAGCGAGGAGAGCGGCGCGAGGGAGGGATGGACTGTGGGGCTTTCTCTCTCTCTCTCTCTCTCTCTCTCTCGGCATTATCTTCTCAGGCCTAAGAGTATCGGAGAGCAGCAGAAGCAGCATTTGGAGTCGCGATAACACCGCGTCGATTATCGATTTTCTCCCGTGCACTCGGTCGTTCCGTTTTTCCTTCGTTGTTCTCAGATTCTTGCTGTAATCGGGGAGGAATCGAAGGGCGAGGGGCTCAAGTCGCCGTATGAACGAAGGAACGAAAAGAACATGTCGAGAGAGAGAGAGATAGAGAGAGAGAGAGAGAGAGAGAGAGAGAGAGAGAGAGAGAGGGACTTCATAAATCACCGGTCTCAAGTCCTGGGGATTTGGCGCGAGCTCCGATCGTCTTCCGCGTGAAAACAGAAACTTTTACGGTCAGCAAGATTGTATCGTTATGTCGCGTACTGTATTATCGCTCGGCACGAGCCCACCGACCCTCTCCCCCTCCTCGTTTTTGTACTATTTAAATCGAGCCGAGATCTCGATCGTCTAATGGCAATTGCGTGGCAAAACATCTTTATCCCGCATTCGGGGTACGACTCATTCGACAGGTCGGGTCGGCTAGGCCCCGGCAGCTCTATCATTAATAAGAGAGCCGTCACCGGTGCGGCCTCGGACGCTTTATTTATATATCCTAAGGAAGAAGAAGGTCGGGAGCGAACTGACCGTTCTCACAGTAAATACAGAGGGGTGATTTGCAACTTGGGCCGTGCGAGAATTCGGGCTACTGGATGCTGGATGCTAGATGCTGGATGCTGGATGCTGGATGCTGGATGCTCCTGGTCGTTCGCTGGCACGAAACGTGGCCCGTGTCACGGCGGTACGGTAAATTTTTTCTGAATTTACAGCGGCCATTCTCTCGATCCGAGATATCTTTAGACGGCGACACGACAAAAGGGACGAATATTTGCTCGGCTATATTGTAGCTACCCTCGCTTAGATACTTACCCGGTTATTTACGGTAATTGCCGGACAGCGGAAAATTCCCTGGCTCTTTTTCATTTTCATTCCGACTTTCGAGCACTTGTGCCTCTCTCTCTCTCTCTCTCTCTCTCTCAATCCTTCCGACATTCTTTTCCATTTAAGAACAATAACGCTTATTTATCATCACTTACCCTCTCTCATCTCTCTTACCTTGCTTCTCAATCCTTCAGATCCTTAATCAAATCAACATATTCCATTACTCGTAGTCGCCACTGTGATTTCCTACTCTATAATAAATAATTCAAAGGCTTAAAAAAAAAAAAAAATAATAATAATAAATAAATTATTAGCGCCCTCTAAGGCTATTTACTTTCTTATATTTTCTATGTCAGACATTCTTACAAATGGCACGACGCACGTATAAAAAACGGCCGGATAACAGATTATACTAAACGCCTACTAAATTTCAACACGTTACACGCTAAATTTAAGTTTTCTGTACATTGAATAAAAAGAGGTTTAATGTAATTAAATGTATAGGTTTCATGCCTTCAGTTAATAAATATATTTAAGAGCTTTCTCTCTCTCTCTCTCTCTCTCTCTCTCTCTCTCTCTTACACTCTCTCTCTTTCTCTCTTTGTTATGCACGCACAGCCTCTCTAACCGTATTGATATTGATAATACAAAATCGCCATTCCTTCCTGTACTTGATATTAAAAATGAAGGAGCATCCGAACGAGGTATAACACGTTTCAATGTAATTTTATTCAATATCGTATCTGTCGATACCGTCAATTAGCCTTCATGTATTGCGGATTTTACGAAACATCAGCAGCATGCACGGAGAAAAAACATTACTCGATAGTAATGACATTTACGCTACTGCGACCTGCCATTATTTTCCTATAAAGGAATATTTTTAAGATTCGCGAAAAGGGGAGACGAGGAGGAGAGAGGGAAGACTTATGAAAGCGTTGATGGTCAGCCGTTCATCACTTTCTGGATATGGAAATGTTCGACTCAGTCATATCTCTCGGACATTTATAGACTTCAATCCATAATAAATTCCGGCGTTCGGCTGTAAAAAAGAAATTCGAATCGGACAAATTTTGCTGGTCGTCAGCTTATAAATAATTGAAATTCCATAGGATTCAGAGGGAATCATATTATTTTTTATATGGCTTGGATACATAAAAGAATTGTTAAATGTTTATCGGGGATAAACAACGATTTTTATCCTATCAATATATCTTATTCAATTGATACAGCTACTTTTCCTTTTTCATTCATACGCACGCACACACGCACACGCACACACACGTGCACGCGCGCGCGCGCCATTCAAATTGATAACGGAGATCGGCAAACATTATTTATCTTGATAATCGTGATTTCTTAGTTAATATTGATACAAATAAAAGAAACGGATTAATTTGAGTGTAATAATACCTTTCGGAAGAATAGCTTATTAATAATTATATATTACGTATGCGTATATAGTGTATAATTAGGTTAAAGGATATACTTTATATTGCTAAAATAGAATTAGAAATATTATTGAGTTCAGTCGCTGCAGTTTTCGTATTTGTATCTATCTCGTTTAGCGGGGCCATTAAAGTATGATATATTGCATCTAAATCAAATTATTATATTATAATATCGGCTCGCTCCGACCGATAATCCATAATTGCATAAAGAAAGAGAATGAAAATAGATATACCGTATGAAATCAATCTTAATATCTGTCGATTTCGTGACAACACATTTCTTTATATAATACAGAAATAAATGTAATATAAAACAAATGGTTAATTATATTATATTATATAATAATTCAATATAGTAGCAGAGGATAAAACGTATCTGAAGAAATTAGCATGCAAATACGTATCATGTGATACGTAATTCATTTACGAAAGTACGGGGCACATGTATTATTGAAGCATCGGCGTTAATAAGAATAAGATTATTCGACATAATGTATAATCTTTAGGGATTGAAATTATTATCGAGGATATGTGAAATTCGAAAACATAAAGTGCAACTGAATTTATGAATTAAGTATTATGAATTAAGAAAATGTAGGGAAAGCGTCAGCATCGAAGGGCTGCTACTGATGATGATGATGATGATGACGATGATGATGATGATGATGATGACGACGACGACGACGACGATGATGATGACGATGTTCGGAGATTATGAAAGAGCGGAGTCGGACGTTAGAGGGCCGGGGCTTTTCGACTCTGAAGGCGAAAAGGGTTCGATTCACGTAAGATATAATATGCAATAATGAGCTAATGTGGATAATAGGATTAAAGGAGGAGTAGCCAAAATCTTCTTGTAATTGGCCGGTGAAAAAGCCGAGCGAGGTCCCGTTAATGCCAGGTCAAGCTCCCGCTTGAAAGACAACTTGGCTTTATCGTTAAGCTTTAAGAGGTTTATACGGAGTACGCTTTGCCACTCGAAGTACGCGCGATGCAACTACTCTTATATATCCATTGACATTCCGCCTTACTACCTCTACTCTCTTACCTTTTCTTTTTAACTTTTCCAGTCTGCACTTTAGAGTCAGAGTTTCGATTCTCTCGCTTACACACGCGCGCCCCCGCGCGCACATATATATATATATATATATATGCGCACATATATATATACGCACACGTCACCCTTTTTCGACCACTTGGCTTTTATAATATATAAAAATTCTTTTTTTTTTTAACAGACCCGCGGAATCTTTATACCTTTGCAATCACCGTAAAACGTTATCTCGTAGCGGGGAGAGAGAGAGAGAGAGAGAGAGAGAGAGAGAGAGAGCGGCAGTAAACTACATTTTATTAAAATAAAAGAAAAAGGAAAAGGAAAAACAGTGAATTGTAAATATCGATTTAAAGAAAGGGAAATTCTGGCCGCCCCCTCGAGCCCCGATTCGGCCAATCGAGGTGCCTTCAAACGCACTTTCTTATCCAGCGCGCTAAACTCCAGGGCGAGTCAGAGATTTTATTAAGATCCGAGCGACCTTAAGCTATAAATGCAAGCCGTTTTACCCTGTAAATGCTACACCCTCGGCTCGCAATCCTCCGCAAGGATTTTTCCTCAGCCAGATTTCATCGATCGCCGATGTCCGCACCTCCGCTTACAAGCCGGAAAAATCGTTAGGACGATCGGCTATCGCGAGCTCGCATCAGTGCCAACGAGTCTGCGAGCCTGTGAATGTGACGAGACTCTGGCGTCGAAGGGTGCCTTCAAAACTGCCTATTTAAAGATAAAAAGAAAAATTATTCGACACTTTGGCTCGGTAATGCTCTAGAAACGTCCGATCCTCTTTACTCGCTATTACATTTTGTCCTGACGATAATAACGTTCTTCCGTGTTTACTTAAAATTAAACTAATAACATTGTTTAGGAAGGGATGCTACAGACTTCTTATTAGAATTTTAAGGATGATTCAGGTTGGATAGGTTAGGTTTTCTGCCCAAAACAATGCATGACGAGAATCCTCGGAATGTCCGGTTTTCATAATGGAGATATAAACGATAAGGGATCTAAAAGAGCAAGAACCGGGGCGATAAGACGCTAGAGGTGTAATGAAAGGATTGAGACCTTAGCGAGTCGGATCGAGCTGGATCGAGCCGCCGAAGATAAATAATGGCTTCCTTTGGCAAGGACTCGAGTGTCGATACCGACATCTTGTACTATCGTGACCTCTCACCCACAGCCACGAGGACTAGGTGGCGGTATTCCTGTTGGCCGTCGCGACCCTCAGACTCGGGACACCCGACGAGCGCCGACGAGCGCCGACAAGCGCCGACGAGCATCGACAATCCGTTCAAATCTCTTCCACTATAAACGGCTAAACAAAGAGCTTCATTCTTTAGGTTCGGATGGAGTAAGCGACCCTCCAGCGTCCGGCTCGACCCTTATCGCCTGTTGTCCACGACTCCCGTCGTCATCCATCTAATTCGAGGCGTTGCCCCGCAGATTTAGAATTTCCTTCGGCCACGTCAAGAATAATTCCGACCCCGTATCCCCCGTCCCCCGTCCCCCGACCGCTCCGTATCCGCCGCCAATACAATACAACGACGTGATAATTTTTTATCCACCCTCATTCTTCGAACCTAGTCTTAATAATATTAATTATGTCCTTGCCTTCCGATACGTTCCGTCACGTATCGAATGGTACTTTTCTCCCCGCCCCCCCCATCCATCCTTGTACTTAATAATAGTATTAGCTTATAATTATAAATAATTAGGACAATGCGTCCTATTTTATTTTGTCATTTTTATTTTCATGCAGAATCACCACTCGAGGCTATATTTATGAATACTTTTTGTTAAAGTATACGCGTAAAAGCGGCCCCACTACAATCAATCACCTTTATTAAATAGGATAAATAAGTATGTAACAGTTACGGTCACGGCAAATAATAAAACTTTCGGTCTTTAATTAAATTTAGGTTCTAATAAGTTTTAAACAAAAAGCCCGAGGGGAATACCGATTCCCGAGGTACGTCTCTCTCTCTCTCTCTCTCTCTCTCTCTCGCGCGCGCGCGCGCGCATCTTTGTTGCTTCATGTATATTACTCGTTGGTGGCGTTACAACGATCCCCTGCAATCTGGTTACGTGAGAGCCCCGGAATGGTGAGGGCCTCCTCCTCTTCTTCCTCCTTCATCTACCTTTTTTCTTATTGAAAAAAAGCGAGGACAAAAAAAGACTGGAAGAATGAAAGAAGCGAAGCTGCTCCAGTGTCCATTATAAAAGACACGCGCTGGATTAATGTCGCAAGCACAAGCATTGTCTTGAATCCAATCAACATTACGCCCCAACAATAGCCAGCCAACCAATCGTCCTCCTCTCCAAGCGCCCGATTCGATATTATCAACACGGCGACCCTCGATTAACTCGTCAAGCAGCCGATGACTACGATGCCAATACCTTCTTCGCACCCTCTTCCCCCTTCGCCCTAACCGTTTCTTCAGCTTTATCTTCGCTCGCCTCTACGCGTCGTCATCTCTCCTCGATTGTACGAGCAAAAATAATTTGTATTATTATTTACTCATAAGTAGGGTTCGTATAAGTACTCGAATTCATTTTTTTTTCTTTTCTTACTTTTTTCCTTTTTTCTTTTCAATAACACCGACAATAGATGTTTAAACGAAACTTGAAAATTTTTGTCTGCATACACAGGAATTGCATAATTGACATTTTCTTCTAATTATATATATATATATATATATATTGTTATTTCTACTACTACTGATCTCAATGAAATAATATACGGGAAAAAAAGAGAAAGTATTTTTGAAATACAATAAATTTCTCAGGCGCTTTTGCTTGTAAATACTAAAATAATGCGACGTCGACACTGCCTGCCGATGTTAATGACAGCCAGAGAGCATTAGCCTGATACTGATTTCCTTTTCTTCTTTCTTCTCCCTTTTTAACGAACAGAAAAGTACTTATTTGACCCCTTCCACTTTTTCCATTTCTTCTTCGCCCTAAAGTAATATATATATATATGCATACTTGCTTAGTGGTATTAGCCAAGGTTCTTTTTATCGGTGTTTTCTAAATAAGGTACTTAACGAACACATTTATTGAAATGCTTATTAAGGATTTTATAATAAAATAATGAAAATATATTCTTTTGTTATAAAAGTACAAATACTTTAAGAATATCAATGCGATAAAGCGTAATTGTTCTATACCAGAAAAGAATATTAATTAATAATCTAAATAGAATAAAAACCGTATGAATTACGATTGCGACAATGCATGGATTACAATTTCTTAAAGGAAGATTTTTCTATATAAATAACTTGCGGAATTATCTTAAAGGATTTTTAAGAAGAGATAACTCGCTTAATAATGCCCATAAACAAAATAATGTATTCAGAATAAATGTAAAGAGAAAAAAATCTGCTGATCCTGAAAACTGTAGTAACTATGCTTTATCTCCTTAGCCATAAGATCTTTACCCTTGAATAATTCTGAAAAAAAGCACATGGTCCTAAATCAGGAAAAGGAATTAGTTTTACGTGTATACTTACAATTCGTAAAATAGAATGGCCCTTAGATCGGGTATAGAGTTTAAAGGAGCAAAGAACTAATACGTGTTTTTTTTTTTTTGCCCGACAATCCTTTAAGAATAGACACTTTTCATGGGATACGTAGCATCGTATTTATTGTGATAAATAAAAGATAAGAGAAGAGAAGAGAAGAGAAGAGAAGAGAAGAGATCATTGTATGGCTGAAATAATAAGATTTTAATGAAGGAGCGGTAAGTAAGCGGGGATGAGTAAATGTATCTGCAGGACGAGACGTCCTGGGGACGTAAAAATCATTTAGCGTATTAAATTATGCCTGGAAAGAAAATCGGCTGATTGCCGGATGGCGGTTATTGGGCGGGTAGAGGGGGGAAGGGAAAGGTAAGGGAAGGTTTCCTTGTTCTGAGCGTGCTTACAAAGGATCGCTAGTGCTTTACGAGGCCGAATAACGCGATGAAAGATGCGAGGAGCGAGCAGTCATGTTTGAAGGTCCAGCGACTGCGGCTTCGCGCGCTCGATCCGTCCTCTATCTTGCTAACTTTTCTTCGCGCGGACAATGGGAGTGAGGCCGGAACGACCGTCCTCCTCCACATCCTATCCCTGTAATATATCAGTTCCGTATTCTAATGTCCAGGGCGGTTAATCCGAAAAGTGCCGACGTTGCAGCACAGGATGCGTGCACGTGTCACTCCTCCTTCTCGACTCCCGTATCCATTCCCGCGCTCTCCCCCACCCACAGTCTCTCTCTCTCTCTCGCTCTCCCTCTCTCTCTCCCACTCTCTAAGTGCGGGTCTCGCGTCGGCGGTCGGCGTAAGGTTACGGGGCGGCCGGGCTTGAGAAAGGGAGAAGGAGAAAATTTGCCGGGTTATACGGTTCGCTTATACAGCACGCATGCACCTCTAACCAAAAGATATATATATATATATATATATGATAAAGAGTTGTGTGCGGTTATTCGAGCATCCTTCACGGATATCACTAATAAACACTCTCTTGCATCTCTTCGTCCCTTATTCTCTAAGGATTACTTAGAGACAGAGTTCGATACAGATAGTCAAGCAACTCGGCCAATAATAATACTCGGTAAAATAATTGACGACGCCGAGTCTCATAATTGTATAATTATATTGATTTTTTTCACGTAATGTTAATACAAAAAAAAAAGAAAAAAAATGAAAAAAAAAAAGAAAAAGTTTTTAAACTAAAGATAAGAAGATTGTGTGAATAATTATAAAAACAGCCAATGCAAACTTAGAAAATTTTCGAGCTATAAATCTCAGCAAATATGATGATAAAATTTTGTATCTAGTTTTCTGCGGCAGTTTTTATACGTGGATCTATATAAAAATGCTCGAATATTTACAGAATATACTAAATGGTTCCTAATGGATAAATTAATTAGCCATTGAGAAATATTTATTCGCATAGTTTATAAGTTTCAACCGAAACTCGTAGCAGCAAAATAATCTTGTAATCGTAAAGGAAAGCAATAACATATTAGAAAACTTGGATTCGTTGAATTCCCTTTGTATTCCTTATTTCAGGCATAATTTATTAATTAAGGTTTCCGTTAAATTCAACTGTTTCAACAAGTAAATGATTTTGTCGCTTTATGCATTATTCGACGTCTAATGCTCAAAGAAAGAAAAAAGTCACCGGATTCTTTTATTGAATCAATGCTTTTATTACGTACGATATTCAGTTGTCCCGTTCCACCGTCCCCCCGTCCACGGCCCCGTAATGGAAGCGAGTACGTACACGCGAGCACAAATATAAAATAAATTCTCAAATAATTATTTTGAGAAATAAATTGATAAAAATAAATTTACAACATAGTTGCCAAATAATTGTCATTCGATGTTAAATATTGAAATAGTCGTATCTCGAAATTTATTTTTTGTATTACGGGAATTTTATTTGCGCTTGGGCTTTTTAAAATAAGTTTAACCAAACCTATACATTAAATGTATTTTTACCTACGTTATTTCCTTCTTTAATATATATTTAATTCAGCAGATTCATTATATGTTATAATATGCGAGCAATAATGTATAATTCGCGATGAGAAAATGGAAAAAGCTATTCTATGACAATTACATCGATTAGAAGAGGTCTTAGCAGGCCGCAAGCAATATTCTCAAGTATTTTATAATATTTTGTAGCCAATAATATCCTCCATCGAGTTCGTAATTGCACGAAGAGTTACTTGCGTTTGTTTCCAGCAGGTAATAAGACTCCATCCTTACGAATTACGCCACGAATCCATCATCGCCTTCTCCCAATAACCTCCTAATATACAACTCTCTATTTTTTTTTTATTTTTTTTTTTGTCCAAAAAAGGGTACTTTCAAGTGGTTATTCCGTTATTCGGCACATATTTCCATCAGATATTTTTCTCCTTTCCTTCGCGTCGCCTTTCCAGATTAATAAGTCCGCCCCGGCTCTTAATCAAATTATGGGGATATAAATTATGCAGCATTAATTTTTTACTTTAATTTTTACCAATCTTGATAAGCCTCATAATTCATAAATGAATAAGCTGAAATACAAAGCCGATACCTACAACATACAAATCAGCTTATCAATTAGAGAGGCGGTTAAATAAGCTGTTTGAACGTTTTCTTTATTTCGTTGGTCCCGCGGAACCTATGAAAATTATAATAAATATAGCTTATAAATACCGTTCTGCAGAAATTCGGCTTTGGATCTTATTAGAAATTATCTGACAATTATTGGTCGAGCTCTAATACTTTTATTTTTCTATTTAAATTTATATATATATATATATTGTATGTACAGTTGATAAATGTTAATGAATTAGAAGAAAAGCAGGATTGGTCAGTATGGGTTAGAAATAGAAACTAGCGTATATTTGAGATTCTTCCATGTTGTATAAATAGAATATGTGTGCGTTGAATTTACACGATGTAGTTTAATATACGTTGGCCGAACGGTGTCGTCTTCGGTGCTTTGCTGAACGAAATATGAATAAAGTATTATTTCATTTAAACGCGATAATGTATTCGATGAAAATTACGTCAGTCGTTCGGCCGAGCATCTATGTAAAAATATTATTTTTCTTTCCCCGTTAAACAAGTTTCTTTTAAATAAAATATTTAAGAATCTGCATCGAGCAGTGGAATATTTCGCGCTCGATCGCCGCCGCCGCCGCCGCCGCGCGCGCCAGTCGAACATATTCGAATTAATAACTCGGCATTATTATCATGCGCGATATATTCTAATTTATCCCACCAGCGAAAGTAATTAATATCCATTATACTAAGCTTTTTCAATATCATTCAATTTTAAACACCGTGTACGTAATTTGTTTAATATATATATATATATATATATTTCAAAGTTAGATAATGACGGCTATTTGCTCTATTTAAGATAAGTATTTATATTCCTTCAAATAGCGCGTGATTGTCGCTTTAAATGTTCAAAGAACAAAAAATTTATTTAAAACAAGTATTCCTTGAAAACAGTTAGCCAAATAATTTTTTATTGTTTCATTTTTTTTAAATATTCTTAACTTTTATAATTTTTAAATATGTATCGACTGAAGTTACTGCAAAAAAAAATACGCTGCGAAATGCTAAATAAATTTCAAAGGCATTATTCATATTCGGAGTTTCAAGAGTCATTAGATATTTGTAAAACAAACTTAGGTTAAGGATAAAAGAAATCATGTTTCTCTAATTCAGAAGATCGTCAGAAATTTTCCAAGTCCGTGTAATATAGGAGGAGGTTTGTGAAAAAGAAAAGAGAAAGAAGAAGATAAGGATGTATAACGAGTGAAAAAGAGCGGAAAAGCTGGAAGTAAACGAGAAGTTGCGGTGGTGGTACATGGCGTTTGTCCGGTACTTTTCATTAGTATTTCTCCTCTCTCTCTCTCTCTCTCTCTCTCTCTCTCTCTCTCTCTGTCTCTCTCAGTTATAGTCTTTCTCCATTCTCTCTGCATTCTTCGAATGTACCGGGCTCGTGCGTAATTTACCGCTCGTGAAAATTAGAGTCGACACGCGCCTTTTTTCAAATTGTTTTCGCTCGCTCGCGTTCAACAACTAAGCGCCACCGCCGTTTCCACCTCTCGAGACTCTTTATTTTTCGGCTGCCGGCCAAGTGCTGCAATAACAGCGCGATGCTAACTAAAAGCGCCATCGGCCATTTGTCTTTATTTATTTATTTATTTATTTATTTCCATTTTCTTTATTTATTTTTTAACGGCGATGCCAATCCGGCGAATAACAATGTCTTTTAATTGACATTGCATTTACTGACTTTTCACACCCCCCGCGAACCCATAGTTTCCCACTCTGAGTCACGAATATGCGCGAATTTGTTTTTCATACTTCACGTCTTTGCTCTTAGCTTAATATCCCGTAATCCATTGCTTCCTGACAGTTTCGACGAGAGAAGAAGAAGAAGAAGAAGAAGAAGAAGAAGAAGAGAAAAAAAAGACATTTTTTTTTTTTATCAATTATCATTGCTTTAATTAATAAGTGAAAGCTAAATAAAGTTCAGTCTGATAAATATTCACGCTAAATGCACAAGTAATTAGGAGCCACGTGATACGAATGTACAGAACTTACGACAATGATTTAAGGCTGCTCGTGCCCTCATTAACTTATATCAGTACTCTCAAATTAATGCAAGATACCTGATCTTATTAAAAAAAAAAAAGGGAAAAAAAGCAAATCCTTTGGTCCCATTGTCCCTCTGGCCTTTTTCCCCCGTAGCCGTCGTCGGCGACTCTCGACACCCACGTATTTTCCTCTTTAACGCCCGAGGAGGATAGCGAGACTCAGATTCTGAGAGCAAAAATTAGCCCGCAGAACTCGACTCACTCGGCTCCCACCTTAAATCATATATTTATCGCGACATTAATTCAACCCTTTTAGAGGCAGTGTATACCCCTTTTTTCTCCGACAGCCAGTTGCCGCAGTTTCAGAACAGGAACTGCCTCCCCGCCTATCAACCGACCTACCCACCCCGGTTTTCGCTCTGCCACCCCCACCCCACCCCCTTTCCTCAATCCCTCCCTCGCCGGCCACCGCTACGTCCGTCCTATTCCGCCTACTCCGAGCATCCGCTAATTTCTCAGATTCAAGTATTTTTATGCCTATATGTATGCGTGTATACGTCGGCGACGAGCTTAAATCCTTTCGTTTATTATTTAGGGGGTTGCCGGCGCCGAACCAGAAAATACAAGGAGCGCACGAGAACTAGAACGCACTGATATTACAAAGAGGGAGGAAAAACGCTTACCCTTTTCATATCACACGTAATATTATCTCTTCTTACGTTCCCGATCTCCTGGACAGAGTGCTTCTTTCTACCCCTCCCACACCCCGCCCCTAAATATACTAAAAAGCATTCCGACCTCGTTAACGGTCGTACCCGATGCTGATTCTTCTGCTGATTCCGTCGGATTGTGAGCGCTTACGAACTCGCGAATACCCGCCAAGTACTTAAAATATTACCTTTTCTTACATTAAATACGCCCCGCTGCAAATCTCTAATATATATATATATATATATATACATACGTACGATATCATTTTTCAAATACGGCTTTATAATTCAGCGTTGTCAATGTTGTTGTTACGGACGGTAAATTGGTATCGCCTTGTGTTCGACTCACTGGGGTGACGAGCTGTGTAATATACAATTGCTTCCATGTGTGAAAACAGTTTCTCTCTCTTTTTTTTCTTTTTCTTCTACCATTCGCATTTAAGTAGCCGGTATCCTCGATTTTTATGCCTTCCCATGGCAATTTGTAATTACAAAAGAATTACAATTACTAAAAATACATAGACGGTTTTAGATTTACAATATCAATGCAGCCCTTTCATTGTTTAAGCGCTTCACGATAAATATAAAAATTATCATTACACTCGTTGATTTATACTTCCAGCTAAGGATTAGTGAATTTTTCTTTTTCTTTCTCCCTTTCCTCACTGAAAGCATAATAAGTTACAGTGTAAATTTATATCGTAATTATTTAAATAATAATTTAAATAATAATAATAGTAATAATAATAATAATAATAATAATAATAATAATAATAATAATAAGGATGGACAAATCGAATCGTCGATATAGGTAAAAGAAGCGTTTACTAATACCGAATTATTAAAATATAAAAAGGTTATTAATATGACATTAAAATTGGCCAATTATTGTTTGCAGAGAGAAAGTAGGATCGAGCGAGACGGCGATGAAATTGCAATGGAATAAAATTGTCCAATGAGGGAAAGAAGGTTCTTATTTATCGAGCGTTTAATAAAAATTTTCAGATCCGCCTCGGCGGTATCTCTCAGCGCAGCAGCATAATAACTAAGGAAAGAAACGTCAGAGGAGCGTGTGGGGGGCGGGGGGGGGGTACAGTAAAGGCGCACGCACGCGTTAGTCTATTCGTCTATGGAACTTCTGTAGTTCTTCTTCCCCCGGACTCGCTCCCCCTCCACACCTCCGCCGCCCAACCATCCCCTCCTCGTCTATTTTCGGTTTCCATCATGAGAAAATAGGTGGATCAGTCAGCCTCCGTGGACGAACCAGCGGCGTAAAAGAAGTCCAGTAGCGCCTCTCCAAAGACTCAATGGGCCTTAAGTTTCTTTTGTGACTAATTGTCGTAGCCTTAAGCTCCTTACGCGCGATTAACCTCCGCTCTCTTCAGTCGGGCATTTTTTATTTGACTTGTTCGCTATGCATTCGAAGATCGTTACACGAATTACGCGGACTGGACCCGGCCGGTGAAAATCGCCCGACGCCTCGAATGCTTTATTATTCTCGGGCATGTTCTCGAGTTTCGGGAAAGGGCAGCCCCCCCCCCCGCCCATTACTTTCTTACGAGCATGCCTTTGATTTTCTTTGCCTTCGATGCGCGTCAAGTGCTCGTAATTGCTCAATGCACCCTTAATGAGTATTTCCATCGATTTACTTATCGCCCCCCTATCTCCGCCCCTCCACTCGCCAATCCACACAATTTTATTTCATAATAATATCCTCTACAGTGTGCACTTTCGCTACAACTGTACCATGCGCACGTCTATTTTTTACTTCGTCACGTGTGATTCGAGTCTTTATCAGCTCATATGATTTATCCGAGAATATTTATAAAAGTAAAACCTTACAATTTACAATTCCAATGTTTCATTATTTCATAAATTTATCAGTCGAAAATAATATTTTTAGTAATAGTACGTTATTACCCCATCCGTCTTTAACACTCTAGAAATCTTATACAACATTAATGAATATATCACGCGCGCGCGCGCGCGCGTGTGTGTGTATATATATATATACGTATTCAATGTACTCTGTGTTAAATATTATTCGCGTATAAGTAATTACTAACAATAGAAAATATTTAATGGCGCTATAGCCACAAACATAATGCTCTATTAGACGTTCTATTAATACGTGTATCGACGCATACATTCATCGCGTCGCAACGTGTTTATTTCATAGAATTATAATAAATAAAACGTTCGCATACGGGGGACTACGAATGTTCATTTAAATAAGGCTTTTTACATCACTTGACAATCTTCATTGTAAAGAGAATAAGGAGAATAATTTTAAAGGAAAAAAAGGTGAAGAATGAAAAAATAGTTAGATCAAACAGGAGCACAACCGAAGACGGGTGGGAGCGGAAAGAGGCAGAAAGCATTGGTTCTTTGATGGGCCGTTGTTTGTTTAATAAATACATATTTAGTACATATGCGCGAGGGCCAGACGGCTGCAAACAGTTTGGTCGTTTCAAGACCACGTAGCTCTCTCACTCTCTCTCTCTCTCTCTCTCTCTATATATATATATATATATATATATTCCCCTCTGTTCTCTCTCTCTCTCTCTCTCTTTCATTCTTCTGCTCTTACTCTCGATCTGGTTGTTGTCATAAGACCGCGCGCTAAGCTGCTTCCTACCCTCCTTTCTCTTGCTCTTGCTCAACGATTCTCTCTCTCTTTCTCTCTCCCTCTCTACTCTCTACTCTCATTCGCACGTGTGCGTATAAACACACACACACAATGGACAATTTTTTTACGCTTGTCCCTGTACATTGTATAATGCAAAGATCGGAAAGAATATTATGCTGTGTTACATACGCCTCTCGACAAACGTTTTCTACGCCTCTTTATTTGTTGTTGATCTCTTCAGGAAAAAGAAAGGGTGGGAGGGAACGGATGCGTTTAGTATGACTACCGAACGTATATTCACCAACGCATTATTCTTTGAAATTCGAACGAAAATTTGATTACGCTTCAACAAATTCTACTTTATATACTCTAAATACAATTCATCATGATATATAATTTACTAAGCTAACAATATTTCTACTACTATTACGTCGTATTCATTATTACTATCCGTCATTTTGTATATTAATTACAGAAAAAAATTATAACGTGTCCTGTAAATATTTATAAAAATATATACACATAAACTATGGATCATACGTATGTATGATAATAATATCCAATTATGTTTGACATATTATTTAATATAATATAAAAAACTTGGTTCGATTGAGCATATTAAAATTTGCGGTATTTGTTTTAATTATAAATTAACGGCACCGAAAAGGTTCGCCAGAAATGAAATAAACCGATTAATAAATTATTACTAGAAAATAAAATCGAATGAAAATAAGCTTAATTATTTTAATTCTGAAAGTGATACGTAAATTAGAAAAAGAATTATGAAATTAAAAGTAAACAAAGAGTAAGCAGGAGTGTCGCAATCACCGTATGAAATGCTGAAAAATATATTGCCTCGAGCGATACTGGGAGATGAGAGAGGATGGCGTATTTTGCAATACATTAAAATTAGAAAAAGTAATAATAAGGTAACGGAAAATAGAACTGAAGCAGTGACAAACCGGACCAGGGAAGGTTATTGGGGATTAAGAGTTTCAAATTAAGTAATGAAGACATACAGGGAGTCCGGGGATGGGGTGGGTGATCGGTGAACGGTGGGGGCGGAGAGGGAGAACAGTCGGCGCGATGTTGGAGCTTGGAGTTACTTGAAAATAATAGAACAGGGTGCGTTTGAATGGAACCTCGTGCACTTCTTACTTACTTCAAGGTTATAAATAACTCGTCGTATAATGAATAAACAGCAGCGGCTGTATTTCGTGCATTAGAAAATAACATCGAGTCGGTCCGTCCCCCCGGCTACCGAACGTTCCAGGAAAGTCCTCTCGCGGTCCAGAGCCAATCCTCTCCCCCCCCCCTCCTCCCGCGCCCCAATAACCTCTTGCACCGAGGGAGACTGTATCGCGATTCGGTTGAAAAATTCCCAGCTTTTCCGACACCGGCGGTTCTTGCTCGTTTGCCGTTTCTATATAAACACGTGCCGGGACCGTTTGGTCGAACGGCCGAGCGGTATTCTCGGTAAATCCTGACCTGGCGCTCGATTAATCGTCGCCGAGGAACCGATCGAACGGCACCAGTGCGCGTGCAGCTCGCCTCTCTTGCTCGACTAGGAGCGCACGGGCGCTTAATTAGGCATCCGCTCGGTGGTAGGCGAGGCGATGAACCAGCTACGAGTTCCTGGTAATATTGGGATCGTTAAGTTTCATTGATCGGGATTTATTGAAGCCATGCTTGGGGCTCGAGCGGTCATTGTCGGTGTATTTCTTATAAGATCGGACGAGCGTTTCATGCCGTCATTACCTTATCCGTGAGCTCTTGTCTGCATAAAAAATTGTAGGTAATAATTTATTCAGGAATTTCGGCAGACTTGCCGTATACGCGCGGCGAAGCTGATAAGAAAAGTGATGAGAAGACTCATCGGAGATAAAATTTGTATATTAAAACCGCTCGCGCTTGTTATCGCTCTTTTTTTTCTTTTTTTTTTTTTTTACATTTCAATAGAATATTTGCAAAAGTGTATAGAATTATTCTCTACGCCGATATCATTATAAATACAAAGAGGAAATTTACAGGCCCCACCTATAACAAACTTTTAATTTATTTCCTATACGGATACTAACTACTACTTACACCGTATCATACAATGGATCCAATGACATTTTCGATTAACGGCCCAACAAGACCTCTCATTACCCTCGCGGTATTACATTATTGGCCATTATAATACGAATTCGAGACTATTTTTCCTTTGCATTTGAAAATTTAAAAAAAAAAAAAAAAAAAAAAAAAAAAAATAGAAGAAGAGTCGCTTAATCTCCAGAGAGCATAGGATAATCAATGCCAGTGGAATTTAGATTTATTCCCCCAGACTTTGAGCCAACAGAATTTCACGCTCTAACCTTCTTGTCTATTTTCAAAATTCCACATACATAGCATTATAGGATATCCTGATTACGAAACCTTGGATATAATTATTGTCTTGCAAATAAACAATAATAACGAGAGATAAAGGTGGTCGCGGTCGGGGAGGGGGGGGGAGGATCGATCAAGAAGAAGAAGAAGATGAAGAAGATGATCAAAGGGATCAATAAAAAAAAAAAAAAAAAAAAAAAAAAAAAAAGGAAAGAGGAAAGATGGAAAATACAAGTGAGTGTCGTATGGAGTAAGAAGTAAGGGGAGAGAGAGAGAGAGAGAGAGAGAGAGAGAGAGAGAGACAGAGCGAGAGAGTGAGGGGGAGGGGAGAAAAAAAACACAAGCATCGAGCTTGCGTAATGAAATCACGCGGCCAACTGCCAGCCCCTCTTTTTTGTGTATCCGTACGTAAATATGAGCCTGTCACATCTGCTGACTAACAGTCGATCAGCTGTCCCGTTACAATAACGCACAGAGCCAACGAATATTAAAGTGCGGAGAGACACAAATTAAAAAGTTTGCTCGCTCGCTCTCCCTCTCCCCAGCCCCCGCCAGCCACCGCCGCTCCCCGCTCCAACCCGCCCGGCCCCCGCCAACTACCAACGTCCATCCCGTAGCCGTTCAGGTTGATAGTCGTGAGCCGGGAAATTATGACGCGCATGGGGATCGCGATGCCGGAGGCGGAGGAGTCCCGGCGGGTCCCGTAGACGGCGTTGATCCCAGGCGACGAGTACGAGTACGGAAGATCGGCCTCTGGCCACCGCCAAAGAACCGAGCCGGTCGCTTCCGAAGGGCGCGCAACCTCTTTCGCCAGTCATCTCGGGAGGAGGCCTCAACGAGAAGAGTAACAAGAAAAGGAGAGCGTGGAGAGGGACGTACACGTGTGCGGCGGGCCCAAAAGGTGGCCCGGTGTGCGTTTACGTGTACGTGTAGCCGGGCGATTGGGTGTGTGGGACCGCCGGCATGTGTACGTAACCACTCGTTGCAAAAGGAAGGAAGAAGGGAGGGACGGGATGGGACGGGATGGGCGGAGAGGGTGTGGGGAGGGGTCGGTACCGGCGGCGGCACCGGTGGCGGCGGCGGCGACAACGACAGCGGCGGTGGCACTCTCGCGGTCTGCGCCAGCATTCGCGCCTATCGCCTACGGGGCAGAAGGGGTTAGAGAGTGAGTAACGAGGAGGAGGAGGAGGAGGAGGAGGAGGTTGTGGTGGTGGTGGTGGTGGTGGTGGTGGTGGTGGTGGTGGTCGTGGTGGTGGTCGTGGTCGTGGAGGATGATGAGGTGGTGGTGGGGTCAGGGAGGATGGGGGGCCGCACACGTATGGGGTGGGGGGGACCAGTGACATTGGGGCCGCTTCAGGAAAGTGGCGGCAACGGAGGCGAGCGAGTGTAAACGGCAGCGGTTCACTAGGTTTTTCGGTGTAGAGGGGCGGCTAGCAGAGTAGGAAGGCGGCGGCCAGGGAGGTTCGCCACTGGCGCAAAGGGGGGCGACTGACGGGAGCGGCGCGAGGGGCAAGCTTAAAAGCAGGCCTGTTGGTTGGTTTCAACGATATTTGTTTATATTTACACAATAAGCAACAGAGCCCTGCTCCGCTGTCGGCTGTCCTCCTCTTTTCGCCACCGCCGCAGCCGTCGCAGCGGCCGTAGCCGTAGCCGTAGCCGCCGCCGCGCTTTGTACGCACTTTCCTTCTCTCTCTCCCTCCCTCTCTCTCTCTCTCTCTCTCTCTCTCATTCTGTCTCTCTCTCTCTCTGTCTAGCGGGAGCGGGAGCGGGAGCGAGCGCGCGATCGCGCACACCACGTACACGCTTACGGAGGCAGGGGCGCGCGGAGACACACACGCACACACACACACGCACACACGCACGGACACGTACGCACGCGGTAGCGCGCGCGCGCGCGCGCGCACGCACACAAAACACAGTCGGGCACGCACGTATACGAGCACGAACACGAGAACGCACATGGACACGGACACGGCCGCGTACAGCGAGCAGCTCTTTCTTTTTCGTGGCGGTAGCAAGGCTCGTCGTCGTAGCGCACGGCCAGTTTTCGTTGCTTAGTTCTTGTTACTGCGTCGCGTCGTCCGCGCGCGATGTCGTAGTACGCGAGAGGCGCAATTTTTTTTTTTTTTTAAAGGCATTATTCGTTCCTTCTGGCTTTTAAGGTAATCCGCTCCCGGGGACTTGGAATCGGCCCATCTCGATCTCACCCGAGCGCTCGTTACCGCACCTTCTCCTGGGCATCCAAGTCACGTGACGGTCCTCGGCACGAGTTGCGCGCGCAAGGTTCAAGCCGCTCGCGGGTTTTCGCCACCCCTGTCGCCGTAGACCCGCGCGAACCCGCCCTTCTTGCAAAGTGGACTCTTGTGAAACGTGTGATTTCTTTTATTTTTTTCTTTCTTCTTTTTTTCTCTCGTTTTTTTTTTTTTTTTTTTTTTTTTTTTTTCCTTCAACGACCTCGTTCCGTTCGGTCGTTGGTCCAACGTTCGAGAGGAGGTGTTGTAGTGCCGAGCTTCAGGGAGTTCACTGGAGATCCTTATTACCCACCTCCTCCACCCCACCACCCCAAGGACTCTCGACCTCCGCTCCCTTACCTTTTGTGATGCGTCCATGATTACATCGAGTGCTTCAAGATACCTGCATTTATGTGCATTTTTTTAAATTTATTACTATCATCGTCTACTGCAAGTGATTCGATGCCTATGTCGCCCTATGTAACGGATCGGCGCTTATTTTCTTTTATTAAGTACGTCTGAACCCTGAGAAACTGCACCCTCTACCTAATACCTGAAACCTTATTCAAACATTAATACTATTGCCTCGGTGTCGGCCAACTTTTAAACGTTAGCGCTCATACCGAACATTCCTCTACATTCATTAAATCCATAAAATACATAAAAGTTATTCATAAACGAACATTAATAAGCCTTTCATTATTGGATTTCATTGCCTGAAAATTAAAAGTATCCATTCAGGTTCACGCGTATCGTTATAGATTATTTGAAGTATATATTAATTAATTACAGCTTAAGGCTCGAGAGAACCCATTGATACTTTATTCTACTGTATAAATACACAAAAATAATGTCATTTGAAATAATATGCAGAAATCACGTGCTTATAATCGCTGAAATCCGTCCGTTTAGCGTGTATTATGTAAAATATTACTATTTAAATGAAAAATTTAATTTTTTTTGTTTTTTTTTTCTTTTAATCTTATTACATTAATTTTTTATAAGCCAATAAAATTGCGAGGTTTAGAAAGCTCATTCCAACGAGCACATTGTAAAGATTAATTTAAATAAAATTACAAAAATATCTTTGGAAAATATAAAAATAACTAATATTACCCGGAAGGACTTTCTTTCCTTATATTGATATTTTCGATAATTCAAACGGTTTTTCGTTTACGAATTCTAAGAAATATATTTATTAAACAATCTTTGAATACCTTTAATAATTCTGCTTGAGGTACTTTACTCTCTCTCTCTCTCTCTTTCAATTTCTCTATTTCCTCCGCCATGCGCATAAACGTATTGAACATTTTAATCGAATAAATAGAGAAGAACGTAATGATCGGAAACATTTAAAGTAAATCGTAGATCTGCTTGAGTTTACCGGCCTACGAAAGAGTGTATTAAAAGTAATGGCGGCAGCCAGTTGACAAAATATGTAAAAGGATAAAATTATTGCTAAGGCGTGCTCGAATGAGCCTTGGTTATTTTATCGGATATTTCGATGGGGTAGTTTTGAAAATTAAATTTTTCACATATAAAAGAGAATATCACTTTGGCCGTCCCGAAAGTGGTGTCGGGCAGCCGATGACCCCCGTCGGATCTTTGAATTAATTCGAACCTATCCCCTTTCATGAACTCCTGGACGCGTGTGAGAGCTCAGCCAACGTAAATGAGAAAATGTAAAAATGGTAATTTTTCCCTAGGATGATGGCATAATGGATCATGACACGGATGGAGACGGTGCAATCAACTTGTCAACATCCCAGCGACCTTCTGCTTCGACAACCCCGAATGGCGATACTCCTACCTATACTCACGATTTACAGGAAAACGAACAGGTGTGTATTATTATTCCTTTTCTTCTCACTATTATATTTTATTCTTTTTATTCAAAACTCTTCGAATTCATCTATTCGTAATTTTAATGCAGTAATTAAAGTAATGAAGCTCGTTGTGCTCCGTTTTTCATTGATCCCTACTCATAGATCTCCAATACATATAAAAATAGCCTCCAAGGAGTAATTAGATAAATAATTTTATTGTTCAGTTGAACAAACAATTACATTGTAACTTTGCATATTACAACTTCGATTTAATAGGTTCGTCTATGTAAAATATTTTTTGTATTATTACAAATGTCGGTTGTTAATAGCTTTGAATGAGAAAAGTAATAAAGTATTCAGAGCGTTTGGCAATTGAGAAACACGTTGACAGAAAGAAGTTAAAATTTCAACAAATACAGGAGACTTTATTCTTTAAGTTTTTTATTTTGTAATAAATCCTTCATTCGATCGAATTCATTAATATAATTAAAAAATATTCCAATCCCGATGAATATTAGGGAAATTAAGTTAGGTTAGGAAGAACGTATGCATGAAATGCAAAGTCGTTAATAATTATTGAATTTTAGCACAACTAATTCATTTTTCCTTACATGAATACAGCTCTTAATCCTATTACCGTTACTAATATAGAACATTCTTGCAGAAAATCATCGTTTTATTTATATTATTTATATTTGTACGAGTACGTACAAAAAGAGAATCACGTATAAAAAAAATTAATGAAATTAATTACCAATTGGCTAATAATAGCAGGAATAATAGCAGGTTTGAGTAGACTTGTGCGGTTCGTTTGAAATTCATATTTCCCTACGTTCGTACATTACGTTAATTGTTTTATATTATCAAATCATTGTTTTATACAAAATAATCGATACGCTTCGTAAAGGTATTTATGACCAATTTAGAATTCAGTACATTATGAAATTATTTTCTTGCTGTTTTGTAAGTATGAAATAGTACTTAACGACAATTTCGATAAGCACTCGAGTGCGCACGCTGTGAATGTGAATATATTTATGTAATAATAATGGTTTGGCAATATAACGGATTAGAGCAGAAATTCGTTTAGGGAAAAGGGATTCGGTCTCCATCCGGCCTATCGAATATTATTATTTTTGTTTTTGAAAATCTCATCCGACAGGTCTAATTTCCGACGGATCTTTCGTATTAATAGCGTATCGAGGAAAGCCCATTAAGGTTTAGAATGAAATTGGAAGAGCGAGCCGCCGATCGTATTTAAAAATCCGTAAATTTATACATGGAGCGGTAGCAGCGGTTATACAAGCAGCCCAGGGCTGCGTTTAAAATTTAGAAACAAAACCATAGCCGAGTAATCATCTTGTATGAATTCGAGGTAAAAGAAAAAAGAGAGAGAGAGAGAGAGAGAGAGAGAGAGGGAGAAAAAAGTCGAGCCCGGTAATGCGCTTATCCCGCATCTTGTATCGCAAAACGAAAAAGCGGTCGTAAATCGATAATCGACTTTTTCTCTCGTTTTTCTTTTATCCCTTCCGGTTTTTCCCAGGTCTCCTCTCGCGTGATTCGGGGCTTATGTCTACATACGTGTGCGCGGTCGCCCACGTGCACACGTATGTACGTGGCCGCGGTAGTTTCGCCCCGTAAAATCAAGCCCCGCGATTTCAAATTCAATTCAAAAAGCCGCGGCGAGTGAGAAAACGCAATATACTCAAGCCCGAGCGGGCGCGGGACTGGAAAAAAGTGAACGAACGGGGAGGAAACAAATGTTTTATGACCCCTTAAAGCCTCCTGACCTTTTTCTTTCTTTTCCTTTCCCTCGATTGTTTTTTCCTTCCTTCTTTCTTTCTTTCTTTCTTTCTTCTTCTGCTTCTTCTTCTTCTTCTTGTTCTTCTTGTTCTTCTTTTTCCGCCTTGGCACTTTCCCGTCCGTAAAAAGACGTCGTCGGTTTATATCCGTGACTATCCGCGAGTCGAGCGGTCGAAATCGTTATAATATGTCAGAGTATATCGGCCTGAAGGTAAAGGCGACCGACCCATCCCATACTCACACCCACGAGCCATATGACGAGATTTCATTTAAATGGTCAGAAGCAAGACTTTTACGGCTCTCGCCCTCTCGCACTCGCGAATCACCCTTTTTCTTATTACGAGCCAAGGTAAATGTCTCCCGAAAATGTCCACTTACCCTTTTTCGTATATTTCACTACTTATGCCTAAATAAATTTTCGCGTTAACGCGGCTCGATCCAAAAATACTGCATCCAAGAATCCTCTGTTTTTAATTTTTTTTTTTTCTTTCTTTCACCAATCGAATTATTCATTTTTCATTCCTATACATGTAGGCATGAAAATTTATTCTAACGTTTAGGATTCAAAGTATCCATAGAATATTTCTTCATTCATGCTTTCGCATTTATTGAAAATTGAACGAATTCGGAACTAGGAAATAAAAACTACGTAACCAAATTTAACTAAGAACTTATCTTACGCCTACGGTTATAATAATAAAAACTCTCTTTATTTTTCTTTTTTTTTGTATTTATTAATTTGTAGCTTATAATTTTGTAACTTATAAATATAGAATGCTTGATTGGACATTTTTTATGTTGAAATACCTTTTGAAACTTACTTTTATTCCTTGAGCGCATTATCAAAAGCGTAGATATTATTCGATTCATTTTAAGTTTTGTGTGAGTATATTATAATTTTCATGACAATAGCTATCGACTGTTATCCGTTGTTTTTGACTATGAAATCTTTGCGTGTTTTAAAACATTAGATATAGATTGTTTAAACTAATCGTCAAGTATGTAATGTAATACCTAAAAGAAATGTATAGGAGTAAATATTAATATTTTTCATTTAATTTAGTAGTAAACACTTCTGACCTCGAATAACAAAACTTTATTATTTATTGCTCTAAGTGTAAGATTAAAGACATTGGAATTAGAATAATAACTAGATTAGAATTGTAATCATTTTCAAAATTGAAAAATATTACTTGAATCATTCCGAATATGGCACAGTGAATGAAGTAACAACAACAACAACAACAACAACAACAACAACAACAATAATAATAATAATAATAACAATAATAACAATAACAATAATAATAAAATTCTTCAAATGAAGTTGGATGGAATAATATAAAAAGTAATTAAAAAATTAAATACATAATTGCGATATTGATCAATTGTTCTGAAAATTATCGGGCTCAGCAAGCGTTTTTGTAATGGATCATTACATGGATTTACATACTTATAACTTATTGCCACGTTCTTTGAAACAATGACATTCAAACTTCTAGTATGATGAAAATAATAATGATATTTTCAAAGTAATTATTCAGAGAGGTTTCATCATTAAGAATTTAAGATTTGTTTAACACAAGAATAAGAATAACAATAATAATAATAATAAGAAGAAGAAGAAGAAGAAAAAGAAGAAGAGAAAAAATGCTTCTTAAGAAACTCTTAACGTTAGAGAGTGGATAGTATCATAATTATGTGGACATATAACATTTGCACTACACAAGCAACGATCGAGAAACTAAAAATAGCTTTAAAAAATTCATTGCGATACATATATACACACAGATATATAAATATAAATATGAATATCAGTAGATTCAGAGAAGAGCTTTTTAGCGAATTAAGCACTCGTCTTTGGTTCTTACAAAATAAAACATTAAACATTGTATTCACTTTCGTTCGGGGAGATTACGTCCGTGTATCTCAGCTCTTGGATGTTAGACATTTTTTTGGGCTGTAAATCTGAAATTAGAGTCAGGAAAGAGATGCTGCGAGCAGCATGTTAGACACGGAATACGTACTTTATTTAACTTGGTGGGCAGCTCGAGCCCGATAAGCAACTAGCTGATCATACCTAGAAGCCGAGGCCGATGCAAGAAGTATATCAATGATCCAGCGTATCAATCCGAGTCCCTACAATTATGCTTCGTCGGCTCTCTCTCTCTCTCTCTTCGTTCGAGATATACTTCATTACAGATGTTTGCTAAAGCTTTGTTTGGCTTTTCTTTCGAATTCGAGAATCGAAAACAACTTTTCTCCAAGTGTACGATACAGAAGAAGAAGAAGAAGAAGAAGAAAAGAAGAGGAAGGAAAAGAAGAAAAAGAAGAAGAAAAAGAAGAAGAAGAAAAAGAAGAAAAAGAAAAAGAAGGAGAAAAAGAAGAAGAAAAAGAAGAAGAAGAAAAAGAAGAAAAAGAAAAAGAAGGAGAAAAAGAAGAAGAAAAAGAAGAAAAAGAAGATGAAAATGCCTCTGGTCCATTCTTCTTGATACTTAATCAAATAAAGGAGCTTATTGTGTATTCCTACTTGCTTTGTAAAAACAAGCCTTCAGTATGACGGTGAAAGATTGCATCTTTATCTCTGTTTTTCTACGTAGAATTATAATCGTGTCATACAATACAACATTTTTACAATGAATAATCTGAATATTTAATGTCAATCAATATATTTAACGATTTTAATAATTTAATTATTTAATTTAAAAACTTTCAATTTTCTAAGCTTTACCTTTCTCTTTATGCTTCTAACTAATTATTATATTTTTAAATTTACAATTCGAAATAAAAATGTGCGAGCATTGTGAAGTAGGAACGAAAGGATTCATAATGCAGATCTTATGTAAACACTATAACTGCAAAGCATGCAGATCTGCATATTATAAAAGTAATGTACATAGAGCTAGTTTAGGATTAAATTCTAATTGTATGGAACCTGATACATGCAAGATAAGAATAGTAACGTATTAATAAATTAAATGCCAATAAAGATGCAGACTGTTTTACATGAGAAATTAATCAAGGACCTGCATTCCATTATAAATTGAACAAACTTCAATGAAAAAAATGATTATAATTGAAACGTTGAAAAAGAAAAATGCTTAAATGTATAAATGTATGACCCTTATGTATTTATATTTACTAATGTTTTATAAACGATGGCCAACTGAACTCTAGGCAGGTCAGAATCAATAATTGTTAATTAAAATTCATTGAATATTTATCAGTCAAATATATTCCTGTAAAATAAATAGCCATCGTGATTGAGAAGATAGAAACATTAATTACATTTTGTAAACAAGATCAACATCAAATAATTCTCCGCTTTAAAGATAAGCAATAACTCTTTATTAGAATGGAAATTCGGTTAAATTCAGGTAGGCCACTTATAAGGCTTTCAATAACGGTATTTAGAGCGTAAACAATTTTATATAAAATATATGTTGACTTGATGTTCTTGAAAATATTTGTTTAGAAACGCTTATCGCACGAATACAGTTACTACTCACTTATATAATCTTTCAACTGGTATTCGCTGGATTAACCGACGATAGATCGAAACTGCTTTTAGGAACGAATAGTCGAAATCAATTGTATCGATGAAATCGGGGCAGTAGCTGTATTGGAGAATATTGCAAAAACCGCTAGAGTGGCTATTAGGTTGTTGGGGTGGGGGGAGGGGTGGAAGAAGATAGTATAATGATACGAGACATTGAAATTAAGGGATTAGACAAAATGACAAGATCTCGATGAGGTGACTTTGAATTTAAAAAATTTAACATTCCTTGGGTGAATCGCGTGCAACGGAGTTGCGCACATGCGCCTATTGAAGTAAGTCTATACAATGTCAGCATCGATAATTTAAAGAGACACGGGTCTTACCCTCGAAAATCGAGGACCAAAAGTATTCGTGCCAACCCCTGAACTCACTCCGAAACCCTTATTCTAAAGACGATGGCATTGTGGGGATAACCCCAATAACTAAATACTCGGACTCGGATGATTGTATCTATGGATGCTCTCTGCTGCTACATTTCGTCTACTCTCTTTCCGCGTAGAAAAATTGTAACGCAGGGACGCAAAGAACGAAATTTAACGGCACTCTCCTCAATGTAGTCCCGTAAATTGTTAGGTTTTTTTTTCATCAGATAATGGGGTAATAATAGAGCTAATAATTTTATAAATTAAAAATCTGACTCGGTTACTAGAGAATTAATTTAATATCGATATGTAATAATAATGCCCTGTTGATAATAAATCAGGTAATTGGTATAAGTCTCATTTATTACACAATTACATGAATAGGGAGGCTTAAAAAAATTGTACCGAATTAAGCTTAGGATATTAAAGTGAACTTGTAAGGATTCGACTACGGAATAAAATTCATTGATACTGGATGGGCAATAAATTCAAGCGGCGCTGATTGCCAAAATTATTGACCAAGTTAAAATGGAACAGCTGTACATATTTCCGCACTCACTCTCTGTCTTCTTGCCTCCGGTGTGCAATAATGAATGACGTTTCAAAAATTCAGCTTCCCTCCACTCCAGATCCGTACTCTCGAAATCTCTCGTCATTAGCAAGCCAGGCCAGGCTATAAATGCGAGCGGGGATAGAGCGAGGATAGAGCGAGGATAGAGCGAGGAGAGAGCGAGGAGAGAGCGAGGAGAAGAGCGAGGAGGGAGCGAGCAGAGAGCGCCCAAACAGTTTCCAAACGAAAATTTCCTCCGCGTAATTGAAAAAATTTCATCGGTCCGAGAGAGAGAGAGAGAGAGAGAGAGAGAGAGAGAGAGAGAGAGAGCATCTGGTCGGGGCATAAAAATGCCGAGGTAATCTGCCGTCGCTCTTCGTAATCAAGCAGATACATTCATAACGCAAATTTTACTTTTCCCGTTTACACCCGCCGCTCATTTGTTTCCCTTTCGGTGCTTTGCCTTGAGAGCCCTATGGAATTTCCCTATGAATTTCCCTATGAATTTCCATTCGCTTCGTCCTTCTAATTTTCCAATATTGTATTTATCCACTGGCATTGACTTACCGTAGCGCGCAACACATCGCTTGCCGATCAACGAAATCCCCCGTTAAACACCGCGCGTTAAATGCATTCAGAGTCCTCGAGGTGGCCTTGCTTCGCTTAATTAAAAACTTTAAAATTAATAATGCCGCGTAAGTGTCCCTTGGCTTTTAACGTAATCCCTGAGAACTCTTGTACGCGAAGTATTAATTACGTAATTAGTATAAGGAATTGGTACGGAATGCGTCAAATTCAGCCAAAGTTCGGAAACAACCCCAATAATCACTGTAAATCACAATCATTATCATAACTCGGTTGCGGTTAGTTAGTTAAATATTTCGCGGATGCTTGCTCGATGGAAATATTAAATAAGCCCGCGTGGAGGGAGGCTCGCGTTCGTAAAGACACGTGTTCCGAGATCGAAAACGAATGTTTACGCCCTGAGAAGAAAGCGAGAGCGAGTTTACGAAGTTAGCGGTTCTGAATAATGAAGGCTAATCGTCCTCGTCTCAGTGTCAACTAAAGATATAACTTGGGAGGGTATCAGTTTTGGGGAGCTGCCGCACAAATTGGATTTATCTATATACACAGTTGCGAAAGATTTCCAAGATTCAATAATGCACCTCCGAGGTAGACGTAACCGCGCCATGTAATACCTACCTCCGAACCTCTGAATTCGCGAAATTTCAAAATCGCAGACGAAAACATTTGGCAACAAGCTACAATAAGTCACTGGGATACCCTCAGTCACAATGTACTTATTTAATTATGTCGTTCATAAACGACAACACGAGACGACGACCTTTAGATAATTTTACCTTTATTACATTACCTCACTGTACATTAAATGTCGAGAAGAAATTTTATATATTTAACATTTAAAAAGCTCCGCACATCTTACGCAAGTACTTACTTAATTCGGGTGTGCTTTTGAAGCATCATAAGAATCGTGGTGTAAATACGCACTACGATAATGAGTTATGATTAAAATACGCACAAAGAGTGATTAGATGAAAAAGTAAAACGTAACGTATAACGTGCCTTTGGCCACACACGCTCTATATTACATAATCTTGAATTACTTGTACTCATTGTAATAGATGAAAAAAATCGTTTCGATGCTTTTTTTTTTTTTTCTTTTTTTTTTTCCCCATCCAATATCTATGGCAGAAATTTCGTGAATTGTGGGAGCAAGGCTTAACGACGACGAGTTCAAGGAAGAAGGAAAACAAGATTAGGATTCTAAAGCTGCGCGAATATAAAATACAAGGATTTAGAAAAGTCTCGCTTTTCACTTTTATAAGAAGGTAATGACGATTTCCTCGGCTGACGCGTCTACGCTAAAACCATAGATTTGACGAATACGCAACGGCAATGTGAGCCGTTAAAACTAAATGAAAGTAGATAATAGCAACATAGCGAGTTTAACGAGGCCACGCGAAGCCACTCGTAAAAGAAAAACAACTGATTCATTAATCGCTCAAAAAAAAAAAAAAAAAAAAAAAAAATATTTTGACAATCGCGTCCCGCGCGACAATGCGTCTTCTGTCTTATTATTCTTATTCTTTATTATTATTCTTATTCTTTATTATTATTTTATTCTTTATTATTATTGTTGTTGTGGTTATTGTTGTTATTATTAGTATTATTATTAGTATTAATATTATCTCGCCTTAGTCATAAAAAGAATTTAGGAGAAGAAATAACGAATTCGCAGCAGTTGTGAAAATCAAGTGAGGAGTCCTTCTTCTTTGTCCCTCTTGTCTAATCCCTCGCAATACATCGAAGCCTCAAATAACCAAGTCGTAATTTCTCTCGACGCCTAATTTTCCCCTCTTCTTATCATATCATAGCATTAGATTTATTTTATATATATATATATATATATATAAGAAAAAAAAAACATAAATAAAAAATGAGTTGTTTCGTACATTCGGGTTATAATGCAGCAACTTATGCGTATACATTATACGTACACGGGCATTCAAGCTTATTTATAGATATAATTCGATATCGTCGCTTATTGAATGAATAAAATTTTAAATAGCGTTATTGCGGAGATCTATGGCTGCTGTGTACTTTCGAAAAATAAATGTCACTCGAGCCAGCGTCAATTATATTTCTCTATATTTCTATGAATATCTATTTCAATGCAACCAAGCCGATGATCCATTCACTGTATAATGAAAATGTAATTGTTTCGAATGCGAAAGTATAAATATTGAATTGAGCTATTAATCAAGTAACGTTGTTTTATCATACTCGATTCGAATGTTCATAGTCCCAATACCGATTATCTCTTCTTCTTAATATTATCGAGTGTTGAACGGCCCGGTGGGGTTGGGGGAGGGGGGGGTAGAAAACCAATTTCGCCACTTACCCATTTACAAACTAATAATCCAAACTCTAGGGAGCTTCTTTTATTCTTTTCTTTTCTTTTTTACATACGTTTATGCTTTTAAAGTAATTAACGCGGACTGCATTAGAAGGCGGGCTGCGGGAAGGTTATTTACAGGCCTACGGGCCTATCTCGTAAATTCCGCGACTACTGAGCATTTAATAATCACCGTACGTACGCGTGTCGCGTATTGCATTATTGTCGGCTCTTGAAATATGTGTGCGTCTCTCTCTCTCTCTCTCTCTCTCTCTCGCTCTCTCTCTCTGTACCACTCCTCTTCCGACGTTTCTTCCGACATAATGAATTGCGTAAACGACGCTGCACCTTCTGTCGCTCTTCCGTTTCCCAGCTATATCTCCTGTCTCTACCCCCTCCCCCTCGACACCACTGGCTCTTTCTCTCTCAATCTTATCTCTCATACATCTCGTTATCTCCCGGCTGAAGTAATGTTCTACAGCGACTCTGATTGTCGGTATTAAATTTTACTTTTCGTATTCCACGTTGTAATTATATTCGCAAACCTTATTTTTTTTTTTTATTTTTTTTTTAATTATATAATATTATCTGTTATTTAAGGGATTAGCTAAATAAGATAAGTATTGGCTCATTTATAACATTAAATCCAGTGGTCCTTTTTACGTCTAATTATTTTCCACAATAAACAATATTTTACTGTTTTAAATATTTTTATAAATTTAAAATCTATAGTAAGTAAATAATTTAATATAAAATTATTCTCTATATTACATGAAGGGACATACAGAATAATCTTATATGAAATTTACTTATATTATAATTAATTATGTATAAAAAGTATATATAATGAAAATTACTCGAAATTTAATGTTGCGATCAATAATATAGTGACGGTATAATCACAATTCGATTTTATTTGATAAGATGTAACGTATTTATACTTCCATTTAGAAGTGTCATATAAATATAATATTAACGATAAGATTTATTACGTCTTTAAATAAAAAATACAATTCTTACATATTTTATTCTGAGGATATGCCACGGCAAAATAACGTTTCTATTGTTTGTTAAGATCATCAATGGGTTTTAGATACGGAATCCTTGAGTTCGATAGATTAGATGAAAATGTGTACAGTTTGTTATAATATGGCACGGACAGTCTATTGGTAAAATCTTCAGAAATACCTGTATACAGAAGAAGTACGACTCTTCTGCTCCTGAAATGAATAAAGGCGGGAGGAGGGGGGGGGAATAAAAGATGAGCGCGTCTCAGGAATTTAAGGAAAAGAATGGAGCGGTTGGTTTTAAAGGAAGGGAGGAAGGGCTTTTTGAAAGTACGATGCGCTTTACTCTATACTCGCATTGAGACACTGGGAACTTAATTAAAAGCACGCAACATGATTATTTGCAGAGACCCGTTTATTTTGGAAATTGCGTCCCTTCCTATTCTCTAATGCTTTCTTGTTTTCACTTTCTGGTTTTACTCCTTTTCTCTTGCCCTTTCCCATTCGACTTATGCAGACTACCACTACCCCTTTTCTCCCACCCCTTCTTTCACTCCTGCGCTTACGCTGTATCTTATATTATTTTTTTTTTTTTTTTATTTATCCACTTACTCCGAAAGTTTTCTATTACAAATAAATTAATCATAATATACGTATATATATATATATAATTACTACTACCACCTCGTTAGTATTCCGTTTTTCTTAAAAACAATCAACTTCTATGCGCAATAAACTAATACCATTAAGTAAATGACAAATATTTAGATCGTTCATACTGGCCGTCAATAAATATTATGAAATATGTAATGTAACATGATTTACCTAAATATTTACGACTATACGTAAATAGAAAATAATTTATATGAATTCGTGAGATTTCATGGTTGATTTTGTATGCGTAAATGTTTTACATAATGAATGAAGTTTTATTAATTGTCAGGTCGTATATAAAATTTCATTCAAGATAAATGAAATAACCCCAAGGTATTTATTTTTATAATTTATACTAGGATTGTTTAAATCTGTTATAACAGATTTATTTAGATGAGCGGCAATTATAATTTCTAAAAATAATAATAACGTGATGTCGTCGACAAATTCTATTAGGGATTTTCAATAACGTGTGATACAAAATTGTCCGAATAAAGAAGGAATTACGAAGGAATTACGAAGGAATTGAAAGAAAATGTTTTAATTGAGGCTCCATTCGTTAAATCATGAAGGATTTTAGATATTTAATAGCGCGGAGCTGTTGCTTTTTATAACTAATTTTAATGGAACGGTAGGCGCGAATTAGCAATAAAACTGGAAAGGTTGGGCGTGAAAAGAGATAAATGCAAACGAAAATACAGCGTATGAATGGAAAGGAAATTGATAGAGTATTGATATTACCAGGGAATAAAGTTGTTTTTCAAGTGCAGCTAGTAATATTTACCCAGGGGGCTCTTTTTGTTTTTTTCTCCTTTTTTCCTCTTTTTTCCCCCCCTTTTTTTTTTTTTTTTTTTGGAATTAGCCATCTGTATACCGCTTTTAAATATCGATCGTATCGCACAACAGTTGTGTTTTATTTATCAACTCGTTTCGTAAACGATTGAATAAACGACGTGCTGCACAAGTATTAATGGGTGGAATAAGCCACGGCCACGGCGTTGACAATGAATTCGGTCCTTGAAATGGGAGGGGCTTCGAATCGATCAGATTTACAATCTTTTCTATAATGGTCCGTGAACTTTATAATTGCCGCGAGATATAGAAGAAATGCAGGTAAGATAGAACTGTAGGTAAAAAAAATTGGGGCCAGGTATTCCGGCTCACGGGTGGCAGGAGGTTGATGAGGAGGAAGAGAGATAAAGACGAGGCGCCGAATAATAAAGGGAAGTGCGTGGGCTAAGATGAGGTGCGTTGGGTTGGGGGGGGGCGAAGAGAAAGAGAGAGAGAGAGAGAGTGAGAGAGCGAGTGAGAGAGACAGGGGGGGGGTTAGTTAGTAAAGACAGAACTTGGAAGGTTGAAGGTTACTCTCGAATGGTTTAGGGCTCGGTAACGAAAAGCGAGACAGCGGCGTCCGGGGCAGTAGGTGGGGTGGGGAGGCAGTTGCGTTTTGGTGGGGCGAGGCGGGGCGATGAGGGGCGGGAGACAAGGGGAGAAAGGTGCTCGGCTGGATCGGGATGCGGCAACCCGGGGCCAAGCGCGTCGGCTAAAATAAACACATAAATGTTTTCTTTGTTCCTCTAAACTAAACAACTCCGCCGCGAGGAATCTAAACAGCGCGCAAGTCCAGGAGAGCCGAAATTCAATTTGGTCGGTTGGGACGCTGTTATAATCTTTTCTACCTTCGGCCCCTCGCTCTTCGTTACATATGAAAAGCTTTTAAGGAGAAACCGCGATGCAGCTATCATTCAATATTTACCGATGGAGATGTGGGAAAACTGGCCGATGCACTCGAGTGCAGCGTTTACTGTTGTTGTTGTTGTTGTTGTTGTTGCTGCTGCTGCTGCTGCCGCTGCTGCAATACGGTCCGTGAGGGATCCGCTCACTACTGGTCATTAATAGAATTTTATGAACTTTCGACTCCTCGACTCGAGAGATCGGCGGATCCTCACTTTCGGCCCGGTTCCCTACTTATATCAGTCGTTCTCGTTGACGAAAAAGTGCTTCGGAATAACGCGTCGTTAATCACTATGGCTAAATTAGGATACTACGACGTGTCTTTCTTTCCTCGTGGCAAAATCAATGTTTATTATCCCCGATTGATTTTCATTGACTCCTTTTATATCAATCATTCCTTCGCCTTAGAGCTGCTGCTGACCATTCTCTTGCATCATTATTATTGACGTTATTAATATTGTTTTAAATTTCAATGAATATTTTGGAAACGAATTGAAAATGATCGATCGAATACTTATGCTCCGAGTGATATATTTTCAGTCACGAGCATTTCTTGAGATATAACATTTACAATAATTCCTCGTAATTTATTTATTTATTTATTTTATTTAATTAAATATACTTAGAAAGTAGTTGGCGCGGGGAGGGGGGGGTGTAAAAAGTTGAAAATAATAATATTCCTCTGTTGAATATTTCATAAAAATTTGTAATAAAAACGCGAGTAACAAAAAGTATTCAATTTCATATAGTATACATGGCGAAGTGTCAAAGCAAACAAAGTATACACGTATGCGTATATAAAAAAGTATATAACGGCGGAAAATATTCGACAAATATACGTATATCCAAGAGTCTAAAATAAATCTTGCCGCGGCTCATCATTTATTAGAAATGCTCATGTTTGTTAAGAGCCAAAGAAAAAAGGATTACACAGAGAAGAAATAAAACTGCGAGTTAATTTGATAATTTGAATAGCCGCCATTTGTAGATTAAGACGTCAATTTATTATTTATTTTATTTATGTGCGGCCAACATTCGCGATCGAATAATGTATTAACAAAAGCAAAACACAGGCTTTTGCTTGTGCTGTGTATGAGCTCGGTCGCCGCTGCTGCGTTCTTTACTCAGCGTTGATAAAAGGAGGAGTGAGAAGAAATATACACAGAAGGTACACGCAACTCTGGTATTATGAATTTGTTGTATCCACACGGGCTAATCTTTACCAAGCATTTCGTATTAATACATGTAAATTCATATTTATAATTTAATTGTCATGAAAACAGATATTTTGTTGTATAATTTCGTGCATAAACATCCATCGTACTCGTACGTAAAAGTACATTAATAATCGATGTATTCGTCAATGTCAATAATACTTTTTTGTAGTTCCGTAGGCTTGATAGACGAAAAGAAAAGATTGCCTTCCGCGACAAATAGATTTATTTGGAATAAACCCATGCCGGCGCACGTGATCGTTTTATCCGCGACGTAGCTAAGAGGGATAATTTAGTCAAAGTAATTTATGATGGGTCGGACGGTGCGGTGGGGGGGGGTCTCGATCAGTCTATTAGATCGTATAAATCGAGGATATCGTGGTGGTCGGTAAGTGACTGGGTAAGAATAAAAATTGCAGTGTCATTAGGAGAAAGGGAAGGAAAGAGGAAGGACGCCTTAGGAAGTCGGCAACTGTACTTCCCGAACGCTCTACGCTCGTGCTCGCATCGTGATCTCATCATTTAAGTGTTTGTTTGCTCGAAAATAAATACATAGGCAGGCAGTTCGGGAACGGGTGCTGCGTCCGCTACCATCTGTCGAATGTGACCGACCGCTATGTGATCACTCTGCCTCGGGGCGTCACGATGGATTGGGTTCGACATTGGGTTGATAGCCGCCGTGCGCGTGTGCGTGCGCGTGTACGTGGTCGCGGCGCGGGTGGGGGAGGCAGGGGCGAGGGAGGGGAATCGGACGGATAGTGGGACAAGAGGAAAGGATGAAGAGCGAAGAGGACACGCCGCGATTCTTATATTTATTTGACAGGAGCCGTTGTTGTGATATGTAATATTTTTATAGACTGCAATTTCCTTCTCCCCGGCGACGGACAAATATTTATTAACGCATTTGTTTACACTGATCGCTGCTCTATCCTCTACATACGCGTATTCATTAAAAACAAGCGCATTCATCGGCCATTCATTCTACCGTCGAGCGAAAAATTTCTAATCTACTTGGACGTATTGTTATAAAGGCCTCAATGAGCCATCGTAATTTATCAAAGATCCATTCCCTTTAAATATCTTCCGGTTCGTCGTTAATCTATTCATTAAAAAGTCTAAGTCCGAACAAACCGAGACTCCGACAGACCGAGCAGAACAATTTATACTTTTACACAACAAACGCAGGATATATTATAAAGCATCCGAGAGATCGGAGAGAGAGAGAGAGAGAGAGAGAGAGAGAGAGAGAAGTTATAGAAATTATTTAATCGTAAAGTAATAATTATCTGTGCTGCGTAAGGGATGAGGCTACGTATAAACGAAGGGTTGGAGTGCAGAGAAGGTATCTAACATACTCGGGAGCGGAGAGCGAAACTAAGAATGAAAAAAAAATCGAATGGTTGGTAGGTTCATTGAGATGACGGAGGAGGGTTCGAGCGGCGCGCTTGAAGGGCGATGTGCGGGCGCGAGGGCGGGAGGGAGGGTGGGAGGGATAAGTGAAAGTAGCCCCAGAGCGTGCGTGGCTCGAGCTAAAAATTTTCCGAGGCAACTCGCAATCCATGGAGCAGATTAACCAGCAAGGGATTATACCTGTAGGTATTTATTTGGGGTAGTACTTTCCCTCGATTTTTCCGTGGCCCCCTCCCACTCTCACCATCCAGCCCTATCCACCCCGTCCTTTCTTTCCGCGGCGCTCCCTGATAAACGAACTTAAAACGGTGAAAATATTATTTTACACATTTTTTAGCTTCTCTTTTTACAAGTGCGCTCGACAGCAGCGGCGCGGGGCATTATTCAGGTCTTCATCCCGCTCTTCGCTACAAAATATATCCAACTCAGGAGACGTTCCTCCTATCTTATTAAATTCATATTCATTTTTTTTTTTTTTTGTTTTTTTTTTGTCGTCGTCGACTCTTGTCTCCTCTTTATCCTTTGCGCACACGTACTCTTTGCCCGGCACTCAATAAACTTGGCTCTGCCGAGCTTATTCGACCTTACCACCAATCAACTAACTTATTTGCATAATTTTGATTCTCCCTTAAAGACCGTTGAAAAATACATTTTTATTAGACTAATGCACAAAAAAATTTGGCCATTCCTATTTACTATACCTACTTGAACAACGTACAAGGTATATTCGTTTAATCGATTCTCCATAGCTCGTGATTTATTCCGAAAAAAAAAATATATATATATATATATATATAATTCGCTTTCACGATTGGCTAAACAAAACTACTGAAAATTACTCCTAAAAATAAATGTATTTCATCTTATAGATCTAGGGAATAATTATCTAATTACTAGTAATCATGTTCATTTGACTCTTTTATAATAATCCATGCCTTTCATCAATCACTAACAGAATTAGTTATATTATACGTTCACGGGTTGATATTTTGCATTGAACAATATTAAAGCCATGCTTTCGTATGAAATGAACTCTGCGCGCGCGCGGTCAGCGATTCACACGCTCTCATAAATCGGTTGACATAATACATATCGGTACGCATTGCTTCGCAGTCTGTAAGCCGTTCCGTAAGCTCCAAATAAAATAGCATGACAATACCCTCCTCCCTTACGTACACACAATATTTAAAGATCCTTTAGATTTTTTAAATATTCATCACAATGGTATTTATAGTATTGATACGTTTTTTACGAGCCGTAAATTTTACGAAAATAAGAAAAAAAATCTTCGGTCACGATATGAATCGTCAATTCTTCAAATTTGCAATAAGTTACTGGGAAATTAAAATTATTAGAAATTTTTACTTATCAAATATAAGGATTTTTTGTGAGATTAAAGAATTGTAATCTTAATTTATATTGGTATATAGATTAAATTGAAATCGCTGCAGATGATAAAAAGATAAAAATATGTTAAGCTAGTTTGTGAAAGCACTGCACTTTATAAAATTAATAGAGGTGGGCCAGGCAGGTAAAGCCGATAAGCAATTATATAGGAAGTAGTTGAAGCAACAAGAATCTTCAGAGAGTTTATATTATTAAGTTGCAACGGCGGATGGGCTGAATTTTAAGAGAAAGTTAATTAAAGTCGTATAGCATGCACACGCGTGTAGTATAAAATATGAGTAAAAGTGAGTAGGTGTGCGTACCGTTTCGTAGCAACCACGTGGTGTGTAATGAAAAAACGTGTGGGGTATAGGAGTGGGGCTGTTAATTCGACTTACAAGCGTCTATCGAGAATATAAAAGAAAAACGAGCCGTGACACCTGACTAGAAGAGTAAGGAAGACGCCGAATAGTGAATTGATAACATAACAGGAGATGAATAATACTATGGCTTACGCCGTAGCTGAAATGGCTTTCGTCCTTCACCTACCAACCCGCCACCCCGCCAGCCCGCCACACCGTCCCACCGCCCGACCGCCAAACGAGAATCCCATTCACCGCAAGTTTTTCCATTCCTCTGTATTCGTGCTCTTTTCCTTCCTCGCATTCTTCAGCTCTTTCAACCTCCATCTCTTTATATCAAATCTATACGAGTATTCCATAACACGCGAGGAAAAAAAGATATTCATTTAATCCGCGACTGTAGCGGACCGAGACGCCTTTACGCGTATTTTTTTTATGCCCCTCTTCTTCCACCTGGTTACCCCGCCCCTCTTTAAATTCCAGATAACGCCGCTGATTATACTTCCTTTATATTATTTCACATTATTTTCCTACTCTTTTTATTTTAATAAAAGTGAAAGAAAATAAAATAGAAGGAAATAAAAAGTGTTTAGGTACGGGGCGGGAGGTTTTTCGGTGCTTCGTACCGGCTTTTCAAGAATTAACAAAAAAATTCTTTGGCTTCTTTTTAACGGGACTTGGTTTCTCCTCGTGTTCTTAAAACTTGGATGATTTTTTTTATTTTTTTTATTTTTTTATTTTTTTATTTTTTTTATTTTTTTTTTCTCGGCCCAGTATGAAGTGGCCCAGCCTGTTCTTTCGATGCATAATAAAGTGTAATATTTAAAAATGTAGCTCGTACTCGGAAACGAGGCTTTTCTACGAATGAAAGCACATGTGAATTATAAGTTGTGTGTCGGGGCGGGTGGGGCGACGAGTGGACGGAGAGGGGGGAGCGAGGACGACGAGGACGACGACGACGACGACGACGACGACGACGACGACGACGTTGACGACGACTACGACTACGACTACGACTACGACTACGACTACGAATATTGGCTCTCGGACGCGAATAATCTCAGCGGCGAACGCTCTACATTTTTCGTTTCATAACATTTTTAACATTTTCAAGAAGCCCCTGATAATTACAAGTACTCCTGTTATTCGCGAATTAATCACGTAATATATCGCATTTTACATAAATTTACGATGATTTTACACGCACTTACCTATAATAATCCCGCCGTATCCCTTTCCATTTCATGTTTAAGCTTCCTTTATCCATTCAAAGCTAATAATGCCTTAATTTTTTTTCTTTTTAAATGCTCCCAGTGCCTCTCATCGTTTCTTTTTTACCACTTAATTATTTATTTAGTGGTTAGAATTATCAACAAAGGGCTCAGAATGTCATTGATACCGTATTCTTGTATGTGCGTTTTATGCTTTTGACATATTAATTAAAATAAAAGAGATTTACTCTTTGTCTTTAGGTATTTGTCGGTGCTAAGGGATACAGGGTTACGTAGTTGTCCAAAGTCATAAGGAGGTTAAGGCAGAAAATATCGTAGCTAGGACGCAGATCAGGAAGCTTTCGATTCTGGCTCGGCTCGCTTTTTCCGAATCGCGCGGGACTGCAACCTGACGCGTCCGCGCCTCGTCTCACGAACGCTAACGCGTGCCCAGGTAACAGAACCCCGCGGACGATGGCGTCGATGGCGGCTCTCACGGGATCGGCGCCTCCTCTACCGAGAATCGTCTCTGTCGCCCCGGACGACGTTTTGCTGAGCCGGGAAAGCCGCGCGCCACTTGTCCGGACACTTGTCCCCTGCTCCCGTTAAGCCGCGAGGCCGATATTCTACGTCAAGCTCTGCGGCATCTCCTTGAATGTAACACGGATAATTGGATCTACGCGATATTACGACAGTGTCGGAATAATGCTTACTGGCCCCAAGCATTCGATGTTCCGCCCGATGTTTCGTTGGACAGCGAAAAAATATATCGCCAAAGCGCGCGGGCGAAGAGGAGGAGCTCTCCCACTTTCCTATTTATCATCATCGCTCGTTATCGTCGTCATGCTACATCGGTGCATATTGACTCTCGCCGCAACGCTATCGCTTCAAGGCTCACCTTTTTGCTTACTCCGTTATTTTATTTATTCATCGACCGCCCGCCTCTAATACTAGCTGGACTTATGTCTACTGCAGCCTGACAATGCCACGTCGTTTTAAAAAGAGATCCTACGAATCCGGGCAACCGCTGTCAACATTAACTCTTAATCGGGATCCATCCGATCTAGGAGATTTTTTATCTAACTAACTTTGCTGCAAGCGCTCTTTATTATGCCCTGCATTGCGTTGGCAATAATTCACAATCGCATTCCTCGTAAATTAATCATACACGTACTATTTACGATACACGATGTTGTGCTGATTATCCAGAGCCTTTTGTTACTTAAGTGTAGTTTTTAGCGGATTAAAAATGTTATTAATTAACGGAAGAGTCTGTTGTCCCGTATGTCGCTCCTTCAGAAAATACCGCAGGCTTGTGGCATTGAGAATTTTTATCTACTTATGAAGGGGTATGTTAGAGAAAAATTTGAAGCCTTCGAGGTATTTTGATTATAAAATTTACAAATGAAGAAGAGAAGGAGCCTAATGGCGAAACAAGTTCCATAATATATTTTTATTTTTACTATCCTTGGAGCTTCATAAAAATCCGCCCGTTGAAAAAGAGAGTCCTTTATTTTATCGTATAATAAGCCATGCTTATTCATGTAAAATTAACTCAATAACTTTATATTCCCGCTCCAACCACAGCCACCACTTCTGCTCGACCACGGACTATAAAATTCCTCTCCAGACCCTTAAAAGACTAAGAAGACTCTGCGTTAGGGGTTGACGACGAAGGGGGCGGCTAGGGTGGCGGAGGGAGGGAGGGGGGGCACGGTGTGGCCGATAGGAGCGGATGGTGGTGGTGGCGGATGGTGGTGGAGGATGGTGATGGCGGAAGGTGGCGGAAGGTGGCGGAGGGTGGCGGAAGGGCGAGGGCGAGCTCCGGGACGCTGTACCTCGAAACGAGGCTATCCATTATTGTGCTAAATTAAGAAAAGTTTTTCCGGCATGGCTAGCGCCTGGATCTTAAATTCATTTTACTTCCGGTCGAGTGATCGTCCTGAAAAGATCGCGGACTATCTATCATCGTGCCTCTCCTACCTTGATTAGGAATCTTTTATTTCTTAACTCTGCCTTATTTTTCCTCCTTCGCCATTTCCTACCGGTTGTTTATAATTTTTTAATAGGAGATTTAATTTTTTATAGAGTTTTCGTAATATTGGCTAAATAAATGCATTTTATTATAAAAGGATGAAAAATATTTATTAATCCATTCATCGTGTAATTATTTAATGTCTTTTTAATGACAATTTTTATAATAATTTTGCAAGTAATATGTAAGTTTTTAAATTATTTTATTCAAACGTATAATTGGAATAGATTTTTTAAACATGTAAATCTAAGAATTTGATTTTTGTACCATAAATTTCATTTATGAATTAAAATTTTTTATTTATTACAGGTTAGCTAAAAATTATAATGTACTTTAAAAGTTCTCTAGCGCACGTAAGTACAAAAGAAAACTTGTAATATTGACCGTCCGTTACATTATGCACGAATGCACTACGTGTGAAATATTAAATACTGATTACAAGGCTTAAACAGGCGTTCTTTCTAATTATTGCAACATACATGTAGACTTAAAGTATTAAAGCTCCTTTTTATTAATCCTAATTTAAAATGTACTTGTATTACAATATAGAGCCGAGTATTTATATTTATATTTTTCGTTGGTATAAATGTGATTTATCGATAAGCTTTATCCGAATTAGGAGTAATTATATCGTTTATAACACACGTGATTTAGATATTTAATCAGATTTAATCGAGCCGTGCTTATTCGATACACAGTTCGTTTAACAACGCTGCCCCCCCCTCCCTCAGGCCCCGCTCCGCTCGCCGCTGCAGCGTAAATATCAATTACCTAAATGATTTAAAGGAGCCAGGGTACGAGAGAGAGAGAGAGAGAGAGAGAGAGGGAGAGAGAGTAAAGGCATGACCTCTCGAGTTTGTCGTAATTGAGCAATAATATCGGGGAGTTTTGACTTTAAACCATCTCTTTATTTATATACAGAAAGTGCTATTCTCCCGAGCGGGAAATCAGATTCTTTGCCGACACGCGAACGCGAGCGAGGGCTCGGTTGGGAGGAGAGGAAAAAGAGACGCTCGCAGCTCATTACCTTCGCATTGTCATCGTATTACCTGCCTGCAAAAAGGGGTTGCCAATTCCATTCGGTGGTTTCCTCGGAAATTCCGCACTGCGGCTAATTTACAAGCTCAGACGTGGAGACGGAGTAGCCGAGAGAGGGGTTTGGTTTCGAGTGGGGGTGGGGGGGGGATGAACGAGGATCGGCCAGTTTGCCCGTATTACAAGAAAGAAAGATGGGCAGTTGTAAGAAGAGTGCGAAAAAAGGGATCCTAAAATTATTCTATGGCCTGCTTTGTCGTGGGGGATGACCAATGATAAGGCTACAAAAAAAAAAGAAGAAGAAAAAAAAGAAAAAAAAGGAAAATTCGCTTCGCCTTCGAGTCAGCAGAGAGAACGCAGATAGAGAAGAGGTGCGAGTACGTTTGGCGGCGTAAGAGGGAGGGGGCGTGGAGGGAGGGGGGAGCTAGATACGGGGGCACTTAACTGCCCGCTGCTGACAATGGACTCGAGAGATCTCCCGATCTCTCTGCATTATGACATTCAGTGTCTTGAGGCCTATTCTACTCTCCATTGTCTGCAATCTTTGGTGGCTTTTCAGTGCGGCTGATAGGGGCAGGGGGATAAGGCTTTCTTAACCTATAGGGAAAAACAGTTAAGTTTCGTAGCGGCTAATTAGTTCTGGGTCGTTTGAAGGAATAAGGAGGGCATAAACAGATTAAAGGCTATTGTGGCATAAGACATCTGAACTTCTTGACGTCTCTCGCCTCCAGCCCCTCTGCCCACCACGCGCCTCTCTACACCTTTTCCCACCGGTTTTATAATAGTTTATAAAGTGCTAAGCACCAGATGTCGTGGATAATGTAATCGCTCATTCTTTTATGCATTTTCAAATAAATATCGTAATAAAACTCATTCGAATAAGGCTTACATACGGTATGCCGTATTTAATTGTCACCTAATTCAGTTAAGAAATTTCCGTGATGTCTTTTAACTCGCTAATTCTTAATATACCAGACAAATACTAATTGCTCGTCTTAGACATTAAGATTTGTTTCAAATGCTAAAACACTATTCACATGATAATTTATATCACGTAAAATTATAATAAATAATCTCGCGTTGACATCGTAGAGTATCAAATTTTTTTTTGCAGTTTTAATATAAACTCGTGAATTTTAATAATCGCTTAAAATGTATTCTAGCAATTGGATTTGTACGAAGAAAGTGAACTAAACATTTGAAACGGTACCGTATAGGATTTCAAGGAATTAATGAAAAAAAAAAAAAAGCACGAGAAAAGAAAAGAAAAAAAAACATGCCATTAACTGCTTAAATGATTAAGCAGGTAATTTTCGTTTTCTGGTTGGCGATAAAATCTAAAAATCATTCTACGTGATAAAAACTGAAATATTTTTCGTAATTTTTCTCTGCCCCGAGCAGGACGACGTCGTCGCGAGAGAAAGGAAAGTAGCGTAAATTTTCGTTCATAAATTAAAGTTCGATGTTTCTGCTCGAGTTGGCTATAATTATTATTTAATACATAATTAGGAATAACAAATTAACCGTGGCCGTCGTCGGCAACAAGAGAAATCGCACCCCGGAAAGAGGGTAGTCTGTAAAAAGAAGAAGAAGAAGAAGAAGAAGAAGAAGAAGAAAACGACGCCTGGCGATGGTTGGGAAAGAATGGGAAGAAGGGTAGGCGGAGGGGAGGGGGGTAAAAAGGAAGGAGCGGCTGTGGAAACTACTTTGAGGAAAGAAAAGAATGAACAAGGAGGAAAAAGAATGGCCACTGCACGGGCGAGATGAAGAAAAGAAGGAAGTAAGTAGGATCACTAGTGGTAGGAACGATAGCAGTACCAGCGGTGGCGGCAGCAGCAGTAGCAGCAGCAGCGGCGGCGGCGGCGGCGGCGGCGGCACAAGTAGCAGCGTATCTTTGCTTGTCTAGGGTAAGAAAGCCGTGGACGGTGATCGTGGGGGGGGGGTCAGGGAGAGGCAGGGAAAAAAGACAGAGCGCAAGCGAAAGAGTGGAAAAGCGAGACACGCTCGGTGCTCTACTCTAATATAAATGTCTCCGTTCGGGAAACGAAAAGGAGACATTCGCTAATTAAAAAACTTGAAAAATTAATACACATTTCTCTGCTTCTTTGAGGAAGTGAGGTCGTAGCTCGGGCTGGTATGACTCCGCCCTTAATTTCTGGTATCTGATCAACCATCTGTTCTTCGGGCATTGCCAGCCAGTCATCCAACCAGCGAGAGTGAGTGAGTGAGTGAGTGAGAGAGAGAGAGAGAGAGAGAGAGTGGGCGAATGGAAAAAAAGAAGCGTCGGAGGGGGTGAGAGATTTTTCACTAGCGGGGACAACACCTCACTTCACTACTTATTTAGCCCATTCATTTATCTTTGACACATGGAGATCCCAAAGAGTCGCTCGCGCTCGGTTGTAGTAGAGCAGTAGTGTCGATCAAGGCTGACCAAAGCTCGTAAGAAAACTAATAAAAAAAAAAAAAAAAAAAAAAAAAAAAAAATAGCGAAGGGGCAGCGACATTGGGTCGAAGTGGAGGAGAAGGGCGCGATTTTATTTAGCGGGAAACTTGTCAAGCGCATAATGAAGGGGAAGAGGAGCCTTTCAGACGAATAGAGATTTCGAGGCGGCTGAGTCATTCTCTCTCTCTCTCTCTCTCTCTCTCTCTCTCTCTCTTGAAGCTTCAGCCGATAAACCGAATGAATTGACTCGTTCGTATTTATTGCTCGGTACTTGCGACTTTCTCTGCTCTCCACCCCCGTACCTGCCCACCTCCAGCCCCCGACCCAAACGAAACGAATGCGCTCCCCATAATCGGAGCCAACTACTCGTCAAGTCTGCCCGTACCTCCGAGCCACAGTCTTTGCCCGCCGTATCGGCAAGGCGCACTCCCGGCCAAACAATGGCTTCCATATAATTGCTTTTATAGCTCAGTGAACGCTAAATATTCCATATTTTTCCGAGCTCTCCCGCGACTCCGAGGCTCTTTCAGCCGATCTGCGATCGTCCTCCTCGTCCTCGTCAATCAGCCGTTCGAGTAAATACGCGCCAATCTCTACCTCCACCCTCTGGCCGCTACCCCATCCCGCCAACCCACTCCCGGTCGCTTCTTTCGTTCGCGTAGGAGGAGCTCGAACCTCCTGGAAGCCCCGCGTGCTTACTTATTTTAATATGGCTCGGAGCTATCAGCTATCTCAGCCATAAGCTGTTTTTCCAACTCTTCCTTTGATACGTTCGATCGCTCGATCCCCGGATGCTGTTATTCGCGGCTCGCCCGCGACTCCCTCCCTACCTACCCCCCCCCCCCCAATCCATGGAAAATGTTAGGCTTATCATTACTGCCCAAGTGCTCGGTTCGCCTAAGGTTATTCGGGTTATTGGGGGCAGGGGAAGCTGTTCCTCGTACTTGGAAAAATTCGAGAGCGAAAGAGGAAGCAGCATCCCTTATAAGCTCGTATTTGCGAACATGAATTACCCGGCGTAATTTTCTGCATCGCAGGCGGAATAAGGGAAGTTATGTCGGCCATTACCATGGGAGTAAGTAACCCGGGGATAAATAGTCGGATAGCCCCCGTCATTGGCCAAGGATACTCGCATGTTCTTCTACGTCTTAACTCAGCTATACACCAGAGGAAGAATCGCTTGTCCAGGTTTTTTTTCTTTTTTTTTCTGCGGCTCCTCGTTTTAATTCGAAATCTTAATCAATCCGCATCGTGAATGTGAAGTACCCCCTAAAGAAGTAATTTAATCGAGCTGTCCCGTAGGTTCGGCATCGCGCGGCGCCCCTAAACTCGCCACCGATTCTAGCCAACTTTTCATAAGCCTTTAATGCATACGTGCTATTAAAATATATATAACGCCATTAATAGGTGGCGTCCTGCCGAATTCCAGCCGTTTTAATAGAAAACGCTATACGGGGCAGAGGGAATACTCTATGAGAATATAATATATATAGGAAATTAATAGGGGTGGGGGTGGGGGGGAGACTTCACTGGTCAGTCGATTCTGTACTGATTTTAGGCAATAACTGTTAAATTTTCTTGAAGGAAGAGGCGAACCGGCTAAAGACAAAGAGAAATATCGGTTGAAGTAAATTTTCGGTCATTCGGCTGTACGTACGCGCGATCAGCGTTAAACGCCAAGAGCTCCGGACTTTACCCTCCTCCACCTCCCGCCCAATCCCCGATCTCTTCCGACAAAATCAACCGCCTCTTTCACTTACGGGAATCAAACTTTATTGATAAATACTAGCCGTTCAGCAAATTAGTGCATCGACCCTTAGTTCCTCCTCCTCCTCCTCCTCCTCCTCCTCCTCCACCTCCACCTTACCAACCAAAACCTGGCCCTGGCTGAACAAGTTTCTAATTTTTCCGTAATTTACTCGCGACTCTTTCGCTTCACCGCACTCTTTTTTTTTTTTTTTTTTTTTATTAGGATAATTTATAACCCCAATAACCTCAAAGCTCACGATAATACATGAGATTTCAATGCTGCTGTTTCCATCTTATTCGACATTTATTTTAACCTTACTTCTATGAATCAGCTTTAAATTATTGTATTGTTTTGAAAATCCACCAAACAACGATCCCTTAAATTAATCAGCCGACTGGCCGTCTCGATGGCATATAAAGGTATATTGATTAGGAGCAACAGCAACCGATGGGCAAAGACTTTTTCACATAAAGAACTGAGAAATTCATGAATGTGCCGGATCAAGTGAGGGGGGCAGCGAGAGAGAGAGAGAGAGAGAGAGAGAGAGATGTATTTTCGGAAAAGGCACGGCAGAACTTGAAAGCTGTTAAATTCGGTGCCTTGGCTGCGTTTCTCCCTGGAAAGGAGCTTCTGACCGGCCGAGTCGTAGACCATACCAACGGACGTGTACCTCCCGGCAATTAAGCCGTGTTCACGATGTAAATTTAAAAAGGCAGCTTGGGGTTAAACCGCTGCTGACCGAGCCTTTGGCCACTGGGTTGCAGCCGAACGACCGGGACTCGTTCCACCTTGTTCCCCTCCATCACCCTCTCCAACGGCTCCGTCGGCTATTGCCACACGTCCGGCAACCGACATCGCTCCTCTCCTTCCGTCAGGCTCGCTTCCGCGCTAACCCTTTCTCTCTTATTATACGTTATTTCTCGACGAATCTAAGAGGTTAGAGGTGAGCCGCAAAGCAACTCTGTTCCGCTTTTGATTGGAGCATTACCGTCGACTTGTTATCCGCGTCTAATGGTCTGTAAAGGCTGACCTTTAACATTCTGCCGATCACATCTGTCCAATGTCCATGTAATTAATTGTTATGACTTAAAGCTCTCGCTTGAATTATAAGAGATTTTACATTCGAGAGCTTATCCCTCTTCTTCTATCTTCTAGTTTTGGTTTAGCAAATTTACACGATTATTCAATTATTCTTCAAAGCTACAAATTAATAAACATATATATACAGATAAATATACAAATAATGTATACTTGCGACATAATATTGAGAGCTTCAAATACGGTATTAAAAAAATTAGTTAACAAATTGTTTAATAATATGACTTTCGTCCGTATATTCAGAAGTTAAAAGACAAAAAAAACAAAAAAAAAAAAAAACAAAACAACGTATTTAGTACGAATTGTAAAAACCTTACGTTGAAAGATATCTAATAATAATAATAATGATAATGATAGTACATGTGAAGAATTCGTAGATGAGAATTAGAAAATATTAGGCGTAGTTTAGGATAAAGGTCAGCATTAAAATACGAAAGCGATGACTTTAATAAAGTCTATATGGGATCGGTGCTGGAGCTACAAAAAATTTCTGCTCGCAAGCTAGAACGACACCAAGTCACGTGGTCTTTTTTTCTTCTCTTTTTGTGATGAATCTAGCGAGGACAATTGTCTCCTTTATCTTCCGAGGTCGTGAGAAACTCGATATTGCAGGAGGAAGGCGAGAGGGTGGTTGTTTGAAAATTCGGCTTCGTTTTTGGGGAGATATCGCAGTGCCGTCTAGTGTCCTAATTAACGTCGACTTAGCCTCGGCGTAAAAAGGGTGAAGATATATATATATATATATATATATATAGATAGATAGAGAGAGAGAGAGAGCGAGAGAGAGAGAGAGAAAGAGAGAGAGAGAACGACGTGAAAAGCAGTAGGGGTATCGTTTTCTCTCCCTCTCTTCCCTTTTAGGTTGACGATCGCTCACCAGCCAAGCTTTCCCGGCCTTCCGCGCGTTTATTCTTTCGTCCCCGTTACCCGCCAACCTCAAGACGGTTCTTTAAAAAATTTTTCACAACCAGCAGACGCTGCCACCGCCACCATCCCCTTCGCCCCGCGGACCCTGTTTGCAAGAGATGAAGATTAATTCGTTCTGTCTTAATCGTATCAAAGTTTAAAAGTCGACTCAGAAACGGCCGGCTGAACTCTTTCACTCACACCCCCCGCCCCCCTCCCCCATCGAACCTCACCCCTTTCATTCCCTCTTCCAGGTCACGGTGGTATTCCCGTCGCGGATCCGCGCGCCTTCGGTAACTTTTTACTTTTTACGTCCCCCGGATTGAAAATCCTGGCTAATCGTATTTAATAATGTCTCCGGTATTTTTGCCCAACTGTCAAAGTTTCGCGGAAACTTCGGTTTTTTCTTCTGTTTTTTTTTTTTTTTTTTTTTTTTTTCAATCGAAACCTTGAACCCGCGCGTATAAAGTATAAAGGCTCGCGCTTGCCCGCCCGATCCCAAAACTCGCTTAGATCAAGACTCTCTTCGATAATACATCCCAAGGAATTCTAAAGATTTTTGGCTCCTTTGGATTTTATATTACTTCTGATTGCTTTTCCTGATCTTTGGCTTTTTAATGAAAATTTTTGTATACTCCTTCCTTCCTTTATTCTTATTCTTATTCTTATACTTATACTTATTCTTGATCTTATTCTTATTCTTATTCTTATTCTTATTCTTATTCTTATTCTTATGTCGTATGTCTTATGTATTATGTCGTATTATTATTATTATTATTATTATTATTATTATTATTATTATTATTATATCCCAGGAAATTAATCTAATTAATTGGAAGATCATTCATTCCGTCAATCGGACTATGTGTTGTTACCGTATACCACCAATATTACAATATTCTAACGTAGAATCCCATAATACGTAAATAATTCATAAATAATTAGCAATTAATTTTTTAAGTTCCGATTTTATCCGAAGCTCTGAAACAAATTGTATTTGAATGTATCTTAAGCCGAGGCTGTAGTTTGACACAGATAAGTGCTAAGAAGAAACATAAGGTCTGAATGGGGTGGGGAAGGGGGCCGAGAAGAATACAGAGTAGGGAGTGGGGAGTGGGTGGTAAGGAGTGAAAGGGAGGGAAGAAAAGTTGGAGAGCCCGAGGTGACCCTTTTTATTTAGGGAGCAAGTTTAGATAAATCCGATATTGCATCAGTGACATTCATCTCGAAAAACGAAATAAAATTCATCAGGATCCGTAAATTAACTAACTTGGGAGAATAAAAAAAATAACGCCTTTGACGTTCCGCTTCATTTCTTTTTTTTTTCTTTCTTTCTTGGGGAAATTTATATTATTAAGCTTTTACTTGAAAACGCACAAGCATCCTAGCTCTCGTTCTTCTTTTTCGCTAGAACTTTTCAATTAAGAAGGATCGCCTAATTAATTAATGCAGTTATTTGAGTGCATGATTCACAAAATTTTCATTATGGATTGAAACTCTTAAAATGTATTGCGTCAATTTGAACACTAAGCTCGAATGTGAAGTAAATTAACTGTTTTAGAACAAAATTAATTAATCTTCCAAAGAATAGTTTAATATTATTATTATCTTAAAATTAACGCAAATGAAATTCATAAATCATTTATATCCTTGTTTTTAGATCAATTAAAGTACGTTCGATGTACTGCATAGAAATCTCTCTCTCCCTCTCTCTCTCTCTCTCTCTCTCTCTCTCTCTCTCTCTCTCTGTGGTTCTTTTTTCGTAAAATTTTCACCTGCTCGGGATAAAAGACTCTAAAACAAAACACTGACCTCTTCAATTCGCTATCCTTAAATTAATCTGCAAAAAGGAAGGATGTGGGCAGTTGCGGAAACGTTAATGCCCATGATTTGGAAAGATTATGATAAAACCTAAACTCGCATAAACTGGCAGGACTTTATGCGTTAATACTTCATCCTTGAAAAATGAGAAAAGTGTTTTGAAAACGAAGGAAAAGCCGTGACAGTGGGAAAAGGAAAGAAAAAAATAAAAAAAATAAAAAAAAACAAAAAAAAAAAGAAAGAAAGAAAGTAAAAAAATCCGCACAAGACAAAAGAGGGCGCGCACTGAAATCCCATGGAAATTCCTTGCACTGGGCGTTAATATTATTTTTCTTTGTTCCTAGTGGCCTCCTTTATTGTTATTTCCCTCTCGGGCACGAGGACTTTTTTCGTTTTGTTCCTGAACGGCACTCCTCTTGAACGTTACGTCGTCACCATTGTGAGAGGAGGGAAAAATTTCGACGCGAGCTGGCACCCTTTGAGCGAGATGGGATTTTTCCCCTTTCTTTTCTTTTGGCTGTAGTGCGCGCACACACACGATCACGTAAATAATGCGATCATGAGCGAACAGAACTTACGCGCGTTGTTATTTTCTATGAAGAGAGAGGGAGAGAGGGATGGAGCGGCTCTGGAACTTGGCCTCGATAAACTGCCGACGAAATTTATTTAGCGAAGTGGAGCAAACAACTGAACACCTAAGAAACGGGCAATTTTTCTTCTTTCACCAAGGATACCAACCTTTCTTCCATAATTTTTATCACAATTCTTTGTTTTCCTTCCCTCCCTCTTTCCTTCTTTCCTTCCTTCCTTCCTTCCTTCCTTCCTTCCTTTCTTACTTCCTTCCTTCCTTACTTCCTTCCTCCCACTCTTACCTCCTACGTTCTCGATACTGAATAATGGAATAATATTCTTATGAATCAAGAATCCCTTTCTTTTTCCGACATTCTTTTATTTAGTCTTCGACGATCTCCAAACTTTCGTACAATTAAAATTGCGTTTTTTTTTACAAGATCCCGTTGTTTACTCTGCTTACGGGTCCAAAATAAATTATAATTAATAATGCGGTCGATAGGTTGTAAAAGTTTCTCAGGCAATGATAATAAGTTATTGAGCAAAGTGATTGAAAAACAAGGAGATTGGTTATTAATTAATGGCATCTTGTTACTTTATTCCCGAAGCAGACGCGTAATTAAGAATTAAGGTCGGTAAATTCGCCGCGTACGCTAATAGCACGTTCCTGAGGAGGTGCTAAATTTTTAAACGTTGCTAATTAAAAGACTAGTTAAACAAGGTATTGTATCGCCCAGGGCATTGTTTCCCGCGTCCAATAGGAAAAGCTACCTTCGCCTTTACCGACTTGCCGACCAAGCTCCCCCGTCCCCTCTCACAATCGCATAGAGCCGAGAACCTGCTCGAAAAAACCATACCAATAGCGAGTAATAGTCTTTTGAGCTTTATCCCGGAAGGCCCGACCAGTTCTGACTGGCCGCCAGGGGCTACTTCCTTCCAGGTAATAAGAGGTGATAAACAAGCAAAGAATTCTTAATTAAAGTGATTGCAGATATCGAAGGTGTCTCGAAGGTTATTGGGCCTCTCGAGCGGAAAGTGTTTATCTCGTCTCGAGGCTTTTCGCGGCTACGGACCAGAGCTGAGCTTCAAAGAGCTATAAAGACAAGAGTATTTAATTAAGCTCCGATGGGAGAGAGGGAGAGAGAGAGAGAGAGAGAGCGAGAGAGGGGTGTGGTAGGGTGGCAGCAACTATTACGCCTATTAGCTTTCCGCTAGCTACTCGGCAAACTTACCGGAGTCTTGACACGCAAAGACTCTTCTTGGCTTTCCTATCGCTAAAGCTCTCCTTCGAGATTGATGATTTATAAGGAGCGATTGAATTACCTAGCCACCTGAGCTCCATCGATCCTGTCCCAAAGTGCAGTTACGGGCTCGCTTACAGCCGATTCGTTAGATCTCGTAATTTCGGGGGCGGGGGCAGTAAGAGTCAGCGGAAGCAGCGGAGCTAAGAAGCACCGGCTTCTGATATCGAGGATTAAATCCCGAGGTAAAAATATGGATTAATTGGAGGATTAATCGAAGTTGGAGCGTTCGATCGGAGCTCGGTGAGAAATCATCATCATCAGCGGCGGCAGCAGCAGCAGCGGCGGCAGCAGCAGCAGCAGCAGCCGCATCTACTGGATCCCGGAGAAATGGCCTCGTTACAGCTACGTACTACAATCAGGCCGGGGTAATGTTAGGCTTCAAGCTGCTTGGCTCTCATTAACTGAGCGAAGACAGGGCGCCATTAACTTAGTCTCGTAGGCACGTGTAATACAGGAGCCCCGCGAGTAAGAAAGTGCGAGTGGCGCTTCGCTCTAGCTAAATCGCTAAATCGAGAATCCACTGTTGGGTTCAAGACGACGCTGCGGAGACGGGCGGTGAGTGGGGGAGGGGCGAGAGAGATGTTTGAGGGATGGGGAGGGCCAGGAGGGGGAGGGGGGGTAGAGGAGCCAAGGAAGAAGGAAAGTTAAACGTCACGGCACTGCAGTATGTTACTAAATGATCCTTCCAGCCCAACTCGGCTATTATCTTTCCGCCTCTCACTCTCTCGCACACATTCTCTCTCTATATATCCACCTATCTTCCTGTCCCCTACGCTCTCTTGTTCTCGTGTCTCGGAATACGCAATTTAATACTCAACCAATTACATGTACGAAATCTTGTTAGTCTCCGGGTTATACGGCTTTTGGGATGTCGTAGGAAGCATCGTCGATATGAGAGACTCACACGTGCGCACAGGCATACAGGAACTCGAGGCATTTCTTCGACCGGGAACGTCTTCTCTTTCTCTCTGGGGGTATACAGAGAAAGAAGCTGTCTCTTGGTGCCCTTTCGAGGGGTTCTTCCAAGCTCCTCCAGCGTTTGATACTCCTACCAATGGCAGACGTACAAACTTCCACGATTATGATACCCCGATTACAACTATAAAATGTTATATTGTTACTTCTTCATTGCTTTAACTCCTTCCCTCGTTCTTCATTCGTTTCCCCTCGCCTCGGCCCACCTCACCTTGCCGCTCTAACCCCAATAATCTTCCCTCCTTCCGCCATCCTTTACCTTTAATGGCGTGATATATTTTCTACTTCGTTTGACGGATTAGCTGATTAATTGTCTTCGTAAATCTCGTTCGATACGGGATACTGTTAACAATCCAGCAGCTTTCTTAAGATTATCAAACGCCGTAACTTCCGGCTAACGCTTAAGCTTTCGATACGCGACTTATTGTCGAAGAATATTAGTTGAGAATACTTTAGAAAGTTGGGAACAATGACTTGGAGGCGTAAATCGGCGAAAGCGATCGGAATCGCTTACAAGGAGATATTCGCGCTCAGCCAGGACAATGGAAATTGAAAATGAAACTGAAACTGAAAATGAAACTGAAAATGAGAATGAAAATGAAACTGAAAATGAAAATGGCATAAATAAAAAATAGAGGAGCGAGAGCGACGGATAAGAAAGGAACGATTGGACTGATTACGCTCATCGTAAATGGAGCCGGAATCCGAGGATCGGCAGTAACCGATGCGATAAAGCGCCGCCGCTACTTTAACAATTTATCGCCAGTCCTCCACGCTGATTTAGTTTACTCTTCATCTGCTCCTCGCTCACTGGCGAGCTTCTTCATTCTTTCGCGTTTTCTTCTTTCTCGACGTACTCATCCACGATACTCTTCGAGTATTATTGCGCCCATAGATTAGCCAGCGTAAATACAATCCTATCGCGCGCGCGTGTGTGTGAATAGTGAAGGGGGGGAGGGAAGAGAGAATAAACGGAGTACGCCGTGCTTTCCGTGTTTCCGTGTGGCAGAGTTTTCTTTAAATGCGACGATGGGGCATTTGAATGTTGATGAATGAATGCAGTTGAATGGAGGTTACAAGGGACGCAATGCAATTAAGAAAGTAAAAAAAAAAAAAAAAAAAGCTTGTATCAGTTAGCCGGTGACATTGTCTTATCCCATGACGATCGGAGCGATGAGACCATAAATCGCGTCCTTCGTACGTCAGTGGTTCTCTCGAGTGGGAAAAAGAAGACGGGTGGCGCCAGGGGCCAGAGAGAGAGAGAGAGAGAGAGAGAGAGAGAGAGAGAGCGTGAGAGAGCCTTGGGGTTATTAGAGGTCCGCGGCTGGGATCGTCTAGACGGGATCTATGAACTATTAAGCGATGCATTATCGCATTCGGGTTGTGTTTTCAAAAAGTCTGCCGGTGAAATGCAAATTACCCTGGCCAAGAGTGTAAGGAGAGAAAAAAAGAGTCGGCGGCTACGGGGCCGAGGGAGGCGGGTGGGTGACAGCAGCGACAGCAGTGGCAGCAGCTCGGGGTAGGAGGAAAACAGGCGCACGCCTCGAGGGTGCATTCGTTTCGCGACCGGGACAACATCGCTATTGAGACGCTATTCTTTGCACGACATCCCCCGGGCTTTCCCGCCTCCCCACCTACCCTTCTTAACCATCTACGAGGGCAGGGGTCGAGAGTTGTGCGCCGTCGCGATCGTACCCATCACTACTACCGCTACCTCTACTACAACTACAACGACGACGACGACGACGACGACGACGACGACTGTCCCTTTCTCGCTGCTGTCGCCATCAATTATTACGCGCTCCACGTCTAGTGCCTCCACTCTCCGCCCTCCCCCCTCCTCCTTCCCTACCAACCAACCTACCTATCTACCTATCTACCTATCTACCTAACTTGAGCGAGTTTTCCATTCCCAGACGACATCTTCTTTGAGGGCAGCTCCACTGTTTACTACTCGATCCCCTTCCTTTTTCTTCCGTGTGTCCTCCCTATTACGGCTGACCCTTTAACGCCTCCCTTTCTATTCGACTTGGCATTCTCTTCGACTCTCGACGCTTCTCTAACTTTTCCGGCTTCTTTTACCCGGTTCGAGTAGCGAGCTGCTGCCGCCGCCGCCGCTTCCTTTAAATCACATGCTCGCAGGATCGGGGCCTTCTGACTTGTCTATTTATAACCTCAATCCATCCTTCAATCCATCCATTCATCTATCCATCCATCCATCCATCCATCCATCCATCCATCCATCCATCCATCCATCCACTCGTTAATATTTATCGTTATTCCGATATTAGATTTTATAGTTTCGTATATTCTCTACCTAATTAAATCTTCTTGATAAGCCTCTCGTTTTATAAAAGCAATTCCCCAAAATACTCTACCGAAACCCTGTTACTTTATTTAATGCGTAACGATAACAATAACAGCATTATTCGTTACTAAATCGTACGACCGTCATTGAATTATTTATCGCAATACTAATTAAAATTAAATTAAACTTTAATTTACACTCACTGGTTGTTTAAAATTATTTAAAAAAAAAAAAAAAAACAAACAAAAGCTCTTCCAATTTTTATTTACATTTATATACTTTTAATATATAAAACAACGTGAAGTGTAATTGAACGAAACTCTAATATGTAGTAAAAAAGCCTTAATGAATTATTTATTTTTATACACGTTTTAAGAAACAAACGATCGGGGATAAGTATTGGAATTAAAAAAGGTCCAAATAAATTAATATTATGCGGAATGAATAGAGCCCTTAAGTATAGCCGAGTTAACCATACGCGATTACATTAGCACAAAATAATGATAACAGTGTCCGTACAGATAAAGTTTAATGTTCATTAGCTTTTAAGGTTCGCTCAAACTTTTGCAAAGGAGATCCGAAGGGTTAGTTCGCGGCAGGGTCAGTGACATATTATAGCACGTCTCCCATTGTATCCCCATCCCTTACCGATTTCTTCTTGCCCCTTCTTTTTCCCCTTCTTTTAAGTATTTACATACTCGAGCGCATGCCACTCGCGTACGTATATATACATACGTATGTATATATATATATATATATACGTACGCGCTTTTATATACATTTCATAATGATGTTTACATCGCGGCAGATAACAACCGTGTCTCCCGAAAGATAAATATTTAAGGTTATTTCGCGCAATGTTTCACCCTCCGAGGAGATATGCAAAATTTCTTTTGGAAATCCCCGAACGGAAATTGTCCTGCACTAGACATTCCCTAGACTTCATGATTTTATATACAAAAAGTAAGGCTGGGGAATTTTGCGTGTACGCTGTCCTTGTTGATCGTATAGCCTATTAATTTCAAATTTTTCACGGCCCTTCATCCACCGATTCTTATTTTATTTCTTTTATTTCATTTATTTCTTTTATTTCTTCTTTTACTTCGAGTACGTACGTCTTATGCTGCTTTAAAAATTTACAACAGTCATTAAATCGAATTTTTCCGGTTGTTGCAATTTTATCTTAAAGCATTTTAAGACATTTAAAAGGTCCCATTTACTGGATTACGAGCCAAGTTATTTTTGACTTCACGTTAGACTTGCTACAAGGCAACGTACCGCTTTATCTAAATATCTAAATATTTAAATTTCGTCTTTAATTATAAATTTATATCGAGCCATCGGCGTTCACTATAATTCATAGGCACACATCTCTCTCTCTCTCTCTCTCTCTCTCTCTCTCTCTCTCTTTCGGCTGCTCGTTGCCGATGAAATGACTTTAATGTAAAATTTTTGTTCCAACAGCTTTATTATCGAGTATTCCTCACTTCGCGGATCCTTCCATTTGTATGTAAGAATCGATATGAACAATTGGCGAAAAGGGAGGAATGAGGGGGGGGTGGGGGTGGGGGAGAAAGAAATAATCGAGCGTAGGAATCGGCGAAGGTAAGCGGCGACGAGAGCAAGGAACGAGCGGAGTAATGGAAAGAGAATCGATTCGGCCTTTCGATGTCTTGACTTTATAGATGGCCATATATCATCGAGACTATCGCTGTGAAAATCACGAAAACTTTCCGAGAGAGTTCTTGAAAGCTGTAGGCCAAAATCAACGCTACGAGTTCTCTTCGAGGTTTTTCCCGCCCTCGCCTGGAAATAGAGAGGAGGCAATTTCCTCTTAGCCATCATTGCTGCAGAAAGATTTCCCCTTTTAGCTTAATGATTCGCGAAATCCTTATTTATTTTTAAACGAGCCCGACTTTCCTGATAATAATAAATACTCGGCTATTGTCGGCCAACACTCGAACGAAAACGTCTCCATTTGTTTCATGCCCATTATACGGGCTACTTTGTTTATTCAAACGCTCATCTGCGTTACTTACAAGTATATACGTACATAAAAAATTTATTTAATGCGTAGCCACGGTCATTCTGCTTTCTACTTACGAGCTTAGACGGACAAAAGTAAATCTGCGGAGTATATTAGTTTAACTATTCATTGCGGTGCAATTGACGACGATAATCGTCCGTTTACACGAGAAAATTTGCTTCCCTTCGATACGAATGGACCGTTAAACCCGTTTTTCGAAACGTCATTGTTACCGTACAGGACAATAAATGTCGAGCCAGCCATAATAGGGAATATAAGAGGGTCGGTCACGTTGGCAGGTGGGAGCGAAGGTTATTGGGGGTGAGGGATGTATAGAGCGAAAGGTGAAGAAAATAGGGAAAATCCTAATTGAGTTGATGATAAAATGATGAAAAGGAAGGAAGTTTTAAGGGATAAACACGGAATGAAAAATTGTTATGCGCGGGACGGCCGATAACGAAATAGAGTTTAATAGAGTAAGGGCGATAAAGCGGCGTAACTAAACGGGAATCGACTGACCATAAAGCAGGTGATTGACCGTCTAAATCTGATCGGCGAGGGAATAAAAGTCGCTGGAGAGGGGACGGATGTCTCCGAAACTCGTAAACATTAGCCGAGACGCGTGCTGTCACCTCATTGGCCCTGAAACGTACACGAGCTCACGCGGCCGCGTACGTACGAGCTTTTTTATTTGCAAGTTTCGATCGCTGCCAAAGTGTTAACTACCACCAGGTCGTAAAAATGACCATAGGGAGGAGTTTCGGTCCGGGGACGGTTCGTACGTTCGTTCGTTCGTTCGTTCGTTCGTTCGTTCGTTCGTTCGTTCGTTCGGTGAGGGGGGAGGGCGGGCGGGGGGCTGGGGGAGACCGGGGAAAGTCTGTCGGGAAAACAATCGGGAATATGGAAAAAAGAAAGAAGCATGGAGTCTTGTCCGAGTGCTGACGCTGCATAGACGTAGCGGCGGATAATGGCTCGAGCGACACTCCTTATGTTGCTCTGCCTCCTACTCCTCCTCCTCCACCTCGTCCGCCTCCAGATATTGTTTAACCTCTTGGGCTCCGATCCCCATGCGCCGATATCTTCCCGGCAGAGCTTACGCGACCGCGAGGGGGAGCTCCCTCGAATAGGCTGACCCTCTGCCTGCCAAGATTGGATGCACGTAGTAGTAACGTAATCTAGGCGAAAGTGTGTCAGTAAGTTACGTTTATTTCCGATATCGACGTGTACAATCCCTCGATACTCGACACTACCTGGGCAAAGATTTTTTTTTTTTGTTTTATTTCGTTTTTGTTTGTTTTTTTTTTCTTTTTTTTTTTTGTATTTTTTTATTTTTGTTCTACTTGAACGCGTGTTTTTATTCGCCAGATTTCATTAGCGATAGCGATTCTCACAGACGTTTTTATCATAAACGTTCGCTTATGGGTCTGCAGCACGCGATACCCTATCCCATTAGAACACCGTTGTTATTGTCGTTATACTCTGTGTAGAGGGTAATTGGATTTGTATATCTCGTGGCATTTAAACGTCGATGCGGCTAGCCACTGCAGTATTTTTACATTACCTATTGTCCCGAAAGGCCTTCTCGTCAAATAATTATATCCTTCGTGAATACAAGTTGTTGTTTTTTTTTTTTTTTTTTTTTTTTGTTTTTTTTTTTTTTTGTTTTCTTAATGCAATCCTCCAGCCATTATATTACCCTTGCGTATTAACTTTTCATATCGTTAGGGCGAATTAACGTTTAGGCGTTAACGACCCGACGACTGTTATTCATTAAAAATCCGGGATAATTTAAAAATATCTTAAGAGCGGCGGTTGCGACTAAGCTGGCGGCTAAGGTGGCGATGTTATGAGAGAGAGAGAGAGAGAGAGAGAGAGAAAGGGAAGCGGTATAAGGAATCTTAAAAAATAAAGAGCCGAGAAACTTTGAAGTACACACAATTATGACTAATAATAATAATTGCGTGAGACAATTACCGATCGACGCAGGCCCGAGCTCGGGCTCGAGTCTATCCTAGGAGTCGGAGGAGGGACATTGAATCTCACAAACCTTTTACAGTACCGTCGCCACTTCTCACCTCCCTTTCATCTCATCGCCCCTCAACTCCCCTTGCCCGGCTATTCTTTGACAATTTCTTTTATCGGATCTCTTCTCGCTTCATTTGAAGCGACGAGCTTTTTCGCAGCCGCATAAAGTGTCGATTCGGCCTCGCCGTCCTTCTTGTCCTTCTTGTCCTCCTCGGTCTCGCGCCTTAATGGCTCCAGTCAGTCCACTCGTCCTTATTGTAGACTTAATTACTGTCTCTCTGACTTTAGTCAAGTTATAATGACGGAGAAGTACGCTCTGCTTCCTGCTCGATGCTTGTTATATTACCTTTTCCCTCTGCCTTTTCCTTTAGTTTTCTTACTTCCGCAAACGTAATCGAACATTTTCCTTTTTTTCTTCTCTCCCTTTTCTTTTTCTTTTTCTTTTAATATTATTATTTTCTTTATTAATAGACGAGCGTATATACGTCTTACGTTTGGTAAGGTTCTTCGATTCGTTCGGCTCGTTCGAGGGATTCCAAAACTGAAAAGACACAAGTCTTAAGGATTTTATTTGCTATCGCCTGCAGTATTTAGATAGGATCGACAAAAAATCGGCATATCGAACCTTTTTCCTCGCCCAGTTCGATTCGGGCGAGCGGATGACCAGTTATCCTCTTTTTATATTGGACGACTCTTATTAGAGTCGCTGTTCGCGTCAGTGTTTCTTCCTCAATCTCCATCTCTTGTATAAACGACCTTTCTATCGCAAGCCGATTCGTTAATAGAATAATAAATAGCCCCTGCGCTCGTATATCTTTTTTGCGCGTCCTTCGTGTAAGGTACAGAAGTCTTGGGCTCGCCGCGCAGAGTCCTGAGTAAACTTTGTTACGAAATGAAAATACTCGCTCGGAGCTTAAACTTGGCGATTCTCTGGTGACTCTGACGATTCTCCTTGTTTTACGGACCCAATTATTCGGATCTAGCCCTGTTTTTCTACAATTATATAACTTCATTTATTTGTTTATATATATATACGCACACCCACACACCCATGTATATTTAATTTATAGTTTATGTTATTTATTCACATTTTGGATTTTCTACCTTCTAAAACTCCCCAATAACCTTCATTATTCTTATTTCTTTATTCGCCGCTTTATTAAATTCAAATAAATTTAATTGCGATAAAAAATGGGTCGGATCGTATAGATTATTTTATTAAATCCAAGTATAATTACTCTTTGAACAAAAAAGCGATTCCATAAAAATGTAATTGTAAAATTTATCTACGATCTATAAAAGTATTTTCAATTTTTTGTTTTCATTGTAAGTACAGTCGATCGATAATAAAAATAAAATTTTTCAAGCAATGGCATAAGTCAGTGTTAGGGACAGATAACATGTACAGTATAATAATTTATGATAATCGTCAGGAAATAGATTTAAAAATGTAAACCCGTATTCAATTGCATATGTGCCTCTTAAATTTCGCGATAGAATAGATTTTTCATAAATTTTATTACTCAATATACCTAAATTTAGATATTACATTTTTCCGAATCTTTTCTCTCACTACGAGATATACTCACACGTATAGCATACGTTAGTTACTTTAATGTTTTCTATTAAAAATAAGCAATCCATTACATTTTCCTGGATATATTTATTTATTCGTGGTTATCAGAAGTTTAATTGTTCATAAAATAAAAATGTTTTTTAATTATAATGCCGAACTACGTTGAAATTTCTTATAAGCAATATTAGATTTAGCACAGATTCGAGATTTAATTTTCCCAAAAGATTTAACTTCCAGCGATAACGTCATTGAAGTACAATTTTAAATAATAATAAGCAACGGGCATAGTATCTATAAACTATTTTACATAAAGACTCTCGTTAATTTCCCCGTGAAATTTTAAATACGAAAAGCCGTCCTCTGTAGATCCTTTGCCTTCATCCCTTTTATCCCGATTCGCCCACATAATGCGTTATCTATAATAGAACGCATCTGTGTACTGTTTCATACAGTTTATATGCGTATTTGTATGGATTTGATGAGACTTTTAAATATAAAACTTTTAAATATTGCTTTAATTGTACATTCTTTACTTGAATTGTTTATATGATTTGAAGGGCATTGTTAAATGGAATTATCATATTAAAAATTATTTTCTCTTCTTGGGAGTAACTCGGCAGTGAAAGTCAATTGCTGAGTAAATAAAATCAAGGATTTTGCGTAAAATGCTGTACATTTTAATAGAATGTAAAATTTATTAGAATAATCGGTGATATAACGAACGACGTTTTACCGAAAATTTTCTGATTGAATTTTTTTCGAACGTTACAATATTGAGTTTGCGATATTGGTATATAGAAGCGCGAGTAAAATCGCCTTGGTATTATATGTGAGTTCGAGGCTATATTTGTACGTACGTATGTATGTATGTATGTATGTATGTAGGTGCGGGTTTAAGGATGAAGCTGATTCCGCACTTTTTCCGCCCCCAAAGTGTTGGCAATAAATATAAGAGGAAAAAGTTTGCGCGCGCCCACCTTTAGTCGTTTTTTTTATTATTTTTTTCTATTTCTCATTTTTTGATCTGTCGCTATCACAGCTTCTTGTACTCAAAGATACCCGAATATTCTCCGCATAAAGTCATACGTCCAATTTGATTTATTGCGTATACGAAATTAATTGCAATAGAATTATTATAATTATTATCGGCCTCGGTTAAAACTGCACGAATAACTATTCTATTCTATAATATATCACTCATCTCACACGATCTTTTTTCTTTATTTTCGTTCATCTACGTAGACTCCAACTTAAATCTTGTTTTCTTCTGATTTATATCATTTGTTATTGTACCCCCCTCTGCTTATTTACTTTTTTCAAAAATGCTTATAAATATCGAAACTTCTTAAACGATATATTTAAGAAAGAGATTATTGTTCAGATGGATTGTTCGAAGAGCGTCAAAATACGTATAGCATAAATAAGTTTGTTTTGTTTGTTTGTTTGCTTGTTTGTCAACGTAAGCAGAGATGAATAACGAATGAAAAATGAATCAATAAGTAGCTTTAAAAATTAATTCCATCCAGGCTAAGATTATTTGTATTTGGATGTTAATGAGTTACAAGTCTCGTGTCGATTGCGGATGAACGAGACGCCTGACAAATTCGGCCACTGAACAAAGCCATGAGAAGCCAATGGTACTTAAGGGCGATAGGCTAAGCAGAACTAAAGTTCAAATGAAGGTTTTCGAATCGCGAGAGTATCGGTCGATACGAAATACCACGTAAAACCAAATTAAATTTGTTACAATTTTATGGATTTCTAGGATTTTATGATTTTATTATCGTTTTTATTTGCTCGAATAATGAGTTTGGTCAATTTTATACTATTTTATAAATTCTAACGTATATATTTTTTAAACTTTAAAATTTATTGTGATCAGTGGAATGGATTGTAGAATGCTGACTATGGTATTTCGATACGAAATTGTCAGTTTAAATTCTAATTCGTTTAATTTCCTATAATAGTGTTAATGTATGAAAACGTTGGAACAATAAAGACAAAAGAGGGAAAAATGCTGGATAAAGTACGTACAGATAAAAAAAGGAAGCATAGGAGGAAATTCCAGAGAAACAACGAAGAAGAAATTGTCAGCTGAGCAAAAAGAGAAAAGAAGCGGAGATAAATCGTAGCTTACAGTAATAGTAAAATCAAGAGAAGGATGCGTGTATATCTAGCCATTCGGGCATATTTGATAGCAACTTGTCGGGAATAAGAGGAACAAAGAGACAGAGAGACAGAGAGACATAAATACATAGATACGGAGAGAGAGAGAGAGAGAGAGAGAGAGAGAGAGAGGAGGGAGACCGAATGAGAGTGAGTGAATAAAGGAATAAGAGTTGGTCGGGGTTATTGGGATGGGGGAGTGGGAAAGAACGATATAGACAAGCGCCGCTGCTACTGCTGCTGCTGCTGCTGCTGCTGCTGCTACTGCTACTGCTGCTGCTGCTGCTGGTAGTAGTGCTGGTGGTGGTGCTACCGCTACCGCTGCTCCAGGGGTAGGGAGATAAGGGTAACGCACAGCGAGAGAATGAGAATGAAGGGATAGAGAGCGTAAACGAGACGCAGAGATAGACATAGAAGGGGATAGATAGCGTGAGAACAAGAGAGAAGGAGAAAGAGAAAGACTTTTCCACTATTGATCATCGAGGCTCAGAGTGTAATGCTAATCATGCCCACTGCTTCCGACGCCCAACCTCACTACTACCACTCTTAAACCATTGACTCGGGGCATTTGCTCGCCTCTTTTTAGAGCGAAGCAGCAGTAGCAGTAATACTAGTAGCAGCAGCAGTAGTAGTAGTAGTAGTAGTAGTAGTAGTAGTAGTAGTAGTAGTAGTAGCAGCAGCAGCAGCAGCAGCAGCAGCAGCAGAAGAGGAGGAGATCTAGCAGGAGAGCTCCTGCCTGACACGGACGTGGCCAGAAGTCCTCGATGCGTAGAGTGAGAGAGAGAGAGAGAGAGAGAGAGAGAGAGAGAGAGAGGGAGAGATTCCGTGCCTCTGGCGACCGATCAAAAGAGAGTGAAAAAAAAAAAATAAAATAAATCTCGCGGTATGATTCGGAATTCCTGTCACAGTCTCCAGCTGCTTGTCTTTCTCCTCCAATTTCATTCTTTTCGCAAGGCTCGACACCTCCAGCCTCACGATGCCGCGACAAAATCCCGGCCCAACCGCTTCCTCTCTCGCATCAACCATTCTACGTCTCCTCCCTCTCGTCCCCCTCCCCCTACCCCCTCCCCCGCCGCCACCGTCACCGTCGCCGACGCCTCCGCAATTATTTTACATAAGTCATTAGCCCTAAAGTTGCATCCAATGCTCATATCATCTCGTCCCTTATGTACCAGACGCTAATAAAACACTTGGATAAACTCGGCTTGTTTAAATTCGAGGATCCGAGCCAAAATCTGGAATATGATAAGCGCTTACCAATTTCCCCGAGCTATCCCGATAATGCGTGTCGTGGAAATAAAAATAATAATAAAAGAGAAAGAAAGGAAGGAAGAAAGAAAGAAGGAATGAAAGAAGGAATGAAAGAATGAAAAAAGTCACCGAAGCGTAAAGTAAGCTACATTAAATAATCGTAGTAATCTTATAAATACACGTCGGCTCAGCCAGACTTTGTCCAATATAATAATTACATCAGCATATCGACAAACAAACCAGTCAGCGTCCTTACTCCGCCGATTCTCTTACCGCTCCTCCTCCTCCTCCTCCTCCTCCTCCTATCCCTCCTCCCCGCCCCCTCATTCTCACGGTCTGCACCACGCGCTCGTCCGCATTGACTATCTTTATTTCTGTTCCCCCTCGTCTCTTTCTGCCGGGAGCAGCGACGATCGTTGTGTGGGCTATTTTCAGATTAAATAGAGGAGGCGCGCGAGTAAGGAATTATGGAGACGCCTTTCAAGGGCTGATCTAGTAATGCGCTAGATTTTTAAATTTCGAGGCCCGCAAGGATTTATACGAACGTTTACAATTTAATTCCTCCCTACCGTTTTTCTTCTTCTTCTTCTTCTTCTTCTTCTTCTTCTTCTTCTTCTTCTAAATTTTTTTGTTTTAACCATACCGAATTTTTGGTCAAATTTATTTCTATTAAAGGAGATCGATACACCACGATCCTACTATTAGAAAATACAAAATATCCTTACGTGATTACTATTAACTCTTCATTGAAACTTTACCAACTCAAATATTCACTAAACTTACTTACAAAATAATTTTTCTTACATTATTAACGATAATTATTTCTTTAGCATTGCTTCTAAGCGTTAATAGACTCGTCGACTAAATTCAAACGTCTCTCAACCCATTTTAATACTCTATATTAATTAAAATGATAATTAGTAAAAGCTTGTAAAATAAACAGGCCGAGTATATGTAGTTGTAAGGAGTTTGGTGAAAATTTAAGGCTAAAAATGTATTTCTTCCATGATCGCATTGACATAATA